>CM016490.1:16363113-17734373 GCA_002890555.2 Lagenaria siceraria
GGAAACTTGGCTACCCTACCAAGATTGTTTGCCTATGCTGGGGTGAGTCTTTGTTTACTTCAGTGAACACTCCATCAAGCATGCTAATGCTAAGCATTTTTAATGAGAGTTTGATTTTATGCAATTACAATTTACAAAACCACACAATATCTTTCATCCGTACATCCTTTTCCATCCATGGAAGATACCATTATGACATCACTACAAGCTTTCATGATAATTCTTCTGTTAAAATCTTCTTGGAGAGAATCATTCCTCTAATTCTCTATCTACAAATTTGATTTTTTTTTCAAAGCAATTGACAGTTTTGAGGGGGAAAGATTTTGTACATTTATTTCTTTATTTCTAAAAAAAAACATCTTGGAGATAATTGGTTAAGTTTGTTGGTTTATATGTAATACATAATTCTTTGATTTATTATAATCAGGTATTTTTATTGAAGAGCATTCCTTTGCGCTTATATGTGAACGTTTTGACCTTCACTGGCATATCATTTAGTACCGGTCTGGATTGGGCTAATGTAAGTTTTCCCCTACAATAAGGTGTATGTTTATCATATGGTTGTTGACTTTACGTGCAGTTTGTGAAATTGAAAGTTTTATTTGACGTGAAAATAAAATGCTATGTGTCCATAACCAATTGACTCACCCCTTGCTCCCACTGGTCTCCTTCTATCCATACTTATATTTTATTAGATCGGCCGCCTGCATTGTTTATTACCTTGGTGGGAGGATGCGACTGTTAGTTTTATGTTAAGTGGGGGATATAATGTCAGCAGCCAGATTGAAAAGGTTAGCACAGTTCTTTTTGCTATTATATGGTTGATGGAAAATGCAATGTTCTAAGTCACGATGTATCTTGTTCTTGGAATTAGAAAATTGCAAATATGTTAGTAAGACATAAGGAAAAGTTTCCATTCCTCATCAAGTTATGTAGGCATTTTAATCAAGGGTTGTTAAATGATTTTTCTTTAAGGTCTTTTCATATTGTTCATTTGCCAATTATCATAATTACATTTGCAAATCTTTAGGTACTTCTGATAATTACGTGCATTTTGGTTTAATAGGTGAAGCAGAAAACGCTTATTATATGGGGTGAGGATGATCAAATCATCAGCAACAAGCTAGGAGTGGTTAGTGTTTATTTAAGTTCTGAATAATGAGACTCAGATAGAACTTGAATTGGGTTGACTGAACAGACTGACAAACGCCTTCAAACTAAGTAATTGAAACAAAATAGAGCTTGAATGTGAATGACATTATTGTTTTTTGCCTTTTGCATTGAATCATGCATAACTATTGTTACAAATAGAATAACTTCTCATTTTTCGAAATATGCAATGCAGAGGTTGCACTGTGAACTGCCAAATGCAGTTATTCGTCAAATACCTGAATGCGGCCATCTTCCTCATGTTGAGAAGCCAAATCTTGTTGCCAAATTGATTACACAATTTGTTCATGAAGATTCCAGAAAAGAGGTTCAGTATGTTAATAGTGTATAATTTTTCTTTAACGAATTTGCTTCATTCTGCTCATGAGTTTCCAATCCTGGCGTGTGTTCTGCAAAAAGGGCTGGAAGGTGCTCTACGTGTTTCAAATTCAGTAAAATATAACATCATCAAAATAACCCAAAAAAAAAAAAAAGAAGTCCATAATATCTACCACTGATTGTTGTTTTCTTTACCTGATGATGGTGGAAATAATCCCCTCCCTCGAACATTTTAGTCTAGTGACCTGGGCACGTTTAAAAAAAGAAAGAGAATGATTCCAACTGCTTAGAGTATTAGAATCTCATCAAATATTGTAAGGTTAAACAGGATCTCGTAAAAAAAGTTCTTGTTAGTTGGTCAGGAGTCCTGTAAAATTAAACAAGTAATTCTAGGCTAAGGGGTGGTGATGGAGACATATCTTCGATCGAGAGGTCGAGTCTCCCATCCATGTGAAGGGCCAATTTTGATATTCTCACCATTAGAATGCTGTATTGTAAAACATTATGGATTGACCTAGTGGTAAAAAGGAGACAAAGTCTCAATATATGGCTAAGAGATCATGGGTTCAATCCATGGTGACCACCTATTTAGGAATAAATTTCCTACGAGTTTCCTTGACACCCAAATGTTGTAGGGTCAGGCGGGTTGTCCCATGTGAGATTAGTCTTTCTTTGAAATTGATGGGCCTTCTTCATTGGATCTTTTATCCCGAGTTTGTTGTTTTTGGTTGGATTTTCTTCATTTTCTTTTCTATAAATGAAATTATCTTCGCATTTTGAGTATCGTGGATAATGCTACCTTTGATATTAAGATTGATATGATGATTTTTAATTGGCACTTGACCTTCGATAGCTTAATATCTTTATTAGCTTCTAAGAAATAAATGGACCAATTGGTCAAATATAATATACCTCTTGTTATGAAGTGTTGAAGGTTTGGATTGTACCTGTATTTGTTGAGCTTTGATTTTACCCGTACTCGTTAAATTAAAAAGATTGATAGACTAGTTTTCTAGTTTTGTAATTGAACTCAATTAGTTATATTATTGTCTCAACCATTTAAAATGCTTTATTTCTATTTTTTAAGATAAAAATCCTTTATTTGTTTAAATAAAAAATCAAAAGAATTTATTTTAAATTAAGTTCATTTGAAGGTCCTTATAAATTTATTAAAATTACACATATTTTTTTTACATGTTTTTAGATTTAGGGAAATTTTTAAAAATAGCAAAATTTTTAGATGTGATAGACGTTTATCAGGGTCTATTAGCGATAGAAATGATAAAAGTTCATCACCGATAAATAGTCTATCAATGTCTATTAGTATTTTTATTATTATTATCGGTAAATAGTTTAACATTTTTTTTTTATGTAAAAATTCTCGAAAGATTTATTATTATTTATTTTTTTTGGTACCAACTCGACCAAAAGGGTAATTTTTCCTCCTAACATGCAGAACTCAAAAAAAAGAAGGAAAAAGGGAAGAAATTTCTTCTAGTACTATGTTTAGATTCATCGAGATTTTATATATATATTTAATTTATACTGTTAATAACTGAAATGAAAACTTTTTTCTATTATGATTATTTTTAATGAAAGGCGGTGGGCGGCGAATTGCTGAGTTGGAAGCCTTACTAACACACAATTATGTGTTATATTAAAAATGATTTTTATAAACTGAAGCATTTAGGGAGAAAAAAGGAATCTAGTCATTAAAAATTTAGGCTTGTTTAGTAATTATTTTATTTTTGTTTTTTATTTTTGAAAAGTAAGTTTATAAACACCTCTTTTACCTCTACATTTTTATTTTGATATCTACTTTTAGTCATATTTTAAAAAAAACAAAGTCAAAGTTTAAAAATTAAGAAAAATAATTTTTATTTTTGAAATTTAGTCAAGAAATGTAACTCTTCTACTTAACGTTGATATAAACTATAGTAAAAAAAAAAAAAAAAGTTTAATTTTAAAAAATAAAAAATCAAATGGAAATGGTTACCAAAGTCAAAGACCTACAATTTTATTTTGTCCCACCCCGCACATAGACACACCCAAAAAGATGAAAAAAAAAGGTTTTACTTGCTTTACATGGAAATGAGAACAAACTTATTAAAAAGGATGAATAATTTAATTTTTGTTTTTGTTCACTAACAATTTACTTTATTTAAAAAATAAAATTTTCATTAGCCAATATAAATTTTTAAAAACAGAACATTAAGAAGAATTTTTTTTTTTTTTTTTTTTGTTGCCAAACAGTGTTTTAAATAGCATTTATTCATTATAGTCCTGGGCATGAGTCTATTGCAATCAAACAAATAGTTGGTAGGTAGTTCATTAGTCTATTCACAGCACCAAATGTCAAGTATTCTTTGGATGAGTTTCCAAACACAAACTTATTTTTTTTAAAATTATATAGGAAAAAAAAAACCTCATTATTAAAGTTGGGTATCATGTGTTTTCATTCCATCTCTTGTCCCACCCATGTTATCCTCCATTCATCTCATAAATATGGATCTTATTATAAATCTAAAAATAAATTTACCATCATAAAATTTAGTTGACTACTTATATAGCATATCGATTCTAACAAGAGTAACACAACTCATAGACTTTATTATAGAATAAAGAAATTAATAATGAACAAAGAGCAGAATTATTGATTAGTGGGTACAAAGTCCCATTAAATTAAGGAAAATACAGCCTCTATTAGATACACAAAAAGTGAAAAATATCTAAGAGGATCAGGTTCCATTCTAGTAGAAAATCATACCACCACTCAAATAAGGAATCAAATTCTCCCACCCCTTTCTTTTCAACATCAAAGGACATTAGAAAACAACCTTCCAAGCTTTCCTTCCAACCATTCAAACAAATCAACTAATGGCCTTCCCATCATTGTTAACCTAACAGAACATTGACAACCAAAATGTCACAGTGGCTGTGAAGAAGAAGAAGCTAGAGGCTCCTGCATTGAGACCTGCAGCAGCACTGCCATCCATGCTATTCCCGCTACCACCGAGACCGACACCACCTGTCGGGCTTATCCCACTCCCGAACACCGAAGGTGGCGTTGTGCCGGGGGTTGTTGTCGAGGGTGGCGTTGTTGATTGGGTTTTGGTGGTTCCCGGTGCCGTGCCGGGAATGGTGGTTGATGGAGTGGTTGATGGGGTGGTACTGGTTGGGGTACCTGTGAAACTGAAACAGAGAAGGGGAAAAGGGAGAGAGGAATGAGCGTTTGTAAAATCACCAATTGACCCAAAAGTTTAAACTGATGGCGATTGGACGATTGACCCAAAAGCTTAAGCTGATGGGTGAAAGTAAATAAATTTAAAATTAATCACACTTCAACAAAAATTAATATTAATTGAGGAGCAAATGACATTGTAGGACCTCCTACTTCGATATCATATTAAATCACTGCTCGACTCACAAACTTAAGTTGATGGGTGAAGGTAAATTTAATATTATATGATTTGTTAATGTCATTGTCATCAATGCAAACTTGAATGGTAAATTTTTCATTGGACATACAAAAAGAGAAGCAGATATGGATCATCTAAAGTTAAAGCACATCTAGAAGACAGGTGTCTAACAATGGAATTATATCTTGGAGAAGAAGAGGACAGAGATAACATAGAAAAAACCATATCAACATCAGACAGCTTGTATTCTTTTAGTAGTCTAGCAAGTAGCAAGTGTTGGAAGAAGTGGTTTTATATATTATTGATGAGAGTATTGCATCTGTTCTACTGTTTGGAAGCTATGAGAGAGACTGTAAAAGTGATGGTTAACTTGTTAACAGATTCTACCCATAAGATAATTTTCATCCAAAGTAATATATTTACAAAACATTTTCCATCTAGATTACATTCCAAGGGGAAAAGATACTACATAAAGCCAAGCTTGATCATTGAGAAAGAAGGGGAAGGGAATTGGATTCTTGATAGAAGTTTTTTAGTTTCTTTTTTTTTTTTTCCATCAGGCAGCAGATTCTCACCAACACCAACTCAAAAAGTTGGGAAAAGATAACTTTGGGTTAAAAAAGTATCTTGGAAATTGGAATATGCCACTTTCAGAACCAAATTCCCAGTAAAAAAGGAAAAAATGGAGATATTTGAGTATTGTTTAAGAGACTGGTGCTTTACTTTTCCTTAAACCTTTTCAAATTTCAACTCCTCCAAAATTTTGATTCTCAGGTAGTCTTTGTTTCTTGTTAAACAAAGTATTCAACTCAAACCCACTTTCCATTTGGAAAATTGAACAGAAACACACTATCTAAACAGTTGAATGTGAGATCAATTCTTCAAAAACTGGCAAGAGAGTGAAGAAATTGAAATGGGTACCTGGGACTGGAAGGATAAACACACCCAGAAGCTACAGCTGTAAAAGAAAAACGCAAGAAAAAAGAAAAGACCAAAAAATGTTAAGTAACTAGAAACCAACCAGTTGATGAAGAAAATGAGTAAAAAAAAAAAAAAAAAAGAAAGAAAAGTCTTATACCAGGAGGAGATTGGCTAGGCATGGCAGTGCCAGAAAAATCACAGCTCCCTTGAACCTGACCCTTCTTCTGAAAATAGCTGTTAACAGCATAGCTACAATGATCTTTCACAGTATTGGGTTGAAAACAAGGGCCATTTTGAAGGATTTGAGTACAATCAGCTCCAGCTCCACAAGCATAATCCAGGCTTTTCTGAAGGGCTTGGTCACTCAGTCCATCTTTACAAATACAAAAGGTTGCACCTAAAGAAGATTCCAGAAAAGGGTTTATCAGAAGCTTCAAAAAAATGAAGCCAGCAGTTTCTTTTCTAATTTCTATTGATTTTTTCAAAACCCTTCAGAGGGTTTAAACTATTCTTGTTTAAAATCCCATTTTAAGCTGCAGAAAAAACTTGAAATGGAAGCCAGTGAACAAAACCAAGAAATGAAGAGGAAGAGAAGATTCCAAAAGCTTTAAAATCCCATTTTAAGTTGCAGAAATACTTGAAATGGAAGCCAGTGAACAAAATGAAGAGGAAAAGAAGATTCCCAGAAGCTTACTTGAATGGGAAGTGAAAGCCAAGAATATCAGATAACAGAGCAAGAGAACCGCCATGGATGAGCACAGATTCTGAGAGAGAACAGAGGAGAGAAGAGAAGAGAAATATGGTGGATTTAAGAGAAGTGGCAAAACCAGAGAGAGAGAGAGAGAGAGAGAGAGAGAAAGGGGGAATGATGGGAGAATGGAGATTTCTAGTGGGGAAGAGAATGTAGAGGGCGGTGCCAGTGTGTCTCTATTCACCTTTTTTCTTCCTTTTTTTTTCTCTTCCATCTCCTTTTTTCTGTTATGATATTTTTAGATAATCTTTACCTCCAAAGTAAAGCATTATTTGCTCAGCAATGAACTATTTTGGTTAAAGGGTCTAAAAAATTGCTGAGTTTGGAGCTGAAAATTTAGAATTTTGATTCATGGATTAATATATATTATTATTTATCTCTGTATTGTATGAGTTTTGGGTTATGATTGAAATAAAGAAAATGAGTCATATAAAGATGGGTTTTGATTGATGATTGATGATTAAGAGAAGAGAAGATTTGGATTTGGATCATTATCATCCATTAGTGAAGGAAAAAAGAAGCTTAGGTAGGAATAAGGATGCAGCCAAAATGATCAAAATGGCAACAAAAGAAATTGACAGCAAGGTTTGAAATTTGGGGTTGCTTTGTAATTACTTCACTTTTCTTTTCTTAGGTGCCAGTCTTGGAAAGGTGGTTGAAGTGATGAAATGAATGTGGAATTTGATATTCCCTAGAGATTGTAAACACACACATAACAACATAAAGGTTCATTATTCATTCATTAATTAACTACGAGATGCTTAGTAATCTGTACTTGTTATAATGGAGCTTATAAACGATTAATTATATAAATTAAAAATCTCTCTTATTAAGATATATGTTATTAACCAATAAATCAGAGATTTGAATCTTCACATCCTACTCATTGAACTAATCAAAAATAAAATAAAAAATTAATATTTTTTTAAGAAAAAATATTTCTCAAATAGAAATTCATTGTCTCAAACCTCTCTTTTCGTCTATAGATCTTCTATCTCTCTAGACTATCGGTCTTGGTAAATCTACCCATAATATATAGTATAAAATTAAGGAGACTTTTTAAAAACATAAAAATAAGGAAAACTATTTATACAAAATAACAAAATGTTTAGATAATTATGATAGACGTTGATAAAAGTCTATCAGGATCTATCAGTGATAGAAACGATAGAAGTCTATAAATGTCTATCAGTGTTTTTTTACTATTTTCTGTAAATAGTTTAACATTTTTTTCTATTGGTGAAAAATTTCTTAAAATTAATAGGATTTTGAAAAAATAAATAACAACATAGTTCAATTATATATAAAAAAAAAAAAATTAAAATATCATTTTAGTCTCCCTACTTTAAAGTTTGTTTAATTATAGCTTCTATACTTTCAATTGTTCAATTTTAGTCATTGTACTTTCAATAAATCTTAAATCTAGTCTCTACTACTAGTTTATTGTATATATATTTTTTATTACTTTTTATTTTCTTATTAGCATTTTCACTATATATTTTTAAAACATATTCACATATTGTGTTTATTTGCATGAAAATTATTATGATTATTTAATCAATTTCGATAAAAATTAATTTTGAGGTACTAAATTTAAGATGTACTGAAAGTACATGAACTAAAATTGAACAAAATTTAAAGTACATGGATCAAAATGGTATATTAACTCCTAAAAAAAATATTAGAACTAGAGATGTCCACCGGCAGGGTGGGGACGGGGAAGCCTTACCCGCCCCCCATTCCATTCCCCGTCCCCATGAATTTCCCTGCGAGGAACGAGGCGGGGATTTTGCGAGGATCGGATTCCTTGCAACGGGGATTTTGCGAGGATCGGATTCCTTGCAAAAAAAAAATCCTGCATTTGTTTTTTTAACAATTTTTTTTGAGAAATTTAACAATTTTTCTGAATTAAATATATATTTTTAACTATTTTTTATTTGAAACATTTCCATTACTTTTTTTATTTAAATAAAATATTATCAATTTTACTAATAAAAACAATAATACATATGCAATTTGAAAATATATAATTAAAATACTAAATCCTCATAATTGATAAAAATTAGAATTCAACCATTAAAACATTTTATCTGAAATATTACAAAATCTAAAGAATTAAAGTAAATAAAGCCTCAAACTTATCTAATTAAAACATCAATTAAATTAATATTAATATATATATATATATATATATATATTAATTTATATAAAAATTTGAAGAGAGGCTAGGACGCGTACGAGAATTAATCCCCGTCTCCGAATTGGAAATGAGGAAAAAATTCCCCACTCCCTCCTCATTGCCCGTGTGTTCGGAGATTTTTTGCCCTGTTCAAGGTGGATTCCCACGAGTTTTTTTTGGACATCTTTAATTAAAGCTCGATTTTTGTTGAAATGTGGAGTTTTGAAAAAGTTATTCTATGGCTTATTTTGTGCCATTGGTCCCATTTATTTTGTGTAAAATTTAATTATATTAAAATTAGTGAGTTTATGGAGACTTTTCATATTATTTTTTTTCTAAACTTAGTGAGTAATTAACATAACTTTACTTTAGAAGAAAATTTGTAATATTTTTTATACATTTAAAGTTCAACCTAAATGGAAAGAAAGGTTTAAGATTAAATATCATAAAACCCAACAAGTTTAAGAGCAATAATTTTCCCCCCTTCATTTTCTTTATACAATTTCCCCCCTTCATTTTACATATATGTTTGTACTAAGAATAGTTACATAAATTTCAACTTGTAAGTCAGATATTACCAAGCCTGACACCAATTAATAATTAATTGCACATAAATCTTTAAAAATATTTAATTTATAATTTAGTGTTACTCGGAATCTTACAATAACTACTAAAATCCATCATTTATAAAAGAAAAAAAAAAACTACTCAAATGCACAATAATTTTTTATTGTTATTAATTGTAAATAATAATTTGTATTTAAAAATAGAATCATACATCATAGAGAAAAAGAAACAAATTTGATTTTCAATTTTTTTCATATCCAAATTTTATTTTCAATTGGTATATATATATACATACATACACATTTAGATAATTATTACAATATTTACCTTTTATTTAATTATTTCTAATTATTTGGACAATAATCAAGAAGCTTTAAAAACTAATTGATTTAAGTAAAAACCAAAATTTCCACAAAATTAAGTTTAACCAATGCATGAAATCAACTATAAAGTAAGTTTGGTCAAAACTAACAATTTTATAAAAAAAATAGCTCTAATGTTATTTTTAAAAAAAAATGATATGAATGTATAGTTTAATCTTCGATTTGAGGATAATTTGTAAGTATAGATATCAATGATTATTTCAATAATTGACCGTTGTATTTTCTATTTACATAATTATTAAACTAAGAAAAAAAAGACAATTTAATAAAATCGATAGTTTATGATAGAAATTCATCCGAGCAAGTTATTTATTAGAATTAATTTTCCCTCGAAACAAAAGTATTTAGATATGTCAAAAAGGTTACTTTTACAATTTTTAAAAGAAGAAGATCCTTATAAAAGCTATATATCCAAAATAACTATAGTTCGTTTAGCAGAACCATGCCATGTGGCATAAGAAATGAATATTTATATATGTAGACTTAGCAATGTACTATAGTACCCTTCTTAACCCAGCCTCTCTGGATGGCTTCTTCTCGCCGATTGCTCAAAATGGCAAAACCCTAGACAAAGTTCACTGACGCTCTTTCTTCTTTCCCTTCACTGCAAATGCCATTTCTCCAGCTTTGATGCTCCATCCATGGCGTCCAAAATGGCGATTCTCTCTAGAACTCACACTCTAATCAGAACCACAAACCTCAACAATGTCTGCTTCTTCAAGCCCATTTCCACTTTCACATTTCTCTCTCAACAACCTCAGCTCGCTAATGAACCAGTGGACATTCCACCTTCAACTCCACTTCCTCCGAATCCCGCCTCTGGTAGCCCACTTTACAAGGAGAACTGGCGGAATCCAATCCCCAACTATTCTATGGCTCCGTCTCTGGTCCCCCTTGGTCTCCTTAGCCAATCCCCGAGCTCTCGCATTGAAGCATTGTCTCAAACGCTCGATGTTCAGAGCTTGTTGAACGTTTTTGCTGATTGGATGGCTTCCCAGCGCTGGGAAGATATGAAGCAGTTGTTTGAGTTTTGGATTCGGTCGTTGGATAAAGATGGCAAGCCTAATAAGCCAGATGTTAACTTGTATAACAATTATTTGAGGGCTAACTTGATGGTTAACGCCACGGCTGGGGAGCTTCTGGATATAGTGGCTCAAATGGAGGACTATGCGATCACACCCAACACTGCATCATACAATTTAGTATTAAAGGCGATGTACCAGGCTAGAGAGACCGAGGCTGCTGAAAAATTGATTGAAAGGTTAGATTTTGAATTTTATTCGTCATTCAATCTTCAACAAACATGTTGTTTTCTTTTACCTGTCAACTGCTTTTGTTCCGTGTGCCTCTAGATTAACATCTTTATGGAATTCCTATATTATTGCTTGTTCATTGGGAATTGAACGTTTAACGTTCTTTGGGTCTAGCATCGATCCTTATAGGAAGTTAGAATTCTTACGGATATAATTTAGACTGAATAGTTTCTAGACTAGGTCCTCCCCACAAAACTTGATGATAATAAAATGCTTCTGGGTGACAATAATGTTAGTTGTTTCAAGTGAATATCTGGAAAAACATTTCAATTTTCAGGGATCATTACTACTTTTAGTTATTGGTCTTGATTGTAATAATCTCTCAAGACTCTTGAGCGTTTTCTTACTAATCAATGTGACTGATAAGTCTTATTATTATCATTGTTGTTGTTGTTATTTTGAGTTCAGCATGGGGTGGAACACAACACCACTTTGCTATGCTCACTTTGACGATACAAGTCTTATTTACAAACTGACAAAGAAAACTAAGTGTAGTAAAACTGGAACACAACTAATTACAACAGCTTGTTAACTAATCAAGTAATAAAATAATGATTAGTTATCATCCCCCTCAAATGTATGCTTATAGATGCAAGAGTTTCCATCATTGAAACAGAAAACGAGCACTTGGATGTGGCCTAGTGAATATATCAGCATGCTGTTGAAGTAGTAGAAATGTATTGAAGTTCAATATCTTTACGAATGACATGCTCTCATATAAAGTGAAAATCAATTTCCACAGGCACATGCTTCGTTCAATTATGAAAAATCAGGTTGGGAGCTAGTTGAATTGCTGAAACATTATCACATAACAATGGTGTTTTAAGACTTAAAAATAAAATATGAAGATCTCATAAGATTTGCCTTAGCCATGAAAATTCTACGGCCATGGAAGCAAGAGCTTGATATTCAACCTCAATGGAGCTTGGAGATACTGTGTTTGCTTCTTAGCACTCCAAGATATAGGACTAGTACCTAAGAAATTGACAAATCCTGGAGTAAAGCACTTATCAATCAGGTCCAATAAGAGTTTGAATAGATATGTAAACGCAAAAAAACACCTTGACATCTGCAAAACAATAATCCAAGATCAGTAGTACCATTGAGGTATCTTATCTTAACACTCATTTGGCAGCAACTACGTGATTCTCATGAGTATGCATATGCTAAGATACTTTACATGACATATTAGGCTGGCTGAAGGTAAGATATTGCAAAACACCAATTAAAGCACGATAACTTTGAGCACCAGCAGAAGAGCAAAGAGCTCCACTATCAGAAGTTTGTAGTGGAAGAGGAGTGGAGCAAAACTTAGCACCAATCATGCCAAAATGTTTCACCATGTCCTCGGTAAATTGAGCTTGATGGACAAATATGCTAGCCTTTGTATAAGAGATCTCAAGGCCAAAAAGGTACTTTAAAACACCTAGATCAATCATGTCAAAATGAAGCTTAAAATAAGAGCACTGGCATAAGAAGGATCAATCCCAGTTAGAATGAGATCATCAACATACAACAGATAACAAATATGTAATCGAACCTCCATGACTTCATACAAAAAGAGAGGAATTGGCCAAAGAGGCTTGAAAGCCAAGGGTAAGCAAATAGGAAGTAAGACAATCAAACCAAGTACGAAGGACTTGTCATAAGCCTCTTCTTGAAGCTCTCCATGAAGAATCACATTTATAACTTAAGCTGACGTAGTTGTCAACCATATTAGGCAGCTGGGAAAGAATAACTTGTACTGTAGGCTTCTTAACCTTAGGGCTAAAACTCTCATCATAAACCACACCCTCTTTTTCAATGATACCCTTTATCAATGAGTCGTGCTTTGTATTGAGCAACACTACCATTCGGATTTATCCTAGTAAGATGCACCTATTTACACTCTATTGCAATCTTGCTTGGGGGTAAAGGAAGGAGAGACCGAGTATTCTGTTTCACAGTACCAACTTTGCTCATTGCTTGTTGCCAAACATCCAATTTTGAAGCCTCTGTAAAAGGGGAAGGTTCCTCTTGAATAGAATCAACAGTAACTGGAAAGATCTTCTTTGAAATACCAAGTTTACTGTTGGTTTGCATGATTGCATCAAATGAGCATTATGAGTAACATTGTTTAAAACACCGACAGGCTTAACGCAGACAATGGTACAATCACCATTTACCAAGAACATACTCAGCACTAACAACAAAAATAGATGGGGCTGCACATGGGGAGAAGCATTAGTTGTAGCATCACCAAATGTTTCTACAGATTGTGGTGTTGAATCACAGGATGAAAGAAAAAGTGGTGAGGGAAAAGAGGAAGGTGAATTAGAAACAAAGGAGGAAGTAACTTTAGGGGTAGCAAAAGGGAATACGTTGTCATAAAAAGGAACGTGACGAGATGTGTAAAGATGACCATTTCTGATGTTGTAACAAAGATAGCCTTTACAATCAAATGGATAACCAAGCAAGACAAATTGGATGTATTTAGGCTTAAGTTTGTAGGAGTTGTAAGACTTGAGAAGAGGATAACAAGCACAATCAAAGGTTTTTAGAAAAAGAATATTCAAGGGCCTTATGAAAGTAGCTCAAATGGAGATTTTTCACCAAGATTTGAAGAAGGAAGGGGATTAAGGACAAACATCTAGTAACTCCCTTTTCGCTATTTGTTGGATCCTTCTTCTACAAGCGAGTCAATCTTTTCTACTCTATGGAGGATTAAGATTTCAGAGAAAGTTAGGTTTTTTACTTGGCAAGTTCTACATGGGCGAGTGAACACTTTGGATCGGCTATCGAGGAGGATGCCTTTGTTAGTGGGCCTTTTTTGTTGTATTCTCTGTTGGGAGGTGGAGGAAGACCTAGATCACATCCTTTGGAGATGTGAGTTCGTGCATTCTGTTTGGAATTTGTCCTTCCAGACCTTTGGTTTAGTGCTTGCTTGTTAGACGGATAATAGTGCTATGATCGAGGAGTTCCTCCTTCATCAGCCTTTTTCTGAGAAAGGTTGCTTCTTGTGGTTGGCGGGGGTGTGTGCTATCATGTGGAATCTTTAGGGAGAAAGGAACAACCGAGTGTTTAGAGGGTTGGATAAGGAGCCTAGTGATTTTTGGAACCTTATTAAGTTTCATGTTTCCCTTTGAGCTTTGACTTTGAAGTTTTTTTGTAATTATTCTACATACACTATTTTGCTTGATTGGGCCTGTTTTTGGGGGCTTATTTATTTATTTATTCATTAATCTTTTAACGCCCTTGTATTCTTTCATTTTTTTTCTCAATGAAAGTGGTTGCATTTGCAGAAATAATAATAATAGTGATGATAATAATGAACACAACAGTGGAAAAAGGAAAAGGTAAAAAAATTAACAGGCAAGGAAGTTGTAGACGTAAGAGATAATGCAATTTCAACAACATGACAATGTTTTCTTCCAATGACACCATTTTGTTGGAGGTGTTAGGTAGTAGTACAATTTTTTTTTTTAATTTAAAATTATTATTATTATTATTTTTTAATTTTAATGGACAATACCATTGCTTTGTAGAAAAGATCCAAGAGAATGATTGATAACTACATGCACCCTCCATCTCTTATGAGAAATGAGAACATTGATTCTAGAGTTGAGAAGATTTTCAGTAAGATGTTTAAACAACAGATTTAAGAGTTGTAGGATAAAACCAAGTCTACATTGAATAGTCATCAACAGAAAAAAAACGTAGTATTCGATGCCATTTGTTGAAATTTCAGGAGTAGGGCCCCATACATCAACATGAACCAATGGTTACAAGGAAACAGAGGAAGAAATAGGATAGGGTAATCTATACATTTCGCCTTGTGCAGTGTTCACAAATACAAGAAGAAGAAGTTGTACAAATACAAAAATGTAAATTCAAAAGAACAATGAAGAATGTTGAGGGTGGGGGTACATGGATTGCCTAACCAGTTAGGACACGGTGAGAATGAAGACATCTTATTTCCAACGTGAGCAACAGTGGTAGTAGGGATTGAAAAGGAAACTGAAGTGGGGAAAAATGATATAAGTTGTTAGCATCAGGGCCTTGAAAGAGTATCTTGCTAAAAAATTTGTTCCGGAAAAAGAACTTATCATCATCAAAAACTATATAGCAATTATTATCAATATAGAGTTGATGAACAAAAAGAATATTGGATGAGATGTGGGGAACATGCAAGGGATTTTTCAGGAGGAGAGGATTTAGAAGTATGAAGAACACCAGAACCTGTATGGGCAGTTGACTAGATTTGACCACTATGAACTCCAACTTTCTCTTCACCTCAATTTTCTCTTTGGAAGCAACATTAACTTGATTGTAATTGGCTGTTATGTGGGCATTACAACCAAAATTTGTGAGCTAAGAAGAGTTGTAGTAGTAAGATGAGCTTGGTTGTGATTAGCAACCTTGGTTGCCAATTGGATAGTAGGATGGTGGCCGCAAAAACTATACTTCATGCGATTGTAACAGTCAAGAGCAGAATGCCCAGGCTTCCGACAAATTTGACAAACAATACACGAAGAATTTCCAGCATGGAGACCTTTTCTAAGAGTAGGACCAAGAGGAAGAATACCATGACTTCCTCTTTTAGTAGATTGATTCTTACTAGGAAAACCTCAACCACGACCCAAATTCATATTAAATTTTGGTTAAAAGGTCCATTGTCGCTCCAAATGATTCTCAGAGCAAAAGGCGCCGAGATAGTCAAAGAAGACATGGAGGCACCAAAACAGAATTAGGTTTAGGAAGGAAACCATCAACATAACCAAAAAAATTACGAGCTTTAAGTACGGATATCAAAACTTTTTACAGGACAAAATTTGTTCCGTCAAGATGAATCGAAATCAAGTTGTAGATATTGGAAGGAAGATGCTTCAAGGTAGAAGAGTCCGCCATTAAAGAAAGTAGCAAACGGAAGGAAACATACAAGAATTGCAAACTTATTCATAGACTGAAAGAAAACTAAGTGCAGTAACAGAATGGGAAAAACTGATACTCAACTACTTACCACAGCTTAGTAACTAATAAAATAATGATTAGCTATTATTGACCTTGTCCTTTTATTGGAGATTAACTGTCAGGATTTCAAACTACTGGGCAGGAACATGAACATGAGTTTAATTGTCATTGCAATTTATTGAGTTTTCTTTTTACCTGATTTACTATAAAGTGTACTTTTCTCTACAAGAACAATGGCCTTTAAACATCGTTGTCACAAGTTGTAGCCTTTGAACATGATTTTCTTTCCTGTTATCAGTATGTTGCAGACAGGAGAAGAGTCAATGCCTGATGATGAATCATATGATATAGTAATTGGAATGCTGTTGTCAACAGATCAGATGGATGCTGTCTTGAAATATATTGACTTGACTTTAAAATCAGGTCATATTCTTTCATTGAAAGTGTTCTCTGAATGTGTGCGGAGCTGTGTTGAAAAGGGCAGGCTGGACACGCTGGTCGCGGTAATTGATAGGTGCAAGGTAATAAATCAGTTCAATTGATGGCTAAGAAAAGAGGCTTTTTTTTTGTGGTTTTTAGTGCTTATTGCTTCATTACTTTTCCTGATGGTGTAACAGACAACTGTTCAGAACAAAGCTCTTTGCCCGCCGTGGAACTTGTGTAATTATATTGCTGAAGTAGCAACGCAAGAGGATAATAGCAAACTAGCTTATTATGCTCTAGAATTTATAGCCAAATGGATTGCTCGAGGTGAAAATGCAAGGCCTCCAGTTCATCTTTCAGTAGATGAAGGACTAGTTGTATCAGCTCTTGGAACTGCAGGTAGAACCCATAGCTCTTCTCTTTTAGATGCAGCTTGGGCAATTCTAAAGCGCTCATTGCGACAAAAGAAGGTTCCAAATCCTGAATCTTACCTCGGAAAGATTTATGCTCTTGCATCGTTTGGGGATCTGCAGAGGGCCTTTACTACCCTACATGAGTTTGAAGAGGCTTATAGGACTTTTGATGATGGAGCTGGTGAAGAAATGCTTTCTCCATTCACTTCTTTATATCCATTAGTTGTGGCATGCTCTAAAAAGGGTTTTGAGACCCTGGACACGGTATAACTTTTTACCAGTAAAAATTACCAATATGCAATTTCCATATTTCTATTTATAAGTAATCTAGTATAAAATATAATATGGTACTATGCATCTTTTATTGGTCGAGCAATGTATTTACAGTATTCAAATAACAAGAAATCATTAGGCCTTCTGCTAAGTTTTTATATATAACCACGACATGAAGTGTTCCAATAAAATTTAAACTTGTTAAAAAATTACTGTACAAACAACATATTCTTATTGTATTCTTATTGTTTGAGTTTGACTTGAGCAGTCTAGCTTGAACAATGAACATTCAGTATCAATATGAGTGGTGGGAGACAGGTGGTAAATACACTTTTAAAAATGGAATGTTAAAAACATATGGTATTTTCTATATCATTTCATCTTAAAGAATAATATTGTATTTTTCTCCTTACAAATCTGGGAGATAGCTTTCTTTGTCAGAGCCATATATGGGTGTTCATCAAGTAATAAATTTTGTTGTGGGAGGTCTAGAAGAATATTAACTATTACTATTACTATGATAAAAGGTCCCGTGAGATTAGTCGAGGTGTGATATGATGGCCTAGACATTCACGGATATTAAAAAATAATCAACTGAGGCAAGTAGAGTGCAATTGTCTCTCCCACAGGACATGAACACAAATGGTTATGTGATGTGTTTCATACTAGATATCTGGCATGCTTCCTTTGTTGAAAGATGATATTCAGTGACTAAATTAAGAAGTTCATGGTAGCTGAGTATTTTTGTTCCTTTCCTCTAATTCATCAGAGTTACCGATCCAATTTTCTCTCCTTTTATAGGTTTATTTTCAACTGGAAAACTTGAGCAGTGCAGATCCTCCTTACAAGTCTGTTGCTGCATTGAATTGTGTGATTTTAGGCTGTGCAAATATATGGGACCTTGATCGTGCATACCAAACGTTTGAAGCAATTGGTTCCAGTTTTGGTTTGACCCCTGATATCCATTCGTACAACGCTCTGATGTACGCATTTGGAAGGCTGAAGAAGGTCAGCCTTTAACCTTTTATACCACTCCCTTATTCACTCACAAAAATACACGTGCAATTAGCTGCTGAAATTCCATTGACTGTACTGATGGTTGGTGGCTGAAAAAAGATAATAATTGACAAGTATCATCAATGGGTTAGATTGCTATGCTTTTGTTGCAAGAGGGGACTGAATACGCGTAGTGAAGCCATACTACTCTACATGCACGCACTTCAGGGGTTCAATGTGTCTTAAGTGTTTCTAACGGATATCTCACATATTTCCATATAAACTGAAAATTTTGCTGACTTACTATGGTCACTTGGCAGACATTTGAAGCTGCAAGGGTGTTTGAACACTTGGTAGGTTTGGGCATCAAACCAAATGCAAGATCTTATTCATTGCTTGTTGACGCTCATCTCATTAACCGTGATCCCAAATCTGCTCTCTCTGCGATTGATGATATGGTAAAATTGTTGTCTCAATTGACTTGTATATGTTTGTATATTTGTGTTTCTTCTCATGGTGTTGCTAATTGCGTCACAAACATTTTTTGGAAGGTAACTGCTGGATTTGTACCTTCAAGAGAAATGCTGAAAAAGGTGAGAAGGCGATGCATTCGAGAGCAAGATTACGATAGTAATGATAGGGTGGATTACTTCGCCAAAATTTTCAGAATTCGAATGGGAACAGACAAACGTAGGGATATTCTGTTCATGCTGGACTACGGCACCGATTATGTTGCATAGGTAAAACTTCTACAGCAGGAGCAATACACACAATCAAAATAATCCAAACATGATCATCATCTTAACTAAAAGCTTAAGAATGGTGTACTTCATGAAAATTTGAAGTTGATTAAATTTAGTTTATGATTTTGCAGGCGTGCATTCCTACTTGGAAAATCTGAGCTACAGTAATTGGTATGCCAAATCTGCTAAAGTTTGTCTCTTCATAAAGAAATGTTATCCTATATTTGTAAATTATTAGTCTACAAGCTTCAATCATGGCGGGATGAATGTTAGGATCATGCCTTTTTTTTTTTTTTTTTTTCTCTCCTCATTTTAGATTCAAATATGTTTGTTTTGACGCCTTCAGAGAAAATTAGAGAAGCAAAACTGAGTAGTTCAGACATTTTGATTTTGGTGAATAATATGGCCGACTGGAATTGATTTCTATGGCTCCATCAGCAGTTTTGGTAACCTTTGTTGTGCTCATTTCTCGAAAAATTTCAGGTAGTACGGGAGTATGAATAATTCTTATTAATAGTCTACTATTTCAACATGCTTTTTAGAAAATGATAGCAAATTTGTAAAGGTAAAATTATAGTGTGAACATTGAGAGTGGTACTTCTACGGTACTAGAAATTTTCTCTGAATGGGTTGTTATGTGCTATCAGTTCTAGGAGTAGTTTTGGTATAAATGGCAATTTCTGGAATGCTTTACACTACAAATGCAGGCCATGTTCAATATAATTTTCATTTAAAGAAAAAAAATGATTGAATATCTTAATAAAAAGAAGTCTTAATGAGTCAAACTATTTATAAATATATAAAAATTTTACTGTCTATTAGTAATAGACCGTGATAGACTTCTATCGTTCAAGCTATAGACAACGATAAAAGTCTATCGTTCAAGTAATAACATTCTATCATGGTCTATCATTGATAGACAATTTTTTTTTTTTTATATTTATAAGTAGTTTCATATTTTTTTCTGTTTACAGTAATTTCTCTAAAAATAATAATATTTTGCCCTCCCTCGGATTCTGCCTCTTCACAAAATTCCCAAAACAGCAGTGGAGGAAGCATAAGATAGAGCTCAATAAGTAGGCTAATGAAGGGAAAAATGGCAGAAGAGCCTAAGTTAGCATTTATATAGACACTGATAGTATATTGTCTCTGTTTCCTCTTGTCGTCGACGGCGAAACTTGCGGTGCGACTACTTCTTCTTCTTCTATTTCTTCTCAATCTCACTCATCACTCGCTGCCTGCTTCAGCCTCAACAAATCTCAATTTGAGAAGCTTGTTTCAAATTGGAAAGATCGAAGTCTACACCGACCGCCTTGGTCCAGCCGCTTGCGGCGGAGACTTCTCGTGCAGAAGAGTTGGGGTTTTCTAGACTTTTCACTTGGGCTGAAGGAGTTTTTACCATTTTTTTTAAGGGATTTATACGTGAGAGACCCAATTTCTACCTTTTTTTTTTACACAAATGGCCAAATATTCTATTTTTTTACATATATAGACAATTGGGCTACTATTTTCATGTCAAGTCCAAATTATAAACCAATCCCCAATTTACTTTTTTTTTTTAACTAATATTAAAAAGAAAATAAAAATAAACTTAGAACAGGAAGGGGCACAAATCACGCGCGCTAGGTTTTCTTTCCAAAACAGTCTTGAACATCACCATTTACTCTAAAAAATACCAAAAAGAAAAAACTGTGAAATCAAAAGAGACTATTGAACTTGGAAACCCTAGGTTTGTGATTAAGTCTATTCGCCAAAATCTTCCATATAAATAAAATGTTTAACCATAATTTCTAAATGTATTATGATAGACTCGCTAGTGTGTTTTTCAATTTTAAGCCCGTTCTTCTTGAACTTTTTATCTTAGATAATGATGTTTCTTTTTCTTTTCAATTCATTAATAGAGAGTTTTTCAATTTCAGTGTAAGATTCTACTTGGTATTTATACTAGATTTTTCTTCAATGAAGTACTCCCATTTTTTAATAGGTCATAAGTATTCGTTTGTTGTTCTTTTTAGTTCTAGTCGGCCTCAAGCTCGATTTGCCCTCCATTTGATACACTGAGAGTAAAGCTTTCATAATCACCCTAGTGATCAGAATTTCTTTTCCTTTCTCCTCCTTTCCTTCTATCCTTCTTGGTTCTTGGATGACCTATTTTGAAAGGTTCAAATGAAGTTTGACTTTTTAAAAAGTATGTTGTCAGATCTTTTGTCTCAAATCAACCTGAAATTATCAAAACGGAGCATTATGCATGCAAATTGGGATTTTGCTCTGGTTACTCTCTCTCCTTAGGGTTTAGTTTTCTTGCTTCTCAATCTCTCGCTCTCACTCTTTATTAAAAGAGAGCTAATAATAAAAGTAGTGAGAGTTAAGAGGGATCGAAAGTTGAGATGTATAGCAGTGAGAGATTGAGAGTATTGAGAGAGTTAATAGTAAGGATTGAAATGATAATTTATAAGTAGTATGAGCGTGAGTGAGAGTGAGAGTCGAGAGCGAGAGACAAGAGTCGAGAGCCTAACATGCGTGTACAATGAGGCTAGTAATTATTGTTGATGACAACACAAACAAAAGGGAAAAAATGGATTTTAAAAAGTAGGGCATCATATTCCATTTTGAACCCAAATTTGAAGTCAACCGTGCAATTTTTCTTTCTTTTACAAATATGAACCGGGTTCAAACTTTAGTTTTAAGATTTATTGAAAATACATGAACTCAAATTTCTTTCTATGTCCTCCATTGTTGTCTCTACTCCCTCTCCGTCCTCTCTCTTTCTCTCCATTCTCTCTCCTCCATCTCCAAGGGTAAGTGCCCTTCAGGATTCTTCCACAATCCTCATCTCATGATTTGGAGTATGGAACCGATTGCTTCGAAATGCAAACAGGCTTCTGGGTATTCATTTTATATCTTTGGCTTCTTCAGTTCTCTGTTTCTCTAGTTTTAATGGAGATGGAGGAAACAGGACGTGTGAGAGAAGAGAATGAGAGCGAGAGGGGACAGAAAGAACGGAAAAATATATATTTTTAGTTTGAATTTAATGGTTATTGAAACCTTTTAAACTTATTCTTAAAAACTCAAAAGAAGTGGAGTTCCAAGACAAAAATATCTAAGTCTTAATTTTATGGAAATGAAAATATCGATATTTTTGAATATTTCAAAAATAAATTTAAAATAATAAATAAATATTTTATGATTTTTAAACAAGTTAACATGTTTATTATTTATATTATATTTATACTAATGATATTTTTATGTTTTGTAAATTTTTTTTCGATATAATGGAAAAATCGATTCACCTCTCATTTCACCTCTCATGTTGATGTCGAATCTATGAAAACGTGAAAATATCGATGAAAATATCAACAAATCAATGAAAATTCAATACTATGATTGTATCAAATGAACAAATAGTAATAATAATAACAACAATAATAATAGACTTTTTATACACATATTTCTCAACAAATACACATTTAAAAACTTCATGAACCAAACAAACCTAATACTACTAAAAACTCATGACCAAAAAAATCATTAAATTATCATATATACATATTTGAACTTGGAAAAAGAAGAAATGAATTTTGTTGAGAGCAAGTTAGATTTTGTTGAAATGCAAGACATGTTCACCTTTACTAATAAAACAAAAATTCAATAACATGATAGTTTCTAGCTAACAAAATTTAACATTGAGCCATGATTGAGAATTTTTATTTAATACAATAAATGTAAAATTGAAAAATTTAAGTACCATATAGTATTATTATTAAATGGTATGGAAGAAATGAAGATAAGACAATAGGTTTGTGGATATATTCGATACTATCATAGAAGTGTATTACAATAATAGATATATGTTATGATTCAATGCTCCACTTAGTGTGTGTGTGTTTTTTTTTTTTTTTTTTTTTTTTTTTTTTTTTTTTTTTAACGAATCAGTAACAACATGAAATAATAAGTGGAAAGAGATGAATTTTTAAGTTGAAACAAAAGCTTGGGAAAAAAAAACTCCAGCTTTCCTTCTAGCTTTTAGTTGGACCAAAACCAAATGGTTAAAAACGCCGCAAGAAATTTTATTGTGCAGTCCAATCCCACACTGTAGAGAGCTATTTTAAAATTCTCTTTCAAGGAAGAAGTACGATCTCAACATGAAACGTGTAGTAGAGTGGCCCTCTCTCATTTGGCTTGCTGAGCCTATTAAATAAATCAATTTCAAAATTCAAACCCATATCTAGAAAAACTAGAAAAAACTGAATTCAAGATCCGTAAGGAAAATGGCTTGTTAATGGCTTACCTCAGGTTCAGCAGGTTTGGATTCCTCAGCTTTGAAGTTTTCGTCACCTGATGACGTTGTCGTTCGTAAATCAGTAGTGTGCAACAACTCGTGAATAAGAACTTTAGTAGAGAAAGCCAGTAAAAAAATACCGAATTAAACTTATAAACACTACTTCTATTTATATATCAATAAATGTGTAGCAACATGAATTTTATAGGAGAAAGCCAGTAAAGAAATTTTGAATCAAGCTTATAAACACTTTCTTTCATTAATAAGTTTGATTATTTTGCATCCATTCTCTATCGATATTTTTAAAAAACCAAGTCAAAAAAACGAAGCAAAAGAACCAACAACAACAAACTACAAAATAACATCCTTTGACACAAGACCGGTAAACCACTTAAGGTAAGGAGAAAACATCATAAATGAAACATGCTCCACCAACACCTAACGTGCAAGGAAATGCACCAAAAAATTGTTGTCCTTCACATGGGAAAAGGAAACCGCTCCCAAGTTGTTTTGTTTTTTAAATTTGAATAAAGAATTCAAATGTGTTTTTTTTTTAAGAGAAGTGAAAACCATAAAGAAATTAGGAAGAAATAAGCAGAAAATTAAAAACAAAATATTTATCTAAGTGTTGACAGTAGATTCATGCAATAAGACATTATTTAGAATCAATTATGAGATATACCACCATCTTCAGGCAAGTCCGAGGTCCAGAGGGTGAGGTTGTCTCTCAACAGCTGCATGATCAGAGTGCTGTCCTTGTATGATTCCTCACTCAAGGTATCCAACTCTGCAATTGCCTCATCAAAAGCTTGTTTAGCCAAATGGCAAGCTCTGCAAGAGAGAGGAAATGTCATTACATTACAAGGGTAAAGGTTTTCAATGGTTGTAGTATGAGAACTGAAAACTAGCGTAATAATACCTCTCAGGAGAATTCATAATCTCATAGTAGAAGACAGAAAAATTGAGGGCAAGGCCAAGACGGATTGGGTGGGTTGATGGGAGTTCGGTATTCGCAGTGCCTGAGGCAGCCTGTTACAAAAATGACAATAGGACCTCAAATAATTGCAGAGGAGGCTATGTTTATAATATAAAAAGATAGTAAACCATTGTTTTTTTGTATTTATGATGTGAAACTTGAATGTTATAAAGAAAATAAATGCCTCATATCCCTTCAACGACTGATCAGCAGCCTCTTTTCTATCTTGATCTGTCTTGAACTCAGCAAGATAACGATAGTAGTCACCTTTCCTGAAATCATGGATGCCATGACAGTAACTACATCATACTAAAATTGGCTAAAACACACTATGATCAAATTGTACACATAACCCATACTACAAGAAAAAAGATAGAGAAGAAAACAACTAGATCAAGCCATATTCAATATCAACCTATCTATGGCCTATCTGATAGATTTGAGAATGAACAGAACATATATCCCTAACATTGGGGCGCGCAAGGTCTCCCCATGATGTACTGGGTGGAATCAAAGGCCACCAATATTCAAAAAAGAAAGAAATTCATCAGTATCAAATCTGCACAACTTGGATTAGAATTATAACAAGCCTGTCTTTGTTTCTTCCTTCCTAGGTTTCAAATATATAATTTTTTATCAACTTATCTAATTAATGATGAAAAGTATGCAGAGCATCAAAATTGAGATTGATTGTAAGCAAAACAAACTCACATCTTGTAGTAGAAAACAGTGGCTTCTGCAGAGGAGGAATGAGGGATTAAATGCTTGTCTATGATAGAGAGAATATCACCACAAATTTTTGAAAGCTCCTCCTCCACTTTCTGACGGTAACTCTTTATCAATTTTACAATGTTCTCATTCCCCTTAGACTCCTCTTTCTGCTCAATTGAAGACATGATGCGCCAAGAGGCTCGTCGTGCACCTATGACATTTTTGTATCCCACAGAAAGAAGGTTCCTCTCCTCTACAGTTAGTTCGAGGTCAAGCTTTGCAATATTCTTCATACACTCGACCATTTCTGCATCATTGAATCAAATCAATCAAACACCATAAAGAAAAACTTTCGCCTCACAGGCATGAAACATCCTCCAATTACTCAAGAAAACAATGAGACATTAAGTTAATATCAAGCATCTAACACAGCAATCGATCATGCAGGCTACAATAAGATTCAATAATTAATAACTTTCCATTTCTCAAACGCAAAAATGATGCACACAAGAGATAGAAATGAATCAGCATTTCAACTACAAATTCGACATGAAAAGCAATGCTGAAAGCTAAAAGAACCTCCAAAAACAACAAAGAACCTAGAAGACAAACATCAACAATTTCCCGTCCACATTTCCAGGAAAAAAAAATCATAATCCGAAAGAAAACAACAGATCCTTCGCAATATTAATCAGCATTCCAACTACAAATGCGACATGAAAAGTACCGAAACCTAAAAGAACCTCAAAAAAAAACACACAAAAAAAAATCATAATCCGGAACAAAACAACAGATCATTAGCAACGTTAATCGGCATTTCAACTACAAATTTGACATGAAAAGCCATGCCGAAACCTAAAAGAACCTCCAAAAACAACAAAGAACCTAGAAAACAACATCAACAATTTCCCGTCCACATTTCCAAAAAATAAAATCATAATCCGGTGCAAAGAAACAGGTGAATAGCATTATTAATCAGCATTTCAACTTCAAATTCGACATGAAAACCAATGCCGAAACTTAAAAGAACCTCCAAGAAAAAAAAACAGAGAACCTAGCAAAAAAAAAAAAAAAGAAAGAAAAGCATAATCCGGAACAAAACAACAGATCATTGGCAAAATCCTCACCAAATCACACACCAACGGAAGAAAAAGAAAAACACAATTCAACAGAATCAGAAATCAGATAAACAATGCATCAGAAGACACAAAAGCATAATAATGATCGAAGCGTACCGTCATAGCGTTCGGCCTGCTCGGCGAGCTTGGCCATGTAAACCTGGGTCTCTCTCTCCTTCTCGGCGGAAGACATGGTTACAGAGAATGACAAGAAAGGAACAAAGAATGCGAAGAACACAGAGAGAACCAGAGAAGAAGGGAAGAAGAAGAAGAGAATATAGAGAGGAAGAGAAGGGAGGAGGAGAAGAAGGGGAGTTAAGACGCGAGGAGAAAATAGAGGTTTTGGGAATGGCGGACAGAGGAGAAAGAAGACTGAATCTGAACCGTTGGATTATTGGAGAGTTTCTGGTTGTGGCTGTAGAGAAGGGAAAAGCGCGAAAATGGCGGTTTGCCCTTTTAATTCCATTTATGGCTTCTTCATCCTTTACACCATTTTTTTCTCTGCCTTTTTTCTATTTCGGGTAAAAAAAATTCCTTTTTTTAATTTCAAAATTTGTGGACCAAATTAACTTTTGTCCCCTCCTCTCCTCTTTTCTTATTTTCAAAATTTGTATTTCTTTTTTTACTTCTTTATTTTTCATTTACCATAAATTATACAAAATACGGTTGAATTTTGGGATAGAATTTGAATGTATTTTAACCTTCAACTTTGAAATTATCTAAACTATTTATAAAATGTGTTATGAGGGACAAGAATTAAAATATTGAAGTCGATATTGATGTCGAGATTTAAATTTTACGGATATACTGATAGATATATTGACAAAATATCAATATCAACAGATATTTTTGTAAATCGCGAATTTTATATATTTTATTTAGATGAATTTTTAAGTCGTTTCTACTCTCAAACTAAGTTATGGATATTGTTATTAGTATTTATGTTCTTTGACTAAGTGGATGATATTTTTAATGTTTTACAAGCATTAATAGATATTCCATGGATATTTAATATCGATATCGAACCCTTCGATTTACGAATATGTCGACTGATATTGTCATCCTTGATGAGGGGAGAATCTTTCATTTCTTTTTTTGCTACTACTTTTAGCCCTTTTGTCGATTATTTGAATGTAAGTGTCTTTTAAGCTATATTACCCTTCGTTGACAGGATGTGACAGATCAAATGTAAGTGTCTTTTAAATCCAATAGATACAATTGATGATGGGACTTACTTGTTCGAATTGAGGTAGTTGCACATCGAATATGGTGCATCAATTCATATATGGGTTCAGTCCATATATAAAAATAAATAAATAAAATATGTCAATACATACATGATTCCATTTTTTTTTAAATTGTAAAAGTTATATGAAAATTTGAAATGTCAAAAAATTTGAAAAAACTAGAGAAAGTGTCTATGAAAAAAAAAACTAAAAAACGCAAACTAAATCACTTGAGACCACTGATTCATTGATGTATTTTTGCATGTTGTTTTCTTCGACCTTTTTTCTTTTGATGTTTGACTTCATTTTAGTCTAACGGTTTGTTATTAAGAATTATAATACATACATTTTGTTATGAACTATGACGACTTATTCTTGTTGATTTTTTTAAAATGATCACGCCTATTGGATTTTGAAATTTAGTTTTTTTTTTCTTCTTATTGTTCAACAACATTTGGAGATGAGATCTTCGAATCCTAATTAGTTGAGTTATGTTCATGATTTTATAGTTTTAAATTTACCCTTTGTTGTTAAGTATGAATCACGATCTAGTTCAATTATGAGCACTAAATACTTCAAACTAAAGTTTAAGTTTCAAGGTTGAAAAGTAATTAACTGATGTAAATGACACATAATTTGTTACCTAAATAATTGAGAATGAAACTTTTAAATGGTCAAATTAAGGACGGAAAAGAAATATTAGGTGCAAATGTTGATGTGGCTAGTAATAATATAGATTGAAAGAAGATTTTGGATATAAAGTAAGAGTAATATTACTTTGGTACAAAGTCTTCTCAAAATAAAGTTTATATCATTTAAGACAAAATGGACAAATTATTAGGATGATATAGAGATTTGATTTAGGAAAAAGAAAGCAGGCACATTTGAAATAATTATCAATGAAACACATTTTTATATGATATAAGCAAAATCATAAGTGAATGTATATAGGTTGTTGGGCCTATGCTTAAGAGAGAATCCTTCTCATTATCAAATTTGGAGTCATTATTTCTGAGAGATGTAGGGACTGTTTGGAGCATTTAGTTAGTTATTATAGATTATGGGCTATAATAGTCTATGTTTGAGGTACAAACTATTTTAGTATGAGTTACAAATGAGGAGGGAGGATGATTACAAAATAGTAAACATGGTAGATAATAAAGGTTTTCAAATAGTTTTACTATCGCTAAATGTAGGTTATAATAATTGAAAACTATCATCGGCCCCATCTGCTTTCCTCCCAACAATTTTAAGCACTGTTTGACTCTTTTTTCATAGTCTTTTTCGTCTCTCTCACGGTATTTGTTTTCTATCAATCTCTTGTCCACATTTAGTCTTAGACAGAATTTACCGCCCGATTAGAGCTATATACCCAACTACTATAATGAGAGACTTAATCATTGAGTGGGCCATAATAGTCCACTCCACCCAAAGCAAGTTGTCTGGCCTTAACAAAATCTTCTAAACAACCAAATGTTATAAAATTAGTTGGTTCTCTCATTAAATTAATACCGATGAACACAGATATGCTGGCTCAAACATGGATAGACATCAATAAAAATCAGAAAAATAGAAGAGATTGTCACTCTTTTTTACTCTTGAATTTAAAAATTGGTCATGGTTTTCCAAATATTACACGATTGCCTATTGAGCTTAAACATAAGCGTGTATTTCCTGCGGGAGTACTGATCAGCTCTTGAGATTGTCAGCAGCACTTTGAATGCGTTTTTTCTCTACTATTTAGAGAGGAAGATTTCTAATCTGTTTTGTAATTGACTGCAAATCTAAATGCATGATTGCAAGAACTACTAATGTATACTTTTCAAAAATTTGCTGCCATGTATCATCAAAAGAAGCACTCTAATGCAGAACATCAAAAACCATAATTAATAGACTGTTGTACACAAGGTTCATTAATGACTGTAAGGCCAGAATGAACCTGTTTGTAAATTTGCACCATTCAAGCAGGGATGAATCAACCAATATGGTCAATATGCCACCGAGTGTTGTTGAATTTGAAACAGTTCAAATCAGTCATTACCTCCTTGTGCTGCTCTTTTATGGTTAATGGCCACTGAAGTTTATTCGATCTTCTCATCCATGGGACTGCAGGCCCAGTTTGCTCTCCAACAAACAGAAGGAGAAAGTAGACGATCTGTTTTCCAGCCTGATATCTTCAGCTACAAGGTAATGGAAAGGTGTAAATGCAATGGCAATTACAGATAAACCGAATGGAAGATTACGAAAATATCGTCTTCATGTTGTGGGAGATTGTATTCTTTAAGTCTTTTCGTGAGTTTCTTGGTAAAAAACTGAGCTTTAATTGATAAATACGAAGGTTCAACTCCTTTTTCATTGTCCCTCCAGTCAAAGGCTTGAGGTTTGAATTTAAACAGGCTTTCTGTTTGTACTCCACTAATTGGGTAGAACACTTGTTACGAAAACGAAAAGGCAAATGTTGTGGGAGTTAAAGTAAAAGATGCTTATTGGGAGTTTGATTGTAAGGAAACCTTAGAAATTATAGCGAGAAGAGAAGAGATTAGGAGTTGATTTGGGTCATTTGCTAGATTTCTACCCTTCTGTAATTATTTTTGCAGTCTGGTTGAAGTGTTTTTTTTGTAAGCTCCTTTTGAGGAAGACTTTTGTATTCTTTCCGCCAACAATTAATGAAAATTTTATCATTTGTTATAACTAAAAAGAAAAGGCTAAGAAAAGAAGAAAGGAAATGAAAACTCGGCAACTTATTGAACTTCAGAAACATTAAAGAGAGAGAAAAAAATACCTTTTGAATAAAACCTTCATAATGTTTATCCATCCATGACATGCTTTCCGAATGCCTGGACTCCTGATCAGGAACATAAGCCATAACAAGTGCATGAACGAATGATTGGAAGATGTCATTAGCAGTTGCATCTTTTTGCACAATAACACTGATAGTTGCCTTCCTCTCCACTAGAAGGTACTTCTCTGCCAAACGAAAAACATATGGTTAGATGGGGTGATAAAGTACAGCTAGAAACTTATCTTTGGGAAAATATTTAAAGGCAATCCAACCTTTTTTATTATTAGCACCTGCCATACGCAACAGCTCCTTCCTGTACCACAATAATGTTATTACGCCATATTTTTATTTTATGAGCTGTGGAAAAAGAAATGGTGACATATAACCGGACAAAATTCAATTCAAATCGTATGTCTTCTTTAAATAAGAGTAAATGTCTTGAAACTTGCAGCAGATTTACTATATTGCCTAAATGTTAATGATTCATCATATTTTATTGACCTATTTGAGGAGTATTCATGTAGCTAATCTTTTTTAGAACTCAAGGACATAGTTGTACAACCAATAGAACAGATCTTGTTCAAGTAATAATTGCTTCCAAAACTTGTCCATTTGAAAACCTTTCTTATAGTTCTTTGGCTTATAACCTGCTCCTTTATCATTCATTTATCAAATGATTTTTTTGTCCTTATCTAACTAATAAGAAAAGAAAAGAAAAAAGTGCAAGCACGTTAAACAGTTGCAGGAACAATATTGACCAAAAATGTATCCCCTGTTCCTTTAATATGCATGTTAAGAAGACATTTTTTGTGCGATGGAATCACAAAAAAGTTATGAAGTTCATGAGCTGGTAAGTAAAAGCTCACATTTCTGTGTGATGAAGAGAAGAGATCCTCGCTCCTAATCGTACACGAGTATGGATTAACTTAATGCTCCTTAAACTCCATGAAGAAGCCCATGTGGGTAAAACATGCTCCATCTTAGAAACCTGTTGAGGAGAGAGAACTGAATGCAGGTTCAGTCGCAGGATGTAAACTTTCTTTGCACAAGAGATCAGAAAACAACGAATTTTTATTTATTTCAGAAAGAGGTAAAATTTGGAAGAGCTTTGTCGCATAAATCACATCTCAACATGTGTGTTGATGGAATTTGCAGTGTACATACATACATACAAATAGCCCCTGAACCATCCACAAAATGAATCAGAATAAGTAACACCAGGAAAGAATAAAGACACTGGGCATCACCTTGGCCAGTCTGAATAAAATGCTGCAAAGCAATCGAACACCTCTGAGGGTTGAGTGAAGTCAAGGAAAGGCAACAAACAGCCTTGTAATTTGCTGCACAAAGTCACAAGCAGAATTTTACAAAATTGTGACGCGGCTACCTAGGCACTAAAGAAATCTGCCATGACTGCATAAACATATGATCTCCATCTTTTTTCTCTTCATGGAAACGCATAAACATTTTGAACCTAGTAGCCTCTTAAGAAAATATGATTGAGAAAAGTTGATAACGTGTTCATAAGAGATGATGGTGTAAAATTTTAACTCTTACCATTTCAAAAATTTAAAAATTAAATGTCACATCAATATACACTATAAAGCGAGGGTTTGCTCAAGCAAATAACATATTTATCTCATATAGGTATTAACTCAGCATTCAATGAAAAACTCACCGTACATATGGAACAATGTGAGGGATAGAAAAGAAAGCCAGATGGCTAGTGGGCATCCCATGGTGATACGAGCAAGAAGCATACCAATTGCCATGCCTATCATTGTTGCTACTGTTTCTTGACTTCCTTCCTATTGGTGCAAGAGTAACAACTGTCATTACAATATATCTGGATCAGAGTGCATTCTTCACCTGGAAAGTGGCTTGCTCTATACCTTGGCAGATATATCGGCAGCATTATTCTGAAGGGCAAAATGTTGTGTTAAAGCAGCCCTAGTAGCTCCACTTGCCACACCGGCTGATTTGGATTAAAATCTATAGTTAGCATAAGGATTACATCCATTAATTAATATATTAAGTCAAAAACAGCATGCTTATTTTCTGTGAATGCATGAATTAGTATCATACATAAGTATACAGCACGGGTCCCCACCCTAACAACCAACAATACCCTCCTTTTCTCTTAACTCTTGAGTTTCCATTTTCCTAAAGATTTTTTTTGCTGATTGTGGACACCTTTTGGCTAGACAAGGTTATCTTTTAGGTACTAGTTCTTCAAGCTGTGTTGGATGTACTTTTTAGCAAGAATTGGCGCACTCAGATTGGTGTTGGTCACTTCGGAGTCAACATTTCGGTGCTTTGTTAGTTGAACTTTATATGATTTATTGATTGGTTCAAGAGTAATTTTCTGTTTTGATGAATATGTACCAATTTACTACTTATCGAAGTTTAAGGTTTAATTCAATGAAATTAAATGTTTAAAGTTCAAATTGATCGCTGAACTAGATATGAAATATGAGCTAGATATCAAAGTCATAAATGATTTTTCCCTATAATATAGCAATGTTTACAACAATGTAGAAATGTGGTATCATTAGAAAACCCCCAAAATTTACATGATAATACCATGTTTTTTTAATTTGCATGGACTTACTGAATGATCTTGACAGGCTCCCTATGCAAACGATAAGCATAAATGCTGAAGGAAACAAGGGGGAAACGAGGTCCATCAACATACCTGTTTAGCACAAAGTTGGTGGTTATCTTAAGACACAAGAGTTGAAATGCAACATCGAAAAGGGAAAATGCTCGGTGTGCCTTCTCAAAAATTAGAGATATATTTACTCCAACAATTCCAGGGCCAGTATTGGCACGCAAAATATTCACTAAGATCCCAATTAGAAGCTCTGAATATGAGCCATGACTGTAGGATAGTTTGCTTAGCTATGAACAGCGGTTTAAACATATGATACTTTACATTACAATGGAAACTCTCCACGGAAAAGATACAAAGGAGAAATCAGGGGATATTGAGTAAGCCTTATCCAATAGATATCCATATGTCTGCATGTACTTGTCCTCGTAAGAGACCTTATTGCAGGTTCAGTAAAGAATAAGAGGAAAAATACACATACCAAGATCATTCATGAAATCTGCAACCAAGCGCCACATTTTGGCATTGCTGTCCAGATTAGATCCCTGAAACGTACAATCGTTGTTGCTATGTCATAATCAACAATGAGAGTTCTTAATAAAAATGGTGAACATAATTCTAGACTAACTCTACAAGCTTGAATTCCATACATGTTACTATAAAATATTAAAATTGATAGGAGAAGACTAAGTATAAATTTGTATTTGCATTCAAATTCCAAAACCCTTTTCCCCTTTATTTACGCTATTGTGGAACAAATTTTTCAGCAAATTACTATGCAAGTAAATCAAATGTAGATTTCCCAACGATTACAGAAGAGAATAGCATACCTGGTAAAATGTGAATAAGATACCTCCAAGCATTCCAGTTAAATCCCTCAAAAACCACTGGAAAAGTTGCAATGTTATAAAAAGAAATTTATTAACTAAAAGCACATTCATTAGATTACAGGTATCTATTTTCTTCCAAGCCTTAAACTCGAGATCGATTATCAAGGGTTCCATTACAAATTTACCTGAAATGTAGCACCAATGACAGTGGCTGATTGCTCCCCGACCCCAATGGCACTCAGGAGAGCCTAGGAAAAGTTTAGGCGTAAATGCATATTAAATTTACAAGAAACTGAATTGCGTATATAAAAAAAATAAATTTTAATTAGGCCTTACTTGGGTAGAGAGCATGGTCCTAATGTATGTCGATAGACCCTGAAAGAGAATGAAAATCGTAAGTTTGATAGTCTAACTAGAAAATATTACTAGACTAAACATAAAATTGCCAAATGTAATTTTTTCATCTATGAGTGTCATGGCCAATTTGTACGTAGTTCGATTAATCTCACGGTTGTCTAACCTGACTATATTTGGTTGTCAAGAAAACTCGTACAATATAAAATCCTAGGTAACTAACAAATATTGTCTCAACTCATTCCTTTGAAGCTTTTTATTATTTATATTAGCCCTTATTCATAGTGGTTAGGATTGCCCAATGCAATAGGCGAGGAATTGAACTTTTACCTGCAATGAGTCCCATATTTGAAAAGGAACATAATCCGGGGTCACACTACTAGGAAACCCCTGCAATTAAATGAAAGATTGATAATAAGAAAGGCTTATTACAAAAGGACACTGCCTAAGAGTCATAGAAAACCAAACACAAGCTTGCCTCCGGTACAAACGCGTCAAAGAATCGTCTCCCCACGAGTCTGAAGCGGGAACCAGATCTATAGATTGAAAAAGAAAAAGGAAATATCAGTCGAAAAGTTTCAAAAGGGGTGAGTGGAATGGAATCTGAGAGGGGAAGGGAATCAGAACAGTGCCTTTGAATGAGGAGGGAAGGAGAAGCGGATATGATGGCAGTCTTCCGAAGCTCCGATGAAGAAGAACCATTCCATTCTTCCAATACCACTTCTGATTGAAGATTTTTCCGACGCATTGATGTGATTCGAAGCTCGAATGCCTTAGACTCTAATTCAATTCAATGAAATGAATCGCACTGAAACTAAATAGCTAGAACTAATCAGAATTACATTATAAGAATGTTTTCGAACCTCAGAATGAAAGAGCAGAAACTTCCAAACAATTAAGCTTCCTAGATATGGAAAATCGAGCTTACCGCCAGATTTCAACTACTGTAGATCAGAATTCCCATGGCCTTTCGTCGATGGTGAGTTTCCTACTATGACGAACAAACAGACAGAATTCGTCGGCCCATCAGACCAATGGGTTTTGTGGGTTTTGCAACATTGAAAAGGATGATCGAATTTCTGCCGGCAATGAAGTTCTGCCAATGACTTCCACCAATGAGTGAAGAGTCCAAGACTGGAAGGCTATTCGTCTGACGAAATGGAAATATTACGTCACAAATAAGATTAAAGTAAAACTTCGATAAATATACACAAACTCGCGCTTCAAAAAAATAAAATATTAAAATATATGTCAAAGTAAACTAAAAATCTCAAACTATTTATAAAAAATATTAAAAAAATTACTTTATAGACGCTAATAAACTTTTAGATAGATTTCTATTACAAATAGACACTGCTAAAAATTTTATTATTTTATATAAATAATTTTTCTTATTTTTTTATTTTTAAAAATTCCCCTCTATTATTTTAGTATTACCTTGTTTTTTCTTGCATTATTTCACATTTTATATTTTTTGAAATATACTTAATATCTTATTACATTTTATTCCATACAGTATAATATTGTAATAGAAATTATGTACTTTATTTTATCTCTCTTATTATTTTTAAATTCCAATGTCATATATTTACATGTAAATTTAATTAGAAGTACATTCTTTTAAAATTTATGTTCTAAAAGTTTTTAATTCGTGCATCACACATGTCTTCAAACTAATAAATTTAAATTTCATGTCGAATGAATTAAATTTATTATTTTATTAAATCTATAGCTTTAACAAAAATATCAAAATCATGAACTAAATTTGTAATTTTAAATAATGATTAAATATTTAATTTAAATTCATTTTTAATTTCACTCTTAGAAGCTATTTAATTTTTTAGTAATCAAAATATAGAATCTTTTTTTAAAATGAATCAAAATCTAGAATCTTTAGGGGTATAGAATTGTAGATATCCAACTATTTTTTTTTAATATCCATATTTGTTTTGTAAAAACAATTGTAAGGATGTCCAAGAACAATTTCATAGTCATATTTGTTTTACGAGATTTTGGCAAAAAATAAAATCTAAAAAATGATATATTATTTAAAAAATGTCTTTATATTTTCAAACAATCTATATATTAATTTAATAATATAATTTGAACTTATATAATATTTGACGTCTTTAATAATTTAAAGACGCAGTTGGTGTCTTATGCCAGTATTAAAAGTGATTATGAGAGATTTTTCTTTTAAAAAAATGTGATTAGGAGGGAGAATATAAAAGCTATGATGTTTGGAAAATTAATATGAAACTATTGTAAAATAGTTACAAGGACCAAAGTTTCAAGTATTTACATATCAATATTTACTTTTTAATATATTATAAGATAATATTTTAAAATTTACATGATTGAAATTCATCTAGTTTTGTTTAATCCAAATAATGTTATCCAAAGTTTAAGAAAAGTAGATTTTATTATAAAATAAATTGAATCAAGCAAAATTTCATAAGAGAGAATAGATGTAAAAATATATATAAATATGAAAGAATTAAATTTAAGTAAATGGTTAGAGAATGTGACCGAGTTTTAGGAAAGCTGGTATTGATAAATTTTTGTTGCCATTCGAGATCTCCACATACGTGATTCTGTCATTGACTTCCTTTAGACCGATCGCAGGAGTAATTCTGTTGTGCATGAGTTAGTATCTCATTCTCGTAGATTTCAATTTTCAGCTATGTGGCTTGAAAACCATCTTCTATGGGTGGAGTGTACTTTTCTTTTTTATCCTATGTGGCTTGAAAACCATCTTCTATGGGTGGAGTGTACTTTTCTTTTTTATCCTTTGTCTCTTTGGTTTATGTATGTTTGCTGTTCTAAACAAAAAATTAAACATGATCATTGATTAATTTTTTTTAAGTAATTATTGATAGATTAATAAATAATTTATTTAATCAAATAACCTTGCGTCTAAAACTAACACCTACAAATAGGAATTAAAATAACTATGAGCCAAAACATTTTAAATGGTTAAGACATGTTTAACTTAAAGAAGAAGGTGAAGGCTCCAAAGCTTACTTAAAAGGCAAATAAATAAGTTGATTATCTAGTCTCAAGCATGTGTAGATCATAGCTTAAATGTTTTATGATTCTATAAAAATTTTATTTTTTAAATTCAATATGTGATGGTGAATATTTCATCAAACATTAAAATAAGATATATATTTAACCTTCAACACGTCTAAGTGGGATTCAAAAATTTCACGATAATGACATAATGTCTCGTATTACTATTTATACTTTTTATTTTTAGTTGTACAACTCGTAAGATCAGGAGATTCAAACATTTGACTTTTTTAATAAAAATATATATATAATTGGGTTTTCTTTTTTAAAAAAGAACAATAATTTAGAATACGAAATTCGAACCTCTAATCTTATGGTCAAAAATAAGAAAACAAACCTATTTTAAAATGTCAATGTGATAGAAATGTCGAGGTCTCAATTTTATGAAAATATTGATAAAATATCGATGTCAATAGATATTTTTGAAAAAATTATAAAAATTAAAAATTAAAGAAATTTTTTTCGACAACATTTGGGTGTGAGGTCAGGATCAAACCTTTAATTTCAAGATTGAGATATAAGTTTATATTAGTTGAAATGTTTGTTATTTATATTATATTCATAGTAGTGATATTTTATTGTTTAATTTTTATGTTTTATGAATTATAATGAAAATGTGGATGTCACACTAATAAAAATTTAATACAAAAATTTAATACCATATAATTATTAAGGTTATCTCGAAAAGGAAACTAAAAATAATATTTATATTCTTTTTTCCTTTTCTTTTCTCTTTGTCAATTAATGCGCCAAATGGGCTTTCCTTAAAAAGGACTCCATCCACTTTGGTTTCACACGTAATGATGAAAGCGGCCATCCTTTAATCATCTCTCAAAAACATTTTAAAATTTAGGAAAATTTTTAAAAATAGAAAAATAAAGCAAAATATTTACATAAAATAATAAAATTTGTAGATAGTTGTGATAAACGTGAATAGAAGTCTATCAAGATCTATTAGCGATAGAAATGGTATAAGTCTATTACTGATAGTATCATTATTTTTTTTTTCTATTAGTGAGAATTTTCCTAAAATTTATAATATAATTTAGGGCAAATAGTTGTAATACAATTTTAGTTTTCAATTTTATTTTTGAATATTAAGAAATATCTACTAAATCTATAAATTTTCAATGTAAATATTTGTTTGATAAATTTAAAAATACAATTCATCTATTTATTATAAATTTGAAAAATATGTCTAATTTTACCTTAAATTTTAAATTTTGTGTCTAATAGATCTATAAATTTAAAAAAAAATACTAAAGTTCATGGATTAAATTTATAATTTAAAAGTTTAAGAACAAATAAACACAAATCTTAAAATTTAAGAATTAAAATTGTAATTAAATTTATAATTTAATTATTTTCCATGTAATATAATTTAACTTCAAAATATTATTGTCCCGTAATGAAAATATTGATAAAATTAGATTCACGTAATTCATTGACTTAAAACTTTCGAAATAATTGAGATTTAACAAATTCATAAATTAGTTATGAAAAATGTTGAATAAATCAATAGCTACTAGACACACATGAGTACTCAAAAGACATAAACGAAAATAAAAGAAAAATAAAAAGTTCTAAGAATTTGTGAATAAGATAAAATTCATGATCTTATTAGTTATTAAATACAAAATTAAAAATTGACCGTAGACCTCTACTAGAACTATAGTCTTGTAATTTTTTAACACCCAATTTTTAAAATGTAAATTTAAAAGCTTGAAGTTTAAATTCAAAAATTTATTAAACACAAATTTTAAATGTATATATAATAGATGAATTAATTTTCCTAAAATTTTAAATGTTTCAGAGAGTTTATTTTAGTTCCCATGATTAGTGGACTTTTTTCATTACTTTTTATTTTTATAATATTTTTTACTATAATTTTTTCATTAAAATTATTATAATTATTTAGTTAATTTCGATAAAAAATAAATTTAAAATTTTTTAAAAATATATGGACTAAAATTAAATATTTAAAAGAAAATTAAAAAGGTTCGGTTGGAATTTTAAATAATAATAATAATGAAAAAGACAAAACAAAAATTGCACATAATGGTAAAAAAGTGGAATTTGTTCCGGGAGAAGTCCGATCGACGGTGGAAACTCTCCGGCGACGTACAATCTTGCAATCATTGCGTGGGAACCGGTAATGATGGGAATCTACTTGCAAGATGCTTGATACCTTTCTACTATTTAAAGCTCTTCACTAATGGCTGTTTATCATCATCCGCTCCAATTGAATTCGAATTTGAAACGAGCCACTAAGTCGTCGATAGTCGCCGGAAAACAGTTTCTTAGCACTTCGAAGTTTTTTCAAATTCCAATTCGGATCTCTTGCAATTTGGTTCTTCTACAGGTACTAATTGATCACCTCTCCTTAATGATTTCTAATCTTCGTTATGGAATTTGAATTTTAAGTTCGCTTTTAGTGTGATTGACTAAGTACTTGAGAGCTTGTGGACTTCGAGTGCGAGAGATTGTCTTTTGTACCAATTTGAACTGCTTTTCATGAGTGAGGTCAACTTGCAGTGTTTGTTGATTTCCTTTTTCTTTCAGTGGATGTCAAGTTGAGCTGTTTTCCACTCACTGTCATTGCTATGGATTATTTATATGGTGATATTTGGAAAGGATTTTGCTAAAATCTTCTTACCGATTTGATTTCTGATATTTTGGTTCAGTTCGGATCTTGGGTGTGATGAGACCTCTGGAATTTGTCTGCCTGGGAATATTATGGATTCTAGCGACACTGCAACAAGTCAAATCACATGGAAACCATCCTTTCTCGAACATTGCCATTCATAAAACTACATTCGCCCTTAATGATCATGCTAATGTTAAAGCCTCTCCATCGGTTCTTGGATTGAAGGCAAACTTCAATCCCATATGCTTTGTTCTAATTTCATGGATGATTGTGTTTTTAACTCTCTAGAAATGCCAATCTTGCAAGCTAACATGTATTCTTCTTAAGGCTACATTTGATTGAGGAAGTCTATTTGATGTTGCAGGGGGAGGATACAGAATGGGTGACGCTGGAGTATAGTTCTCCAGATCCGTCCTCTGATGATTGGATTGGAGTATTTTCTCCAGCCAATTTCAGGTTTATATTATTTTGCATATGCCTATCTCATCTGCATTGTTGAATTCATTTCTGGAGTTTCCTGTGCATTTTTCTTGTTTAGTTTATGCTAGTATGGTTATTTATTTCTTTAATTGAATGGAAAATTTTGGTTAATCTGTTTCAGTTCTTCTACCTGCCCTGTAGAGAATCCAAGAGTATATCCACCATTATTGTGTTCTGCACCTATCAAGGTCCATTCCACTTGATTTTTATGTTGTTGCATGACTTGCGTCTATTTTAACCTCACTTTGCAGTGTAGAGAGTTCAATAGTCAACTAATTATATGATTATTATTGCAGTTTCTGTTTGCAAATTACACAAATCCCAACTACAAAACTACTGGACAAGGGCTTTTGAAACTTCAGCTGATAAACCAGCGAGCAGACTTCTCTTTTGCATTATTTTCTGGTGGTTTATCAAAAGTATGCTGTTTTTATTGGTTTTTTTCCCGGCATCGATTCAGAATATCTATGGACAACAAATTTGATCCCAACAAACAATTTTTTAAAAGACATTCCTGTGTTGTCTGATCTTATTCAGTCTTTCACTGATTTGCTGCTTCATGATTGTGTTCTGAACTCTTGCACTATCATGTGAAGTTTAGAAATTAAAAGATAAAGCTCACAAGCCAGAACCTAAAGTGAATAATGCTTAAACTTACCATTATCCATGAGGACCCAACTATCGTGTTCTTTTTACTTCTGGGATTTGTATTCTTGCCTTTCTCCCTCCCCTTAGAATTGAGCCTCCCAAGTGAATAATACCTATCACATCATTGATGATGGATTTTTATGGGGTATGGACTTTAAATTATTTAAGTTGGCCATGACATATTCTATTCTTGCTAGAATCAACCTTCCTTTCGAGTTGATTTAGTTCAAAATTTTCATTTGTTTGGATACTTACCATGAGTCTTTGTTTCTTCTAAGAGTTACAGATTAATTATTTTTCTATTGAGGATTATTTAAACTTTGAATACAGAACCTAATTTGATGTTGTTTTATGTCTGTGTGTCTGGTTTCTCTCATATCATTGTGCTAATACCAGACAATTTGTGTCATCCACTCAACAATTTGATCATATCAATATTCAATCATCTGGGCCAGCGAATATTCACCTGCTTTCTCCTTTAGCAATATTGATAGTTGCATATTGCCGTAACCTTGGCAAACATTTTGGTGAATTTGTTTGCTTACATGTTATCTGATTCTTTCCCTTTCATATTTAGCCAAAGGTGGTGGCAATATCAAACCGAGTAACTTTTGCAAATCCTGATGCACCACTTTACCCACGCTTGGCACAAGGGAAAAATTGGAATGAAGTAAGTTTGAGCTAGCACTTCTGTTCTCACTACTGGTTTGCCTAGGCTTTTTTATTGAATAGATAAATTTTCAGCGCATTAGTTTCCATTAGTTTACCAGCTCTATTGCATAATTTCATATGTCAATGAGGTTTGTGATAATCGCTCATGCTATGGATTTGTTAGTTAAATCTATATGAAGATGATATGGTTTAGCATTGATACTCAGATGACTGTAACATGGACAAGTGGATATGGAATTGACGAGGCCGAACCTTTGGTTGCATGGAGCCAAAATGGAAAAGACCTTAGGCAATCCCCAGCTGGGACACTGACTTTTGATCGTAACAGCATGTGCGGTATGTGAATTCCTTAAGTCTTGATCTGCTAAGCTATTTATAAGAGACATGCACCATTACCCTGCCAAACAATTGAGTAGCTGCTACACAATTCCTGTGCAGTGTTAAAAATCTACATGATCATAATTAATAATCGACATAAAAGAATCGATTATATGGGGGATTGACAATATTTTCTGTCATTATATGTACTATTATTTTCCAATCTCATGTTTTTCTAAGTAACCCGAACTTGTGCTATTTTCTATTTTTCTTCTAAAGATATTTCATCTCATGGATTATGCTTGTAGGTGCACCTGCAAGGACAGAGGGATGGCGGGACCCTGGATTTATACATACCAGTTTTCTCAAGGAATTATGGCCCAACCAAGAGTAAGCTATATCAATCCCAAACTGCTATGCATAACTATATTAGCTGTAGACATCTTGTTAAACAGGTCCAACTGTAATTAGATTTAGACTATTTATACTGTTGAGAGGCATATGAAAGTTATACTATTAGGCTAAGAAATACGGACACTTCAATTTGGCTAACGTGTTCGACACGAACATATGTCTGACACTTAAACACTTAACCTAATAGATATGTGTTAGACACTAGTTGTACAAAGTCAACAAGTCCAACATTTGTTAGACACGTATTAAACACTTGTTAAATATATTAAATAGACACATGATAGTATAGGACAAAAACAATATTAAATACATTGAGCTTGTTCTACATCCTGGATAATAATACCAATTACCACTTAAAATTGTTAATACTTTTACACACTTATTATGCAGGTATTCATACAAGTTGGGGCATAGATTAACCAATGGAACATATATTTGGAGCTCAACATATAAATTCAGAGCCTCGCCTTATCCTGGTCAAAATTCGTTACAAAGAGTTGTCATTTTTGGTGATATGGGAAAGGTTTGGATCTTTTACTAAATTTTTACATTTAGCAGCCGTAGAACCACAAATTATTTGAACTCGCTGAAATGAAGAGCTTTTTTGGTTTGGAAAAAGTTACAGCATGTTGTGTAGTGTTTCAAAAAGGAAGGCACAAACTGTTGAATGACAGTCACGCACACCTCGCAGTTAGAGATAGAATTTTGACTCCTCAACTTCAATTAAAATCATAAAAAGAAGGCTTTCATGAAAAAAATTTGTATGATCTACAAATTTCTGAATGCTGCAACATCCTACGGCAAAGTTTCACAGTTAAATTGGAAATCATGTCCAATTTTTCATTCAATTATATGCTTAATAACGAGTTCAAACAAAAAGTTATATAGCCACTAATTATCTTTGCACATGGAAAATATAATTGTTTCATTCAATTTATGACCACCATATAAAGGCTTTAGAACTTTTCTTTATCTAATATACTACACAGGATGAACCTGATGGCTCTAATGAATACAACAATTTCCAACGTGGCTCTCTCAATACTACTAGACAGCTTATACAAGATTTGAAAAATATTGATATCGTTTTCCACATTGGAGATATATGTTATGCAAATGGATATCTTTCACAGTGGGATCAGTTTACTGCACAGATTGGGCCAATTGCATCAACAGTGCCTTACATGATTGCTAGGTACTTCCTTCCCTAAATGGCTCACACACTGTCTGGCATGTAGTTTGTTCTTGTTTGTTTTATTAACTATACATATGTTGTTTCAGTGGTAATCATGAGCGTGACTGGCCAGGGAGTGGATCCTTCTATGACACCATGGATTCAGGGGGAGAATGCGGTGTAGTGGCTCAAAATATGTTTTATGTCCCTGCTGAGAATCGGGAAAAGTTTTGGTAATGAAGCTTGTTTTGATAACTTCCGACTAGATTTAATTAGCTTTCACTGTTGTTTTTCTGTTGCATGTGGAGCTGCTCTTTGATTATGTCTGTTCACACCGTAGGAAAATATTCTCTGACACTTTTTCTTGTAACCTTTCATTATGTAAAGTAAATAACTAAAATATAATAGGGGCCTTATGAACACATATTTGTGCCATCCATATTTTCATTATTCTCAAGATTTAATGCACAATTCATCAGTTCAAACATGGGTATCTTTTTACATCAGGTATGCCACAGACTATGGTATGTTTCGCTTCTGCGTTGCCAACACTGAGCTTGACTGGAGAGAGGGAACAGAACAATATAGGTTCATTGAGCACTGTCTAGCATCTGTTGATAGGCAAAAACAACCATGGCTAATTTTTCTGGCACATCGTGTGTTGGGTTACTCTTCATGCACTTTTTATGCTGAACAAGGATCATCTTCAGAACCAATGGGCCGTGAGAGCCTTCAAAGTCTTTGGCAGAAATATAAGGTTGATCTTGCTATATATGGTCATGTGCATAGTTATGAGAGAACGTGTCCCATCTACCAGGTATTCTTGAATTTTGTCTCAAGTTCTTTTTCCCCATGTTTGCCGTTATTTAACAAGGAATATACATATATTATTTTTTTATTATCGTGAAAAGTTGATTACGAAGGAGACAGATTCTTAAGTTGCAGATTTAATAGTTGTGACCACCATGACAGTAGGCTTTAATAGTGTTTAATGATTTGAGTTCATTTTGTCATTCGAGTGGCCCCATTAAGGTTAGGACTCAAAGTCATTCTTATTCAAATCTAATAATAACCCGTTTGTCATAATGCCATGCATTTTCACTTTTGGGATATGTTTCAGTTATGAGCAAGGCCTTGTTTACATCTGAAAACAGCTTCATAGTTCCCTTTTTTTCTCCTTGGCCATCAACTAAAAAAGCTTCATTTTACCGTAAACTTGCAGCTTTGCAAATTTTTTGATCTTTCTAATATTACAATGCCTATTGACATTATCATTTGGTCTTTTTTGGCAGAAATATTTTGACTTTTGAGAATGATACCAATAGGAGTGATCTTGTGAAATTTAGAAACAACACCTAGTTATACATTTAGGTGGCATTTGGACCCTCAACTTGCCTTGGGTATGGTGGGCTACCTACTCAATGTTTGAGCGGTTATACATTTAGGTGGCATTTGGACCCTCAACTTGCTTTGGGTGTGGTGGGCTACCCACTCAATGTTTGAGCCTCTCATTATAATAGTTGAAGTTCCCAATTATAATAACTCACACTTAACTACAGTAAGACTATTTGAAAACTCTCATTGTCTACCATGTTTACTATTTTATAACTATCATCTTTCATCATCTTTAACCCAGACTAAAATAGTTTGCACCCAAACACACAAACTATTATAACCCAAATTAAAATAGTCTGCACCTCAAACACAGACTATTATAACTCATAGATAATAATAATCAACTCAGTGCTCTGTATAGCCCCTTAGTTTTCTAGCATGCTATCTCCCAGCCTCCCCCCCTCGTGCATGCATAGATAAGATTTTCTAACTAAGATATGCTGCTTCCAGACTATATAATATGCACAATCATCAATATGCTATTAGATTCTGTTCCCATATTAACAGAGCTAAATCTTTGCACTATATTCCATTTCTTGCACAGAATATTTGTACCAATGACGAGAAACACTACTATAAGGGCGCCTTGAATGGAACAATTCATGTTGTTGCTGGTGGTGGAGGAGCAAGCCTTTCACCATTTATCTCACTCCAAACAAAATGGAGTATCTTCAGAGATTATGATTATGGATTTGTCAAGCTTACTGCATTTGACCATTCAAACCTATTGTTTGAGTACAAGAAGAGTAGTGATGGAAAGGTTTATGATTCTTTCAGAATATCTAGAGATTACAGGGACATTTTAGCCTGTGCAATTGATAGTTGCCCCAGAACAACACTAGCTTCGTAACACCGCGTTCGACCATTGGATGAAAAGTACAAAATCTGCTGCCCACATTTTGGCTCATCATGCTGTATTAGGCATCTACGTGTTACCATTAATAAGCCTCTTTTAGTAGGTTTCAGTATTCAGCCAAAGCTTTCATTGTATGCATATAAGTTATGTTATATGTAAGAACACCCAACCACTTATTATTGGTTCAAATACCATTTTCTTAGTTCAAATATCATTTTCTTAGTTTCAACTATAAAAGCAGCTATCTAATGATATTTAGATATATTGTTTTCTTTTTTTCTTTTTTACAATATGTGGAGTGGGGAAATTGAACCTTTGACTTCGAACTTGATAATACAAACACTAAGCTAGTTGATGCTCATTTTGGCCAGATATATTGTTTTCAGTGAAAGTTGGTGGTGGTATTGATTTTTTTGGAGATATTTGGCTCATAATACAATCAGAGCATATTAAATACAAAGTTGGAAAGTTGGAGTTCACCTAACCTATTTTGCTTGGCAACATGAATTAGTTCTAAAAAGTAAATGTATTCAACTTGTGAAATTAATGGTTGGAAATGTTAACGTATAATACGAAAAGATGTATTTTATAAGCTTAAATATTTGTAGTTCAAAAAGTCATCAAATTTTGCGTAATTTGCATGTCAATTTAAACATAGTTCAACTGGTTAAGATATATATATTTAATCAAAAGATCTCATGTTTGAATTTTCATTAAAAAGAAAGTTGCACGTTACCCAAGATTTCTATAAGATATAACTTATGACTTTTGGTTGACCGTAACTTCTTTAAGAAAATGGAAATACTATAAAACATTACTCAATATTTTCTAAGAAAAATAGTAAAACATTTTCTAAGGACCATTTGGTCCTGAAGTTTTCTTGGAAGAAACATTTTAGTACCTCAACTTTAGTTTATAATGATTTAGTTCTATATTTTCAATTTTGTAACTATTTAGTCTCTAAACCTTAATATGCAATAATTGAGTCCCTATATTTTAAATCTTGTAACAACTAAATCTATATCGGGAGAAATATTGTCAAGATTTGTGAGATATATATACATAGACCAATAAACCGAATAGGGACTACACATGTTTATAAACTTCAAGGACTTGGTCATTGCATAATAAAAATTGATACTCAATTTTTTATGAAAGTTTTTTCCATAGAGATTATATTGTTATAAATTTTAAAGTATAAAAACTAAATGATTGCCTATAAAAGATCGGGTACTACATTGTTATTATTTTAAAAGATGAAAGTACAAAGAACAAAAGTATTAACCTAAAACTTTTCTCATAATAACATATATTGAAATACACAAATCAAATACTTCTATTTTATACGTTATTTCTTCTTTTTAATAGAATTAAATGCTGCTAAATAGTTACATACTAAAGTTTAAGAACTAAATTGTAAGATATTAATCTAAAACTTTTCTCATAAGAACATTTCTTAAAAACCCGAATCAAATACTTGTTACTTCTATTTAAATAATTCTTCTTTGTTATAGAGAACTAAATGTCGTGAGATATCAATCTGAACATTGTTCGATAGATAAGATATCAATTACCACACAAAGGTCGATAATTTGATTTCACCTCTATAATTGTTGAATTTAAACAAAAACTAAAACAAAATAACATGCTCTAACCGCCAATGATTAAAAACCTAAAGAACTGGTTTCACATAAATATGATTTTCACAGGAAATATTCACACATGACATACCATTTTCAAATCTTAGTCCCATTTGCAGATATATATATATATATATATATATTCTGCAGCTCAATCACAGTGGGAATATTTTCTTGTACCTAAAATAGAATAGAAAACCCAAATACACAAGGCCACAGGCAATCAAGGTCAAGTAAACTATCAACTGGAACGAAGTCGGATGCTCGAAGACATCGTCTGCAAAATTCATGCCAAAAACCGCTGTTAAAGCCGCAAACATCGTAGCCAAGAATGTTGCTGCAGTAAAAAGCAACTGAAATTGTATCAGCTGGTTCTGAACGTTGCCCTGTTCATCCACAAGGGGGGGAAAAGTTTCAAATTGCATTCAATCTTGCGTTCCATGTGATTAGCTAACCATAAAGAAAACAAAACTGAGCTTAGCAATCAAAGTTACCAGTTTAATGTTGATCAGATCTTCTGTGTCATCTATAGATTCTTTGAGCTGCATAATACATGAAAAAGTCTCAATATCAGCACATTTGAATGTCATTTTCTAAGTGTTGAGTTCAACAGTGAGTGGAGTTGGAAGATTCGAACCTCGACCTCTTGGGTCAAAGGTATATGCCTAAACTAGTTAAGTTATGTTCAGCTTGGTGTCACTTTCTAAGAGCTATCGAGCATAAGGTGCAATACAAGAACCCAAGTCGCATTTATGAGTGTTAACTAAGAATCACTTAGCTAAACTAGAAAAGTTATGTAAATGGATATCATCATTCTAGTAGATTGGTCAAATATGTTGCAGGAGATATGCCTCTATGCATCAAGAAGTGATTGAAAAAGTATATTCATTCAAAAAGAAAAAGTTACTTTTTTTCTTTTAACTGAAAAGACCGGATACGTTCTAAATAAGTGAAAATATATCATACCGATAACAATTTACTGAGCATGTCGTCAATGACCACAAAGTATGCTTCGAGCAACATCTCCAATTGTTCGATGTTATCTCCGCTGGTCGATGAACTCAACAAGCTGCTTGAGTTCACAATACTGCTAAAAGCCCTTTGTAATTTGCAAGTTCCATTAGCAGAACCCACTGGTGAAACAGGAGCTGATTTTGGTAGCTGTTTCCCAAAGAAATTAGCTTCCAAATACAAGTTACTTCGGATGTTCGCCTCCAATCTTTGTTTCTTCTCTGTCAGATACATCTCAGCCATATCCCCATCATCATCCATCAGATGTTCAATTTCATCACGCACCTGATATTTGACACGATATATTATATGTGATGCAACGTCGCAAAAATGCATAGTTGCAAATGATGATAAAACTCTGACATACTTACCTTTTGCACTTGTTGAGTTAAGGTCAGAAGGTTGCCTTTAAATCTTCGAACTCTTTCGAGATTAATGGTGTTTATTGAAGATGCTAAATCATCCAGTAGAGGGTATATCTCCGTTTCCATCCCCTTCACCTGTTGAACCCAAGAATCTCTAGGTATGAGGTTCTAACTGTGACTGGTTAATACCTCAACAAACTATAAAGGAGTTCAAAGACCAGCTAACACAACAGTGAGGATTTAGAAGTATATAACAGCAGCTATGGGCCTGCATAATACACCAATGGGAGTTATTAGAGCTAAAGGATTAAAAAGGGATTCTTTGAATATTTTCACTTTAGGAGTTTAAGTGGATCAGTTCTCTTCTATCTGATTTTTTTTCAGATGTGGAAAGTCAATTTGGTTGGTTTATTTTCAAAAAAGAGGTTTCAGATCGGCTTTTATTTTCTATATTTCACTAACCAAACAGATAAAATCAACCATCAAATTGACCAAAACCAAAGCCAACCACTTGTGCTCTCTGGCTGCACTAATTCGAGGCAAAGAGTATATTATTCAGCACTGAACTTCAAGACATGCCATGGCTATGGCTATCTGGGTCTCTAAAAGATCATGTCTAACCAATGACGGGCGGGTTTACATGGAAACGAAAGGCAAGATATCTCCTCCAGCCAAACCATTCAAGGTTATAAAATAGCTCTCCTAGCAGACAAAATTGCTACAAAAAATACATGCTAGCATCATAGTGGGTTGGCCCAAGGAGTGGGTGAAGATTTAGATCCTCTGTATACTCTGAGAGACCAAAGGAGTATAAACTTTTGAAATATAGGAGGAAAAGAACCCCAAACACCTAAAGATGAATTACATGAAGTATAAACTCTCATGTTTAAAACGTAAATTTATTATTTTCCCATCAGTTTTTTTGTGAGCAGTGGAGAAAATTGAACACTTTGACCATTTAGCTGATATCAAAGTACACGTGCAATGTCAAAATATGAAGACTTCCATGTCCTGATACTTAATTGAATTCCATAGCCTGATACTTAATTGAATTCCATGTCCTGATACTTAATTCTAAGTTTACTCAAGATATACCTGAGTGTCAAGAAGTGAGCAAGTAAGTTCCAGCGCCAGCTCCAGTGCCCTAAATTCAAAGGGCAAATCATCTGTGCAAATTGAGAATTATCATTATACGCGACTACGACAATATTTTCATGGATTTCAAGAGTTCAAAACCAATTCTAGTTTAAGTTGCAAAATGAACCAATTTTTCATTCCTTCAACAGAGAACTGGCAGTAGTTTTGAATACTGAAGAAGAAAAAACGAGTTTTGTTTAGCAGATAAACAATATATTACATCTACCAAAAGTGATAACACTTCAATTTCATTTTCAAGACAGAGAAAACAAAACAAGCTATGCTTTACCAAGCAGTTATAAGAGGTCACAGATAAATTATCACCCAGCAAGCATAATCTTAGTAGAAGTGTAACAAATTCATCGTGGATTAGCTGCAATTCAACATAATTAGGATGGTTTACCCAGTACATGTTTAGTATTTTCTTGTTAGGAGTGCGAACAAAATCTCACATTGATTAGGAAAGGAAGTGATCATGAGTTTATAAGTGAGGACAATTATCTTCATTGGTATGATGTCTTTTGGTTGATACCAAAAGTAAAGCCATGAGGATTTATTCCCAAAGTGGACAATATCATACCATTGTGGAGATATGTGGAGATCTGTTGTCTTTATCATTTCTTCACTAGGAAAGCAAGAATATCCTCTCATTTTTCTGATCTGCATTCCTTCCAAATACAGTGCTCTTTTTATTGGTATATTAAAGGGATAAGGGGCAGAGGGCAAAATTTGGAGTCCATGAACCATAAACTTTTTTTTTTTTATTAATATTATTTTTAATAAAAGGGTATTGAGGCCGACTCCTAGCATTGTGTGCTGAGAGTGTATTTCTCTCAACTCTGTGCCAATGGCTTCACTTGCTCCAAGGCCAGCTCCAAGAGACAAAAAAGGCATTAAGTCAGTAAGTTTTCAATTTGAATGCTTCAACCTAAAACCTTAGAAGGTATCTCCAAACACACTTGTTACTTGGAATACAATAATCAAAATATCCAGAAAACTATACGCTTAATAACCAGATCGCAATGCACCGTGTGGAATTTAATTCTTTACCTGATTGATCTTTATTTGCTTGGAGACGCTTGCATAGTTCTGACTTGTACCGTGCGGCACATCCATCTAAGGAGTTCATTAAAATAACCTCATCGGATGTGATTATACACCGAATTTGCTCAAGACTGATAACAATTGCCTTCTCCCTTCCAAGAATTGTGGATGGACAAAGGAAGAGAGGATCCAAAAGCCGCATATCTCTAGAAGGTAAAGAACAACGCCTCATTATCGTAGCCTTCTCAAGTTCCAAAACCTCTGAGTTCCCTTCCTGATCAATCTTAATCCAAGAACGATTTCCATGGCCTCTCTTCTTTACCCCTAGCATTATGAACATCCTTTTACATTAAGTATTGGATGATGTTTCAAAAATGTGGATCCGGGACAGTAAATAACGGACCTCGTGAGGCGTCCATAGATCGTAGTCCCCTGCTATCAACAGCAGAGGGTCAAAAATTGAAGTAGCCAATGCCTCGATTTCTTATGCAGCATCAACTAACTTGATGATTTTGCCAGCTTCCCCATGGAGCACCCAATCTTGCGAACATTAAAAGGAAAAAGGCATTGAAGAGATTTCTAATGCAATTTAACATTAAGACTAATGGACATATAAGCATATTTTCACATTTCACACCCATAAAAGTCTAAAAGAACTTCATCATGAACAATAAAGAGTAGAACTACGAATTACCATCAACAAACTTAGAATATATAATTGAAGGATAAACTAAAACCTAATGGACATTACAAAGTTGGTGGATACAAATAGCTCTCAGAAAATCTACTTAAATTGGAACTAGAAAAGGAAAGAGAATAAAAATGACACTCGTGGGCTGCAGAGAGATTTCAAACCAAGCTTACCAGTTATTGCCATCCCAAAATCAAATACGATTACCCTTACCCAGAACAATAGTTTTCCCACAGAACAAAGATAGAGTTCAATCAAAGAAAACGTCCATTCCATTCAACAAGAAAATTCAACTTCAAGAAGTTAATCTTGGAAATCTACAAACATAATCTTCTGCTGAAACGGTAAAACGAAAGGAAACCCAGATAAAAGCACCAAAAATGGAAGGGAAGTAACCTATTTTCAAAGCAATTCTGTGGATGAAAACACTTGGAACGCCATAATCAAAAGACCCAGATGCAGAAATAAAAAAAGTATCAATGGGAAAATGAAAATCTACAAGAAATTCCAGATTTAGCAGGCAGATAAGAGATGGACTGATGTTGGGCAGATGAGACTGAGAGCTTGTTTACGATAATTACTCTGATGATCTGCAATGTTTTCAGGTACCTGCTCAATTGAAGCGACGCATCGTAACGTAGAAGAAAAACAAAAAAACGCCGTTGCCCGGGACCAAACCCGGGTCACTGCGTGACAGGCGGAAATACTTACCACTATACTACAACAACAAGATGAAAGGCATAATAAATGTTACTAACTTTGACTTTGTTAATATTTTCCAAATTATGACAAAAAAAAAAATTCGACGTTGTCGGGGATCGAATCTGGGTCACCCACGTGACAGACGGGAATACTTACACTTTACTCACTTTTTTAATATTTTCCGAATTATGACAAAATAAAAAAAGATTCGTCGGGATCGAACACGAACACGAGTCACCCGCGTGATGGGGGGGAATACTCACCACTATACTACAACGACAAAATGAAAGGTATGATAAATGTTACTAAGTTTGACTTTGTTAATATTTTCCAAATTATGACAAAATAAAAAAAAAAATCATTGTTGCCGGGGATGGAACACGGGTCACCCACATGACAGGCAGGAATACTTACCACTATACTACAACAACAAGATGAAAGACAAAATAAATGTTACTAACTTTGACTTTGTTAATATTTTCCAAATTATGACAAAATAAAAAAAAATTCGCCATTGCCAGGGATCGAACCCGGGTCACCCACGTGACAGGCAAGAATACTTACCACTATACTACAACAACAAGATAAATCAAATGATAAATGTTACTAACTTTGACTTTGTTAATATTTTCCGAATTATGACAAAAAAATGTCGTCACCCGCGTGACAGGCGGGAATACTTACCACTATACTACAACGACAAAATGAAAGATATGATAAATGTTACTAACTTTGACTTTGTTAATATTTTCCGAATTATGACAAAATAAAAAAAATCGCCATTGCCGAGGATCAAACTCGAGTCAGCCGTGTGATAGGCAAGAATACTTACCACTATACTACAACAACAAGATGAAAGGTACAATAAATGTTAGTAACTTTGACTTTGTTAATATTTTTCGAATTATGACAAAATAAAAAAAAATCATCGTTGCAAGGGATCAAACCCATGTCACCCGCATGACAGGCAAGAATACTCCACTATACTACAACAACAAGATGAAAGGTATGATAAATGTTAGTAACTTTGACTTTGTTAATATTTTTCGAATTTTGACAAAAAAAAAAATGTCACCCGCGTGACAGGCGGGAATACTTACCACTATACTACAACGATATGGTTGTTGAGAATTATATTATTATTAGATACATTTTTACTCATTTTTTTTAATTTAAGCCATAACTTGAATCTTCAAACGTAGAGGTACAAATAATCCAACAATTTTTGTTTTCAATTTTGATTTTCATATTTTTTTTTTTTTGCCAAAGAATTTCACTATCTTGCCAGTTTAGATTTCTAAGAAGGTGCTAATTTTGATTATTAATAATGGAGGGATGATTTAGCAAAACATACTATATGTTGATACTAACATTTGGTCAGGTCAAGTGAACTGATCCTTAAGTGGCAGAAACGATAAATTTGTATTTTCTAGGAAGAAGATCTCTTGCGAACTAACAAGAACTGCACATCGGTCTGGTGTAGGCTACACACGCTTTAATGCTTAAGTCAATAAGTCTGAAGATTCATTTTAGTATGGAGTTACTGGAGAGACAGTCTACCATTTTTGTCTCCTTAGTTTCTTATTTATAGAGTTGGGTGACTAAATCCCCCTTTCCTTAGGATTTTCCTTAGGTCTTCGGATGCTATCTTCTCTTCTAAGGCAATATTATGCGAAAAAGGTCTAACTGAGTGGACTCGCCCTTCGCCCAGACCGAAGTCGAGCAAGTTGAATAGGCTTTAGTCAGGTCAACCCTCTTCTTAAAGCTCATGCGAGCCCACGTCGTGCATGGGATGCACGATATGTTGGGTTCAGCCTCGGTCAAGGTCGAGGCCAACTGGACTAATTTGGCTCAATTAGTCCTTTTTTTAGCCCATTTCATCTTCTTGGTCCAATTGTTTATCCATTTTCTTGATCCAATAGCTTCTTCTTCTTGGTTAAGTCGTTTTTACCCTTCAGTCTAAAAATTACCTATAACACCATATATTTATTATTCATCGAATTTTAAGATCTAATAACCAAATTATTAATGTGTAATTGAAACTCATTCTAATGTCGATGGAAATAATTGAAATTTTATCATAAAGTTTAGGAAAATAAATGAAGTCTGCAGCTACGCCTATAATTTACAGATTGTTGGTACATAGCATTTTTTATGTTTATTTTAATAGAAAAGTTGAGTAAGGAGTACTTCTAATCAAATTTAAAGGATAAGGGTGAAAATGAAAAGTTTTGAAAGTATTTTATTCCAACCAACTTTAAAATTGTTTATTGGTATTTTATAATGATGATCTAATTTCAATTTAGTCTCTAGATTTTAAAATGTTACACTGCTTAAGTTTTAAGTTTGATTTTAATTTCGTCTCTAATTTCAAAATTTACAATTTTACCTTAAATTTGAGTTTGGTTTCAATTTGGTTATTAGATTTCAAGATTTACACTTTTAAACTTGATTTTCACTAAATGTTCGCTTTCAATATTTGACGTTAATATATGTATTAATTAATTAAAAATAATTATGAAACGAAATTTTAATTTTAATAGTAATGAAATAGTAAAACTTAATTAATTATAATTTTAAATTATTTTAAATTAAATTAATTGTCGACATTAACACTAGAAATAAAAACTGAATATTTAGTAAAAAAATCCATATCAAAAGTGCGAAACTTAGAATCTATAGATTAGATTGAAACAAAACTTAAATCTCAAGGATAAAATTGAAACATTTTGAAATATAGGGATTAAATTGAAACCAAGCTCAAAACTTAAGAACTAAAAGTGTAATATTGTAAAACATGGAGACCAAATGGAAACTAAATCGAAAACTTATAAACCAAAAAAAGATTCTAAATATTTTATATAACTTAAACATATAATTTTAAGACCTACCAACTTTTTATTGATAAAGCTAAAATTTATTGTTAAAAAAAAATTGTTGATAAAATTTAAATTTTATTGTCAAAACTAAAAAACTAAAAGTGTAGTATTGTAAAACATAGAAACCAAATAAAAATGTGACTCAAAATTTAGAAACTCGAGACGATATTTCTCTATTTTATACAACTTAAACATAATTTAAAGGCATATCAACTTTTGGATGATAAGTGAAATTTATTGTTAAAAAAATAAAAATAAAAGTTTTTAATTTTATTTTTACGTCAAGATCGAACTCGAGTCATGTGTGACGAGCGGGACAACGGATGAAAAATATGATAAATGTTATTTCATTCATTTCACCTTTTAAATATTTTTTTTACCTTAAGTTTTAGGTCTAGTTTATATTTGGTCTATAGGTTTCATAATGTCACACATTTAGTTTTTAAGTTTTGAGTTTAGTTTCAATTTAGTCCTTAAATTTCAAAATGTTACAATTTACCCTTGACATTTTGAGTTTTATTTCAATTTGATCTATATATTTTATGATTTACACTTTTAACCTCAATTTTTTTTCCTAAACACTCACATTCAGTCATTAGCTTCAATGTCTATTAATAGTGATGAAAATAGGTCAAACTTAATAGAGGAAAATTTTTAAAAATAGAAAAACAAGAGAAACTATTTACACAAAATAGCAAAATTTTAGATAGTTGTGATAGACGCTGATAGAAGTTTAGTAGGGTCTATCAGCGATAGAAATGATAGAAGTCTATCACTTATAGATGTCGATAGAAGCCTATCAATGTCTATTAGTATTTTTTTTTTGCTATTTTTGTTTCCCATTTTGTTTATGTGAAAATCTCCCCTCAATTAATTACCATTCTTTTAATTTTATTAAATTAATTAATAAAAATTAACACTAAACCCAGAAAAATGAATATCGAGTGAAAAATCAAGTTGAAAAATATAAATTTTGAAATATAAATACCAAATTAAAACAAAACTTAAATCTCAAAATAAATTGTAAAATTTTGAAATTCACGGTGAACGGAAACTAGACACAAAACGTATTATACCCAAAAATAACAAAGTTCGGTTAGAAAAATAATTAAATAAAAAAAAAAAAAAAAAAAAAAAAAGTAGTATAATTGAGTAATAAATTAATTAAAAATTCCGCGTGTAATAAATAAATAAATAATTTCACGAGTATCTTCCAGACTGCGTGCTAGGTACGAGTACACCAGCCCACTCATTTCTTCGTTCCCTCTGAACTCTGAAGTTCGCCTCAGATCCGATCGTTGCCGGAAGGTTTGCTCCAAATTCATACCCTTTCTCTTAGATCTTCTCTTCTTCCTTCTGATTTCTCCTTTCTCATTGCTCATTCATCTGTTCTTTCTCATTGAATCCTGAATGTACGATTGTTTTAGCCTTGATTTTCCTTCATTACTTAATGATGTGTACGATTGTTTATTGCGTTTCACTCGCATTCCTTGTCTAGATCTACTACTTGCTTCTCTTTTTTTACTGCCGGATTGTGGTGTTTCTCCGTTGGGATTCATTCCCCTTACCCTCTACCTCTCAATTTGCTGCAATTATCAGATCTTGTTTATGCATCGTTTCTAGGAGGGTTTGTTTGGCATGTTTGATTTTGTTAATTCATGAGCCTGCTTGTGTTTCTTGATGATGGTACCAAAGGGTCTTACAGGATCTACTGTATATGCCTACATTTTAACTGTTTCTTACTTTTAGATGAAATGATCTGATTTTGAGTTGGGTTTTTAGGGTGGAACTTAGAAGTCAGCTGGAATATTCTTCTTGCGTTCCTGTGTGAGTCTTTGACATTAAATAAATCAATTCACTGTAGTGGATTAACACGACTGGTAGTCGTGTTTTGAAATTGATGCGATTGCTAATGGCTTCATGTCTTATGTTCCGTGTTTCAATGTATTGGTTGTCTTAGTATCAACATTTTATTTGGAGATCTATTGCTCTTAACATATCCTCTGTAGAACACGACACCTTTGCAACTCTCTCTTAACTGTGTAATCTAGGTCTTGTTAGTATCTTCTTGATTTAGGTTGGGATTTATTTATTTAGATGACAATCTTTACCACAGAAAATAGGTCTGGTGGATAATTTTTCCAAGAGAATTATGTATATTATATTATCATTTCATTTTCATATGTGAAAGCAAATTATTCTTATCTCAAACCTAACTGTTGAAATTATGAGTTGTTAGATACTAAAGTTAGAAAAATCCTTAAACGGTTCTTAAAACAAAGGGAATTAACATGAAAATATGGATTGAGTGTGATGTTCAAAGTTCAAACATTAAGTTTGATGTTTTATTACAGCAGAGGCTTGATTTCTTACATCTTAACTCAAGATTTAAAATTTTCTTTTGATACTCGATAAAAGTATATGCAACATATGGAGTTGTAAGCATGCTTTTGAGATTCTTCAGCCATCAATTTTCACCCATTTATGTTCCGAGTCTTCTGACCTTTATTATTATCCTTTTTCCGTTTCTTTTGGTTGGAAGGCAAGCTTCTGAGTTGTGACATTTCAAAGAAATCAAAGAGCCATGGGGGGTCGTGGAGTTAGCAGTGGTGGGGGGCAGAGCTCACTGGGGTACTTGTTTGGTGATGGAGATGCTCCTAATGCAGGTGCACCTAAAGGTGGCCGCCAAGCACCACCGCCTTCAAATGAAGGGAAGACTGTACCCAAACCAGCAGTGTCCAAACCTGCTGCTACTGCTTCACCACCTGCAGATGCTACCAAGCAGATTCCAGCTGGTATTCATAGTAGCTCCTCAAACAACTATTTGAGGGCTGACGGTCAGAACACTGGCAATTTCATAACGGTATGGCTACCTTTTATAATTATTCTGCAATTTATCTGGTCTAATTTAACTGCTAGCTAGCATGTTGTCGATAATTCCCAGAGAAGTAATATTGTTCCCCGTTTTGTTTTAAACAAATTTTACTTGATTACATTCAATTCCTCCCCACCCCACATCTGGAGAAAAGGAAAATAAGTATGTAATCTTGGATTAGATCTATATTGCACCTATCTAGTTAACATACGATACGACAAATACAGTTTGGTTGATTAGATGTGTATTGCACCTATTTATCTTGTCTCATCTTCCTCTTTCCTGACCCATCTTTGAATTGTCAAAGACATTGCCCACCAGTGACTTGTCTTTTGACTATTTTCTGGACTGGCAAGCAAAGATGTTTGCATCCCCTTGACTTGTTTTACATATATGAGGTCTTAATAACTTCACAGAGGAATAATGATCCAAAAGCGCCCAAACGGGCATGCGCAAATGAGGATTGTAACTGACCTTTTTCGAAAAGGGCTTTATAGTGATTGATTAGTTTTGTTTGTGGATGGTGCAGGATCGGCCTTCAACCAAGGTTCACGCCGCCCCGGGTGGTGGATCTTCTCTGGATTATCTGTTTGGTGGTGCTGGTGGAAAATGAAACCTGCAAATCACAACTAAATAGAGCTATTTGACGATCCATTTTATGTGAATTTTTATATCATGTTGAAGGGGCAATGTTTTTTTTCTTCCATCTGAAATGATACTATGGCAGGACGATATGCTTTTCGATGTAATGTGTAGATGCTTATGGTTTCTGCTCTCTGTTCTTGGGTTTTGTTCAGTCAAATTTTATTTTGGATTCATGAAAAGCTGTTGTGAGCTGTCTGTGTCTGTCAAGGTTCTTTCTTACAAGTAATGATGCATAACTTTCTCTTTTACTACTCTTTATGCTCTTCTATTCTTACTCAGATTAGCATCCACTTTTTTTTTAATCCAAATGACCCCTTTTGATAATAATAATAATAATAATAATAATAATAATAATATGGATACTAAGAAAATTCTTAAAACTCTTCTAAATCTTAATTTAAAAAAGCATAAGCATAGATTACTTGGTTTTTTCTTTCTTTTTAAACAATTTGGTTTTATGGAGTTGTTAGATTTATCAATAGTATCGTTTGATTCAATTACTTCATTTGAGTTCAGAAACTAAATTTGACAATCAGATTCAAAATTTCAATTTTGTAATTTGAAAACTTATCATTAAAGGAATTAAATATTTTTTCACAATATGTGGGTGAAAAATTCAACTTCAATTTTATGTTAGTTGAACTATGTTCATGCATTCGTTTTTAATTAATTTTATTGATTATCGTTTACTATTTGGCTTCTAAAATAATTACTCAATTGTATTTTGTTTTGATAAAAACTAAACATGTTAAACTAATGCTAAATTGTTGCAATTTAACTCCCATATTCTGATCAGTAGAATAACCAAAATCTGGATAGTGTTTTTATAATACATTAATGTTATATAATATTTAATTAAAAAGTTTTTACAAGATAATTAATTTAAATTTTCATGTGAAATTACAATATTATGTTTGGTTTTATATTCTGATAAGAGAAACAACTGCTATAAAAAAAATTATATTGAAGAAAAAGTAATTTCAATTTAAATAAAAAGTAAGAAAGATAAATTCAATTGAATTAAAATAAGATAATAAAAGCAACAAATTAAATATAAAATAAACAAAATGAGGATTGATGGTGAATCACATCAACAAGTAAGTATGAAATGATAATAGGTTATTACAAATCCAATCAAATATTTGGAAAGAAGAATATTTTGATGTATTTTGGGCTGCATCAATCTTTATGAATCCCTTCTAATTACATAATAAAAAAAGTTAAAAATATTTTTTAAAAAAGAACACAAATTTTCTACCTGACAAACATTGATTTGATAAATGAGTGAGTTATACAAAGTTAGGTGTAGCCCACCATGTACCTAAGTATTTTTAATTTGGAAAAACTAATTTGAAAATCTATTATTAAAGTCTTTTTAATATGAAAAAACTAATTTGAAAATCTATTATTAATTGGATCTTGCAAATCAATTATAATTTTTGTTATGAGATAATGAAGATACGAGTTATTTTAACACCTCGTTTTGCTACAGTAACACTATTTACAACTAAGTGGTTTAAATAATCAATTCTCCCTCTTTCTAATATTTTCAATGACTCCACCCACCAGCAACCAACTCCGACAACCACCTCCTGTAGCCAACTCCAAAGACCACCTCCGACGACCAATTTTGGCGAAAAACCACCATTGACAACTAGCTCCAACTGCCAACTTAGACGATCACATTTTTAAAAATTGGTGTAACAATTTTTTTTTCTATTTACCAAATATGTTATTTAAGGCACCAATACTTTTTCTTCAATTTCTTTCAATGATAATGGATCATAATTACTTTATTGGAATCATCTAATTAAGTTTACGACATTTCTTATGTGCCAATTTTGTGGCTTATACTTCAAACTTTTGTGGCTTTATTTTATCCAAAAGATGTTATTGTAGTATAGTGGTAAGTATTTCCGCTTGTCACGTGGATGACCTGGGTTTGATCTCCGGCAACAGAAGATTTCTTTTTATTTTGTCAAAATTCGAAAAATACTAAAAGAGTCAAATTAGATAACATTTATCATAATTTTTGTCTTGTCGTTGTAGTATAGTGGTGAGTATTCTCGCCTGTCACGCAGGTGGGTCGAGTTCGATCCCCAGCAACCGCGAATTTCTTTTTATTTTGTCAAAATTCGGAAAATTAGATAACATTTATCTGTCAAATTAGATAACATTTATCATATTTTTTGTCTTGTTGTTGTAGTATAGTGGTGAGTATTCCCACCTGTCACCCGGTTTTGATCCCCGCAACGTCAATTTTTTTTTTATTTTATCAAAATTCGGAAAATATTAAAAGAGCCGAATTAGATAACATAGCCTATCACCTGGGTGATTCGGTTTCGATCCCCGGCAACGGCATTTTAAATTTATTTCCATGTCCGGACCTCAGGCTGTATTTGTTTCTTTTTCTTTTTTTGTTTTTTTATGTTTAGGAATATACTCAAACATCTTCTAATTTTTTATATAGATGATTTTAGGCCTTGCTCATTTAAAACTCTCAAATTATCTATAATGTATTGAAAATTTTTCAATTTAATTCTTCCATACAACAAATTTTTTTTTAAATTATAAATTTCAACTTTATTATAAAAAAAAAGCTGATATGCCTCTAAATTATGTTTAAGTTATATAAAATAGAGAAAATATGATTGTGAATTTTATTTTTATTTGGACTCTATGTTTTAAGATACTATTAAGTTTTGATAATGAAACTTAAATTTTATCAAAAAGTTTTTTTAAAACAATAAATTTCAGCATTATCAACAAAAAGTTGGTAGGTCTTAAAATTATGTTTAAGTTATATAAAATAGGAAGAATCTATTTTTTTGTTCTAAAATTTTGGATTTTGTTTTTATTTGGTCTCCATGTTTTACAATATTATACTTTTAGTTTTTTAAATTTTGAGTTTGGTTTCAATTTAGTCTATATATTTCAAAACGTTTCAATTTTATCTTTGAGATTTAAGTTTTGTTTCAATTTGGTCTCTAGATTCTAAGATTTGCACTTTTGATATTGATTTTTCACTAAATACTCAGTTTTTATTTTTAATGTTAATGTCGACAATTAATTTAATTTAAAATAATTTAAAATTATAATTAATTAAATTTCACTATTTCATCACTATTAAAATTAAAATTTCGTTTCATAATTATTTTTAATTAATTAATACATACATTAACATCAAATATTGAAAGCGAACATTTAGTGAAAATCAAGTTTAAAAGTGTAAATCTTGAAATCTAATAACCAAATTGAAACCAAACTCAAATTTAAGGTAAAATTGTAAATTTTGAAATTAGAGACGAAATTAAAATCAAACTTAAAACTTAAAGCAGTGTAACATTTTAAAATCTAGAGACTAAATTGAAATTAGATCATCATTATAAAATACCAATAAACAATTTTAAAGTTGATTGGAATAAAATACTTTCAAAACTTTTCATTTTCACCCTTATCCTTTAAATTTGATTAGAAGTACTCCTTACTCAACTTTTCTATTAAAATAAACATAAAAAATGCTATGTACCAACAATCTGTAAATTATAGGCATAGCTGCAGACTTCATTTATTTTCCTAAACTTTATGATAAAATTTCAATTATTTCCATCGACATTAGAATGAGTTTCAATTACACATTAATAATTTGGTTATTAGATCTTAAAATTCGATGAATAATAAATATATGGTGTTATAGGTAATTTTTAGACTGAAGGGTAAAAACGACTTAACCAAGAAGAAGAAGCTATTGGATCAAGAAAATTGATAAACAATTGGACCAAGAAGATGAAATGGGCTAAAAAAAAGGACTAATTGAGCCAAATTAGTCCAGTTGGCCTCGACCTTGACCGAGGCTGAACCCAACATATCGTGCATCCCATGCACGACGTGGGCTCGCATGAGCTTTAAGAAGAGGGTTGACCTGACTAAAGCCTATTCAACTTGCTCGGCCTTGGTCCAGGCTAAGGCTGAGCCATCGAGTTAGATATTTTTCGCATAATATTGCCCTAGAAGAGAAGATAACATCCGAACACTTACGAAAATTTTAAGGAAAGGCGGATTCAATCACCCAACTCTACAAATAAGAAAGTGAGGAGACAAAAAAGATAGATTGTCTCTCCAGTAACTCCATACTAAAATGAATCTTCAGACTTTCTGACTTAAGTATTAGATCGTGCGTAACCTACACCAGACAGATGTGCAGTTCTTGTTAGTTTGTAGCAGATCTTCTTCTCAAAAAATACAAATTTATCGTTTCTGCCACTTAGAGATCAATTCACTTAACTTGACCAAATGTTAGTATCAACATATGGTATGTTTTGCTAAATCATCCCTCCATTATTAATAATGAAAATTAGTACCTTCTTAGAAATCCAAACTACCAAGATAGTGAAATTCTTGACAAAAAAAATTATGAAAATCAAAATTGAAAACAAAAATTGTTGGATTATTTGCTTAAATTAAAAACTGAGTAAAATGTATTAAGTAATAATGTACTTTTTAACAATATGGTCGTTGTAGTATAGTGGTAAGTATTCCCGCCTGTCACGCGGGTGACCCGGGTTCGATCCCCGGCAACGGCGAAATGTTTATTATTGATGGTCTTTAATCACTATCATTAATACATGTTTATTATTGATGGTCACTATCATTAATACATGTTTATTATTGATGGTCTTTAATCACTATCATTAATACATGTTTATTTCGAATCTCTAATTTCGGAGTTGATAATAACTTTATGCCAGTTGAGTTACGCTCATTTTGGCCTCTATGTATATGTGTGAAAAATAATATATGATCTTTTTTCCCTATTCTACGGCTTAATAATACACGACACTCTCTTCTCTTTTATTTTATTCCATACTTTTCTCTATTTTGATTTTCCTTTGGCTCTATATTGATTTCTAGAATATTTTGTAATAATTATAAATTCTCTTAAATCTCACCCATTTTCCTTTATAACAAACACACAATAAATCCTTAAAGAAAAATGGTGCAATGTGACATGTTTTTGTTTTCCCATGAATTTAAAAGATGTCTTTATCAGACACATCAAACTTGCCTGCTATTTCCTTACAAATTTAAAAGAAAATGTCTTTATCACAAATCAAACTATAAACATTACAAATTCAAAGTGATTTTCTTCATCGTTGACTTAATTTTTGTATTCAAGTGCATCGTGGTAGTTGTATAATTTAAGGAGGTGTTTGGAACAAAGAGCAAAATTATGAAATTTGAAGAGTGGTGAAGTCATGGGACCCACAGCGTAAGAAGTTAATAAAGCATAAAATTGATATTTTTTAAACGTGTGACTCACGAACTCTTTAGACCAAACAACTCCACTCTTACCTACTCTTTAGGCTAAACACTCTCTAAATGTTCAAATCAAAGCTTAAACTTGAAGGTTCTAAAAGAAATCAATGCTCGAAGAAATCATGAAAATAAATAAATAAATGAAAAACAATAAATAAAGGAGAGAAAAGGATTTCCCCTTAGACTCGTTTAGATGTTTAGATCCATTTTCGACCTATCGAAAACTGACACCTAACACATGACACCCAACGGCTAATACTTAGTAAACCGTTCCATGAGGGGATCAACAAAATTAACGAAGGCTACCCATGTTATTGATCTCAATTCAATGTTTGGAAGAGAAGGATACACAAAACAAATAGCAGCAAACATTCTTCTAAGCTTAAAATTATACTGAAGGGGAAAAAATATGCCAATAGTAATAAGAAACTAGCAAAAGACTCAGCAAATCTATTGCATCCAAATGTGTTTCCTTGTTCCTAACAAAGCCTACTTCTTGGCAGGGCCATTGGAGTCCTCTCCAGCAGGGTTGAGCTCATCCCAAGCTTCAATCCAAGTGACCATTGCCTCAGACAGCTTAACGAAGTAAGGATCCATGGGGCCAAGTTTCTCCTTAACTAGCTTTGACAGTTCGATGTAACATTTCTGAACCGTTGTGCATTCTTTCGGGAGGACGACCGACTGGAAAAATGGGATCAGGTCTTCTTGCCAGAAGATCCCTTTGTACTCCTTTTTGAGGTTGGTGAATGGGTTGCTGGCTTTGCTGTGCCATATGTAGGGCAGCCCTGTTTTCACTCCCCACCCCAAATGGTCACAAATCACCTGCAATAAGTTCATCAACCAATACTTTAGCTCTGCATTTGGTTAGAGATGAGAGAAAAGGGTCACATTTTGGGTATATAATATATATACCTTCACACACCAACCAGCCCACATATCGTCGTATCTTCCAATTGGTTGGCCATCACCCATGAGTCCAAAATACATAGCAGGTCCGATCAGTTCACGGTCGAATGCGAGATTCATTCCACACATGGGAAACAAGGTTCCCTTGGGAATTGTCAAGACAGCATCTACATACCTAAACAATTCAAAGAACATCTCAATAATGGAATGGAAGATAAAGGCTAAAGACTTTGGAACTTTTCGGTTTTCGAGTTCAACTAATCGAAACACAACAGTACAATAATCCACACACACCTAGAGTTTCTTTCGCGAGGCTTAACGAGCTGCGTAGGGGCATCGTAGTCAGGAATGTTAAGCCAAAGTCCATGAGAAACCGCAGTCGGGACACCCTCACGGAGACTGAAGGGGTATCCACGGACAAAGTCTGCACCTTCTCTATATGGATCATACAGAGTGTTGAAGAAATGTGGGGTGGCTGGTGATAGAAGGTTCTTTATGTGCTGCTCAAGCGCGTTGATGTCTTTGTTCGAGGGGTCCTTCGCAACCTGCAATTATGGATTTACAAGAAACCATCAAACCTTGATCATCTTTTAACCCTATAGATCAAGACAGAGCTGCAGAATATGTATTTAAAGATGCAAACAAATCACTTCTTTCCCATTTTCTCAGTCAGTAACAAGGACTTCTCAACTACTCATCAGTTGCACTAAATGTAAACCAGACGGTTGTATAGAAGGCCAAATCATTCACTAAATAACCATTAAACCAAAGTTATATTTCTCTAGATCAAAAGAACTGCTTCAACTAGGAAGCATTTCCACAAGATCTGTTCCCTCCCCTAGCATATACAGATCCAACACCCGTTTACAATTTGCAAGAAAGAGAACCGAGTTGACCACACAAGCCATCAATCGCTAGACTTAGGCCTGTTTGATAATCATTTAGTTTTTTTAAATTGTATTTATTTTCTCACCATTTCTTTAACACATTTGAATTCACAGCCAAATTCTGAAAACAAAAGTACTTTTTAAAAACTAATTATATTTTATAAGTTTCAAAACTTAACTGGATTTTGAAAAACATGTAAGCTTAATTTTCAAATACGAAATGGTTATCAACAGAAGCTTGTCAAATTCAGAAAACAAATAGCATAATCTTTAAAAAAGAATGAAAAGGAAAACCAGAATTGACCCTTTTCAAACAACAACCAGATGAAGAACTCAGAACAAGAAAATCAAGAAGACCCTCCTCCCCCCCCCCCCCCCAAAAAAAAAAAAAAAAGTTCAGTGTAACAAAACAAACAAACAAGTAGATCTGCAAAACACTGGGCAAACCATCACAGAACACATGTAATTCAAGAAATCAAGCACAAGAAGACTCCAAAAAAGAGAAAAAAAAAAACGAAAGTCAAACAAGCAAAATCAAGTAGATCTTACAAAGCAATCGTCATCAATTGTGAAGATGTACTTCTTCTTGGAGACCATATAGCCGAAGCATCGACAAGCAGAATCCTTAAAGGAAATGCAAGAGGCCTTCGGACCCAGAATCCGATTGATATCATTCCGATTGTAGAGTTCATAGTCGAATCCTTCTGGGACCTTGATAGTCTTCGATGGGTCACCATCTTGAACAATGATCAAATGGTATTGCTCGAAAAAGGGCCTCCACATCTCCAAGAAATCGAGGTTTCGGATCGTCGGGATGACGATATCGAGTTCATCTTTCAAAAGGGGAGTGGGTTTGACCGAAGCTCCCGCCATTGTTAAACCAATTAACAGAGCTGCAGAAGCTTCAATGAGAGAGAGAAGGACTTGTGTTAGACTTTGAGCGAAGAGAATGGAGAAGACGATTATATATACATAGAGAAAGAAAAGGGATATGTTTGGAGTAAATTTGAGATTCTTCTTGGGGCATTTGGACAATTGGATTTCTGGATCTGGATCTGTCAAATTTATTTATTTTTTATTTTCACTAAAAAATAATTTAAGGTTAAATTAGAAGTTTGAATTTAATTTGATAATTAAAATATACTTTCAAAATTATAGGTCTCAAATTTACAATTTAATCATAATTTAATAATAAAAAATACTTTGTAACAATTTAGTTTATATAGTTTTGAATTTGTAATAATTTAGTCCAGGTGTATATGTAATGAATTAGTCCTTAATAAGAAAAATATTGGGTTGTTTTCAAATATAGCAAAATGAGCAAACTTATTTACAAATATAACAAAATGTCATTGTTTGTGATATTTTGTAATATTTAAAAATATTTTTTGTAGTTTTGTCATTTAAAACAATTACACAAAAGTATGATTAAGATGTTATGAAATTTCTTACCCATATAGATTGATAAACTCACTAGGAATCAATTTTTTTGTATAAACCATAAAGATTAATATGTCGCTTAATAAAATCAATTATTAATTTTATTAAGATTGTTGTTGTAAGGACTAAATCGTAAGAAAATGTAAAGTATATGGACTAAATTGTTACTTCTTAAAGTTCATGAAATAAATTGTTACAAATTTAAAAGTATAGGAGTTAAATCGTTGAAAACTAAAGTTTAAGGGTTAAATTATTATTTTGATAAAGTTTAGGACCAAATGAAAATTTTTTAAAAACCTAAACTATAGTCTATAATAGGTGCCCTTTCCATTTGGCTTGAAATTGAATTAGGAAATGATGACCAATGGAGTAACGTTGTTTCCATTTAAATAGAAATTTGTTCAAATGGATTTAATGTTTTAGATCTCCAAAATCTTCTATTTAGTATTAAAAAAGGTAACTCATTCTAATTTTTTTATGTCAGTTCCAACATAAAGAAATGGATAAGACACCAATTACCATCATCAAATATAGATAGTTCGATCTTCCATCTTCGTAATTGTTAAACATTTTTTTTAAAAAAAAATTATTTTTGAATTTAACTATTTGAACTGTGTTTAAAGTGGCACAATTCGATACAAGTCTCTCATCTCTTTTACGATTATAAGTCCAAAAAAAATTTAATTTAAGGAAAATTATTTTAAATGATAAAACTAATGGAAATATTTACAAATATATCAAGATCTCATTGTATATCTGCAATAGACCACAATAGACTACAATAGATTATTGTATGTGTTGCGATAGACTACAGATAAACACAAATAGTATAGTAGTATATTGCGATTTATCTCAGTCTATCGTAGATAGACAGTGAAACTGTCATATTTGTAAATATTTTGGTTCATTCTTATGTTTGAAAACAATCCTTAATTTAAATTTTATTTTGGTTTCAATATTTTTCAAATGTCCATTTTAGTTTTTGTATATACAACATTTATCCGTTTGAGTTATTGTATTTTAAAAATAGGGGAAGTTTTAAAAATAGAAAAATAAGGGAAACTATTTACACAAAATAGCAAAATTTTTAGATAGTTGTGATAGATGCTGATAAAAGTCTATCAGGGTCTATCATTGATAGAAATAATAGAAGTCTATCACAGATAGATGCTGATAGAAGTCTATCAATGTCTATTAGTATTTTTTTTACTATTTTCTGTAAATAGTTTGACATTTTTTCTATCGGTGAAAATTTTCCTTAAAAATATTCATTTTCACGTGAAATTCCAGTACAAATTCATTGTGAAAAAACAGTATTTTGATACAAAATTATGTTTATATTTTCATTTATTGAGTATAGTGCTAAAATGATCATTTAAATATACCGTAACTAAAATGGACTAAAATTAAAGAATACGAGCGCTAGTACACAACTATATATTTCAAAAGCATATAGCCTAAAATGAATAAAAATAAAAATATAAGGACTAAATGATTACTAAGCCTTAAATTTTTTTTAAAATTATATTATAATTTTTATTTTTATTTTTGTAATTATTTCATTTGAGTTATCAACTTTAATGTTTATTGTTGTGCTTTAACTATCATATTTATTTTAAAAGGTTAATTGCATGCAACTTTTATGTAGTCATTGTAAATTAGAAGACTAAACGTAATTGAATTAATTAAGACATCAATTCTCAACTAAAATGTTATATATTTGAATATCTACTCGTCAAACTGAAAAATGGTTTCGATTGTTATTTTCTTTTCATAAATGTATATTTATGAATCTCACATAATTGACAAGAACAACTATTGTGAAGAAGCTACATTATGAGGCAAAATACAACTATTGTGAGGAAGCTACATTATGAGGCAAAATAATAGTAACCATCAAACTAATTAAATTTTTTAAAGTTGAAAGGATTTGAAATTGTTATTATTTTGAATTTAAATATAAAAAAACAAGCAAATCTAGAGACCAAATTAATACTTTTTAAAATCAAAATGAAAAATAAAATAAAATATAGATGGGAAATGAGAACGTAAAGAAAAGAGTGTGTAGAAGTCAATTATATTGACAATTCGTATGACAGCTATAAAACTGCCGTAATAAATATTATATTAAAAAAAAAAAAGTTAGGGTTTAGCTTAAGATTAGGACAAGAGGGAAAAAATTTGCACACACCACCCTTAAATTATGAGTTATTGCAATTACACCTCTAAACTTTTAATTTGATATTATTGTTTTGAATTATACAATTTTATTATAATTATATGTCTAAATTTTTATTCAATTAATTAGCTTCTTGTAATTCGTTATTTATTACCATCAGTCCTCTATATTAATATTGATATCAATATATTTGTAAAATTAAAAATTTTGATGTTAATATTGACATCAATTCATTTTGTCAATTTTAAATTCTATAATAAAAAAAAATGTAACACTAATAGTAAATGTAAAATTGTAATCTTGATTTCTAAATGTTTTTAAATTATTATTTAATAAAAAACTATAGTTTTATTTTTACATTCTATTTCAATTTCTTTTGTTAATTTTCTTTATAAATTTTGAATTTCATCAGTATCATATCTTACTTTAATAACAAAAAAAAAAAAAAAAGTCTACAATATTTATATAACTCAAGAACAAGAATAAATGTGAAATTTTAACAAATTACAAAGAGTTTATTGCAATAATTAACAAACTACAATAAGTTAATTGATTAAATTTAAAGTTTAGAGGTGTAATTATAAGAAACCACAAAGTTTAAGGGATAATTATTCAAAATAAAATTTTGGAAGTGTAACTAAAACAATATAATCATGAAAAATATATTAATGATCTAAAATTACATCTAAACGAGATAAATAATGAAGACATGAAAAGTATAGTTAAGAAATACATAAAACAATTAATAGTTACTATATATACCAATAAAGTATAAATTCTTTTCTGATAGCTCAGTTATAAAAATTTCAAAATAGGTCAAAAACAAGTAATGATGATATTGTTAAAATAATTTCGAATTATTAAGTGCCAAATTTGGATTCTAAATTTTGGAGCTTATAAAACGGTACAAACAAACCCATAATTTGTGGATGATTTATATATATATATATATAAGAAAGAAAAGAAAAAAAGAAAAAACAGCTAAGATTAAGAAGGGAAGAATAGAGAGATAAGTGTAAGAACGTGTCGGACAACCTTACCGCAGCCGCCGCCAGCCAGAAAGGGACAAAGGTTTCACGTTGAAATGGAATATATATATATTTTTTTAATTTTAATTATTCTAATTTTCATAAAACCCCTTCCCCAACCCATCATTCCCCATGTGATGTGGCCCTTCTTATTCCTCTTCCTATCCCTTTTCTTTATTCATTTTACTCTATTACATTTATACTTTTGTTTTTTTTAAAGTTGTAATTGCTGATGCTAAAAATTTAAATATTTAAAAGGAACTTCACTTTCTCCTTCTCCTGATAACAATACGGTAAATTTATTTGAAGAAAGAAACAACGTGACTGGTAAAATAAAAAAGTATGTACACTCGTGTGATGCTTGTCACACGCACTGGCACTCTGCTGCTTAAGTTAGAGAGTGAATAACTTAAATAAGTCAAGAGTGTTTATATTTAAAGAATGAACTTACTATCTTTAGAGTTATAATGGTGTATTTCTAGAAGTAGATGACATAGTCATCTTAAATAGGATTTGGAACCAAATCAGGATATCCTTTCAACTCACCAAGTTGGGAGCATGCTCATTGGCCATTTTGTTAGGCTCGATCGAGGCTGAGCACATTGAATAATTTGACCAAGGCCGAAGCTAACCCTCTACCCCAAGCCTATTTTGGTTATAATGTGTTATTTTTAGCCTGGACTTTGATATCTTTCAGTTCTATTACCTCAGATCTTGTCTGATGTCGATTATATCATTTGGTCCAAAATGCACAAACAATCCAAATACAACAAGAAAATGCTTGCAATGGTGGTTGTTGGCGGCAGCGGGCAACAACTATGGAAAGTGAAGGTAGTGTGAGGGTATTTTTGTCATTAAAAGTTGTTAGAGTTGCAATTAACGCACTTAAAATACCGTTTTTTTAATATAGCTTCAAGTGTTTATCTCACAATAGCTAATATCTAAATCTTTTTTTTTTAAAAAAAAAAACATTTTTAATGTTTGTCAAACCTTTTAATTTTTTTTCAAAGAGACTTATTTTCAATAATAAACACTTGATAAGGAAATCCAAATGGACTCACTCATGGTTTGATTATCAACTGATGTTTTGATGAGACCGGTGCTAGTTTGTACAAGAAATGTGGTATGAGTATTTGAACTTTTGATCTCATGTCAATTATCGCATAACTATATTTAATTACTTTGGTTGAAATGTGCTAGTTTGGATGTCTTAAGAGATGAGTTTATTTATGTACTCTCAAGAGGTGTACATGATATTATTTAACAACTATTTAAGATCGGTGTTACTACTTTTTTATACCGTGGTTACCATTTATTTCATCTAAAAAAAATTATATAATCAATTTTTTTCACATCAGTCAATTATATAAATGATGATGTAAACAATGTCAGGTAGGTCTTCCAACTTTTACATATTAACTGTAACATCAATTTTCTCTTATTTTAAATTTTCTAATGCTATTATTTAAAAAAGAATTCAAAGTTCAAACATAAAAATAAAACATTTTAAGTATCAAAGTTCAGATAACAAAATGATATTTTAAGCTAAAACAATCTTACCCTACAAATCCAGTAAGAAATGCTTAAATTGGGCCAGTCTCCAGATCCGGCCCAAGGATGGCTACCCTTATGGGCCAGCGAAGGAATGGCTGAGGCCCAAAGCTCACCAAAAAGCTTGATATTTCGAGAGCGAGTTCTTAAAAAAAAAATCATCCGATCACAGTCGAACCAACCCGCGGCGGCGATTAGTCGACCAATCGCCGAAGGGATCGATGCCGAGCATTTCGGCCCTCTATTCCATTCAAGAAGTCTCACAGCACAGTTCCAACGATGATTGTTGGATCATTATCGATGGCAAGGTACGTCCCTGATATTTGTTCATGGCGTTAAATAATTTTCTTTCGCAAATTGTTGTTCAGTTCGTCGCCCTTATTATTTTTTCTTCATATATTTGCTTTGTTATATGATTCTTATGTAATTTTCTTTCTGGTTTTTTTTTTGGTTTATGCTCGTGTTTGTTCTATTTGTGATTCTATGAGATGTGTTCTGAATTGTGGTTGGAATTTATTTAAGACGCCTTCGAGTTGTAGACTGAATTCAATTTTTATTGTTAATGATTGTCTTTTTGGGTTGGAGGAATGGGGATTTGATTCTATACTTTGACTGGAGTTAGCTGGATTTGTCAATGTGATGGTGAGAAAAGAAGCAAACAAGCTTATCATGTTCAGGTTCTTTGATTCATGTTGTTGATGGTTTGTAGGTTATCTGGATTTTAGATACATGTTGATTATGATAGCTGTAATTGATTAGGATGAAGACTTAATTCTAAATGAAATCCTGTTTAGAATAAAGTAGTTATCTGTTAATATAGGTTTGAATTATAAATTATTTTAAGAGTTGAGATCTGAGAAAGTCTATTGGCTTGAATTTCTCCTCTCCTCCTGAAATATCTTCTTTTATTCTCTAAGATTCGTTTTGATCCCACTCTTGGAGACAGAGTGGAGATAACCGGATTAAATTAGAAGGTTAAAGAAATGGAGGATGGATGGAAAACCCAACAACAAGGCTCTCTTGTGAATCAATAGATTTATTTTAATGCTCAATTCATTGTCATGTCAAAATTTTAGAATTAACAATACAAAAGTAAGGGGTTAGAGTACTGAATTCAAGTAAGACTAAAAGTTTCAATCTCCTCATAGAACTTATGTTAGTGTTTGAATCTGAGAATTTTCTTGAGTGGATATGTCAAATCCGATGATTTGTTGGTTTGAAATTCTTGAGAGGTAATTAACATTTCTCGTTGTGTCTTTGAAACATTGGCCCACCATTTCCAGAATCTTTTTAAACTTTATGTGCTCATTTTCTTTATGGCAGCCTAGTTTGTCAAAATTGTGAATATCTTTTTATGAAGGAATTGTGTTTGAAGATGATAAGGATGAATCTTGTCACTCCTATATTTCCTAACTCCCCATTTTTGCCTAAAAGAAGTGATACTTTCATTTTTACTTTCTAATAAAATTGAGATCCATGATCAATTTTTTTGTCAACGCTTTTCTCGATTGACACCATTCTATGACACGTCCACCTCCTTTAACCATTACATGTGTTTTCTTTTAACATATTTTGTTTAAGAGGATGAACTTTAACATTGCTTTATAATGACATGTTATCATTTTTAGGTATACGATTTGACTTCATATTTGGATGAGCATCCCGGTGGAGATGACATTATTGTGGCTGCAACTGGTATGCTTGTTCTTTGTAATGTATACTTCTCTCCCAAATCTGAACAGTGACAGATATATATACTTTTTTTCCATCAAAGGCAGAGATGCCACAGATGATTTTGAAGATGCCGGTCATAGCAAAGATGCCAGAGAGTTGATGGAGAAGTTCTATATCGGCGTGCTTGATACATCTTCCTCGGATAGCCTAGAACTTGAAACGAATCAAGTAGACGGTTATGCAGCTCGGGTTCAGGCCTTGACAAAGCAATACTGGAAGGCTCCTGTTGCAGTACTTGGTATTTCTGTGGTACTTGGCTGTCTATACTTGCGCAAAAAGTGATTGCAATGCCAATTAAAGGCTGTTGGCTTGTTGAGTTGAGAGAGTTGGTCACATTTTTGCTTCTTACAAAACTTCATATTTGTTTCAATATATTCATATAATGACTGTGGTAGGTTCTTTGTTCCCTAGTAGTCTTTTCTTGTTCACTGGTAGGTTTGTGATTTGTTTCCATTGTTTTGATGGGGGTGGTGAAAACGGGTTGTGTCGGGTCGGCAAAATGACCCCAAATCGGACAGGTCTCTCCCTCCCCGTCCAAAAACTAAATAACGGGAAATTTGTGGTATCGATGGAGATATACTGGAGCAACATCTTTTTTCTCAAGTATCTATGAAGTATCGCCAATATTATCAATGATATCTTAACAAAAATATGGAAATATTGCCAAAAATATCACAGATAAGTTGCTAAAATATCATGAATATAATGCCCAAATATGGCTAGATGTCTTTTTTTTTTTTAATTTTAATTTCAATTTTCATTCTTTTCCCTTACTAATTTTTTTTTTCTAATTTTCCAAATTTAACCTAATACTAGTGAAGTTTTCTAAAACTACTAATTGACTTTGACTTGATTTTGAAAACATGTGTCAAAATCGAGGACCAAATAGTTACAAATCAGTTTTGTGTGAGCATTGAATTGCGTGGTCATAGGAATTGTATGGAAATTTTTTTATACTATTATTAAAGTGGGGTCCACAAAATAAAGTTCATATATACATTAAACTTACTTACATTTAGGAGCGTAAATATTCAAACCATGGAAATTAATGTGAAGATCTACATGTAATTGTTGAATCAATTGGGGGTAAAATTATATTTACGTGAAGTTTCAAATATTTGGGCAAATTGTGAAATTAAGGTCGGGGAAGGGTCTATTTCGTAAATACATAATTTTGTTAAGAAGTATTTTAGGCCCATATTTTCTAAAATGGCCCAAGAACGCAACAAACCCAATAGGCCCAAAAACAATACCACAAAGAGAGAAGAAAATTACAGAAAAAGACGAAGACGAAGACGAAGAAGAAAGAAGAAAGAGCATAAACGCCTCTAATGGCGCAGGCTGTTCAGAAGAATACTCTGTACGTTGGTGGTTTGGCGGAGGAGGTGAACGAATCTATTCTACACGCAGCCTTCATTCCTTTCGGCGACATCAAAGACGTCAAGACTCCATTGGATCAAGCCACTCAGAAGCACCGTTCCTTCGGCTTTGTCACTTTCTTGGAAAAGGAAGACGCATCCGCCGCCATGGATAACATGGACGGTGCTGAGCTCTACGGTCGTGTACTTACTGTCAACTATGCCCTCCCTGAGCGTATCAAGGGTGGTGAACAAGGATGGGCCGCTCAGCCTAGTAAGTTCCTCCATTCCTTAAACCCTAATTCTTTTCCTCTATTCATTCCCTGCATTTCTAAAATTCCTTTTGTGTTGCATCTAATTGTCCATTGCTAAATTTGAATTTATGCAATCTATTCGGTTCCATGGTATACAATAATGGTTGGATGTTTAGGTTTGTGTATGTTCTAAATCTTTAGTTTTCATTCTTTCACTTTCAAATGTTTTGTTAGTGCAATAAAAAATTCAGACCAGCTGATTTCTAATTTGAGTTCAAATCAAATGCATGTATCGTAAAACACAAGTCCGGATGCAATACAGAAGTTTAAAAATCAAAGACTGAAATTGGGTTTTGTGCTAACATCAGAGAAGGAACCAAAGCTAATACTATCAAAACTAAAATTTGGTAAAGTTTAGGGTCAAAATTAGATTTAAACCCTTAAATCTTTTCTGATCCTTAGGACTTGATATGTACATGATATGTTCAAAAATATGTAAATGCAAACTCTGGCTGTCGTACTTATACTGCAGCAATGAGATCAAACCATATGATATTATCATTTTTTAATAACCGAACTTTCAATGGAAAAAAAATGAAAGAATTTGGACCAGGTTAATTTCGGAGGTTAGTTTGCAGTGAATTCGGGAGATTAGTTTCCATAGAACAAGATTTGGAGAGGTTCATTTTAGGATTTATTTGTTAGATGATATAATATTAAATTTGCCTTTACTCATCTGCTTAAGCTTTTGGGTCTATCGGTGATTTAAGATGGTATCAGAGCAGGTAGTCCCTGGAATGTTATTTCCTCCCCTATTATTCATGATTTCTACTTGTTCGGTCTTATTCATATTTCAAATCCACAAGTGAGGGGGGAGTGTCGGGGATTTAAGATTATTTAATTAAGGCTGTGTGTCTAAATCTCTTGCCTTGGATGCAGCATTTTCTTCAGTTTTGATATGAGAATGAATCAAGTATTGTATCCAATGGAATTAGCATGCTGGTAGTTTCTTCCGTTCCTGCCAACATGAGCCTAGTTTAGTAGTTAAGGCTTGACTCCTTGAAGTTTGAAGTTCAAATTCTTCAAATTCAACCATCATGGGTTGGCCTAGTGGTAAAAGAAGAGCAAAGTCTCAATATATGGCTCAAAGAGGTCATGGGTTCAATCTATAAAAAAGTAAAAAAAGTTTGAAGTTTAAATTCTCACTCCGTCATATTCGTATAAAACAAAAATTTATTCTATTTCCTTGACTGTTATTTTCTCTCTTACCCCAATATTCTTGTGGCCTCCGGCATCATCATTCATTACTACTTGTTCTGCATCTTTTGTGAGTTGAGAATTGAGTGAATAAAGCTTTACTGCATGTTTATTACTAAATGTCTGGTCCAGTCTAATTGTCTCAACTCATTGGAGTTGTTTTCTTAGAACTCAGGGACAGTTGTACATTCTATAGAACAAATCCTGTTCAAGTAAGTTCGTGTCTCAACTCCTTGGAGTTTAGACCACATCTTGGCAATTGTGAATTATTGAATGGTGTAAAGGTCTGCTAACCAGAATTAGTAGTCTTGTTCACTTCTCAGTGATGGTTGTATACTTAGTCTTCCATCATTCTCTTATCATTTCACTGGACGATGTCGATGATTGAAATGTGTTGCATTGCAATAATGATGTTGCTAATGGGTCGAGTGAGTGACGTCCTAATAAATGGTTTCGTTTAATATTTTAGTTTGGGCGGATGCGGATACGTGGTTTGAAAGGCAGCAACAAGAGGAGGAAATGCAGCGCATTCAAGCTGAGAATCGAGCGGCTATGGAGGCTGCGGAGGAGCTACACAGGAAGAAACTAGCGCAAGAACGGGAAGGGGAAAAAGACGAGGAGGTAGACACCAAAGATGATCCCATGGCTAAGGCTGAAGCTGAGGTTTTAAGACAGAACAGTTAAAAGAGATGGAGTTGATTGAGATTTGAACTTGCTTCTTCAATCAAAATGAAAGAAGAGAGAGAGGCAGAGCATTTGAAAATCTGCCATTCTCTGAGCTTGCTCTTCACAATGACACACATTCTTCTTATGTTCCTGTAGTTAATTCCATTCACAAAGCATAGTTTGATAAGCTGAAAAATGTTTTTACCTTTGCTGAAAACTTGTAATTTTATTCAAAGAAGAGCTCAGTAAGTAGGACTTTTAATGCGATTTTAATCCTCCCTTCAGGGCTTTGTTTTTAATTTCCTTGGCTTAGTAACTAATTCATTTTTCATTTTTTTTATATTCGAAAATTAAGTCTATAAATACAACTTTCATCTATCTATTGATTTCTTTATTTTGCTGTATGTTTTCAAAATCTAAGTCTAATTATAAAAACTAACAACCAAAAAGAAAAAACTCAAAATTTAAATGTTTTTAGAAAATTCGAAAATCATGATTTAAGAAATTTGAGCTAAACATGTACAATGTAAAAAAAAAAAAAAAAAGTTTTGAAATCATGATTTAAGCTTATCAAATAAGATTATATCATTCATATTAATGGACAGTTTTTCTAATAAATATTTGGGTTTTTTTTCAAAACATTCATTTTTAATCTATGAATTTTTTTTAAAAAATAGGTATATTTAGTCCATGAATTTTTAAAATGTACTTTTTTTTTTAGTCCCGAATTTTTAAGATAAATTTAAAAAGTCATGAAGTATTATTATTATTATTCTAATATAATTAATGACATTTTGAATTACAAAAATAATCTTAAAAAGAAGAAGTAATTTTTTTTAATTTAAATTAATAAAAATTTAATGCAACTACCCTGTTAAACCTATTTTTTAAAACCTAGAGACTAAAAAGATACATTTTAAAATCTAGAGACCAAATGCACCTATTTTAAAAAGTTTGGGGGATTAAAAAGATGTATTTTGAAAACTCATGAACTAAACGCATATATTCTATAATTCAGGAACTAAAAAAGTAATTTTTCTAAGATCGAATTTCAACTTTCTCCTTGGCTAAATTTGTAATTTAATTTAAATTTATGACGAATAACACGTCGTTGTTAGTATCGTGATTTAACACGAAATCGCAGATTTAAACATCTCGTCTATAACATTTATGATAATAACATGTCGCTATTAATACCATAATTTAAAGTAAAATCACACATCTAAACGTCTCGTCTATAACCCATATTCAAAATTATAAAAACAATAAAGTGAAAACCATCTAAACACTTCTTGGTTATTAGAGAAAATTATGTACGATTAGAGAATAAAATCAGATTATGTCTCAATGCATTAAAGTTAAGAAAATAATACTGCTATTTTCTTTAATCCCAAATCTTTTTTTTTTTTTTTTTTTTTTGAAAATTAATCCCAAATCTTTCAAATAACTAAATTTAGACAAAGAATCATTAAAAAGCCAATTAAACAAAAGCATCCACGTGATATTAAACTATGTCCAACCAATTCAATATACTTTAAATCTCAAGTTAAAAAAAAAAGTAATAATTTTAAATGGTTTGGAATATTCGATTTCCAACAAACACACACACAAAAAAACCTTTTAATATTTTTCCCACTAAATAAATTTAAATTATATATTTGTTTATATATATATATATATATATATATATATATATATAAAATGAGCCGCCAGCAGCAATGAAACATGGTTTGAATGATTCACTTTCTTTTTACTTCTCAAGATATGATTCTTTATGCATTAACATTGTTGTTTCTCACTAGAATAAAGCTTCCTAAAAGAAACCTTTAATAATAATAATAATGATAATAATAAATATTAAAAAATTATAATCTTTGTTTCACTTTTCAAATTTGATTATTAAGATTTGCTATCTTTTAAATATTTCACAAAATCTATTAGGGGTATGTTTCCTCTTTTTGGATATGGGATTAGTTTACTAATAAGGTGGGACAGTTTATTAAAAAGATATCGATTTCGAAAGTGTGTTATGTACTTGCCATTTTCTTTCATTTAGATGTCTACTTTCTTTTGACTATTATGTCGCGTAAAATGAATTAAATATTCAATTACTTCACATGTTATCATTTACTATTAAGATTTATTGAAAGTATCGAGACTAAAAGTAAACCAGTCTCGAAGTTACAAGGATTGAAATAATATTTTAACTTAAAAATTACAAAGCAATCAAAATGGGTATTCTTAAGGGTATATATATATATATACCCAATAATTTCATATAAAATTCATGTGTGAAGATCAAATGGTGTTTTTTTTAATGAATTTATTTTATTCTAGATTAAATTTCTTGAATAGGAGGGTGAAGGGGAGGAAAAAATAAAATAATTGACACATATAAGAGAGGAAATTATTTTATTGACACATATAAGAGAGGAAATTTCCATCCCTGCCTCCAATGCTATCCACAGTTACTGTACCAAAGTAACATCAAAAAATATATATCTAAAAAACTTAAAAAATAAACCGATCCATTGGTTTAGTTTAATTTTCTAACGTAAAATTAGATATATTGGTTTATATTTGGAGAAAAAATTGACTTGTTTTGAAGACGAGTCGAAACCGAACAAATGGTATATACATGTCCTTAAATTGGATGGACAATATAGTAGTATTTTATTATGTTGGATGTATTGATGTATTGTATTATTACTTTTACTTTTACTTTTAGTATTTTAATTATTTTAATGCATATTTTTTTATTAAAATATTATTTTGGTCTCTATACTTGGAAGTTTGTTCAATTTTATTCCATATATTTTTAATGTCTAATTTTAGTTCATGTACTTTCAATAAATTTTAAATTTAGTCTCTACTAGTTTATTATGAATTTTTTTATTACTTTTATTTTTTTTATTAGCATTTTCACTATAAATTTTGAAAATATATTTACTTTGAGGGACTAAATTTAAGATTTAGTGAAAGTATAGACACTAAAATTAAACAAATTTCAAAATGTAGAGACCAAAATAATATTTAAACATATATTTTTTTGTTTTGAAAAAAATCCGATTATTGTTATCTAAAGCAAAACTAACAAAAATGATCTTTTTAATCTTAAAAAACGAAATAGGTCAAATTTTAATTTGAGGAAAACATAAATATCCAATTCAAAAGAAAAGTTAAAAAAAAAAAAAAGGAGAAGGAGGCCCACTTGGGCTAAAAGTGAAAATTGAACCAATTAAAAAAAAGGACATTGCAAATATAGCAATCGAGTTCAAAGTATTAACATATATAACAACATTTTTAAAAAATTGTAAATATAGCAAAGTCTATCAGCGATAGACTTCTATCACTGATAGATTTTTATAGTCTAGATGGTCTATTACTAATAGACCATAAGAGTCTATCAGCAATAGAATTCTATCACTTATAGATTTTGTTATATTTGCAATTTTTTAAAAATATTATTATACACTTGGTTATTATTCTTAAAATTGCTGCTTAATACAATTACTCTAAAAGAAATTAAACAATTAATTTTGTTCTTAATTAAAGATCAATTTGATTTCTAGTTGGACTTAAAATAGAGAAAATCAAATTGATTATCACTCATAATATTAAAAAAATTATATCAGCATGACTATATCTAACTACTTGCAAAACAAATCCTTTAATTCGATTCTAACTTTTTTTTTAAAAAAAAAAAAAGCTAGCATATTATATAAAATTGACATGGAATATATTATATAGTTGTATAGTACACAAAAAAAAAAAAATTGAAACCTATATTAAATTAAGTTAACTTAGACACTTAAATGGATAAGTGTATGATATATAATATAGTTTGATTTTAGTACAATAAGTGTAATTAATAAATGATATACATATAAGTGGTTTTGACAAGTTGAATAAATATTTTATTTTGTACCCCTTTATTTGGTTAGGTTCATCATTATTTTAAAAATGGAATGGGTGCTCCATTCTTTCTTCATAGTGGGTCTCTCATATATTTTAGAGAAATTAATTATTATATTAATATCAAATTATTTATAAATATAAAGAAATTTCACTGTCTATCTCTTATCGCTATAGAATAGTTTGACTTATTTTTCTATATTTGAAAACAATCCTATATTTTATGTTAAATGATTTTTTTTTTACATAATCTGTGAACCATCCATTAAAAAAAAATAAAATAGTTTGACTTATTTTTCTATATTTGAAAACAATCCTATATTTTATGTTAAATGAATTTTTTTTTACATAATCTGTGAACCATCCATTAAGAAAAAATAAGTAATTATTTCACCTTTTTAAATGAGATAATTAAAATTTTATTTCATTAAAAAAAGTAAAAGAAAATGTACCTGTTTCATATGTTCAAACACAAACACATCAATTAATAGTATATTAGCTAATTTGATGCCACTTATGTAATGATAGAGAGAATATATTAATTCATACCCTAAATATATGGTCTATAACCCTCTAGATTCCCACTTATTAACTAAGGTAAACTATAAGTCTTTAGCATCATCATAAGTAGTTGAATTGTATATTAATTAATCAAAGTAGATATTCTTTAAACTTACATATATTTTTACACTTAACTAGAAGTGTTACAAAAAATCAAAAAACCGAAAAACCAAAAACCAAATCAATCCACTGGTTTGGTTTGGTTTTTAAATATAAAATTAGACATATTGATTTTTATTTGAAGAAAACTAAAAAATATTGGTTCGGATCGGATTTTGGATAGGAAAAACTAATCAAAACCGAACCAAACCGAGGGTATGTATACTCTTAAAAATAAACTCTAACAATATTAGCTATCTTTTAGTGTTTTAATTATTATGGTGCATAGATATTTATTGTTTAGAAAAAAGATCAATTATTATGGATTGTGTATGATATTTATTTAGAAAGTATCAAAAAAAAAATTAAAAATTTCAATCTATAAAAAAAGAAATAGACTCAATTTTAATTTAAAATTAGTAAAAATGACCAATTCAAAAAAAAATTGAAAATAAAAATTAAATTTCGGAAGAGAAAAAAATAAAATGTCAAAACTGAAAACCAAACCAATAATAAACCGAATCAAATAAAAACCAATCCATTGGTATTGTTCTTTATTAAACATTAGTTTGGATCTCTTCTTTATAGAAATCAATTGGTTTGGTTCGAATCTTGATTGACCCCAAAACCGACAAAATTGAATCGGCTATCACCCTTACACTTAACCCACTATTTCAATCGATAAGTACTTTGTACTTTGTTTAGGTGATAATCAAATACTTTGTATCAAATCTAAATACACTAAGATTAAACTATCGTTTAATTTAATTATTCGAATCATTTTATCTGATCTAGATCCTAAATTTGAATCTAAAATTTATATGGAAAATACAAACCCAAAATGGATGCCAAAAGTTGGATCAAAATGACCCAAAAAAAAGGGAGTGAAGTATAAATGTGTATAAATAAATAGGGAATACTAGGAGAATCAAACAAAGAAATGTGGGGTGTGGCTATGAATAAAATTTTATGTGGGGATAAGAATCAAATTATTAAAAATATATATATATATATATATATATATATATATATATATATATATATTAAATAAAAAATAATAAAAAAAAACTTCCACTTGTGGGATGCACAAAAAGGGATGGTTTGGATATCCAAATATAAAATGCATCCAAGTTTTTACCAAGGGAGGAAAAAAGGTGTCTACCTTTTTTCCATTAATTTCTATTTCTTTTCACGAGAGGGAAAAGATAAAAATAAATGATAAGCATATTTCAACTACTATATAGGGTTCTTTTCAAATATAGAAAAATAAGTCAAACTATTTATAAATATAGAAAAACTTTACAGTCTATCAGTGATAGACCGCGATAGAATTATTAAGCGATAGAATTCTATCCCGGTCTATCACTGATAGATAACGGAATTTTTCTATATTTGTAAATAGTTTGATATTTTTTCTGTTTATAGTCATTTTCCTATTATAATATGTATTTTTCTTTTCAAAATTGTAGTCTAGTTAATTTGTGAGATTTTTATTGAAAAAACTATACTTTAACTCAAGTTAGATTACTCTATAAATATCTAACAATCATATCTTTATTTCTATTTTCTACCTCTTAGCTAATGACTTTTTTTTTCCTTTTTTTTTTTCTTTTCTTCACTAAGGCACAAATGGTTTTGGAAGCTTTGAAGTGAGATACTTTAAAAGTAACCAATCCAAAGAGTTATTAGAAGTATTTGTTTGGCCCGCCCACTTGAGTTGGTCGGGTGAAGTTCGTTAAAATAACCAATTACTTGTTTAGTTCACATACTTCACAATACAACGTTAAATAACTCCACCTCACTAACTTCTTCTACACTAATTACGGTTGAAGTTTATACATTTATAAAAAAAAAAAACTCTATCTTTTTCTCTCTCTTCTCTTCAATATGTCTAAAAGAGCACCAAAAAACTATAGTTGTATATTTTATTCAACAACATGAAATATAAAACTAGGAAGATTTTTAATACTTGTATAAACATCGAACACTCATAATCTTATTTTCAGAGGGAGAAATTGAGTATTTTGTTTACAGTATACGGTGGATTAAGATCAAATATCAGATTTCAAGATCGGTAATACATGTTTATACTGATTGAACTATCCTCATTTTTGTAATTATAAATTTATTTTTGTTATGGAGTGTGTGATTCTTATTCTTGCATGATTGGGGGATGGGATCAACAAACATATATTCTATGCAACTATCATAAATTAAAGAAGCAAAGATTTATGCCAAAAACAAAAAACAAATTACCCTAAGAATCTAATTCCCTTTCAATTGTTTGGGAATCACTTCTACCTCATCATCAATACAACATATCTCATTGCTATCTTTTTTTTTTTTTTTTCCGTTTTTAATTCCACTCTTCGAAACTCAATTAATTTTAAATTATTGACCAAACTATATAGATAACATTTGACCTATATATTAATATATAAAACAATATTCACTTACATTATTATAAACTTATAAACGTATTATTTCTGAAAAAAAAAACTTATAAAAGTATTAAATTAAAGAAACTTAACTAGAGTTCAATCAATATTTTTTTAAAAAAAATTACATTAAAAATAAGGAGTAAAGTTTCAAAATTATAGGTTTGATAAGAGGTAGAGATGTCTAATATAATTGTTGTGCTTGAGTTGACATATCATTGATTTTTTTTCTTATATTCGTGAGTGTCTGGGCTAGTTTAATTACGCGCACCTCGACTAATCTCACGGGACAACTCGCCTGACCCTACAACATTTGGGTGTCAAGGAAACTCGTAGGAAATTTATTCCTAGGTAGGTGGCCACCATGGATTGAACTCATGACCTCCTAGCCATATATTAAGACTTTGATATTTAGACATATCATTGATATTTATGCCTAAAAAAATTGAATCTCCACTTTAATATAGTAATATATTTACAAAAATGAAATAATTAATTACAAAAATTACAAAACAATAATTTGAGTAATTAAACTCGAATACTAAATTCATAAAATTAAAACTCTACAACTTGAAGTGATAGAGGAAATTTTTTAAAGAACTAGTAAATGAAGATCTAACAACATGCACATAACTTAACAATTAAAATATCTACTCTTTTCTTTAAAACTAAATATTCGTACGGTTGCTTCAATCTATTTTTATCCGAGAGATATTATATTCGCTTGATGAAATGAAGTATTTTTTTTAATTAAAACTAATATGCTCTCCCTAAAGTACGAAGGAAATGAAGTAATTTTCTCATTTATCCATACTTGAGAATTCTTTCGAAATATATGACTCTTCCTAATTCTTTTTCAACACAATCTCATTTTCACATACCATGCATGGGACATAATAAACCACCACACAAAACCCTAGAAACGAGTCGATTACTTTTTGTAACGTGAAACAAAGTTGCTCATAATCTCACAAGCTTGTGTTGATTTACTTTTGGGTGTGCATAACTCATCTCTTCGTTTATGGAAGACGAAGTTGGCTTCTATTTTTAACAGTTTCTTCTCTATGTAATAAGACATTAGGTAACTTTATTATAGTGGTCGGATGTTATATATAATTTTTTTTAAAAAAAACCCTAAAAATGTCATAAAAGAACATCCCTTTCTATAATATAACCAAAAATCTCAGTCTAATCATATGCTTAACTTGAAATTCCCACTTAAAGAATCTTCATTTCTAAGACACTTATTCACACCATTGAAACATAATAATGAAGATAAGTTCCACGGACAGAAAGAGAGAATAAAGAGGGTTTTCTTGTTTTTTCTTTTTTTTTTTTACACAAAGCATAAGATTCTTCCATTAGCATCATCAACCACTTGGCTTTTGAAACAAACTGACCCTAAAAACCCTAACCACATACAGGAAAAGACACTAACATCATTGCTTCTCAACAAAACAAACACAACAGAAACTTCTATCCTTCCCCACCAAAAAAAAAAAAAAAAAAAGAACTCATTTTGTGAGCTCCCAAGTTAAGAGTTCTGCTTTTCTCAGTTGGGAACTCCAAGAGAGCAAAAAAAAAAGACCCTTTAACTAAAACCCCTCCTTCTTCCTTATCCTCTTCCTTTTGTTCAGTCCTCTCCCCAACCAGCTCTAGGAACAGCTCTGCAAACCAATGGAGTTTCCATTTCCAGAGAGAGTTTAAGGCATTCTGACAAGTCAACATCATTAATGGCTTCTTCAGAACAAGGCATCCATTTGTAAGCTTGAAGCAACTGAGCCAACCAGAGATGGACAGTAGCCAATCCCATTGCCTTTCCAGGGCAAACTCTTCTTCCTGCTCCAAATGGAGCCAATCTCAAATCACTTCCCATAACACTAATTTCCTCTTCCATGAATCTATTTGGATCAAATTTCTCAGCATCTTTCCATACCTTCTCATTATGAGTTATTGCCCACATGTTCACCATCGCCGTTGTCCCCGCCGGTATCACTCTCCCGTCGACGTGCACGTCTGCCACGGCTAATCTTGCCCATGACAGAAGTGGCCCTGGTGGGTGCATTCTTAAACATTCCTTCACAATGGCTTGAAGATATGGAAGGTTTTGGATATCACTATCTGAAATGGCTCTCCATTTCTTGCCTATTACTGAATCAATTTCATTTTGCGCTTTGGTTTGGATATCTTGGTGTATTACTATTCTTGCTAAAATCCATTCCAGAAGTATGGCTACTGTGTCAGTTCCTCTAAATATCATTTCCTGTGTTAAGAAAACAAACAAAAAAATAAAAAAGATGAATGTTGTTATGTTTAGTTGCTTTAGTCCAAAAGTTTCGAATAAAAACAGAATCAGCTGTTTTGATCTTTATAAAAAAAAAAAAAAAAACTACCCCCTAAAGCACTTTTGATCCCTCAATAAAGTAAGGATGTTATGGAAATTTTAAACTGCTTAATCATTGCATACTAAACTAAACTTAACTTTAACGGCTTATGAATGTGTTTAAGAGTGATTTTAAAACGGTTCATTATGATTTAATGTTTGATTTAGCCCTTTAAACATGATTTTCATACCATTTCAAAAAGCTTCTAAAACATGCAAGCTAAATTATGATAAGGAACAAGTAAAGAAGCATACCCAAAGAACAGCAATCATGTCAGAATCTGAAAGCTTATCATCTTTCTCCAAATCAAGCAGAATATCAACAAAGTCTTTATTATGTTCTTGTTCTTGTTGATGATATCCCTTGATTTCTCTCTTCATTCTATGTTCCTCAATGATTTTTCCCACAAATACATTAACCTTAGAAGCCAAACACCTACATCTTTTCCTCACACCTTGTAAATCCAAGAAACCCAATAAAGGAAAATGGTCACTCCAATTAAAAATCCCAAGCAAATCATACCCTTCTTTAACCAACTCCTCAAGCTCAACCCCATCTCTCTCACCATTATAAAACTCATAACATTTCCCAAAAACAGTCATCATCACATTATTCAAAGACCCAAAATGAAGAATCTCTTTAACCCTTACATCCCCTTTTAAAACCATAGACTTCTCAATTTCCCTAACCATTTTAAACCCAACTTCCTTCCTAAACCCTTCAAACCCAGCTATTCTCTTAGGACTAAACATATAAGTAGCCGAAATCCTTCTCAAATTCCTCCAATACTCACCATAAGGAGCAAACCCCATTGCTCTGTTGAAAAGAAGTTCATAAGCAGACTCTTTCACAGGCCTATCAGCAAAAGCAGGGCTATTAAGAATCTCTTTAGCAACATCAGGATTACTAGAAATCACAAATCTAGTTAACCCAACAGAGAAAGCCATTAATGGGTATGCTTTGAATCGATTAGCAAGGGCAGAGAGAGCTTTATGAGGAGTTGAAAGAGTGAAGACATGGAGGAGTCCGATGAATGGGAGGCCGGAAGGGCCAGGGATGGCGGTGGAAGCGGTGGTTTTGAACTTGGAAATGGCCCAAGCGAAGCCGCCGGGATGGAGGAAGAAGGCGAAAATGGAGAGGAGAAGAAGGGTAAGAAGAAAAGCTTCAAAGCTTTGGGAAATGGAAATGGGGAAATGGGGAAGAAGAGAGTTGATGGCTTGTGATGACATGGTGGGTTTGGCGCCAAACAGAGAGAGAAGGGCAATAGTTGAATGAAGAGGAAGAGACGGGAGGAAAAGAGTGTGGGAGAGAGGGATTAAATAGAAAAATGGGAGAGAGATTTTTTTTAACCATGGTTAGAAAATAAATTAACTGTGGTTAAAAACATTGGTGAGGGAGGTCATATGAGGTTATATTATTATTACGTCATTCAACTTTAAAAGGTATTTAATAAATTTTCCTACCTTTAAGATATATGTTCGGTTATGATTTTTTTTCTTTAAAAAAATAGTATTCTATGTCAAAAAAAAAACGAAAGATAACTTCATAGCCTGGAGTCAAGGTACAAAACACATAGTCGAAATAAATAGGAGAAAAAGAACAAGCATATTAGCATACATGAGTATATAGCAAAAAAAAAACTAAAAAGAAAAAAAAAATAGATAGAACAAATCCTAAGGAGAAGAAAGATCGAGAGTCACATCCACAAATCAATTTTCTATTTTACAGTTGTTCTATGATATATTTAACATTTTTGAAAAGTTATTATGTTTAATAAGATTTTAACGTTCAATTTTGAACATGATAAACTCGCAAGCTTGAAAAAAATTTGAATAGGTAAATAATAACTTATTAAAAGGAAGTAGAAGAAAGGATATAATTTAGGTTTATAACCTAAAAACGTTTAAAGTTAGTGATTATTTATTACGAGCGTCAATCTTAAAAGCAACCATTCAATTTTATTTATTTATTTTTATATAGATCGAGTGGTATAAAATTACGAGCTACAATAGTATCGTATTTACCTCTTTAAATAATTGCTCGAGTGAATAGTATGGTACTCGATAATACTAAAAATTTTCTAAAAGAAAAATAGAAATGAAAGGACACATCAACATGGGGAATCGTAGGTATAGGTGAGGTGGCAGAGTTCGGGCTAAAATCGGATTCGGATTCGGGGAGGCCCACCCACTAACAATAATCTCCACCTCTATTTTTAAAATATATATATATATATTTTTTAATTTTTGGTTGTGGCTCGAGGGCAATTGCGGGAATACACAATCTCCTACCTCAACCCATTCAGGTGTTTTTCTTTTTCTTTTTTTTTTTTCTTTTTTTCTTTTTTTTCTTTTAAATTAATATTTTTAATATAGAAAAATCTAGAACATACCCAATCTTTTTTTTCCAAGTTTGTAAAAATAGAAAAATAAGAAAAACTATTTACACAAAATAGTAAAATTTTTAGATAGTTATGATAAACGCGGATAGAAGTCTATCAGAGTCTATCAGTAATAGAAATGATAGAAGTCTATCAATGATAGATGCTGGTAGAAGTCTATCAATGTCTATTAGTTTTTTTTCTATTGTCTGTAAATAGTTTGATATTTTTTTTTATTTGTGAAAATTTACCTATTTTTAAAACTATGTTCAATATGGTCTTAATTTTTGTAAATTTACGATAGACTTATAAAGTTGTAATTGTGTGTTTAAGATTTTATAACTAAACTTGTAGTTAACCTAATTTTCAATTTATTGAATAATCACGAGCAATTTAAAACAAAATCTAACTTTGAAATTTTGATTTTCTAATAAATATTGAAATTAAGGTTAGTTGAGTCACTTTTAATTTTCTTTCGGTACCTAAAATTTTAGGTATGATGGAAACTCTTTAATACAAATTTATGACTACATAAATAAATAAAAAATTATAATGAAAATAAATGATAATAATATAGAAATAAAGTGTCTAAAATAGTTATTTTTTAACCGTACAATAACTAATCGAACAAATATCAAAATGAACGTTTTAAATGTATAAGATTAAAAGAAGTCAAAGTCGAAAATACAAATACCAAAATATTGTATAAACAGTTATTATTATTTTCCAAAATCTGTGGTGGGAGAATACTAAAAGTTGAGAGACTTGTTAAATGCTTTTATATATATATGTATATATATATATATATATATATTTAATAAACAGTTGTCACAATAAGTTAAATATGTGAACAAAATGATCAAACTTGTAATTTAACCAAAAATAAAGAAAAAAATTACATTTTTTTGTTCTTAAGTAGCATTTTGGTCAATACTTTTTTAGTTCTTAAGTTCTGAGTATAGTTTTCATTTGGTCCTTAAGTTTCAAAATGTTATACATTTAGTCCTTAAATTTTGAGTTTAATTTCAATATAGTCCCTAAATTTCAAAATGTTACAATTTTACCCTTGAATTTTGTTTCAATTTGGTCCTTAGGTTTCAATATTTATGCTTTTCACCTCAAACTTTCATTAGTACACACATCAGGTCATTGGCGTTAATGTTTTTTTAGTTAATTTAAAACAATTATAAAGAGAATTTTTAATTTTAATTTAATTTTGATAAAAAAAACAGTGAAACTTAATTAATTATAATTGTTATATTTCTTTTAAATTAATTAATAGACATTAACAATAAAAATATAAAATAAATATTTAGTGAAAAATCGATGTTGAAAGTGTCAATCTTGAAATCTAGAGACCAAATTGAAATAAAACTAAAATCTTAAAGGTAAGATTGTACCATTTTGAAATATAGGAACTAAATTGAAATCAAACTCAAAACTTAAAGACTAAATTGGTAATATTTTAAAATTTAGGGACCAAATAGAAACTAGAACCAAAAAGATATTTTCTAATAAAATATTACTTGTTTACTTTTTGTTACAAAAATATATGTTTTCTCTTTTCCTCTCTTCTTTTTTCCTTTTTTCCCTTGTACCAATCTTCCTCTTTCTCTTAATGGCCGCTCACCGGCGACGACAAAATTGTTTTTTTTTCTTCTTTTTTTCTCATCTCCTCCCTTCTTTCCGTTAATAATCAATTAAAAAAAAAAAAAAAAAAAAACTAATCAAAAGTACTGAAACCAAATGCAAAGCTTAAAGACTAAAATGTCAAATTTATCGGTTCGAAAACTCATAAACCTAAATACAATACAAATTAAAATTCAAGGATTAAAAGCGTAATTTCATAATATATATATATATATATATAGGTTTAAATACTACTTTGGTTCATGTACTTTTGGCTTTGGTTCATTTTAGTCCTTGTACTTTTAAAATGTTTATTCTAGTCCCTATACTTTCAACTTTGGTTCATTTTGGTCCCTATACTTTAAAAATGTTCATTTTGGTCCTTGAACATTCAATTTTGGTTCATTTTGGTTCTTGAACTTTTAAAAAGTGGTTATTTTGATACCTTAAAAATAGTCACTTTTTGGAAGTACAATGACCAAAATGAACATTGTGAAAATATATGGACCAAAATGAACCAAAATTGAAAGTATAGAGACCAAAATGAACATTTTAAAAATATAAAAACTAAAATGAACCAAAACTAAAAGTACAAAGACCAAAATAATATTTAAACCTATATATATATATATATAAAAGAAAAAAAAAAGTGAGTGTAAAAAAGGAGAATAGAAATATTTGGAAGAAAGAAGTGTGTTGGTGGTTCCAAACAGTGGGGAAAAGATGACAGTAGTTCACGAGTGTACTAATTTTAATCAGAACATTGATTCACCACATCTTTATTTCCTTTTCAGAATTTTATTTCTTTTTCTTTTTTAACGACAACATTTTTCCCCCCCTTCTTTTTCAGAATATAATATAATCTGGGTTTTATGCTTACATTTCTTTTTTTTTTGGGGGGGGGGGGGGGGGGGGGGGGGATTTAATAGAATCTCATTTATACCCTACAGATATTGAATGAATAGTTTGTCTCTCTATATATCATTTCATTTATTTACTTGTTAGTCCCTCTTTGCATTTTTTCTTTCTTTTTTAGCCAACTAAAATTTTCTTAAAACCACCCTTCACTGACATGTTTGGCTTAGAGAGTAGGAGCTATGGAAGTGAAGTTGTTACCTCTGCTATTTATTTGGTAAAAAAGATTTTTGGGCCCCACAACTTAAAAACATTAATTTCCTGATGGGAAAAGTTTCACTACTAAAGTTGTCATACCACTTTCATTTATTGAATGTCACGTCAACGTTCTTTTAAATATATTGTTGGGTCCACTAGAATTTCAAAATTTAAAAAAAAAAAATTAAAGTATTTTTTGTTCATGAATTTTCGTTAAAGTAACAATTTAGTTCATGTACTCTCAAATTTGTTACAATTTAGTTCCTATACTTTAATAAGTAACGATTCAATCTCTATACTTTACAATTTGTAACGATTTAGTCTTTGTAGAAAATATTAGAATGTTTTAATGAAATTTCTTACACGTGTAGATTAATAAAAAGGTACGCATAGCTTAATGAAACAACAAGATATTTGTATACGATGGCAAAAATAACAACAAATGGTGAAAGATTTGTAGTACAGACACCACCCAATTGGTAAAGCTACGCCCTCGATTTGTTTGTCTATGAACAAACATTCACTTAGTGAAAGTCAATTTATTTTTAGAAGAGTTTTTTTTTTCTATATTTTTTAAATATCATTTTGGTCTATATATTTATTTCATGTACTTTATTCCATATGTGAACATGTTACCAAAATGTGAGTGAAAATATTAATAGATACCATTTTTTTTAAAGAATGAATAATAATTAGCGTATGAACAAGATTTAAGATTTATTGAAAGAATAAGAACAAAATCTAAACATTTGAAAGTATATGAATTTAATAGAATCTCAATTATACCGTACAAATATTGACGGGTTAGTTTGTCTCGTCGTATTATTTAATTTTTGTTTTCTAGTCCCTCATTGTATTTTCTCTCTTTAGTTTGGCAAACTAAAATTTCTTTAAATTCACCCTTCACTTTTCGATATTTTTTTTCCAGCTCCTCTCTTTTCCTTTTAGTTAAAACTTGTACGACATGTTTGGCAGAAAAAGTAGAAAGTTGGAAAAGTGAAGTTGTGAACTCCACTCCTTATTTAGTCTAAGGAGTTTGTAACAAGAGTGTTTATGGTTCGATTTGGTTTTAGATATATACCAAACTGAACTAAACTGTTTGTTTGATTTGAACGGAACCTCAAATTTTGGTTCAATTTTCGACTTTCACTTTTATATTAATATAGTTATGTTATAACGGTTTTCTTTTTTGGATCAGGTTTCCAGTTCCAAAATCTAACAACAAAAAAATTCAATTTCCTTATAATTTTAAACCAAATCGAATGGATGCTTAAGTAAAAACTGAATTTTCTATTCGGTTTGGTTGATTTTAATGTTCACCCCTAGTTCGTAGGCCCTACGACTAAAAAACATCAATTCCATGACCAATTTTTTTTCAATGCTACAATAGTATGGAAATATTTCCACACTACCTCTATTTATGGATTGTCATGTCAACATGCTTTTAAAAATAGTGTGGGGTCCACTAACATTGAAAAGATTGGACAAAACACTTTTGGTCTTTGAAATTTAAAGAAGTTAATGTCTATTTAGTTTTTGAAATTTCAATTCTATTGAAATTTCAAAATAGAAATTTTTAGTCCTAAGGTAGAAAAATGTTAAAATAGTCCTTGAACTTATTTGATCGTTATAAAATATGATGTGCAAGAGACCAAATAGACACCAAATTTCTAGTGTGATAAAGAAAGTATGGTACTCCCGTAGTACTAAAAAGTTTCCAATTCCATGACTTATTTACTCTTTATGTTGTGGGTCTACGACTTAATTAACAACATAAAAGAACCATCAATATACGTAAAAAGCTACACTCCTTGCTCTAAACGTTCTGTAATATTTTATTGGTTTTGATTAACAACCATATAAATCTATAATTTATAGATTGACTTTTATCTATCTAGAGAGGTACACATAATTTAATGAAACATCAAGACATTGGTATAAGATGGCAAAAAATAACAACAAATGGTGAAAGATTTCTAGTATGGACACCACCAAATTTGCAAAGCTTATGCCCTCCACTTATTTGTCAATGAACATTCACCTATTATCTACCACATGCATTTTTATGCCTTATTTGTTTTGAAGTTAAAGTCAAATTATTTTCCAAAAGGATTCTTTTTTTTTTTCTAAATAAAATTAAAAAAAATAAATTAAAATGCTATTTTAGTTCATGTATTTTGAAATTTGTTCAGTTTTATTCTATATACTTTTAATTGAACTTAATTTTATCGAAATTGGTTAAATCATAATAACAATTTTTATGTAAAAGGAAATACAATATGCGAACATGTTTCTAAAATGGTATGTGTAAAATGTTAATAGATAATAAAAAAAATTAAAAAAATAAACAATAACTAACATAGAGATTAAAATTAGAGATTTAAAAATATATGGACTAAAATTGAATTAACATCCAAGTATAATGACTAAAATAATATTTTATTTATTTATTTTTGAAAGACCATGGGCAAAATAGAGGACAAAAATTTGCAAGCATACCCTTGCTCTTAATTAATCTTTTAGAAATGGGTGGAAAATAGAAATTTGGAGGGATTGGCATGCAAGATAACTTTGTATTTTATTTTATTTTTTTGTGAAAGGGAAATGTTGAATTATTGTTCTTTTTGTTAGAAAATTCTTTAAATTTTATAGCGTAACTATTCCTAAAGTATGTCTTGATTCTAGAATATTTATTTCAAGATAGCATTCGAAATTTTTGCAAGATTGTCCTCCAATACAAACCAATAAAAATTTTCATAAAATGTAACCATGAATAAGACTTGAAAATATTAGCAGACCATATAAAATATATATATATATATATATATATATATTCAATATTATTTTTTTTCTCTCCTTTCTCCCAAATCCTTCTTTTATATATATATATATATAATCTATGATTGTGACTACCACCGCAATACGTATAATATAACATAAAATTTGTGGACATTTAATTTAAAACCATATTTTCACGTATTATTCTAATATTTTTTATTTAAAATTTTATAAAACAAAAAATTAAAAAATAATTATTAAACGTGTTTCTATTTTTTAATAAAAATACAAAAATCATCTAAAGTAAAAAAAGAAACGAGAAAAAATAAAAAGCGAAAACATGACTAAATTAGTCATAAATTTGACTTCATCAACGGCAAAGATTTTTTTTTTTTTAATTATTATTGTTTTTTATTTTTACCACAATCATTTACATCCTCAAGTTATTTTGATGGTATGGCTTAAACCATAAATACATAGTTTGCTCTATTTTTTTTTTTCTTTTTCCATCTTACAGATTTGTACTAAATAGCCCTAAAAGTCATTTCATAAATTTGTACCAAATAGTCCTAAAAGTCATTTTACAAATTTGTACCAAATAGTCCTAAAAAGTCATTTCAGAAACTTGTCGCTTATTTATCATTCATTGAAATCTACATGCATTATTTGCTATGAAAGTGGAAAATGAGTATCCTAAAAATAATAATACACATAATAGTGGAGGTATTTGAAGGGTTTTTTTTTCCTATAATTTTAGGTGCTAAATTATAACAAATTATTTTTAAATTTTATACTTTATTAACAAAAAAAAATAGTTTTACAATAAAATTATAATATTACCCTTGTCATTTGATAAATTTTTGAAATTTATTCTTGGAGTAAAAATTCAATAGAAATTTGGATGGGAATTGAAATCTTGAATAGGTGTAGCGGTGACATAAAACGACGACATGACAATGTTAAGGTTTCAAATCTCTTTCTTGGTTGATATCTCATTGTCTTGTACATGTACCTAAAAGATTTAAAAGCATTTATTAAAGGTTAAAAGTAACAATAAAGAATAAAAATATTTTATAAATAAATAACAAAATTGAAGGATAGTTTTGTAATTTAGTGATTTACCATTGTCATTATTATTATTATTATTATTTATCCTCAAAACTATTTTTTGAAACTTGATCAGATGATGTGTGGTATTGGTAGGACTAGAGTTGGTTTTGAACTTTTGATGTCGGGAGGATTACATCAAAATTTCTACCCACCAATCCATGACTATTTAGAGAGTGTTTGGGATAAATTGAAAAATTTCTAATACTACTCACTACTTTCCTTCATCATTTCACATGTCATTAAATAATTTATTCATTTGTTATTCATTTATTTCGTATACCTCATATAATTTTTAAATATTACTTTTGTGGCAAGCAATGAATGAAGGTAGTATGAAAATTTTTCCAAACTATGGGTAGTACTAAAAATTTTCTCGCAATAAAGAGTCGAGTTATGAGCTCGTGTGACTCACAATATAAGAAATTAATAAAGCATAAAAGTGAATTTTTTTTAGTCGTGAGGTTCAGGAGCTTATTTAACCAAACGAGAATTGGTTTTCCTTGGTCCAAACACCCCTTAAGAGGAAGGGAAAACAAAATCAAAATGTACCCAAGATTTCGAGCATATAAATTTTCTATCTTTAGCTTTTTAACGTATTCAAACATGACTCTAAACTTGGATAAGTATTACAAATTTTACCATAATTCAATCTTTGCTTCAATCCACTCACTCATTTCAACACACATAGAATAGATGGTAAAATCTTTGTAAACTTAATGAAAAAAGTAAGCATAAAAGTTCCATCAATTTCTTATTAGATACACATTCCATAATTCAATTAACACACACGAAAATATATTTTCTTACAAGATTCTTCATACAAATATAAGATACGAACAGTTACACTTTATACAAATTGAAGCTAAATTTTGCAATGTATGTATGTACGTACGTATGGATATATGTATGTCTGTCTTTGAGAGAGCATTTAGGACAAGGATTGAGGTTGTTTAATAATAACAAATTGATGGATACACTTTACTCTGCCAGAAAAAATCTCCAAACATATATCAATCACCCACTATTTAAGTTATAAAATAAGAAACAAACAACAAAAGTGAAGAACTTATAATATAGTGTCTATCTTAAATCATTCTTTGCTTGGTTCAAAGAGTTTGTAAACCTCTTAAAAAACATCAATTTTATATTTTATTAACTCTTTATAATATATGCCCAACCACTAAATAACTTCACTTTTTATTCCAAACATTGATTAAAAATCTCAATATAACCTTAACAAATATTAAAAAAAAAAAAAAAAAAAAATATATATATATATAGTGATAATGGTGAGGTTTTTTCCTCCCACTTCCCAATGGGCTATGGAGAGACAAGGTAGAATAGAGGGCAGAGAGGTGAAAGAGTAGGGGAAGGAATTAGTGAATGATGTATGGTCAGGTCTGAATACACAGTAGAAAAAGGTAAATTTGTGTGTATTTTGTATGGTGCAGTGAAAAAGTAAATACATTTACTTTACCATTTACCAGTAGGCTTACACGATACTGGGCCGCCCTACTTGCTTGTCTTCATTCTTCATCCACCGTTCATCCTATTCAATTTTTTTCTCAAATTAATTCATGCTATTCAAATTTTTATATATTATCATATTATTAAATTGACTATTATACTATTAAAAATAGATAAAATATTAAAAATAATAACAAGCCTAAATATACTATTACAACCATGTTCAATTATTTAAAAGGGGTAAAATATTTATTTATCAATCTAGATAAATTTCTTCAAAAAATTATTTTCAAAACTTTCTAGAAATATGCAACAATACTGGCATTTTATCGATATATTTCTATGAAATCGAGAACTCATCTACATATCAGCATTTATGTTAATATTTCTACGTGTTCATTGTTTTGATATCGACATAGTTGAAATCCAAATTGAAATTTCTATTATATTGTAAATAATTTATTGAAACATAAGGAAAAAAGTAACAAAATATCACTAACATGAATATTATATAACAACAAACATGCATGCAATCCATGAGTGAAGTGTAAAATATTTATTTATTAATTTAAATAAAAAAATTATAACTTTTCTCAAAAATATCCATCAAAATTTATATAATATATATTTTTTTTTATTAAAATCGAAACCTACAACATTTTAACTAGAAGGGTTTGTTCACACCTAAACTAAAACTCAACGAAAGAATACAACTACCAACAACTAATACATAAACAGTAAAATAAAACAGAGAATAGTGCTCAAAATAATCCCAAAAAGGCCTACATATCAATAAGGAGTGAATAAGTCATAAAATTGATATATTTTAGTGGTGGGACGAACAGTAATAGACAAACTATTTCGAAAAAAAACATGCTCCTTGAACACTTGAAAAGTAACTTTAAACATATATGTAATTGTTTTCTTAGTGGTAATGTGCTAGATAAAACATCCCCCTCATTTTGTCTCACCTATCCTCAAGTTTATTTGGTTCTTAAAACGTTAAAATGTTAATTTTAGTCCCTAAACATCAAGTTAGTTTCAAATTTATCCCAATCAAAATATCTATTTTGATATTTGAACTTTCAAGAAAGAACTGTTTTTTTATTATTACTTTTCTTTTCTTATTTTAACCAAAAAAAATGTAGCTTTGTGTATTCTAAATGCTAAATTAAAGATAACATTGGAATAAAAATACTTATATTTTTAAGGTAAACCGTCACATAACAATAACTAGAATTACTTTTTTTTTAATTAAAAAAAAGTACACATTTTAAAAGTTTAAAGCCAAAATGGTACAAACTCGAAAAGCTCCTAGATTCAAACTTTTTTTCTTCTTCAACAAAGAATGGAGACCTCTCATTTTTAATTACATGGGTTAGAAGAACAAAATCTTCTACTCATGCAAGTTTGAGGTTAAATCTTTAAATTCAAACTTTGTGGTGTGATAATAATAGTCATTATTAGTTCATTAATGCACTAACAATATATTTTATCAATTTATTTATATTCTTCAATCTCAACAGGATACTTTTGAGAAATAACAATAGTTAGTTAACCATAAATACTCATTACTACAAATATTCTCCACATTTAGCATTGAGAATCAAGAATCGAGAGACAAGATTCAATCTAATATGAACGAAGGTGTCTCAATCTTGCCATGTGAACTTGAAGAAGGATGTCAAGAATGAACCCTACATAGCGAAATTTACAATTAAAATAAGTTGCACTAGGTGAAGTAGAGTGGAATTAAAAAAGAATCCAACTTCAATAGAGGCAATAAGGCACAAGTCTAGTGAATAAATTGAGCAAATTTTATGACAAGTCGGATAATCTAAAGTTAATAACGGCTGTTAGTTACATACCTTATCAGGAGAATATTCTAAGGACATCCATGAACGAAGCTAGCATCATCAAGAAGGATGGAGATGAGCTTGGATATGCTCTTATGACCCCGCTTTCCTAAGGATTATCAATCATGCCTGTAAGTCAAGATTTAAGACCCCAAACAGTTCAAACATAGCAGTAGAAAGATAATTATGTACCAGCCTCATCGAAATGACTTTTTAAGTGCTTAAAAAGTAATTTAAATGAAAAAAAAAAAAAAAACAATTAGAAAGTCATTCCAAATCGGTCCTAAATTCAGCAACTTGCAGGTAAACAAGAAATGAGTTCGGGTTGAATTTACACCTTTATCTTCGTCAAGCAAAACGTTAACCTTGGGGAGATGGAGGTGAAGGAATTATTCCCCATTTCGCCCGCACATCATTCAAATCCTCGTGGAAGTGTCGCTCATAATATATGCACATGAGATCTGTGCATTGCATGCCAGCACGGATAGCCCAAGGGAAGTAATGCTGGAAGAACAATTTTCTCTGTTTCTCATTGAATCTTGCTGTGCCTCCCAAAACAGACAGCATGCACATTGGAAGCTGCATTTGCTCAAATTCAATAACCTTCAATGCCGACTCGCCGATCAAGTTCGTGTGAAGGCCAAACAGGGTGTGCCAGAAGTCATGAACCTCACGAGCTCGCATTGCAACATACTCAAGTTCATCAGAATCCATGAATCGAACAGGAGGCCGGTCATCTGGAGAAAAGTTCCTGGAACCCATAAAAGTAGCATATGCAGCTCCAAAGGTGTTGGATGGAAGGTCCCATGCATGCCCAACTTCTGATGATAACACACGCGGTCGCTCCATTAACACTGCCTGAACAAGAAATTTCCTTTGTTTCATATTTTGAGTTCAACGGCATGGGGTGGGGGATTTGAAACTCTGACCTCTTGGTCGAGAGTAAATGCTTAACCAGTTAAGTTACACTCAAGTTTCATATTCAAATGAATGATTCACTGGAGTCCCGTGCATGATAAAAAGGAATTTCAAGAGAGTTGAGTCGTCCAACAGACGAGAAATAACTTTAGCAAGCTGGAATTGGGTACATCTTGGCATAACAGAAAGGAAATAACCGAGGCAAAATGACAATGAATTTATGATGGCTTCTACATTAGGCAACTGGAATAAATGAAACCATTTAACTGGGGCAGGGCAATTGGGTACATCTGGGACTAACAGAAAGGAAATAAAAAATGACAATGAATTTATGATGGCTTCTACATTAGGCAACTGGAATAAATGAAACCATTTAACTGGGGCAGGGCAAGGAATAAACGGAAATAAAACATTCATTTCAGATGGTAAATTGATTGAGGGTTCCGACTTAGTTGCATTGCCCAATTGTGACGGAAATTTAAAAAATAAATACATTTAGATCTTGTTTTTATCACAGTATATTTTAAAAGATCAGATGCTCCAAATTATATGTTCTGGTGCATTTCCAACATTAACACTTAAGTGAAACTATTGTTTCATGTTATTATTTCCAAGGGAGGAAAGGAAGCCTTGATGGAGAGGAGAAGGAAGGAATACATGAGCACAACTCAGCCAATTACAGGGATCCCATAGAAATACACAAGCGTATCAACCCAAAACATCACAAGTCCCAATTCATTCTCAAATATGAATTTGATAAAGCAAATATCCTATGTTGTTTCTGCAGCACTCAAATAAAAGCAATTACAAACTTTTGACAAGATAACCATTCTATTCAAAGATAAAGAGTAATTCTCTTTATTTCTTATTATTCATCATCTTAAATATAAGCATATTAAGTTGTTCATTTTCATTCCTTGTGAGTACACTTGCAAATAATGAAGAATATGAAACATGAAACATAAAATTACTTAATTAAAAGCTTACTCTGCCTTCGGCACTTCGTTTCATCCTTTCCAGGACCCTTTCAAAAGCAGGTTTTCCGGTTGTCTCCCCAAGAGCTGCTATTAGATCTGCTCGCCGTGGATCTAGCAAAGCACCTATTGCTGAACCAACTGCAACTGCTGCTTGCTGCCATCTATTGAGCTGGATACGTACACCACCTACCATATCCAACGATAATGTTTTTCTTTTTTCTTTTTTTCTTTTTTTTGTTTTTTTGGGGGGGGGGGGGGGGGGGGGGGCAAATCAGTTCTATAAAATAGAGAGTGTCTTTAAGAAACTAAGCAATTTGCAATGGTAAAGATTAATATTTTAATACTAAAAAAAAAGAAGAAGAAGAAAACTCTATCATTGAAGATCATAACGAAACTATAAAATGTAATTTACTCAGATAAATCCAACTCACAAATAATGCCTTTTAAAAATTGGCTAGTTTCCTCTGTCCAAAGTTCTAAACAATACCCAGTCCCAAATATTAAGTAATTTTAGAACTATATAGAGGCTAGGTAGATAAAGGAGACCACATTTCTTAAGCCAAGAGAGGATGAATATTTTTGGATAAGACAATAGAGAATGAATATAAGATTAAAAGAGAAGTAACAGCCTTTAAAAGAATTTGGCTCTTTATGAAGCATTTCTCCTGATACTAGTTATACAAAACTTACTAAATTACATAGCAAGTAAAAGAAATTTATTGCCACAATACAGAGAAAATTGTGTAATATATTGAGAGGACTGAGGAGTGGGAATTTAGAGAGATCAAGAGAATGTTGACAACAATAAACTTGGACAGTTGGAAACCCTTTCTTTAAGGGTTGCTTTTAGGGACTTGGTTTTTTGTATGCCCTTATATTCTTTCATTTTTTCTCAATGAAGACAGATTTATAAATATATATATCTAAAACCTGGACACTATATGCAAATGGTCAATTGAAGTATACAGACATATTGTCAGACCTTTCAAAAACGTAAACTCAATATTTAAAGCAGGTCAACTGGTAGAAAAATGATATAGTAGGATTAGGGTAAATTGGAGTACCTTGGTTAAATCCTTAATTGATTAGGATTAGGATTAGTTTCCTTGATTTATTAGGATTAGAATTAGTTTCTTTGATTAATTAGGATTAGGATTAGTTTGCTTTCTAATTCTCCATAAAATCAGGGATTATCTTCTTGTATTGATAACTTTTAATTGATAATATAGATTTTGATTTGATTTTCAGAGAAAATTCTCCTTTGATTTTTTAGGCTACATCAAAAAGTTAACCAGATCACAACCTTGCTTCTCCATTTATGATGGAATACTCTAAAGAGAAGGCCAAAAGATAACTGAGACAAACCATAGACTGTTTGATTTCAATAAACTCCATAACAAAGGGTAGACAAAAACAAGAGAACGCCATCTTAAAACAGAAGAAAGAAAACCATCTGCAGAAAGACTATGCTCCTCCCTGAATATCAGCTACATTATAACATCCCGTAGCTTATCTTTGTAACATAATTACAAACTACTGACATGATTGTAAAAGATTTTTCAATAGAGAGAACTCCAACTATGTTCGCAATTGATCTGTTCTAAGTAAGTTGTACATGATTTCTCAAATCAGTAATAAGAGTAAAAACAACGATATTTAACCCTAATTAAATCGAAAGATACGAGACTACGATTTAGAAAATGAAACGAAACGTGATCAAGTCACGAAATACGGAGATAGAATGAATTGAATCACACACAATGATGTTAGAGTGAGAGAGAATCACCAATACGACTTTACCACCGATTTTCAGCCTCTGTAATCGACTACCTAGCCTCACAAATCGTTATCCACGATTGCTTTAGCCGAGACCCACGCTGAATCAGTCTCCTAAACCGAAGACCCACCGCCGGCGAAGCCCCTAATCCGTCTCCGTTCCGTTTAAGCCTTTCACCATTTCCAGCCCTAAAAGCAAAGAAGATGACATAATTTCAAAAATGCCCTTTGAGTAAAAGACTTAAATGCCCCTCAATTTAAACACGATATTTCTAAACATGTTTAACAACTAGTAACTAGTATGTAACTCGCACGTGGGATAATGACATTTTAAACTCATTCTTAAAATTCAAGAGCCAAATTGATTAATTTTGGCAAGTGCAGAAGTATCAGTTTACTTGAAGCGAAAGTTGTTTTGGAAGAGTTGGTCGTGATTGAGCATGTGTGGACGAGATCCAATTTGTCGTTGGAGGTGGAATTTGATGCAGTAGATGCCATTAAATTTATGTCTAGAAAGGAGTCCTTATTAGTTGAAATTAGGGTCCTCAATGAGAATATTATTTTTGTTGGAAACTTTATTAATATTTCTCAGTTTTGTCACATCCCTAGAGGAGAACAAATCTATTCATGTTATTGCAGCTTTGACATGCTCTCTTGGTTGTTATTTAATATGAAAATGGGTCTTTTCCGATAGTATCTTCCCCTCATTCTTGACGAATGATTAATTTAAAAGCTCAGAGACCAAACACAATTAGGCCATGTTTACCCTTGAGTTAAACGTAATCAGACAACGGTAATATAAAAAGTGGGTCCCAGCTGATTACATTTGTTATTGTGTTCCTGTGTTTCGTAATTGTAATGAATTGTAGGGTCCGCCTCCAAATTTGTAATCAAAACGCATAATCTGATTAAGAAATGAAGGGTGCTCAATTTGATTGTAGTTGAAAATTACGTAGGACCCACTACCTTTACCGTTACCATTACAGATATTGTTTCTATCACAGTATAAAAATTATAAAGCTGCCACATTTATTATTACCTTTACATTAACCTTTACTGTTACCTTTATTATTACCGTTAAAGTCAAATACTAACGGTAACGATAACAACAACAGTAAAATGTGAAAGATTTATAATTCCAAGTAAACGCAATAAAAAAAAATAAGTCAATTATATTTATGAATGAAAGCCTATTAAAATTGATATATTAATGGAATTTCCTTAAGATTGCACCAATTTTCATTACAAGTGGATAAACGTTAAAACTTGGAGAGGAAAAGACAAGACAATTTTCTATTTCAAGACCCAGTTTTTGAAAAATATTACACCCAAAAAAAGAAAAAAAGCTGCACAATTTTCCATTATTGTTTATTCGAGATATTTGAAGATTATCGATTCATTAGCTCTTAACAAATTTGGATTTCATAAACTCATGGACTTTTATGATGGGCCCATAAGGCACACTAATGGGCTTGCTACAAATTTAAGTTGAAATTTTGTTATTTTTAGCTAATAATAAATAGGAAAATTGTGACCATAGCCATAATTAAAATGACAACAAGCTTTATGTATTGAGAATTAGAGCAACTAAAATTAAAATACAATTTTTGGGACTAAATTAGTTCGACCTTCTATTCATCAACTAAATTTACCAATTGAAAAATGTAATTTATTTATTTTTATTGTTTATAGATTTCATTTCACTCTCCTTTTTTAAAAAATAAAAAAAAATGAGGATATAGTATATAAATAATGATAGAATTTTCATTAATAATGTCCTTCTAAACTCTATCATATATATATATATATATATATATAGATATATACACACTAAAGGTAGAAAATAAAATATTAAAAAATGAACAAATATCATATTATTATACATGGAAAAGGGTTAAAATCTTGCCCTACATTAGACCGGCCACAAAATTAATTATAAAAAAGTTTGAAAAACTCTATAATTTGCATGGTCAAGTTCAATCGGATAATTTTTCTTTTTCTTTTTAACATTATTTTACAGATGTAGGGTAGTGATTTAATATCAGAAACACTAATGATTAAAAAAAAAAAAAAACACTCATGAGTGTCTAGCTTGAAGATTACCCTAATAGATTGATGCTGATGTGTCTAGTAATTTGATATCTTTTTTGTTTCTTGTTTTTTTTTTCTAGTACAACAATTGGAGGATGAATGACTGAATCTCCGATCTCTTGAGATAGAGCACATGTCAATACCACTGAGTCAAGTTTCAATTGACTTTTTAATCCCTTGTTCTTCTCCGTATTACTAAAAAAACAAAATTAAAAAATAAGACCATAGATTTGAATGTTCAACCTCACATAGTTGTTGAACTTTTAAAAAAAGTTAGAGAAAATTTTTCTTTAATAATCAAGCTCAACAATTGTAGGGCGAAGAATTAATCATTGACATTTAGAATAGTAATTATTATCTTATCCATCGAGTATATTTGAATTGTTCACTCTAACCAAAGCTTAACAGACTATAACATTACGTAAATATATTAATAGCAAGATGTTCAAATCCTGACTTTCACATTATTAAAGCTATTGTGCCAAAATTCAGACAAGTGAAAACGCATCTGACCTTCACGTGACAACAATAGTGAATTTGTAATTAAAAAAAAAAAAAGTGACCTGCAAAACATAGAGAATTTAGGTATCGGAGTGATACTTGCAACAATGTCTTAAGTTTTTTGGTTGTAGCAAGAGTTTTAATGATAAGAATGAATTTAGTTTTAATGATAAGAATGAATTTACTTATTTAGAAGTTATAATGATGTATATATAAGCCAATTGACTATGGGTGTGCAAATTGCCCACTCTTGAGCCAAATGAACCACCCTCGGCCTCATTTCAAACTGAGGCCGAGGGTAACTCCTCATAGTCCTTAGCTCGTGGCTCATCCAACCCAAAACCTATTTGGTCTTGAGTCAAATATTTTGATCTTGAATTTTATCTTTTTTTATCGTATTCTAATTTAATTCTTCTTGAATCCAAATCCACCCGTAACAAAAACTAAACTTAAAAAGAAAAAAAAAAATCCACTCGAACATAGAAAATTAAATTAACCACAGTGAAAAATAATGGGTGCTGAAGACATGATCATTTGTCTTCTTTTGTTACACACCTTTTAACCTCTCTTTTCTTTTTGAGAGTAAATAAATAAATAAATAAAAATGTTAGTGAAATTCGTACAATAAATAAGCTTTTAATAAAGGTTTTGGATTAATTGTCCGCAAATCAAGGACCAATAAGACGTACAATTGCCTCCCCCATTCCCTTCTTCCTTTATTTCTGAGTCCAAATGAAAACAGAATTCATTTTCATTTTTTTTTAAAATTTATTTTGTCCGCATATGAAATTTCCTTTTACTATTTTAATTAATTAATTTCAATTTATATACTATTTTAGTCTGATCTTATTTTCAAAATATTAATTATAATATTGTACTTTAAATGAACCAAAGCAACTGTTTAAACCATTAATTTTAAATTTAATAATATTATAAGCACACCATATTTTCCTTTTGGACCCTCCACTCACTTTAAAAATCCAAGTGCATGATTATTTATATGGACTTTTCATTTCCCATATCCCCATGTTAATTTAAAACCCTAGCCTTTTACAGCCACATTTCAACCTCTCTTTCTTTTTTCACAAAAAAAAAAAAAAAAAAAAAAAAAAAAAAAAAAAAAAAATCTTTTTCATCTTTTTATACTTTTGATGTCGATTAAATTATAAATTTTAGTTCTCAACTATTAGATTTGTGCTCAATAAGTTTTTTTTTTTTTAATTATGTTTTTTTAATATATGTTTGATGAATCTTTTAACTTGTATTTAACAAATCCATAAACTTTGAGTTTTGTTTTTAATAAGTATTCGACTTATTTGATTTTTTTAAAAAAACAATTATGAACGTTTTAGGTTAATAATAGAAAGTTTAGAGTCTCATCCGATAACGATTTCATTTCTAGTTTTTTTGTTATTGAAAATTATGCTTGTTTTCTTTCAATTTTTTAATGAGTTGTTTTTAAATATAGAAAAATAAGTAAAACTATTTATAAATATAGAAAATCAGAGCTAGACAGTGAAATTTTTCTTTATTTGTAAATAGTTTGATATTTTTTATGTTTATAATAATTTCTCTTTTTTAATTATGTTTTTAACCTTTGTTAATGAAACACTTGAATTCCTAATCAAATTCTAAAAATAATAACAAGTTTCTAAATTTCTTTTAGTTTTCAAAACATTAATTTTTTTTTTTTGAACCATTAGTAGAAAGTGAATAACAAAACATTGAAACTTATGTGTGTCAGTACGTAGTGTTCAAAACTGATTGGTTATCAAAGGAGACTTAATGTTTTATTAAATAAAAAATTTAATTTTATGCTCAATAGATTCATTAATTTCTTTTAAAAAAATGTTAAATATGCTAAGGATCTATTACAAGCAAATGGAAATTTAGAGACCCAATTGAAAATTTTAAAGCTCTCATGAACTTATTAGACACAAAATTAAAACTTTTTAGACCTATATTAAATACTTGTCAAAGTTCAAGAGTATATATGATCAAACACACAAGCAATAAGTAATTTAAAATTTTAATATATTTTTTGTTAAATTAAAAATTGATTCCTATAGTTTAAAATGTTTTAATTGAGTATCTACGATGTTCCCACTACTACTAGATCAATCTATGATTTCTCTCCTACATTTTTAGGAGTTTTGAAACCTTTAAAAAAAATTTTTTTTTTTTTTTTGTTTTTTCCCCTACGTTTTTAGAAGTTTTGAAACTTAGAAAAAAAAATAGTTTTTATTTTTAAAATTTATCTAAAAATTAAAATTCTTAATATATTTAAAAAGATATAAAAGAACAATTTTCAAAACAAAAAACTAAATAGGTCTAAATAGTTATCAAAGAGTGGTAAATCCTTAGAAATGGGATTCATATTATTAATAATTTAAAAATGTTATTGGGACCTTAAAAATATGCTTTTTTTTTTTTCCCTCCCTTTTGTTTAAAGGCTTGGGCTAAATTGTTCCCACCTTTTAATATAGGGATGCAACCAAATGATCTTAAACTTCCTTTCACATCAAATTGCCCACTGACATTTCTCATTTTTGTCTTCAATCATATGCCCATTTCCTTTATTTATAAATAATTACTGTCTACCTTCCCAATTTTTACTTTTCATGCCTACACTTTCATATATTTATATATAATATATATATATATATATATATATATATATATATATATATATAATAAATAAAAGTATTTGGACCAGTTTATGCACACCTCGACTACTCTTACGGGACAACCCGCCTGACCCTACAACATTTGGATGTTAAGTCAAGGAAACCCGTAGGATATTAAATCCTACGTAGGTGGCCACCATGGATTCAACCCACAATTTCTTAGCCTTTAGCCTTCATGTTTACATTTTTAAGAGATCATTTCATTAGGGTTAATTTCAAGAATTCTGATAGTCTTTAAAAGAAATGATAAATATAGGATAGGTCGTTATTTAAAAGAATTAGTTTTAGCAATATAATAATATAAAAAAAAATTGTGATCCGGGTAGAGATAAAAATTATTGACAAATTTGAAGTAGGATACTTGTGTACTAAATACATGAGTTTTACCAATCTAGATCACCTCGTTGTATATTGGTGGTGGTTGTAATTATTTTTGTGGGATCATGAATGATGTCCATTTTTTTCTTAAAATTTTCGTCGAATTCGTGTAGGACGTTCTCGCTATCGTCGAATAGAAGAAACTGTTCTTTATAAATGAAATAATTAATCAAGGAAAATTATTGTTTTTGCCAGCCTTATTAATCCAATAATTGGTATATTTTGTAGCTTTTGTGTAATTGATTTCATGTGGGATTCAATAATTAAATTGGATACTATTAGTGACTGTCCTACTTAGTGACCTTCTCTGTCCCTAAATTTCAATTGAGGATTAAATATATTTTGGATGAACTTGTTGTCTTTTGGGTTCAAATAGATCCATATAAAAAAAATTTAATAAAAATTTCCTCTCTTATATATATATATATATATTGTGAAAAATGAAGAATGTTCTACCTTCTTTTCAAGATAATAAAAAATTTGGTAAAAAAATTAACCTATATATAAGCATGATTTATATATATATACATTATTTTATATAATGGGCTAAGAGATAGGAGTGTTCACAATTGTGTTTAGATTGCAAGCCAAACCGAAATCAAAATTCATGTTTGGACAAAATCAAATCAAACTGTCTAAATGGTAAAAACCAAATTTTCAGTTTGTTTTAAATTCGATTTAGATTTTGCAGTTTGGTTTTGTACCCCTTAAGAAACGATTTCTCTCTGGTTAGGTTATATAAAAAAAACAGTTATAACTAAATATTTGATTATGAATCCGAATTATATTCCATAGTTTGAATATATATCTTTCCTTTTTTTTTTTTTGGTTGATTGGCATTGTGTGGCCTCTCCTCTCTTGTTTAATGAGGTTGGTGATTAGGTGCGTCTAATCTCTTTCATTGATAAAATTATTTTCATTAAGAAAACATACCCATCTAATAATTCAAATTTCAAATTATTTTGAAATGTGTGAAGAGAAGGGCGGTGCATGAAAGTAACTGTCATAATATCGCAATACTATTTTTTAAATTATATTTTATTTGATTCAAAATATATATTATCGTATTATTGTTGAAAAATGAGATTGTAGCTAGCATGTTTGGATGGTAATAATAACACAAGTCTTGTCTTATTTGGTAATAATTTGAGTTTAAGGTAAAAGAAAAGTAAAAAGGAGTGAAAATTATATATTTTTGTACCAAATTACATCTTTTTATGCATATGCTTTTTGTGTCATGAGCAAATTTAAATTCCAATGGTTGGATTTCATAATTCCAATAATCATTATGTAGAAAACACATTTGATTAATAATGGTACTATATATATATATATATATATATATATATATATATATTATTATAAAAAAGAAGAAGGAAAAAAAAACAACAATGATACAATATATAACCTATTGAAATTAAATTGAGCTTTTTTTTTTTGAAAAAATTACTTTTTTAATCTCCAAATTTTGAAGAATATGTACGTTTAGTCTATAAATTTTTAAAATGTATATTTTTAGTCGTTGAATTTGTAATAATAGATTTAAAAGGTCTCTGAAGTAGTTTTTTTTTTAATTATTTTAAATAAATACATTTCATGTTGAATTAGAAAAATAATTTTAGAGAGAATAGATTTTTTTTAAAAAAAAATTTATTTGTCTAATATAAAATGTCAAATAGCTATTTAAAATTTTAAAAAAAAATTACTTTTGAGACTTTTCAAACCTATTCATAGCTTAAAAGATATGTTTTGAAATACTAGAGGGAAAAAAAATGGATAGTAATAAACTTTAAATTGAATCGTAATTAATTCGGATTGCAAGTTTATCCAAGAAATGTAATAATCCTTCTAAATATTAGTCGTGAATTATTAAAAAAAATATAATTGTGTGATTAACCATATTTTTTTAGTCGAAGTTAGCTTAGCTCAACTAACATAAAATATGTGTCAACAATTATGAAGTTTGGGGTCGAATCCTCCCCAACTCTAGATATATTATATACTAATTTTTTTTATATTTTCTTTTAGATTAAATGAATTTGAAGTTAAATTTCTATAACTAGAGTAAGTGCAATTCAATGACATTGGATGTTAAAATTTCATACCTTATATTCCAAAAAAAGAAAAATTATAAAACACTAATTTAAGACAATTATCTCATTTGCTTTTGCTGGTGGAAGTGTTTTATCTTTAGCTAAATTTTGGTTGACCCACATTTTCAGTGATTTGATTTCAGATGTCCCCCAAAATTTAAAGACACAAAAATATAAAATGTGTGGCCATGTGACTTGTGAGATTAGAGAGACAAAATGTCTCAAAAAAAAAAAAAAAAAAAAAAAAAAAACTAAGATTTGTGGTGTTAAAGAGAACAATTTTGTAGAATATCATTATAAGCCAACACTTCAAAAACATGTAATTATACATTTGGTTTTCGAATATATTTTAATTATATATAGTAGGGTAAATTCTTCGAAAAAAAAACTTAGTTATAGTCTAGGCTGCAAATATATCTGTTGTCCAGCTTAGACAACACCCAATAAAAATCTACCCTATGATAAAAAATAATTTTTTTAAATTGATTTTTTCTATAATTTATAGAAAGAGGATGCTTGGGCTGTTTTTAAATATAGAAAAATTAACTAAACTATTTACAAATATAGAAAATTTTACTGTCTATTAGCGATAGACTACTATAGAATTATATCGATGTCTGTCGCGGTCTGTCGCTGATAGACAGTGAAATTTTTCTATATTTGTGACTAGTTTGATATTTTTCTGTTTATAATAAGTTTTTTTTTTTCTGTAAAATTAAAACACTATCTTCCTAATTCTCCATTTCACTTCCTTTCTTGCAATTATGGAAAATGAGTATTAGAGAATTTTTTTAGCTCGAATAATTGATAGATGGAACTAGTGACTTTTGAGATAGTAATTACTTAGCATTTTTATCTGCTGAATAATGTGATATAAGAGCGATAATATATAATGCATTATAGTATCATTAATTTAGGTATATATACAATAGAAATGTCTAATTACAAATCATTAAAACCAACATCTAAAACAGTCACTCCTCATCTACAAAACACAAGTGATTTTAAATTTCTTAATTTCACCACTTGCTCAATAATCTTGGTCTAAAAAACCCATTAATTATTAATTAGAAAGAGAAAAAAGGTAAAAAAAAATCCCAAAAGCTGCACAAAAACAAAATTAACAAAAAAAAAAAAAAAAAAACACATAGTCCCTTGTTCTTCCATAATCTCAAGAAATTAAACACCATTAGAGACTGAATTTCTTCTCTTAATGCTATCAATATCAGTAGATTCATAAACAGGCAAGCCATTGGTGTAATAATCCAAATCATAAATTTGTAACTCAAACAAATCAGAGCTTGAATCCGTTTCTCACCCTCATTCTCCATCATTATGATCATGATCAATAATATTATTCTTAATCTCATGATCAAATTTCCTCAACTTTTTCTTCATTTCTTCGCCTACCAAATTCTTTTCAACCCAAAACCTATCTTTTTCTGAACAACAATTATTATTATTACTCAAATTCTTCTTCTTCATCTTTTGTAATTTCTCCCTAACCCCTTCATCTTTTCTTATTCTCTTATCATCCATGCTAGGTTTCTGCAAAGCCTCGGCTGATTTTACGTGTCGGTTGAACTTCGAAAACGACAATAGTTCCTTGTAGCTTTTTGTAGGGGTTTGAACGTGCGGAGGTGGCGTTCTAAACCCTATTTGAGTTAAGAATTTGAATAAATGATTAAATATATATATGACATACGTGATATATAAATTATATGTTTGAGTTAGGTTGATTCAGGGTTTACCTGAATTATTATTTCCAGGAGAAGACGAAGAATAGATAAACTTTGCATCGGTTGCGGCGGCATTCGAGGTTCGAAAATGGCTTATGCTAATCCTTCTCTTCGACGTTCGACTTTCGTCTTCCTCCATTTCTTCCATGGATTGCGCGAAATGCTTCGATTTCTTCTTCTTAGAACTTGAATGGCTGAAAAGAGAGTTCAGAAAGCTTGCCAATCTCCCACCAGGAGAGCTTGGTTGCTTGTACTTTTTTTCCTTTGTAACTTGCTTTTCAACACAATAAGAATCATGTTGGGGAAAATGTTGGGGAAGATTAAGAATGTTCTTCACCTATGTTGGAAAATATGAATATATAAAAAGGTCAAATTTATATACGAATTCGTGCGATGTCATTTCTTTCCATAAATTAAGATTGACTTTCACCTATTACATCTCAACAAAATAGAATTTAATATAATGTTGAAAATAATGTAAACTAAAATAAAAGATTAATATAGCTTTGAGTTAAGTGGTGATTTAATAAAACCTGCATGTCTAAGCTGATTCTCCCTTTGATCCATCCTTTATCTTTCTTCTTCACTTTTGAAGTAAACTTTGCGCCGAAACTATTCGTCGAAGCAGAAGTTTCGTTGTAATCGGAGAAATATCGAGCAGCTTCGAACACCTCGATCTCCTTCGAAGCTTTCCTATGGTGGAACATCTTCTTATTGATCATCTCTGAGCTTGAGAGAGACATGGAAACTTTGTTCTTTCCTTTAAACTAATTGCTAGCCAGTGAGCTTCTTCAGCAAAACTTAGTGTAAAAAGTTATATATATTTATATGGAAAAACTTAAGAGGAAGAAGGGAAAAGGAGCAAAAGGGAGATCTTTGGGAGATATTGGAATTGAAATAATAATAATAATATTGGAGAAAGATTATTATTGTTATTGACGAGTGTGAATAATGAAAATGGAAATAAGAGGAAGACCCACATGAAAATGAAAGGAATTTGTGCTTTAGGAGGCATAGTTGGAAGTGGGGAAGGGGGAAAAGAATAGCCTTCCCTTTGCCCTTATACATGAAGTAATGCTCAAATTTAAATATATATATATATACACAAAATAACAAAAATTTTAGATGGTTGTAGTAGACGCGAATAGAAATCTATCAGTGATAGAAATGATAAAAGTTTATCAATGATAGATGCTGATAGAAGTCTATCAATGTTTATGATCATTATTTTTTTATATTTTATGTAAATAGTTTGATATTTTTTCTACCCGTCAAAATTAGGGTTTTAAATTTTTTTAGGGCTTTTGCTATACCTTGGATTCTATTTAAGTGGGACTACCTTTCTTTTTAAGTGGTTATTGTGGGCTTATAAGAATATATATTACACACACGATAAGTACTTCTAGATATTTCGAAAAGAATTCTGATAGAATAAATATCGATTTGAAATCTTAAATAAAAGTGTATATATATGGAACTAGCCACTACGTGACAAAACATTATAAACACGATGGTATAATCAAACCAAGCAAAAATCTTTATAGTAAAAAAAAAAAGTATAATTATATTAAGATTATTTATTGACTTTAATTATTAAAGATGCCTAACATTATTATTATATTGTGACCCCAATACATTATGAATTCTACCAATCTCTTGTAATTTCCATCCAACAATTATTGGGAGCTTCTTTTTTTGTTTTTCCATATATACAACCAAAATAAATTTTTGGGCAATTACAATACAATAGAATTTGCATATATAGCAAAATTTAGATCCAACTCTCTTAAAGTCTATATTAGTGATGGAATATATCGCTAATAGAAGTATTATCATCTTTTTCTTAACAAAATACGAGAGGAATGAGATCAAGAGGTGCACCAGAATATCTCAACTAGGTTAACACAATTTTAGCATCCTCATCATATTCCGATCCAAGAGAAGATGCATTCCACAAAGAGAGAGCTAGAGGAAAGCTCAAAGTCGATCAACATCGATAGATTTTACTATATTTGTAATTCTTTAAACCTATATACTTAATTATTAGCGCTAAAAGTACTACGAATTAATTGCAATTAAGCTTAATATTTTTTTTTTCTTATATAAAGTTGAGACCTAGCTAGGGTATTAGGCCTACAAAACAAAGACATATAGGGAATTGAATATAAAGGGGAAACATGGGAAAGAACACAATGGTAATGTTTGTTGTAGAGAGCATGGGGGACTTGGATGTCTTTAATGAAAAGGAAAGTTGTGTGTGTTTTTGTTGGGTAAGTAATCTTTGACTCATTAAATTAAGGTGACCCCACTCATATTTTCCTGCACCTCTTTACTGGGTTTTGTTTGCCTGTGTGTGACTTTTTTTTTTCTTCTTTTCTTTTCTTTCTTTTTTTTTTTTTTTTGTTTAAATTTCATTAGGGATTATTTGGATTTTTGGATTTTTTTTTTCCCAAACAACCCCTGTGCCCTACCACATGCCCTTGGCCATCTTTCTCTATCTCTTACTACCATACAATTGTATTGTGTATATATATATGTCCATGTCAACCCTAAGATATTATTCTTAGATATTATTTTGAGATATTAATCCTATTATTGTGACGTAGTTCGACTTGGATAAAATATTTATTTACTGTTTCTCAATATTAAAGGTTATTTGAACGTCCATCTTTATATTAAATTCGACGAGAGACAAAAAACGAAAGTTTATTTGATTCTAGCTAATTCCTCGGTCGAATTTTCTTTGAGATTTATTCATTTTAGTCTTTATACTTTTAAATGTCCAAACAGTTCTTACTATTGTTATGAAGTTACTTTTATTAAAATTGGTTAAAAATATCTTTGACGATATAGATGTACAATTATATAGAGACTTTTTATACGTACACACATATGTATGTACAATTATACCAAAAGAAATAAAAATATCTATGACGATATATATAGATGTAAAATATTATAAGTCAAGTGTGAAGTATATGCCCTTGAAGATTTGGCCGATGGCCGAGGATCAACTTTTTCCACATGATTAACATGAGCTTGTGAGGCACTCATTTAGTTGCTCGATCACCCATTATTATCTCAGCAATATGAAACAATCAGATAAATGTTTGTCACTCTTAATAACTTCATAAAACTTATTCCAATTATAACACAGTTAGATAAGGTCATACGTTGTTCCACACCTCATATTTGAACCCTAAAAACAAATTATACTGTTCTTCCCAATGATTCATGAAAGTCTAGTCTAGCATCAAGTAAGACCATGACCTTTTCAACATTATTCATGGAGTAAGGTTCCTTCATATACTTGTTACAATTTCAAATGATCATTATTCTTTTGGGCCTCATTAGTAAAGTTAGAACCCCAAAAACTTGCCTCGCACATGTTATATATTGGGCTAAGCTTTGGAAATGAATTTTCAGAAGTGGCCCACACAAACATAAATATTATATTAGGCGATTGACTATATTCTACAAAAAATAAATAAATAAATAAATAAATAAATTACGACACGACACAACTCAACTATCGAGCGAGAATTGAATCCTGTAATTTTGTAGGAGAAGTAAGAATAATGTCTCAGCCACTTAAATTCACTGTATTGACTATTTTAAAAGCTTAAATAAACTTTATTTTTTAAATCGTCATAGGTTATTATATAAATTCTCCATAGTTTTATTTTAAGCGTGGATTAATAAAAAAAAATATATATTATGGAAATAAAAGGAGGAGTGCGTATATGTATACGTATAGTTGAGTGAGTGCTTTTTAAATTTAACGTGCAAAATTGAACCATCAACTTTTAGAATATTAATTGGGTCTTTTTATCCATCAAATTATCTTAAGAATGCTTATACGTGCTAAGCTTTTTTTTTTTCTTTTCTTTTTCTTTTTATTTACAACAAATTATGTATTGAAATTTGAACCTCCCAATTTTAAATAAAATAATATATATTAATACTTGTCTGACCTAAATTCACTTTCACATAGTAAAACCTAAGTTAAAGATAATAAAGAAATAAAGATCTTCGTTATCAATTATCATTACTTTTGTTAATCAAACATCTCTATTGGTATCAATTTTTCTCGATTTCATGGTGTTATTTCGATATACCATATAAGTAGTGAACAAATTCAAAAGCTTCATCCAGCATTAAATATCATTATATCAAATATTATTTATAGGCAAGTACAGAGATAGATTCTTTTCTGACCTAATCGAATACTAAAAAATGGAAGCTATTTTTTGGTAAAGAATATCCGAAAGAAACCTATTCATATATAAATTAAAAAAGAATAATTTCGGTCTAGGTGAAATAACAATTTACGGTGTGTTTGGTTTAATTTTGAAAATAAGTTATTTTAAAATATAAAAAAATCAAAGTATTTAACAACCACTTAAAATAACTTTTGAAACATTTTTAAAGGGTATTTTAAATAATTGTTATCAAAAGAGTTTAAATAATAATGATTTTTTTAAAAAATATATATATTTTTCTATAGTCTCTAGTACATGTAGTTTCAAATTTGTTACAATTTAGTCCCATTAACTTTACTAAATAATGATTTAGGGTATGTTTGGAAAGTTGAATATTCATAGTGAAAGAAAGTGAAACATAAAAAAAAAATGAATTTAATTATGTAGATTAAATTCATGGTTAGAAACTTTCAAATTGAATTGAAATTTCAAATTAGATGATGTTTCATGTACAAATTTAACATATATGAAAGTTAAATTTGTAATTTCTTCGGTTCAAATTATTTATGTTTGATTTTGGTCAAGTAACAATTCAATTGAGTTAAATCTGACAAATGTGTAATTGTTTTTATTTATTTGATTTTGTTTTGTATTTTTTCAGAGTTACTACGTTACTAGCCTATAAATAGCAACTTGTTTTCTCGTACATTCTAAATTGAAGAGTTCTCTCCTTTCTTTTGATCTTGAGTTAAGTTGGGAGCGTATCCAAGAGTTATATATGTCATATCTGAGTAGTTCGAAGTTGCAGTTCTACCGTAGTTAGTCGCCGTATCATGCTAAGACAATTGTTGTAGTATGCTTGCAGCTCATGTAGAGCGAATAAGTGTCTGTAGAATAACATTTATTAGAAGTGTGCCTCAATTACCTATTGACGTCTCCAGCATATCGTTATCGTGTGTAATACTGTACCTAGTTGAAGTGTAATCAGTTTGCTAGTCTATTTAGTTCTTACATCATTTTCCCCAACAATATACATTTTCGAGTGTTAAGTCATTTTGGAAAGAAAAAAAAATCAAATGTTTGACAATCATTCAAATTAGATTTTAGAAAAATGAGTTTTATAAAATATATTGGTTTAGGATAAACACTTGAAATCAACTTTTAGAAAAACGACTTTTAACTATTTAATGGTTAATTTCTCCCTAATTTGTAAAATTCTTAAAATTACCAAAATGCCCCAAAGTCATCTACCTCATTTCAATGGCTATCACTGCCCTCCGCCGGCCACCACTCTGACCACTGTTGTCGGCCACCTCATGCAACCACCATCGACGGTCAACTCTGACCATCGTCGCTAGTCAACTCCACACCATCGTCTCCAGCCACCTCCGGCGATCATTATTCAAAATTAATTATTAGTTCATGGTATTTTATAGTTGTCATTTATAGTAATTTGATATTAAAAATACTTATAATTTATAACAAATACTTTTGAAAAACAATTGTCAAACGCACGAGTGTTTTTTATTTTGAACAGTTTTTATTATAGGTGTTTAAATAAAAAAAAAATTTTGAATAATATTTTTCTTCTAAGACAATCTAAACAAGCCATTTGGTTACGTACTTTACTAGTTGTACGATTTAGTCCCCATTGCACAAAATATTATTATCATTTAATGAAATTTCTTACACTGGTAGTTTGACAAAATAATTGGAAATCAAATTTATTTATTAATTATAAAGATTAAGTTATGTAATTAAGTTGACACTTAATGTTGATGAAATCTTTTCACGATAAGGACTAAATTGCTACAAATTTCAAAGCATAGAGACTAAATTGTTACAAGTTAAAAGTTTAGAGACTAAATTAATGTCCGCTAAAGTTTAAGAATAAAATTGTTACTTTCATGAAATAAGATGGAAAAAAAATACTTAAATTACAAATTTTCCATAGTTTAGAAGGAAGTTAGAATTTATCCCTATAACTTTAAAAAGTTAAATTTTAGTCCTTATAGTTTGATAAAATCTCATAAATAGTCTTACGGTCTGATAAAATCCTCCTAAATAGTCATATCGACTAAATTCTAATTATAAATCATAAAAACTAAATTCTAATTTTTTCAAATCAAAGGAATCGAATTTGTAAGAGTAATACTTGGGACAACCCTTCATGCATCTTCTTCGATCATAAAAAAAACATGTATATTAATTATATTTTTTAAAAGATAAAAAATTTGCTAGACAATTTGTGATTAAATATTTGAGTAATGCTGTTTATAAATTATATACAAATATAAAAAAATTTGTTATTAAACAATATATCATAATAAACTTCTATCGAAGTGATAGAAGTCTACCATAATATATCAGGATCTATGACTAATAGATAGTAAAAAATTTATATATTTATAAATATTTTAACTCGTTTTTTTATATTTCAAACAATTTTTTTTTATAATTTAGCCAAGGAAAAAAAAAAGGATTGTTTTGATATATGAATAATTATTTTGGGGGTTGAACTGAAATCGAGATATATTCGGTGGAGACGTGTCGATATGTGATGACAGCTGGAGTGGAGCATTGGTTTCTGATGTCAGTGGGCCCCGCTCTTCTCCAACAAAAAGTGTCTGATTTTGACGCTCACCCAATCATTGCTCGACACGTTTTCTACAAATAATTCCCCCTCGCAAACCTACTTCTTTATGCTCTCTTTCTTTCCATCGTCCTTATCCTATTACTTTTTCGTCTTTATCCTTTCCCATATTAACTAAATTACCATGTTTTTGTTTTCATATTATTCTTTCTTATTAAATTACAATCAACCTTCGATTAAAAGTGACAAAAATTGAAAATTAGAAAAAAGTAAAACATTGAAAAATCTACATTATCTTTCGTCAAGAATGATATTGACATGTAGAAGATCAGAACTATGAAATAGAAAATTTTGAAAGTTTTCTAATTACCAGAATAATTCAAGTTTCAACTGATATAATATTTATACTATCGATTTCAAAGTTATAGATTTGATTCTTCTACTTCATTATATGGTATAAAAAAAAACACACAAACAAAGTATTTATTTGGTGTTTAAATTTTATTTATATATATATTTCTTTTAATATATCTCAATGAAAATCTGAGGGTATTTATATTCGTGTTCCTTATATAAAAAATATACTTGAGTTGTAAGTCGGTAATATTCTTTAAGATTACCTCGAAGGCTATAAAGTTAATGACAACCAAAGATTTTGGCATGGAATTTGAACATATATTTATGGATATTATTATAGAAAATTGAATAAAATATAGGTAATTAGTTTATGGAATTTCAACTTAGTATCTACTTAGTTTCTAAATTTTCAGAACAATATATTTGTAGTCTTTTGAATGAATTTAGGACCCGTTTGGATTGATTTTTTTTACAATTATAAATATTTAAAAAGTTAATTCAAATGAAACCTTTAGTTTATGTATGATCATCAAAATTTCAAAAGTGACATGTTTGAGTCCTAAAATTTAAATGTGATTTCAAAGTGATCCTTTGCAAACTAAAATTGATTGTAAATTAATCCTTCAAGTTTAAAATTAGTTTTTAAATGATATCACAGTAGAGTTTCCTTTTACTTGATCTAAAAGAATGATAATGTAATAATCATCATAGGTTGGTTTAGTAGTAGTGAGAACATCTAAAAGAAGTCAAATGGCTATGGAGTTGTGGGTTCAATTGACACCCAACCTGTTGTAGGGTCAGACGGGTTGTCACGTAAGATTAGTCGAATATATATCATATATTGTTTTAAAAAAAGTGTTAAATTCTAAATTTTTGTTGTTGTCTATACTCACCATATAGAAATCAATTTTAAACTTGATCAATGACTAATAATTATAAATCAAATTCAAAATTAAGATCAGGCCAAAATGTCACTTTTGAAACTTCAAGAACGTAATATAAACTAAAATCTTATTACAATTATTAAAAGTGTTAGTTTTGAATACATATAACCCAATAGAAATTGTGATGAATTTAAATCTCACAGATGGAAAGTGTAATAAACCATAGAATATTTTGAAGTTTAAAGACACTAATTAGAGTACATGATTTCTTTTTCTTTGTGAGTTCAGCCATATGTGGGAGAAAAAAAAATTCCTAAACTCTCTTTGTTATTTATTATTATTATTATTATTATTTTATGAATATATATAATTTCTTAACAAGTTAAAAGCTCGCCTAAAAAAAGTGTTTAGCTACCCCTAATTTGGCTTGAAAATCGAATAAACTTGTTAAATAGACAACGACTTAGGGAGATTATAAACCGAAATTATAATATTTAATATTCATTTATGATTTTCATTTTTGGATTGTTGCTAGATATTTCTCTTGAGCAACTATATTAGAAATTTATTTGTTCCATAGTCAACAGGTTTGATGTTCAAATCTCCACCTTAATATTTGAACTCTAAAAAAAAACTAAAATAATAAAGTTTAAAAATCAAATTTAGTCGTTGAACTTTCATAAAAGTAAAGATTTATTCCATGTGCTTTCACATTTATAATAATTTTAGTTCTTGAATTTTAGCATGTAACAAATTTAATCTCATCAAGTTTAATTATCAGTTTTGATTATGTAATGACTTAAGTCTTTATAATTTATAAACAAACTTGATCCTAAATTAGTTTATCAATCTACATGAGTAAGAAATTTCATTAAATCTTAATAGTATTTCACACAATAGGAATTAAATTATTATAAATTCTAAAGTATGGAGATTAAATTAATGCTTATTAAAGTTAAGGTAATTATAATGAGTAGCAATTTTAAGGATAATAACTAAGTGTACATAACAACATATTTAAAAAAATTATAAATATAACAAAGTCTATAAATAATAGACTTTTATTACTGATAGATTATTATGGTCTATCAATGATAGACCACCTAGACTGGTTAATTAGTCTAAAATCTGAGGCTTTAACTTTTCCTTTTCTGAGACGTGTATTTAAACTATGAGAATTCATAGGGGGAAACACTAATCTCTCAATTTTCTTTGACTTTGGACTCTCACAGTATGTACTAAAAAATATCTAATACAAAACTATGAGAGTTCATCGGGGGAAACACTAAGTTGATTGATGAAAATATGTGAGTTTGATATATTTGTTTACCATTGTCGTTGGTGCATTGATCCCACTTAATTTTCTGCAAATTATGTTTGTTTCTTTTAAATAAATAAATAAAAAATAGTGGGTGTCGGTATTTCTTTTGTTAAAATCGGTGGGAATTTTTAATTAAAAATTTTTTGTAGGAAAAATAATTTTAAAAAATTATATATATATATATATATATATATATATATATATATATATATATATATATATATATTTTGATATCTGTGAGTGTTCGGACCAGCTTACGCGCACCTCGACTAATCTCATAGGACAAACCACTCGACCCTACAACAGGCGAGCTGCCAACTTACCCGTAGGCCAACTTAGCCGTAGAATATTAAATCCTACGTAGGTGGCCACCATGAATTGAACCCACAATCCCTTGGTTTTTTTTGGATGTTCCCACTACCACTAGGTCAATCCATGATGGTTTTAAAAAATTAAATATATGTGAAAAAAAAATTACAAACTTGTTTAAATCTTTGGATATGGACAAAATTTGATGAAATTAAAAAGTTACGGTGAAATTGATATACATCCACGAAGTTAAATTAATTATTTAGTCGAATTGTTGTTTTTACTCTATAAAATCAACATAATTTGGTCAGTTTTTCTTTTGAGTTGAGCAAATATTTTATGATCAAAGCGTAAAATATGGATTTTTAAACTCTAATTATTAACATCTTAATCATCTATAAATGTTTGAATTGTTTTTAAATATAGAAAAATGAGTCAAACTATTTACAATTATAAAATTTTTTTACTATCTATAAACGATAGATCGTAATAGAATTCTATCGCTTGAGCGATAAACAGTGATACAAATCTATCGCTCAAGCGATAACATTCTATCATAATTTGTGGTTGATAAATAGTGAAATCTTTCTATATTTATAAATAGTTTGATAATTTTTTTTTTTTTTTTTTTAATTTTCTAAAATATTGATTGTGTTTAAATTTTTATATCCGCAGCCACGACGCTATATTATAGAGAGCTAAAAAAAATATTAAAAAAATTCAACATGTGGCATATATATAAATATAAATATAAGCTAGGAATGATTTGAATAAAAATGGTTTAAATGCAATGCATGAAAAATGGATTAGACCTTTGAACGATGAGGTAATAAGATTCCACTTTGACAATTCAATCACTAAGAGATATATGAATGGCCAATAACAATCAGACCACTATTTTTTAGGGCTACCCTTATAGAATCCTTTGAGCATATATTTTCTTTTTATAAATTCAATTTAAAACTTTAAAAGTTCTCAACAAATTATTATGGGTAAATACTTGTGTTTTGAGTCTTTCTTGAAAATTAGTTTTTTAATAATAATAATTTTCGTGAATATGTTTTTAAATTTACGAAGAGAAGGATACTATGAAATGTTTTTTTTTATATAAAAAAGCAATAATATGTTAAAGAAAAATTATTTTAAATGACAAAATGCTAAAAATATTTACAAATATAACAAAATTTTACTGTTTATCTGTGATAGACTTCGATAGAATATTACTTGTGTCGCGATAGATTACAGATAGACACAAATAGTAGACTATCGCGCGGTTTATTGTGGTAGACAATTAAATTTTGCTATATTTGTAAATATTTTGATTTATTTTTCTAAATTTGAAAACAATCCTATATTAGATGTGGAGACTATTTTAAGATTTTTTTTTTTGAAAAACTATTTTTAAAATTTATTGAAAATAAATAGATTAAAAATCAACATTTGAAAAAAAAACCATGATGGAATGAAATCAAAAGTAATAATTTAAACAATTATTTAATACAACATCGAAAGAAAATATTAAAAATACACATTAATTAAAAAAATACTTGGGTGCATTCTGGACTATATCTATCTTTATGTATCCCACTTAAGTATCCAAGCACAAGTTGGTGCATGACAAATTTTTATTTTTTTTTAAAAAAAAAGCCATATATTTTTAAATATTTTTTTCTTTTGTGATTGAAAAGGGATGCATGAATATGGGTCTGGCCCCCTCACCCAAGTTTTGCTCTACACTCGACATCTTTGAAAACAAAGATACTAGAGGAGGTGAGATAGGGAATGCACTAGGATATCGTTGTCAAAGTTTCAATTCTACAAATGTATCAATTATTGATAAAATATCGATATTAAAAGATATTTTCGTAAATAGAATTAATATAAAGCTTTTTTTCACTCTAAGTTAATATAAATATTATGAATATTTGTACAAAATATTCGAAGATATTAATTAAAATTTGATATCGATATCAAACCTTACTTTTCGATTTACGCATATAACGACAAATAATATATCTCGAATATTTTAATCACCGAGTATAAGTTACACTTTCTCTTTTACCATTGATGCTTTTTGTAAGGAAGTTAATCAAATATCATGAATATATATGGCACGCAAAAGAATTTGTTGCACTTCAATACCATTATTGCATATTATTAAATATGAAATATTTATGTAGATTGAGAGAAACAATTGTATTTTCAAGAGCTTTCAACAAAGTAAGGCACAATTCAAGATAAGAACATTGTCTTAGTAAGTTACTCTTAAATTGACATGCATTTATATAATATCTCTCTTGTGTTGTTTTTCACATATGCATCTTCACAAATTATTAATTAAAATATATATATATATATAAATAGTGACAATTTATAAAGTGATGATTAAAATAGTAAAAGGTCTATGGTACTTCCCTTTCATGCTATGCTAGGTTGTCTAGTGTTGTGTGAGTGAGTCCAAAAACCTAAACACATGAAGGTCTAGTGCCAAATTTGTGTCAAGACATTGCTTTTTTACGAGGTCTTTTCTGTGCTTCTTGTTTGATGCAATGAAGGGAAGAAGCCAAGAAATGGAAAAGCAAAAAGCAAAGGATAAAAAGCAAACCATGACATTTTTATATATTTTTTAATCTCCTTTAATTTTCCTTGAATTATTATATAGAAATTGTGGCAAGTATAGCAATCAGATTCAAAATTGCAAATAAGAAAAGTCTATCAATGATAGACTTCTATCGATGATAGACTTTTATGGTCTACGTGGTTTATTATTAATAAATCATAAGAGTCTATCAACGATAGAAGTCTATCACTGAAACCACCTAGACAGTAATAGTGATAGACTCTTATGACAATCAAATATAGCAATCAGATTCAAAATATTAGCATACATAGCAACATTTTAAAAAATTGCAAATATAGAAAAATCTATCAGCGATAGACTTATATCGTTTATAGACTTTTATGGTTTATGTGGTCTATTACTGATAGACCATAAGAGTCTATCAGCGATAAAAGTCTATCACTGAGACCACCTAGACCATAAGAGTCCAAATGCGATAGAAGTCTATCACTGAGACCACCTAGACCATAAGAGTCTAATTGCGATAGAAGTCTATCACTGATAGATTTTGCTATATTTGCAATTTTCTTAAAATGTTGTTATACATTTAGTTATTATCCCTAAAATTGCTACTCATTATAATTACTCTATTATAAATTTATTTGGTCTAGAGACCTTGTTGGATTTCTTTACACCAATCAATCTTTATGGGTTGGTTTTTTTCTTTCTAAAGGACATTAGGAAAGCTATTTGATCATATACGTGATTATGCATCTAATTAAAACCATATATTATGCAATAATTTCATCAATATAATTTCTCGATTTTGTTAAATATATCAATGTAAATTTGCTAAAAGTCTTCTTCTTAGTTAAATTATAAATTTTGCTATGCACTTTGTGAGCAATTATATGCATAAGTTGTATTCATGAGTTTTAAAAAGTTTTTGATGTAACCTAATTAAATTTTGGTTGATTATATTAACATTTAGTCTTTGCTAACAAACTTTATAACTTATTAAGTTCTGTCGCTTCATTAATGTTAATCATAGACTTTTTTTAGTGCTAAAAATTAAATTTTTAAGTCATGTTTGGTAACTATTTGATTTTTTGTTTCACGTTTTTAAAAATTGAGCTTATAAATATCATTTTTATCTATTGATTTATATATTTTGTTATCTACATTTTAGATTTTTTTAAAATTAAAGTTAACTTTTGAAAACTTAAAATAGTTTTCAAAAACTTGTTTTTGTTTTTGAAGATTGGCAAAGAATTCAAATATTTTACATTAGATATACGTCAACCACGAGTAAGAAATTGTAAGAAAATAAGTACAATTTTCAAAAACTCATTTTTGTTTTTTAAAATTGGCGAAGAATTCAAATATTTTATATTGAAAATATGAAAACCATGAATAAGAAATTGTGAAAAAACAAGTACAATTTTCAAAAACAAAAAATTAAATAGTTACCAAACGGAGTCTTAGTTGACTTATTTGATAGAGTTACTCAATCAATCTAAAATAAAATATATTTTCAACATAGCACATGTGAACTCAACTAAAATTTATCGAACAAAAATATGTCATATCAATATTTGATTAATAATGTAATATAGGCTAAAATAACATTTTGGTCCCTATACTTTGGAATTTGATTTTACTCACTGTATTTTTAAATATCCAATCTTAATTCTGGTACTTTCAATAAACCTTAAATTTATTATCTTATAATTATTTTTTTTATCCAAATTGAGTAAATAATAACAATAAATTTCCTGCCAGAAAATAAAATGGGTAAATACATTATATCAATTTTTTTTAAAAAAATTCTAACAATAAAATAGATGTAAGAACTACATTTAAAATTTATTAAAAATATAAAAATTAAAATTGAACCAACTCGAAACTACCTAACCAAAATAGTATTTTAACTTATTAAGTGACAAAAATCAAATAATAAGATGCTATACATTATTAAAGTTTTGTTATATATTTTGTGTTTCATCTGATAAATGTGACACATTAATTTATTATTTATTTATTTATTTTCATTATTCGAAAGTGGTGCACTATTAAGCCTTGACCTAGTTTTCTTTCTTTTTCAACGTCAATCACTCAAAAAGGTCGAATTTGGAATGGGATCGAAAAATGTAATATAAACTTACCATCCGCCCCACTTGTGTCCTCTTCTAACACCAGCCAATGCCATGTAATATCAAGATTTCTCTCGGGGTATAAACGTCATTTTGTGAAAGTAAACAGAGACAATGTATGGTGGCATAAACCTCATCCTCACTACCCACTTAAATTTCGACACGTAGTGACCCAAAAAGTTTAACGGTTCCTCAGGATTAGGGCTACAACACTGAAAGGGCTGACAGTGGGGCCCTATGGAATTACTTTTTATTTTAATATTTTGATATCTTAAATAGAAACAATTTTATTTATTCACTTATTATAAGTTAATAACTTCCTACCAGTTTTTTTTTTAGAGTTAATTTCAATATTATGAAATATTGCTATTTGTGATTATAATCCTAGGAATAAAACTCAAATCTATATTGAGAGAGACAAAAATTTTATAAAAAAAAAAGTTATTTTTTCCAATAAATTACTAAGATAAATCATATGTTAAAGTTTTAAATTTTTTTTTTCCAAAAATATTACTCTAGAGAATATCTTAATCATTGAAAAGATATGGGGAAATGGCAAATTTTTTAACAGAGGAGAATATACATATATAATATTTTAAATTCTAAACCGTATATAATATAAAAATACATTGACAAAACTAGGTTGTTTGTATTCGGACAACACACACTCAAGATTTTTTTTTTTTTTTTGTAAAATTATAAATTTGTTCGGTTTGAAGAAAGTTAGAATTTAGTTCTTATAATTTTAAAAATTATAATATAGTTCTTATAATTTGATAAAATTCTAAAAAATATGGACTAAATTCTAAGTTTTAAAACCATATAGACTAAATAGGAACTAACCTTAATCCTAATCCTCATAAGGGAGACTAAAATTATAATTATAAACCGTAGAGACTAAATTTACAATTTAATTGAATTAATGATAATTAAAGAATGAAAAACAAGACAACCTCGTATGTGCCCTAAATTTTAGTTTAATAATTATTTTTTATATCTGTGAGTGTTTGGACTTAGCTTATGTGAACCTCGACTAATCTCATGGGACAACCTGTTTGATCATATAACATTTGAGTGGTAAGAAAACTCGTAGGATATTCAATATTAGGTAAGTGACCACCATAGATTGAACCCATGACCTCTTAGCCGTTTATAAAGGTTATGTCGCATATTTACTACTAGACTAACCCATGATTATTTTTTCAGTTTAATAATTGTTGGACATGAGCATCGAACCATCGACCTAAACGACGGTGACAATATATCTCAAATGACGTAAAGTTAAGGAGGTAATGGGTGTGAGATTCTTTTTTTTTTCTCACACTAGGGTTTGGGAAGTGAGAGAGAGAGAACTATAAATAGGACAAATTGCAATGGGAAAATAAAGAAAGAGAGAAAAGAAAAGAATGGGGAGAGGGAGGGTAGAGCTGAAGAAGATAGAAAACAAAATAAATAGACAAGTTACCTTCACAAAGAGAAGAAATGGACTTCTTAAAAAGGCTTATGAACTCTCCATTTTGTGTGATGCTGAGGTTGCATTGATCATCTTCTCCACTCGTGGCAAACTCTATGAATTCTCAAGCTCTTCCAGGCATGATCTCCATCATTTAAAATCACTTTTTATTAATCTATGATAATCTCTCTTTCTCGTTTTGTCCCTTCCTACCTCTCGAGATGGAGCGAGAAAGAACGATTATTGGAAATTCCCCCCTCCTCCTGATCATTTGTCCCTTCTCGAGAAAATTTCTGACTCTGTTTCTGCATTTCATCGTTTTCTCTCTCTTGCGAGAGATTTTATTCCTTCAGTAACTATTTAGTTTTTGAAAATTAAGCTTATAATAAACAAAAAATATTTTGGTGCATCTTGAGCTACACTCATTTTTTACGGTTCACATCCCATCATCCACCCACAATTTACCATGCGATAATTTTTTTTTTTTACTTGTTTTGTTATTTACTTTGTTGAAAATGTTTTTAAAATTCAAACAAAATTTTGAATTTTGAATTAAATAGAATTGTTTTGTTGATAAAATTTGACTTATAATTTAAATGTTTCTTTAATAATTATGAGAATCATTATTAAAAAGATAGCAATAAAACAAGCATAAATTAGAAAATTAAAAACAAAATTGTTATGAAATTTGTTGGTTAAAATTGTATTGGTGGGGGCTTTTGGGTAATTACAGTATAGCCAAGACCCTGGAGAGGTATGAAAGGCATACCTATGGTGCATTGGAAGCCTCCTCCCACCCTCCAAAGGACACTGAGGTCATTTCGCCATCTTTTTACCTTTTATTATTACTCTATTTAATTATATAAAATACTCCTAAACTATAGAGTTAGTGTCGACTATGTCTCTATATCGCTTCAAATTCAATTATTATTTCAAAGAAAAAATCTAAGAAATTTTTTAATATAAAAAACGATAAGAGTAGAATTGAAATCGGGTGTGAATTTATATAATTTAGTATAAAAAAATGAAAGGGAAAACTTTGTGAGTTTGAAATTTTTATTTTATTTTATTTATTATTCTTATTAATTTTTGAAGCAGAGATGGTACCAAGAGTATTTGAAGCTGAAAGCAGAAGTGGAAGCTTTACAGTATTCACAGAGGTGACCTCCATGGGAGCATCTAATGCAAGCTTTAATTTAATTTAATTTTTTTTTCATTTAAAGAAGAAAAAAATATACTTTTTTTCCCCTCTCTGTTTGTTTATTAATCAATTAAATATTATAAGTATAATTATTGTGTTATTAGACGATTTATTGGGGAAGAATTGGATGATTTAGAGACAAAGGAACTCGACCAACTGGAAATTCAATTGGAAATGTCTCTAAAGCAAATCAGATCTACTAAGGTATGAATATAGATTATTATTGTTATTATTATTATGGTAAATTTAGTTAATTAGACCTATTTTGTAACTATTTTATTTTTTAAAATTAAACTGATTCAATGTTGGGTGGTCTAGTGTTTTTAAAATCAAACCCAAATTTTAAGAATTAAAAAAACAATAATTTTCTAAAATTTGTTTGTGTTTTGGAAAACTAGAGTAAGAAATTATGAGAAAATTAAACTTTCATAGTTTTCAAAAACATAAAATTAAACTAAAAATCAAATGGTTAATAAATAGGGCCTCAACTTTGAGGTTTGTGTTTATTTGGTTTATGAATATTGAAAAATGTATTGTATGTCTATAAACTTTTAATTTTGTGTATAATAAGTTTTTAAAATTTAAGAATGTCTAATATGTTCTTAAGCTTTCAAGTTTGTGTTTAATTGATTCCTAACCTATTAAAAAAAATTAACAGTTAATTGATCTATTTTATATATGAATTTGAATTTTTTGTCAAATGGAACCCTATGGCCCGTTTGTTAACTTTTCATTTTTTTAAAGTTTATAATGCATGTTTTTTTCTCTCAATTTGTTTGTTATGGTTTTCACTTTTATTAAAGAAACATTTGAATTCTTAATCAAAATCTATAAATAAAATCAAGTTTTAATTTTTATTATTATTATTTTTTGAGTCTTCAAAACTTAGTTTGATTTTTAAATCATTGGTATAAAGTAGATAACATAAAATAGAAACTTAATAGTGAAAAATTAGAGTTTATAAGCTTAATTAAAAAAAAAAAAAACAAATGGTTATCAAACGGGCTTAAGCCTTCGATTTTTATATCTACTAAATTTGTTAATTTTAGATAAAATTTTACAAATAGAAAAAATGTCAAATTATTTACAAAAAATAGCAAAAAAAAAAATCTAATAGACATTAATATACTTCTATCATTTTTATCACTGATAGACTTCTACTAGCGTCTATCACGACTATCTAAAAATTTTGCTACTTTGTGTAAATAATACCCCTTATTTTTCTATTTTTTAAAATTTTTTCTTAATTTTATATGTCAAGAACCTTTTAGATAAAGTGAAATTTCAAGAATATATTAAATATAAAATTTAAAATTTAAAAACTATTAGTTATTTTTAAAAGTTTTAATGATTAAATAAATACAAAGGTGTATGATTAAAGTTGGGTTTATTAATTTTGCAGAGCCAAACGATGTTTGATCAGTTATCTGATCTTCAAAAAAAGGTAGTTTTTTTTTTTAAATTATTTTTTATTTTTTATTTTTAATGTGACTTCTTGATCTTGAAATTAAATGTAGATTAATCAACTGGGCTTAATTTTCTCCATTAATTTGTAGGAAGATATGCTGCTGGAAACAAATCAAGCTTTAAGGAAGAAGGTATTCAATAATTAAAGCCGATATGATAATGTTTTTGTTTTTACTGTTTTAATATAATACTCTTATTTTTAGTCAAATTTTAAAAATAAAAATACATTTTCAAGAACTATTTTTTTAAAAAGAAAATTAAAATTTGACTTTGTTTTTAAAAATACAGATAGAAAGTAAATAACAAAACCAAACACTTAATTAATTTAAAAAAAAAAATCAAATGGAGCTAAATAAACCATTACAAAATTTTCTTATTCGTCTAATTAAGTATGAGATTTATTAATCAAATATCTCCGGATTTTAAAAACACACCTTTTTACTCCAAATAAATTAGACTTTTAAACACAATTCTTGTAAAATTAAAATGATTTTGAATTATTAAAAATATTTTATAATGATTTTAATAATTTTATAATCACTCTTAAACATGCCATTGCAAACTCACCCTTAAACGACATAGGGATTAGATTATATAAAACCTTCAATCTTAAGAAATATAATAAATTATGTAAATGTCTATATTCACTTAGTTGTGCTTAAATTGATCGTGCCAATTTTCTATAACACATACAAAACAATTATAACTCAAATTTCATGATCTAGACTTATTAAGTCTGGAAAAAATTTATAGTACTACCGTAATATGATTTTAAAAAAGAAAATTGAAGAAAGCTTCCTTTCTAGTCCTCGAGTTTTTAATTATAGGTACATTTTGTCCATAAGATTTCAAAATGTACTTTTTTTTAATCTCTAAATTTAAAAAAATATGCTTTAAGGTCACTAAATAGATTTTTTAATTAAGGTCGACATGCTATTTAAATTAAAAATAATAATTAAAAAATTATCTCTCTTCTCCTCTCCCTCCAGCCTCCTTCAATCTTTTGTCTTCTTTGTTTCTTTGCTATTTGCATTTCTCTCCCTGACTTTCCTCTAGTTCATCCTTAATTTGTATCTGGCTTTTGAGAATTTAGCTCTTTTCCAGCTCTTACTCATGTTTTTACGGAATGAACTCTTTAGAGCTGGAGTATGATGATAGTGCTAAGAATGTGTCAACTTAGTTGAGATATTCGAGTGCACCTACTGACCCTATTCTAAAAAATTTTCATACTATTTTCATTCATTACTTAACATATATAAAAGAAGCACTTAAAAATTATATGAGATCTGTAGAATAAAATAACATATCATTTAGTAACATGTCAAATATCGAATAGAAGGATTAGATACTATCGTAATACTAACGTGTAGTCATATATATTGGTTTGAATGGGGACAGCTGGAGGAAAGTAGTGCAGCTCTTCATACATCATGGCACTCTTCAGAGCCCAGCAATTTGCAATACTGCAGACAACCTGAGGCCTTTCTTCAACGTAATAATAATATTATTGCATTGGAAAATAGGTAAATTGTTATTATATATTGTTTATATTTCACATTTAGTCCTTAAACTTTGATATATTTGTGTTTATTAATTAGTTAATAAACTTTTAAAATTATTAATTTAGTCTTTGAACATTCGAATTTTTTAAATTCAAAGATCCCAGTTTCATTAAAACATAAAATTTGAATCTATATCAAATAGAACAAACATCATTTCATACCTCTAAATTTTATGAGGTTTTGTATCAATTTATACAGTGAACTAATAATTGTATCAATTTAAACTTTAAACTTTTGTAAGTGTATCAATTAACTCCGTGTGAAACTTATAATTGTATCAATTAAATTCCTAAGCTTTCATAAATGAATTAATTTAAACTCGCTGGTCAGAATTTCCTTTGAGAATATTCATCCTTGCATTTACTCCAATAGTCCATTTTATAAAATTGACATTTGAAGAAGTCTACACAATGTTTGAGAATTAATGCATAGATGATTTTCAAAGGTAATCGTAATGAATTGTCTAAATTGATTGACTTATGAAAACTTAAAAGTTGAATTGACACAAATTATAAGTTTCATCCAATATCGGGCGAACAAAATTTGGAATAAGGGTGTAAGTTGATACATTAACAAAATTTCAGGATTTAAATTGATGCAATTATTAGTTCACGGTCATAATTGAATACAACCACACAAAATTTAAGGGTATAAATTGATATTTGTCCTGTAATTTTTTTAAATTTTCAAATTTGTCATAGATCTATTAGACACAAAATTAAAACTTTAGTGATTTATTAGATACAAAAATAAAAAATTTAGAGATTAAATATACATAAAATTCTCATGGAAGAACTAAAGTTACAATTTAACCTTATATATTCTCAAAAGGAGTGAATTTAATTAAAATCTTTAATTTTATATATATGTATATCCGTAAATAAATAAATAATATATATATATATATATATAATATATATATATATATATATATTCATGAAAAAATTTTATAAATAAAAAAAAATGTCAAACTATTTACAGAAAATAACAAAAAAAAAAAATACGGATAGACATTTATAAACTTATATTAGTATTTATCAGTGATAGACTTCTATCATTTCTATCACTTATAGACTTCTATCCGCGTCTATCACAACCATTTAAATTTTTTTTATATTTTGTGTATATAGTTTTCCTTATTTTTCTATTTTTAAAAATTCTACATTATTTATTTATATATGTATTTGTAATTAATTTGTGTGTTGTTTTTTAGTTACAATGCAGCAGAAGTTTCAAATCAAGAAAATGGTGTAAACTCTGGGCCAAATGGTAATGGGTTGTCTTCACACTGGATGATGCTTTGATTTATTCTCAAATAAATTTACAAAATCCATAACTCTATTTCAATCCATTCAATATATTGTAACAGTAATAATATATGTGATAATTATATATTTATGAACCATATAATTATCTAGTGGATACTTCATTTTCATCCATAGTATTATATTGTAATTAATTATTTCCCCTCAATTTCCTTTTTCAACCATCATCCCCAAATTTCCATATGATTTTTTTTCCTAAATTTTTGAAATTGAGATTATAATAACACTACTTTTACTTATTAATTTCTTTATTTTATTATCTACTTTTTAGTAGTATTTTATAAAAATCAAATCAAAATTTGAAAAGTAATTAAAAAAATGTAGTTTTAATTAAAAAGCTTGAATTCCTAAAAAAATAAATAAATACGCTTGAATTTGTTTTTTTACAGTTGGTTAAAAATTTGATTGTTTGATTAGAAAAGAGGAAAAGGAATGAAGTTGTAAAAAAATAAATACGACTTTAAAAAACTAAATGGCATATTGATAATATATTGACAAGTTAAAATTAGTTTAGGAAGATTTAAAATGATTTTTTTGAAAAGCAGTTTTAAAATTTCTAAAAATATAGTTGCATTTTTTTATATAAAAACAGATTAAAAAATCAAAATAATTGTGATAAAGCATTTAATAAATTTTCCTTTAAAGGATTTTTGGGCTTAAAAACTGTTTGTTCAAAAGGTATTCTAAATACATGCTTATGCTTCACCTGTGTTTTAGTCTTTTTTTTTTTTTTTTTTTTTTTTTTTTTTTTTTTTTAATGAAATTAGGTTAAGATCTTTAAATTTATCCACCAATTTAAACAAAATTCAAATTTTAAAGAGAAAATTGTAATGTTTTGAAAACCTAAAGATTAAATTAAAATCAAACCCTAAACTTAAATACTAAAAGTGTAACATTGTAAAATTTAAAAACCAAATAAAAACAATATCCAAAACTTAGGACCAAAAATGTTTTTTTTTTTAATGTCATGAAGAAACTCGATAGAATTCTATCGCGGTCTATCATTGATAAATAGTAAAATTTGTCTATATTTATAAAATAGTTTGATATTTTTTTCTGTTTATAGTAATTTTCCGAAAAAGTATTCTCTCGTTTTTTTTTATATATAACAAATCTGAATTTTATGAGAACTCATCACATATTTAATGTCAAGAAGTATATATGTACTTCAATTGGATAAAACATACTTACTATCTCAACTATTCAACTAGAAAAATCCTAGTTCAAAATTACGAAATGAATTTATTATATATGTTGATGATTAAAAAAAAAAAAATCCATTAATTAAAGACTTGGGCAAACTCATTTTTACTATAAATATAGTCAAAAGCTTCAACAATAATTCAAGAATCCAAGGCATTATTTAATAAGCTAAGGTATACAAAAATTGGTTCCATCCTTATGTAGGGCATGGTATATATAATATATAGTGTCCTATTAAATATAGACTTAGGTTTATGAGCTTGTAATGTATAGACACTTTCTCTTTTATAGCATTTTTCTAAATGAATGCACACTCTTCCCCTCAATTAATTGCTCACATCATATTTAAATTTATATGATTTGAGACATTACAATAAGCTAAATCCTTATTTGGTAGGTAAATTTTTGAGCTATTGTCAAATATAGAAAAATGAGCCAAATTATTTACGAATAGAGAATAATTTTACTGACGCGATAGAATTCTATCGTTTGAGCGATATGATAGAAAACTATTGCGGTCTATCACTAATAGATAGTAAATTTTTTTTTTTATATTTATAAACAGTTTGATTTTTTTTCCTTTTCTCTTAGTAGAATTGTGTTGGTTTTATGGCCTAAAATTTGAAACTCAATTCTTTATAATTTCTTTATATATAATAATTTAAACACGTGCTTTACAAATTAAAAACAATTTCTCCAATTTTAGACAATATAAAATTTAAATATCTAAAATGGAACGGATTTGTGCATATTAAACATAGCCAAGCATTTTATCTAGAAAAAAAAGTACTTTTAACATTTTCAATAAACTATCTAAAATCATGCATAGTTCGATTTTTTTTATTAATTAGTTTGCTTCATTGTCAATTTTGTTTTCAGTTTTAGCCACAGTGTGTACCATGTAAACTCTTACAAATAAATAATAAAAAATTAATTCTATAATTGGTTTTTTATAATCACATTATTAATGTACTATGTAAAGTTTATAATTACGTTTTAAAATTTAAGGAAGGTGGTTAAGAATTTGATATGTTTTCCAAAGCAATAGCAGATTAAAAAATGTGGTCCAAATTACCAACTTGTAATGTCATTAAAAAAAGTTTAAAAATTTGTGTTTTCAGAAAATGATCGTATTATAAATTTCAATTTAGTTCAGTTCCGTTTTCAATCATTTTTAAAATAAAAAGTTGAATTATACAAAAAAAAAAAAAAAAAAAAAAAACAAAAAACAATTGATTTTCTATAATAAAAAATCGAAAAATCCAATATCTTATTGAAAAACCGAATCAAACCACTAAATCAACTTGATTCTATTTGATTTATAAGTTTTTTTTTTTTTTTTTTTTTTTTTTTTTTTTTTTTTTTTTGGTGATAGCCCCTAATTATCTTTTACCCATGGAAGGAAATCACATGTATATATTTAATATGAAATTGAATTCAAGTCTTTGGTCAAAAGGATTTTTTTTAAGCACATTAATACTCAACCTATCTCCCATTGTTTTGGATAAGAAAGAAAATATATATCAATTTTCTACCACCATTTTAAATCTCTCTTTTCCCCCCTAAAATAAAGTATAAATATAGCCTACATTTTCAAAGTTTTAAGGAAATTTCCATAATGTCACAGCTGTTAGGGGGTATTTTGGGCTATTTTTTAAGAGAGTTAATAATAATAATAAAAAAAACTAAATCTTTTTTGGGGGGATTTTTCAAAATAGATAAATGAGGAAACTATTTATACAGAATAACACAATTTTTAGATAGTTGTGGTAGCCGCTAATAGAAGTCTATCAACATCTATCGGTGATAGAAATGATAGAAGTCTATCACTGATAGATGCTGATAGAAGTCTATCAATGTCTATTAGTTTTTTTTTATTTTTTATTTTCTATAAATAGTTTGACATTTTTTCTATTTGTGATTTTTTTCTCTAAAAAATAGAATTTTAAAGACAGATCTGAGTGAGTTTGACATGGTTGTTGAAATGGCAAAAATAATAACAATAATAATAATAAATAAAAAGTATTTTTCAGAATTAAAATGTGCTACATTTAAATATTCTCTACACACCATATAATTCAAATATGATTGGTTAAGAGAAATATATATATATATATATATATATATATATATATATATATATATATATATATATATATAAATATAAAAGGAAAGTGAGATTTTGAGGCATTATTGTAAAGAGAAGATGTGTTGTTGGGGGAGAGTGACATTTTTTGGGGATTGCTTGCATTATAATGTATGTAAGGTACACAAAAATGTTCAAACAAAATTAATGCAATTTAATAACTTATATTTAAATTTTCATTCATTGTAATAAATGATATATATAAACACAAAAGCAACCCATAACAGTTGTGTTTCACCATCTAAATTTTTATTCCATCTCAAAAACTACCCATTAATTCATATTCTCTTCTTCAAAATTTATTTATTTTTATTTGAAGATACATACATATATATAGTTAAAAATAAGAGAAATTACTATAAATAGAAAAAATATCAAACTATTTATAAATATAGAAAAATTCTACGGTTTATCAGTGATAGACCGCGATAGAATTCTATCATAATTTTTCAATGATAAACAATAAAAAATTTCTACATCAGTAAATAGTTTGACCTATTTTTCTATATTTGAAAATAGCCATGAAAAGAAAGTGGTACATTTCCAAGTGGGAATTGAACAATAATTTTTTTTAATAAAAATTTTCACTCTCTAATAAAATGTTGAAACTTAATAAATGCACAAGCTTAGATATACTAATGAATTAAATTAGAATATGTATTCAATCCTTTTATATTCACTACATATGATATATTTTTAGCATTAAATCACTTGAATTTAATGATGAGTTCATTTATAAATTTACACACTTTCAATTATGTGTGGGTGCTTTGTTTTTTCATTTTAGTTGTAACTTATTATAATTGAAGTTATTGCAATTACCATATAATTTAATTTAGGACTTTAGGGGAGAGGGGATGTAGCAAAAGTTTATTCAAGGCAATAAAGATGTAAATAAAATCCAATAAAATCCAATAAAATTTGAAGATATGAATTTAATATGAAATCATCGTACAAATGTATAATTTGTACTAAAATGTTGGTGTATGATAATGGTGGAAAAATTAAATTTAGATTTAAATATTATTTTCGTCTTTGTATTTTTAATTTTAGTTCATTTTAACTTGTGTGGTGCTTCCAAAAAGTTCATTTTGATCTATTCACTTTCAACTTTAGATATCCGAATGATGTTGTTATGGAAGTGTCGACCTACTTGAGATATTAGAATGCGCCTACTGATTTCCTCACCTCTAGTATATTATTTAAAACAAAATAGTATGATGCTTTACCCAAAATATTTGTAGAAAAATTACCATAAATAGAAAAAAATATCAAACTATTTACAAATATAGAAAAATTTCACTATCTATCAGCGATAGAAGTCTATCGCTCCGACTCATTTTTTATATATTTGAAAACAACTCATATTTGCGAGGCTTAAATATATAATTTATTTTCTTTGGTTTTTTTAGCATTTGTGCTTAATTTCTAACTTTTTTTTAATACAAATTTTATGGCAGTTCTTTCTCGATGTATTGTGGACTAAATTATAACACGAGACATTGTCTATTGAACTAAACTTTGCAAGCGAATTATTATACACAAAAACACGATAACCAGATAGTATAATAAGATAAATATTATAGAATCTAAATGAACATAATTCAGTGACAATTGACACGCCGTCGATCATAATTTTAAATATTTATATACACTATTTATTATACTAGACAAAAGTAGATACATATACAATAAGACAAAGTTAAAGTGGAATAGTTTACAAAAAAAAAAAAAAGGGAGTTCTATGGTACATTTGTACATCTTCACTTTACTTATCATGGTAACTAATTAATGCATATTTAACTTTAGATTTTATTTTTGGGTGAAAGGCTTTACATTCAAAGGAGGATATATAGTTTAGACTCTAGAGTAGGGTTGGGTAAATTATGCAAACAAGTATCTAGATTGTTCTATTTTATCCAAAATCTTTTAACTTTTTCCAAGAATAACAACCCCTTAGCAAGTTCAATTATTATTGGAACTTTTTGAAATGTTAATGGTAGAATTCAAATCAAATGGATTATAAATTAAATTTATCTTCAATATTTCATGGTTGGTTTGTCTGTCTAAAATTTTGAATGATTTCAAAAATTTTAATGAATTTTGGCAAGAAAAGTATAGCTATACTCACTTTTTTTTTTTTTACTAAATTTTGTAGTTTGTTATGAAACTAGAAGCATGACATGTTTTTACTTTAAAATAAATTTTCGATAAAAACACTCTAATTTGGGTGCGATCATACCAACACTAATACACCGGATCCCATCAGAATTCCACATTTAAGCGTGCTTGGGCGAGAGTAGTACTAAGTTTGGTGACCACTTAGGAAACTAATAAAAACACTCTAATTTTACAATCAATTTAATTGTATTAATACTTTAAACACATTCTATCATATATTTATTTTGGTATACAAATGAATGTACGAGGATTTAAATATTTGGCAACTAGGTATTGTTTGTTCACTTTGGCAACAAGGAAATTTGTAGAAGTTAACATCACCCAAAAGGAGAAATAATAAATATCAATAATTACGTAGACAATAACGCATTAGGGTGTGTAGTCCCTCCGAAGACATCCGATAATATTAGAGAATGAGCGCATGGTCTCTTACTTTGTTACCATATTAAATCACTGATCAATCTATGCTTAAACCAATCAATTTTGAAAAGTTTAAATATCTCAACTCTGTTAACAAAAATCACAAGCTCAAAAAAATAATTCCTTAACTCTATTGGAATTTTTATACCGATGATCCAAATTTCAAATTTACAGTGTCGTTTGCCCCAAAAATTTAAAAACAATGAAGTACGATTTACTACCATTGTCAGAGTGTACTAAAAAAGTGTTAATCATCTATATTGCATATCACGCACTATAATAAGGGTTCAGAGTGGCGAGCACAAGGGAGGGAGGAGAAGTATGAGAGCGAGGGAGGGAGAAAGAGTCATAGTGTTTGAGAGCACTATTGCACGGAATGACTTTAATTTTCACACTCACTAAAATTGTGAGGGACAATATGGATAATTAGCATACTTTTGATGTATTTTGAGAATGAAAGAGTCGTCATATTTTCAAATTTTGGGACAAACAACACTACGATTGCGAAAATCAAGATCATCTCTAAACAAAACCTAACTTTGTTCCAATCCAAGGGTTAAGAGTGTTCTCGTTACACACAAAGGGGTGGTTTGGGACCCCAACTTTGGGACCAATCAGGGTTAAAAAGTTTCTCGTTACCAAAAGGGTGTTTCCAACTTTAAATTCAAAAGTTATAAAATCTTACATATTCTCTGTACTTTTTATTAACTCGTACTAAAATAATCTATACTTCAAACATAGACTATTATAACTTAAATTAAAATAATTTTACACCCAAAATACAAGTTATTATAGCCCACATGTTATAATTATAATTATCACTAACTATAATAACCAATGAAATACTCCAAAGTATTTTAATAATAAAGAAAAAAACACATTAAAACCACTTCAATTAAAATTGGAATTGAAACCAACCCAAAAAAAAAAAAAAAAAAGAATTGTAAAATATTATTTGATGGTCCATCCCCATCCATACAAATAAATATATTTATCGATTATTTATGAGTTTTGTGGTCAAGGTCTTATACATAAACAGGCGCCGTCAACGCAAACCATAAACGCCACTCTCTACTTCAAAACAAATAAAATAATAATAAATTTAAAAATAAAAGGCCCCTCCCTATTATAATACAAATTAGAGAAAAATATCTTTTTAATTCCTGATTTTCAATTTAATTTTTATTTTGTCTATAAATTTTAAACAACAACATATTTTTACTTATAAGTTTTGAGATTAATTTATATTTAGTCTCTATATTTCGAAATGTTACGTTGCTACCATTAAATTTTGAGTTTTATTTTTATTTTACACTTTTAACATTTATTTTCATTAAATACTCATTTTCATTCTTTAGTGTTACTTAATGTCTATGAATTTAATAATTATAATTGAATTAATTTTCAACAAATTTTCCTTACTATTAAAGTAGTTTAAAATTTTCATTCCATGGTTATCTTAAATTAATTAAACTAAAATTAACTCAAATACCAAACTCAACATTAGTAAAAACTTGAGAATAAAAATATAAAATATTAAAATTTAGGGACTAAAAAATAAAAAAGTAACATTTAAAAAAACAACTCAAAGACCAAGTTAAAATTAAATCAACTCAAGACTTAAAAGAGTAAAAGTATAACACTTTAAACATGAACAAATATTTTTTTTTTTTTTTTTTTTTTATATTCGTAAGTGTCTGGGCCAGCTTTCGCGCACATCGACTAATCTCACGGGACTCAAAATCTTTAAACTTAAAAAACAGTATTTTCTCATGCCAACATGATCATAGCTCAACCTACATAAATTTATACTATCAACCTCAAGATCTGAAGTTCCATCACTACACCATGTTTGTCATAAACCAAAAACAGATATATATATTTTTTAGAAAATTGTAAGTGAAAAAAATATCAAACTATTTACAAATATTGAAAAATTTCACTGTTTTATCGCCCAATTATATAAATTTATCACGGTCTACTGATAGACGTTTAAATTTTTCTATATTTGTAAATATTTTAGATCATTTTTCTATATTTGAAAACTCCCATTTTCTCTCCTACAAATTAAAAAAAAAAATAATTAAGAAACAAAGAAAAAAAAACTGTGGATGTTGGTACAGCTACAAGTGACCCCCACATCTCCATAACGATTCAGCCAGTTCTTTCACCCTATCACCTCTCGACAGCACTTCACCAAAACCCACTTTTCCTCAAAACCACTTTTCACAAAACCACTTTTTATTTTTTTTTTATTTTTATTTTTTTTTTCGTAATTTTTCAATCCATTGCTTTTCCTATATAACAACTGCCCCCCATTTCCCAAAACCTAATTCAAGCCCCCTTTTCTTTCTTTCTCTTCTTGTGATTGTTAGATTTTTTTTTTTTTTTTTCCCTTCTTTTTCTTCTTCCTTTCTTTGAGTATTAGCCTGTTTTTGGTTACTGGGGTTTGTTTCAAAAAAATAAAATAAAAACAAAAAAACAATATAAAAAAAAAATGGGAAGAGGTAGGGTTCAGTTGAAAAGAATTGAAAACAAAATAAACAGGCAAGTTACTTTCTCCAAAAGGAAAGCTGGATTGCTGAAAAAGGCTCATGAAATCTCTGTTCTCTGTGATGCTGAAGTTGCTTTGATTGTTTTCTCCCACAAAGGAAAGCTCTTTGAATACTCCTCTGATTCCAGGTCACTTTTTTTTTTAATTTTTTTTCCTCAATTTAATCATGTCTTTAATTATTTTAGGGTTTTTTTTTTTTATTTTTTGACCTAAAATCTCTTTTAAACCTCTGGTTATACGAGTGTGTGTCTCTTTGGATTTTCCTAATTTTTGTTCTTTTTTTTTTTCTTCTTCTTAAAAAAGGAAATATTAAATAAGATGGCCCCAAATTTAGCTCTACAATTCTGATTTTTCTGACTTCTCACTACCACTTAACACCCACTTCTTTTTTTTTTTCCCTTTTTTTTTATTAGGGTTTCAAAAAAAATATCTCCGATACGAATAACCGTACGTACATAACCCTATCAACTTTTGGGATCGATGGTGATTTAATTAGATCGATCGTTTCTTATTCTTCAACTCGATTCATTCATTTTCATTTTCATTTTTAGGGTTGATTTTGATCTTCTTTTTTTAGATTTTTCAAGTTCAAAACTAGGTTTTTTTTTTTTTTTTTGACTTTTGAAGTGGTTGGTGGTTGGTTGTAGAACAAAAAAGACTGAAGTGTTTTTTTTTTTTAATGGAAATGAGGATTTAATTTAATAAAATAAAGTTTCCTCTCGGTGTTTTTTATTTTATTTGTTTTTTTTTTTTTTTTTTTTTTTTTTGCATGTATCTTGTTCATATACAGTAGTTAAGTCAGATAAAATGGTCAGAGCTAAAGAGTGAGAAATTTGGTAAATGATTTATGATCAGAAGAAAAAAAATTATTGTATCTTGTAAATCTTGGCTTTTATTTGATTTTGAAACTACTTTTTTAATGACTTGTAATAAAAATTATTCGTGTGCTTGAAGTATTTATGTTTTGGACGGTATGCTAAATTTAATTCTTCTGAAGCTAGCTAGGTTGTAATAATAAACTATGGAAAAAATAAGTACAAAAATGAAGTTATAAATTTAAAATACAGAACGGGGATTCATATATGTATATATAATTCGTAAAAAAATTATTTCATATCGAAACTATTTTCTTTTATATAAAATATTATAAATTTTGTGTTGGGTTTAGGTTTTCGGTATTTTATATGATATTTGAGAGGTAACATTTTTAAAAAATAGGGAATCTAGGGCTTTCGGAACATTATTTATTTATTATTATTATTATTGAGCAAGGATGTTTCAAAGCAATAAATTTAGGAAATGGAAAGCAAGGTTTTTTTTTTTTTTTTTTTTTGTATTTTAAATTTAAAGTTTTCGTTTCTTTTTGTCTTGTTTTTCCAACGTGTATTGAAAAATAATAATAATAAATTGGATTAAATAATTAAATAAGGTAAAATCTCTACTTTTAAAAAAATACATTTTTTTCTGAGAGGTTGATAATGCTTTCGTTTTTTGTTTATATATATATATATATATTTTGAGTGAAAAGGTTGAGAAAATAGAATAGTCAGCAACTTAATCAGGAAACCAAAAAAAAAACCTTAATAAGCCATACACTAACCTAAATACGGTCTTTATAAAGTTACGTTTGAATTTATAGAGAAATTTCAAGAAAAAAAAGTTTTTAAAAATTATTTTTTTATTTTTAAAAATTGGTTCGGTTTTTAAAATAATGACAGGAAGTGAATAATCGAATAAAGAAATAAAAATAGAAATGTTATCCACACCATATATCATATATGGTGCTTCTAAAAAACATAAAATCAAAAAATAATTTATAATATAAGAAATAGAAATGTTACCAAACAATATATAAGCATTCTTCCATTTACAAAATGTGTTTTTGTGTGTGTGTTTCATGCGATCAACCATAAGCTATTAATTTTATGCATTTATACTTAAATTAGTTTATTTAAATGGATAAAATGTCATATATATGAGCATAGTCTAATTTGTTAATACATTTATTTTTCTTCTTCTTTGTATGTTTCATTTGCTCATTATAAGCTATTACTTTATATGCATTTATTTATCACATTATTGATTGATTGTTATCTCAATCTACATACATGAATTAGTTTAAATTTGATATCTTTAAATATAAATTTGGTGGGCCTTATTTATATCACATATTGATTGCATTTATTAATTTATATATCTTATTATTTTGACCTCAAATGTAGGGTTTTATTAAGAAGAATAGTACTAATGTTTAACAATGATAGACAATGGAAGAGAAAAAAGTTAAACCCTAACCCTAAATGAACTCATGAGTATTATTCATAATTCATAGTGATACACAGAAGTTGAAATTATAAATATATTCCCAGAAAAAAAGGAAAAAAGGGGTGGGGGGAAGAAATAATGGATTTGATGGGAAAATTGTTATTCTTGTCTAGGATAAGACTTGATAGAAAACAGTAACACTTGGTGTTTATATGCTTCAAATCTAGGCTCTAACTTTCAAAAGTTGATTTTGTGTTTAATATTCCAAATTAAATTCATTTAATTTGATATATTATATATATGTATAATATTTGGCTGTCAAGTCAACTTAAATCACTTGAAACTTCAAATAGTGGTTGGTTGATGTACTATATTAATGGTTGCTTCTTGTGTGAGAGATACTCAGAGATGGAATTGATAGAGCTGAGAGACAGAATTAATTGTGTTGATACTGTTCAAAATGGAAAGAATTTTTTTAAAGCTTTTTTGAAAAGTGATTTTTTTTTTTTTTGTTAAGTTGAATAAGAATAGTTTTATTATTTTTTGCTAGTGAAAATTAAACCCTATTCTTTTTCTTTTTCTAATTCCAAAATGTTATTGAGATATTGTTTATAATATATTTGATAACTATTTGATTTTTTTTATAAGTGTATTTGTTTCTCTAGATTTCTTTATCCCGTCTTTTCGAAATGGGACATTAAAAAAAAAAATCAAACTTTCTATAACAATTAGATAAAAAACACACACACATGCATATAGGTGGGAGTCGTGTTTAAACATGCACGTGTTTGATAACTAGATTTTAGTTTATAGTTTTTGAAATTTTAGCTTATAAGCACTACTTTTATTTATAAGTTTATTTGTTTTGTTATCTACTTTCTATTAATGCTTCAAAAATCAAGTCAAGTTTTATAAATTAAAAAAAATGTAGGTTTTTCTTTTTTTTTAAAAAAACTAAATGGTTTGTAAAACTACCCCATCAAATCTTAAAATTTAGCAAAATTTTGAAATATGTTCACTTGACTTATGGTAGGTTTAGATTGACTTTCTAAGTATTTAAGTAAGTATTTTTAAATGAAAAAAATGTTTATAAACACTTAGAAATTCAATCCAAATGAACCCGATTGACGTTTTCAATTTGAAAAGTTTTATTTATTTATTATGAATTCAACAAATGTGAGCTGGAGAATTTGAGTACATGTGACTTATAGGGCATATATTTGTTCTCTATGAAAATTTTATTTGCATTTTATCTACATACCATTCAGCTTATAAGATTCAAATTATCATACAAAAGTTGAAATACAAATAAATTAAAGTTTCTGTTTATAGGTTTTATGACTCCTCATCTCCTTAGCCTCAAATTTAAACTGATATTTCACTAATTTTAACATTATTTTAAGAGTCGAACGAGGTCTTAATAATACAATTAAATTAAATCACCTGTAGGATGAAGGAAAACTAATCAGCATATAAAACTTCTCATAATGAAGATTATATATATTAATTACATTATAATGAACTTTAATATAATTATGGTGCAGTATGGAGAAAATACTTGAACGATATGAGAGATATTCTTACGTGGGGAGGCAGCAAATTGCAGCTTCTGAATCTGAATTTTCTCATGAAAATTGGACTCTGGAATACTATAGACTTAAGTCTAAATTTGAACTTCTTCAAAGAAACAACAGGTATATATGCTATATTATACAAATAAACATTTTGTTTATATATATATACATATATATATATATATATATTTTCATGCATGGACATTTCCCGACATGTCGTTGGAAATTTAATATCCTAATTTATACAATCTTGAATTTCGATATTTAGTTGATATTTTTTTTGTGATACCGATCGATATGTCGACGTAAATTTAATATTTGTTACGTAATTGCAGTCATTATATGGGAGAAGATTTGGATTCATTGAGTGTCAAAGAACTGCAAAACTTAGAGCAACAAATTGACACTGCACTTAAACATGTTCGATCCAGAAAAGTAGGGCTTTTTTTATTTGCATATATATATTATATATACACACACACATATATTAAATTTTAATGTTGTAATTATTATTAATTAATTATATATATGTGTATTGGATTATTTTTCAGAACCAACTTATGTATGATTCCATCTCGGCACTCCAAAGAAAGGCAATTCTTCTTTACTTTTCCCATTTTATAAAAATATCTTAATAATAGTTAATTTTTCTTTCTTTTATAATTTTATATATTTACTTTACATCCTAATATATATATTTTAATCTTACATAAATGACAGGAAAGAGCAATACAGGAGCAAAATGCCCTACTGGCCAAGCAGGTGAGTTTTGCTTTCTTTTTAATTTAAGCACATTTTTAAGATACATTTTCTTAACACATATATATATATAAATATATATAAAAGATAGGGTTTTAATTTAAGCAGAAGTAATAATATTGTTTTTTTTTTTTTGGAGGGTCAATTTTTGAAACGTGTATTTTAACTCAAAATTTATTTTTTAGAGTAATTTTTATTCCTTATGTGAATTTTAGGGAAGAAAAGAACACTGTAAATCATACTAAAATCAGGTAGGAAATTATTTTAAACAAATTCTTAGTCGTCTAATATGGTATCAGGAGATCTTATGTTAAACTAATGTTAGGGTGTTATATACTAATTTTTGAACCCACTGAGAAAGTGAAAAAGATTAAACATAAACATGATTTATATTAACTTAAAGTTTTGATTTTAGCAGTTTACAAACTTTTAATTATTAATAACTTAATTACATTTGTGAAAAAAAAAAAAAAAAAAAAAAAAAAAAAAAAAAAAAAAAAGATAAAGGATAAGGAGAAGAGTGTAGCAATGGCACAACAGGCAGAATGGGAGCAGCAGCAACACCATGGTTACAATGCCTTATCTTTCTTTTTCCCACCACAGCCCCATCCCTCTCTAAACCAACAGGCAGAATGGGAGCAGCAGCAACACCATGGTTACAATGCCTTATCTTTCTTATTCCCACCACAGCCCCATCCCTCTCTAAACATTGGGTAAACAATATCTTTCATGCCTTTAATTATTTAATTATTTATTATTTGTTCTAATTAAAAGTAGTTTTAGAGGAAGTCTTGAATTAGTGTTTCTTTTCAAAACTACTTAAAAAAAAATTAAATTACCCATTAGAATGTAGTCTATATAGTTAAATGTTAGAATTTAGTCCTTATGATTTGATAAAATCTCATAAATAAGTCCCTCGTAATTATAGTCTCTACCGTAGATTCTATTTAGGATGATTTTATCAAATCATAGGAACTAATTTTAATTATATACCATAGGAACTAAATTCTCACTTTTTCGACCAAATTTGTAATTATTTAGGAGAATTTTTAAAAATAGAGAAATAAGGAAAATATTTACACAAAATAGCAAAATTTATATATAGTTGTGATAGACGTTGGTAGAAGTCTATCAGGGTCTATCAGTGATAGAAATGATAAAAGTCTATCATCGATAGATGCTGATAGAAGTCTATCAATGTCTTTTTTTTTTTTTTTTTTTTTTTTTTTTTTTTTTTTATATATAAATAGTTTATTTTTTCGTGAAAAATTCTCAATTATTTAACTACAAATAAATGCAATTAATATGAAATAACTCTAACGACCTTACTTGAACATGATCTATTTTATAGGTTGTGCAACTGTGTTCTTGAGTTCTAAGGAGACAATATGAAATAACTCTAAGGCTGGCAAGTTTTGATTGTCACCAATGAATGTCATTGCACGTTGGGAATTTCGGTGACAGTCGGACTAGTACCGGGAATGCGTGCAGGGGAAGAAGAAGAGGAGGAGGAGGACAATGTAGCTAGCTTAATAATGGAAAATGGGAACTAGTTATACCCTACAAGTGTAATGCTTGACTTATATATGTGGAGGGTTTTTCTCTCTGTGGAGCTTTTGAGTGTAATCAGATTTGCTGATATACTACTGAAATGGAATTGTTTTGTTCCAAAGAGAAGTGCTTTCTCAAAAATACTAGGGCTTCTAGGGTATAGGGTTTTGTAGAGCTTGGATTTGGATATATTTGGACCTTTTTTTTCATGATTTAACCTAAGAAAGGAAATTATATTATGTTGAGGATTGTTGACTAATATAATAATGTCAAATTTAATGATTTTTTTAAATAGAAAAAACATGATTGTTAACATGTATTAATTGACTAGTAAATATATCAAACCATTAAAAGATATGGCAAACTGGATGCTATTGAGCATAAGTTTATCAGAGTATGAGCAATTCCTTTTTATTCTTCTAGTTTGATTCCTCAATATTCTCCAAAAAAAATTATTGTAAAAAAAAAAAAATCCAAAATTTTAAAGTTAGTTCTCTTCCACTCAGTCTAACTATGTTTTTGGATGATGAAGGTTGAAATGACATCAATTTTAATAATGTAAGTAAAGAATGATAATTTATATCTCATTTGATTAAGGGCATGTTTGAAAGTGGTTTTTAAATAGTTAAAATCGCTTTTGTCATTTTTATAATCACTAAAAAAATATATTTTACTCACTCAAAATTAATTTAAATTTTAATTTTACACTTTTAAATGTAATTTTCAATTATCAAAAGTTGCTTTGAAAGATTAAAAATTTTGAAAAAGACAAAAGAGATTTTAACCATTTTAAAAACAAGGCATAGGCTCTAATGGTAGTAGATATCACTAATTGTTTCTCTCAAGCGACAAATAAAATTTTTAAGCTTCATTTTTTAAAAAATAAAAAATGAAATAGTTATTGCGGCTTAAATTTGGTTAATATTAAAATGGAGTTATTGTCATAATAATCAGCAAAACACACCCAAAAAAAAAAAAAAACCTTTGTAATTTCCACCTTCATCCGTAATCCGTCGTCTCCGATCGTTTTTTTAATTGTTGTTTATTTATTTTGTTTACTTTAATAAATTATTTATAGGAAAATTTTCACATATATAAAAAATATCAAACTATTTACAAAAAGTAGCAAAAACAATATTGATAGACTTCTATCAGTGATACATTTCTATCATTTTTATTACTGATGGACTCTGATAGACTTCTATCCGCGTCTATCAACACTATCTAAAATTTTTGTATAAATAATTTCTTTTATTTTTCTATTTTTAAAAATGACCTTTATTTATAATTGTTAATATGTGATTCTGTTTTTTTTTTTTTTTATAGCAAAAAATCTGATTGTTATTCGCAAGTTTATCCTTTCTTGCCAACATCAACATAGCTCGACATTTATTAATAAAAAAAAAAACATAACTTGACATACATTTTATACCATCAACTCAAAATATATAATAAAAAGTGATTTCCCCCCTAAAATAATGAATCATTTGTTGCAAACCAATTTGGGTTTATAATTCATACATGCATGATACATCCATGATTCGTCACGATTATTGGTTTTTTTTTTTTTTTTTTTTTTTTTTTTTTTTCTTTTTTAGTTCATCTGGATTATTGAATAGATATTTTGTTAAGAAGAAAAAAAATCACGGGTCATCAATTTATAGTACATATTTATAAATTTACTATGATGTATAACCATATGCTTAAATTCCAAAGGAAAAGAAGAGGAAAACATTTTTCCAAAAAAAAAAAAATAGAATGGGCTGGGCTGTAAGTTCTTGCTATTAAAATTCATGTGGGCCGTCCTTCAGTTTGGGCCTTGGTGGGCCGAATTTAGATTCGGCCCAAATCACCAAATGAAAACGGGCCGCTGGAATCGTGGAAGCCGAATTCAAAGGTTAAGCGAGAAGTCGGAGCTTGAAGCTTTGGATTTCGCCGGCTACCATCTGAACTCTTAAGCGCCAAAAGGTTTAAGTCGAGAGCTTCTTCTTCTTCTTCTTCTTCAACCTTAACCCCTGCACAGCATAAACCCTAGAGGCACCTCCCATCCGATCTTTTTCTTGGTGAATCAATGGCTAAGCTGTCCGTTCGTAGCTCGAGTAACAATGATAAGAAGAGCAAGAAGAAGAAGAAGAAGAGTTCCGGGCCGAAAGCCTTGACGATGAAGGTCAGCGCTCCGAAGGCGAATCCATTCGAAAGCATCTGGTCTCGTAGGAAATTTGATGTCCTTGGGAAGAAACATAAGGGAGAAGAGCGTCGTATTGGCCTTGCTCGTTCCGTTGCCATTGAAAAGGTAGTCTCCCTTGATAATTCTTGTGAATTGATTAGTTGATTTTCGTTTTACTGTATGCGAGTCTTGGGAGTCTACTTTCTTCCTTTTGTTTGATCGTTAGTCCTTTTTTTGTGAGGCAGAGGAAAAAGACGCTATTGAAAGAGTACGAACAAAGTCGCAAGTCTACAGAATTTTCCGATAAGCGAATTGGGGAATGGGACGAAGAGCTTGGGGAGTTCGATAAGGCTATTTTACGTTCGCAGCGGGAACTGAAGGTGAATATACATTGGTTTGCTTTGAGTATTTGATTCTAGCATTGTTTACTTTCGTCTTTTCTGATTGAATTTTTCTTTAGCGAAAACTGAATAAGAGCAGCAAATATAACTTATCTGATGGAGAAGAAGATGATTATTTTGGAACCCAAAATCTTGGTGCTTTACCTGCAAACGACGATTTTGAGGACGAAATAATGCCCGATGACGATGACGATGCGGCAGCTGCTGAAACCAAGAGTACGTATAAAGCTTCTGTTAATGTATGTCACTGTAAAACATGTTTTCTTCATTTTTCTTCCAAATGCTGCCTTCTTTTTTCTTCACCCGATGCCGGGTTTTTTTTTTTGTTCCCTTCATTAATTGGAAACAGAACACCGGATTTAGTTTCTTATTATTGGTTACCCATCTCTTTTGTTGAACTAGGAATTCTATTAATGTTGGAACACTATTCCTTTATTCTACTTTTGCTTCTTTGAACTCACATTAATACCATTCATTGTACTTTGCAGAGGGGGCTTATCGTGATGCACTATATCAACAAAAAGGTCGTTTTTTAGAAGGAGAAGAAAATGTGAGATTCCTTGATATCTATTATTTTTCTTTTTATGTTATCGCATCATATAGGGCCAAATTTTTGTACTAATTTTCATGCTTGCAATACACATGAATGTGGGATTTTGCCTTTCCAGAAAGTTGTAGCTAAAATTTTATAAGTCTCTCCTGTCGTAATTCTAAATTTATCTCTTTACAGGGAGGAAAAAATGTGAAAGCTTTAGCTTTACTGTTGTAACAAAGTTTGCCCATACAAGTTAATAGGACATGAATGATTTATACTTTAGGCTATGCTATAGATTTGTATATATGAATGTATTTGGATGAACAACTTTATTGCAAGTATGTTTTAGCTCATATATGCATATCTATACATGTTACTTTCAAGGCATTGTGTATTTCTGAAATCAGTGGTCTTAATTTACAGAAACGCAAAAGCAAGAAGGAAGTTATGGATGAGGTTATTGCAAAGAGCAAGTTTTTCAAGGTGAAGATTTTTTTTTTCAGTCTTCCAGATTCAATGTGTACAAATTTTGATAATTTTCTATTTCAAGGTGAGTTATTATTATTATTTTTTTAATGTCTCAACCTTTCTTCTCAGGCACAAAAAGCAAAGGATAAGGAAGAAAATGAACAACTTGTTGAAGAATTGGACAAAAAGTTTGAGTCGTTGGTCCAGTCTGAGGCATTGTTATCTCTCACTGGTTCTGGTAACTCAAATGCCTTGAAGGCTCTTGTTCAAAAGAGTATTTCAAATGAGCATTTAAAGAAGGCTAATTTCCTGCTGCTGGAAAAACAGAAAATTTTAATCAGGTATTACATCATCTGTTGTCTATATTCCCACCAAGTTGATTCTGTAGTTCTGATTTTTAGTCATCTTCCATCCTGTTATTGATTCTTTTTTAATATGCAATTCTAGATTATTTAGAATATTGTATGTCTAAGAAAATGAGGTCTTCTTTCTGCATGATGCAGGAAAAACCTGATGCTTTTGACAGGCTTGTTAAAGAGATGGCAATGGAAATATGTGCACGTCCCTCTGACAGGACAAAGACACCCGAAGAAATTGCCCAGGAGGAGAGAGAGCGTCTTGAGCTATTAGAGGTATTTTAATATTATTTTAACTATGTGAATGATGTCCTAGATTCTCTAATATGGACTTTCTTTTGTCCAGCTTCTGTTCTAGTTGAATTCGTGTTTAAGTGAGTATTTTAGTTTTACAGTGTGTTAATATCAGGACGTGTTTTGGACATTCCAAACTTTATCCTAAATATATATTTTTGAAAATGTAAAATTTAAATTCAAGCCATCTAGAGTTGATCTCAAATTAAGAAATTTTATTACATTTATATTCAAGCCCATATCAATTTGGGTGAAAATTGGACGTGTTTTGGACATTCCAAACTTTATCCAAAATATATATTTTTGAAAATGTAAAATTTAAATTCAAGCCATCTAGAGTTGATCTCAAATTAAGAAATTTTATTACATTTATATTCAAGCCCATATCAATTTGGGTGAAAATTGAAAATCAAAAGGTACAACAATGTAGGAAAATCCGAATGAAATTTGTTATTATAGAAAAATTTGATTGAATATAACTCTAATTGTATAGTGTACATAAAAAGAGTAGAAAGGAAATTGTATTTCAGGCGCCCCGAACATAGACTTTTTAAACCTAGACTAAATAATGTTACAGACACCCTAGCCATTTTTCCTTTTTTTTTTTAAATGAGAGCACACACCCTAGTCATGCTTAGCGCTCTAGACTTATAACTCAACTCAGCGCTCCAAACACTTGTGGCTATTTATGTGAATAAGAATATTAGAAAGTGGCATGCAATCTTTTTGAGTTTACTGGTGAATTGTCTTCTGTATACTTCAATACAGCTAGTACATTTAATGATCTCTATTTATATAGTGATTGGAATTATATTTTATCCAAATGTTTATGAGTTCCTGTTTGAACATTTTCTAGCTTCTTAAAAGGATTGTTGAATGTAGAACACGTTTAGTCATTAGTAAGCATGTGCATTCATTCTATCTTGTTGGTGATATCTATTATCATCCGAGACGTTGAATGTATGATGTTTGAGAGTTGGACATTTCTGCTACTTACCTTTTCCTTTACCTCTTGGGACTGGCCATTTAATCTACATTATTTGTTTAAACTTCAAATTTAATGGCATCTTACCTTTCAGGAGGAAAGACAGAAAAGGATGCTTGCGCCAGATAACTCTAGTGATGAAGAAGATGATGATGCTGAAAATACATCTGTAGGGAAACGGAAATATATCTCTGGGGATGATCTTGGTGACTCATTTACACTTGATGATGAGCGCAGTCATAAGAAGGGTTGGGTCGATGAGATTCTTGGAAGAGAGGATGCTGATGGCATTGAAAGTGAAGATGATGATTCTGCAGAAGATTCTGACAGTAGTCAAGATGATGCGGATGGGGATTCTGATGATGAATCAGTGGAAGATGGTAGCTCTCGTGAAGTGAAACATTCTTTGAAGGATTGGGAACAGAGTGATGATGACATTCTTGACACTAATTCAGAAGAGGATGATGAAGCTAGTAAAGGAGAAAAAGAGCAGGATGAGGATCATCCTAAAGAGAGAGTGGATCACAAAGGCCCTAAAAAGGCATACAAGAGCTCCATTGCTAAAAGTAGTAAAAGCAATGGAATCTCTGAAGATGCTAAGAAATTAGAAAGGGATACAAAGCGTCAAAGTAAACCTGAACTTCCTTATATAATTGATGCACCAGAGAGTTTTGACCAATTTTTGTCGTTATTGGCCAATTGTTCAAATAGTGATATAATCTTGATCATTGGTCGAATTCGGGCAAGCAATGCTATCCAGTTAACAGAAAAAAATCTGGAAAAAATGCAGGTATGTTATTGTTTATATTTATATGTTCACATAATACATCAATGTCTTTTTGTTATTGAAATCAACTTGTTTATACGCTCTTGGTAGAACCAAGTTACGTTGAACAATGTCTGCTGGGTGTTCTCTCGTTCAACTTGTTTATCAGAAGTCAGAAACACATTGTAAGCTATTAACATATTAAAACAACATATAAAGGTCATTGATTTAAACGACTTGGGAATATGTGTGGTGTATTGATTTAGACTATTAATGCAGGCTTAGGGAGTGACTATAAAGGCACGTTTTTTTATATCTGGTGTAAATGGAGGTTCTATATTACCTAGGTGTTTACTGGGAAAGTAGTTTAGTGACACTGAATCTGTTCTCGTTTAAACTTAGTAATTAGGTGCCTAATCTTACCTTCGTTAATCTGTTGTTGGATCTGACATGTAAATACTAATTTTGTAGAAAGTTGGTGTTTATTACGAAACAAACAGCCTTTTCCATGAGTCATGAATATAGTCTTGAATGCATCTTAGTTTGTATAACTTTTACTGGTTCACTTATTGAAATTCAAGCTCCATTTGTATGTTTGAATCTTCATAAGTTTTGTTGTCAGCTTTAATATGGAAAATACTTTTTCTCGAGAAAAGCCTGCACATTCTCCAATTTTCTCCTGCTCATTTCTTGGATGCTTATGATATTCCCCTCTTCACTCACACGCTGCAACAAGATTTCCCTCTTTGTTTGGAATATACAAGTACATTCTTTGTGCCATTGGATTGCTTTTTAACCGTTGGTATTCATGTCCCATTCAGAAATTCTATGGTATACTTTTGCAATATTTTGCTGTCTCGGCAAATAAGAAGCCATTGAATGTGGAGCTACTCAATTTACTTTTCAAGCCACTGATGGAAATGAGTATGGAGATTCCTTTCTATGCTGCAACATGTGCTAGGATGAGGATATCCCACACTCATCAACAATTCTGTGTTCAGAATAAGAATCCAGGTTACTATTATGAAATCAATTATTTTCTTGGTCCTGTTGGTATATGCATTAAATACCATGTACAGAACTGAATTCCAATTGTTCTTGCAGAGAATAGCTCCTGGCCTTCTTCCAAAACTCTGATCCTCTTGAGGCTGTGGTCAATGATATTTCCTTGCTCTGACTACAACCATGTGGTCATTACGCCAGCAATATTGTTGATGTGTGAATATTTGATGCGTTGCCCTATTGTGACGGGTCGGGATATTGCAATAGGGGCTTTCTTATGTTCTCTGCTGCTCTATGTATGTTAAGCTAATTATTATCATTTTATTTTATTTTGTGCACAAATATTTTCTATCATTCATTTGAAATCTTGAATGTTAAAGTCCTAATTGGACTTGTAATTTTGGTTTTTGTTTTTTCCCGTTCATATTTTTATGTGAATGATCTAAGTTACTTCCTGTTTTAAGACTTGTTGGTAAACTTCCCTTTAGGCAAAGTAGTTCCTTTGGAGTACATTATACCATCGATGTATCTCTATTAGTTACCTTTAATAACTTCTAATCTATTTCGCATTTGTTGAGTGGATTTCTTGCGTTGTTCTGTGTACCTATTCCTTTTCAAGAATTACCGTTTCTGTCTTTTTCATAAGGGAAACTTCTCTTAAAATGTAGGTTGCCAGACAATCTTTGAAGTACTATCCTGAAGCAATAAACTTTCTCCGGACTTTGTTGGCTGCAGCAGTTAGTAGGCCATCATTGTCTCAAAATCCTCAGGTATACCGAAAAGTTCAGACAATTATTTTAAGTAGTTCCATTTGCTCGATAGATTTAACTCTATGGGGGGACTTCATAGTTGGTATATTTATCGGAATGACCAATATACACATTTGTTTCTCAACAGATTTGTCATCTAGTGGATTTGCAAGCACTTGGGCAGTTGCTGCGTATACAGAATCCTACACACGAGATTACCCCCCTGAACTTCTTCCTCATAATGAACTTAACTGAAGATTCTTCTGTTATTAGCTCCGACAATTTCAGGTACCTTTTTGTCTCTATTCTCCCTCCTTTTGAAATTGACCCAAGAGTGAAATGGTTCTAAACTATTCCAAATGAAAAAGTGGTCAAATTCTTTGTTATTGATGGACCAAATAGATTCAATTGAACACGCTCTTCGTTGATGAGTACGAAAAACCAACCATCTCTCACGCCTTATCTAATTGTTGCCTCCCTCGTCTTGGAAAATGAACCTTTCTTGAGATGCCTAAAAGGAACATAAGCCCATTGCAGAAGTCTCTTCTAATAAAGGGGAAAGAATCTAACACAAATCGAACACTTGGTGCTTTACCATCCAATTTTTGGCAATGGAACAATGGATGAACTCATAGGATTGTTCTTTGCTAAGAAGCACAAATACTTTAGTTTTAGTTTGGACACTCCGACGCTTGTCCACTTGGTTGCATAGTAGATAGGTGTTACACTAGTGGCACAAAGTCAATATGAGTACAATATTTATTAGACACACTTGTTAAGCATACATATTAAATGCACACAAAAATAGCTATGACAAAAATAGTACATTTTGGGCACAAAAAACACAAGACTCATCATTTTTAAGCATATAAATCCATAAACTTATACTTAAAAACTGTATGTGTGTATGTGTGTGTATGTATATATTTTTTTTATATGAAAATCTGCTTTCATTGAGAAAAATGAAAGAATACGAGAGCATACAGAAAAACCAAGTCTCCAAAACCCTCCCTTATAGAAAGGGTTTCCAACTAAGCATAATGTTGCCTATAGAGTAATTACAAAAAAAGCTTTGAAACTATAGCCCAAAGCAACAGATGAAACCTCACTAAAGACCAAATCTCACTAGGGTCCTTTTCCAAACTTCTAAACACCCTATATATATATATTTAACAACCGTGCTTTTCTTGAGAAAAAAAATTGAAAGAATAATAGGGCATTAAAAAAAAAAGAAGAAAACCTACTTCAAAAAATGTATATTTTGATAAACATGTCTTCCCTATTTCTAAGTCCTAGATTTGTACCCAAATTTGAAATTAGTATTAGATTTTTGTCGTGTGATTATTACTTTGGTTTGGGACTTGCGTATCGGAATCAGAGTGAAGATATGTTTTCAATGAGAATTGAATCTGTTGGATGATATCAAATTCACGTCTTCCACCAGTAGCATCAAGGTTTGGTCTTTGAAATTTGCAGGGCCGGGTTGCTGTCAACAGTTACCGAAACTCTTGATGGATTTGTCAATATATATGGTCAATTGAAATCCTTCCCCGAAATCTTCTTGCCGATATCGATAATTTTATACGAATTGGCAAAGCAAGAGAACATGCCAGATGTATTACAGGGTAAATTCAGAAAAGTAGCTAAAGCGATTGAAGCCAAAACAGAGGAGCATTATATGGGGCGGCAACCTCTTAGAATGAGGAAGCAAAAGGCCGTGCCCATCAAACTACTTAATCCAAAATTTGAGGAGAAGTACTTTCTTTTCTTCTATTCTTTCTTTAAGTTATATTCATGCTCTCTTTAGTTTTGTCTGACTCCAAATTGTTGCAACTTCTTGTTACTACTTCCACAGCTTTGTTAGGGGAAGAGATTACGATCCAGATCGAGAACGAGCTGAAAGAAGAAAGATGCAGAAGCTTTTAAAACGTGAAACTAAAGGAGCAGCTCGTGAACTACGCAAGGATAACCATTTCTTGTCCGAAGTGAAGGCGAGAGATAAGGCACTGCAGGAAGAAGAAAGAGCAGAAAAGTATAAAAAAGCAAGAACTTTCCTTGAAGCGCAAGAGCATGCTTTCAAATCTGGACAGTTGGGAAACGGACGGAAGAAAAGGAAATGAAACTTGTGAATCTAATGTCAGTTTGATTTGTGTTTCATGGTCTGCAAGAGGACAAACAAATTTTGGTACAATCACAATGAAAGCGAACCAACCACGGAAAAGAGAGCCAGCCATAATTCGATTCGATCGTGTGCGCTCGCGTCTCTAGTGAACCAGTCAAAATTTTGGTACGAGGTAATATTCATATTTCTTTATTGTATTTGTTTCTCATCCACTTCATTGATTAGGTTCACAAGTAAGAAGCCTCTCTGTGTTTTTTGGTCGTTTTCTGTATGTATACTTGGTGAATAGCTTCATCCTCGGGAAGATAGGACACGAATCTAGGGAAATTGAGCTGATAAATGAAAAAAATATTGTTCCATTTTAGTTTTGGAACAGACAGATATTATTTAGTCAGTTATATATTGATCCAATATTTAAGAAGTTTAAATATGATTTTGGTCTTGTAATTCAGAACCATACCATGAGAATATCTATTTTATTTTATTTTATTTTATTTTGAAGAAACATATCACATTAAACCCCAAGAAGAGGGGAAATGCATGAATCTTCCACCCAAAAAAGAAACTAATCAAGGAGGAGGATCAATAGCCCATTCCTCCTCCGCCCAAGCCCAACTAGCAAACTTATGGACAACAAAATAAATGGATTTGAAGATAAAATTAAAACTCTTAGGAGGTGTTTGGGGTGAAGAGTGCAGAGTTATGAAGTCAAGGGAGTTGTGAACTCCTAGGGCCTACAGTATAAGGAGTTGATAAGATTTAAAGTTGATGTTTTTTAGTAGTGGGACCCACCAACTCCTTGAGCCACTCTTACCTCCAAAATCCTTGGGTCAAACAAACCCTTAATGTGCACAATTACCATTAGATTTCATCTCTTAGAGAAGAACATTCTGAGGAGAGGTTGACATGCTATTGTGGTTTTGATGAGAGAGGGAATCAGATTTGACTTCACAATTGAAGAAGTCATGATACAAAGCAAGCTTAAACCTGTGGATTAATGCCCGTACTTTTGTCAAAAATGCATCAAGGCGAGAAGGAATCCAATCGGCTATATGAGCCCTTCAAATTTTTTATGACCACCCCCAACCCAAAATGATGACACCCGAGTCTACATTAATCTTCAAATACCCTTTGGAGGAGGCTTCCACCGAGCATTCTCTCCATCCGATCCCCTTTTACCATTGGCAATCTAATGGCGATGGGCCTAAAAATTATGATCCGACCACAACAACCAACAATCCACACAAAACAGTTCAACTTCTGATGCTAGGACAGCCGAAAACAAATGAACCAAATTACAAAATTATGGTTATTTGTGTACTTTTATTGAGAATAGTATAGGATCATGTGAATAAAAATGGTTACGTTTTTCAATGTACAAGAATCACATTATGAAAGCATGGGAACTAAGAAAAAATAAACCGGACATGTAATTCTACATCCAAATAATTTTACCTAATTTGAGTATATCTGGAACTGCACCATTGGTTTTTTTATATACAATTTTCACTAAAAAAAAAATGGGAATTTCTATTTCTTCAACTAGTACTAATTGATGGGAGAAAGACATACATATATCAATTACCACAATAAGTGGTAGCATCATATTCAGGATTCAAGGAATACTATACTAGATCTACGCCCATACCAATCAAATAAATCAACCAAATAGGTCATAGAATATTCATCTTGACGAACTTTTTTTTAAAAGATATTTTCTGTTTTTTTGGACAATATGTTTCTTAAATTGCCAATTTATAAGTGAAGATAAAATTAATACCTTTCATCTAACACTCCCCTCACTTGTAGGCTTGAAATATGAAAAAAATCCATCAAATGAAAATCAATATTAAATGGAAAGGAAACAACACTAGATTCAAGATATACCACCCCTATTTTTTTTTATTAATAGGTTCAAGATTGATATCTATTTGATATAAACTTCAACACAGACATTTTAGTCTCTTAAAAACGGATTAGTTTTGTAACATTGCAACTAAAATATCTATTTAGAAACTTCAATTGTACAAATAAACATTAATCTCCAAGAATTAAAGGTGTATTTTGTTCTTCTCTTCTTATTAAGAGTTGCACCGCATAAAGACAGATATAACTCAAGATGATCTAATAAGTATCACTAAATATTCTTAAATAGTTTTGTTATTTAATTCTTTTTATTTTCTTTCTCAAGATCTGAAATAAAGCATTTAACTGGGCTCATAAATTAATCATAAAAAATGACGCTATAATTATCAGCAGATAAAATGTGAAAAAGGAATCCACCTTCTTGTCAATTCCTACGACTATCCACAACAAAAATAAAATAATAACAAAAAAATAACATACATTCATATTATGGGACCTACCTACAAATATGCTGTGTGCCTGTGGGAACTAAAAAAAGGGCGAAAAAAATATATAACATTTGCCTATATTTTTTTTTTTTAAAAAAAAAGTGTAAATTCAACCACAACTTCGTTAACACATAAATTTTTTCTTCATGTGGGAAATGAGTTTAAATTTTTCCTCAGCCTCCACGAGCTGGCGTATGTCTGTGCTTGATACTCGATCTGGATGAAACTTAAGCAACGCCCTTTTATATGCTGCTTGCACCTGAACCATTAACAAATGACTTTAAAACTCAATTTCACCCGGGGGTGAGCAAGGAAGATTGAAAAACCGACCGAACTGACTTTGGTCGGTCAGTCGGTTTAATACACATCTTAGTATGGGTCAGTTTTGCACCTAGCAAAACCGACTAGTCAGTCGGTGAACCCAAAGAGGTTTAAACCAACTGAAATTACATATAATATTTGTATAAAGAAAAATTAAATCAATTTTGACGTGCATTAATGGGGAAGTAAAAAACCAGGGGTACCATGGGTCGTTTCTAACTTCTGCTGACCGACGGATGATCACTCCTAATTTCACCTGCTATATAATGTCAACAAACTATCTACTCTAATAAGGAATGGTTTGTATAGTAAGAATCACTGAGGTTAGAAAATTAAGAATGATTCTTTGATTTCCTATTATACCTATAAACGCTATATAGTAAGCTCGAGCTTTGCCTTTCAGCCACCATCCCAAGAGATTTTCTAAAAGGCCAAACGTCTCATTATCTTCTTCAAACTTTGCCAGCCGAGGGGACCAACCTCAGGCAGCAAAAGGGCAGTCAGTAAATAAACAGATATTTTAGAAAATATTTTTCTTTCTTCTTGAAGCAACGGACAAGCATGGAGGAACATGGTCAAGCAAGGTTTCCTACAGGAGCAGGTCAAATTCAGATGCCTCTTTTGCGCACTTTCTGCTATGTTGAGACCCTCAATTTGTTGATGTGCAATTCTGAGCGAGGTGACCTGTTGATGTCAAGTTCGTGATGAGTCTGATCGGCAGCCGAGATGACTTGTCAAAGAATCTTGAAATGCTGTGGTGCTTGGCTATGTACAGTCCAAAACTTATTTTAGTACTGGTCTAGAATGGTGTCAAGACAAACTTGGGTAAGATGGCATACTTTGGCCTAGTGGTAAATAAAGGGCATTGATAAAGCAATAAAAAGGAACGGGTTCAATTCATGCTAGCCACCTACCTAGAATTTAATATCCTATGAGGTTCCTTGATACGGAAATATTGTAGAATTAGACGGGTTGTCCCATGAGACACGGACACTCACAGATATTTAAAAAAATAGAATTGCATACCTTTTAGCTTCATTTAATCCCCCATGAACTACAACCAATCATCCTCAAACTAACGACCAAATGGTTACAAACCACACTTTGGGCAATCTCATTTGACATTTGGTGGGACACAAACCTACTCAACGGTTTTTACTCTTCCTCAAGCAAAATTTACCTTTAACCATATGATGAATGGATCTACAAGAAAGACTCCATCTGAGATTGTGTATACAAAACTTCCTACACTTGCTATGGACTAGGCTGATCTCCCTTCTATTGTGGATGTGAACTAGGAGGCAGATCATATGGTTCAACGAATAATTGAGTTTCACAAAGAAATCACCAAGCATCTCACTAAATCTTATTTACTAGTCCAAAGTTGACCTTCACCACCGACAACTTGAGTCCAACATTGGTGATTTGGTGATGGTTCATCTGAAGAAAGCTCGATTTCCTAAAGGCACATACCACAAACTTAAAGAAGAAAGATCGGGCCTTTTCCTATTACTCATGGGATAATGCCAATCGGGTCAATTTTTTGGATACATATCAGATCACTTTGGCCTTAAACGTCGCCGATCTCTTTCCCTACCATGCTCCTGATGGTTATCAATTTGCACCTTAACTCGAGCCTGAGAGTTTCATTTTGTGGCGGGGCAATTGTTGTAGTTACAATGTAGTTATTCTTTTGAACCCCGAAGTTACTGCCCTGTTTTCATTTTGTTTTGGCCGACAGCTTATGTTTACTTCAGTTTTTGCCTTCGTAGTTCATTTGCCCACTTCATTAACCATTGGGTAAAGTGTGGCTGTAATCTACATCTTCAAGGCATTACGAAATAATAGAATTGAGAACTTTCTTTCAGTCACATCTGGCTTCTTTATCCACCATCGCATTTTCAATAAGAATCAAATCCACTACTATGTGTCTTTTCCTTTTACCAAGTCCGCTTGATTGAAAGAAACTATGAAAATGAGCTTTTTCTACCTAACATCTTAGAAATAGCTTTATATAATCAATTTACCAGGCTGATTGATCTAAAACCATTTACTCCATTTGCCCTTCTTATATCTAGTATTTGAATACCATCATTTGCTTCACCAAGGAATTGGAGCCACTCATACCCCTAAGTAAATAAAACTCTCATACAAATATACTAATATGCATCGAGCATAATGTTTATGGTATTTTATCCATTGAAAACAATGAAATACTCACCGACGATGTTCATACTCGAGAACAAATGATAAAGCATACCTCTTGTGACGAAGGCGGTAAGCCACTTCCAACTTGAATCCCCAACCCACGTAACAAGGAGGCCATATCAGTGCAGCTCATTTCCAACTTATTAAGCTCTTTTCTCACATCCACACGAAGTTGTTCCTTCAAGCTTATATTTTCCTCATCCTGAAATATTCAAAATGTTAGATGAAAAGGAAAGCATCCTCTGACAAACTGTCATGAATTCTGGTAGCTATACATAATCAGGTTTCCTAGCTTGATTATAGATAACCACCATGAAAGATTGAAAAGATTAAATCATTTGAAAAGCCTACCTTGATTTAGAAACAAAAAATAACAGCGAAAAACAGAAAACCAATCTGGACCAAATCAAATGGGTTTCCCATTTCAAAAAGGGACGTCCTGTCATACTAACTCAGTTCCATAGATTTTCAGTAGTAGTAAATTTGAAATAATGCCCCTAAAACCGGAGGTATAGTTTAGAGGGGAAAAGGCGAATATTTCCACCACCCAACGTTGCAATTTTTCTCTTTTTTTTCTTTTTTTTTTTTTAAGTTTTGAAACAACTACTTTCATTAAGTCTGGCCAGAAACCAAAAAGCTAAAGAGTATACACAAGTACCTTCTTTTGTGTCTCTCTCACTTCTTCTAAACGTTTCATTTGCCTTCTTTGCATGTCTAGTAGCCGCATTCTCTCCGCTTTTCTTTTTCTACGTAATCTTTGTGCTTCTTCAGCCTGTAAAATAGTGGGGGGTAAAATTTAGGAATTATTTCGGGAAATTATCTCCATAACAAGAACTGGTTTTGAGAACTGATCTTATTTCTTCTAAACCTACTATATTTATGTACATAAAATCAAAATTCAGAAGCATATTTTATCAAGAATGGTAATGGGGAAAAAACATCTATGAGATCAAAATAAGGGGAAATTCATTTTAATAAATAGTTATAAGCGTCTTTTCAATAAAAAAAAACTTTTTTTTTTTTCACTCAACTTCCAAATAGGGCCCAAAGATAACATATTCATGCTGACATAAACGATATTTCAGGATCTCATCCTAATTCAACCTATTAACATAGCCAGATCACTTATTGTTGTTACAATTAGTGCAATGCCAAATTTAGAGGTTGGTGAGCATTGGAAGTTGTTAAAAGCAAAGGAAAGCCTTTAGAGGATGGATGCAGAAACATGTCCTTAACAATTGACACAAGATTTTGGACTTAATCAATGAAATAATGTAGCCTCTTCTAGATAACTTGTTATTCAATTATCTTGCCATGAACAAAAGAAATAGTCTAAGTTATCCTCAACCACATAAACTTGTTCAGTCCTACCCCAAATGCAGCTTATTAATAAATTATCTAATATGATGACAACTAAATTTTCTTTCCATGTTCTCTTTATCTGTGCAAGGACCACCCGTCTTCCAAAATGTAAAGCTAATGTAACTCAACATTGAAGAGCCTAAACTCCATGAATTCTTAACCACAAGTTTTTATTATTATTCAAAAGTCATCCTAATAAACAAGGGACTAACCCACTATTTAGAAAGAATAATAGTCCACTATGTAAGCCAATTACTAACAAGCAAACTAACCAATTACCAGACAAACTAACCAAAAACCATTTAGCAACTAGAAACTAACAAACTCAAATTAAAATTACGATATTGCACGGCATTAAACTGTGACAAGCAAATCCCTTGGTGGATAGATTTTCTTTAGTAAGGTAAATGTAACTATATTTTATATAAGAGAGTCAATTCATGGCCATGGCCTGACCTGAATTTGTAGCTCTTGTTGCCTAGTTGTCCATTCTTCTTCCATTGCTCGCCTGTATTCATCAGTCTCCTTCAGCCTTTCTCGTTCACAAATTAAATCCTTCACAGTGTGTGGTGCACGAGCAAAAGGACTATCTTCGGCTGAATTGCTCTTTAGTTCAGTCAACAAACAACAGTCACCATTTTCAGCATTTTCAGGACTAGAACATGCTTGTACTTCAGATTGCTGCTTCATTTGATTTTCTACATCAAAATTTGTATCAGAATCACCACCATGAGAAGCAGATGCCTTATCTTGCTCATCGACTGTGAAATAAGCACGACGAACATCATGCTTTCTCCTCAGAGAAGCCTCTTCCCACTGTTGTCGGAGCTTTTCAAAAGACCCTTCCATAACTTCACAATCAGAACTATCACTATCTGAGGAACTGCTGTGGGAACTGATATGTAAGCCAAAATGATTTCTAGCAGGTGCTTTTCCATAGTTTCTTCGCATACACTTTCCCATAAAAAATGCATATTGTTTTCGTCTATGTTGACCATCTAACTCTACAAAATGCCGCCGAGAGGACGAAGGAAAGGTTCTTGAAGGTGAGCAGGCATCCTCGGCATCCTCATCTGAGCTACAATCATCTACATATATACATGATGGACTTTTTCTGTTTTCTGTCGATACATTGGGTCTTTGGAATTTCTTAGTTATGCATTCAGTATCATCAATGATGATAACATCATCCAGCCGATAATTCTCAACATCTATAAAAGCAACATCTTCATGACTTCCCTTTGCCATGTTTCCACTAAATCAACTGCTCTCCTTCACATCACTATACATAAAAGACACGACTCATTTTCTGATAGAAAACAGAGAAAGCCTTTACATCCCGCAGAGCAAAATAACTTTATAAAAGAGAAGAAACTTTATCATAATAGGGGATTCAAAATCCAATATCAAAGGAGAGCACCAAATGCAAAGGTCTACACCACTGAAACCAGATCTTTTATCACCATCATTTTTGTGCCCTATGTAAGAAATAAAACTGAACATCATAACAGAATACTATGGAAAATTTAAAAAAGCATCAGAAGTTAACAAGCTATATGCTATCTCTCTATCTTTTTGTGGTAAAGATCACTGGATGAAACAAGGAATATAATGAATCATGACATGATTTCTTTCATCCTATATTTCTTTAGTCTTTGAAAAATGGGGTCCTTTACTATAACTTTCCCTTTAATTGAAAGAAAACTATCCAAGGAGTTATCATTAGAACAAGAAATAAATATCCTTTTTAAGCAAATGCATCAAAGAAAAAACTGAATGCTCACAATTATTGCTAAAAGAATCATAAAAAAGATATGCAATACATGTTGGGAATGCTAGTCAATTGTTAGAATGACTTGTCATAAAAGTTTTATTTTTGCTTTTATCCCACATTCAAAGATTAATAAGTGTTTAATCCCCAAGATTTAAAAAATGTATTTCTTCATTTAATTTAAATCTTGAAACGTTTTTCGTATTTAATTTAGATAAAAAAAACGTTTCTATATTTAGGTCTGAAACGTTTTTAGTATTTAATTCAGATCTAAAACGTTTTTTTATTATTATTATTATTAAAAAGATTGGAAAACATGTTTGAAAAAGAGAGAATTATATACTTTTCTTTTCTTGAATCTGAGCATAATTTTCCTATTGATTCCAATCCTTCTGCGATGAGTGCACATCTGAGAAGGGTGTTGTGTTAACCTTGGGGAGCAATCGGCAAAAAACGATTTAGCACCGTGGTCGTGCCGCAATTTGCTTTCAAGGCAGTGGTCATTCCACGACACAACAATCGACATTTAGAACTAACAATACACACGCATAAATTGTAGGTTATCATCCAAACGCACAACTCCAAAAATGGATTCAAAATGCTCACCAGCATGACATCTCTGGATAAGATTGCTTAGCTAAACCCATTAACACATACACACACACATGCGAGCATAAACAAGAAACAAGGTAACACGTGAATGTTTTCAAAAGTCACCAACATTACAAGAGAGACTACGATTCCCTACACATAAATTTCATGGACAAGACAAATCATGGGTGGAGAATTCTTTAACCCTAGGGAGAACATGCAAAGTGAGGAACAGTTGATAAAAAGAAAACTAAATTCTAAAGGAAAATGATATTGCAGAAGGCATCCGTCTAATAAAGAACAAGATATTTCATAACGTTAATAAGAGCCCTAGTAATATAAATGCATGCTGTATAACACGGTGTCCTTCAAACATCATCTGCAAAGTCTATATCCAAACTCCCAAGCATCTGAAAGTATAATCACCATAAACTTTCAACCACATCATCGATTTTCTTCATTAGAAATCGCCAATTCTCAACCCCCCCCCCCCCCCCCCCCCCCCTCATAGTCCCCATTTGTTTGAAATTAGGAATCGGGAAACCAACATAATCCCACGTCGATTAAGCCTACACTGGAATCGGGGTCTTGACCATCCAATTCCAACGGACGCCTTAAGGTTTTCTTTCACCTTCAAGAACTTATAATAAGAATCAAAAGTAGAATCTGCAAACGACGACTATAGATGGTGAAAAGAACGAAATGGAAAAGAGATTCACATCCATACACACAAGAATGTACAAACGGCGGCAGATTGGAGCAGAATAGACAAATTCGAGATATTAGGTTAGATGGGCAACGCAGAAAATGGGGAAAAAGAGGGAAAATATGTGGTTGGGCTATGAGCATACCTGAAATTGAGAAGAGCGAGAGAGATAGCTGCCGTCGACGGAGAGAAGAAGTGGTAGTTGACGGTGGTTTGGCGACGGAGAAATTCAATGTCCATATAATTTCTTAGGTGGTGGGTGGGAGAATCAGGGAATCATTCGTGGATCGTGTTCTGAAAATTTTGACTGAATTGAAAATTTTTCGGATTAAGTAATGAGTTAGCATAAGAAGCTTGTTGAGGAAAAGTTAGGTTGGGACTTTCTTCTTAGTGTAATATTATGAACAAACCAACCATCGATATTAAATTTAAATAATAATAAAATAAATCACATTTTTTTAGTTTAATTTAAATTTATTAATTGCATTGGCATAACATTCCTATTTAGAAGTTGAGGTTTGATTTCCCATCCCTGCAATTGTTGTACTAAAAAATTATTTGCACTTACTTGAGTTTAGTTAGTTTCAACTTATCTTTACGAGTTCAAAAGTTCACATTAATCCTTATAATGAACATGTTATTATGCAATATAGTAATTGTTGTTAGTGAAACTTGACCTAACAAAATAGATCACATGTCAGTAAAAGACAAGAAAAAGAGGTATAAGGTGGAGGTAGACGGGTCGTTAGACCAATCAGATTTAATCATAACTTGTTCACAATTAAGAAAAAAAAAAATGGAAACCTAAGTCATGTTTCTTACAAATATATTTTATAATATTGTTGAAGATAACTTCATATTACAACAAAAATGGATTTTCACGACTCTAAAAAACTGTCATTAGCATATTCCTGAACTCTTTTTTAGTCTTTAAATTTATCATCAAAGAAAGTGTATAGATGACTTATGAAAAATCTGTCATTATTGGTTGTTTCATGTTTTTTTAATACAGTCAACAATAAACATTTATCATGTGTCATGACAACATTTTTTATGATAATTTTTCATTGCCAAAATCACGTTATTATTATTATTATTATTTTCTTACATTTAATGACTATTATTCTCAGTCATAAATTAGTGACACAAAAAAAACTATCATAAATTTTGAAATCTAAAAAACTTCATTTTTCTAGCAAAAAAAAAAACGTGATTTTGGCTTTGGTGACGGTTTTTTCTCTCTCCTCCATATTTTTGGCATTAATCATGTGTTAAGAAAAGTCATTTTTCTTACAAATATATTGTTATAAACGCATCACATACTATCATGTATTTCCGTCGGTATCTCACACACTATAAAAAAAATTTAAAAAAAAAAAGAAAAGAAAAAAAAAACAGTTTTCTCATCTCTGCCAAGTGTCAATCTCCTTTTCCTATATAGATAAAAAAACAATGGTTATATAAAATTTAAAGATTATTATCACGTGATTATAAATTTGGTCATCGTAATTTTAAAAGTTAGAATTTAATTTATATAGTTTGATAAAACTTTGTAAATAATTCCTATTATAAAAATTATTTAGGAAGATTTTTATTAAATCATAAGGATTAAATTTTAATTATAAATCATAAAAATTAAATTTTAACTTTCTCCAAACTATGAAGATTAAATTTGTAATTTAAACTTTTTTTTAGGCCGGAAAGAATTTGAATGGCTAAATTGTTTATTTTGTAGGAATAAATCAATTTGTAACGGTTCCATTATTGAAATGATAGTTATTTGTTATCAAATTAATTGAGCTATTACCATTAATTAAAGAGATGTGTTTCAAATATAGAAAAATGAGCTAAAATATAGAAAATTTTCATTGTCTATCAACAATAGACTTCTATTACTGAGCGATACACTAGGATAAACTTCTATTGCTTAATGATAAAAGTCTAGCGCGGTCTATCGTTGATAGATAGTTAAATTTTGACTTTCTTTTTAACAATATAGAAACTGCAAATTTTCTTTATTATTATTATTTAGTATGCATTACAAAAATTTCCTGCTCTAAAATAAGAAAGAAAAATTAGACGAAAAACAATATTTTTTTTTTTGTTTCAATCACAAAAGACAGTCTACAAGTTGATCCAGTAAAATAAGACTTCTTTATATTAAATTCGTTAATTACGAATCATTAAACAATTTTTTTTATATAGTTGTAAATAGTTTGATATTTTTTGTGTTTATGATAATTTTTCTTTTTTATTATTTTTTATTTTATTATTTTCAGTTTGTCACTCCGATTTTGGCTATATACTCCAGTTTTCGAAGTTATTTTTTAAAGAATTCTGATCATATGCTATTTTCCAAAACCACCATCCAAACGCAGTCATTTGTCCAATATTTCAAGACGCCACCATGAAATTTATATGTTGGGCTTTAAAAGAAGCTGGGCCCAATTTTAAACCAAGGCCCAATGCACCTTCCAGTAATAAACAAAATAACTAATTGAAATTAAAAAAAAAAAAAAAAAAAACATAAAAAGTAAAAACTTAGATAAGAATATAAGATCTCATGAATATGATTAAACCAACTTTAATTCCCACTTCAAACAACTTTACTATAATTTTAATAACAAATAATCCAACTTATTTCTAAGATAAATAAAAAAACACCGAAATAATATTATGTATTGATACAAGAATCACAAGTCATTTCAACCAGACTTATTAATAATATTTTGCTCTATGACATAGCGAGATTCAAACAACGACATGAGAGGTGAAAGTAACTGGATCGGATCTCTACAGTGAAAAGGTGCATTTGATGTTGAAGAAAAAGAACAAGTGTTGTTGTCAATAGATAGTCGTTTCGATGCACCGTCGCACGAGGGACAAGAGGTGAGGCGTGGTAACGGGAGAGGGTGGGGAGCGTGGCGTTGCAACCGAGTCAACGACCTCCTGTAAACGACGTCGTCTTTGTGAGCAACACTGGTTTGAAAGCCTGGAAACTCAGATGCAGCTGCACCAAAATCCTCCATTCCCAAGCTTTGCCTTTGGAAGGCCCTTTGTTGCAATCCCTTTGCTTCAATAAAACAATGTCAAACTTATTAAAGAAACCCCCAACTCTTGGCGTACCACTTGGACCCTCATTTATTACTCCCTAATTTGTTTATGCAATTCAATATATTTTTTTTTTTTGGAGTTTGATTCTTTTTTGCTACATATATATATATATTTACCGTAAGTTGATCACTTAAATTATAATTAATTAAATAAATAAAATTGTGTTGATGATTGTTTTTAACTTATATCATTATATTTTAAGAACTTAAGCATATGTTTAAGAATATGATTTTGAAAGAGTTAAAATCACATTGGATATTTTCAACTATTTTAAAATTACTACAAAACATATTTTTAATCGTTCAAAATCAATTTGATGGTATAAAAATTGCATTTGAAAGTTTAAAATGAAATATTAAATTAATTTTGAGATTACATGCGTGTTTCAAAGTGATTTTGAATACGACAAAAGTGATTAATACAATTTTATTAATTAATATGACAAGAAATGAATAGTAACAAAAAAATTATATATATATATATATATGTTTTTGTTTTTTTGGGTAAGAAATGCATGGCAACAATATTGTAGACCAGGGAAAAAGATCAATGGTTGATTTTCTAAAATTGGTATGTTTGAATCAATTAAATTCTCTAATCTAATAATTATATTCATTAAAAATAGAAGTGAATTAATTTATATATGACCTTTTAAATAAAAAGATTAACAAAATTTTAGGGAAAAAAATGATAAATTGGGGGTGATAACAAACTTTTGCAATATTGTTTTTTTTTTTTTTTTTTTTTTTTTAAATTTTAAGATTTAGACCTTAGACTTCAAGTAGTACATGCAAATTATCTGATTGTGCTTAAATTGGCTTTAACTTTTATTCTTTCTCCATTTCTTTGTACATATTTAAGACTAATTATGTGACCATTTTTCTTACTACTTTAGTAGGATTTATGAGAAATAAAGATTTGAAATAAATTTTAGTTGACTTTAGATGAAATCGAGTGAATTCAATCATAAAAATTTATGCTCTATTTGATAACAATTTATTTTTTTTTCTTAAAAAAATTAAATTTATAAACATTAATCTATGAGTTTATTTGTTTTATTATTTACTTTCTAAAAGTGTTTTTTAAATTCAAAGTCAAGTTTTGAAACTTAAAAAACATAGTTTTTTTTTTTAAATGAAAAGTTGGATAATAATTTAAATGTTCATTTAAGAAATGTGATTTTTTTTTTTATAAAATAAAGGGAGTTTTGTAATTATATCGAATCAATCAAATGAATAGAAAAGAATTATATCATTGGTTCACGATCAAGCATGTTATAACTATAAGAAAGTTAAAACATAATTTATTCATAATCCTCAAAAGTTAAAAGAAAAGCTATAATGTTTCTTTTCAACTATTTTATCAATCACAAATTAAATAATAATAATAATAATAATAAATGTTAAATCACACTTTATCAAGGGTGGTTAATCACAAATTTAAAAGTTTCTCAATTATATCTTTAGATTATATATATATTTTTAATACAACAAATGAAGATACGAAAGGTGAAAATTTTTACCTCAGGAGAGTAATACACATTGATTACCAATGAGTTATGTTTACTTTAATTATCTTTAAGTTTTGATATATTTGAGTTCCAAAATTTGAGAGAAATTAATTACCAATCTCGAAAATTTGTTAGAAAAACCGATAAATTTTGTAATATATAGTAACTTAACATATGAGTACTTTCATATTATTCGTAAATACAAGAAATTGTTTGAATATAATCATACTAACACTAATGTTTCGTATCAAAACTCTACAGTTAAACGTACGTGAAATTATTTGTATATTTTGTGATATTGCTGAATAAAGAACTGCCCAAAAATTAGATTCTCCATGTGGGACAAGAATCATAGCACGCAAATGCATAATATATAATATGTATGTATTTTTCCCTTACCCCAAAAAATTATAAAATTATAAAAATAGAAAAAAAAAAAAAAAAGTGAAACGCATCGTTTTCAGTGAGAAGAAACTGCAACAAGCACATGGCTTACTTTGCTTTAGAGTTCATATGTTTCATAATTTCCCCATAATTGTCTTTATTTTGCACCATTACCTATTAATATATATATATATATATATATATATATATATATATATATATATATTTACTTATTTACATGCATGTATCTGCATAACATTAAAGTCTTGTTTCATATTCATAATAAGTAATTTAATTTTTTTTTTAAATTTATAATAGGCAATTCAACCTTCTTTTGTGTTAAATAAATTTTTTAAAGAATTTTTGTTTCATGTTTTTAGAATCATTAAATTCAATGAATTTGCGTTTGGAATATATGTACAATTGAGAGTATTTGTGGTTACTAACATATTCGAATGTCATAATTTGAATCTAAATTTTATTTAAAGTTGAGATATTCATTTGTTTGCCGTGGTGAGGGAGAGATAGATAAACTTATTCGTTTATGAATTTAATGTTAAGTTTTTATATTTTAAAAAATTGTATATTAATTTATTCTTATATTTATATAGAGTTACTTTAGTTTTGATTTGTTTTGATTTATATTATAATTTTAAATTATTTAGTTAGTATTCAAACTAATTGAATTTTTCCTTTGAAGGATATATTAATTTCAGGGTGAAGATATGCAAAGAAAATTGTAATTATGAAGGACATACTCGTTTTGTTAATTCGTTGTTAATATGTAATTTTACTAATTTTGTCTTAATAAACTCTACAAACAATTTTTTTTTTGTTTTTAAACTTCCTTGTACCTTACGTAGGTTCTCTGTATTTTTGGAAGAAATTTATATTTGAATAAAGTTAAGTATTATTAGTTTTGCACAAAAGTTTTAAGTATTAATAGGTTTGAATTTCAATAACAGATTTTATTCTAATAATTTGGAATGCAAATATGAAAATACTCAAATTAACAAAAAAAAAAAAAAATTAATAATAATAAATAGAAGGTCTTTGCAGACACATATTGGCATCGGTAGAACTTCTCCGGACGAAATCTTCCTAAAAAGGGAGATAAAGGTTTTGTTAATGATACATGCATGAGGTATCGACGTATGAAGATCTGTCGATGTCATTTCTTAGCGTTAGGAAAATGGGCTCTCCCGACGCCAATTTTTGGCATTGGCAAAGACACTCTCTGCCAGTGCCACCAATAAAAGATTGTTCACTACATAGAAAAAATTGGACTCAAGAGAGCTTATTTTTCCCAACCGCCACCTATATTGGCTTCAGTAGAACCTTTCTCAAAGGTAAAAGAAAAAATTGGCACTCATAAAGACTCTCCCAACGCTTTTTACCATCAAGAAAAGGTAAATTTCTTGTAGTGAGATTTTGAATTTTGAAATTTTAAAATGGAAATTTATATTAAAAAGGATAAAAATTTTAACGAATAGAGTATTTCCGTTATAAAATTAATTCTTTTTTGTCAAATTAAAATATTTATATTATAATATATTATTATGATACTGTAAAATAATAATTATACAAAAATGTTGACATAAAACCTAATATATATTAATTAGTAATTATTTATATTAAAACTTAATATTTAGTGGTGGCTAAAACTAGTTTTATGATTCATAAATATAATATATCAAATACATTTTGAAACAATTTTTAAATGAAATCCAATTTCCCAATCTACTATCAAACACATATTTAAAAATGTAAAATAAAATTCTATTTTTATTAAATAATTTATGCTCAATTTTTTGTTTTTATATTGCCTACCAAATGACCCTAAACTTTCGATTTGTATCTAATAAGTTTTTCAACTTTTAATCCTATTCAATTTTTTTTTTAAAAAAAAACCACAAACCTATTAAAAATAAAATTGAAAGTTTATACCATTTGATAATCATTTGATTTTTGTTTTTGAAAACTGTGTTTGTCTTAGTACAACTTTTCTACTATGATTTTCATCTTTCCTAAATAAACATTTTAAATTTTTAGCCAACGTTCAAAAACAAAAATCAAGTTTGTAACGACCACTCCAGTTTAGTTTGTAAAACTTAGCTTTGTTTTTTAATACACTTCTAAAAAGTGATAAAAAAAAAAAAACAAAGAAATCAATAAGTAAAGTAGTGCTTATAAGCTTAATTCTTTTAAAATATAAACAAGGTTTTAATTGTTCTATTAAACACAAATTTCAATTTTATATTAATAGATTTGTTAATTTAAAAAAAAAACATTGAATATGTCAGGGATTTGTTAGACACAAAGTTGAAAGTTTAGAGATATATTAGATGTTCTTTTAAGTTCATGAATCTATTATACACAAACATCGAAATTTAGAGACTAAATATGTAATTTAACTGATATCTTATTTTCTCAAATATTTTTTTTTATTAATATTCAAACTAGGTTAGATGCATTACATTTTTCTCAGTCTTCGTGTCAATTACAACATATGGGGAAGGGAGATTAAACTTCCGATTTGAAGGGAGTTAATATATGTCAATTATCACCGAGCTAGTATATCCCTTTTATCACTATATATTTTAAAATTTTAGAATTTTCATTCTTATTGCATTTTACTATAATGAGTCTTTTTCTATGTAAACATACATTATTTTGTTTTTGAAAGTTGCACTTAAAAAGATCACGTACGGACATATTAACTATCTTCACTTATATTATTTAAAATAATATATATATCACTGTCTTTGTAATCGAAAGTATATATCTAAACTAATAAAAAAAAATTCTATCTCAAACAAGTGTAAATGAGTAGTCGAAACTTGATTTTAAAGATATATTTTGAAGTGATTTTGAAATTATTAAAATTATTTTTAAGCATACATTAAAAAATTAATTTAATGTTGGATTTTTACTCTTTAGTTGTGTAAATGATTCAATGAAATTTGATTTTGAACTTTTCAAAGGTGATATTTTTGCAGTGATCTTAAACTAAATGTAAGAACAAATATTTGAAAAAAAGTTAAAATTATAATTAATATTAGTCTCCTAACTTTAATTTTTTTTGTCCATACACTAATAGATTTTTAAACTTTTAAAAAAAGATGTAATAAGCCATTGAACTTTTAATTCTGTATTTAATAGACTTTTGAATATTAAGAATATCAATTAAATCATGGGTTATTTTTATATATAACAAAATGAGTCAACTTATTTACAAATATAACAAAATGATAAAATGTAGTATATCATTATCTATCAGTATCTATCAGATTGAAAAAGCTTTTTGTTTTTTGTTTTTTGTATTTATTTATTTATTTATTGCTATATTTGAAAGTATTTCCATTAGTTTTGTCATTTAAAACAATTACTCCTTAAATCATTGAACTTTCAATTTTGTATATAATAAGTCATTAACATATTCAACATTTTTTTTTAAAAAAATTAATGAATCTAACTTTAAATTTTGTCTTCAATAAGCTTATAAACTTAAATATATTTTGAAAAGTTTTAAGGACCTAAATTAGACACGAAATCAATAACTCGGAGATTTATTAGATACAAATCAAAAGTTTAAGGCCTTATTAGATGCTTTTTAATTACACACTAATTTTGTACAAATCCTCGACGTATGAGACTAAAATTATAATTGATCCATAATAAATTTTATCAACAAGCAATTAATTATTATTGTATTTATCCGTTGGTATGATATTACCTACTTTGAAAATTAATTCGACAAATGTGATGTTGAAGATGGGATTCATATCTCTCAATTAATTCCCTTGTGGAGTTTGAACTCTTTGAACTAAAGAATGAATTTTTAATACATAAAGCTTCTTTATATTCTCAGAACATTTCCAAAAAAAAAAAAAAGTGTTGTTCTTTAAGCTTTCTTCCCATAACCAAATTGCTTTTTCCCATTCCCCTTTTTTACAGCTAAAGATTCAAAAGAACTTTGGCAAAAAGCTTGGCATTTATGGCAAAAACGTATTAGGAAATTCTCAATTGTTTCAATTCTTTCAAATTAACATAATCACGTAAAGCAACCACAAAAGTAATTTCCCATTTTTAATCAACCATCTCCAAACTTTTTTCGATGTATCATTATTAGAAAGAAAATTTTACCAATATTCAAAATGAGTTGTAGAGGTCAACTAATATAAGATTGCTCCAAGCCAAACACGTTGAGCTCTAAAATTTCTATGATTGAGCTACTAAACCAAACTATCATATCTTCAAGATCGCTTGCGTTCTTATGTGGTCACAGTGCATTTATGTACACCTCCTCTACTCAAACGTCACAATAATTATTTTCACTTTGATTCTATTTGAAATCAACTCAAAATTGTGTGGATAGCATTATTCTTTTACCAACATCCTACTAAATTAGTAGGAAAATTATCTAGTAATTCGTCCTAAATAAGAAAAAAAAAATAGAAGAAAAACAAAGATGAAAGACTACATAAGACTGCCCATGTAACCATCCTAGGTTGGTCTCGGAACATTCAAAAAAGGCCAAAGGGCCAAGGGATTGTGGGTTCAATCCATGGTGGCCACCTACCTAGGATTTAATCGAGATGCGAGTAAGTTGGCTCGGACACTCACGACACTCACGTATATCAAAAAAAAAAAAAAAAAAAAACTGCCCATATTAATGAAAGCAACTCACTCGTTAGTTCAATCACGATTTACCATGTGGCAAACAAGTTTTTTTTACCTTTTTTTTAATAAAAAACTTAAAACATTTTTGAATTTGTTATTTCTATGTAATTAGACGAGGCTTCAAAAAAAATAGGTTGCATCCAAGTATTACCCTCAATGAAATCCTCTACTACACATATTATTCTAACATTTTTTCCTCTAATATTAACATTAACTCATGCATTTAAAAGAATATTTGCAAACTTACACACTAACAATTTGAAATGGAAATCTTTTGTTTAAATTGATTTAACCAACCAAGTTTAGAGGTATAAATTCATCTTTTTCTTTCCCATAAAAAGATGTCTTGATTAAATATATCACAAAATTTTATTGATACATCATCTTTAGATCTAAGACATAGATTTACATAAACGTCATGTGACTACTTTTTAGAAGCCATAATCATAAACAGTAAATCACTTCCCTTAATTATTATTTTTTTTTAAAAAAAAAAACGTCATTTTTTAAGGAAAAATTTAAAAAATTTCCTTACACAACTGTTATTACATAGTAGGTGTCTGTCTTAATCTGAAAGTGATGTTAAAAAGGCCACCAAAGTTCAATCCACTATTCTCATTCCATATTGGAAGGATTCAAAATATCAACCTTAACTTTAATTTCAAAGTCTTCTTAAAAAAATAACCCTAATATAAATATATATATATATAGCAATTCACAAGATCCTTCCATGTTGGTTCCTCGACCTTTGCAAATTTCTGGAAATTTGAGCTCAACTCCAAAATAAATGTCAACCCTTCATTCTAGCCATGTTACTCCAACCAAATAAACAAACATAATTAATACAAATTTAACTTCTTTTTTTTTTTTTTTTTGTTTTTGGGAAGTTGAGATTTTTTCTTTTCTCCCCTTGACTTTTGGTTACATCAGAAAATAAAAGCTAAATGAAGAACCTAATTCTTGTGTCTAAGGAATATATACAAGAAGGAAGAAGTTGATGCTGCTCTATTTTTTTTGTTCCTAAGTTGTATTTATGGTGAGGTTGGAAGTTTGAGAGGTCATTTACATGATGGGCTTAAAGTCAGTTTTGAGTAGCAGCAATATATTTCTTCATGATTAAGACCTTATTAACCCAAAATTAACAAAAGATCTAGATCTGAAAAGACCACCAAATAGGAACCTGGTAGGTGAATCCTGAGAAACTTGTTTTTGATCTTTAGGACTACTACTTCCTTTCACTTTCAGTATTGTTTGCCCGATCATTTCTCGGATTGAATCTATCGTCTTCGAATCGACTGGATACCCTGATGGATCGCGGACGTAAAATGTGTTAATCGCCTTACCGGCTTTCGTTGTTACCTCTGCTCTTGTGACTGTCAGGCTGTTCTCTCGAAAGATGCGTGTAACATCAGAAAGAAGGCCTACTCTATCTGTTGTGCATAACTCTAGCTTTAACCCCTGAAACAAGATGGAAAAACAAATCAACAATTTGAACAAAGATGAAAAATTTCTTCATTAGTTTCGAGGATATGATATTTCAGTCCTTCACTCACTTCAGACACTCTTCTTCTAATGGCAGCTTCAAGACATTGAATTACTCTTTGTCTCTCTGCATCAGACTTAACAGGAGATCCATCTATGTGTCTAATGTAATATTCCTACAAATTCAAAATAGAGATGATAAGATAAGCCACAAGAATAAAGAGAGAACAATCCATATTGTCTCTAGGTTGCTGAAGAGGTAAGTGAATGCATTTTTACCTGATAGGCTTCTGTCCCTTCAGCAACTACATTGGCATGAAAAACCACATATTGCATATCTGTCAAAGTGCAAACCGTGTCGAAAAGAAGTTTCGGTCGATCTTTGCTCCGAATGGTAACAACAGAATAGTCTATATCACACCAATTCACAACCTTGACATTTGGTCTTTGTTTCTCTTCCATGACATCTTCATCTAGAAGTTCGTAGTCCCTATCAGCAAACATCATCTGATGAAGCCTTCTCTCAATGTGAGTGACTCCATGAGAAACAACAGTCTTAGCTCCATTGGACCTGTTATTGCTTCCCCTTAGAACGTTACTAAGTAATCCCTTGATCCTAGACAGCCTCTCAAGATCAGTAATTGCAGAACCAGTTTCATCGTCTGTAACGTGCATCACGGCGGCCGCTCTTGTGTTGTGAGTCCACACCTCAGCGTGCACAACGTTGCATTTGAGGTGTGTGAGGACAGCACTGACTTCAGAAAGTAATCCTTGTCTATCATTGCCAATAAGCTCAATTGCTGTGTAATCAACAGATGGTTTTACACCCACAGATCTCATGGAAGATGCAAAACAAGAATCCGATTCAAGCGACTGAAAAGAAGAATACAAAACCGAGTTGCATTAATTGAATGAAACACATAAAAGATACAATAGAAATATAGAAACAAGCACATACCCTTTTGATGTAGTCTAAAACCCCTTCATCTGTAACTTTGTTTCCATCTTGATCAGTGACGTTAAAAACTGTCCAACAAGCCAAAACCTCATGAAAATCTTGATGGGGGAGAGAACCAATATAAGAGAAAGAATGAGAAAAATAAACTTACCATCCATGAACCAGCAACCATCACAAGAAATATAGGCTTTAGTGACGATAAGATTAAGATCAGTAAGGACTTGAACGACTTCAAGAAGAATCCCATGTTTGTTGGCGCTATCTACCTGCGACAAAATGGTTGAAATGAGTATAAACTAACCCAAGTGAAAGATTCCAGCAAAGAAGAAACAGGGTACAAAACCATACCCTTATAACAGTGGCATCCTTACAGGCATCATTGTCAATTACAACCCTGGAAAAAGATAATAACTTAAAGCTTATTTTTTGTACAGAAGAAAGTTATGTTTATTCATTCAGAAAAAGGAAGGAAATTATGTACCTGGGTGGATTCATTCTTCTAATCAACTTCACATATTCATCATTAATATCATGCGAAAAGTTCATGTCGATTGCTGTAATAAGAGAAAAAAGGGTCATTAGATCAACAAATAAAATACGCCTGGGTGATTTTGCAAACCCAATAGGAAAACTAGTTCAAAAGCCATGGCCATAGAGAGAGATCTGAAAATGATAACAGAACAGTGAAAAGAAACCCAAACCAGAGAACTACAGAAGACTAGAACCCAAATAAGAAACAGAAATCGAAGAAAAGAGTAAGGGTAAGACAAGCAAGCAAAGGAGCAAGAAAACAGAAGAGAACATACCCATTTGCGATCTCTGAGGATTAGTAATCAATCTATTTCAGAATGTTAAAGGTTTCTTCTTAGTTTTCTCTGAAACGCCGCAAACAAGGTTTTGTATTCAACAACGAGAAAGCAAAGGCATAGATTATATACACAAGCCGAAGGGGATCTCGAGCTCGCTTTGGGAAGGTTTGAAAATTGAAACAAAGTACTTTGAAAAATGAATTCATTTTTTTACCAAAAAGATAACAGTAAAAAATTAGGACCTCCCGACACGATACTCCAAAACCTGCAACTTGAAAAAAGTACAAGAAAACACACAACACTTCTTCCCCACTTCCCCTCTCTCTCTCTCTCTCTCGTTTTCAACTCTTTTTTCCAATTATTTAATTATAATGGAGATTTAATCTCCATTATTTGGTCTCTTTGTCCTTGTGTTTACTCTTCCAATCTCAGTCATTCTGAATCAGCACATTCATATCATCATCCGAGAGAATTTCACTAGAAACTAAAATCCCAAAAAGGAGCAGAGGACTCTGGCCGGCGGGATCTTTGAACGCCGGCGCCGGAACCAGCAGACGTGTTGTTTGAGGTTTAAAACCTGAAACAGCTCCAAGGTTTGTGGAGCTTAAGCGAACCCGACCGGCGCCAAATCTTCCCACAACTTATGGCTAATTTTATTGCGTTAACGCTCATAACTGTTTTATGGATTTTTTTACAAATTGAGGGATAACTGAGAACGTAATAATTATTGTTAGTTGTATACTTGTATGTGGTGAAGTTCATTGAAAATGTGTAAAGCTTACAGCCTCCATTTCATTTAATTAAGTTAGGTCAATACTTCACTTTAGTAATTGTTCAGCCTTGAACCAGAACCCTAAACTAATTATATTTGTTAGTTGTTTCTTCATTTCTAACTATTACGATTTACATCACAAATAAATAAAAGAATAAAAGTTTGTATAAAATAATGAGAAGTTGAGTTTGAACTAACGCTAATCCCACGAGATAACTATTTGACTATTATTTTATTATCAAGAAACTCAAATTATATTTATGATATATGAAATAGGTGACTATAATCGTAAAACTAAAATTCTAAACCCTATCTCGTCATTAATATTGTTGATGGTAAAATTCGGCCAAGCGAACTCACTTGACTTTTACGTGCCGCCAACGGTAAATTTGTAATTTAGAGAAAATGATTACCTGCAAAATAATAAAAAATAACACACCAGTGTGGTGCTTGCCACAGACATTTTGATGTTTAAGGCAGTATTTAGCACAAAGGTCAGGATAAGTAGTTTTAGGAAAGGGTTGAGCTTACCTTTCATTTACTGTCATGTCTAATTTATAATGGGTCCTTAGAGGTCTTCCTTATCCTTTTCGAAGGAGGAGATTTGCTTTCCTGTTCCTGCGCTAAGGTCAAACACGCATGGCTAAGGCTTGGCCAATGTGGATGGTTCAAATAGGTGGGCCAATTCGGATTGGCCTCACTAAAGAGGCGGTTGGGTTTCGGCCTCAGCCTCGAGGTTGAATCATATTGGCCCGACCTTGGCCTCAAGGCCAAAGCGGGTCTAATTGGGCTCTTTTGGGCCCAATCACCTTTTCCTCCATTCATTGGAACTCTCTCGAGTCTACCTCTAGCCAGTGTTTGGTCCGTCCCTTAGGCTAGGTAACTCTCTTAGTCCAGTCATTATTGTCTGAAATTGCATATAACAAGAATCATTGTGTTCATCTAAATCTTAAGCTTTTTAAATAATTGAATGAGTCAAAAATTCAAAATAAGTTTACATCATAAATATGTTAAACATATTATATTTTACTATATTTACCATAACTAGTTTAAATCTACTCATAATTTAACATATAATCAAAACAAGAGAAAATTCATCTCCCAGAACGTTTCTTCCCTAGTTCCCCATGTCATACAATAATACTTCATATTAAGTCCACAAGAAAGAGAAGAAAAAAAAAAAAAAATATATTGTAAAGATTAAATCTATCCTAATTGGACTTAAACAAGTTGTTTGATAAATGGACATTTATTACCCAAAAAAGAAAACAGAAAAAAAAAGAAGTTGTGCATGCGGCATGCCTATTACTTTAAATGAACAAAACCAATAATAATTTCTCATTAATGAATTTAGACAAACTTCACTTATATCACCCTTAAATAAAATCAAATCAAATCAAATGACATACACATTCAATCCCTGGCAAACAGTGAGTAGGACTAGAAGAAGGAACAGCCCACATACAGCTCGGATGGCAATAAACATTAGACAGAAACCAATCAACTACCAGAATTTCAGTGTCTAATCGAACCCATTCAACGTAATGCACGCAATTCATTGCTAATAATATAATAAGATAATAGTTTATGGAGGGGATGTTAGTTGAGATGGTTTAATTAAGTTCTATTACGGTAGATTTTAAAACAAAACTGTTAAAAATATTTTTAAATATAACAAAATGTCATTGTCTATCACTATTAGCATTTATTATTGATAGACAATATTTCGCTATATTTGTAAATATTTTTTTTACTCATTTTGCTATATTTAAAAAACACCATTACTTTTAAAATATTCATTAGTCCGTTTACGAAAAAAAACAACAAAAAATGATCATTGTGGTCACTTTATTTATTTTCTTCATTATCTTGGCATGAATCACGGTTTCTTTATCATTTAAAAGTATAACTTCTAGATAAGTATGCATGATATCATAACTAATTATGTATGTTGATCTATACAACTTTAAATTGTAAGTTTAGTCCTTCAACTATCAAATTCGTATCTATCCCGTTCATGAACTTAAAAAAAATGTTTAATAAGTTTTTAAACTTACAATTTTATATTTGTGGTTTTTAAAATTTCAATGTTTTGGTTAGTATGCCATTGACCTAATCAATGCGTTTTTTAAACTCACGAATCTAACACACACCAAATTGAAACTTTAGGATCCTATTAGACATAAAATTCAATTTTATATACAATATATCATTTTTAAAAAACAAACATGTCAAAGACCTGTTACACATAATATTATAAGTTCATTGACCTATTATATGCTTGTTCATGTACCATTTAGACACAAACTTGAACTCTCGAGACTTAAACTTATAATTTAACTTTTTAGATTTTTTTTTTTTTTTGGTACGATTTGTATCACAAAGGGCCAAAAGCATTATTCTTTTGAAGTACATTTCTAAAGGGGTACTTTTGAAAATACATACACCAAAATAAACAAGTATAGAAATTAAAAATATATGATTTAAATTTAGTTGGACTTATAGTTGGGCAAAACAAAACACTAACCTACTCGTTTTGGCATTTTGTCAAACACTTGGTGCGCATACGCGCGTGTTAAGCACAAACAACAAATTAGACTTAGTTTAGCCGTGAGCAAGATTATAGTTTAAGGCCAAAACAAAACAAAACACTAACCTGCTGGTTTTGGCATTTTGTCAAACACTTGGTGCGCGCGCACACACGCGTGTCTTCAGGCAACTGCCGGCCGCTCTCGTGGTGCTGTCACATGATCAATGATCCCCTTCCCAATTTCTACAATGCCTGTTTGTGCGATTTAGGGCACACACTCTCTGTCTCTGTCCTTCTGCATACGCAGCTGCTGCAGTTTGATTTCAGGCATTTAATGGCGTAGCGGAGTGGAGGAACCAGAGATGCTTGTTCATATAAGTCTTTACTTACAGAAAGAAAGATCATCAAAAACTGGTCTGCCGCACCTTTTTTTTTTTTTTTTTTTCTCTTCAGAATCGGCAGGATTTGCTGGTTTTGCATCTCTGTTTCTTGATGAACATTGTGTTTTAATTGATGATAATAATGGATCTTCTTCGGGCTTTGCAATGGAGAATCGAATTGCTTTTTGGGTGTACGGTTGTAAGTATTTTGAAAAAGACAAGACGTTCGTTCGATGATGGTATAGCAATCTGAACCTCCTCTGTTACTTGTTATGATTTCCGATTTACCAATCAAAGGAAAATTTTAATTTTATGAACTCAAAAATAAAATAAATTTTGAGAAATTGATAAAAATGTAATAATTCAGTTTTCATTACCGAAAATGGGTCAACTTTTTAAACTTCTATTGATTGCAAAAAAGCCAAAGCTTTAAACTTCTATTTTTCCTGTCTTTACCTTCACTCAAAATTTTCTTTTCATTCTCATTCTATCGAGTTTAAAAATATTTTGGGTGATTTTTCATTTTTTTTTTAACTAATTTAATAAAATTTAGATTTTCGGATATAAAGATTTAAAGTTGAAAAAAACAACTTAAATCTCAATTATTTAGGCGTCTTTAGAAAAAAAGCAAAAAAAGCAAAAAAAAAAAAAAGAGAGAGAAATAAATGAAGATTAAAAAATTTAAAAAAGATCAAAATATATTTTTCTCAGCCCTAAATCATGAATTTTGGCTAAAATCTCGCCGGAACTATAATTTCCGGAAAAATGTTCGGCCTCTTTTTTAAGAAAGAAAGAAAGAAATAATATTTTTTTTTCCCAAACCATATAATTGAGTTAGATTTTGAAACGAATCAATATTTTTATTAAAATTATTGGAAAAAGGTTAACAACAAAACTAAATTAGATTTTTTTATAGTTAAGTTAAAACAAAAAAAATTTGAAATTTTATTTTCTTAGTTAATTTTTTTAAGCGTTATTTTTTCATTTGATAATTGGAATGTGAGAAATTTAATTTAACTTTTGAAGTGATAATTAGTGTTTTAGTGTTGAATTTTGGTAAAATATTAAAAGTGCAGTTGTCTGGAAAAGTTCAAAAAAGTGACGAACTCTAAATACTATAAAACGAATTTATGCCTTTGGTTTCAAGTCGTCACAGTTAAACACACTTTGAATTAGGCTTGCTAACTGAATTCTGTAGTTCGAGAGTAAAATTAAAGGGTGCGAGTGGCATAAAAGTTTTGAGAGAGTATTTTTGTAATTGAGTCGAGAGAGAATTATTATGTGTGATTGTAATAATTTTTCATATAGTGAAATTTTTTGGTTGTGGTTTTTTTTCTCTGATTCGAAGTTTTTTCATGTTAATTCTTGTGTGTTCAGTTTTATTGTTTTTTTTTTAAATTATTTTCTGTGTCTTTTTTTTTTTTTTTTTTTGTTTATTTTTGTGATAATAGTGGGAAGTTTTTTTCCACGCTAAATTCAAATTAACAGTTAATAGCTATATAGCTAGTTGTTTGATGGTTTTAATAAGGTACACAATAAATATGAAAACACATCAACAAACATAATGTTTAAACTTAGACAAAATTAGTGATAATTTATTTTATTCTCTCTTTTAATTATTCATTTGGTCCCCCTTTCTCAATTATTAAATCGACTTCTTTGTGTTTTCTACTATCATAAATAAATAGAACTATACAATTAAAGTTTTGCAAAAAAAATGAATGTTGAACTTGATGGTTTTAGAATTTAATAGTGTTGAATGAGAAATTTCGGCTAAACACACAAGTTGTCGCGTTATTACAACGAAAGTTTAAGTCCATTTGAAAATTATAAATTGGATCAGGCCAAGTAATTAAAGTTGCTCGGGTCCAAAGTCCAACTCAATTGAAGGTCATTGCAAAATTTTGCGCCAAAGAAACGACCGGGCCCAAAGCCCAACTTTAGTCCAAGCCCATGTAAGACCTATGAAAGACCTCTATAAATAGAGGTCTTATCTCTTCATTTGAGAGAGGTTGAAAGAATAAATAACGAAGTGCTAAAGCTTTAAAAACCTAAAGATTTGAAGCTCTGAAGCTCTCAAGACTTTGAAGTTCTTATCAATCTCGAGATTACAACCCTCTAAAGATTGAAGACTTGGAAGACTAAAACTTCCTTAAATTCCAGAAGATTGAAGCTCTGAAGAATATTACTCTCCTAAAGCTATTGGAAGAACTGAAGACCAAAGCTCTCTGAAGATCTGAAGTTCTAAAGATTTGAATAATATAACTTCTCTCAAGCTCTGAAAATCTGAAGAATATAACTCCCCTCAATCTTTGAAGGCTAAAACTTTAAAGCTTTGAAAATCCAATGGTTGAACCTCTAAAGATCCGAAGAATACAACTTACCCAAAGCTTTGAAGATCAAAAGACAAACTAACTTTCTAGAGGTTAAAGCTCTAAAGATCAACTTTTGCTCTCTACTCAGAAGACTTCCAGAAAATCAGGAGACTCTCCAAAGGTTTTAAAATCAGAAACTCCAAAAGCCGATCCAAGTCGATCAACAAGCAGAGGCTGATCATCCAAGTTGATCAACAAGTCTGAGGTCGATCTAAGTCAAGCAACAATTCAAAGGTCAATCCAAGCTGATCAATGAGCCAAAGGGTGATCCAAGCTAATCTACAAGCTAGAGGCCGATCCAAGTCAATCAACAAGTCAGAGGTCGATCCAAGTTGATCAACAAGCCAGAAGTCATTGATTAATAAGCCACAGGCTAATCTAAACTGATCAACAAGTCCAAATGTCAATCTTCCAAGTAGATCATCAAGCCCAAAGGCCAATCATCCAAGAAGATCAACAAGCCTAAGGATTAAAGTTTACTTTTCGAGAGAAAGAATCAAATGATCAAATATTAGAGATTGTGCTCACAACGCTGAAATCAATATAAATATAAAGTTCAAATTTCACGAATTAATTTTCTCTGGAAATCTCGTCGAACAAAGAGATTGAAGAAAAATATATAAATAAAGTTTAAAAATGTTTAGACTTAGGTTTGTTTGGATTAATTAGGAAAAAGATTGGTTTGTAAGAAGTCATTTTTCATTAAAACACTTTTCATAAAAAGTGCCTAAAATAAAAATACTAATGTCTTGGGTTGGTTTCACTTTCTCAAAAATGCTTTTATATACAAATTTTTTTAGTTTGCTATATACTAAAAATGTTCTTATTAATGTCAAATTACCATAAATGGCAACTATTAAATACTATGAACTAATAATTTAAAAATACATTCATTGCCCAGTTTTTTTTTTTTTTTTTTTTTTTTTTTAGTTTATGATTGATCTAATTGGTCATTATAGTTAGTCGTTAAGAGTTGGTCGCTGGAGATAATCGATACAGTTCGTCGCTGGAGTTGGTGACCAAAACTAGTCGTCGGAGGTGGTCGTTGCTAGAGTTAATTGTTGAAGGGGGTTCTAGAGTTGGTTACCAAAGTTGAGTGGTTGTTAAACACTCCAATTTTTTTCAAAATAATTTTTTTTTTCAAAAATAGACACTTGAAAAAGTTAAACCAGACCCATAAAGTTGGTGAATTAAAAAAATATTTAAAGTTTAAATCATATTTGACTCTAGTTTTTTTTATTTTTTTTTATTTTTCCTTTAGCAACATATGCAAATCTATTATTTAAAATTTAAATTTTTCAACCATATGTTCAATTAAAAAACAACACAGACGAACAATTTTTTTAATACAACATTTGTAAGACACGAAAATTTAAACTCTCGATCTAAAGAAAAAGAGTATATGTCAATTTTCTTTACCTGTGTTCATGTTGACAATAAATAAACATTTTGATTCTAATGGGCTCTATATATACCTTTGGAATAGATTCATTAAATTTGGTGAAACTTTTACTTCTATCCAAGTAAATTGCAAATCAATTTTGATTGCAAGTTTCAATATCATTCGATTAACATTTAATAATTATTGTAATTTTTTTAGTATAATAGGAGTGAGAAAAATCAAATCATAGACTTTTTTATGCACATTTATATGTTAATTGAATTTGACTTATTTTGGCTAATAAAAATTGCAATTATTATCGTATGAAAAAAATTATAATTTCTTGCATATTGCTGAACATATCAAAAGCATTTTATTTGAGTTTTAGCTCTATGATTCCTTTTCTTAGCATCCTTGTAATCTGTCGTATTACTTATTACTTTATTGTTTTATTCAATTAACTTTCACATTATTTCTTTAATGTCGATTATCAAGTTAAATATAACCCAAAATTTTGTCTTGTTATTTTTTTTTTTTTTTGAAACACCTTTTATTTTATTTTATTTTTATTTGAAAAGTCCATTTTATCTATCAAGAGACGTAAAGGCTAAAGTTGAATTGTCCAAATGCTTAGAAAGCAATCCAACAAATTGGAAGCGTGCGCAAAACTTTTTTTTAAAAAAATAATAATAATAATAATAATACCGGTTGTTTTCCAAATATAGAAAAATGAGTCAAACTATTTCCAAGTATAAAATTTTTTTATTGACTATCAACTATACACAACAATCAAATTCTATCGTTGAGTGATAGACAACGATAAAAGTCTATCACTCAAGCGATATAATTCTATCGCGGTCTATCGCTGATAAACAGTGAATTTTTTTTATATTTATAAATAATTTAATGTTTTTTTTTTGTTTATAGTAATTTTTCTAATAATAATAATAAAACTTAAGTTATATATATAACAAAACTTGATTTTAATTAATATTGGAGACTTTTCTTCAAAGAAGAATCTTCTATAAAAGATGACTAGTATAAATAAAAAATATTTTAACTTATTTAAAACACATGAAATGTTAATTATCAATTTCAATTTTTTCTAATTTATTTGTTTATACCTTTTATCAATACTTCTATCCACATTTTCATTAAATTGAGACATCTACATTTTAATCAACATCGATATTTTAAATCATTCATGCTTAAAACATTTATTTATTTTTTAAATAAGTAATTAAATTAAGAACTAATGGTGATTAGTGGACGCAAGTCTACGTCTATATACCTATAAACCCTACGTCTTAAGTGGGGCCCAACTTAAATTTTCGACGGTCAAAGGATTTGACCGGAAATCAGAGAGTTTCGATATTATCACGTTCTCACGTGGGACCTGCAGTTAGCGCACGTGACATTCTGGGCGGCGCCACCGGCTGAAAACGACGTCGCAGGAACTGGGGAGGCCCTTTTGGATTTTTTTTTTCTTTTCTTTTTTAATTATTATTATTTTGAAAGTTGGACTTTTGGAAGTTGGGAAGGGTCGTATTTAAGGTTAAATACATACTTGGTCGGTCAAATTTTAATTTTATTTTCTATTTAGTCATTTATTTTTTTAAAACTAATACTTTTAAACCTTTAAAATTTAAGAGTTTAATTAAGACATTTTTCTTTTAAGTTCTCTAGGTTTTAATTTTGTATTTAATTATTTGTTTTTATAGTATTTTGTTTGTGTCTTCATCTGCTGTGAGATCCATCTCTCATTTTAGCAATTCAATACCTTTATAAAAAAAGGTAATTCAAATTTATATTTAATAGATCATTTCATTTTTAAGAATTTTAAATCTTTCAGAAACTTAACTAATAAATGAGTATAATTCAGTAATAATCGACATAAACTCACTCTAGGACAATTTTTTTTTCTATTTTTTAAGTGAATTTGAAATTAATATATATATATATATATATATATAACAACTAAAGAGGAAGATCATATCAAATACCGTTGAGCTAAGCTCACTTTGATATTTATATATTTTATTTTCATATTCTCATTGAGCAATTAAAAATCAAATTCAAACCTTGAATAATGAGACTTTAAAAATTTCAATACTAAATAGAAACTAAATTCAAATCTTATAAATAAGAAAAATAGTAGTGTTGAAAATTGGGTCAATTAGAAAATTAGGGTAGTTTTAAGAAAAAATTAGTGAAAAGAGGTAGTTTTAAAATTATTTAGGAAAATATGGTAATTTTTTTGTCTTTTAGTAAAAACTTTCTTGAAAGTTTAAATGGGACCCACATAATGAAGGAAATTATAATTATTGTAATTTTTTTTAACAAATTCATCATCTCTAACTTTTTAAAGAAACATAATATCATTTTTTTATAATTATTATCTTATTGAATTTAATTAAAAAAATATTATATATGTAATCATTTTATTTGTAAAATAATAAACTATTATCTATGGATAAAGATAATACCATTACTTTTTTTTATTATTATTTTACATTATATTGTAGTTTTATTTTACTAAATTTGTGAATTAGGTAATATTTAAAAAGAAAACTACAATATGATATAGTAAAATAAATTTATTACATAGATAAATAAAATTCTAAAACCTTGCTACGTGGAAATATCAAAAGTTCTATTTTTTTTTAATATATTACTAATCCTTCTAAGTAAAATTAGTGGGTAGTTATATTTTTTTTTTTTTTAAAAAAATACCTTTTGGTTTCTTAGATTTGGATTTAGTTTCTATTTGGTTTCTATGTTTCAAAATCTAACACTTTTGTCTCTAGATTTCAATAATGTTCAATTTTAGTCATTTAGATAACAGAACTGTTAGGGCCGTTGGTTAAGGATATAAAATTAAGCATGACAATCTTATATAATTGTAATAGATTAATTAATTAAATAATAGACATCATTCAATACATTAATAAAAATAATTAATTAAGAATCAATAATAATCTTAATTATAAATATTTGAAAATTGAATAATTTATAATTGAAATTAACCAATTAATGTATTAATGAACATCATATCAAGTTATAATATATTATTTAATCATTTTTATAATTAATTAAGTTCAACACTAGTAATTTTAATATTAATTAAATAATATAAGAAAATATGTTAATAAATAATAGATTATATAAAAGTGAAACAAACAAATAAAAATAATATGTTGATAAAGAATACTATTTTTTTATAAATATGATATTAATAATGAATGAAATAAAAAAATTAATCATAATAATAATTAATTGATTATAAATAATCTATAAATTATTATATGTTCATAATGAAGGATAAAATTAAAATTAATCTCAATTAATATATCTTGTTGATCTTTTAGGTTTTGACAATTCTAATATTTGCGTGAATGAGGAGGAAGAAGGAGAAGAAGGGGAAACTTGTAATTTTGAAAAAATTAATTAAGAATTAGCTTGAAATTTCATGGTTCAAGTAGGAAAAGTTGAAGATGAAGAGAAGAAAAAGAGAATGGTGTAATATGACTGAGTATAATGAAATCGAAGATTGCAACAACTATAAAAAAGGGAAGAAAAAAAAAGAAGAAGATGGAAACACGTACTTTCCTAACATACGAACAAGGACAAAGTTAAAAGTTTTAAAAAATTTAAAAGTTGACTTGTCAACATTTGCCATATTTGCAAACATTTTAAAGAAGTGCTATATGTTTAGATTTTTTCCGTTGATTTTGCTATCTATTACAATTTTTCGTGCTTTAAAATAAAACTACAATATGATGTAAGATTTAAAACAAATAGTGGTATTATCTTAATTTATATTTAATAGTTTATTATTTATAAATAAAATGATTAAATATGTAATATTTTTTTAATTAAATTTAATATTGCTAAAAAAATGAAAAAAAATTATATGATATAATAAAATAACAATTATAAAAAAAAGTGATATTATATTTCCTTACACAAAAATAAAGTAAATTAATTTGTAAAAAAATAAAAGAAATCAAAATAATTGTAATTTCCTTCCTTATGTGGATCCCATCCCAGTTTTCAAGAAGAGGAGTTTCATTAAAAGACAAAAAAACTACCCTATTTTTTTAAATAATTTTAAAACCACCCCTTTTTACCAATTTTTTCTTAAAACCACCCACATTTCCTAAATGACTAGTTGAAAATTCATAGACTAATTAGTGAAATTAATTATAATACATTTGTCATTGCCACATCATCCGTCCATGTCACAAAATAAAAATGGGACCATTGACCTACTTTACTTTTAAAATTTATTATTATTATTATTATTGGTCCCTAATTTGCGTGAATATTGCGAAGAGTTTCGAGTTCCCATACGCACGTTCTCATCCCCCGTTTTGAGGAACGCCATGCAGACGTGTCCAATTCTGACTGGGTCTTTCTGCCTGCCCCAAACCAGCTTTAAAAATAAATAAATAAATAAATATATTTTACAAAATTTTATAAATTAAAAAATAATTATGAAACTACTTATAAACTTCTAGGGCGTGTTTAAAATATATTTTCAAATATTTAATTTAAAAAATAAGTCATTTTGAAAAAACAAATTAGATTGTTTCACAACTACTCAAAATAAACAATTTTTGTAGTTTAAATAAAAATGAATTTTTTGAAAAACACTTTTTTATCTAGTAAATTCAAACGGACCTTTATTATTGCCGCAAGAACATCTTCATGATTGTGTGATATTTTTTTATTTGAAGTATAAGAATTCATGATTTTAGTTTTGGTTCACTCAAAAACTTCACTAACTTATAACATTAAGAGAAGAAAGTGGTGTCTTAATCATTGAGTCATGTTTATGTTCGAGAATCAAGTGAAGTTCGTGAAACAAAAATCACGTAAGAAATGCTCATGCAAGGTTGCTAGAAGAATCATTACTTAATTCTTTCAAAATAATTCAAGAAATACAGAGGAAGATGAGCAAATGAAAAACTACTGAAAATTTAATGAAAAAATTACTACCATATTTGATTCTCGCATTTCTCGATAGTTTACATTAATCCTGGCATTTAAAACAGTCTTGCACACGTGTAAAAATTGTGCATAAACAAAAGTATAATTTGATTCATTTATGAAAATTTAAGATTTAAATCGATACATTTTTAGTTAAAACTTTTAATTCAAGGATTATAATTTAAACTATACACTCTTTAAACTTTTCATTAATTCTAATGAAATGACCTAGTATATTTAAAAAAAAAATTATCATTATTGTTCAACTCATACGTTATGTTATTCTCCTAAAAAAGAAAAAAAAATCATTGAATTTTATGTCATATTTTCTTGACATCAATACAAAGTTTAAATACTAAAATCTTAATCATCTTAAATATAGCTCAACTGGTTAAGACATATATCTCCAACCAAGAAGTCAGAAGTTCAAATTCTCCCCATCAACACCTTAAAAAAGGTTAAAAGAAGTTCAAACTTGTGACCTATGGACTATGGATCAAAGATATATGCCTTAACTAATTGATTTATGCTCTAGTTAACCTAGAACTAGACATTTGTCTTCTAACTTCTTTAGTTGCCTTAAAAAGATATTTTCTCAAATATAGAAAAATTAAAATAAATAATTTTTTTTTTTAAAAAAAATAAACTGAAGAGACAAGAGGAACATGTTTCCTGCGACCATCACCTCCTTGCTTCCTCACGTTCTGGTCTCCCCACCGGCTGATTGGCCCACAAAACCTACTACCTTTGGCCCAAATTTATTGTAAAGAATGTCTATGCCTACACTGAAATTTTCAGTAAAAAAATTAATAAAAAAACAATCACATTTATATATATAAAGATCTAATTTCAGGATCACAACTTAGTATTATGGCCAAACATACAGGATGCTCCTTGCCCACTTAGGCTAACTTAACAAAATTTCCCAAGTTCTAAGCTTTCTCCTTCTGAAGTTTCATCTCTCTTTTCAGGCAAGGATGATAGAATGTCTATCCTACCTTCTAAGTGTTTTCATTTCCAAAGCAGAACATTAAACAGCAAAATAAATGAGTTTGCAAAAGTTAATCTTGTCTACTAACAACAATTTTGCATGCATGGAACAATCCGAGAAGCGAAAAATGACTTTAAAGCTCGATATCGGGAACCCCGGACAAGAATGAACCTGGATCGTCCGACCCAAGTAGTGGCATGTATTCTGATCCTCGAACATGAACACTGAAGCAAGCTGCGAAAGTAAATACAAGTTAAGATATGGGCAACTGAAGCAAAAGGACTCATCTGATGAAATATGTTCTGCTATTCAATCCATCTACATCACCATCATGCATAAAAAGGAATTTCAGTTTGCAGTCTCCAAAGAATTAAACTCTTGATAACCACATAAACTATACATTAAATAGCCTGGAAAAGTTAAATTGATTCTGTTAAAGAGTATAGAAAATAAAAACCGTCAAAACATCAAATCCTTTCTCTACAAATCCCTCTCGGCTTCTCCCCCAAACAAGTAGATAGTGAAGAAAAATTAATTGTATGAAGAAGAAAGATATGAGTGGCATTAGATCTGAAGTCCGAACTTAAGATTAGAAGTTTCCCCAGTCTTGGGTTTTTTTTTTAGTAAACCAATGAAGACTATTTCCGTTCCACCAAACTTTACTATTGTCTTTAGTGGATTAATGGTTTTTCAGCCCAGTGCTCCTCAACACATGGGAAATAACACGCCTACTGCTCATATCTACGTGAATTGGCAGTATTAGAATCTTTAGCATTTTTTGTTTATACAATATCAACTATCTCTTCACAAGATCTTGTGACTACTAGTTAAAAACATGCCTGATCAATGGGTTTCTAAATTGCAATGCACAAATGAATTAGATCGTGCTTAGAATATCAGACAGATGGACATTTTGAGAAATACCATTTTCTATCTTCATCACACTTTGAAGCATGGTATCCATCTTCATTTTCATATCTGAAGTATCGTCCATATGTGGGACTAAAAGAGTGAGCTCACGGTAAATGTCACGAACAAATCGGCATATTTTCTCAGCATACTCAAGTTCACCATCTGATATTCGACCAATTGCCAACCGCATCAGTTCTCCAGTCAAATCTGCAAGCTGCATGGAACATTAATCTTCGCTTATTCTAAAGCAGGGGTTTAACATGTACAAACAAAACCATTTGTGAACTCACTTGTTTATCTGTTTTCAGTAGTAGTAATAACCAGATGGATTTTAGAGATTCTTAACTGACCAATAAGTACATATCACAGAGCATGATACTGATCTCTTACTACAAAATGTATTTTGGTCCTATTCATTTTGAACAAAATAATGCTATGATAAGAAACAAAACTTGTATACTAACCCCCAAGAGGTAGTCGAGATTGTTAATTTGTAAAGGCTCAAGTGATGGATCACTGAGGGGTAATAATGCAGCATTTATCTCATCAAGACTCAAAAGGGTTCCTGTTTTGCAGAATTTACATAAAGTTGCAGCTTCAACGTACTCTTGCACCTGCAGGAGCCAAAGCTAAGAAAATCAGCTTATCATTTAATTTCTGGCCTAAAAAGGTAAAAGACAGAAAGGTTACCCCTGGTGAGTACGCTCGCCTTAGCTTCCAGAAATCGGTTCCCTGTAGTTCTTTTACAAGCCGAGATACATGCCGAGTTGTCACATCCCCCAAGTCCTTTTCTGCCTTTTCCAGAACTTCCTCTTGGTTCTGTTTACTGATTCTGTTTTAATAATCATACTACTAAGCCACACTCTACATACATATAATTATATTCATCATGAGTTCTTATCAACAACTAGACCATGAAAATCCTAAATGGATATAAGTGAAAAACTATATAGATTGACGTGCTCAACAGTTCAAGACTACCAAAGGTTGAAAACAGAAGAAACCAAAACAATAATATACACAAAATAGCAAAAAAATACTAAGAACAAGTAGATACTAACTGAGTGGCAAGATCCTTCCTACCTATGTACTTGAAAGATGACCTTTTTGCTGTTCATTGTAATATCACGGCTTGCTTTTACCACTCTTTCTCGCTTATCATTCTGCAGATTTAGCCAACCAAAAAAGTAGGGAAAAAAGGGTTTCAAATTGATGCAAACTCATGCATTATAGCGAACTATTCTACCCAAAAACCCTAAAACTAATTATCCTAAAGATCTCTTGATGCTGAATGGCCAACTAATGAGTTCATACTTCATAGTAACAAGCGAAAAATAAGAAACATGGGCTTAACAACCAACTACATTGCATTTCAACGGCAGCAATTCAAGGCAATAAGCTAGTGAAGTAACAACGATAGCATTCGGTTAATTGGCGCATCTTTGCACAAGAACTACAAGGAAAACGACGAACTTACAAGGTTATTAAGGTAGTCAGCATATTTAGCGAAGGCGTCTTTCATGGAGGATTGAGTGGATAATGTCCTCGCCCTTTTGGCTGAGCTCTGCACTGCTGTCCCTGCAACTGCCCACAATTTGAAATTGTATCAACAAAGCAGAAGAATATACTAAAATTGAATTGCAAATTTCAATTGCTATAAACCCTAATTCATAGAGAAGAAATACTTGTATGAAGTAGCTGGGGTTTGGGTTTGGAAGCCATTAGCGCGGCCTTGTGAATTCCAGCGGTATTGAACATCTGTCCCTATGGGACACCTCACTTCCAATTTCGCCGCGGATACATTCGTAAATTGGGAGTTTTTATTGGGTTGAGTTCATTAATCATAGAAAGAAATGGGTTAAATTATAAATTTGTCCTATAATTTGAAAAATGTCAAGACTTTAATCGGTTTATAATTAGAATTTAATATTTGATAAAATCTTTATTTTACCAAACCAGACTATTTTGGTATTACTAAACGACTAAATTTTAAGTTTTAAAATTATAATACTAAATTTTAGGAAAATTATTATAAACAGAAAAAATATCAAACTATTTATAAATATAGAAAATTTTTACTATCTATCAGTGATAGACCGCAATAGAATTCTATTGCTTTCTATCGCTCAAGCAAATAAATTCTATCGCTTGAGCGATAGGAAGTGATAGAATTCTATTGTGGTCTATCATTGATAGACTGTAAAATTATTCTATATTTGTAAAAGGTTAATTACATGTTCATTGAAGTATAGTTCAATAAATAAAATATAAATTATCATTCCAAAAGTTGATGGTTTGATTGAATATTTTTTTTGGGTAAAAAATTAACTATTTTCACTTTTTTTTTTTTTTTTTTTTTTTTTGTATACTTACTTTTATTTTAAATCAACTCAAAATTACATAAATAAAATCATTTTCTTAAAAATTCATCAAATTACCAATAAATGATATTACGTAATTAATCATAAATAAGCATAGAGAAAAATAAACGTAGATGAGAAGATTAAAACCACTCAAATTAAACAAGAATCACTACCATTCATTTGATTCCTACATTTCTTTCTAATATATATTAATTCCATGCATTTTAAAAAGGCTTATACATATGTAAAAATTATGCATTGCAAAAGTGTAGAATCTTAATCTTTTTTTCACTTGTCAGTAAATGTAGGAATCCAAATGTCGATTGTGTTGTGCCGTGGAAAATCCACTGCCTTGAAAGCAAAATCGGCGCGACCTCGGTGTTAAATCGTTAAAGCCGGTTGCTCCCCAAGGTTAACACAACTCCCGATCGCTGATGTGCACTCGTCGGAGAACGGGTTGGAATCAATGAAAAAATGCTCAGAAATCAGTGAAGAACCAAGATTAAAACATAAAATTCTTTTCTCTCATTTTTCTCCAAATTGAGAGTTCTACCTTAAGGAAAAATAAAATTCATTTTTTAAAACAAAAGAAAACCGTATTCAAATTAATTTTAAAACGGTTTTAGAATTAATTGAGACAAACAATTAATTCTTGAATTAATTAAAATGGTTTTTCGGTTATATTTTCTTTTGTTATATTAGTCATTTCCAACAATCTCCCACGAATGACTTGGTATAACAAACAAAACAAAAAGACATTTTATAAAATTTGTTTTCTAAGCAAAGTTAGGAGACCAAACTTAAACATCAATATCTTGACGATTTGAATTGATGCATAGTGAAATAGGGCAACAACTTTGTTAGAGAGAGTGAGTTACCTTTTGAACTTTCAATAACTATGGTTGAGACCCCCACAACACGTTTTACTCCTTAAATTTCTATTGATTCCGCGATAAAAAGCGTGCTATTTAAGGCCATGCACATAGAACCTCGGGTCAACGTGAAAGCTCTAGAAAAAAAACCCTTAAACTTTTTCATAGAAGGCGACCACACCTTCCCAATCACGTTAATTGCTTCATCAAGTCTATCACAATAGACTACTCAAAACTGAGCTACGAAGACTTCACATCTAGTCCATACCAAGACCAACTTCATCAAGTCTGTCAAAAACAAACCACTCAAAACTGAGCTATGAAGATTTTACAGTTATCCATCAAGTCCATACTAGGACCAACTTCATCAAGTCTGTCAAAGACAAACCACTCAAAACTGAGCTATGAAGATTTTACAGTTATCCATCAAGTCCATACTAGGACCACCCAAAAGAAGGGCTATGGAATTTTTAAAGGTTTTAGTTTTGTCCATCAAGTCCATACTAGGATCACCCAGATAAAGAGCTATGGATCATCAAGTCTATCGCAATAGACCACCCAAATAAAGGGCTATGAACCACTATAATGGTTTAGTGAGAGAATCTGCTGAATTCCTCTCAAATCTTACAATGAAATAATCCTCCTTTTAGTAACTGTTTCACAACTCCATATTTGAGGCGTATATGCCTCTTCTTGCCATCATACACTATTCTTGGCAATTCCTATGGCAGCCTGTGAATCATAGCGTAAAGAGACCGATACTAATGTCCTTCATAATGGTACTTCTCTCAATAGGCTTCTAAGCCACTCATATTGATGCCCCCCCCCCCCCCACAATGGTGCATCTGCCAGTAGGCTTCTAAGCCTCTCAGCCTCTCCGTTAATTCTAGAGCAATAAATTTAGACTCAATGGTGGACCTTGCTATAGAAGTCTGCTTTTGCAGACTTCCATGAAATGGCTCCTCTACCCAATAAGAACACATCCACTAGTAAAGTTTACTTCGTCATTCTAAGGTACCTAGTTTGCATACACTACCTTTCTAGTATGGCAGAAAAATATTAAAATGCAAATAATAAAATATTGTACCTTTAAGATATCTTAATAAGTGACGAAGGACAGTCAAATGATCGTTATCAAGATTATATGTATATCTACTCAATATTCTCACAACATATGCAATCATAGGTCTAGTACAGTTCATAAAAATATAACACTTCCTATAATCCTTGCATATTTAGATCGAGAAACACTATCTTCCTTATTTTCTTAAGACTCATACTAGCTTCATAAGGTGTTCTTATAGGAGCATCATTAAAGCAATCAAATCTTTTTAGCAATTTTCAATGTGTGATTATTTCCATTTTCAGTTTTCCTTATCTTAACACCAAGTATCACATTATCCTCATCTAAATCTTTCATTTCAAAATGTGAGGACATAAATAACTTAGTATTGTTACTTACATCTATGTTTGTATAAAAAATGAGTATATCGTCAACATACAAACAAATAATCACACAATCAACTCCAAACAACTTTGAGTAAACACATGTATCACAACAATTTACTTTAAAACCGTATAGAGATTGTGTAAATTTACATACGTTCAGGTAGTGTCACATATATATTTCCTCTTCCAAGTCACCATAGAGGAATATTATCTTTACATTCTTCCGATGTACTAGATGACCACATATTGCTGCAAATGCTATCAAGACTCTATAGTAACTATTTTAATCCTACGAGAGAATGCATCAAAATATTCGATGTCTTATTTACATATACCTAGTTGATTTATTTCAATATGTCTCTTCATAAGCTACTAAATAGTTAATCACATTTTCTCTTTTCAAGATCCTAGACATGCTCAATAACTTTATACTTTCAATCAATTAAAATATATATGTAATCTATGTATCCATGATCATCTCCTTATCTAATTCATGTGGGACTTTGGTCGTATTCCAACAATCCTCCCCTCGAACAAAGGACCAACTGAGCCTCCCCTAAGGTAGTCATTCATCCATCTAACTTTTATCTAGGCTAACTCTTTTTCACCATAGCATATTGTCTATCCGATAGAGTTCAACCATGGATCACACCACGACTACTTTCGAGGTTTTGCTACATCTTTGTTCGACGCCTAAGGATTATATCAACATGACTTTGATACCACTTTACAAAATAAGTTAGAAATTGTCTCATACCAATTTTCAAAATAAACACATGTAATGGACAGGGCATAAATCATAGACTTACATCAGACATTCTAAATACATCAACAATGTGCATCAAATAATCATGCAAATTTCAAACTGTAAACATACATATCCAACAACCGATAAGGCCGTCAACAGAACAATCACTTACTAGGAACAGCAACTCTCCAAATATCTTAACAATTGGTATTGTATCTACTTTGGGCATAAGCACTCATGACCTTACTTTTGGGTTTGATCCCAAAAAGTCTCATGCGAACAGAGATAATTGTTCTAACTTATATACCCATGAAATATTCTTATTAAATATCCACATATTTTATAGTTTAGACACTATCTCAAATTACTATCAATTCTACAAGCTTCCACATAAAAATGATGGAATTTACATATTTTCATACTATAAACAAGTTAGATGATTGTCAAAATAATGTTATAGGACCAAACTCAACTTAAAAGTCATAATAATACTTTTCAACTTCATAAAATTTAATGGCCAAACATGACAATTTAATCATGCACACACTATGTTAAATATAACACATGGAATATTATTTCCATTAATACTAACATGTCAATAGACATGCTCAAGTAGATCACAATAGCAACACATCTAAGGGTTGAAAAACAATACAACAAGATTATTATTTGCTTGCCACATGTGTCATGAGATAATTTCATAATCATGAAATATACAAATATATACTTAAATAATAAATACATAGTTCTCAACTGTAGGTGATAAATGGTGACAACACAATGGATTATGTATGGAAATTTACTGTGATATAATTGTCATAATAGAGAAAGACTAGATTTGAAGAATGATTAAGAAGGATGTGATATTTTTTTTTTCCTTTTATCGATGTTGCTACTGATCAGAAGGTGCTATCTAACCAATTTTATTGGGAGAATTAGTTTGAGAATATTATAGCCACGTAAGCTAGCAAACCAATTTCAGAGCAATAATGCAAGAATCCAATTAAATAAATAAACTCCCAAAAATCAACCTAGATCAAATCACATCGAAAGAAGAAAATGGCAGTAAATCATGCCATTAATTGAATGATTTAGTCAACAAGTCATTAAAAGAAATAAATGTGGAATATATTCAAAATTAATTGTATTCCAAAATTGAAATACCATGTTTGTTTCCTCATAAAAGTGCATATAATTCTTGGCAGTCAGAAGATTTGAATGAATGTACCATTTTGACAAATCTTTATATAATAGTAAAAATGATATAAAGATAATTATAATTTATAATTTGAAATGCTTATGGAAACATGCCTAAATATTATTGAAACATCTCAACAACCACACATTTATGAGATATTAAACAAATAATATCATTCCTTGAATAAACCTTGAGAATTTTACTTAAGAAGGCAGTACGCACCTCCATATTGCACTTGATAATTAGATCAAGAGGAGTGAAGCCATGTGAGTGAGGTTTCCACCGATGACACAAGCAGAGTAGAAAATCGTCGAATACATCTCCAATTCATTGACGACCATTGCAATTTTAATATCTAATTTTCTTTATTTTATTATATTTTAATTCTCAAATTGGAATGAAATTTTTTCATAATTTTAGATCATTAATCTCAAAAGAGAATCAAAATATAATATTTCTTCGATTTCTTTCTTAATAAGTCATTCATTCATCAATAACAAAGAAGGCTAATAATCCAACTATGCTTATATGATTTCTAAAAGAAATTACGTACCTTTTCATTCCATTACCATTATCGACTTTGGTCTCACCATCTTCATGAAATTCAGAAAGTGGCCAAATTTATTATTTGTTCTTCAAGCTTCAGGCACACTTCAGCCGTCACTTCATCCCTTCATGCGAGAGCCCCATGCCGTCGTTCCTCTTCATCAATCAGTCGTTGTTCGCTCATGCCTCATCGACGTCCCGGATCGCTCACACTGCTGATTAACGATCTGTCTCAGACCTGTCTACGCGGCAGTAGATCCGGTCGCTGCCATTCAATCCTCGACTTCGCGATCGCCGACGCGACCATCCCGTCTGAGAATCCTTATCTTCTACTCCATGATGATTCAGTATCTGGTGAAAATTTTCGGTCATTTATCAGACTGATTCAACACTAAATCAGAGTTCTAATCTTCTCTATTCTTATTCTGACTGCAATGCTTGGATTGTTTATGGTCCTAGATCGACATTTGGAACAAGAAAAAGATGGTAATTTTTCCTTTTAATTTTGCTTTCAAATTGTAGGAATCCAAATGTCTGCCTTGAAAGCAAAATCGGCACGACCTCGGTGCTAAATCGTCAAAGTCGGTTGCTCCCCAAGGTTAACACAACTCCCGATAGCTGACGTGCACTCGTCGGAGAACGGGTTGGAATCAATGAAAAAATGCTCAGAAATCAGTGAAGAACCAAGATTAAAACATAAAATTCTTTTCTCTCATTCTCCTCCAAATTGAGAGTTCTACCTTAAGGAAAAATAAAATTCATTTTTTAAAACAAAAGAAAACCGTTTTCAAATTAATTTTAAAACGGTTTTAGAATTAATTGGGACAAACAATTAATTCTTGAATTAATTAAAATGGTTTTTCGGTTATATTTTCTTTTGTTATATTAGTCATTTCCAACCGTAAGCACTCCTTGCATCTCGCTTGTGATCATAACACCACTCATTCTCTCGACTCTCGATTAAATGATGACTCATACAACCAAAACCAACTATAAAAAAGGATGTTTATGTACATACATCATACGTGAAAGTGTCTTGGATGATTCAAGGGTCGTTAGAACGTCAGCGTATGAAAAGTTTCAAGACCTGCTCAAGTGTTATGAGTTAAATTAAATTAAACATTGTTAGTTTTTTTTCCCTCCACCACAATGTATGTCTGTACAACTACCATTAATTATCAGAAAAAGTGGAAAAGTCGATTCAAACAAAAATATACAAAGCGAGAAATGAGAATAAGTAACGAGAGCAAGAGTGTGAACACGTGTCGAGTCATCCAGTGCCAGAGTCAATAGCAAAAATCGATCGAGGACTACCATACTTTCTTCGAATGATTGTTAATTTCACCATGTAATAACATAAACAGAATGTCAAAAAATTAATTTCTAAAAATTAGATTTTTTTTTCATTTGGTCCCTAAAAACAAGGTCATCTGTGCAAAATTCCAAAGATATGGACCGAATTGGGTGTATTACATTTACCTAAAGAAAATTCAAACCACACGAACGAGTTACAAAGTTACAAGCGGCAAACGGTGGCGAAGCCAAACAATGTGGGAAACGGAATGCCATTGCCACAGTCGCGACTGCCAAAGCAAATTTGACACGGAGCCGCCGGAAACATCCCAACGCCTGCAGGAGAAACACAAGATTCTGTTGGCTGATGCGCCCACAGAAATTCGATTCCCAGCCTTAAACCTCTATAATTTTGCAATACCCATCTCTTTCTCCAACACCCAATTCACAGAAATTGCAACAAACAGGGCCAACCATGGTGACGCTAGTGGTGGCAACGACAATCGATCCAGCATCCATCAATCCTGCAAACGAGCTCCTCGCCATGCCCGGATGGCGCCCCGGCCCTCCTCTCCAGGTTCTGTGATCTCTTCAACCCATTTCCAATTTGAACCGTTTCTGTTCCTCCCTTCGATTAATCCGATTCTTCTTTTGATCAGGAAATGAAAAGCTTCGCCAATCGAGACGTGAGGCTGCTGCAACACGACAGGAGTATTGTGGTTGAAGACGACCTCGACAATCGATGGGAGGAGCTCACCGGCGAGGTCGTGGACGAGGTCATTTTCTTCAGCCGGCATACTGCTGTATCGAATCGTCCTGCACTCACCGTTCATCCGATTGGTATGAGTCCCGTGTTTCCTTACTCTCATAAATTAATCGGAACCTTAAATTCGGTTGTGGATTTTTGTGTTCGAGAAGGGGTTCCTCATTTGCGAGATGGAGAAGTTCCGCTGCAAGGAGGGAAGCCTGGATGGGCGGCGCCGCCGAGCCCTCGTATAGGTCCTTGGCTGAGGCTATTGAAGGGCATTGCACAATCCCATAACTTAGTGCCAGAGTTCGAGGTTACCCATATTTCTCTTCTGTTTCTTTTGTAGTTCGTCATTTGCTGATCATGTGAGTTTTAGTTTTAACTTATTTAGAGACTGAATGTAGATTACGTTGGAGGGTACTCATCATGGACCTGTGACAAATAAACCAACCCTGTTTCTGGAAATTGGTGAGTGTTTCTTTTGGTTGTATTTGTGCATCATGAACCTGTGGGATTTTAGAGCTTGGTTTGTTGTTTGTTCTGCTATTTGTTATATCTTTCTGGATTGATTAAGATTCACGCAAAGTTCTTGAGGTATACTTTAGTTATTAACTATATTACTATGATTTATTTTAGCTTGTAGAATTTTGTAAATGTGGATAATTTTTATCCTTTCATTATGAATTGTTGTTCAGAACATTATACATTTGAAATTTGGTTTGCTCAGGTTAACTTTACAGCTTCTTATATTTTGAGAAATCTGGCTTATAATGAAATTTGGAATGGAAGAGTGTTCTTCTAAGAATTGTTTTGGACATTTGAATCTTGTCAGAGTAGATCCACCTGGATGTGTCATCTTCTTTTCCAATCAAATTCAAAGGAATTAGTCATGTGGAATGAGTCACCCAAGGTTTATTGGATAAATGTTATCAATTTAGTTACAATGACAAACCAATATCAATTCCTTGAAGAGGATATATTGAAGTGCTCATTTGGTTTATTTGCTTATGAAATATAGTATTTTTGTTAGTCAAAATGAATTGTTTATTTTTTCTGATGACAAACTATACATCAATTCTTTGAGGGCGTATGTTGAAGTGCTCACTGGATTATTTGCTTATGACATATAATATTTTACTTCTAGTCAAATGAATTGTTTCTTTTTCTGATTTTGGTATAGGCAGTACAGATGAGTATTGGAGGAGGCCAGATGCTGCCCGTGTTATTGCTCTAGTTGAGTAATCCTGGATGATCATTTATTTCTGTATTGGTTATTATTGGCGCCCTTTTTCTTGGTTATCATCATTTTCATTGTTACTTATGGATTGCCATTTTGGATAATTACAGCTTGTCTGGGAAGGACTTGCTATTGGAGGAGGAAACGATGTAGGAAACTGGAACAGGTAAATTGGTACAAGTACAGTAATTAGGATTGCAGTTTAACTTCTGTTTATTTTATCCTAATATTTACCACTACATTTCAATCAGTTATTTTAAACAAGTAGCCTGTGAACTTTCCAACTTTATTTAATCCTGTAATCGCTCTATCTAGGTGGCCGATGTTGCATAGTTCCAAAAGAACAATCTTCTGTTAAGATTTTATTTACATTAGAGGTCACCCTGAACCTAATAATTGTGTTTTTCTTTTTAGGATCAGTGATGAAGTCACTGGAGCTAGTTTTTTCTCTTTATATTGTCTTTTCATTTCTCACTTAAGTTTTTAAGTGTGTAGAGTTGGTATCAAGTATCAACAGCTTCCTAATTTCCATGCCTTAAAGAAATGCTTTGCATCATATTACCATTTCCTCAACGGGATTATCTTTTCTTCTAAACGTTTATGTGTTATTATCTAATCTCATATTATCATCGTGAAGCAGGGAACATAGCAAGAACAATAAAGTCCTTCTTGGCATTGGGGGTGGACATTATGCACCTCGCCACATGGATATAGTTCTGTAAGTATTGGTCAGTCAGGCTATCCTTTCAGTTGATGTGATCATTTCTTAAGCCTTCATACTTTTTAGGTTAAAAATACTATTTTGATCCTTATGGTTCTCATTGCATTTTAATTTTTGTACTCTCAAAGGTCTAAATTTAGTTTCTATAATTTCAATAAATCTTAAAACTGGTCCTTATTATTAATTTAAAGTTAATTTTTATCAAAGTTAGCTCAATAGTAATAATAACAATTTCCATCCAAGAAAAGACACAGTGTGAATATGTTTCGAAAATTTATAGAAAGATGGCTAATAGGGACTTTTTATAAAGTACAAAATTTAGACCTTTGAAAGTAAATGTCTAAATTTTGTAAATAGACTACAGAAGACATCATTGATTCAGCCATATTTAATGCATTTTTGGTGTAAAGATATATCAGCTTTTAATAGCTATAGTTTTTCTTTCCTCACATCAAATTAGAAACATCTTTTGTATTCTCTATAAAATGGGCCTTGTGTAGCTTTGGATATCCTTAGATATTTCATTTAATCAATGAAATTATTTTTTATCTAAAAAAAAATGGAAAAAAAGCCAAAATGAAATGAGACCAGGGACCAAATTGGAATTTTAACCTACTTTTTATACGCTAGTAATTAGCTTTGCCTTTTTTTCTATGCCCGGTTATGTGATTTTGTTTTCCCTGAAAATCCAGGCACAGTTTTATGTTGTTCTTAAATGCAGCCTGCTTGCAAATATGACAGTGATAGAGTTTGACACATTAAAATTGTCAGGAACTTATTTTGGTTTTCTCCATTTCCCTTTATGTCTCAAGTATATATTAGCTTATAAATAGAAAATGCCATCTGTTTTCTCCATTTCCCTTTATATATTAGTTTATAAATAGAAAATGCCATCTTCTACGGTTCTAGTTTGCTTAAAGTGAACGTGTGAAAATTGAATTAGTTACGTCTTCTTTGATAACTATTTGGTTTTTAGTTTTTGGTTAATAAATTTATAATGTTACTTCTACCTATGAGTTTATTTGTTTTATGATTTTATCATCTACTTTCTAAAAATGTTCAAAATCTTAGCAAAGTTTTGAAAACTAAAAAAAAATAGTTTTTATTTTTGGAATTTGACTAAGAGTTCAACAGTGTCTTTTAAGATAAAAAAAAATAGTTAAGAAATTATATTGAAAGAAGCATAAATTTCAAAAACGGGAAACTAAAAATGAAATCAAAATTGTTATCGAATGGAGCTAGTGCCATGGTTTAGTGGAAGTATCTGCACTTTCAAAGGAAGTAGCCTTGCTCTCTACCATTTTGTAATAGTGCTTTTTATAACTGAACAAAGGAGGAAAAAAAGAAAAGAAAACATTTGCCCAGTCTTCAAAGGGATATGTTATGATTTCTATATTCAATTGGTTTTCCTTCACTACTTCCAGAAAAGATGGAGTTTGGGTAAGCCACTTGCTCTCTGGATATTCATTGCCAATGGAAGATCCGAACCAGTCGAATGGCGAAACAAACAACAAAGATATCGGCGGGAGCTGGAAAGAAGCGATTAAAGCAGCATACGAGGCTACTAAATTGGCTTTCCCAGGTGGAGAGATCATTGCACACCTTGATCACAAGTAAGTTCAATCAGTCTCGTGAACTTGAACGCATGGCTTTCCATTCCGCGCATCGGAACTCTATCTTTGAGTGTGATAAGCTCTGCAATCTAATTGTTCGAATTGCAGGAGTTTCAAGGGCTGGCAGAAGAATGCCATAACAGGGTTCTTGAGTGAACAAGGCATTAAAATTGGCAAACCAAATGACTTCTACTGATACTATTTTTGTGAAGAACATCACTCAAGATTAGCTTTTAGACTTCAGTTGATCAGTTCAGAATTGAGTTATTGAAAGGAAATATTTATATCATTAAGCATTCAACATGTGACTTTATTGTCTTGCTTGCTTGAATAGGAAAAGTTGAAGATTATTAAAAATGATCTCCAAGGTATGAAAATGGACTTCTTCGTCTTCTTCTTCTTCGTTTCTTTTTTTTTTTTTTTTTTTTTTTTTTTTTTTGTTTGTTTGTTTGTTTGGGTTTTCATTACTGTGAAGGGGTACATAAAGTTTCCGAGAAAGACCATTCGAATGTCCAAAAGTACTTTAATTGTACTTTCAATTAATTAAAATCACTTTAAAACTTTTATGTCATTGGATTACATAGTCAATATATTTTGGAAATTTTTTAAGAAAATAGATAAGAAAGGTTAAATAAGTCTATAGATGTAGAGAAAAAAAAACAATTATGAATGGAAATTCTATGGCTTCGTTTCCATTAACCTTTTTGTTTTTGATTCTGTTTTAAGATTTTATTACTGATATGTTTTCAAATTCTAAGTCGATTAAAAAAACATTTTAAAATTTGTTTTCAGTTTTGACAAATTTTTTTATCCATGTGTTTGCAAAAATAGTAAAAAATATACCATAGAAATTGAAGGAAAGTATATATAATATTTTACGGCCCAATTTAATAATCATTTGGTATTTAAAAATTAAGTATATTTTTTTCCTAATTTCTTACATTATTTTACATCTTTTTTAGGTAAAAAAGTTGAATTTTTAACTAAATTTTAAAAATAAAAAAGAAATTTTCACCGATAGAAAAAATATCAAACTATTTATATAAAATAGCAAAAAAAGCACGACATTGATAGACCTTAATAGACTTCTATTATTATTTATCACAATTATCTAAAAATTTTGCTATCTTGTGTGAATAGTTCATCTGATTTTTCTATTTTTAAAAATTCTTCAAAATAAAAAACAAACTTTTAAAAGCTATTTCTTTTAGTTTTCAAAACTTGACTTAGTTTTTTAGAATATCAGTAAAAGTGGATAAAAAAGCAAAAAGTTTAGAGGTCGTTATTGACCTAAACTTGGATCGTTTGAACATCAACAACACAATCAATCAAATTCAGGAGTTGGCTTTTCAATATTGATTCAACATTGAACGCTTTTGAAATGTTGATTTTTTAAGGCAGTTGAGACATCCCTTTCTATTACCATTAATATCAAAACCATAGGCCAGAAAATGTGTACCTAAAAAGAAAAAAAAGGGGTTATTTTTAGGTATCTACAATTGGGTAGGGGTCACCAGTGTCATTTTCCCTTAAAGTTTTTATATGCTCAAATTTGAAGGGCAGGCAAACCCTTAAAATTTAAGGCCACAAACCCAATTGGACCCCAACTTGCCAATTGGAACATTGAAGCATCAAAAGGCCAAATCCTTTGTTCCTCAAACTAAACTTTTCTTGTCCTTTGAGGTTGTCTTTAATTATCATTTATTTGGGGTCAACCCCCTTTGCTTTAAATATATTTAGATCATAAATACCAAACCATGCAAAGAAAATTATAATAAAAGCAAATCTTTTACCATTTTAAAATACCATTTAGTCCTAAGTCCAAGATTTAGAATTCAAATTCCGCACTTAATGCTTGAAACATTACAAATAGTATTAGAGCGGAACTTCTCCTTGTATGACGTGGTTCAGAGAAAACTACGAAATTTGGTGGGTAAGTGACGATTAAGTTCAAGAAAAATATATGAATAAACTAACCGTCTATACCACATAAGAGAAATCTTTGTAACATACACGTATGGTTAAGAAAAGCTTAAAAGGTACCTTATTAATACGGTAAACTTTTCTTTTCAGTGTCTCAATCATAAGAAGTTTTCAAATTATAGTCCTAGAGCCAAGCGATATTGATATCGACATTTCAATTTTACGGATATATCGAGAGATATTTCTGTAAATAATGAATTTTATAAAATTTATTTAAATTAATAATTAAGTTGTTTTTACTCCCAAACTAGGTTATGGATATTGTTATTAGTATTCTTGTTCATATTGGACTAAATATACGACATTTTTATGTGTTACAAGCATTAATAAAAAAATGTTGAAGATATCCATGAACATTTAATATCGATATCGAACTCTTTGATTTACAAATATATCGATGGATATATCAACATATCTATGAATATTTTCATCCTTGCCTAGAGCCTTACATTGAACTTTCAAAATTGATTTTAATATGTCACTGTACACTGCATGCTAAATTTTCAATTTCGTGTTTAAAATAGGGAAATTTTCACAAATAAAAAAATGTCAAACTATTTACATAAAATAGCAAAAAAAATACTGATAGATATTGATAAACTTCTATCAGCACCTATCAGTGATAGACTTCTATCATTTCTATCACTGATAGATCTTGATAGACTTCTATCAGCGTCTATCAAAAACTTTTAAAAATTTTGCTATTTTGTGTAAATAGTTTTTCTTATTTTTCTATTTTTAAAATTTTCACTTTAAAATAGGCCTTTAATCAATTAGATATATTTTTTTATTAGATGTAAAATGAAAAGTTTAGAAGGTCTTTTAAACAATTTCAAACTCATAAGGCCTATAGTTTGTGTACTAAAATTTCAAATTTACCTAAAATATAAAATAATGATTTGTGTATCTATCAAGTTTATTTTATTTATTTTCCCCACCAATATATTTGGCTTTTATGTATGCAATTTGACAGCTATTAAGCATTTAAAAGAAAAGAAAAGAAAAGAAAAGAAAATAAAACTCTACCTTCAATAGGCATATATGAAGACTGGCCAACAGTTTTTCCAATTAATAATATTTTAAATTGACACATAAAATGCTTGTAAGAGAAGAAAAAGGCCTGATTTAAACAGCTTTACCTTTGACTTTAATCATAAATATATAATTTTGTATATAGTTTTTTTTTAATGAAATAAGAAATTAAAATACCATATATTATAATTTTTTTTTTTTGAAAACTATGTATTATAAGTTAAATATTTTGTCAAGATCATTAGATTGGACTGAGTAATTTTGATGCTATAAGCTACTAAACTTTAGGGTTTAATTCATCAAATTTTAAAATTTAAATTTCAAAATCAAAGCTAAAATCTTGAACTGTTGCATTAAAATATAACGTAAAGTAATTGTCCTTTTCGTCTCGTTAAATTTAAACCAAAAAATATATGAACATGTTCGGTCTCCGAATCAAATTTTCTTTCTCGTTTTCGAATTTATTAAACATTTACAGGCTATTTTTGTTTTTTCTTAAGCAATTTTATGTTATACCTAAATCATGAAAATAATGTCTTCAAAAAAACTTTGAGAAAAATAGTGCCTTAAGTTACAAACATGTTTCATTTTTGTTAAAATTAAAATATATATACTATAATTGTAAAATAATAATTATACAAAATCAATACCATAAAATTGGTTGAAAAATTAAGGAATATTTTCATAGATTGAAAAAATGTCAAACTATTTATAGAAAATAGCAAAAAAAGAAAAAAATATTGATAGACTTCTATCAGCATTTATCAGTGATAGACTTCTATTATTTCTATCCATGATAGACTTCTATTAGCATCTATCACAATTATATCTAAAAATTTTGCTATTTTCTGTAAATAATTTTCTTTATTTTTCTATTTTTAAAAATTTTTCAAAAATTAACTTATATTGTATTTGAGATTTTTATTCAACTATACATTTAAGGTGTGTTTGAAATGCAAGTGTTTAGTTTAAAAAATAAGTCATTTTTTAAAAAAATTGAAGTGTTTGACAACCACTTAAAATAGATTTTAAAGTGTATTTTAAACAATTTTTATCAAAAGAATTTAAATAAAAATAATTTTTTTAAAAAACATTTTTTTTCTCAAGTCTCAGTAATTACCACTAGTTAGTACGAACGGTAGTTGGAGTCGGTGGCTCTCTTAGGGTTCCCTCATCTGGGATCCCTGGGGAAGAGGATCAAATTGACCCTTGCGAACAGCTTGATGCACTATCTCCCTTCAACCCTTGAGCAAAATGCGATAAAAGGAAGGAAAATCCATGGACCGACCCCATGTCTCCAACCGTAGGAGCTACGAGATCACCCCAAGGACAAGCAACTATTTTTAGATTTTCCAAATATAGCAAACTATTTGAAATTAGATTTATGTTCTTTTTTCCTTTCTAATTTTACTCTCTTTATTTTCATATAGGTAAATGATATATATATCTTATTTACTATTAAAATGCATGTTAAGTAAACGTTATATATATATATATATATTATACTAATAAAATATATGTTAAATGAATCTTGACACTAATGATAACATTTGATTTACTCTTAAAATGTATGTTATATAAATGTTAAGGGAATTATGAACTTTTTACATATTTGGTTTGCATCCCAACCACAATTTTTTTTCAATATTTGCAAAAGATTGTAAAAGTGATTGTTAAATTTGTAATATTCTATTAATACTTTTTTGCTAAATTTTGCAAATATCATAAAATACCATTTTGGTCCTCATGAAGTTTATTCAATTTTAGTTCATATATTTTTAATTGTTCAATTTTAGCCCCCATACTTTCAATAAATCTTAAATTCAGTCTCTCAAAGTTAATTTTTACCAAGATTGATTAAATGATAATAAGACTTTTCATGCAATAAAATAAAACATGTGAATATGTTTTCAAAATGGATAGTAAAAACGTTATAGATAACAAATTCTTTTTAAAAAAATCATCACTAAATTAGCAATGAAGACTAAATTTAAGATTTATTGAAAGTATAGGAACTAAAATGATATTTTAACTTTTTATAAAAATTGAAATTCATCCCATTTTAAAAATTTTCTACCAAACCCTTTATTTCTAAACATGGCAATTTTTTTTCGTTTCAAATCAAATCAATTGTTTTCAAACTTATATTTCAAAAAACTAACCAATAATAATCATAATTCATATTGGTCAATTCTCTCTTTTGATATTCATTTACATTATTACATATTTTCTTCTTTAATTCCTGAATTGTATTAAATAATTTTTTTAATATTTAAATAGCAATTTATAATTTACTTTCAATTTTTAACCACTCATTTATTTATGTTTATTTTCCACATTAGAGAAAATCAACGGCTATAAAAAGAATACAAACTATCCCAGGCCCACCAACTTTACGTCATCATACGTCATATTAAAGTTTCCATGTACTTTGTGTCTTGCAGACACGTGTGAGCCAAAATAACTACCCAGTGCAACGTGTCATACCATAATCATAAAGTAACAAAGTTAAAGTTTAGTTGATTATTTTCAAATTATTTAAAATTATTATTATTATTTGAATGACAATTAACATTAAATGCAAAATTTGTTCATATACTTTTTAATTTATAACAATTTAATTTTTATATTTTTAAATTTGTAATAATTTATTTCCTATCATATTAAATATCACTAAAATAAAATGTAAATTCTTATAGTTTAGAAACAAATTTGATTTTTTATAAAGTTTTTTTAAATCTAAAAACAATATCCAACGGTCACAATTCGGAGCTCAAGATTTTGTGCCTAGGAACGACCGTTTGCAATCACGGCCCTCTTTTTAAATTATCATTTTTTTTAGGAAGGTCAAAATTGTGGGATCGATGAATCTATAGATATGGTCCCCACTCGGCTGAATAAAATAAAATAAATTAATTAATTCAAAGAAAAAATTCATATTAATACATTTGGCAACAAAGTAATGGATTCTGAAGCTTACTGCAGCGGCGTTTACGAATTGCCGGAGTTCCTGTAATTTCCGGCCAGTTGAATTTTTCCGGCGAGAGATGTTAACAAATTTCCCGCCGGAAAATACGAGGCTGTATTGAAAATTTATATTTGATTTGTTTTGTTAATACCTGAAGAATTCTTAGAGAATTCAAAGCGACCTGAGAATTTGACAATTACAAAGCTTGTTTCAATTACGATATAAGCGAGAGAGGATCGGAGAATCGGAGAGGAACATCGGACGCCTTTTCGATTGTTCTTGTCCGGTGATCGGCGACGCGGCATGCGGCGGAGCTTCGGGGAGAAATTCCGGTGAAGAAGAAGGAGGAGGAAGAGCAGATATTTGATTTGGTAAGTAATTTGAAGTTAGGTTTAGGTTAATTGAAGGGAATATAATTGAATACTGTATCTGTGAAGTATTAATTAGGGAGCGGAGTCGGTAAGGCCATTTGTTTTTCTCTTCCTTTATTAATTGCACTGAGAGAGAAAGAGAAAGAGAAAGAGAAAGAGAAAGAGGTTCTGTGTAATCTGCCATGGCAGGCAACCTTTTTTGAAGCTGATAACAGAAATAGCCAAGCTCTCTCTGACTCTGTTCCACCATTTATTCAAATTTTACTCTCTTTTCTCTCTGTTCCATAAATTCAATCACCAAACTAGGGCGCTCCTTTGGCCCATTTTTTACTCTACCATTTTATATTATCAGGAGGTTTCTGCCTCAATTTTATTATTCACCTTCCCATCTGTTCTTCAGGGTTTTACATGGAGGTCGATATTTTTCTTCTTTATCTCTGTGTATTATATTGTTGTTTGAATATTTGACTTCCCTGTCTGTACATATTTCTTTTTCCCATTCTCTGATGTTTTAAATTCCTTCTGTTAGTTTACCTTTTTCCCCCATTAACAATGAGGTGGAGGATGGGGGTTGGGGTTGATTTCGTTTCATCATTAGTTGAAGATAAAGGAGAATTGGTGGGGGAATTTTCTTTGTTTGAATAATCATTTTAAGTTATGATGTTTCTGTTGAAAGTTTTTGTTTGCTTTTGAAAAGTTCTTCCAACTTTTTTACCACTCGTCTTTTTCTCTTTTTATTTTTGAGTATTGGTAACAGGGCTTTGGATTCCCAGCACGTATAGCCCAGAGATTTTTTTTTAATTTAAATTTTGAAGCAAGTTATCATGTAATAATGACTTTGATATGCTCTTTACAGAATGTTTAGTTTAGTTCTGAATTTTTCTTATTTTCTTGATTTACTCAATGTTATGTGTTGAGATTTAGTTAATTTTCATTGAGATGTCACTGCCTTTTATGGTAAATTGCTAACGTTAATTAGCTGATTCTTTATGGTTCTTAAATGAGTGATTCTGGAGGGGCCGGACCTCGGCACCTGGTCAATCACCTAGGAGCTGACAATGTTATTCTTTGTATGTAACTGTTAGAATAGTTGGGAGGGTTTTCTTTTGGCTTTTGGCTTTTGCCAGTTTGAACTCAACCTTTTCTCTTTAGTATCATTAAAATAGATTTGCCTGTTCTGCTTCAGAATAATTGATATAATTACAATATCTGAGGAGAGAATATATAGGAGTTGCTAATGGGTTACAGTCACAGCTGATGATCCATTTCTTGGAATGCCTTTTGTTCTTCACTCTGTTTTAGCATCAAACTGGCTATAAAGTTAATGTGTTTGATTGCCAATATTATGGTGGACTGCAAAATTTTATATTTTTCTCTTCCTTTTAAGCGCAGCTTATTTCTTCTTCGTCTTCCATTAACAGAAGTTTACAAAGTTGTTGAATTTCTGTTTCAATAAATTGATGTTTTATGACAGGTTTGCTTAGGGGTAGCCCCTATCGTTGACTGTCATCGTGTCCGTGCTATCTTTCATGAAGATTGATTCTTTTGAAGGTCCTTTTGCCTCCATGATTTTTGTTAACTATGAAACTGGGTAACAACATTTTCTGTTGCCTTGTATTCTACTTGAAAGTTCTACGTTTTTGTTCCTGTTGTTATTTCCTGTTTGCTCTTTTACCCAATAATCTTGTGTTCTTTTGTAAAAGACGAGACTATTTTGATCTTTATCATTTTGATTGTATCTACACTTGTCAATCTACCGCTTTTTGTCCAATTTGTTGTCCTAAATTGCCTTCGTTATTATGTATATGCAGAAAGTGACTCTTCATTTTACCATTCAATGACCAGCCCGAATTGTGCTCCAGAATCTCTTGAATGCAATTACAGCAGCACTGAGTTGCAACACCGGGTCACGAGTAACAATCCAATTGGTCTCTCATGTCAAGAGAAGATAAACCAGGAAGACGTTCAATCTTTGTATTCTTCTGGTGATGGGAATAGTTGTATGACTACTAAAATTAACCAGTCGTCTGTAGATATATTTGATAATAATGCTGATGGTATTAGTGCATTTGAGGGACCATCCAATATGAAATCCTCATTCTCATATGTTGACAAAAGTGTCATGGAATGCCAAATGTCAAAAACGATAGTTTGTGACCAAGAAATTAATGTCAATGATGTAAAGGATATCTGCATCGATGAAGGGGTGTCTCTGGAAAATTTTTTCTTTAAGAGTACGGACGAGAAGTCAATCAGTAAAATCTCACCTCTGGAGGAAGACCAAAACGAAGGATCTATAAAAGAAAAAGAGAATTCTTCTGAGGTGTCCAAGTTCATTGCAGATGATCATAAAGTTTCTTTAGAAGATCACTTTGCCATGGACTGGACTTCTCGTAATGATGCGAAGGACTTGACACAGATAGAGGAAGAAAAATTCAATCTGAGTGAGCCAAAAGTTTTGATGCAAAAGTTAGTTAAAAAAAGTTACTCTTCCGAGTCTTTAGACAACAAAGGTGTTCAGGTATGCATATATCTGGCCAAGTTATTAATTATGTCCTCTCGTGGACTTCATGTATGTACTATTTTTACTCTGCATATCTTGAAGGACGTTCGTTTTGACGAAACAATTTTAGCTCCAGTGGCTCAGAACTTTCATGTTTGATGTTTTTTAGAATTGGTTGATGTAGATTGGATTTCTTGTGATTGCAGATGTCTGGTGAAAAAGCAAGCTCGGAAGACCCTGCTTCAGCTTCCAAATCTGTTGAATCTTGCAATGACACTCCTACTCTGGTTTCTGTGGCAGAACCACCAAATGATAGTAACATCCCAGCGCATCCTTCAGGTTATAATAATGAATTTGAGAACGGAAGTATTGCAATTAATTTCAATTCGATCTCTCCCGTGGCTAATGGTGAAGAAGAACATCATGGAAATCCCAACTTAAACTATCCAGCACCCATGACCAGCAGGGAAGGAACACAGGAGTGTCATGGAAGAAGCGATTCTGTAATTGGAACTCAAGGTTCAACCAATCTGGACTATAGAACTTCAGATAGTAGACTAGTTTCAAGTCAGAACCCACACGACATTGGCGAGTCTAGTTTCTCTGCCGTAGATCCACTAGCTAGTCTTGTTACTTACTCAGGGCCAATAGCTTATTCTGGAAGCATCTCACTTCGATCAGAAAGTAGCACAACAAGCACACGTTCTTTTGCCTTTCCTGTGTAAGTTGCAAATCTAACTTCACCTCACAAGCTTCTTCTTTATATATCCTTTTTCTAAATTGTAATCTAAGGTAAATTATATTTACTCTCTGGGTTTACAGATTACAGTCTGAATGGAATAGTAGCCCGGTTAAAATGGTAAAAGCTGAACGGAGGCATTACCGGAAGTATCGAGGTTGGAGGGAGGGTCTTCTATGTTGCAAATTCTGACCGGTTCTGTCCTATCTCTAGAGTTAGATTCTGTTTGTGCATCATCCATATTTATTTTCACACACATGTAAGTAGATGTATTATTTACTGGAGGTTTTGCATTTCATTCATAGTCATTCTTTACAGTTTGGCCTCTTATGTGAAATTTAAGGTATTGGTAATACCTCATATCTCTCTGGAAAATTTCTCCAGTAGAGCACATTTCTCCACTATGCTTGTAAACCATGGCTCTTTGATTTATATAAGGATGGCATGACGTGGTTGCTCTGTTGAGAGTGATATTATGGCCATGAAATTGGATAGAAGTTTTTTTTTGTTTTTTCAGACTTGGATGGTTTCTCCTCTCTCAAAGAATCCCATTTATTTGTTGAACCGTTTTATAGAATATACAGGCTTAATGGAACTTTACCTACCAGATTAGCAATTAGAGGCCATTGTTAAGTTGAATCTTGTCTGCTAGCTAAGATTGGTAGTTTGAAGCCTAGCTAGTTTTCTGGGAGAAAGTCAAAAGTAGTACATTTTAGGACTAGGAAAACCAAAACTACTCTTCAGATCTAAAAAAAGGAAAAAGCAAACTAAATCCTGATTTGAAGAAACAAACTAAACCAAAACTAACCATTTCATTAAGCATGGTTTGATTCTTTTCTTGTTATTTGCCTAAAAATTTCAAAGTGGAGGCTGAAATTTGAAGTAGAAGAAGAAAAAGAGAAGAAACAAATATGCAAGAGGGATGAGTTTGAAATAGGAAAAAGATGGAGTGAAAAGACAAGACAGAGAAATGGAGGAAAGTGATTGGAGAGAGGAGAAATGGAAGATAAGTGGTGAGAGCTATTTTGAGAAAGTGAAAGATGCAAATGAAAATGATAGAGATGAAATCTAAAAAGTGGAGATTAAAAGAACAAGAGAGAGAGAGAGAGAGAGAGAGAGAGAAAATCTTAGGAGAGTGATTAAGAAGAAATTAGTATTAAAGGTTGGATTAGCTTAGTTCTAAATTTAAATCTTTTCCCTTCTGTTTATAATTTCCTCTCACACTATGTATAAATTTATTAATTCTTCTTGCTAATTACTAGTTTAAATCTATTTAAAAATCATTAAGTTCCAAGTTTCCAATTACTTTTTCAGGAATCTCTCTTTTTCCTTTTTCTTTTTAGGTATATATGTATAAATCATCACTCTTCTTTCTTTTTGGTCTTCTTTTAAAACAAAATGAACAAACATGCAACAATGATGAAGGTGTATAGAATCAATGCAATATCATTGTGACAAGAAATAAAGCTATCTTGGAGTCATCATTGGTTGAGAAAACCCTTGTGTTTAACCTATAAAATTAAGTTAGATGCTTTTGAAATTTCTATTGTGCTATGTAATTACATGTTAATCTATGGGTGCTTTGTGCCTATTTTCTTGCCACCATTATTTGCTATCAAATCAACTCTTTTTTCTCTCTATTTTTGAGTGACCATATAAATATCATTTGACATTTGAGGTGAGGGATCATTTAACATTGTTATCAGGTATGTTATTCTTCAACAACAACATGGCATTGCTGAGAGATGTCTCTATTAACTTCCATCTTATCAAGCACATCAAGTCAAACAAAGTATCATATATGTCTACTATCTTTGACATTAGTCATTAACTACTTCTCAATTCATATACAAATCATTACTCTATCTAAAACTCTCACCGGGTGTTTGGCCTACAAAGTCTGGAGAGTAGAGTTGTGAATTTCACTCTTTGTTTGACTTCAGGAGTTCGTGGGCTCTACGACTAACAAGCATCTGTTTTATACCTTACTAACTCCTTACACTGTGACTCTGGAGTTCATGAGAATCACATCTCTTTTATGAGACAATGATCTCATTCGATAAGAAGTCGTACTCATAAAGGGATTTAACAACAAACAGACGTTTCACTCTCTCGTGCGTGTGAAAGTTGTTTCAACATCAAAAGCATATCATTTGTTGGTGTGTAAACACTCAAATGATTGGCATGAAAATACAACATTGTCATGAAAAGGGGCATTATTGTTGATGTGATAAATAAAAAATTCTCGGATATCAACGGACATGAATACCCTAGTGAATTAGAAATTAGGAATCATTTGTCTATGTGAACTCCCAATTCTCAAATACTTATATTTAATGCTCTAAATCAATTAGATTTCAAACTTGGGCTCTGACATCGAAAGACATGAATGCCCTAGTGAATTAGAAATTAGAAATCTTTCCTCTATGTGAACTCCCAATTCTTAAATACTTAAGGCTCTAAATCTATTAGATTTCAAACTTAAGAATTGGGTTAAACACGTAAAAGCTTTTTGTCCAAGATTAAGATGATATATTCTACTTGAAAGTTCTCGACATGCAATTCAAGACATGAATTCAAAAAGGATTTAGGTCTTGGGGTTTTCGATTTTTCTTTTTCGTTTTAATAGATGGCGAGAGAAACAAAAATGAGGGGTTTAAAACTTTTTTCATTTCGTTCTTGCTATTTTAAACAAAAAATTTCTTTTAGTGATGTAGTAATATGTTGTTTAAAAGTTATTTACTTTTTGTGACTCAGATTAACATGTCACAAATACTTTTAATAACGTTGGGTTAAATTCTATTGTCAATAATTGTTTTTTGCGACATGTTTTCTCCCGCATCAATATAAATTAGTATTTAACAACAAAATTTAGCTACATCGCTAAAAGTAAATTTTCATATAGTGAGTTATTAACTAAACTTGAAAAGAAAGAAACACAAAAATTAAAACTTATTTTATCGTTAAAACAGACAAAAATATCCATACTTAATATGCCATAAAAAAAATAAACTTGAAAACCAATAAAATTACATAAAAATTATTAAATAAAATATAAATAATAAATTGGTGTGGTTGACTGTTCATAAAAGAAACCAAAAAGAAAAGCTCTTCTAGAAAAAGGGAAGAATAAGAAAAGAATATTGCATGGTGTGGATGATGCAAACATTTATGAAATCTTTTCTTTATGTTAAGAGGAAATGACAAAACCAACCCAAATGGTGTGAGGTCCCTAAAAATAAATATAAAAAAAATAAAATAAAAAAATTGCCTTGTCTTTACTAGGATTTATATGCAAACAGAAAAAGCCATTGATACAGCTTTCTAATGCAAAGAGATGGGTGTTGTAGCCATAACTTTGTTATGTCTCTTACTCTCCAATCAACAGATGCAGTCTCAGCCATTGCTCGATTACCGAGGTTCGTGTTATTTAACGTGTTTAGTGATAATCTAAGTATGTTTGATTAGTGATATGAAAATAGAAATTTGAAAACAAGTGGTTGAAAAACATTGTATTCCAATTTATGTGTTCTTCAAAATTTTCCGAAATGTGTTTGATAACATATTTAAAAATCATAAAATAATTGTAGTAACAAATACTATTATTAATTTGTTTATTATGTTTTATGTTATAAATTTCACATGATTATTATTTTATAAAATATCAATATAATGTATTATATTAATACATTATTTTACTTTAACGAAAAAAAAAGTTTATAACGTGAAATACAAGTTTTTAACTTCTTCTTCTCTTGAGAAAACAAGTTTTAATCTTTTTTTTTAATATAATTTTACAATTTATATTTTCTAATTTAAAATCAACGTACACTTAAAAACTTTTTTTTTTTTTTTTGGTAAATTACCCATTTGGTTTCTATAGTATAAAGAAAGTTAGAATTATTCCGTTTATGTAAAAGTTAAAATTTAGTTCTTTGATAAAATCTCATAAATAGTCTATATGGTTGGATAAAATTCTCTAAGAAATTCTCTAAAGGACTATTTATGATAATTTTATCAAACTATAGAAAACAAATTTTAACTTTTTCCAAACTATAGGGACCAAATTTACAAGAAAAATACTTAGGTGCATCTCGAGTAGCACCTATCTTTGTGCACCCCACCAAATTGTCCAGTCATACTTTGACACATGGTAAATTCTTCTTATTTATTTCGTGTAGTATTTTAATTATCTTTTGGTGTGAGTGATGATAGTAGGATGCACAGACATGAGTGTATCTGGGAATACAACAAAGTATTGCTCAATTTACAATTTTGCTTCCTGACTTCGCTTAGCAAATACCTCGTCGAGACTTCGTCAATCTCGGGATAGTAATTTTAAAACATAAATTCCAAAAACAATAATACACAACATATATTCGTTAATAATCCATTTATTAATGTGAATCTGAAAACATAAAATAAAATTTAGATGAAATATGCTTTAACATCTTCCTCTCTCTCTCATTATTACATTTTGACAAATTTTTGTTTTTAATTAATTAAATGTGTTATGAATTGGGTGAGTGAGCAGTTGCTGAGGTTGATGATTTGGTTGATTTAGAACTGCCAAGGAAGCTCAGAATCTCAAAGGAACTGTCTGTCTGTATAACACACAAATTCCATTAATACCCCCCAACTTCCTTTGTTTTTAATTTCCATTTTTATCAATCAATTATTAGCAACCCCAATTTTCATTTTTTTCTTCATATATACATTTGCAGACTAAATTATTGCATAATGAAACCGGTGACCGAAGCCGATGCCGATCAATTAGAGATGAGAATGAAGATGAAGATGATCTATTGGAGCACTTTGCAATGGATTATAGCAGCGTACGACGTCGTCGGATCCATAATATGTCTTCACAACATCCTTAATATTGAAAAATTAAGACCCTCTCCTTTCGCATAATTCTATTGCAATGTTCGGTTAAATTACAAGTTTAGTTTCATATGACATTTCATGTTCTAGTCAAACAGATTCTAAATTCGCATAATTCTATTGCAATGTTCGGTTAAATTACAAGTTTAGTTTCATATGACATTTCATGTTCTAGTCAAACAGATTCTAAACTTTATAAATGAGTCTATGAACTTTAAGAATTGTCTAACAAGTTTTTCAATTTTCGATTTTCTATATAATAAAAGTTTTAAAACTTTTAATTTTATGCGTACAGTCAAATAAGTACTTGATATATTACCTTTCACTTCTGTCCTGGAAGAATAACGGGTCGATTCTCCTGAGTTCAATAATACCCGTTGAGTAGGCCTCGTCCTAACAACCACTTTTGTTTTAGTTATTTTTTCAAAAATATTAATTATATTTGACATGATCGTTTTAAAATTCACGAAAGTATTGAATATATGATTGAATGTTTATCAGACCTAAAGAATTGTCTAAAATAACTAAAACAAAAGTAATTCTATATCTAATAAAACTAAACAAAATAACTAAAACAAAAGTAATTCTATATCTAATAAAACTAAACAAAAGTGGTTGTTAGACGAGGCCTACTCAACGGTTATTATTGAGCTCAGGAGAACCGACCCGTTATCCTTCCACCGACAGAAGCGGAAAGGTAAACGCTGCTCTGTGAAACCAGCCTCACGCGGTGTCCTAAACTTTATGGGCAATGGAATCTGGGCTTCCGCCTAGAGCCCAAAGCCATACTTCTTACTTGGAATGGGCGGGCCAGTATATTTCTACAAAGAACTCTACCCGATGGGCCGTGCCCGCTTCCAACCACTTCATTGCCCTCATACGAGTTACAAGCCCACATTACCGAGCTCGGCGATAGCAGAAGTTACAAGGCGCTATATGAAGACTATGCTTAACTACAAATCTAGCGATGTGGGACTTCTTGGGGATTTCATTAATTTGAATTATCTATGTAAAATCTATTGCATATATTATGTTCGAATTACCTCTTAGATTCCTTTTTTTTATATGTACTTGAATACTACTTTTTCACATCGTGTTTATGAGCATTAAGTTGAAACCCAAATTATAATTAAATGTGTAAATTGTTGATGTTATATATGTCCTTGATCCAACAATATTTGGGTGCTAAAAATACTTGTAAGTTATTAATTCTAGGTAGGTAGTCACTAACAAGGACGAAAATATCGTTATCGATGTAAATATCAATAACTCAAATTTATGGATAGAAAAATCACGGATATCACGAAAATTTAAAAAAATATTGTGGAATTTTTAGTGAAATTTTAGAACAAACTTATTTATGCAATACATTATAACTTTAAAGCATATAAAACAATAATTATAAGCCAAATATGATTGGTAACAGAATAATAGATTTAGTGAAGACCGAAAAATGATTATGAAATGAATATTTCATTAATCAAATGGAAGGCCAAATACAAGATTCAATAATCAATTTGAGCATCATCATGTGTGGATCTTCTATGAATATGTAAGGTTTTCCTATTGTTTCATTGGAGGTGAAATGACTTGAAATTTCAATGCAAAAGTTTGAATGAGGTTAGAAATTAATATATGTTAATTTTTTCAATTTTTTTTTATGAAAAATTTTGGATGGTGAAGTAAGCAAAACTTACATCAATTCAGTTTTGAGGTGAAATACTGTGAAAATTCAGTAGAAAAAGTTTGAATCAGGACATAAATTAATATATATTATTTTTCTTGGAAATGGAAATTTTGAATGGCCAAGTAAGCAAGACTCGCATCAATTTAATTTTGAAGTGAAATGATGTGAAAAATTCAACGGAAGAATGATGTTAAAAATAAATATATGTTATTTTTTGTGGTTTTTACAAATTCAATTTCTTTTGGAAAATGTAAGTCTTGGATTTAAAATTGAGAAAAGTTTAAAATTTGAAAAGATAACATATTGGAAAAGGTTGATATTGAAAAAAGAAAAAAAAACGATATATGAAGATTTTTCCACGATATCTCCACTAAATATCCACGATAAGTTGTCAAAATATCCACAATTGTCATGATCTACAAACGAAATATCCTTTAAACAATATATCTCTAATATCGACAATTTTTCGAAAAAAAAGAACTTACCTCCCATATCTCTGTCGGATATGTCAATTTATGGATATATCGCGATTTTTTCAATCCTTGGTCACTACTCACTGGAATTGTTGATGCTATATTTATATATTATTTTCTTTTTTGACATCTTAGATGTTCATGTCAGTTTACGCGCATCTCAATTTTAGTCTCTCTACTTTCAATTATTCAATTTTAGTCTATCTATTTTTTATAAATCTAATTCTTTTTTGAAAAAGAAAAGAAAAAAAAGGAAAAAATCTAATTTCTTTTTTTAAAAAATAAAATTATAATTAGGTTCAATTTTAGCCTCTCTACTTTCCGTTATCCAATTTTAGTCCATCTATTTTCTATAAATCTAATTCTAAAAGAAAAAATCTAATTTCTTTTAAGAAAAGGAAAAAAAAAATCTTTTAAAAAAAAAAGGAAAAAGAAAAGAAAAAGTGGATGTTAGGCGGTGTCAACCATCTTTAAGAACAATCACTTTTGGGCTTTCACCCTAAGTCGGAGGCCCACTCCCGACTTGAGATGGGTAGGCCCAGTGATATTTTCCAAAAGACCTTCCCCCCAGTGAGCCGAGCCCACAATCCAACAACTTCAAGTCACAAGCCCACATTACCGAGGTCGTCGATAGCACGTGCTAGCAGCCACTTCATGAAGACTACGCCCAATTAACTTCTAGCGATGTGGAATTTCTTCTATGAAAAATCTATTGCATTTTGTGTTCAAATATTTACCTCTTATAATTTTTGCTTGGGTACTAATTTTTTTTCTCTATATCGTGTTTATCAGCATTATGGTGAAAACTCAAATGGGAATCTCAACTATTCTCACGAGGACGATCTACTTGATCCGGCAACATTTTGGTATTAAGGAAATTTGTTAAATGTTAAATTCTAAGTAGGTAACTACCATGACATTGTTGATGTTATTTATAACATCTTGTTGATTGAATTCTATTTATGAAGAATAATAGAGAAAAAAGTCAATGTTTACTATAAGACTATAAGACTTTGGCGTTGTATTACTTAAAACTTCAGACTGAAAATTGTATCAATTTAAAATCCTAAATTTTCTTTAGTGAATCAATTTAAACTTTGATTATGATTTTGTTTTAAAACCATCAAAACATCATTTTTACATGGGTATAAGACTTTCTTTAAATGCAAAGCTTAATGTATTAGATAGAAAATGTGTTGAAATCAAATGTATAATAGCAACTTTTCATTAACATGTCAAATTGATTTGATTTCAACTTTAAAAATTGATTTAGCTATGGATTGTCTTAAGTTCAAAGTTCTTGAGATACAAAACAAGTTCTTTGATCAAGATTTGAACACTACGTAAAATATAGAATGATCAATAACTTGAATTCAAGACATGAAATACAAAAGGGACCAAAAAGTTGTCGTAGTCAAACCTTAGAAGAAGAAGTGTAAAAGCTAAAACTTTCCTTCACTGTTATTTGTTTTGTACAACCTAATGATTAAGATGTAAATAATTTTTCAACGCTCTAAATTCATGTCGCACAATAATCAAACATGGAAAGTTGACTAAAATATTTCAACTTAATATGTCTTGAAAAGGATAAGAAATGAAGGAATGAAACACAAAAAAATAAGCAATAATGTGAATATAATATAAATAATAAACAATTAATTTTTTTTATAAAAAAAAATAACAAACATGGAAAGTTGACTAAAATATTTCAACTTATTTAAATTTTTTGTTTTTATAATTTTTTCAAAAATATTCATCAACAATATCTTTATTTACGTTTTCATAAAATTGAAATCTCGATATCTAGATTGACCTTTTAAACCATTGATAATCCATCAACATCGACACATTTTAAACCATTGATAATCCAATTAAGTGAATTTGAAACTTGAAAATCGAAAATAGAATACACAATTACAGAGTCCACATTATTAGATAGAAAATGTGTTGAAATCAAAGGTATAATAGCAACTTTTCATTAACTTGTCGAATTAATTGATTTCAACCTTAGAGATTGACTTAGTTATAGATTATCTTAAGATCAAAGTTCTTCAGATACAGAACAAGTTTTTATCTAAAATTTCAACACGGCATAAAATATAGAATAATCAATTTTACTTGAATATTTTTTATCGTGTAATTCAAGACATGAAATACAAAAAGAACCAAAAAAATTAACTTAGATAAACTTTAAAGAAGAAGCGTAAAGGCTTAAAACTTTCCTTCATTATTATTTGTTTTTTACAACTTAATGACTAAAATGTAAATAAACTTCCAACACTCTAAATGCATGTCGCATAATAATCAAACATGGACTGTTGACTATAAATGAAGTCTCAGCCATTGCTCGATTTCCGAAGTCTGCATTGTTTAATATATTTACTTTACAAAATTTTAAGTTTAGTGATAATTTAAAGTTTGTTTAGACAGTGATATGGAAATAAAAATCTAAAAAGAGGTTGTTCAGCGATAAATTTTATATGATTTATCATTTTACAATATCGATATTGTACCATATTATATATATTTTACTTTTAACTTTAAAGTTTTGCATTAAAGAAAATGGTTGTTAGGCTGAGAGGCTTACCCAGCGGGTATTTTATTGGGCCCAAGAGAACCGCCCGTAATTTTACACCGACAGAAGTGGGAGCCTAACGCGGTGAACCCCACCTGGACTTTTGACCTAGAGCCCACTGCCCAACACATCCTACTTCGAATGAGAGGGCCAGCAAAATTTCTGAAAAACCAATGGGTCGAGCCCACTTTATTGCCCTCATTCGAGATACAAGCTCACATTACCGAGCGCGACAAAGTGTATGGTTGGCAGCGGCAATATGAAGACTATGCTCAACTACAAATCTAGCGATGTGGGAGTTCTTGTGGGATTTCATTAATTTGGATTATCTATGTAAAATCTATTGCGTATATTATGTTCGAATTACCTCTTATATTCTTTTTTTTTTATATATACTTGAATACTCTTTTTTCACGCTTTTTTTTATATTCATGAATGTTAGGGTCAACTTACATGTACCTCAACTAATATTACTCGACAATGTACTAGAATATTTGAGTGCTAAGAAAACTTGTAAGATATTAATTCTAGGTATGTAGTCACTACTCACTACCATGGAATTGTTGATGCTATATGTGTATATATATTCTTTTTTTACATCCGTAAATGTTCATGTCATGTCAATTTACACGCATCTCAACTAATATCATGGGACAATCTAACTGATCCTACGACAATTGGATTCCAATGGAACTTGTAAGATATTGATTATAGGTATGTAGCCACCACCATGAAATTGTTGATGTTATTTATAAGTTCTTGTTGATAGAATTTTATTTACAAAGAATAATAGTGTAAAAAAACAATATATACCCTAAAAAATTTGGGTTGTATTGCTTAAAATTCTAGACTAAATTTTGCATCAAGTAAATCAATGTAACCTTTGATTAAGATGTTTTAAAATCATTCTTACGTAGGTATTTGAAGTTAAAAGTATAATACCAATTATAGTTCCCAAAATATTGAAGTCAAGGTAAGCTTTGGCTTTGGTTAAGATGTTTTAAAATTAAAGTTCCCAAACAAAAATTCTGAATTCCTTTTTACAAATTTATTAAAATTTCTCAAGAGAGAGAACTAATACCAATTATCATCCGTTGCACATTCTCTTTAAAAATATCACATGTATGTAAAATGTAGATTAGAAAAGGGAGAAATCAGTAGAGACAAACTACTAATATTCAACTGAAAAAAATATCCCCTCTTTAAAGCTCTGTTTGGGAGGTTCCCATTTATATTGTGATTACAGCTACATATAAGTACAGAGCAATGGAAACTGGAGAATCTAAGATCTGAGTACCAAACTTTAACTTGGATTTCCTAACACTGAGTTTGAAGAAAATTGTATAAAAGGCCAAGGAAGAAGATTAAGAAAAGAAGTCAATCTGTACAATAAACATCACATTCAAATTCACATTAAAAACAGTAATCGTGCATTGTAATAAACCGAGGATTCAAGGTGCCAGATTATCATGTTCTTAGCCGCTTTTTCGCTTGTTCTGAGTCATCTCCGCTGCCCAGGTCCCCTACATTTGCCATTGCTGGGTGGCCGGATGGAGGATTCCCAGTTTCCTGATCAGAAATTGAAGAGCTTAAAACAATATAAAAGACTAAACATTTGGTGGTGTTAAGGTTTTATGTTTTCAAAATCATGGGTGTTTACATGTCAACGTTTTTGTGACAGCAAGTTACTCGTATTGAATTTCTAGTTTAAGCATTTGAAGTTATTATTATGATCTCCAATCTTTTGTTCGCTTCTATTACCAAGAGGAAAATATCAGAAAATACGCAATATAGAAATAGTCTGCCTAATAATCATGGGTTGACCTAGTGGTAAATAAAGGATATAGAAAGGGCTAAGAGGGAATGAGTTCAATCCATGGTGGCCACCTACTAACAATTTAAAATCCTACGTGTTTTTTTGCACCCAAATGTTGGAGGTCAAGCGAGTTGTCCATGAGATTAGTCTAGGTGGCGCGTAAGCAGGGTCGAACACTCATTGGATATCAATATATATATATAGAAATAGCGTGCCTTATCAACCATACACCAGAAAATTAAGAACGGAGATATCAACTTCATACCTTAAAAATAGGCGTTCCAAATGACATCCCCTTATTTGCTCTCTTGCCCAAATCAATCTGAACGGATATGCTAGCTTGTGACAAATCCAATCCAGTACTCTGCAAAGCTTGAGCCAAGCTGTTCATAAACCTGCTCAGCACCAAGGTCCAGAGCTGTTACCAAATACTAGGAAGAGACCATGCAAATGAACGCCTCTAAAAGAAACTATGCAGATATCCTATATATGCTGGGATTTGAACAAGCTTTACTAAAGGTTAAATCATTATTGTTCATGTATTAATAAAATAGGAAGAAGAATAAAACCTTCTGCTCATGGAATCTCCATAGCCAACCAAAATACTTGAAATAAAATCAGTATTAAATATCTTACAACTGACCATTCTGAATAAACACTTGAAACGCTTATTGTCCCCCCTTCAATAGCCAGGTCTTCCGGTTGGTTTGATGCATTGTTGGTGATGGGACACTCTGTTGTCTGTGAATCAGGAATTGGAATATGGAGAGATTGATCAAGAACGCTGTCACTACGGATAGAAGCATGTATATTTCCTTCCAGAGACATGGGAAGTGGAACTTTATTTGTTATGTCAGCATCCTGTAGAATATCTCTGCCTGAGTGGGAGTCGAGAGGATTTTGTGAGCTTGCAAGCATGGCTGGTGAAATTGAAATGTTGCTGTCATCAAACTTCCCAGAATATGTTGGTCCTGAAGCAGAACCATTTTTTACAGACTGTGGATGGCCAACAAAAGTCGGCATGCGCCAATGACTGTTCCTCTGCATGACAAAGTGAAATTTAGAATACTAAATAGAAGTTCCTCAGCAGAACAAAATTCCTGATTTAAGGAAATATACAAATCCAGGAGATTACGAATCCACAATTCTCAAGAGCAAGCAAATAAGGTCGAAAAAGGTGAGGACATAATCAAACAATCCGTTAAAATTTATTAACTTGCATATAAATGTCAGACTCAAATCATAGAATAGAAACAAAAAAAAGAAAAAGACACACATACATTATTAAGACCTTAGTGTAGTTAGGGAGCCCTGAATTCCCCTCTAATGTAGCATTACTTGGTTTAATAGGTTTCCAGTTGCTTTGTTTGTCACTGTGGGAGTTCTTGGTAATTCTTGCGGCCATCTTGTCAATTCTTGAATGGGTCTTTGATGAAAATGTTGATCCTCTTCTCTGTAATAATTTGGAATTCGTTGGTTAGGAAGTGGTTGAAGGTTTCTTGCTCGTTCTTGTTGTCTTCTTGGATTGTGCAGTTGCTGTCTTTCAGTGTAAGCGGGTACTGCTGCCTAAGAGCCTTGCTGTGGGTTACGAATTGGCTGAGGGAACATTCTGTCCATCTTCTTGGTTAAAGCCAGCACCAAAAGGTTATTTCCCAATTCTAACATGGATTCTTCCATACTATGGAATCCTTGAGAGATTGCTTGCGGGGTGAGAATTTCAGCCCCTTTGCTGGTCTGATCTGCGCCACTGCTGGAGGTGGTGAGATTCTTTTGCTTAGCCATGATAGTCCCTTTGTCGAGGGGCTCTGATACCCCAGTCTTATCTGCACCACTACTGGAGGTGGTGAGATTCTTTTGTTCAGCCATGATAGTCCCTTCATCGAAGGGCTCTCATACCAAAATTAGTGTAGGACAAATCTTGGAGAATTCTTAAAATGACATTTGATTGAATGATACCTCTTACAACCTAGAGACCCAATAAAGGCTACAAACAAACCTTGAACAACAATATAAACCATGGTAAAATGGCTTTACCAAAGGGTAAGTATTAATAAACTAAATAAACAGCCACGGTAAAACTAATACAATCACCACAGTGACTACTTGAAAAATAAAGAACTCCCACAGTGAATAAACAAAGCAACTGGAAACCTACCGAACCAAGTAATCCTACATCACTCTCCTTGACATTTTTATTGATTTCCCAGAAGTCATCCAACTATTCTAGGTCTAAAGGGAGCCTACTATCTAATATGACTAAGAGTTTATCATCGAGATATAGGCCAGATATTTGCAGTTTAGTGGCTTTGAAGGATTTTGACCCCAGTGACCCCTAGGTACACACAATCCGAAGTCTTTACCTTTATACCCAAACTTCTTTTCCCTAGAAGTTTATGAGATAACAAAATTCCGGTTCACCCCACTAGAAGTTTATGAGAAGGTCCTCCAGACTGAACTAAATGGGGTATAAAGTATTTCTATTTCTCTAATAAAAGTTACTGAGAAGCATTAACTCTAGACTTCTCTACCCTACCACCTTGGTCTCCACCCAAAGCCTCACTGTTAAATATCCTGTGATATCTTTGCAACCCAGCTCCAACATAATTGCGGATAGGTTGACCCCAACCATCTGTGTCTTCCGACTGAAACCACTCCCATACAGTAATGATGGGATATTTGGTCTAATAGAGGCATGAAGTCCCATTGTAGACTAAATGATCCCATATAACAACATTCAAATAATTTTACCATTATTGCAGTGGAAAGCACGTGCGGATAAATCCCTTTTTTTTTTCCTTGCATAGCACCAACCTAATCAAAGAAATTATCCAGCGGGGTCACACCTTAGCAAATTCCCCCACCCCACCAAACAACCCCCACAGGCAACATTTAATGGTTCAAACTTCAGAATTCTGACTCAGGTGGTCCATGCAAAAGTTTTAGTTTTCTTCTAGATTTTTCCCAAGGCACCAACTTAACTACATTCTTACCAAGATCAAACTCTAAATTTGTGGGCTTAATAAATAAAAGTTCTGGTTGAGAAAGTTCCAGATCGGCACATAGTCCAAACCTTTACATCTTCAGTATCTCTGGTCATTGGGGGTAGATAGTTTTTACTAAGACTAAGATGATTAATTTCCTCTTCCAACAGACTTCTTTGGCAACTCTCCACCTCCTTATATATTCATCCCCAAAATCCTTCTCACAACCAACTTAGTCCATATTTTATGAGCTGAGGAATGTGCCGTTTAGAGGATAATAATCTACCAATGTATCATCCCAAAACAACATTTTGCTTCCATTTCCCACCTCCAGTTACAATCTAGTGAATGTGCCTTGTGCCTAGCCCAACACTGGAAACTAACTTAATTTCTATTAGGAAGAGAATAGAAACAGAACAGGTCATATGAAATATAAAGGAACAGAGAGGAACAAAGTGAGTTACAAGTAGCTCAACAATTAAAGATATGAGGGACACAGCCCCCATGTTGTCCCACCAACTAACAAGACATGTAATCTTATGCAATGTTATTACGCAAATAAAGCTGACAACCAAGTTAGTGAATGATAACTCCTAAACAAAATAAAGAGGGCATTGGTATTTACCCATGGTATTAACTTAGTAGGTTCCCCACTCCAATTCTGATATGATCCCTCGTACTTCTGCACCTTCTCCTGTAAATACTGAACATATTCAATCACCTGCATCAAAAGACTATTTTAGTCAATGGAAGATGAAACCGAGTAGCACAAGAAGAATAGATACTTTACAGCTTCAACATTGTCTCATTTTCAATGAGCGACAGTATACCTCCAATAAAAATGAAGCAGTATCTCTCTTTTGATCGCTATGAGGTATAAGATCTCTCAAAATCTGGAATCTGGAATGAGATAGAGGTTGGTCAGGGGCTGTACATTTAATGTTGACTAAGACAGAAATTTAATTGCAACATTCAGGCGGGGGGACTGGTTCCTTTAAGGCTTAAGGACAAATGAAACCCATCACGCAAAACTCCAGTAATAAAGGAAAATCCCTCTCGGATCATAGATAAGAGGTCCGTATTCTCTACAATATGTTAATAATCACAGAGAAAAAATCATCAAGCAGCATAATTCACAAACAATAGAACAAATAGACCTGCAAGCTATGATCACAATAATCTCTCTAACAATCTTGAAACTGCTGAATAGTTTGTGGACATTACCTCTCATTTATCTTGCTTCTTCTGCGCTGCTCCGTGACAGAGTGCTTTGACCGTATGGCATTAGCCTTATCGTTGTTCTTAGCATCTGGTTCCAAGTTCAGTTACAGTTAAAATTAATAAATAACTTGAATAAAAATAATCCAATCCCTTGAAACGAAGCTTCCCTAATATCATAATTCTAAAAAAGTGATGCTAAAATTAGAAGATTGCGAATTGATTTACCCGTTAGAGTTTCATAGATATGATCAGAGGATAAAACTTAGTTACCGTGAGAACAACATGGTCAACTGAAATTCACAACTGAGAACAGAATCGATCAAACCCAGAACACAGCAAAAGAAATAAACACCGAAATAAGAAGGGAAAACTATGGGCATGTCAACATGATATCGCACTGCATCAGAAATCGAAATATTGGATCTAGTATGGAAAGAAATAGGCCAGCGTGCAAAAACAAGATACCTTTGCTGTTTCCGATGCTATTAATAGCGTTGGAAGTAGAAGAAGGCCCCTCTCTTTTAGCAACCAGCTCGTCCTCCTCGTACTCTTCGTCTTCCTGATTGCTTTTCCCCGTTCTCATATTTAGATTTTATTCAGGTTGGCCGGCCCAAGCCTCCAATCCTTCTGTAGCGATACTTCAACTCCCTATACAGCAACCCGAAACAGAACAATTACGGAATTGCACCAATTTGAGGACGCTGCCAAGCACCAAAATCGAAGTGCGATGTTATTTGAGAAGCTCGAACGAAAAGAGTTGGGAAGCGAAGGGAAGGTTGTGGAACTTGGCTGAGATTTGATGTTAAGAAATGGAAGATGTAATAGCCATGGCCGAGCAGCAGTGCTTCCGCCGCACAGAGGCAGTTATCGGTGAACGGAATCGCCGTGGGGGCGCTTTAGACGGCCGGATTTGCCTGCTGCCGAACACGATCGAGTTTCAGCAGGATGCATCCGTCAGAAGAATTCCCATACAAGTACAATTAACCTCATGCTTTGCTCGTGACTTCCCTCGTTTTAGGCTGATCTGTTTTGGGCCAGCCCAAATCAACAAGTTGGGCTCTCTATTGGGCCTGTGTTTGGATCCATGAAGCCCGCATTCCCATCATGTCCATTAAGGGTAATACCTAAGATCGCCTTCATAATTGATCCATTTTTCTTTTTTTCTTTTTTTTTGTCTACAATCACCATTTTTTACTTAATGTCCATTGGTTCTACATTTTTTTCACAAAAAATAAATACCAATTACATTTAAATCCTCCACTATAATCACAACCAAACAATTGTTTGTGTATATATGTTTCCAAGGTTATTTTTAAATATAGTAAAATGAGCCAAAATATTTCAAATATAATAAAATATGACTACACTGATAGATGATAGTAGTTTATTACAGTTCATTACTAATAGTAAGGGACATTTTACTGTGTTAAAAAATATTTACAATTGTTTTGTCATTTAAAACAATTACCCTTTTCTTATTTAAAAAAAAAACACCAAAAACAAATAAAGAAAAACCATTCATTTTCTCCCCATTTGACCATTTGTTTCTTCACTATACTCTCATCCCATTATTAGTTTCTTTAGTTGACCGTCTCCACAAGCTTACAATCGATTAGTTGACCGTCATTATTATAAGTTTCAATGACGCTAGTTTACAATATCAACAAGAAGTTTGGGCATTATTCTTGTTTCGATAACAAAAAAAAAAAAATATTCTTCTTGATATTTTTTTAAAATTTTTCCGTCATTGATCCATCTGTTAATTATCAATATTTTCGCATCTAGCTCTGCTCTTGTTTCATTTCCTTGAAATTCGGGCATTATTCAAATTTTCATTAAATTTCATGGAAAATTTGAGAGTTAAAATTTTGGTATATTTCAAATTGCTTCAATTTTATCCCAAATTTAAGTTATTTAAATTTGAGTTTTTATCCTCAAATCAAATAAAATTATGGATAGAATCTCAAATTTATTTGAAATTAACATTTGAACATATTTCATTTATTAATCTATGTAAAACTATTGCGTATATTATGTTCGAATTACCTCTTATACTCTTTTTTTATATATACTTGAATAGTCTTTTTTCACGCTTTTTATTATATTCATAAGTGTTAGGGTTAGCTTACACGCACCTCAACTAATATTACTGAATAATGTACTCAAATGTTTGGATGCTAAGAAAAATTGTAAGATATTAATTCTATGTATGTAGCCACTACTCAATACCATGGAATTGCTGATGCTATATGTGTATATATGTTCTTTTTTGACATCAGTAGATGTACATGTATTTTACGTGAATCTCAACTAATATCATAGGACAATCTACCTGATCCTACGACAATTGGATTCCAATAAAACTTATAAGATATTCATTCTAGGTATGTAGCCACCCACCATGGAATTGTTGATGTTATTTATAAGATCTTGTTGATAGAATTTTATTTATAAAGAATAAAAGGAGAAAAAAAAAAAACAATTTATACCATAAAAGTTTGGAGTTGTATTGCTTAAAATTCTAGACTAAATTTTGTATCCATTAAAATCTTAAACTTTCATAAGTGAACCAATGTAAACTTTGATTAAGATATGTTAAAATCATTTATACATCAATTCTTACATATGTATAAGTCACCTTTAAATGCAAGGATTAATATATATTAGATTGAATATATTGAAGTCAAAAGTATAGTACCAATTAAAGTTCCCAAAATATTGAAGTCAATGTAAGCTTTGGTTAAGATGTTTTAAAATTAAAGTTCCCAAAAATGTTTTCTGAATTCCTTTTACAAATTTATTAAAATTTCTCAAGAGAACTAATACCAATTACCATCCATTGCACATTCTCTTTAAAAAATACTACATGTATGTAAAATGTAGATTAGAAAAGGGAAAAAATATCCCCTCTTTAAAGCTCTGTTTGGGAGGTTCCCATTTATATTGTGATTACAACTACAAATAAGTACAGAGCAATGGAAACTGGAGAATCTAAGATCTGAGTACCAAACTTTAACTTGGATTTCCTAACACTGATGATCATAGCAATATGAGTTTGGAGAAAATTGTATAAAAGGCCAAGGAAGAAGATTAAGAAAAGAAGTCAACCTGTACAATAAACATCACATTCAAATTCACATTAAAAACAGTAATCGTGCATTGTAATAAACCGAGGATTCAAGGTGCCAGATTATCATGTTCTTAGCCGCTTTTTCGCTTGTTCTGAGTCATCTCCGCTGCCCAGGTCCCCTACATTTGCCATTGCTGGGTGGCCGGATGGAGGATTCCCAGTTTCCTGATCAGAAATCGAAGAGCTTAAAACAATATAAAAGACTAAACATTTGGTGGTGTTAAGGTTTTATGTTTTCAAAATCATGGGTGTTCACATGTCAACGTTTTTGTGACAGCAAGTTACTCATATTGAATTTCTAGTTTAAGCATTTGAAGTTATTATTAGGATCTCTAATCTTTTGTTCGCTTCTATTACGATGAGGAAAATATCATAAAATACGCAATATAGAAATAGTCTGCCTAATAATCATGGGTTGACCTAGTGGTAAATAAAGGATATGGAAAGGGCTAAGAGGGAATGAGTTCAATCCATGGTGGTCACCTACTAACAATTTAAAATCCTACGTGTTTTTTTGCACCCAAATGTTGGAGGTCAAGCGAGTTGTCGCATGAGATTAGTCTAGGTGGCGCGTAAGCCAGGTCGAACACTCATTGGATATCAATATATATATATAGAAATAGCGTGCCTTATCAACCATACACCAGAAAATTAAGAACGGAGATATCAACTTCATACCTTAAAACTAGGCGTTCCAAATGACATCCCCTTATTTGCTCTCTTGCCAAAATCAATCTGAACGGATATGCTAGCTTGTGACAAATCCAATCCAGTACTCTGCAAAGCTTGAGCCAAGCTGTTCATAAACCTGCTCAGCACCAAGGTCCAGAGCTGTTACCAAATCCTAGGAAGAGACCATGCAAATGAACGCCTCTAAAAGAAACTATGCAGACATCTATATATGCTAGGATCGGAACAAGCTTTACTAAAGGTTAAATCATTATTGTTTATGTATTTATAAAATAGGAAGAAGAATAAAACCTTTTGCTCATGGAATCTCCATAGCCAACCAAAATACTTGAAATAAAATCAGTATTAAATATCTTACAACTGACCCTTCTGAATAAACACTTGAAACGCTTATTGTCCCCCCTTCAATAGCCATCTCTTCCGGCTGGTTTGATGCATTGTTGGTGATGGGACACTCTGTTGTCTGTGAATCAGGAATTGGAATATGGAGAGATTGATCAAGAACGCTGTCACTACGGATAGAAGCATGTATATTTCCTTCCAGAGACATGGGAAGTGGAACTTTATTTGTTACGTCAGCATCCTGTAGAATATCTCTGCCTGAGTGGGAGTCGAGAGGATTTTGTGAGCTTGCAAGCATGGCTGGTGAAATTGAAATGTTGTTGTCATCAAACTTCCCAGAATATGTTGGTCCTGAAGCAGAACCATTTTTTACAGACTGTGGATGGCCAACAAAAGTCGGCATGCGCCAATGACTATTCCTCTGCATGACACAGCGAAGTTTAGAATACTAAATACAAGTTCCTCAGCAGAACAAAATTCCTGATTTAAGGAAATATACAAATCCAGGAGATTACGACTCCACAATTCTCAAGAGCAAGCAAATAAGGTCGAAAAAGGTGAGGACATAATCAAACAATCCGTTAAAATTTATTAACTTGCATATAAATGTCGGACTCAAATCATAGAATAGAAACAAAAAAAAGAAAAAGACACACATACATTATTAAGACCTTAGTGTAGTTAGGGAGCCCTGAATTCCCCTCTAATGTAGCATTACTTGGTTTAATAGGTTTCCAGTTGCTTTGTTTGTCACTGTGGGAGTTCTTGGTAATTCTTGCAGCCATCTTGTCAATTCTTGAATGGGTCTTTGATGAAAATGTTGATCCACTTCTCTGTAATAATTTGGAATTGGTTGGTTAGGAAGTGGTTGAAGGCTTCTTGGATTGTGCAGTTGCTGTCTTTCAGTGTAAGCGGGTACTGCTGCCTTAGAGCCTTGCTGTGGGTTACGAATTGGCTGAGGGAACATTCTGTCCATCTTCTTGGTTAAAGCCAGCACCAATAGGTTATTTCCCAATTCTAGCATGGATTCTTCCATACTATGGAATCCTTGAGAGATTGCTTGCGGGGTGAGAATTTCAGCCCCTTTGCTGGTCTGATCTGCGCCACTGCTGGAGGTGGTGAGATTCTTTTGCTTAGCCATGATAGTCCCTTTGTCGAGGGGCTCTGATACCCCAGTCTTATCTGCACCACTACTGGAGGTGGTGAGATTCTTTTGCTCAGCCATGATAGTCCCTTCATCGAAGGGCTCTCATACCAAAATTAGTGTAGGACAAATCTTGGAGAATTCTTGAAATGACATTTGATTGAATGATACCTCTTACAACCTAGAGACCCAATAAAGGCTACAAACAAACCTTGAACAACAAAGTAAACCATGGTAAAATGGCTTTACCAAAGGGTAAGTATTAATAAACTAAATAAACAGCCACGGTGAAACTAATACAATCACCACAGTGACTACTTGAAAAATAAAGAACTCCCACAGTGAATAAACAAAGCAACTGGAAACCTACCGAACCAAGTAATCCTACATCACTCTCCTTGACATTTTTATTGATTTCCCAGAAGTCATCCAACTATTCTAGGTCTAAAGGGAGCCTACTATCTAATATGACTAAGAGTTTATCATCGAGATATAGGCCAGATATTTGCAGTTTAGTGGCTTTGAAGGATTTTGACCCCAGTGACCCCTAGGTACACACAATCCGAAGTCTTTACCTTTATACCCAAACTTCTTTTTCCCTAGAAGTTTATGAGATAACAAAATTCCGGTTCACCCCACTAGAAGTTTATGAGAAGGTCCTCCAGACTGAACTAAATGGGGTATAAAGTATTTCTATTTCTCTAATAAAAGTTACTGAGAAGCATTAACTCTAGACTTCTCTACCCTACCACCTTGGTATCCACCCAAAGCCTCACTGTTAAATATCCTGTGATATCTTTGCAACCCAGCTCCCACATAACTGCGGATAGGTTGACCCCAACCATCTGTGTCTTCCGACTGAAACCACTCCCATACAGTAATGATGGGATATTTGGTCTAATAGAGGCATGAAGTCCCATTGTAGACTAAATGATCCCATATAACTACATTCAAATATTATTTTAACATTATTGCAGTGGAAAGCACATGCGGATAAATCCCTTTTTTTTTCTTTGCATAGCACCAACCTAATCAAAGAAATTATCCAGCGGGGTCACACCTTAGCAAATTCCCCCACCCCACCAAACAACCCCCACAGGCAACATTTAATGGTTCAAACTTCAGAATTCTGACTCAGGTGGTCCATGCAAAAGTTTTAGTTTTCTTCTAGATTTTTCCCAAGGCACCAACTTAACTACATTCTTACCAAGATCAAACTCTAAATTTGTGGGCTTAATAAATAAAAGTTCTGGTTGAGAAAGTTCCAGATCGGCACATAGTCCAAACCTTTACATCTTCAGTATCTCTGGTCATTGGGGGTAGATAGTTTTTACTAAGACTAAGATGATTAATTTCCTCTTCCAACAGACTTCTTTGGCAACTCTCCACCTCCTTATATATTCATCCCCAAAATCCTTCTCACAACCAACTTAGTCCATATTTTATGAGCTGAGGAATGTGCCGTTTAGAGGATAATAATCTACCAATGTATCATCCCAAAACAACATTTTGCTTCCATTTCCCACCTCCAGTTACAATCTAGTGAATGTGCCTTATGCCCAGCCCAACACAGGAAACTAACTTAATTTCTATTAGGAAGAGAATAGAAACAGAACAGGTCATATGAAATATAAAGGAACAGAGAGGAACAAAGTGAGTTACAAGTAGCTCAATAATTAAAGATATGAGGGACACAGCCCCCATGTTGTCCCACCAACTAACAAGACATGTAATCTTATGCAATGTTATTACGCAAATAAAGCTGACAACCAAGTTAGTGAATGATAACTCCTAAACAAAATAAAGGAAGGGCATTGGTATTTACCCATGGTATTAACTTAGTAGGTTCCCCACTCCAATTCTGATATGATCCCTCGTACTTCTGCACCTTCTCCTGTAAATACTGAACATATTCAATCACCTGCATCAAAAGACTATTTTAGTCAATGGAAGATGAAACCGAGTAGCACAAGAAGAATAGATACTTTACAGCTTCAACATTGTCTCATTTTCAATGAGCGACAGTATACCTCCAATAAAAATGAAGCAGTATCTCTCTTTTGATCGTTATGAGGTATAAGATCTCTCAAAATCTGGAATCTGGAATGAGATAGAGGTTGGTCAGGGGCTGTACATTTAATGTTGACTAAGACAGAAATTTAATTGCAACATTCAGGCGGGGGGACTGGTTCCTTTAAGGCTTAAGGACAAATGAAACCCATAACGCAAAACTCCAGTAATAAAGGAAAATCCTTCTCGGATCATAGATAAGAGGTCCGTGTTCTCTACAATATGTTAATAATCACAGAGAAAAAATCATCAAGCAGCATAATTCACAAACAATAGAACAAATAGACCTGCAAGTTATGATCACAATAATCTCTCTTAACAATCTTGAAACTGCTGAATAGTTTGTGGACATTACCTCTCATTTATCTTGCTTCTTCTGCGCTGCTCCGTGACAGAGTGCTTCGACCGTATGGCATTAGCCTTATCGTTGTTCTTAGCATCTGGTTCCAAGTTCAGTTACAGTTAAAATTAATAAATAACTTGAATAAAAATAATCCAATCCCTTGAAACGAAGCTTCCCTAATATCATAATTCTAAAAAAGTGATGCTAGAATTAGAAGATTGCGAATTGATTTACCCGTTAGAGTTTCATAGATATGATCAGAGGATAAAACTTAGTTACCGTGAGAACAACATGGTCAACTGAAATTCACAACTGAGAACAGAATCGATCAAACCCAGAACACAGCAGAAGAAATAAACACCGAAATAAGAAGGGAAAACTATGGGCATGTCAACATGATATCGCATTGCATCAGAAATCGAAATATTGGATCTAGTATGGAAAGAAATAGGCCAGCGTGCAAAAACAAGATACCTTTGCTGTTTCCGATGCTATTAATAGCGTTGGAAGTAGAAGAAGGCCCCTCTCTTTTAGCAACCAGCTCGTCCTCCTCGTACTCTTCGTCTTCCTGATTGCTTTTCCCCGTTCTCATATTTAGATTTTATTCAGGTTGGCCGGTCCAAGCCTCCAATCCTTCTGTAGCGATACTTCAACTCCCTATACAGCAACCCGAAACAGAACAATTACGGAATTGCACCAATTTGAGGACGCTGCCAAGCACCAAAATCGAAGTGCGATGTTATTTGAGAAGCTCGAACGAAAAGAGTAGGGAAGCGAAGGGAAGGTTGTTGAACTTGGCTGAGATTTGATGTTAAGAAATGGAAGACGTAATAGCCATGGCCGAGCAGCACTGCTTCCGCCGCACAGAGGCAGCTGTCGGTGAACGGAGCCGCCGTGGGGGCGCTTTAGACGGCCGGATTTGCCTGCTGCCGAACACGATCGAGTTTCAGTAGGATGCATCCGTCAGAAGAATCCCATAGAAGTACAATTAACCTCATGCTTTGCTCGTGACTTCCCTCGTTTTAGGCCGATCTGTTTTGGGCCGGCCCAAATCAACGAGTTGGGCTCTCTATTGGGCCTGTGTTTGGATCCATGAAGCCCGCATTCCCATGATGTCCATTAAGGGTAATACCTAAGATCGCCTTCATAATTGATCCATTTTTTTTTATTTTTTTTTTTGTCTACAATCACCATTTTTTACTTAATGTCCATTGGTTCTACATTTTTTTCACAAAAAATAAATACCAATTACATTTAAATCCTACACTATAATCACAATCAAACAATTGTTTGTGTATATATGTTTCCAAGGTTATTTTTAAATATAGTAAAATAAGTCAAAATATTTCAAATATAATAAAATATGACTACACTGATAGATGATAGTAGTTTATTACGGTTCATTACTAATAGTAAGGGACATTTTGCTGTGTTAAAAAATATTTACAATTGTTTTGTCATTTAAAATAATTACGGTTTTGTTATTTAAAGAAACCACCAAAAACAAATAAAGAAAAACCATTCATTTTCTCCCCATTTGACCATTTGTTTCTTCACTATACTCTCACCCCATTATTAGTTTCTTTAGTTGACCGTCTCCACAAGCTTACAATCGATTAATTGACAGTCCATTATTGCAAGTTTCAATGACGCTAGTTTACAATACCAACAAGAAGTTTGGGCATTATTCTTGTTTCGATAACAAAAAAAATATTATTGATATTTTTTGAAAATTTGTCCGTCATTTATTCATCTATTAATTATCAATATTTTCGCTTAAAGCTCTACTCTTGTTTAATCTCCTTGAAATTTGGGCATTATTCAAATTTTCATTAAATTTTCATGGGGAGTTTTAGAGTTAAAATTTGGGTATATTTTAAATTGCTCAAATTTTTATCCAAAATCTACGTTATTTAAATTTCGATTTTTATCCTCAAATCAAATCAAATTATGGATAAGATCTCAAATTAGTTTGAAATTAAAATTTAGGCATATTCTAAATTTTATCTTAAATTTAAATCATTCAATTTTGAATGGTTATCCTTGAACCAGACTAAATTGTGATAAGACCTCAAATTTGTCTCAAATTAAATTGTGAATATATTCCAATTTTTTGTCCCAAATAAATTTATGATGCATTTAATTTCTACCTCAAATAATAAAGTTTGGGCATACATCTCCAAATTTTATTCCAAATGCAAGTCAAACGTCTTGGGTATAAATCCAATTTTACTTCAAATTCAAATTCAATTTTGAATTAGGTAGAGCACCAATTCTACTAAAATTCAAATAACAGTTTATGTCAATAAAGAAAATCAAAACTTTGACCTAAATTCATGTTTTTGATAAAGTTGACATAAAAAAAAAAGTGTATCAAATATATAGCATTCAAATCAAAATTATGTAACAAATCATAGTTTGATTAAATTGACATATTGAATGGAATCAAAATTAAGAATATATAACTTGTATTTTGGTTCTATTTTTTAGTCTATCTTTTTTAGATTCATCCACCCATACATGTGCATAAATCTTAAAAATGTGGCATTTGTTTAATGATAAATTTTGACCAGTAAAAAATGGACATACCATTTTTTTAATTAATGACGAAATTACGAATGATCAAATTGGTATTAATTAAAAGTCGACAATGTCTCAAATTGAAATTGAAGACAAATGTTGGCAGATCTTGATCATGCTGCATATTTTTATTCATGACCGGTGGACTAAATAAACTAATTTTATCCAATTTGATATTAATATTTGATCCATATTCAATTGAGCCCAAAAATAAACTTAATTTGGCCCAAAAGCCAATTAGATTGAAAAACCTAATGCATTGGACCTAAACGGTAAGTCCATAGACAAACGAAGCCCAAGATTGTACGGTCACCACGTGGGACTCTATAAATAGAAAAAGTACTCTTCATTTTGGGTTTAGAAATTTAACACTTAGAGAGAACTTAGAAAGAGTTCTCCAACTATCGGAAGACTGAAGTCTTGAAGACTAAGCGATTTGTAAAGACTTAAGTTCTTCGAAGAAGATCAACAAGCAAAAGTCAAGATCTAATATACAAGATCAACAAACAAAATACGATACAACGTACAAGATCAATAAGTCAAGATCCAACATATGATCAACAAAATAAACTTTGCTCGGAAATAAGCAATTTCCTTCCAGCCAAGTATATGTATGATAGAGAAAATTAGGGGATAAATATTAGAGATTGTATTGCACTCACATACAAATCAATAAAATTCAAGTTCATTATACCTATCAAATTTCTTTATCGAAACTTTGCGTAAACAAATTTGATGAGTATTCTTATTTACAATATTTTAATATATTTATGTCTATAAAAATTAATCTTGTACATAGTTGTATTAATAAACATGTGAATATTTATTTACTAATTGAATAATAATTAATTCTAATTAATTGTATTGTAAATGTAATTTAAGTTTAATATGAATCAGTATTGATTAAAATAGTATAAAGATATATCTTAACAAACAATATGAAAAAAGTGAGAAAAATATAATGTTAGCAATGAATTTTAATGAGAAATTCTCCAAACAATGTTTTTATAATTATGATCTATTAATGATAAATACACTAATTAAGTTGATCTCAACAATAATTAACGAATGATTGTAAATCAATAACTAATTAATTATAATGATTAGAAATTAAATGTGTACACAAGTTTAATTCAACTAATCAATTATATTTAAGACATCGTTAACTAATTAACAATCTTTAAATAAATAATTGCATTATTTTAATAAATTTTTATTGATAAAGTTGAATTAATTATATATTTTAATAAAATATCAATCCACTCATTTTTTTTCTCAATTGGATGTGTTATAGTAATACATATAGTAGTACATGCAAATAATAATGAAAACTCAATTTAATTTATCTAGTTAAATAATTAATTGTATTTATTTAGTAAATAGATATCAATTAATTAATAAATTAACCATGTTCAAAATAAAAAATAAATTAAAAAAAAAGCATGGAAAGAAATGAGGGAGAAAAGTAAATACTTTTTTTTGTTTGACATATACATTAGCCAAAAAAAAATCTCTATGACCTACTTCTTAATGTTTTAATTCCTACGTAATTATTTATATTTCGTTTAATAATCATTTCATTTTTCGTTTTTAAAAATTAAATCTAATTCTTTCTAATTTCTTAATGATTTGCATATTTCTCAAGTACAATAGTTAAATTCTTAACCAAGTTCTAAAAAGAAATACAAACTTTTTAAAACTACTATTTTTAGTTTTCAAAAACTGGCTTGATTTTTTAAAACATTAGTGAAAATAGATAATAAACAACAAAGTTAGAGTTGGAATGAGTGTTTATAGGCTTAATTTTCAAAAACTAAAAACTAAAAATCAAATGATTATCGAGCGGAGTCTTAATGTTGCTTAAAATAAAATTAGTGATATATCATATGTTTTTTCATGAGGTAACATATATATTAGTCATAAAAATTTTCATACTTTTGCCGTACTTACAACCCTATGTTTATACTTAATTTTTATTTCATAAGTAATTATTTAATGTTGCTTAACCTTCACATATTAAAAGATGTTTATGTGAAAACAAATTAATTGAAGTAATATCCAAACTTAATGATTAAAATATCTATTAATACCTCGATATATCCTTAAATCAAAATGTTCGACGTTTACTATTAAAGTTTAATCGATATTTTTTATATATCTCAAATTTCAAAAGAAAAAAACATCAATATCTTTAATAAGTACACATCATACATACACAATGGAAGTAACTTCATTATTGGTTTAAATATTTTTATTTTTTATTTACAAAATAGTTGTTGATATTTATATTTTTTATCGATATATTCTACAAAATTAAAATATCAATATCAATATGAACATCTACCTCATCAAATAAATCGGTTTAAGATAAATACTTAAAATCAATTTTTAGAAAAATGGTTTTTGAGTGTTTAATGGTTAATCTCTCCCTAATTTGTATCATTCTTCAAATTACAAAAATGCCCACAAAAGTCATCTACCTCATTTTCACTATGTTTGTCTTAGCTACCACCATCCTTTGCCGACCAACTTCGACATAAACCAATTACAGCAACCATTATTTTAAATTATTAATTCATAATATTTTATAGTTGTCATTTGTAATAATTTGACATTAATAAAAAAATTGGTATATAACAAACTAAATAAAACTTCTATATAAAAATACTATTAAGAAGTTATCAAACGAGTATTTTTATTTTAAATAATTTTTATCAATGTTTGTCGAAGTCGACTATCAAAGGTAGTCGCTGGAGTTGGTTGTTAGAGGTAGTCGCTGGAGTTGGTCGTCGGAGTTGGTTGTCGGAGGTAGTCGTCGAAGTTGGTCGTCGCAGATCGTCGAAATTAGTTGTCGGAAGTAGTCGTTAGTGATGTGAGCTGAATACATTATTGATGGACATGATATAAAATATCGATGACATACAAAATTGATTGAGTTGACATCTCATCTTATCACTCCACACACTCCTTTAGTTTTTTCAAATATATATATTTTAAGTGAATTCAACGAGGCGCTTAGTCTGTGAATTAACAATTTCGTAAATTTGCGAACTGGGATTTTTGCACTCTGACGTGGCAGTGGGTCCCAATCATAACACAAAAATATAAAATCAAAATCTCCCGCCGCAACAGTGGAGCGGATGCACGTTGATAAGCGTACGTGCGGCCACACGGGATAAGACAAATCCGCCACGAAAACCGGAGGCTCAGCCCCCGGGAAGAATCCCATGTGCGCGCATCCACTGTAATTAGAATGACGTGTCATTATGTCCGTACATTCACAAGTTGCAGAATCTTTTTTGTCGCTTACCCCATTATTTCGGTACAATGAATTTGCTATTGCTTTCACCCTCTTTTTCCTTTGCCCTTTTTCTGTTTCTTAATTAATTGTTTTCACTTCCACTCTATTTTATTTATTTAATCATTACGATATTCGAGTTGTCTTTAATAACATAATGACACTTCTTTTTATAAAATAGTAATAATTAAAAATTAAGTCGTTAATATTCTCATTTTAAAATAATAATAATTACATACTTAAATATAAAATTTCAGATTTAAATTCCTTAAAATATTATATTATCGACCTAAAAATCGAATATATGTAGACGACATAATTTCAAATATGTATGTATTAGAATCACATATATACCTTACCTGAAACTTGAAATGAGTATTAAATTAGAGAATATTATATGACCAAACTAATGTCATAATCAAAATAGATTTAATAATCAAAATGGATATTCTGAAAACATAATAACTAAAATAGGTCAAAGTGATTTTAACTCAACGATAATTAAATACATGACATTTATTCTTAAAGATTGAAGATTCGATTCTCTATCCTGATAAATGTTGTACTGAAAAAAGGTCAATAAAATATAGTTCAATATATGAGACATTTGTTACCCCTTCTTTAACTTTATTTAAGAGACAGTTACAAATATAGCAAGCATATTCAAAGTATTAGCATATATAACAACATTTTAAAAAATTATAAATATAGCAAAATTTATTAGTGATAAATTTATATTGCTTATATATTTTTATGATCTAGATAGTCTATTATTGATAGACTTTGCTGTATTTACAAATTTTTTTTAAAATGTTGCTATACATTTCGTTATTATTTTTAATGTTGTTATACATTTCGTTATTATTCATAAAATTGCTACTCATTACCATTCTCTTTGATTTAATTTCTCATCTTTAAAGAACGTACCGGTGATGTTTTAACTCGGGTAAAAGTAAACATCATCCAAATTTTAAATGATTTTCTAATTAAAAAATTTTAAATTATTTTTTATAAATGTTTAGAGAATAAAGAACATAAAACTGTTATCAAAATGATTTCCTTTTGACAGATGTAATGAAATTCAAATTACTGATAGCTTTTTCACATCCAACTTTATTTTCCTGGTTGAAAACTTTTCTTTTTTATATGAAGTATTTTATTTATATATGGTTAAATCAATTTTATTTTTGCTAAAATTAAGCTTGATGTGGATAAATGAATTTTTTGTTTGCTTGTGTTTTGGTAATTCAGTTTAATTGTCACTTTGTAAATAAGGTTTTACTATGCTAATTATTTTAACACCACTTTCTTTTTTGCTCTCGACTAACATGTTTTATTTATTAGAATAATTAACATGGTAAAATAGGTTATAAATTACTTTAGATCTGTCAATATTTATGAAGGTAATAATTTAATCAACTAAATTTAATTAGTATCGATTGAGTCATGTATTTTCAATTTTGTAACAATTTAGTCATTGTATTTTAGTAGGTAAGAACTTAATCCATACATTATCAAATTTGTAATAATTTAATATCAATAAAAAAAAAAATCAAGATCCAATGTCGACTTCTATTCTTCAACGATTTAAACTTTATAGCTTATAAACATGTCGAGTTCTTAATTCATTTATTAATCTATATATATAATAAATTCTATTAAATCTTGACAATATTTTTCATTATAAAGACTTAATCGTCATGGATTTAAAATTATGTGAACTAAATGAGTACATATTAAATTTTATAGACTAAATTGTTACTGTTATGAGTGATTTTGGACCGAGAGGTATAATCGGCATAAAATAAAGATAGAAGCAACAATGTTGAGAAAATAACAAGGTTTGGGGCATAAATAACATCATATGCCAAAAAATGGGCCTCTAGGGGAGAGGGTTAGTTCGTGCCAAAGCCTAAATTTATGCATTCGGCATCGGCCGACCCTAGAAAAATAGCTAATGGGATATATCTCATGCATGCCTCGACCCAAAAGCGTGCCCTATGACCAAAATGGGTCTAGGAAGAGATGCTCGACCTTGTCCGACCCTAGCCAAACAAGAAATCGAGCACACCCCTCAGCTCAGTAGGTTATTCAATTATCTTAAGTAACTCTGGAACCCTCACTGAACAATCTAGCTAGGTCAGTCACTTTTATAAAATACATTATCATTATAGACTCATACGAGATAATTTGAATCATACTCTCAAATTCTCTAGTTTCCACACTCGTTCACCCTCTGACTTAAGTATTGGAGTGTGTGTGGCAAACACCACACTGTGTGAAAGTTTTATCTTTTACCGGCCACATTATTTTTTCCTTCAAACAAATTAATTGCTAGTGTCATCTAAAACTTAGATGCATCTCCCTTGTCTATATTTTGATATCAACAATTTAAAAATTGAAAATAAATGCATTAGATCATTGCAAATTAAAATTTACCTGAAAATTGAGAGACGAAAAGTCCTTTTTACCAAAAATAAAAATGCAAGATTTAGAAAGGTCTAAAAACTAATCCGAAAAGAGAGGGGAAGGAATATTAACAAAGGAATATTTATACGGATAATAATTGGATGGCTATAATAACCTGTGTCTCCTTCTCAATTCATAACAGTCAAATAGAAAAGCAAAAGCGTAGTGCGGTGGACCTATGGTCCAATGCCACGTCAGCCCTCAATATATCAACCAACGACATTAGGTAGGAGGCTTGTCCCATCATTTTTCACAGAGATGGAATGTCGTGGTAAATGTTTTGAGTAACTCGAAGGAAAAACAAAATTAACCACAAAGGGTAAAAATGTAAACACTTTTAAAAATTATGAGTATGTTTAGTTGGTAATTCAAATTTTGTCTTATGTTTTTAAATTCATGAAATTTAGGAAATATGTGTTTTGATATACCATCTATTCTGTTTTTTAAAATTATTTTTGGATTCTTTCAACTAAAAAAGAATTTTAAATTCTGAAAACAACATTTCTTATATTTTCAATAAAGTATCAAAACTTTAAATTTAAAATTTAAAATCTATAATCGTATTAAATAAAAGTAAAAAAAATTTAAAAATACAATATTTCAAGTTATAAATTCAATTATCTTTTAAATTAAAATATGTATTATATATTAAGAAAATTTTTACATATAGAAAAAATGACAAACTATTTACAAAAAAAATAGCAAAAAAATACACGGATAGACATTGATAGACTTCTATCAGCATCTATCAGTGATAGACTTTTATCATTTGTATCACCGATAGACCTCGATAGACTTCTATCAGCGTCTATCACAACTATCTAAAAATTTTGTTATTTTGTGTAAATAGTTTTCCTCGTTTTTCGAACTCCCCTATATATTATATAATATATAATATTAAAAAATAACAATTATATAAAAAGAATTAACACAAAACATGTTCTTAAATAAATTAGTAATGATTTATAGTTGACCTAATATTTAGTGAATAACCACGACAAGTTTTATGGTTTGTAAGGACATGTTTGGGAGTGATTTTAAAATCGTTAAAATCACTTTTGTCATTTTTAAAATAACTAAAAAACACACATTAATCACTCAAAATTAATTTAAATGCAATTTTCAATCATCAAGATTAGTTTTGAAGGATTAAAAAAATATTTCACGGTGATTTAAAAAATGACAAAAGTGATTTTAGCCATTTTAAAATCACTCTCAAACATGTTCTAATTATAGTATCAAACACATTTAAAATAATTGTTTAAATTAGAATACAATTATGAATTTACTATAATCACATATATGAAAACATAAAATATAACTTTGTTTTTATTAAATTTCTTGTTTTCAAAATTCTACTTGCAGATTTTCTACCAAATAAATTATACTTTTTTCATTTCAAAGTTTTGAATTATAATTATATTTGCTATCGGTCTATAAATTTTCAAAACATACTTCCTTAATCTCCAAATCTTTAAGCATAGGCTAAAATAGTTTTTAGAATAATTTTTTACTATTTTAAATTAGATTTTAAAAAAAAAATCTCTATCTATTTTATCTCGTCTCTCTCGTCCCCATCATACTTCACTCTTATTTTTCTTCTATCTTCGATTCAAACTATCATATATAAACTCTAGTTTGATTAATATAAGACTGTAATGAAAGAGAATAAAGTAGAAACATATGACCTCATTTTTTCTTTTATTTTTTAGTCGATATTTCAAGCCTATTAAATGTTGAAAAAAGTCACATTTAACCACCATTAGTTCCATTAGTTCAATATATTTGAATAAAAAATACGTGACTTGTGAGTAGGGTTAAAACATGTTTGAGAGTGATTCTAAAATGATTAAAATCACTATAAAAATATGTTTTAATTATTTAAAATTCATTTTGATGATATAAAAATTATATTTAAAAATATAAAATTAAATATTAATTAATTTTGAGTGATTTTAAATATGACAAAAATAATTTTAACAATTTTAATGGGATTCTAAAAAATGATAGACATAATTAAATAATTTAAAATGTTACTTTTGTGAGATACAATGAATAGAAATAATTTTTTCGGAAGCAAGTGAGCACGTGGAAGGATGATGGTGAGATGGGGCGAGGAGTGATGCACGTGCAGTTGCCAGATGGCAGAATTTGAGTGGGTGTAAGAATAGAATAAATGAAAAATGAAGAGACCCGGACCTAACTCAAAGATAAAGCTGCTCCAAAACGGAACACAAATCTTAACCGACCACCGGCTTTTGTCCCCCCTCTTGTCAAATTTATCTACCTCCCGTGGGCCCATTTTATGTTTTTATTAATTTTCAATTTTTTGTTTAATAAGTATGGATTTTTAAAATGATTATTACGCCTCCCTTTTGAATAATAAATCTATGTTGTATTTAAAATATTACTTGAGTTACCTCATGCTTTGATTCAGACTAGAAATGAAGTAAAAATAAAAATAAATGGATTAAAATTGTCACATTTTGAAAGTACAATGATCAAAACTAACTAAAGTTAAAAGTGTAAAGACCAAAATGAATATTTTCAAAGCAAATAAACCAAGCTCAATCAAAGTCAAAAGTACAAATACTAAAATAGTATTTAAACCTAATTTTTTTTAGAATTATCTACTAAATATAAAATTGAACTTTATGTTTTTTCCTTTAAAAAATTTGAACTTTTATATAATAAAACTCTAATACCTCGTTTGATGATCATTTTGTTTTTAGTTTTTGAAAATGAAATGTATTTCTTTGAATTCTTTACAGTGATTTGTATCTTTCTTAAGTATAGGAGTGAGATTATTAACCAAGTTTAAAAAATGAAGACAAGTTTTTAAAAACTATTTTTTTAGTTTTCAAAGTTTGGCTTGATTTTTAAAAATATTGGTAAAAAAATAGATAACAAAGTAAAAAATTTTAGAGGTGGAATTAGTGTTTATAGGCTCAATTTAAAAACAAAAAATAAAAAATCAAATAGTTACTAAACGGAGCTTAAACATTTTTTTTTTGTGCATGTAATAAGATCTGTGAGTTTTAAAAGACATTAAATACGCAAATGACTTATTAGACACATATTTAAAATTTTTAATAGTTTATTGGAAACAAAATTAAAAGTTTAAGAGCCTATTAGACCATTTTTAAAGTTCAAATTGACACAGATCTAAAAGTTTATGGACATATTAGACACTTTTTTTTATTTATGAATCAAATAAACCAAATTAAATTTATAATTTAATACTAATTCTTAAAATATATTAATTTATTTTTAAGCCTATGGTAAAACTGTTTTTTTTTTCTTATTGATTTAACAAATATGAGAATGAATATTAAACTATCAAACTGTTAGACAAAATAGAATGTTATATGCTCGAATTAATATCTTTAACGTTGGCTAATAGAACGTGACCTCACATTTCATTAAATAAAATTTTGACAAATGAGTGTAATCACTTGCAAGTTTTGATGAATGCGCTAGTTAAATAATGATGAAGTATGAATTAATGTTTTTTAGGCCTACAATTAACACGTACACATAATCTTTAGGTACAAATTTAATCTACTTTTAAGGACATTTAGTTTACAAATACAAAGTCAAATGTTTGGAAATCAAATGCCCAAAGTTTGTTAGAAAGCATTTTAAAGCTTGAGAATTATAAATGTTTGTGTTTAGAATGTCAAAGGTTAGAAGCTTGGATTTTAAAAGCATGTATTTTGGAGTATAGGTTTTCAACCATTTGATTATACCATTCCGTTCGAATTTTAACCAATAAAATTATATGGCAAACCCAAGTACTTAACAAATAAAAATAATAATAGATTAAATGAATTAAGGCTCCGTTTGTGATTAGTGTAGCTTTTAAAATAATTGTTGATAACTCTCTTTTTAGAAAAATCAGCTGTAAGCAGAGGTAAAATAGTGTTGGGTAAATTTTAATTTTAAATTACAAAAAAGGAGTTGTAGTGTTTGGTAAATTAATACTGTAATTTAGTTATACGAGCCCAAGCTTATTATTTTAATTATTATCCTATTGATAGTTAATTTAAATATATTATAATATTTTGATTTAAATTTTTGTAAGATTTGGATTTCAATTAATTTTGTTTAATCTAAATTATTCGATAATGGTTTAAAAAAAAATTGTTATAAAAAATTAAATTAATTAAATTTTGAAAATAAATTTGACAAAATATATTAATATAAAGTAATAATATTATGATATATTTATTTAAATGGTAAAGAAGGTAACAAAATTTTTTGAAAAGCTAAATCTAAAAGCTTACATTTATAAGTTTTTATACGTTAATTAAAATTTAGAAGTGATTTTGGCAAATTAATAACAGGTTAAGCGGTTAAGATTTCCTCACCTTAATTACAGTTATAACCTCCACATTCTCTCTTCTTACTAGTCAAAGTTCGTCTTTTGACCAGAAAGGTCAAGATCTAACTAGAAATTAAATACTGACACTTCTTTATCTCATATTTATTTTATTAACAATTTAATTATTTAATAATATTGTGAGAAAAATACTTCAAAAAATAAGATAAAAATTTGCATGACACGTAGATAATGATTTGTATCTTGTATTTATTTAGCCCATAATTATTATAAAATTAAAGTAATTTGAAAAAGCAGAAGAAGCTTCCCAAATCCCACCGTCCATCGCATAAAAATTAATTAAGTAAGATAAATCGAGAGAGAGCATTTTATTTATTATATTAAAAAAAAAAAAGAGTTTAATCCACAATCAATACGACAAGATCCTCTCCATTGCAATAAAACATAATTTAATACTAAATTTAACATACAAGTATAGCACAAATGTAAGGCTATCCATAACTTTCAATAAATAAACAATTGAATGACATCCTCATTTTTTTCTATTAAAAAATATATAAAGTAGATATTACCTTACAAATTTAGTCTACGAACTTTCATATTTATATTTATTTAGTCTATAATTTAAAATTTATCTAATTTATAAAAAAAGAAAATTAATTTTTTATTAAGTTCCAGAATTTAAAAAACGTCTAGTAGATCATTGAACTTTTAATCTAGTATTTATTATATTTTATAACTGTTTTAAAATTACTCAATCAATTAGATATAAAATTAAATTTTATGTTTAGTAAAACTCCAATTTTTTCGATTTTGGGTAATTATGTAAATTTTAAAAAATGTCAGAGAGGTCAAAGATATGTTACATAAAAAAATAATAAAATTTAAAGACATATTGGATTCAACTTTAAAACATAGTTCAAAACTTACCAAACATATTTTAAAATTTATGATAAATAGATAGAAAACTTAAAAATTCAAAATTTTATTTTTAAATATAGAAAAATGAGCTAAATTATTTACAAATATAGAAACATTTTATTGTCTATCAGCGATAGACCATGATAGAATTTTATCTCTTGAGCAATAGACAACGATGAAAGTTTATTGCACTCTATCGGTGATAGACAGTGAATTTTTTTTTTTATTTTTGTAAATAGTTTGATATTTTTTATGTTTAGAGTAATGTCCCAAAATTTAATATTGAGTTTATCGTTAATGAAAAAATGAACCATATTGTTTAATCGATGACATGATGCACATATATAATTTAATATTATTATTTTATTTTTTAGGGTCATGCTACAAGACAACGTTATCCAAAATATACCTACTACTAAGAGCTTGTTAGCTTAGGGATGACAACGGGGTGGGGCGGGGCGGGGCCGGAGATGTACTCCCCGTGGGGATTTTTAATTCTCGTCCCCGCCCCATTCTCCGTTTTGGAGGGTCGGGGTCGAGGAATCCCCGTTGGGGATTCGGGTCCCCGCGAGAAAAAAAATCTCCATTTATGAATTTTTTTTCTTTTTTTTATTATTTAAAATTAATTAAAATTTAGAATTTATTTTAAAAATAGAAATATTTTAGGCAAGAAGTTAGTATTTAATGTTTTTTATTATAAATTTAATAAAATAATTTAATTTATTATATTTGAAAATTAAAATTAGAAAAAAAATTAACTAAAACAGTAGTTTAAGCTACCGTTTTAGTTGTTTATATATAATAATAATAATAATAATTATTATTATTATTATAATTATATATATTAGGTATAAATTAAAAAGTTTGAGTTTTATATATATATAAACAATTAAAAAAATTCGGGGCGGGGTCGGGGACGGAGCGGGGATCCCTTTCCCGTCTCCGACCGGGGACCCGATTAAAATCCCCGGTTTGACCCCATACTCGGTCAAACCGGAGACGGGGCGGGGACCCACGGGGAATTTTGCCATCCCTATGTTAGCTTGCCAACCTCCTATGATTTATTTAAAGCTTTGATACGACTTAAAGTATCAAGTTTATAACTGGCTTGCACGATACCAATATCTAATACCTCTTGATTTCAAGATATTATTTAACGGTATTTATTTTCATTGACGTCGATATCATTTATTTTCTTTTAATGTAAGAAAAATAATTTCTTTTAGTCTAATAAGATGGAGAGATTCAAACCACAAATCTTTAAATCACTAGCACGCATTTATATTAATTGAGATGAGATCATTTTGGTTAAAAAAAGATAAACTTCGATATCATATCACCAATCTAATATCATTTATATTAATTTGTAATTACTCTAGTAACTCGGTTGCGATGTCCTGCTCGAATAACTTAGTTATGTATTGTCTTGTTCTAGTTGCTGCTGGGTATAGAGGCTCCGATCATCGTTTTTTGTGGAAGACAGCAAGGGTTTGGTAGGTGGATTTTCCTAGTTGGCTGTCCTATGTTATAAAGGAGGACAATCATTTTTACATTATTGGTTGTTAGTGTTCAATGAAGATTTATTTTTTTAAAAGAAATTGTAAATCATTATGCAAGTATCGCAATAAGTGAATCAATTTAAATTCATTACTATTTTCACTTAATTTTATATAAGATTTAAACTTAAAATTATGTAAATAACATAATTTTTTTTCCTCACAAAATCATACTAAAATAGTTTTTTTTTTTTTTTTTTTTTTTTTTTTTTTTTTTTTTTTTTTTTTACAACTTCTCTTAAATAAATAGAGAAAAATAAGAGGAGGAAGAGGAAGAAAAACAACGCAAATGGATGAAAGTGGATATGCCATCAATGTGATTTTCAAACATTTATTTAATTGTGTATTGTTTCTTATCATTTATTTATTACATGATTTTCACTTATCTTAAAAAATAATATTTGATAACTAAATCACAAATCACAAAAAAAAAAATAATCAAAACCTATATGTATATATATTTTCAAAATAGAAAGTACAAAAAGAAAAAAAAATCGAATTTGATATTTACTAACTTAATTTTTAAAAATTAAATATTTATGAAATTGGTATGGATTCAATCTAAGCCTAAAGCATAAATTGAGTTTTAAAACGTTTATGGATATAGTGATTTACAGACATTAAAAGTTATTTTATAGGTTTCTAAACTTTTAATCTTGTCTAATAGACTTTGGATTTTCAAATTTATGTCTAATAAATTCATAACCTATTCGAATTTCAACCTTTTTAAAATTCATGATCTTTTATGAAAAGACTTAAAAATTTAAAGTTCAATTGAATTTTATATATAATAGATTAGTTAATTTTTAAAATAGATTAGAGACCTATTACATATAAAATCAAAATATATTAATTAAACATTTTGAAATTTTAGAGGCTTGTTAGACATTTATTTAAAGTTTAAGGACCAAATAAATATAAATTTAAAAGTTTAGAAATTTATTTTAATCGATCAAAATTGAAAGTTAAAAGAACTGGTATTTTATACAAATTTTTTAGGACTGTTTTTAAATATAGAAAAATGACCCAAACTATTTACAAATATAGAAAAATTTCACCAGCGATAGATTGCGATAAAATTAGATTTTATTGGCCTATTTATCTTTTTCTGAAAAAAAAAGGAAAAATGTTTATAAAAACTCATTCATAAAGAAATCGGTAGTTCTTAAGGCAATTTGTGTGGTACGAGTTTATAAATGTAGGGGCAGATGCATTATGTCTCATAAAGTAACAAAACCAACCCCACAAAAGTCAAAACATTGGGCTTTTTTTTACTCATTTATGTTTGTAACGGTTGTGTAAGATTTTCAAATGGGCTCCACTTATTCAATCTCCGTCATAAATAATTCGGTAGTTATAAATATAATAATCATATCTAAAATATTAGTCGATATAACACAATCTAAAAAAATTTATAAATATAGCAAAATTTATATTAAGCTTTCAAAATCTAACTGTGATACACTATATCGCTGATAGGAGTTTGATTTTGCTATATTTGTAATTCTTTAAAAATGTTGTCATACACTTAATTATTAACTCTAAAAGTGATATTCTTGCAATTACACTAAATAATATGGCTATATTAGGTCTCGTTTGGTAACTATTTGATTTTTAGTTTTTGAAAATTAAGCATATAAATACTCATTTCACCTTTAAATTTATACCTTAGTTATCTAGTTTCTACCCATGTTTTAAAAAGTAGGGCTCTTTTCAAATATAGAAAAATGAGCCAAACTATTTACAAATATAGAAAATTTTTACAGTCTATCAGTGATAGAACGCGATAGAATTCTATCTCTTTCTATATTTGTAAATAGTTTGATATTTTTTCTATTTGTAGTAATTTCCCAAAAAATTATGCAAGTTTTGAAAACTAAAAATAAGCAATTTCTAAAAACTAGTTTTTGTTTTTGAAATTTGTCTAAGAATTCAACTACTTTACTTAAGAAAAATACAAACCATGGTAAGAAATTGAGAGAAAATAGACTGATTTTCAAAATAAAAAAACTAAATGGCTACCAAATTGGGACTTACCTTTTTAATCTCCAAGTTTTAAAGATTTTGAAGTACATTCAATTTTAGGTCTATGTAGTTTCAAATGTCTAATTTTAATTATGTGCTTTCAATACAATATTTTTAAATCTAATCCAAGTTTTATTCAAATTGGTCAAATAATAATAAAAATTATCATGCAATAAAATACAATACGTGAATATGTTTCCAAATTTATATTGAAAAATGCTAATAAATAACCGTTCTTAAAAAAAATATAATAAACTAACTAAACTTAAGATTTATTGAAAATGCATGAACTAAAATTGAACAGTTAAAAGTATATAAACTAAAATTGAACAAGTTCTAAATAACAAGGATCAAAATGATACTTTAACCTAAAACATTCGAGATTTTATTACATGAATTCATATATTAAATATAAAATTGAACTATATGTCTAAGAGAATCTTAAACTTTCAACATTGTGGTTACTAGATTCATAAATTTTTAAAAAAGCGTCCAATACTTCAAAAATCTATTCGACACAATCGAAAATTTAATAACCTAATATACGCTCTTTAAAATTCAGCTGCCAAAGTCATCAAACATACATATATGTTAGCGACTACGAAGTTTGCCGTTTGAATCCTCCGATCCCTATTGTACTAAAAAAATATTAAAGAATCACTAGGTATTTTTTATTTTAAAAATTAAATAGACAAATACACATAAAATATCATAAACTAAACTCGTAATTTAATCGTTAAATTACTTATAACTATCATTACCCTATATAAGTATTTCACTAAAGGTGGGAGTCGTTTTATAGAAGAAAATTAAAGTCATCACTTAGATTGTCCAAAGCAAAAGTCTTAAAAGATTCTAACATTGACCATTAATTAAAGAATATATCAACAACTTCTATCATAATGACGTGAACAATGGTTGAAGGAGCAAGTAACATGCTAATAGTGGTTTAGAAGATTAAATGGAGTAACGGTGATGACGAGAGCGATGACAGACGATAGTAGACTTGGACAATTTTTAAAAACGACATTTAACTCTCTTATTACCGTTCAATAGTTGGTTTGAAAATGATCTTAAATTTAGTGGTCAACATAATTAGAGATCTACTAACTAAGACATACGTCATCCATTAAAAATTAGAAGTTTGAATCTGTTCACTTAAATATTGTGTTGTACAGAAGAAAGAATTCCTAAATTTCGTTAGTTTGAATTGAGGTGAATAATTTTTTTTTTACCCTAAGAATTGAAATGGTAAATATGATAAAAAGGTAAAAAAAAAAAAAAAAAAAAAACTAAAAAGGAAAAAAAAAGTTAAAGCAAAGTAAAAGTCTAAGAAAGGAACATCACTAATTAAAAAGATTAAAAAAAAAAAAAAAAAAAAAAAAAAAAGGAGGAGAAAATCAAGGATGCAGAAAAACCTTCACTTTCCAACTTAATTTGTTATAATATTTTTAAATCCTAGAATCTGGTAAAAGTTATTTGACCGTTATCATGAAAAACGACTTTTGCTTTTTATTTATTTATTATTTTTTAAATTGAAAAATTATTATTATAAATTCTAAGAATAAATATTTGCTTTATGGTCCTTAATGTTCGGATTTTTTTTTCTTCTGGCCCTTAAAATTTTTAATTTAATTATATACTATAGAAAAAAGTTCAATTAGATTCACAATCTAATCGGATTAACTAAAAAATAAAAGAAATATTGATATGCCACAGCGAACATATACTGATATGTTAACGCCCAATATATGTATGGTTCGATTTTCCTTATCTTCATCGGTTCATTGTATTAAAAAAAGTAAAAATACTAATATTATATATAAGACTTAATATATAATAACTTATTATTAACAAGTTTATAAAAATTTACTTTTAAATTCTAATATTATCATCTTTCAATATTAGCAATGATAAGGACGATAAAAATATATATACATATATTTTGCAAGAATTTAATTAACACATATTATATTAGGGATGAAATTGAAGCTTTTATAAGATTGTGTATTAAATTAAAAAAGTACTAGAACATTTATCTCAAATTATAAGTTTAGTTTATGAATATGCATTTTTTTAAATTCCAAATAATTAGGCTTATAAATGGATTTCTTTTTTTTGTTTTTGTAAGTTAAAAAACACATGAAAATGGGTTCTCTTGTGATATTTTAGCTAAAAGTAAATTAATTTAGAAAAATTATTTTTTAGGGTCTGAATTTTAAAAAATAGGTGTATTTGGTCATTGAATTTTCATACTAAACATTTTTAGGCTTTGAGTTTTTAAGAATAATGTTTATCCTAAGTTTTTTTAATTTAACTTTTAAATTCTCAAGTCAAGTTAAAAAGTTTTTTTTTAATTATTTTAAATTATGTTATAACATTTTTAAATTAGAGAAATAATTTAAAGAATATTATTTTTTCAATTAAAAATATCATACTATTATTTAAAACAATAAAAAATTATTTCATTGAATTTTAAAACACATATTTTTTTAGAATGATAGGAAAATCGAATCATAGATCTCTTATTCACTAATATATTATTATACCAATTGATCTATACTAGTTTTAGCAACTTTTAAATATACTCTTAAGATTTCGAAAATAAAACAGTTACATTTTAAAAATACATGAACCAGATATCTTCATTCTTAAAAATTCTAAGATTAAAAATATATATTTTAAAAATTCAGGGACTAAACATAAATATTCTCGAACACTCTGAAGACTTAGAATCGGTAATTTTCCATTAACTTAAAACATACATTCAACCTTTTTAATTTGTACTCTTTAATTTAATTAATTAATTATTTTTTTGAAAAGCAACGATATATAATATATTCAACTTGAAATTTAAAAATAAAATAATATAGATTTGAATGACGGTGCAAAATTCACGGTACGACAGGGTCAAAACGGTAAAAGTGCGGAAATAAACTAAAAGAAAACTTCTCTAATATTAAATCAATTAATACGTGTACTCACTTGATTCATCGAACAATAAACATAATAATAATAATAAAAAAATCCCGTGCTTTTCGCTGACACCCAACATACTGAAGACCCATTCGCCAATGGGGCCCACGACCACTTCACTCATCCAATCCACTTACCCCACGTGTCAATCTCTCCACTTCTTCCTCGGTCCCACAACCGATTCATCAGACGGCCCAGATTCTCTCTCCCTGGTCCGCCGGCCCCATTTTTCTTGTTCTGGAGTCTTCGAATCACGAAGCACATTCAGAGAGCGAGAGAGAGAAAGAAGTTCTGATTCTTCTAACTAGAGTTTGTGGATTTAACCCTAGCTTTGCTGCGTTAGGTTAAAGAGACGACCGTGAAGAAGAACAACAAGAAGAAGATATCATAGCACTGAGCTTCTTTCAACCAGTGAAACGGAGAACGAAGAATTAGGAAGGTTCTGCTTCTGTCGTGAACGAAGAAATTTTTTCCCCCATTTCTGAGGACTGGACCTTCTGAATCTTCTTGGACTATCTTTGATTGAATCAGACGCATTCATTGCTATGCGTTTCGTTCTTTGATTTTCCCCTCATTTCTCTCAGATCTATACTTTCAGTGAGTTTCTCTTTCTGATTATGTTTGTTTTTATCTATTTGTGGAGTATGAGGATTTGTGCTCCTGGTCATTTCTTTTGTAATTTCTGCGGAATTTGGGGATCTGATGATAATGGAATGAGGAATAATTGTTTTTTGCTGCATTGCGTGTGAAGATGATATACTGGCATTATAGTTGTTTTTAATTCTTTCTTCTTCAATCTTCAGAGACTAATCTGGACTCAATACCAATTTATTGAAATAAGTGAGCCGCAATTTATGCGTTTTCTTTACCCTGCCTCCATTGCATTTAATTTTGAAGTAAATTAGCTTTTTTATGAGGACTTGTTATGGTGTGTCTTAACTACCAGGGATCTAAAAATGAAAAAAAGGAAAAAAAATGCTGGTTTATGAACTTTTATATAGATTAATTCAGTGGGACTTTGGCTGAATTGTTCTTGTTTCTTGCCGCTGAGTTTTGAAACAATCCATTTAGACATGTAACTGTTTTTCTTTCTTTCCTGAAAACAGTCAGAAAATGCCTACTTTTTAGTTGAAATTAATTTTTTCTTATTGCTCTACTGTTGTAAATACAAGGGGCTCGTGCCGTACCAGAATTTATACATGGTTGGGGACTAGTTGCCGTGAATTAACTTCTTTTATTTGGTTATTTTTTAATGGATGTAATATTGGGTTTCTTTGACAGATTGGGTTCTGCATATCCTGTTCAATGGGTAACTAGGTATAATATAAAGCCTTCAGCCTCTATTGCTGGTTTCTCGTGGGAATTTCTTCACTGAGAATCTTTAGTGGGATTTCCTTACTGCGTCGAGCGATTAATGATTGTTCGGGTACAAGAATTTGTTGTAGCACATTCAGCATCGGCTATAGAGTTGGGCACTTTTCTGGGGGAGAAGAAACTCTCTTCCGTTGCCTCCTCTTTTGCCTGCTGCCGACACTGTCTGTGCACATTTGTAATTAATGCATCGTAAATTGGATAGCCCTGTCCAGACGCAGATGGCAGTGGCAGCAGCCTTTAAGAGTCCACTCAGTGGAGAGTATGGCGGGAGCAAGAGGATGGAAGGAAAGCAGCCTACAGGGAAGAGAAGAGTCTTTGTGCAAACCGACACCGGTTGTGTCCTTGGGATGGAATTGGATCGGAGTGATAATGCTCATACTGTGAAGAGGAGGTTACAGATTGCGCTTAATGTACCCACTGACGAGAGCTCTTTGACATTTGGAGATATGGTACTCAAGAACGACCTCAGTGCTGTACGTAATGATTCTCCCCTTCTTCTTACACGAAACATTTTGCACAGAAGCTCGTCGACTCCTTGTCTCTCACCTACTGGAAGGGATATTCAGCAAAGGGATCAAAGTGGCCCTATCGAGATATTAGGGCATTCTGATCGCTTTATTAGGACAAAACAACTGGTTGGTGAGATTATAAAAGCTATTAAAATTGGTGTAGATCCTATTCCTGTTCATAGTGGACTTGGTGGTGCATACTATTTTCGAAATAACAGAGGTGAGAGCGTTGCGATTGTGAAGCCTACGGATGAAGAACCTTTTGCACCAAACAATCCAAAAGGGTTTGTTGGTAAAGCTCTTGGTCAACCTGGGTTAAAACGATCAGTGCGTGTTGGGGAGACTGGATTTCGTGAGGTTGCAGCTTATCTTCTTGACTACGACCACTTTGCTAATGTGCCTCCCACTGCCTTGGTGAAGATTACCCACTCGATCTTCAATGTCAATGATGGAGTAAATGGTAATATGCCAAGTAAGAAGAAGCTGGTTAGCAAGATTGCATCGTTTCAAGAATTCATACCGCATGATTTTGATGCCAGTGATCACGGAACTTCCAGCTTCCCAGTAGTGGCTGTGCATCGTATAGGCATTCTAGACATTAGAGTTTTTAACACAGATAGGCATGCTGGAAATCTTTTAGTTAGGAAACTTGATGGTGTTGGGAGGTTTGGTCAAGTGGAGCTCATTCCTATTGATCATGGACTCTGTCTGCCCGAAACGTTAGAGGATCCATATTTCGAGTGGATTCATTGGCCGCAGGCATCGATTCCGTTTTCAGATGATGAGCTCAAGTATATCAAAGATCTCAATCCATTTAAAGACTGTGAGATGCTGAGGATGGAGCTCCCCATGATTCGTGAGGCTTGTCTCAGGGTTCTGGTTCTCTGCACTATCTTCCTGAAGGAAGCTGCTGCATTTGGTCTTTGTCTTGCCGAGATTGGCGAGATGATGACTCGAGAGTTTCGTAGTGGAGAGGAGGATCCCAGTGAATTGGAACTTATATGCATTGAGGCTAGGCAGCTGATCGAAGAGAAGGAGGTTTTATCCCCCCGGGCTGATTTAGGTGATGAGGAATTTCAGTTTGATATTGACTGTGACTTAGAGGAGTCAGATTTTAGCCAAGAGATAGAAGCAAATGATTTTTACCCAACAACACCATTCCACTTCAGCATCGGTGGCGGCATACATGGACGTTTTCCTCTTCGTAAACTGGAGGAAAGCATCGAGGAAGAAAACTGTGAGGAAGATGAGCGAGGGGGCTTCACCGATCTGTTTTCTTCAGAAAGGATTCCAACTATTACAAAGCTTTCCATGTCACTGAAGAATACCAGTCTGGGTGAGAAGAATAAGAAACATGCCAACTACTTTGGAACAAGACCTGAGAATGGATACATGATGAGCAATACATCCTCTGGGCACAGGAGTGCAAATGAACAACTTCCAGCCAGTGTAACCTTTGTGAAGCTAGCTGACATGAATGAGGATGCATGGTCATTGTTCTTAGACAAGTTTGAAGAGCTACTTCACCCGGCATTTGCGAAGCGAAAATCTGCTACTCTAGGTCAGAGACAGAGGCAGAGGCTTGGTACTTCTTGCCAATTTTGATATTGAGCATCTAACCTCGCTGTTATCATTAAATTGAGCCAAGAAAAAAGGGGAGAAGAGTTGTTAATTGATGATAGCTCTGATAATGCAAGGGGGGGTTTTCTGATTTCTCTCTCAGAGATTACATTTAGAAGATCAGGGTCAGTACTATTACTACTTAGGTTCTTTATTGTAAATATTGTAGCATCAACTTAGTAGATTTGGTTCTAGTATTTTTCTTTTTCTTTCTTCAAAATTACTTTGTTCTTCTAGCTGCTCTGCCACCTTGTTATATAAATAACTTTTAGAATAAATGTTAAGAGGAAATTATGTTAACAGGGAGATGTGCCAGTTTTCTTTCACTGCTTAACAAATGTGAGTCAAGCTGTGGATTGATTGAAATATGAAAAACTTTCAATATTTTTTTAAGGTTATTATTTGAAATTGATTCTGGTGTTGGTTAAATCCAACAAAATCTCATAAAAGATTCCAAATCACATGCAGAAACGTTAAAAAAAGAAGCAAAATGGTTGAGAAGACCAGCCAAAATGGTGGTTGGAAATGATTGGAATGCATCATCCACTGACTTTCTAAATACATTCAAAGCCATAATTTTGCTATTTCTTCCCCTTTTATTTGATACAACTTGAAGAATAATAGACAGACTCAAGAGACAGGTCCAAAAAAAAAAAAAAAGAAAAAAAAAAAAGGAAATTGTAGGAGAATGACAGAAAGCTCTCAAACAGCTCCAAGTATTTTTGTTGTTCTTAGAACAACTAGTATTAGATATTTATAAGAGTCATGGTGAGAATCTTGTTCCAAAAATATTGGTTGTAATTGAATAATTCTTACCTAATCATGAGTGACGGACAAAAATCAATTAAATTATATTACAACTTCATTCCATCCATTTTTAAAAATCTCTAATAAATTTCAAAGTTTTCAATTTTGTGTTTATTAAATCTTTAAATTTTAAAAATGTATAAACGATTTTTGAACTTTGTGGGTCCAATAGGCTTTTGATATATTTTTGAATAATTTTATGTTTAATAAAATCATAATCTTTTAGTCTAAAGTATTTTTAAAAATATTGAATAAATTAATAAACTATTATTCAGAAACTTGAATATCTGTAGACTTATTAGATACAACTTATTAAATATTTTTAAAATTTTAGGTTTGTAATAAACCTATTGAATACTTTGAAGAGTTCACAATCAAATAATTATTAAATTTGTAATTTATTGAATTAATTATTATTTTTTTTAAAAAAATTATCCAATTAATTAATAATTTAACCAAAAGAAATGTATGTACTCACAGGATGTAGCTTAGCTGAGAGTTTTAGGGCGATTGCCTGAATTTTTTTTTTCAATAAGTCATTTAAAATAAAAACACTTGGTTACATTTTCTTAAAAATATTTTTTATATTTAAATTTATATATTTAATATTTCTATTAATGTTAAATTATTATAAAGGACGTCTATTAAATCTTATAAATTAATAATTTCAAATTTGTATTTAAAAATGCTTTTCACTCAAGTTTTATTTATTTATTTTTTGAGCATATAATCGATTGGGTTGGTCATTAGTGTTAGTTATCAGAGATGATTGATGCAGTTAGTTGATAGAGTTGGAGGTGATCGTTGGAAGACTTGGCAGAAAAAGTTAGTGTGGGGATTAGTTGCTGAAATTGATCATTAAAAGTGGTTACTAGAGGTACACTTCAGACTTGACCGTCGAAGATGACTGCTGGAGTTGGCGGCTAAAGGTGGTTGCTGGCAATGGTTGTTGTTGGAGTTAGCGGTGGTTGTTACTCTAATAGGTTACCTCTGGTGGTTGTTGATAGAAGTGGTAGTTAGCAACAACTATGATAGAAGTGAGGTAGAAGATTAATGAGAATATTTTGATAATTTTATGTATTTTGGCCATTTAACTAAATTTATAACTCTGTGTGCCATTTAATTAAATTTATAACTTTGATGATTAAAGACTATGTTAAAGATTGCTTTTGAGAGGCGATTACAAAAAAAAAAAATCTTAACTGTTTTAATTGTTTAGTAAGATTGATTGTGAATAAATTTGTTAGAATCAGTCGGTTTTTAAAATTTAATATTTAGATTAAAACTGAATTTGTATATTTAATATATTTCGCATATCCTACATTTTTAAATTGACGAGTTTAATAATGCTACTGATTTTTTCTTTAAATAATATCATATTTTTTCACATAAAAAATCACCTATTTCTCTTGTATTTATCACATAATAACAAACATAATATAACTTATAGTTGAAAACAGATGCATGATATAACATTTTAAATAAATATTTAAAAATATTAATTATCAAAAAAAAAAAAAAATACAAAATTGATAGTGGGTTTATTTAGTCAATGATGTTAATCACAATAATTTAACATTATTTATCAAATACTATAACCTACTTTTTCAGATTTAGAGATGAAATTTACCAAATACTAATTTACTCGATTATTTTCAAAACATAGTAGTCAACAATTATTTTGAAAGCTACAACGGGATGAAATTAAGCTTAAATAAGCTCTTTTTTTTATCGAGAGACCAACCTAAACATATCGAATAGGTAAAAATTACACATACTCATTTTAGCATATCTTAACTAGTTGAATTATTATCAAATTAGTAATTTTAATTAATAGATTAAAATCTTTCTAAACGATCATATATGATATTTAAATAAATTGTTATTTTGTTTTCTTTGAAAACTATCCAATAATGCAAATGAAAACCAATAATAATTAATGTGAGAAGCCATCAAATATATAGAATTGGAAAAAATATATATAGTGTTTCCAATTAGTAGTTAATATAATCACATGATGATGATAATGAAGAAAAAAAAAATAATAATTTGACCAAATAATTTTTTTTGGGTTTCCTGATATATTTTCGCAAATACTATTTTGGATTGCAATATATGTACAATTAATATTGGGCCTCCAATATACAATAATATGTGCAATATTTGACTATATTCATCAATATTGTCTAATTTTATAGCACAAGATAAACTAATTTACCCATTAAATAAATGATGATTTTCAAATATAGAAAAATTAGTTAAACTGTTTATAAATATAAAAAAATTTACTGTCTATTAGCGATATAATTCTATCGTGGTCTATTATTGATATACACAATAATTTTTTTTATATTTGTAAATAGTTTGATATTTTTCTGTTTATAGTAATTTTGCTTATTTAAGGGCTTACCTTTACAAATTTAGATTAATATACAAACTAATTAACATTTGAATCAAAATATTACTTATCTTTTTTAATATACCTTTCTCTTCTTCTATATCATATGTAAATCTTTAAAACAACTTGTGTTAATCTATGCCAACTTTATTTTAGTTATTCAAAATATTTGTAATAACTATCTACGTAAATTCTCTTAAAATATACCTTTAATTTCTTTACTTCTAGCCCTCTCTCTTCTGATCTTTCTTGAAAAAAATTTATAAAAAACTTAACGTGTAAAATCTCATAAAAAAAACTTTCGATACCACACACACGACTTGAATTTTAACACATCTACCATACTCATTGTAAATAAACACTTATTACTATTATTAAAAATGTATAACAAACTCGAGAAATGAGAAATATAACATATATATATATATATATATATATATATATATATATATATATATAAAAGTAAGAACAACAATTTCATTATTACAAGAGAGATAGAAACGATACAATCTCCAAATTTTGATTATAAAAGGAGTAAAAAACTCAAAGAAAAAAAAAAGGCTTAGTTTAATTTGATGAGACTATATAAAAATGAGACTCATATATATATATATATAACATATATATTATAAGGAGATATAGGAAAATTTGATATATGTATGTTTTATATATTTAATAAAAAAACAAAACATTAAGAACAAAGTCTTTGAAGTTCATTAATTTTTTTTCCCCATCAGTTATGTTTTGGTGGGTGATGCATATAAGTCAAATAATCAGCATTATTGTAAACTAATGTTGACCCACTTCCCAATTTATTTCTCTCAAAACTTGAAATGTTCTTATTATTATTCTTTTTTTTGCCACTTTCTCCATTGGAAGAGCTTGAAAGAGCCATATTTGAAATTTTCTCTTGAGACCCACCTCCCAAGCTTTTGCTATTTTCTAATTCCATGAGGTCTTTCACTCTTAATCTTCTTCCTCCAATGTTGTTCCTCAAAAGTTCCTAAAGAAAAGTTTAAAGAAAAAAAAGATAAATTATCAATCACATATATACATTGAAAATTATTATAAACAGAAAAAATATCAAACTATTTACAAATATAGAAAAATTTTATTGTCTATCAACGATAAAACACGATATCACAGTCTATCACGGATAGACAGTGAAATTTTTCTATATTTGTAAATAGTTTGATTCATTTTTCTATATTTGAAAATAACCTTTAATAACTTACCATTTTAAGTGAACCAAAATTATCTTGAGCTGCATCTTTTGCATCTTTGTCTTCTAGGCCAGAAAAAAAGGATAAGATATAGGAAACAAATGCTAAAACTAAGAAAATATCAGTAAAAAAACACACACACATACACAGACACACTACAACAAAATGCTTTCAATTCTCTACTCGTCAATAAATGGCTACAAGAGTATAAAATGCAGCATTTCAACAATAATTAATATAGGTTAAATTACAAATCATCCCTATGATTTGGAGAAAGTTAGGATTTAGTCTCTGTGATTTATAATTAGAATTTAGTCCTTCTGGTTAGATAAAATTCTCTTACAAGATTATGTATGAGAATTTTATTACGAGACTAAATTCTGACATTTTACAAACTACAGAGACCAAATTTATAATAAAACCAATAATATATTTAACAAATCACTGTTATCAACCAGACTATAGCCGAACTAGTTAATATATATATATATATATATATATATATTAATATATATATATATATATATATATATATAAAGAAATGGAAAAACATAGTCTCAATTCAATTGATCACACTAACCCATTTAAGAAAAGTTGAAAAGAAATATATCAGTAGAGAATGAGTAAGAATGAATGAATGAATGATAGAGAGAAAGAGAAGACCTTGTCGATGAAAGTTGATGATGGAAAGAGATGTAAGAGGAAGAACAACCAGCAAAAACCAAGCAAATCTAACAAAGCCCATATCTTTTGATTGTTTATTTGGTTGACAGAGAAAAATGTTTTGAAGAGCAAGAAATAATTAGAAGGAGGGTTTAGGGCTTAATATTAATTAGGGTTTTGTTTCTGTTGTGGATACGAATTTTAGAAGCCGACAAGAAGGAGATATATATATAGAAAAGAGTGAAGGGATTAGGGTTATTCAGTCAATTCTATGGGACTGTTGAACTCCAAAAAAAATAAAAAAATAAAAAAAATAAAACTTGCACATTCAACTCATTTCAATACAAAATTTAGAAAACTTCACTTTTTATTATTATTATTATTATTATTATTATTATTATTATTATTATTATTATTATTATTTTTAATATGTTATTGTTTTGACATCAATGTTGGTGCAAACCCATGTGTCTTTTTAGAAAAAAAATAATAATTAACTTTTTGGTTGAGATTAGTTTTCATTTAATCCTTCAGTATTAAAATTTTACACTTCTATTTCTATGTTTTGAGTATAAATTAAAACTCTATTTGGTTCAAAGAACTAAAGTGAGAGCATTAGTAAAAACTCGAAAATAAAAGTGTAAAATATTGAAACTTAAGAACCAAATAAAAACTAAACTCAAAATTCAAAGATAAACACGTACCATTTTAAAACTTAGAGACCATAAATGGAAACTAATTAACCCTAAGGACCAAAAGGGTATTTTTTTTTCTTCTCTGGATGTATAAATATGAGAAATTTGATTTCTTTATAATTTGATTCAAAATGTTTATAGTGCACTCACAATAAACCAAGTCGAATTATTATTGAAGGTGTGCATGAGTACAACACTTTTTCACTACAAGGATTTAGAAATTTTCTATCGCCAAAAAACGTAAGAAAAACCACAAAATTTGTTGAAGTTGCACGATAACGTATAAAACGTTTTTCTCCGACAGCAGGTGTGTGGTGTCGAGAGAAAAAGCATCGATGGAAACCGATTTTCTTATAGTGTTATTCGTATTATTTGTATTGACTATAGCAATGAATTTTGTTATATATATATATTTATTTATTTATTTTGGAGGGTAAGTAATAAATTAACGTATATAATTAAAAGTTAACGTGGAAAAAAAGGAGAGTTTATTTTGTTGTTGTGCCCTTTGTCTAACGTTGTGGGATGAACGAGGGAAAAAGCCTTTTTTATGGATCCAAACAAACTTTGGATGGACTTTTAATTCTAACTTAGTTTTTCAACGCCCTCTCTCTTTATTTTATTTTATTTTTCTCAATGCCAAATTTTAGTTAGTTATTTATTTATTTATTTTCACATTTGTTTCTTGGAATTTGTATCTTTATATTTTAATTTCAACATGTTTCCTCTTCCCCCTCCTCTTCTAGTTATATATCAAGACAATCAAACATTTTATATTGCTATATCAATTTCAACATGATTTAACATGATTAAGATGTATTTTATTGACTAAAAGTGTTAAAGATTTGAATCAATATTACCTCTATACGTTATTGAATTCAAATAAAAAGTGAATTATTAAAATCCTACCTATATAAAATTTCAATAGTTTTCACTCGCATACCTTCGAAACCTAAAACCCCAAAGTTCCATTGAAACAAAGAGTTTATATAGGACATAATTGAGGATAAAATGAGAATTTAAAACAGATGAAAAGAAAAAAAAAGCAATAATGAGCTTGGGCATATTTTAACGGTTATAATATATATATATATATATATATATGCACTCTTAGAATTCGGTTAAACTTAAAAGTCACTTTTGGTCTCTAAACTTTCATTGAAATAATAATTTTAGTCTCTGAATTTTAGTTGTAATGATTTAGGCCCTGTTCTTCCAAAATTTCTAACAATTTAGTCCCAATGTATATGTAGATTGATAAATCATGAAGACTAGCTAACTAATTACATGATCAAATTTAACAATTAAGTTTGATTAGATTTTTCACGAGAGAAATTAAATTATTACAAATATTGATAACATAAATGACTAAATTGTAACCTGTTAAAATTTACGACTAAATTATTACAAATTAAAAAATATATATAAACTAAATTATTACAAATCAAAATTTAAGTACTAAATCTTTATTTAAATAAAAGTCCACAAACCAAAAGTGAATATTAACCTTAGAATTATAATGCTATATTGAAAGATGAAAGAGGGAGACAAAAAAAAAAAAAAAAAAAAAAAAATATTGATTTAGGGTTATTTCCAACTTCCAAGATGGGCTTTGAATTTGGGGAAGGCAAAAGCTAGGCTACCCACTTCCTCTAAATTCTTCCTAATGGTTTGAAATCCGAGCTTTCACTTTTTCTATGTGTTTTTAATTCTTGTAGTTTATAACAACAAGGTAAAAAACTATTACCTACCATATAAAAACTATTCACAAGGTAAAAAACTATTACCTACCATATAAAAACTATTTTTTCCTGCTTAAATATCCCACATCTCAACGATTTCACATACATGGATGCTACTTCATTTAAAACCTTTACGTATTAAGATCATCAATTTTTTGTCGAGTTATTTAACAGCATGATCGGTGAATATATTCAAATCTCTGATTTCTTAATTAAAGAGTATATGTCTTAACTAATTGAACTATGCTCGAAAAGTTCTTAGGACGTCGCTCAACATAGGATTGCTCCAAGTTAAGCACACTTAACTTTGGAGGTCGTATGATTGAGCCACCGAAAAGGAAGTTTGTTTGTATAAGTAGTAGTTTTTAATTCTTTTAAGTCTTTCTTAACCATACTTTTATATCCTCAGAATTCCTCTTGTTTGGATGTGATCTTAGTTCATTCATGTCCCCTCCTAAACTCGAGGCGTTACAATAAAAGTTAAGATTCAATACACTTAAAATTAATATATGCTTATAAATTTAAATTTTAGAAGGAACGAATATTAAGTTTAATTTGAGATTACGATAGCTTTTAACATAATTGTTGGGCAACTATTCTTTTAGAAAAATGATCCATTGTAATATGAAGTAAATTAGTGTTAATTGTTAATCAAGTAAATCAATTTCAATTTTCAACTTGAAAAGGTAGAATATTTTATAATATTTAGTAAAATAGTGCTCAATTTTGGTGATTTAACAGTTATTGGTATAAAATATCTATTTTATTATAAATTAATGGTTCAAAATCTCTATGATTTAAATAGCAAGATATTTGGTTTTATCTAAATTATTTGATAAGAATTTAGGAAAGACATTTGTTCACGCACGAGGTTTCAATGAGAAAAGTTGATTTGTGGAAAAAACTGTAAAATGTTTTATATTCATCTTCATATTCTCTCTCTTGAATATATGCTTCACTTCAGGATTGAAGTATTTATTCTTGAACAAATTTAACCTGTCGATCTTGAACATGAGATCAACTCGTAGCTTGTTGATCTTGTACGTTAGATCAACATTCTTGCTTCTTGTGTTGAAGTCTTTTGGTGATCTTTAAAGGATCATTGTTTTTCAAAGAGTCTTCAACCTTCAAGAATTATTTTAGAGTCTTTAGTCTTCAGGAACTTTAAGAAGTCTTCTAATCATTTTTTAGAAGTCTTCTAAGAGCTCTTAGTTGTCTTTGGATTCTCAGTTTTCCTTTTATCATTCAACGTTTCTAACTAATGAACTTTGAAATTGAAGGAGATAAAACTTCTTTATTTATAGAGCTTTCCATGTGTAGTGCATGTTTGAGTTTAGATGGCTTTTTTGGGTTAAATCATTTGGTTTTGGGCTTGATTAGCTTTGAGCCAATGTATTAATGGTTTATTTTTGGACTCATTTGAACTCGAACCCAAATATCATATGACCACGATGAAGATATGTAACATTATTTGAAATTTATCATTTTTTGTCTTCAATTTTAATTTGAGACACATACTAACTTATAATTAGTTCCAAATTACTAATTTGTAATTTCATCGTTAATTTGAGATAACAACGTAATAATTTATAACATTTGAATTCTTAACTAAATTTTGGAAGAAAGAAGAAGTTAATTTAACATGAATTTTGGAAGCATTTTTTTTTTTTTAAAAAAATAAGGAAAATAAAGAAGAAACACTTCAGTGGATCAAGTAGTGTTTAAATATAAGCTTTAAGTAGAAATCAAAAAAGAAAATATAGGTCTAATTTGATAATAATCTTATCTTAATTTTTTTAATTTTGAAATTTATATTTGTTTTTTTTCAATTTAGTTATTATATGGTTTTCATATTTTTTAAAGGAACATATGAAATCTTAGTCAAATTTTAAAAACAAAAATAAAATTTTAAAAATAGTTTTTTTTTTTTTTTAAAAAAAATTGGCTTGATTTTTAAAAATATGCCTGGAAAATAGATAACGACAAGAAATACATAAAGCTGAAATAGTAATTTTTATAACATTATAAACTTAGAGACAGAGAGATCTAATATATTCTCAACATTATTATTTAATTTCTTTTACAAACAAAGAAACAAAGAAACATAGAAACTCAAAACCTTTTGTTTATTTTATACACCAAATCCATGTAGAGCTAACCCAAACCTCCACTAACTAATCTCTTTTCTAGGTCTCCACCCATTTGCTTATTAATTATAATCAAAATCTTGATATCTTTTTAGAGAAAAGTGATTAAATTAAAACAACTACTTTCAAGTTTACAAATTATATATCATAACTTAATCGAAAATAATTATAATATTTATATATGATGACACATTAATATAATTTCTGATCACTTCCTTCTCTTTCTAATAAGATCATAAATCTAACCCAAACACTTAATTATTTCTGACAAATAAAGAAGATACGACGAATAAATAACTTTATTGTATATAAATAAATATTCTAAAGACAAGCTTGATGTGTTGAGAAGGAAGGGGAGACCCCAAGACATCATTTGGAATTATTTGCTTTTATAATGAGAAGATGTTGGTGTAGCATATTGAGGATTAAAAAAAACACTTTTTCCCCCTAAAATAGCAACATATGGATGTGGCACCAAACATCACCAAATTAACTTTTTCCCAAAAAGCTAGTGTTTATAGGGTGGTCAATTAGTGTCTCCCTACCCATTTAATTCCTTTGAAAAGAGTAATGAATTCAATATATAAGCAACCAAATAATAAAGTCAAGAGTATATAAGACAAACAACTAAATTATCACCTTATATAGTAGCTCAAATTTACGATCACACGTAATATAAACAAAAGAAAAAATAGAAAAAAACAAACAAATGACTCCTAGGGTATTCTATAAACTTAATCTTTAAAAGTTAGAGAAATTTAAAGAAATTTAATCAACAAACTTGTCTTTCACTATCGAAGTGACAGATTCTTCACTCTTTGACGTCTTTCAAATCCTGATTATAGTTTTCCTATTTTTCTCACTCTAAAATATACATTGATTAGATAAATATATAGAATTACTATGAGGATTTTGAAAAATGAATTATAAAACATGATTTTAGGTAACTCGTGTCCCTCTAAAATTTAATTTATCAATAAAAAAAACTTTTGAAAGATAATTAAAAAATTTAGGGAAATTACTATAAACAGAAAAAATATCAAACTATTTACAAATATAGAAAAATTTCACTGTTTATCCGTGATAGACTGCGAGACTTTTATCGCTATCTATCGCCTAAGCGATAGAATTCTATCGCGGTCCATCGCTGATAGGTAGTAAAAGTTTTCTATATTTATATATATAGTTTACCTCATTTTTTTAATATTTGAAAATAACCCTTTAATTTATATATAATTTAATATAATTCAACTAGTTGAATTACTTGTGGAGCTCATTGGGACAAGTCATTTGAAAATCAAAATATCAATATAGAAATTAGGTAAAGGTATGTTTCATGAAATAATGTGAAATAATGTCCTCTTTGGTGTTTATTTCTTTATAACTTTTTTTGTGCAATGATCTTTTATGCAATTATTATTTGTCCTTCATTTTTCTTTTGCCTTTTTCCTCATTAATACATTGGAATTGCCATATAAAATTAATCAAAATAAGGATATGATTAATTTCGGAAGATAGTGAAGTTAATTTAAAGAGCTTGTTAGAGAAATTATTTTTTAGAATGACATTTGAATTAAGTATATATACTTTTTTTTATTTATTACTAAAATAATTAAGAGGTTGTTAACTAACAACTAATTAATATGTGTTTGTTTTATGATGAACATTATTATGAGAATATATTAAAGAATTCTACTCGAAATTCAAAATTTAAAAGAAAAGAAAAGGCCAACATTAAAAAAAAACCCTAATATTGTTATGGGTATTAGGGAAAAAATCCCTATATAAATTTCACACACATATAAAAAAATTTTTAAAAGAAATTTTCACAGATAGAAAAATGTCAAACTATTTACAGAAGATAAAAAAAAAACTAATAGACATTGATAGACTTCTATCAACATTTATCAGTGACAGACTTCTATCATTTCTATCACTGATAGACTTCTATCAGCGTCTATCACAACCATTTGAAATTTTTTCTATTTTAGGTAAATAGTTTCTTTGATTTTTCTAATTTTAAAAATTTTCCATTTTTAAATACAAAAATTAAGATAATATTAAAAATGCTATAATCAAAATGGATAGTAGAAAATCACTAATAATATACAAGTGGTTTTCATCTTCATGTATGTCTTTCTCTATTTTTTCTACTCTTTAAAAAAAAATTACGTTTAGTATAATTTCGAGAGAAGATCACTAATTTCATTTAAGTAATTTGAGTCGATTTTAAATTGCTAACATAAAAATAAAAATAGTGATAAATTATATAAAAAAATGAATGGACACAATTATTAATTTAGAGTTTTAATTTATATGATTAATATCAAAATATCATATAGGAAAAAGAGTCTAATCTTCACTTGACAACATCGGCAAATTTGTTTTGAGTGGATAAGAACGTGACCTACAAAACAAAAAGGACACCAGTATGATATTTATCACACACACTTTAATGCTTAAGTCAGAGAATAAAAGAGTGTGAAATTTTTAGGATTTTAGAGTTAGAATTGACTTACTTTCTTTAGAGCTATAATAATGTATTTATAACAATGGATAACCTACGTTCTTTGGTAAAGTTTAGCCAACCATTTTTGTAGGCTCATTTTAGTCTTAACTTGCTATTTTTGGCTCGAATTATTTTTTTTCGCACTATTGCTTGTGTTCCTATTTTATGTTTTATGTTTGGTGTCTAAAATCCCATAATCTATACAATCCCAAAATTGTAGGAAATAAATTGATTATCCTCTCTTATTATTATTAATATTGAATTTAATGGTAATCCTTTATAGAGATTGAATTAGTGGAGTAAAATCACATCATTCGATTTAATTCCTTAAACGACAAGACCCCAACTTGGATCTTTAATTTAGAGGGACCCTTTTCTCCAATAACTCAAATTCAAATTCAAATTATTTTTTTTCCTTTTCCTTTTCTTTTCAAAAAAAAAAAAAAAAAAGAAGCAAAAAATCAATTAATAATATGGTTTTAAATATGGTCTCTTTTGATCTGTATTTCTTTGCCATCCACTTCACCGCCGCTACCCACTCTTTTCTTCTTTAAATTCCCTCCAAATCCTTCCCATTTCCTTCAAAATTCCAAATATTTTATTGGCAACCAAACAGAAAAAACAACACTTCAAAATATATTTCTTCATCATGCATCAATTCTAGCTCCAAAAAAAAAAAAAAAAAAAAATTGATAAAGCTTGCATCTTTCCTCAATGGGGTCAGCAGCTTCCTCGATGGCCGCCAAGTTTGCATTCTTCCCACCCGATCCGCCGTCCTACAAGTTATAGGAGTTCAAACACAGAATCTTCCGTTATGATATAATATGTTGAGTTTTTGCTGAATTGATGAGTCACAGTAAATTTAATCTTTTGTTTATTTTTTTTTGTTAGCGTGTTTCCCGACGACAAGGTTGTCGGGAAATTGAGGATGTCGAACGTGGAGGAGAGAGAAAATGTGGATGTGTTGAAAGTGAAGACAAGGAGAGGGAATGAAATTGTGGGAATGTATGTGAAGAATTCTTGTTCATCATTGACGGTGCTTTATTCCCATGGAAATGCTGCAGATCTTGGCCAAATTTACCAACTTCTCATTCAACTTAGCCTTCATTTGGGTATCAACATCATGGGGTTAGTCAAAATTATCGATGTCCATCAAAAACCCTAATTTCTTTTTAATGTCTTTTTTATAAGTGGTTAAAACCATTTTTTTAACTAAAAATATTTTAAAAATAATTAGAAGATTATTTGAAACGGCTTAATTGTCTTATTTTTCTTTGTCGTTTCAAATTCTTCTTGATATAGTTCTTCACTCCGTTTAGATTTGACACTGTTTTTTTAATTTTAGCTTTAATTTGATTCATTGTATGTATGAGAATGAATTGAACCGTTTAATAATAGAGAAAGTGAATAGCTTTGATTTAATGTTATGTTGAAATTAAATGTTAAATGACGTGAATGCATTGTCGATTTTGAGTTAGAATTGAATTGATGTAATTAATCTACAATTGAACTTATTTTATTATTGGAAATTATTTCTCATCATTATTTTTCAAATGATTATATATATTAGGAAATTCTAAACTTTTTTGTGGTGTGATGTGTAGGTATGATTATTCTGGCTATGGACAGTCCTCTGGAAAGGTATATATATATATATATATATATATCTATATACAAGTATAATAGGAAATTTTGAAATTTTCAATTTCAATTTATTTTGTGAATTATATATATTGAGCCACATCCAAATTTAAAGTTTTTATAATTATTAAAGTCAATTTTAGTAATCTATACATAAAATAAGATTAATTAAACTCTTAATAAAAAAATTTAAGAATGTGTGTATTAAAAATTCAGAGTTCTAAGGCTTTTTATTAGATGCAATTCTCATCAATCCCATTTGCCTAAACTCCTAGTTGGTATTAGAAGCTCATAGTAACTTTATGATGTATTTAATAATAATTAAATCCTTTTAATGATATCTACTTATCGACTAATAATATACTAAATAGAAGATAGTATAAGACCTAATCATAGTATAACACATGTAAAAGTAAATATTTTATTCTTATTTGGTTAATAAAATAGGTCCTTATGATTTAAAATTTTTTAATATAATTTTCCAATTCTATTCCTTAATTTCAAAAAGTTTTATTTTAACCTTATTGTTTTTTCGTTTATGATTTTTTCTTTTTTAACTCTCAAATTTACTTTCACGTATTTTGATTTGTCTACGTAAAGAACATGAACATGAATAGATACAAGATTTTCCAACCATAAATTTAACGATTAACATCTCAAAGGTTGTTTTAAGTTTGTTAATGTAAAAAGAAAGTGAAAACGTTGTCGTTTTATGAGTGTTAAGGCAAGTGAAGAAGACACGTACGCGGACATAGAAGCAGCCTACAAATGCTTACAAGACAGGTACGGAGTAAAAGAAGAGCAAACAATTCTGTACGGACAATCTGTCGGAAGTGGGCCCACTTTAGAACTGGCCACAAGGCTGCCGGCGGCGAGGGCCGTCGTCCTCCACAGCCCAATTCTCTCCGGCCTCCGTGTCCTCTATCCTCCTCTCAAGAAAACTTTCTGGTTTGACATTTATAAGGTTCCCTTTCTGCTTAATGCCCTCCTTTTTCTCCTTATTTCCACATCCCACCAATGTCCTGTTTTTGGCAACTATGTGATTTTTTTTTCGGAAAGTTATTTTCTCTCAATTTCTTATTCCCATTTAACCATTTGAATTCTTAGGTAAAATCTAAAAATAAAAGCAATTTTTTTTTAGTTTTCAAAAATTGGATTTAATTTTAAAAACACTCGTAAAATGTAGACAACAAAACATAAAAAGTAATAGATGAAAGTGATGTTTATAGGCTTAAATTTTAAAAACAAAAAACTAAAAAGGAAATGGTTATCGAAACCTAAGTTTGAATCCTATTTTCATATATTAACTTTTTAGTTAATTTATAGAGAATGCCTTTGAATTTTGTCATTTGTTTAAAAAAATACATCTATCCCTTTTAAAATGACAATATTATTAACTTTGAACTTTTATAAATGTTTCAAAAAAATATATATCTTTAGAGTAGAAATTCTTTAATATTTTGGATGAAATTAAGATATGAAATCGTGTGACAGTAGTGACCTAGAAGGAAAATTTTAGATCACCACATCTTTTAGGTCATCACCACACAATTCTAAATTCTAATTTTGTTTTATTGTTGCAGAATATTGACAAGATTCCACTTATTGATTGCCCAGTTCTAGTGATTCATGTGAGTATATGTTTTTCAATTTTACAAAGTTAAATTACAAATATAGTTGAACTTATCTCCAAATTATCTATTTAATCTATAAATTTTAAACAGTATCTAATAGGTTGTTGATCTGTTGTGATCAAAGCAGTATTTGGCTTCATATCTTGAGATTGAAGGTTCAAATTCTCATAGACCCACTTATTGTACTATTTTTTTTTTTTAAAAAGTTATGTCTCGTATTCTTTAAACCTTAAAATATATGCACCTAACATGTTCTTGAACGTTCAATTTTCTATCTAATAGAGTTTAAAAAATCAGTAAAATTTTAAAAGTTTCAAACATGTCAAGTACCTATCAGATATTTTGTTAAAGTTAAGGGACCAAATAGATAAATACTCAAAAGTATAGGGACTAGACATGCATAGTGGATTGTTCCCATGGAAGGCAATTATGGGAGCTTTGCAAAGACAAGTATGAACCCTTATGGCTCAAAGGAGGAAACCATTGTGACTTAGAACTTTTTCCACAATACTTAAATCATCTTCGTAACTTCATTTCTGCCGTACACAAACTACATCCTCCATCCAACAACAATCTTAAACAACACGACATTAATAGTCCACAACAAACTGACGAAAGAAATCACAAATCTAGAGTTAACAATAGTAGTAGTCGTCTTGAGAAATCAGGACGACCAAGCATTGACTACAAGCTCAAGGACGACGACAAGTCAAGGAACAGTACAGATCGGTTGTTAAAGTCGAGGAACAACTCTGAGAGACCGCGAAATAGCTTTGACCGGTCAGTCTCTCTCTTTTTTATCATAATGTTGAATACATACAAAGTTAATTATATTCGACTATGAAATAGACTTTTCATATATATTCTTAAAGAAGAGAACAAATTTGCTCATGCTTTAGCAACTTTGTTCTCCTCTTGTGGTTGTTCGTGATTTGGAAAGTAGGGTGTACACGGATTGGGTTGGATTGGGGGTTTTCTTGGACCAACCTGAAAATTTGGGTAGGTTACTCTAAAGATCCGAACAAGGTCTTCAACCCAACCCAACCCAACCCTTAAAATTCACGTTGGGTTGAATTGGGCTATTGGGTTTTTATTTTTTTTATTAGTTTAAAATACTTAAATTTATCTACAATAATGACTAATAATTAAAATTTAATAAAACTCAAATGTAAAATACCAAATGTTCATGATATCTATTACAAACTTTATACAAAAACAAATATCATAAAAATCCTAAAAGAAAAATATTAAAAATTCCACCTAAAGCTAAACCTTAAAAATTAAAACTTAACACATATATATATATATGGAAAATCACTCTAAACAGAACAAATATCAAATTATTTATAAATATAGAAAAATTTCACCGTATATCAACGATAAACTGCATGCGATAGATTTCTATCACCGTCTATCCCTAATAGACATAAAAAAATTTCTATATTTGTAAATTTTTTTTTTGTGAACTCAAATTTTTTTTTATTCAATCCGAGGCTCAACCCAACTTGACAAAAATAGACAAAAAAATTAAATCAAACCATGAGAACAAAACTAACCTAATCCAACTCTTACGGTTTAGGTTGGGTAGTCTCGAGTTGTCGTCTTATCGGGTCATTTGAACACTCCTACTGAAAATATATTTCTCCTTTCATGTTAATAAAAAGTGAGGAGTTGAATTGAGTGGTGTGGGTTGTTTTATCTTTTTCTCTCTAAAGAAATGCATGCTTAATTAGAATTATTTGAATGTGATATCTTTATCAATGTTGTAATATGACAGGTTGGGAGATATAGTGAGGTCTGTTGGATTGTGCAATGTTGTTGATTGTTTGAAGCACCCCACTGCAGAAACTTGAGATTTGCAAATTAAAAAATGTAATTAAATGCCTTTCATTCCAATTTCCTTTTGTTGTTTGGATTTTTGTATATTCCTTTTAGCTTTTTGGCTAAGATGTTTTCTGGTCAATTTTGATGGCCTAACCTTTTACTAAATAAACACCAAGTATCGACAAAAACATCACTTTCATATTATGGGTCAAAGTTGGACTATTCCACCACTAGAACACGATAGGTAAGTGAAAGAAAAACACTTGAGTACATCTTCGGTTGTACCGATTTTTTTACAGTCATTTAGCTGTCCAACTACAGTTTGTCACATGATAATTTTTTTTTTTTAAATGTTCTTGAATATCTTTCTACTATAAAGTTGGAGTGGGCTGCAAAAAAATATGTGATGTCACTAAGATACACCCAAATATTACTGTAGAGGAAATGTTTCAAGAGATTTATTATTCAAAATTTTCTTACTACTATCACTTTTATTTAATTATTTATTTATTTATTTATACCACTTACGTGTTACATAGAAATTGTTCAACATAGAAAATTAGGGGAAAAAATTATAACAGTGCGATAAAATATGAATACGTACTAGGTTAATTAAAGTAAAATTTAGAAGATACTTTTATTGAATCTAAATTTGTACCATTTGAGATGATTAAAATTTTGGATAGGTGTAGAATATAATGAGACTAGTAGTTTTGTTTCACCAACCTAAGCTTTATGACTTTAAAATATAAGCCGAACGTAGGAGCGTTCATAGTTTAGTTTTGTTCACCTAATGTGTTAACATTGAAAATCGAAACTTAAGAAAAACAACATTAAACTTAAATAAGGCCATATATCAATATAAACTGAACAGGGTATACACGTAGTTAACCTAAAACCAAATCACATATTTCAATTTTATTAAATTAAAAATCGAACTATACCGAAAATTGAAGAATCGAAAAGAAAAGAAAAACTAAGATACATTATAGCAATGAATTTATTTATAATAACTTCCTGAACAATATGAAGCAATGAGTCGAACAAGAACTTGAGTCATGAACAGATTAGAGAGTTTCAACCTACTATTTTTGAATTATTTATTTATTTATTTATTTATTTTTAATGATGATAATGGAATAATGGAATAAACTCGATTCTCCATTTGACCATTTTGTTGATTTTTCAAAAATTTTCAAACTCACCATGAAGGAGATTTTCATGCACAATAAATTGGATTGGTTCCAAAAGATTTACTGTAAAAAAAATTATACCATAATGGGCTTTGAATAATAGGACAAAAAAATTAAAATATAATTTTGGTTCCTATATTCTTTAAATTAGTTTGATTTTAATTTTATTTTTAAATGTTCAATTTTAGTTTCTATTATCCTCAATGAATCATAAATTTAATCTTACCAAGATTAGTTAAATAATAAATAATAATTTTATGAAAAAAATATTATGTCAACGTGTTTTCGAAATTTATAATAAGACGATTCATAGATAATAAATTGTTTTTGAATTAATAATAAACTAGCCAATAGTGACTAAAAATTTGAGTTATTAAAAGTATAGAGACTAAAATTAGACATTTGAAATTATAGAAATTATAATTGCAAATTTCACAATATAAAAAAGTAAAATGGTATTCTAACTCCTTAAAAAAAAGAAAAAAAAAAGGGGAAAAAAGGTATTCTAATAAAAAAAAAAGTATTCTAACTAAAGAATTTAAGACCGTATTTGTTTGGGGTAGTTGTATTTGTTTGTTATGTTTGCCTAAAAAAAATAGAACAAATAGAACAAATAAAAGAAAGAGTTAGCTACACAAATAAGTTAATATATGGACTACTTTTACAAAACTGTCTATTCTTTCTAAAGTTTACAATATTTTCTCGTCGGATTAAATATGATTACAAATTTTGAATTCCAATTACTAGTATACCCCTCATTACACGCCCTTTGCCATTTAGAAAAAAAAGAAAAAGAAAAAAAAAGAAAAACCCCAACCATAAATTAGGGAAAGAACTCGATCCATTTACTTTTCGGCAATGCCTGATGCACTTTAAAATGCACTCATCTTCACCACACACGTAAAAAACATTAAAATATTTTAAAAGAAAAGTAATCAATAAATTTTTTTTTGATTTAGACAAGTATGATAATGGTTGTGGGGTAACGAAGATACGAGGTCAAATAAAATCGATGTTGTAAATTAATGTGGGGATTAAAAAATTTAATTTGAGTCATACTGTGTATATATTTTGACAATGTTTCTTTTTATTCAACACCTTTTTTAAGGATGGAAATTAAAATGTTAGCGTTTGTGGAGTTGACGGTACTACCTACATAAATAAATATATGAGGTATGTAATTGTGGAATTATAAATACTCAACATAATTTTTCTATATGATATAAACATGTGGAATATATTAGGTAAGTGTTATTAGCTACATTATGTTAACAAACTAGAGTAAACAAAGGAAATAATAATATGAGTTATATATTATACAATAGTTACAAACAAAAGTAAATATTATCAGATTTGGATTGATATTGATATGCTATTAAAAGTATGATGATATTATAAAATAATTACAAACTATAATAAATTCTATCGGATCAATATGATATAAAAATATGAAGTTTATATTAAATAAAAAATTAAGAAAAAAGAAAAAAAACACAACAAAACCAGAATCCACATCTTCTAAGGGAAAAAAATAATAATTTAGGGTTATAATGATAAGTTGAACATTTTCTATCCGAAAATGTTTTCAAATATAAAAAAATAAGTTAAACTATTTGTAAATATAGAAAAATTTTACTGTCTATCAACGATAGAATTTTATCGTTGTTTATCACTCGAGTGATGTAAATGATCTATTGTGGATAAATAGTGAAATTTTTTTATATCTAATTTGACTTATTTTTTTATTATTTAAAAATAACTATAAATATTACTAATAAAGTAAAATAATTGTCAAAGTCAACTGAGCTAATCACCCATAATTGTTGTACTAAACATATAAACAACCGATTAAAACTAAATTTTTGCAGACCCAAAAACATTAATTATCAAATTAAATACACAAAAAAAGGCAACTAATCAACATTCAAGAAGACGGGTTTTCAAAAAAATTAAAAGAATTTTTTTTTTGAAGAAGACTGTTCTCACGGCAGCACAAGACCCGTTTTTCAGATCTCTCGGTTTGTTCTCGATTCCAACACGATACCCATTTCTTTCTATCGGTTTCTTCTTCCCCGGCTGCCTGATGTTCAAGGTTTGGACCTCTCTTGATGTGAAAATGTTTCATAATTTTTAATTTCTATGCTTTGAATTTCGATCAATGCCACTAACCCCACCTGTAATTCTCCCCCTATTGCTCTGCTTTTGATCTCTAGTTGTTTTTGTCTTTGATCGTTGACTTTTCCTGGGTTTCTTTGTTGATTGATGATGGATTTTGCAGTTTTGGGATGTACCCATTTTGTAGGATTCTGAAGTCAATGCTCAATTCTTTTGATTTTCTCCTCGCCCTTTTGCTCATTTGTGATTTGCATCTTTCTGAAGAATGAAGAATTTCATCCACCACTGAGATCTCTTTTGTTAGTTTCTATATTGTTTCTGCATTCTGACTTTGATGTTGAAGGTTGTACATGAATGTGATGTTTGAGTCTATAAATTCACAATAGCTTAGATCTTTAACAATTATGGAGATGCCCTGAATTGTCAAGGAGTGGTTGTTATGTTCCTTTCTCCAAATTTCCCCATTTTCTTTTTTCTTTTTTTGGGTTATATCTGTGTAAGAAAGTTACCTTCTACAGCAGAAATCACACAATTATGTTCCATATCAAGATTTTACTAGAACACCATATTTTTCAGGTATCCCATTTAGAACTTGAAGCAGCCTCCAATAGGTTGTTTATTTTATGATGCCAAACTTGGAATATGATTGTGGCTTTCACAGCAAGGAATTATATTCCAAGATTACTTCACCTAATAATGTCTGGCTGGCATTGTGAAGGAGAGTTTTATAATGAATTTTTTAGCTTATGTTATAGAATAGGTACCATTCTCTCTCTCTCTCTTTTTTTTTTTTTTTTTTTTTTCTTTCTTTCCTCCATCATATATTGATAGTTTGTTCTTCTGTGTGGTTTTGAACTAGAATATCATTGATTTCTTTGCTGCCAAATGATGTGAAATCTCTCCTTTATTCTTTTTGTTGGCAGTGAAATGAACTTCTGTGGCAATCAAACTCTTCTTCTCAAGTCATATACCATAAAAGTGGTCTATCGTTTTGCTTCTGGTGCTTGTATTTGAAAGGGAAACAGAAAGGTTTCATGGATTATTTATGGTTTCCCATGCTACTTTAAATCAGGAATCTCATCTTATAATGAATTTTGAAAGTCCTTGATTTGGATCTCACAAATAGCTACTATGATTGGGAGGAAGAACGCTGGGCAGGCTTCCCCACTATTTCTGGTTCTCTTGGCTCTTACTTTCTGCTTTGTAACTTATAATTTGGTGACGGCTATTATTCAGTATGGATCTGTGGGAAGGGAAGTTGGAGATAACTCATTCAATCAATTATCGACTGACCCCATCATTGAAATGCCAGAGAATGTGAAAAAAAAGAAGACAAAATCACCTTTCCATGTTGCCTTGACAGCGACCGACGCTCCTTACAGCAAATGGCAATGTCGTATTATGTATTACTGGTACAAGCAGAAGAAGAATTTGCCTGAATCTGAGATGGGAGGGTTCACTCGTATTTTACACTCGGGAAAACCAGATAACTTAATGGATGAAATTCCTACTATGGTGGTGGATCCTCTTCCAGCTGGTATGGACCGGGTGAGATTTCTTTAATCTGACTGCAAATCCTTCTTTGTGTTCATTTAACTTACTGGTAGTTACTTTGAACGTCCTCATTGTTCAGTCCTCATGAAATGTAATGTCTTGTTTTCAAATGTAGGATTCTTTTTCGTTTTTCATTAAATTATATATTCTGTTCTCAGGGTTACATCGTCTTGAACAGACCGTGGGCCTTTGTGCAGTGGCTGGAAAAGGCTACCATAGAGGAAGAGTGAGAATTTTATGTAAAATCATTGAAGAATAGAACTCTTCATAAATATTACTATTTGAATTCTTGAGTATCTAATTCTCTTTGTTTTCTTTTGCTGTAGATATATACTAATGGCAGAACCAGATCATATATTTGTTAATCCGCTTCCTAATTTATCTGATGGAGGTTATCCAGCTGCCTTTCCATTTTTCTACATCAAACCGGACCAAAATGAAAAAGTTTTGAGAAAGTTTTTCCCCGAGGAATATGGCCCTGTAACCAATATTGATCCGATTGGCAACTCCCCTGTAATTATTCGGAAGGTGATTTCTCTCAAAATGATTTCAAAATTAAGACCTGGATTAAGATTAATACACTTCTTTGCGGGCGTAATTACATTTACCTGCATAGCCCTGAATGAATGTGGCAATTTACAGCATTTACTCTTCTATTAAGAAAATCTTTATATATTAAGGTCACGATCACATTATGACTTTTTTTAACATGTCGTTTCTTTTTCCCTGTTGTCATCTCTGTATAAGGCTATTTTCTTTTTACTGACTCGACCTTTATTGTTTGATGTGCCCTGTTTATCAGGATTTGATTGAAAAGATTGCTCCTACCTGGATGAATGTTTCATTGAAGATGAAAGAGGATCCAGAGGCAGATAAAGTTTTTGGATGGGTGCTAGAAATGTAAGTTTTGGAAAAAGAAACCTTTTGTCTTCTATATTAGAGCACTCTAGAAAATCCAAAATCTGTAGTGAAATGTCTTCTGAAGCTCCCTTTTTCCTAAGGTATGCTTATGCAGTTGCTTCGGCTTTGCACGGCGTGCAACATGTTCTTCGGAAAGATTTTATGTTGCAGGTATGACATTGATCAATTCTAAAGTTATGGATAGCTTCGTCTCCATATCAAAACCAATCTTGAGATTTTCTTTTTCTTTTCTAACTGGTCAGCCACCATGGGACTTGGACATTGGTAAAAAGTTCATTATACATTATACTTATGGATGTGACTACAACTTAAAGGTGAATTTTCTTTGCCATCATTCCTTTTCAATTTTCAGAGTATAAACATTAGGGCATTGATAAAAAGCAAAATTTCTAATAATCATATCTTATAATTTCTATACTTGTTCTGTCATCTCATGAACTCTCTTGCCTGAAAATTATCAGGGGGAATTGACATATGGTAAAATTGGTGAATGGCGATTCGACAAGAGGTCGCATTTACGTGGACCTCCACCGAAAAACATACCTTTACCCCCTACAGGAGTTCCTGAAAGTGTGGTATGTTTTCTGGAAAACCATTCCCCTTGTCTTCCTGTATTGCCATTTACCATTCTGAAATGAGGATTCTGCATGATTCTGCCTAAGCACAGTTTTTGAAAAGACTTTCAGTTTTTTTTCTTCTGTTTCTTTTTTGTTTGTTTCAAACTTCATTTCCTTCATTAGTGGCAAGAGAAGCAGAGTTTGTTGCTGGCCTTTGACTATGCCCTTTGAGTCACTGGTTAACCTAGTGTCCTATTCAACAGAATTAGGCTCGTTTTGTCGTTGTCATTATTGTCTAACCTTTCAAACATTCTAATCATATTCGAACCAAGGTATGAGTAAATATATAGACTAATATGATAGAACCCTTCACAATGCTCAGAGAGCTACAATTCATAAGAAATGTCAAAAGATGAAAAAAGACTCCCTAGAGGGAATGCTAAATAGCCTAATTCTAACTAACCGAATCGTCTTTAAGGGGCCCGCAGTAACTTCTTTCACCCCCTACTAACACTTCATTCACAAGTATTTACATTTATTGCCCCTCTTTTCTTTCTTTTTCTACTATACCTCCTAATGATTGGGGTCTATCATAAGAATAACAAGGGGAAAGAACCTATTGTAGAAGCCATGTTTGGTAATATTTATTATTCTTGCAAACTAGGAAAAGGCATAAAACTGAGAAAGCATACCGAACCGTGCAAACTCCTTGTAGATTCCTGCTATATCTAATTTTCAAAATAGTGAAAGAAACCATAAGAAGCACAAATACTTTAGTTGGAAAATGTGTCCATGTCGGACACATGTCAAATACCTAGACACATACTAAACACTTAAACATATAAATGCATAAAATTGTTTACTTCGAATTTCCTTCATGGATAAAAATGACATGTATTTGAAAACATGTTTATTTAAATAAACGTGTCCTTGTCATGTCCAGGTTCTAGATTTAAAAGAAATAACATGTCATCGTGTTTAATCATATCGTATATGTGTCTTGTATCCATATATTGCTTCTTAGTTTATAGCGAAAAACTACTTAGATATACGAGTTTGCTTCTCTTTTGTATACGAAAGATGATTTATATCTTCTCTCTCTCTGTCTTTCCTTTTTGGTACCATAATTTTCTCTTAGAGTGGTTGTTTCCATATGTTGCAGGTAACCTTGGTAAAGATGGTGAATGAAGCAACTGCAAACCTTCCAAACTGGGAGGCAACATAGTCATATAAAATATCATATTTGATGTGTTCAAAAGGCCTGTTCTCTAAAAGTCATGTCCTTTCTTTTCATTGTTTTATATTATATTAATATCACATCTCACAAATTTCAGAATACACAAATCCTAGCTTGGTTTTGAACCTCTCTTTCTTTTTTTTTTTTTTTTTTTTTTTTTTTTTTTTTTTTTTGGGTATTCTAGAGAGGGGGAAATAGTAAAAAGAAAAGGCTTTGGGGGTATTTTTATAGTTGATTCAGCCATGATTTTGTTATAGAAAACAATTGAATCAATTTCTTAGCTTTCTCTTGTTCTATACCTTTTTTTTATTATTATTATTATTTTTTTTTTTCCAATTAAAGGAGTTGTTGAATTAGTGGGGTGCTAAGTTGAATATTTCTTTTCTCCAGTTTGGGGTCAAATTTATATTTGAAGGCAACTTGGAAGTTGAAAAAGGCAACCAAACCAAATGGATTTAGTTGTCTTGGCTGATTTGACAAATTAATTATATTATATTATAACTTAATAAGATTTAATAACATTTTTGTCCACTTTGGTTTGGGTTAATTTTTAATCAATTTGGTTGGTTTTTATTCGGTTTAAGGGACACTTGTAAGAGGGTGAAAAATATATTTGGATTGTTTAGATAAATAGCTAAATCTAACACTACTAAGTTTCAAAAAATAGACTACCTTTTTTTTTAAAAAAAAAAAAAGCAAATCTGTGAGTCAATTAATAAAGAGAAACATAGTTTATTTCAAAATTTGGTAAAGAACAACCAATAATTTAAACAACATCGTATTGGGTCAGGGTTGCTATTTTTCAAAAATACCATTCAAAATTAGTCAAATTCCACCCAAAAATAAAGGTCTGGTTGAGTAATTATTTTGTTTTCTTTTTGGTTTTGGTTTTGGTTTTAAAAAATTAAGCCCATTTCATCTCATAGAGTTGAATTTCCAGCTAAGTTCTAGAAAAAAAAAACTAAAATTAAAAAATTAAAGTTTTGTTTGGTAACCATTTGGTTTTTGAAAATTAAGTCAATAAACTCTTCTTCTACCTCTAGATTTCTTACTTTTTATCTATTTATATTGTTTTAAAAAAACCAAGTCAAGTTTTAAAAATTTAAAAAAAAAAAAATTAAAATCTTGTTTTTGTTTTTGAAATTTAACTAAGATTACAACTCTTGTACTCAAATAAAATGCTAATCATTGAAAGAAATCTAAAGACTTAATTTTCAAAGACAAAAGACAAATTGGTTAACAAAGGAGGTCTAGAAAATCAAATAATTAACAGACCCATTTTGCTGTTACTCTATAATGAAAAATGAACGTGGCAAGAATGAAAGTCAACATTCAAAATAATTGTAGTATAATAAGAAAATAAAAATAAACAATACAAATAAATATAACTCAACTCACATACAAAAGTAGTCTTCTTAATCAAAAGATCAAAACATCGAATTACTGCTGACCTATATTTAAAAAACATCAATGAAAATTCAGAAGTACAATGAAGATTTTTATTAATTTTTAGGTTCAGATATTGTCCCCTATTTTGTGTGTGTGTGTTAGAGAGTACTACACCCATACAAGTTTCATTAAACAAAGAGACTTATTATTCGATCACCACAATTCATCCACAATCTCTACATTTAATTTTTCTTTTAACATAATCTTTTGACAAAACAAACTCCAATTGTGTTTGGTACATGGTTGAGTATGTTATTAATAAAATAATGCTAAATTTGTATAATTAGTGGTTTTAAAGCATATAAAATTTGTCAAAGCGAGTTTCGCTCAATCATAATTGACATGACCTTCTTCCTTAGAGATTGAAGGTTCGATCCTCCATCCCAACAATTGTTGTACTAAAAAAAATATGAAACTTATGTATCAAATACATTTGGGTTGTTTTCAATATAATAAAATGAGCCAAAATATTTATAAATATAGTAAAATATCTACCTTCAAACTAAAGTGTAGTAAATAGTAAATACTACTACACTTCAAACAAAATGGGCTATTTTGGCTATTTTCAACTAAAATTTGTAAATATTTTGAAGCGTAGTATTTACTATTTAGATTATAACCATAAATTAAGTAATATATATTTATATTTATATTTATATATTGTTTATAATTTGTAGCTTTTAAACTCTTCTAATTTTTGTTAAGCGTGATTGTAACTGGCTAGCTGACTGCTTAAAAAAAAATGCTAAGATTGGGATTGGTTGGTCCATATGGCGTAATAAAGTTCTTCTCTCTTAAAAAAGAAAAAAGGAAAAAAGAAAAACTCTTCCTAATTTTAGTTGTTATTTTTTTAAAAGAAAATAGGTTTTTTTTTTTTTTTTTTTTTTTTTTTTTTTTTTTTTTTTTAAGAAAATGCTTGGTTTTTTTAACCAAGCATGGTTAACAGACAGTTTTTGTTTTAAAAATAAAAAAAGAAAAAAAAATTAGAAAAACCAAAAATTAAGGACTAAGGCCTCATCCTATAAAAATTTAAAAAATAATTATTTTAATTACGGACAAAAAAAAATCAAATAATTCTTTTTTAAATATTTTTAAAAAATTAAAAACAAAAAATAGTTACCAAATAAATTGTGATTTCCTGTTGTTAGAATTTGGCAAAAAACGAAATGATTACCAAACGGGGTTTAAAATATATGGTTTTTGTTTTTAAAAAATAAAAAAGAATAATAAAAAAAAATTTAAAGTGCCGTTTGATAACCATTGGGTTTTTAGTTTTTGGTTTTTGAAAATAAAACCTATAAACACTCATTCCACCTCTAATTTTTTTGTTTTGTCATATCTTTTTACCAATATTCTAAAAAATTAAGCTAAAATTGGAAAACTAAAAAAAGTAATTTGTAAAAACTTATTTTGTTTTTTATATTTGGCTAAGGATTGAAATTTTGTAATTAAGAAAGATACAAATAATTATAATATTAACAGACAGTAGGATTAATTTTTAAAAACTAAAAATAAAAAATGAAATAATTAGAAAGAAGATTTTATAATTTGTAAACGTAAGTGTCAAATCTTTACCCTTTCAAGCTATATAATAAAAATCTAATTGGTGAACCAATCGCAATCTTTTGAAAATGGAAAATTGAGAACACAAGAAAGTTTTACTTTTAGCCTCTTTTATTTTGGTGAAATGCTTTAAAATGGATATGGAATATTTGACTACTCATGTGTTCACACTTAATACCAAAATCTCAAATATTTTAATATTTATGTAAATTCTCGCAACTATAATTAATCGGATTACTTTATTAAGAAATTGCGGTAGATAGCAAATATTAAGCCAAAGCCTACAGCGGGCCCAAGGCCATAAGTATTAGGAGGAGGCATAGGGGAACACATGTCCTAAAAGAAAATGTCAATGCCTTGGGTTCAGCTGAGCCAGTGGATATATACCAATCGAAAAATCATTGAGTTGTGCCTGAACTGACACTCTGCAACCTCGAGTGTTAGAAACATCCTGTTACACATAACTAGAGACGAATATTAGAGGAATGACCTATAAATAGGCACACTCGATCACCCTAAGGGGAAGAGCAAGTAATCTCCAAAAGAGAACTTTGACCTTACTTCTTGTGTGCTTAGCTGAATTATACACTTCGTGTACTAACTTAAGTATTAGAGTGTGGTAAGCTTGATACGACACCGATGCCAAGATCTCTTACGTGGGTCATCTAGAAAGAACTTGTGATCAGACTAGAGAGGAGCGCGTCAGAGGTCAAGTCCATGAAGAGTCTGCAACAACACTCGACACAAACGAGATCCAAAAGGTTCGAAATAACTCTTTTACAACTCCCAAGTCAATATTGAATGAATTTTCTAAAAGAAAACAAAAAAAAAGGAAAAAAAGTCAATATTTTCAAAATCATGTTTGAACGCACAAAGTTTTTATCAAGATTCCAACGAGAGGAAACAAAATCGGCGGCTGAAATTTATGGACCCCACTGCCCCTCCGCCGTCACCCCCACTACGCTTCCACATTGAGGGTATTTTAGTCATTTCGTCCTCTCTGTTTCTTCCTACCAAACCCTCCGCTTCCCATCGTCTTCTTCTTCCTCCTTCGATCCGATCCAATCCAATTCAGTATCAGTTTCAGTTCAATTTTCCCTTCAAAACTTCAAATTCCTCTCAGATTCTTCATTTCGATTCCATTGCAATTGCCGAAGATGGAGGTAAAGCGCCGTACAGCTTCCACTTTAGTCTCTCGCCTCAGCTCCGTCTCCGAGCAAATCCGGTGCGAATCCTTGTCGGAGCTCCGATTGATGACCAAGAACGACGCCGAAAGCCGATCACTTATCGTCGAAGCCGGTGCCATTCCTTACTTGGCTGAAACTCTGTATTCCTCTTCTCACGCCGCCCAAGAAGACGCCGCCGCTACGCTTCTCAACCTCTCAATCTCCTCCCGTGAAGCTTTAATGTCCACTCGCGGCCTCCTCGACGCGATTTCTCATGCACTTAGCCATCACAATTCCTCTTCCTCCGCCTCCGCCGTCCAATCCTGTGCTGCGACTCTCCATAGTCTTCTCGTTGTGGATGAGTACCGCCCGATTATTGGTTCGAAGCGTGATATAATTTATTCCCTTGTTGATATTCTTAAGTATAGGAAATCTCCTCAGAGATCGATCAAGGATGCTTTGAAAGCGTTGTTCGGGATTGCGCTTCACCAATCGAATCGGTCTACTATGGTCGATCTCGGAGTGATTCCGCCGCTATTCTCGTTAGTTGTAGTCGGCGGTCACGCTGGGATTGTTGAGGATGCGTCGGCGGTGGTTGCGCAAGTGGCTGGATGTGAAGAGAGTGAATTGGCATTTCGTAGAGTTTCTGGATTGGGGGTTCTGGTGGATTTGTTGGATTCAGGGACTGGTTCGAGTCTGAGGACGAAGGAGAACGCCGTATCGGCGTTGTTGAATTTAGCAAAGCGGGGCGGAGATAGGGCAGCGGAGGATGTCAAGGATTTGGGATCTGGAATCTTAAGCGAAATTGCAGATATGGCCGTGAACGGCAGCGAGAAGGGGAAAACCAAGGCGGTGGAATTGTTGAAGATGATTTCAAGTGGCGGCATCGATGGTAATGTATTTGAGGATCTGAACTTGGATCGTTTGATAAATCCATGCTCTGAATAAACTTTTGCTTCATCCTGCTCTCTCTTTGATTGATTGATTGATTACTCTCCACCCTATTTGTATCAGATCAGATTTTGATTCTTTTCCCCTAGTTTGAACAAATTCTATGTACAAATTAAAAGAAACATGCATCTGTAGATCATAACACAATATCAAAATTCTACCCTTTTACTTTGAAAATTTGAACCTCTAACCTTAGTCGAAGACATATATTGTAACGTATTGAACTGTGCTTAGTTTAGTTTCATCGTGTTCTGACGGAAATTTGACATGTAATCTCTTCTTCTAGAGCTATATGGTTGAAGTTGAGTTGATGAACTTTGGAATAATCATGATCAGGATTCAATTTTGTACCAATTTGCTGTGTGTTTTTTGGCTCTTTCCATTTCTGGGTTGCTTTCTTTCTTGGAGATTGTAAATCTTTTATCCATTCCATTTCTTCTTGTGATTTTTAGTGCCAACCCAAATCATTTGTTGTTCTCCACTAAATTTGACTTACCAAACTCCCACATCATTCTTCAACTGCTAGAATGACAGAAACTGACACAGCCACTAAAAATGTAATGTACTTTGAGTTTTTTTTCTCCTGGACAGGGAATTGGAAAAAGGAAGAATGTTGTTGGGTAATGTATAGCTCTTCTGACTTTGTCATTTGTTGAATTGAATGTACAAAACAGTATAAATGTGTTGTTTGTAGTTTGGGTGTTCAACTTTTGTCTTTGGATTGGGTTGATGAGTACAAAATATTTAGGTGCATCTCTGGTTGCACCATCTTTGCACAGTATACCTAAGTGTCCAATTATAAATTATCATGTGTCAAACTTTTCTTTTCTTAATTCTTTTAACAAAAAATTCTTTGTGAATTGGATGGGATGCATAAAAATGAATTTCGTGTGGATTACACTCAAGTATTACTCGTTGGTGGTTGGGTGTGTCATGTGTGACGTGGGAAAGTGTGTTTTATGGTAACTTTTCATTGCATAAGTTCGTGGTTGCTAAAGGAAAAAAGAGTCCAAATATTTACAAATATAGAAAAAATTTCATTGCATAAGCTTGTGGGAAAGTGTGAGTTTCTATAAAAGAAATAATTTAAAAGTTGTTTTCAAATATAAAAAAATGAGTCAAACTATTTACAAATATAGAAAAAATTTATTGTCCACAACGATAGACCATGATAGAATATCTATCGTTTGAGCGATAGAATTCTATAGACAGTAAATTTTTTCTATATTTGTAAATAGTTTGATATTTTTTTGTTTATAGTAATTTTTCATAATTTTTAATCCATAGAATTTAGTTTGTAATGATTTAGTTGCGATATTTTTAATGGTGTAAAATTAACTAGTCTATGAGTTTCAGTACGTAACAATCTAATGATTTTATCTTCATAATGTTGTTAAGATTTAATATGAATTCTTATCTATTCGGAACCAAATAAATTATAATATTATAAATTTTATAAAATAAAATCACTAAACTGTTATAAACAAAAATTAATGTATTAAATTATTATTTTATGAGAGAAATTTGACTAAACTTATTTTTCAGACCACTTTAAAAGTTGATTTGATTAGTTGTAGACACAAATGATTATCAAATCATGAGGTTGGTTATCTGCATATCCAAATCCAACAAAATTGGCTATATCTATATGTGAAAGGAAAAAAGAAAAAAAAAAGTGAAAGAAAATTAATTGACTTTTAGTTGATTGAGTTAGGTTTTCTCTATTTTAATTTTATTAGTTTGAGCTTAAATTTATATTAAAAATTCCATTAAAATATAAGGAGTTCATGGTTCGATTTGGGATGAGTTGTAGTACCTTTTATATGATAATTGTCTAGAATTTCTTAACTCTGTCCATCCTTCCTAAATTATGAACCCAACCCAATCCAACTACGGAATATTTGAATTGAGTTGGTTCTGATTGTTCAAGTCATTTATTAAATTTATTGTTTTAATAAAAAAGTGAAATGATAATTTCTAAACATCTATTTTTTTAACAAACATAGAATTAAATATTAGTAACACAATTTCAATTTATATTATGAAAACTTACCTTCTAAAGACTTAAAAAGTTGTTGGAGAACAAATGGTTAAAAAAAAATTATAACTATATGCATACCATAAGTAAAAGAAATAACTTTAATTTAATAATATGTTCGGATTTGTTTGGTTTAACTCAAAATTATTTTAGATAAATTCATGAACCAACTCAACCTATAAAACTTTCATTTATTTGGATTGAATCCAATTCAAATAAGTTTATTAACCCAAGCCAACCAAACTTTGATCAAGTTTTTTGGGTCATCGGGTCTTTTGAATGCCTATATTCAAGTCACCAATAAAACTGTTGTTTAAACTTTAAGGTCCCGTTTGGTAACTATTTTGTTTTTTGTTTTTGGTTTTTTAAAATTAAGCTTATTTCCTCCACATTTCTTACCACGTGCATCTTTCTTAAGTACTGTGGTTGAATTCTTAGCCAAATTAAAAAACTGAAAATAAATTTTTAAAAGCTATTTTTTTTTAGTTTTCAAAATTTTGCTTTTTTTTTAAATATTAGTAAAAACTAGACAAAAAAAAAGAAAGAAAATTGGAAGTGGAGGTAGTGTCTATATGCTTAATTTTCAAAAACAAAAACAAAAAACGAAATAGTTACTACTAAATTACAAGTTTTGTTTTTGAAATTTTAAAATTATATGTCTAAAAGATCTCTAACCTTTCATGTCTTTTAATTTTTAATTTTGTGCCGAATAAGTTAAAAAAAAATCTTATTAAACATTTTTTAAAATTTGAAACTTATTAGACACAAAATTGATAAGACTACATCCTTTCAATTTTATGCCTAATGTATCCATGAATTTTTATATCACATATGACATAGATTTATTAAATACAAAAGTGAAAATTAAAATATCTTTTAAACATTTTAAACTTCCATAACGTATATTTATTAATTATAATTACTTTAAAAGAACTAAAAGAATTACAATTAAGTCTCATTAAAATTAAAATTATTTAAAATTAATTAATAGAACATTACTCTAGAGATTAAATGTGAATTTTTACTATTTAGTGAAAATTCAATATTAAAAAGAGTAGATCTTGAAATTTAATGATCAAATTAAAACAAAATTCAAATTTTTAAGATAAAATTGCAACATTGAAATATAACGAACTAAATTAAAATCAAAATCAAAACTTGAGAACTACGGTGGTAACATTTTAAAACCGTAGAACCAAATGGAAACTAACTTAAAAACTAAATTTTTTTTTTGAAAAAAGTAATTTCCTTATTATATTTTTTAAAAAAATTACTATAAATAGAAAAAAAATATATAACTACTTATAAATATAGAAAAATTTAATTGTCTATCAAATTTAGCTTATTTTTCTATATGTAAAAATAACTTTATTTTTTTTTCAAAGTAAGTAATTTTCTCTAAATTTACCTATGACTCATTTTTCTATATTTAAAATCAGTCCTATATTTTTTTTTTCCTTCTAAAGCTGAGTTATTTTCCCTAAATTCATCTATATATTTGTAAAAATGAAATCCTACATATGGACATCATATTTTAAGCGTAATTGGAGGCATTTGGATCGGGCAGTGGCGCTGTCGATTTTTTCCCAGCGCCGAAACAACGAACCATATCCATAATCCATTGGGAAAGACATTTCCCTCGACTGCAAAGTTTTGAACCTCTCCCTTACCTTCTTTCCCATCGTAAATGGCTCTTTTACAACCCCAAAAAACCCTTCAAATCACCTCCAATCTCTTCCCCATCTGTAATTTTAGCTCCTTTCGACCTTCCATTTCAATTCCTTTCTCATCCTCAAAAACCCATCATCAAAATGCGCTTCTTTCCTCTTCCAGCAGCAGAACCTTTTCACTCTCAACCACTCCAAGAAGGATTTTGTGCGAACCCCCTAAAGGAAAGTACATCCACGACGATTATCTTGTGGTACACTTACGTTTTCTTCTACCCCTTGTGCTTATTTTTTTTGATTTTTGTCTATGAGTTTGTTATTGTTTTTGCTTGTCAATTGTTTTGGTGTGGGGTTTGCTTGCAGAAGAAGATGACATCTGCCGAAGTGCAGGAGTTGGTGAAGGGGGAAAGAAATGTGCCGCTTATAATTGATTTTTATGCAACATGGTGTGGACCCTGCATTCTAATGGCTCAAGAACTTGAAATGGTATGTCTAATTACATTGAATTTTGGTATGAATTCACATGTAAATGGTGATTCTTTGCCAGAGAGGTGTGTAAATGCTTCATTTTTATGTATGTATGGATCTATTAGCTTAAGGTTTTGGATTTAGTGGGGGTTAAAAATGATATCAGTATATCAGTAGCTCTTGAGTTCAAACTATAAGTTAGAGGGAGCTATATATGTATTTGTGTAAGAGATCAAAGATACCGACTCATCTGGCTTTTGCTTTTGGGGTTAGTGTTAGTGGTAGAATTAATGTATGAATCTCATTTAATTGTAATTTCAAACTCAAAGCCTTATCTAGTATAGTTCACATTTCTCCTTTTAGTTTTGACGGGGATGTGCTTCCATATGGTTCTGGTGAAGAAGAAAATTTACATGATGTGTTGAGGCCAAAAGGCATTGATTAAGAACTTCAAGTTTTATATATATCTATATGAAAACTACCGCAGTTAGTTTGGCTTATTGTAGTATTCTTGTGATTTGGGCTATTCATTTACTTGGTTCTGTAACATAGTGGTTGGTGTCTTATGGTGGTCTGGCCATTGTATCTTTTGGTAGTATATTTACTCCCATCCTGCTGTCTTACAGTCTGTTGAGAGGGAAATTCCTTGTTCATACAATTAGTTGATCTTCGTTCCTGCTAATTCTCACAGGTGGAGAGTTAGTTTCTATTTGGAATAATTGGGGTAGTTGATTATTAAGCCTGCTTGTTGCAGAATCAAATCATTGTCTGTAGTCTTAATTTGTCACAAAAACTTGTGGTTTTAGTAGATGTGAGTGTTAAGCGATATTTACGTGCTTGTAATCACAAAGAAGGCTTGCCTTTTTCTGTGTGCATGTTTGTACTTTTCTTTGATCAAGACACTGTGAGATGACAAAGGAACTGAGAGGTCAATGCTGCATCTTGGTTGCATATGCATTTCATGCCCTGTAACATACTTGGATTGGCGATAAGATTGTAGTTCTTAACTTGCTTCAGCAAAGTTGGAATCGATTGGATAATTCTTTTGCATCTTTTTGTTTATTTATTTATTTGTAGTCACTGGATAAAAGTTGTGGTTTGCTCAAGCAAAATTCTTTATGGACCCACCAATCGTGAATACCAACCATGGGAAGGGTAAGAAGGGGATTTTTCAAAGGACAGTCAGTTAGCAGGACATCTTTGTAAGGAATGTGGGGAATAGGACAGTGTTACCAGTGAAAGCAATGTTTTGGGAGGGGATCATTGTTATTTTGGGAATTGTGATGTTATGGAGAGAGGTTACTAGCCCTCTCGAAAATTAGCTGGATATTTTATTGTGTTCTCAGCATATACTTTCCGTTGTCTCGTTGGTGATACTGTTCTAACGCTAGCATTGGAATATGTTTTGAACTTTAAGTGATTGTTCAGAATGTTTGTTATATCTTTTGCTCCAACTAAAGGAACACTACAATTTTCTGGGTTGTTCAGAAACATTACGATGATCTTTTAGACGTCATGTTGGTTCTATTTTGCTCTTTCAGGATTGCAATTACACCTTCTTCCAGTTTTAGTTCAGGTAGTTGATATTGTTATTGAAATGGCAATGAATATTAAGCTGCACTATTTCCTTGTGCTACTATTGTTTGCACGGTTGCGTTCGAGGTTTTACTATACTTGTACTATTGATTTTCGTTAATGAAGGCTTTGGTTTTACTATTAGATTTGTTATGGTCAACGTTCTCTTCAGCCCCTGCATCAATTGCCATAGTATTCAAAATTTGCATTGCTACATGGATCTGTTAATAATTGATGACTTGTAAAAAGAATTTGTTTGCTTAAAATGTTGACGCTCTAGTCAATTGCTCAGTTCATGGTATTATCTATATTAACTATGATCATAGATTAACATTTGGAGTCGTTGGATGAAGCTGTAAGTCTGTAACTGTAATGTGCTGTTACAACTCTTTTATTTTGGAAATATGCAATGATCATCAAGGTTGATACAGACGACGAATATGAATTTTCACGCGATATGCAGGTAAAAACACACCACTCCTTTCTCCCTAACCTATTCGCCTCGTCTCTATACTGCAATGTTGTCCTAACACAAAGCATTCTCATCTACACACCTTTTCGATTATCCGCAAAGTTGGTCGTGAAAGATAGTCTTTGTTCTTACCCATATCTCTGGAAAGGTGAATCTGAGTTAAATGCGGTTTCAGGTGAGAGGACTGCCTACACTTTTCTTCATTAGCCCGGATCCAAATAAAGAAGCTATCCGCACCGAAGGTCTCATTCCAATTCAGATGATGCGAGATATCATCGATAAAGAGATGTGAACTGTGAAGAAAGGAGCATCAAACACACCTCTCATCGACACTGTTGGAAATTGGGGGCTTGAAATCCGTACAAGACCGTCTTAGAGCCTCCGATGGAGCTAACCGGCCTCCTGTAAGTCACGTTTTAACCAATTTGAGACAGGGACGGGGAGATTTGAATAGCATAAAATCATGAAAGTAGGATAGAAAACTCATCTAGTTTTAGCATGCTCCCACCATTTTGTAATGAAAACATAATTGTCTATTCTTTAGAAACTAGGAAGTATTATCATGTAGTAACAGCTCAACCAACAAAGATTTAGTTGGTTTAAAAGTTCTAGTCATGAGGTTCAAAATTTTCCACTCTTGGTCCATAAGAGACATTGAGAGAAAAACTAGCAAGTATTTGAAACACATCGAAACTCTTGAGATATTTTTGGTTGCTTTCGAAACCAATTTAGTCAGTCTTCAACTTTTTTGAAAATTGAGTCGAACTGATCTAGTTATTCCCGAATACCAATCATGTGATCTCGTGATGGAATCAAATAGGGACTTTCACCTTTAAACTTGAACAAGAGTGAGTTATTTGACATATGATTCTTTGCTCTCTTGCATTTCCAATGGTAAAGATAATTTGCTTAACAGAAGGAAACTAAAACAACTCTCAATGTAAAAAAGAACAAAAGAAAAGCAAAGAAAGATGTAGCAGAAGCCAAAGAGTCCATGCAATGAAGAATATCACTAAGAATAAAGGAAATTTAAGCAATATAAAAATCAAAGTGAGAAAAATAGTAAAATAAGGAAAATTTGCACATGGTTCATTAAGGAAATAGTTTATGAGGAATAAAATTTCCTCTCCTCTTTTCTAAAAGAAATAAATTTTGGATGCTTGCATTTCAAGTCTACTCTTTCTTTTGCTGTTTCTTGTTCATATATAACTAACTATATAAAAGCAAGAATATAATTTTTGCTCGACTATATAAAATATTAGATATGATTTATCTCATTGTCATTTGATTTTGTTAATCAATATTATATATAATAATAGATTTAATGATGTTCGACTATTTTATATATTTTTAATGATTAAAATATGTTAATGAAAGAAATTATGAGGTTAAAAAAAAAATTGAGAATAAGTTGGGAAGTGAGAATGAATTTGCAACCGACATATCATAAAGTGTTACATGACTTTGTGGGGATTTCAATTCTAGCTGTTCATCTTATGCAAATTTTATAATATTTATTAATGTGGGTCTATATGATATATATGCAATAATAATAATACCAAAAATCAACTCAAAAGCAGATTCTGGGGTTTTAATATTAGGTAATGTTACTTTCATATATATACTAGTTCGTAATACATGTGGAATTTATAGTTTTATTTTAATATAAATTAAAAAAAATTATGATTAATGAATTGTCTTTTATATTGTTTGGCAAGAATAGTTGTCACTATTTAAAAAGAACGACAAAATGGAATTTTATAAAATTTATGATTGTCCATTTATACATATTTTCGTTGTTGGATTGTTGCGTTTTGTATATGTGGTTTAGATCACATTCATACACGAAAGAATATATAGTTATAACGAAGCAAAAGACGTGACTGTTCGTTTATATCGTTTGATCAAAGATGTTTCATATCTATGCTTTGGATCACACTTATACATAAAAGGATAGACTACTTTGAGTGTAACTACTTTGATTCGTATAGTTGTATCAAAGGACAAGATAAGTATTATAAAAAGATGTAAGGATTTATGAAGATGTAAAGATTCTTTTCTCATAGCCGTTTTAATTTTTATATATAGTATAAATATATTTTAAAAGAGTGAGGTAGTTTTAAAACTCTTATAATTCAAAGTAAAGGAATTTGAATCATTGACTTCTTAGTAGAAAGTATATGCCTAAATCAGTTGAGTTATGCTCAGGTCGATAGGCAATTTAAAACTTATTCAAAATGTAACACAGAATACAAGAAGGTTATATGAATGAACCGAGACCACAACTGAATGAAAGAAATCCCAAAGATATGAAAGTATGGTTAAAAAAAACTTAAAAGAATTGATAGCTATTATCTATACCAACACAGTGCACATTTCTTTTTGGTGGGTCAATCATAAAAACTCCAATGTTAATGGTGTTTAACTTGGAGCAATTCTATGTTGGGCGAGCTCCTAAGGTTTTTCCTAGGAAACATGTGAGTGGGGGCAAAATATGTTGAAACGACACGTGTTGCTGTATAAGGATAGTATTTACTCTTATAACCAATTCAAGACAAGTAAAGATGTCATTGCTAAGTCGGATAAAGGAATGCAGGGAAATGTCGAAACCATCAGGTATCAAATCTAAATTCTAAATCTTGGACTTGAGGCATCACACAAAAGATTGTGGAAGTTTATCTTTATACGTAATTAGTGTTAACATATCGTTGACAACATCAGTGTGACAATCATCAATCATGTTAGTTTTTCATTACATTCAACACTGTTTGATAAAATTATGTTGAGATTAATAAATCAAAATACATAAACAAAATCAAAATTGATTATATATATACCAACACATACGAAAGGAAAAAAAAAAGTAACTTTAACATAACTCAAATAGTTAAAACATACGCCATCGACTTAGAATTTTGAAGTGAAATTCTTTCTCACTCTTAAATATTGTGTTCAACTAAAAATAAATAATAAATTAGAACATGTATTCTATTCTTCCTTAGGAAGGGGGCAAAAAAAAAAAGGAAAAAAAAAAAAAAAAAAGCTCTCACTCTGAGGTTGAAAGCCTACAAAAATGAGAGGAAGTTGCTACTCAAGCCAATTCCATCACTTCCACACTCAATCTCTCCCAATTCTCTCTTCTGATCTTTTCTTCCACAATTCAATCAAGCTCCTTCCATGGCTTCCCTTTCCCATCTTCTTCTTCTTCTTCTTCTTCTTCTTCCTCTCTCTTTCTCTGCAAATTCATCCTCCATAGCCACTCTGCAAAACCTCCCTCTCAAGGTAATTAAAACAAATTACACTCTTCCCCCTTTTACCCCCTATTGATTCTTCTTAATTTTGCTCTTTAATCAACTCTTTTGAAATTAAAATCATATAAATACCCATTTTTTCCCCAAAAGAAACAAAACCCAGATGGTTTTTTGCGAAAATATTTATGGGTTTGATCACAAAATTTGATCTTTATACAGCATTATGTTGTTTACATGGGAAGTGGAAGAAGCAACAATGAAGAAGATGAACAAACAACTGCTGAATTGGATTACTTCCAACTTTTATCCTCTGTTATTCCAAGGTTTTTTCTTTTCTTTTTTTTTTTTTTCCTTCATATTATATAATAATTAAGGATTGATTTCTTCAAAAATTAATGTATTTTAGTTGGAATTAAAATGGGATTTTTGTTACTTTTTGAGTAGGAAAGAGAAAGAGAGAGGATCAAGAGATGTGGTCCACCAATACCACCATGCTTTCAAAGGGTTTTCAGCAATGCTAACTGAGGAAGAAGCTTCTTCTCTGTCTGGTAATTTTTTGCTTTATTATGTTTTAAATCTATTCATATTAGTTTGTATATTTTGGTAATTTCAATGAAGACAAAATTAAAATAATAAATAAATATTAATATAAATGTGGGGGCTAAATTAAACTTATCCATCAATATTAGAGGCAAAGAGTTGTCCTTTGTTTGACCTTTACCTTGTCTTTCCTATTCAATTTCTTAGACTATAAAAAATTAGTTGTAGAGTAGTAGTTGAGCCATTTTTTAATATTACTTTTCAATTTTTTAAAAAAATATTATCTAGTCATTACACATACTATTATAATTTATAAGCAAAACCATTGGACGTTTAAGATAAGAAGTAGAGTCGTGAAGTCTGAAAATTGTAAATTTCTAAAGTCTTCAGTGTAAAGAGTTAATAAGACATAAAATTTGATAATTTTTTAGTCGTGGGACCCGTGAATTCTTTGGGCCAACAATGAGTGGAGTTTGCACTTTCCCAACTCTTTGGACTAAACACCTCTTAATGAAAAATGGGAGTTGCAAATATAGCAACCAGATTCAAAATATTAGCATATATAGCAACATTTTAAAAAAATTGCAAATATAGTAAAGTCTATCAGAGATAGACTTCTACCACCTAGACCATAAAAGTCTATCAGCGATAGAAGTCTATTACTAATAATTTTTGCTATATTTAAATTTTTTTTTAAAATGTTGCTATACACTTGGTCATTATCCCTAAAATTGCTAATCATTATAATTACTTTAATGAAAATTTGTAGAATTTTAAATTTTGAGTGACTGAGTTATTATGATTTGAATCAGACATTCTTTTGAATCTCGTTTTATTTTTATTGCTCTCAATATCAACGAATAATAGTTACATATATAATTAAATGATATGTTAAATTTTGAGGTCTTGTAGTATTTTAACATTACGTATCTCATGTTCATCTTCTCATTTTACATGAGTATTATAACTTTTTTTTAAAGATATGTAAAATTAAAAGAAATGAACTATATGGTATAAAAGAGAATGATAATATAGATTTGTATTGATGGTACAAGATACTAAACTTAGCATTTATTTGTGTATTTTTCAAGGCTTTTTTCCACATGGTCCACTAGCTTATTTAAAACATTGTCTCTATTCCATTTATTATTGGTATGTGTGTGGTATATAATTAATAATAATTATAAGGTGAATTGAGAGACAAATAATCTTATATATAATAAAGAAAATTTTGATGTGGAATAGTACAATAATCACACCACATGGTATCATGATACCTACAATATCTATGCATTTGGTTTATACACAAGGATGAGTACATTAAATTTGGATACACTTCAAGCTTATATTAAATTTTGAAAATTTTAAAAAATAAAAAAACAAGGAAAACTATTTATACAAAATAGCAAAATTTTTAACATTTGTTTTATCTGTGAAAATTTTCATTAAATTTTTATACATCTCCAAAATTATTTTAATTATTTTATATTTAAAATATAGTGAACCATCAAATTTATCTAACTTTAATACTTCAAACCTTTAAATATTGTGAAAATTTTATAGTAACAAATAAAAAGTTTTTGATTCATGCTATAAACTTTTGAATTCAACATGATTTAGTATTTTTGATAGAGACAAAATATTCTTAGCTTCTTGTCTCTCTTTCTACATCTTTTACTATGAAAGATATTAATTTCTTTGATTTTTTTTTCTTCATGTTTAGGACTTTTATCCTAAGAAAGATAAATTAAACTTTCCTTAGAGGTATTAAAAAAAAACTAAAAGAAAAAAGTTGTAAGGATAAGAGAATTTGATTCCTTAAGAAAAGGACATTGGTTCCTCAAGAATATATGATGGAATCACTTTCTATAACATGAGATAAAATTAATAAATATATGTGTATCTTTTGATAAAATAAAGAAGAGGAATGTTCTAAATTTCTAAACTTTACAATTAAAATTATTGAAAAAAGATACAACTTATAAAACTATAGAAAAATATAGATATTTGGTTACTTAAGCTTTACTCAGTTTTAACATTGAATTATGATTTTTTAAGGTTCACTTACAATAATTTAAAAAAGGAAAAAAAAATAAGTTTAAGGGAAATATTCACATATAGAAAAATGTCAAGCTATTTAAAAAAAAATAGTAAAAAAAAAAAACATTGATAGACATTGATAAACTTTTATCAGCATTTATTAGTGATAGACTTCTCTGATTTCTATCACTGATAGACCCTAATAGACTTCTATCAGCGTCTATCATAACTATCTAAAAATTTTGCTATTTTTTGTAAATAATTTTCCTTATTTTTCTATTTTTAAAATTCCCCTAAGTTTAATTGGTTGAGTTTTTTTTTTTTTTTTTTTTTTTTTTTTTTTTTTATGGAAAAATACTCCTAACTTAATTGTTCAATTGTAAACATATAATATATCGCTAACTCAGTTCTAGAAAGTTAACATATCAGCTAACGTAAGTAGAACTCAACAAATCTCAATTCCAACGAAGATTCATTAGATATCTTGCAGCTGGATTTTTTCTTTCCAACACTAGTTAGATGCAGGTCATATGTACATTTTAGTTATTGGGGGAATCCATTTTCTCCCATTTATGCCAAAAAAAAAACAACTCTTAGAGATATTTTTTTTTTTTTGGAAGATGCAAGATGACAATCGACCTATTGACGTTGGAAGAACCAAATGATTCTTTACATTACATATTTGTCATGAATGTTAGGGCGAGCGAATTCATCTCGACTAAAAAAACATATTTAAGACATTATATTTTTGTCTAAAATGTCAAAGGTTCAAATTCTCACTTCACTTTTTTTTAACGAGAAAAATCAACTAATCGAAACGAGTGAATTCAAATTCTCCCATGAGAATATGAGTGAGTTATGAACTCCTGCCTGTGAGGGCAATCCTTTGATCTGTATGGGTGAGAGTGGCCAAATTTTCGACTCAATAAGCCTACCATTTTGGAGATTTGTCTAAGTAGGGAGCTGGAAACGTATTCTCACAAGATGGAATTCACTCCTTCCCATCTTTAGGGTAAGTAGATGATTGTTCCATTAAGGGTTGATTCCGAGTCTTGAACAATGAGGCCTCATCCTTTCACTGGCACGGGAGGGGTTAGTTTATAGTTGGACTATAAACTGTTAGTTCTTTAGAGGAATTAGTGGTACTTAAAGAGTTAGATGTCACTACAGGGGTAAAATGGTAATTTGATCCAGATGTAGTTACAGACAATTGTGAAAGGTAGACTTACTATTGATTGGTTATATCCATGGACACGACGAATTTCAGGGAGCCTAGAAGCCACAAACTCGGAAAGCACATAGAGCGCAAATATCATTTAATTTGAGAAATTGTGCATCGAAGAGACGTGATCATCACGAAGATCACTTCGGAGCACAATTCACGATTTTTCTTTCGAGAGTACAATATGAGTAGGAGGATTCGAACCACTGATTCCTTAGTCACTAACACATATTGCATGCTAGTTGAACTACACTAGCTTTAACCCAATTCAAGACTGTATAACACAAGTACTAATACTAAGTGTATAATTACATAATTAAAAAGAAGAAACATTGAGCCAAATAATCCATTGTACATCAAATAGGTAACAGTTTGAGGTATCCATGTATAAAACCCATCAAAATATGATCACAAAATCAGATCCATTGTTGATTTGATTTGATTTTGATTTTGAATTTTTTTTTTTTAAATTTATAGAATCTCTCCTCGAAGAATAGAAAGCAAAATAATTAATTTTTTTATATTAAAAAAACACAAGTAATTTAAACATTTAGTACATTATTTGGTAAAATGTTTGTAATTAGAAAAAAGAAATTTTGATAAAAATGGGGAGGAAACATCAGGTATTGATGGAATCGTGTCGGTGTTCCCTGATCCGACGCTTCAGCTCCACACTACACGTTCTTGGGATTTCTTGGACTCCATCTCCGGCCTCCGCCCTCCCACGCCGCTTCCGCCGCCGCATTCTTACCCCAGTTCATCGGATGTCATCGTCGGCGTCATTGACACTGGTAATTTCCACTTTCCTTTTTCATTACAATACGAACTATGGGTTCTTGAAACTTCATCATATTTTATCGCATAAACTTAGAGGAAACCTAATTTCTGACAATGGGGTCTCGACGGACGCCTTTCGAAAGAGACAATGGAAGAATCGTTTTGGTTTCTAGTTTGAAATTTATAATTTGTATGTTGTGGATTAGGGATTTGGCCGGAGTCTCAATCTTTCAACGATGAGGGGATTGGAGAAATTCCATCTAAATGGAAAGGAGTTTGTATGGAGGCACCTGATTTCAAGAAGTCTAATTGCAACAGGTCATAATCAAAATCTCTGACCCCTTTTGTTTAGATAGTTTTTTCTCATTCATTTTGGTGGTTATAGTGTAGAATTTAAAATTCTTCATTCAAATCATTCATCTAAAAGAAAATGTAGTGGAAACTGGAGAGGCTTCTGATGGAATTATAAGTTTGTGTCTGTAGGAAGTTGATAGGTGCAAGATACTATAATGTTATAGAGCTCAATGGGAATGATAGCCATGTGGGGGCGCTGAAGGGCACACCGAGGGATTCGCTCGGCCATGGGACCCACACTTCGTCGATAGCAGCCGGAGCCAGAGTCCCCGATGCAAGCTACTTCGGCTTAGCAAGAGGGACGGCGAGAGGCGGTGGCATTCCTTCCACAAGGATTGCAAGCTATAAGGTTTGTGCTGGTGTTGGATGCTCTGGTGCTGCAATTCTCAAAGCCATTGATGATGCAGTTAGGGATGGAGTTGATATCATTTCGATCTCGATTGGGATTGGTTCCCCTTTGTTTCAATCTGATTATTTGAATGACCCAATTGCCATTGGAGCATTCCATGCCCAACTAATGGGAGTTTTGGTTGTCTGCTCTGCTGGGAATGATGGCCCTGACGCTAACACTGTGGGGAACGTTGCTCCTTGGATTTTCACTGTTGCTGCTTCTAATATTGACAGGGATTTCCAGTCCACTGTGGTTCTTGGCAATGGGAAGACCTTTCATGTAAGATACTTCCTTTTTAATGGTTTCTAAAATCTGTCTATATTGATTATAAATTGGAATGCTAATTCCTTAAAGGAAAATAGGACATGCTATATTTATATATACTGAAGTTTAGGAAGCTCTTTTTGATTTCATAAATATATTTTATACTATTTTCCAGGGGACTGCTATAAATCTCTCAAATCTTACTAGCTCAAAGACTTATCCTCTTGTATTTGGAAAGGACGCTGCTGCTAAATTCACACCCATATCAGAAGCAAGGTTCATAATATTCTAATCACTTTTGACGTGAAACTTTCAAACTTGCATACTGTTTGAATTTGAAAACAGTTTTTATGCTTTCTGGAACAAAAATTTAGTGGAACATGATCTTTTAAATGCCATTTTCCTCATTTTCTTTAAGTTTGTTTTCATTCATGAATGAACTATTTGTAGAACGACTGAATTTTTCTCTATGGACTTGTAAATTGGGACTTTAAAATCCTGATGATGTTACCTGTACAAGTCCTCCAAAACCACTCTTGAAAATAGTTTTGAAAACAAAAGTAGATTCGGTTTTTCAAATTAGCTCCCGAACAACATTTTCTCTTTTTTCTTCGCAGACTATATAATACTGAGGATGGTAATGGTTACGAGTTCTAAAGAAGATTGCATGCCCCTTGCTTTTTAACCTTCCCATTACATTAGCTAACCCTCCCTTCAATACATTGATTACAGGAATTGTTATCCAGGATCACTGGATCAATCAAAAGTTGCAGGCAAGATTGTCGTTTGTGCCTCCGATGACTTCAGTACTTCAAGGACAATAAAGGAACTGGTTGTACAAGATGCTAAAGCCATGGGGTTAATCCTGATCAATGAGGCATCAAAAACTGTGCCAATGGATTCAAACATTTTCCCATTTACACAAATTGGGAATTCAGATGGTCTTCAGATTCTTGAGTACATTAACTCCACCAAGTAAGCATCAGATTGAGTCTTTTGTTTCTTTTTCTGCATGTTTAAAACTCTATTCTGAGATAATACTTTCTTCTTCGTCCAGGAACCCAACAGCCACAATTCTCAGAACAGTGGAAGTTCAAAGACTCAAACCTGCTCCAATAGTGGCTTATTTCTCATCTAGAGGGCCATCTCCGCTTACCGAAAACATTCTCAAGGTTGATTTCCTTCTAAACATTTTTCATTTGAAGTTAGTACATCAGTTAATAATGCATATTTCAGTACATTAAGTAAACGATGGACATTTAATTTACAATGCAGCCAGATATCACGGCTCCAGGAGTATCCATTTTAGCAGCTATGATTCCAAAGAGTGATGGAGATAGCGGTCCAATTGGTAAGAAGCCTTCCAATTATGCAATGAGATCCGGGACGTCAATGGCTTGCCCACATGTAGCAGGCGCTGCTGCATTCATCAAATCGGTTTATCACGATTGGAGTTCTTCCATGATCAAATCCGCACTCATGACAACAGGTTACTTTCTGAAATTCCGAGTTCTATGTATTTCTAAAATTATCAAGCCTTGATTAGACTAGACACCTGTACTTTTTGCGGTTTATCATGACGAAAGATGCATGGAAATCAAGTGGGTTGGTTTATTCCCTTTTCTTGATGTATATTTCCATTTACAGCAACTCAATATGATAATCAAAGGAAATTCATGAGAAACACCACAAACAACCCTTCAAATCCACATGAGATGGGAGCTGGAGAAATAAGCCCCATGAAAGCTCTTAATCCTGGATTGGTGTTTGATACTACGAACGAAGATTATCTTCGTTTCCTCTGTTATTACGGATATTCAAACAAGGTCATAAGATCTGTGTCAAAACAAAACTTCAGCTGTCCGAAAACTTCGAAAGAAGATCTTATCTCCAATGTCAATTATCCATCCATCTCCATTGGCAAACTAGACAGAAAACAAGCTGCTAAAGTGGTAGAAAGAACTGTGACAAATGTAGGAGCTCCAGATGCCACTTACATTGCCAAGGTTCATTCTTCAGAGGGTTTAATAGTGAATGTTAACCCAAGGAAGATTGTTTTCTCTGAGAAGGTAAAGAAAGTGACTTTCAAAGTTTCATTTTACGGCAAGGAGGCTCACAGCGGCTACAACTTTGGGACGATAACGTGGCGGGATACTGCACATTCCGTTCGAACATTTTTTGCTGTGAATGTAGTATAATTTGATAGGATTTTATCAAATAAGATTATATATGTGCTTCCTCTCACCCACAAGAAATAAGATTGAAGAAATATGATTGATAGTAGTATAACATTTTGTAAAACCAATTTGTATGGTTTCTGTTTTTGGTTTGTAACATCTATAGAGGGAAAAAAAGTTTTCTTATTTATATTTTCAATAAAATATGGATTCATTTCATTCAGATTGTACTCTCGTGGGTTTGTATGTTTTGGAATTCTAGTTTGATCTTAAGAAACCAAAAAAAAGTATTTACATCAATAATGAAATGGATTTTTTAAAAATGCAAAAGGTAAATATTTTTTTATGGCGAGAGTATGGCTCAATTTGGCATTGTACTAGTAACCACAAGGTTTGGCATTGTACTAGTAACCACAAGGTCTGTGGTTTGAATTCCCTTATCCTCAATTGTTGTACTAAAAAAAATATATTAAATTATAAATTTAGTATAAGTACCATGTTTCTCTAGGTTCATTGACTTTTAATTTTGTATTCAATAGGTTCCTAACATTTTTAAGATTTTAAAATTAATTAATTTAATAGATATAAAATTAAATTTAATGTTTTTTGAAACGATAATTTTTTTTTTTTGTTAGTACGTTCATGATTTCTTAAAATAATTGTTGAATATATCAAAGACCTATTAGATATAAAATAAAAAATGTAAGGACCTTGGACACTTTTTAAAGTTCAATGATCAAATAGACGTATAAAGACTTAACTTGTTTTAACATTTTTTTTAAGAAAAACATTATCAAAATTCTATTATGTTTAAATATAAAAGGGAAATTTTTCAAATAGAAAAATATGAGAAAATATTTACACAAAATAATTTTTTTTAAAGATAGTTGTGATATACTCTGATAGGCTAGAAGTTGATAGAAGTCTATCATGGTGTATCAGTAATATAAATTATAAAATTCTATTAGATGTTAATAGAAGTCTATAACGTTCATTAATGTTTTTTTTTTTACTATTTTCTATAAATAATTTAACATTTTTTCAATTTCTTAAATAATAATTTCCCATTTTATTTTTTACAACGATCTCACAATGTTAAATTTGCAGAAGGCAGTTTCTTGTGCAGCAATGGCCGTCGAGTTAGCTCCGCGGTATCGAAATTTCTCTAACAGACTTTTCCCTTTCTGATTCTGATTCACTTCCTCGATTCCGTAGCATGATTGTGCCTCTAGGGTTTAATAAGATTTTCAAATATCGAACATCAATCGCTCCTCTTTCTCATTGTCCCAACAAAATCTTTGAGTTTTTGTTCTGTAGTTCAGAAAATTGCTGCATTCTGAAGAACACAAGAGCTTTCAACCGTGGATCAGAGAAGACACCATTTAGAAACTATGGTTTCGAGCCCAAAGCTTCCCTTTCATTCTTCCGAAATATGGGTTCTGTGCGAAAGAATGTCATGTTCCTCGAGAAATGGAATCCTTCCTGTAATGGCATCAATAAGTGGACTTTTGTTGTGGGGTATCGTTGGATTCATTCAGATAAATCTGTTGAGCCTTTAGAGAAAAGTGAGGAGAAATCTGCTGTTGCTTCTACAGATGGAAGTAGAAATGAGGAGGAGAAGAAGAAGACGAGGAAAAAGCTGAAGGGTAAAAGAGCAGTCGTAAGATGGCTTAAGTTTTTCAGGTGGAAGAAGAAGAAAGAGTTTGAGAGAATGACAGCGGAAGAGAAAATTCTCTTCAAAATGAATAAGGTATTTCATTAAGTTACCGTCTCTTGGTTAGTACTTGGCTTAACGTCTGTAAGGTGTTTGTTAAAATGTTTAAGTGAAACTATAATGTAATTTCAATGAGAAATATCTGTATGTACTATGCAGCATATGGTAGAGACTAGAGAAATTATTCCTTACCGATAAAGATTTGATTCAGCCAATTCCCGTAAATGCTAACTCGACCAAAGATTCTAGGAGGGTTTTAGTTCGTGGATTTAATTGTGTTGGGGATATGATTTAAGCTTGGACTGTTGATCTTTGTGCTAAGTTGTCCAACTGGTCATTAAACGATTGAATTGCATGAACTTGAGCAGGGGAAGTGACACTCGTTTTGGAAGTCTCTCATAAGATGATGCTTTGGATGTTCTAAGAAAAATTACTGGATAGCTGGGAAATCCTTTCTGCTTAGGAGAAGAAGATGAAATTATAGAGGTCAATTATACTGAATGCATGAATAATGCTATTTTTTGAAGAAAAGTTTATCTAACGTGGATTATTTTGAGTTTAACAACATGTGAGGTGAAAAGTCAAATCTCTAATCACTTGGTCGAAGATATATATTTTGACTAGTTGAGTTATGTTCAGGTCTATCTTATTGGAAAAGATGAAATAACGTTGTTTCTAACTTATCCTAGAATGTGATAAATGGGAATAGACTATCCTACAACTTGTTTGTTTGTGATGATATTAAATGTTACAGGAGGTTCAAAACTTGGTACATTTTAATGTCCTCAATTGCATTCCAGTTTCCTCAAAAGTCAAAACCTCCATTGCCTAGCTCTTGTAGTACTTTATTTACATGATAATTTGAAAGAAGAGAGTTTTTCAAACCTTTATTTTTTGACTAATTTTCGGGTTCACTATAATAGGCACGTAGAAAAGAGAAAAGGCTTGTTGAAGCTCTGGGAAAGATTGAGCCTGCCGAGTCATCAGATACAACACATGATCCAGAGATATTGACACCAGAGGAACACTTCTATTTTCTGAAGATGGGTATCAAGGGGAAGAATTATGTGCCGGTTGGAAGACGTGGAATATACCAGGGTGTAATTCTGAATATGCATCTTCACTGGAAGAAGCATCAAACTGTGAAGGTGGTGGTAAAGACGTTTTCAACGGAAGAAGTTAAAGAGATTGCCGCCGAGCTAGCAAGATTGACCGGAGGGATGGTGCTTGACATTCACGAAGAGAATACCATAATTATGTATAGGGGGAAGAACTACTCACAGCCACCCACAGAGATAATGTCGCCGAGGGTCTCTCTCTCTCGGAAGAAGGTTTGTATTTGTATCTCTATATACTATTTGTACTTTTAGAAAGGAGGGTTGGTTGAGCATCAAGTGGTTCGACACCGAATTTGTCGAAGCGATCGGAAAAATTACGCATAGTTATGCTCATGTCTGCAAGTAAATTGTTTAATCTTTATATTTGTTTCATCTCATCGACTTCTTTTTTCTTTCCTTTCGGTTGTGCAGGCTTTGGATAAATCTAAATATAGGGACGGCCTTCGGGCAGTGAGAAAGCACATTCCAAAACTTGAGCAAGACCTTAGGTTGTTACAATCTCAGGCTAAACTGAACTGCAAGAGCAATGGTGATTCTGTTGAACATGTGCAAGAAACCGTCAATGACACAGATAAATCCAAGGCTATTTCAAGGCTCAACTTGGAGAATTTGGACGAGTCGAAGGAAGCCGTAAGAGTTAGCAAACAATGGTCTGATGATTCTTCTTCTATGGATACAGGAATGAGTTCAGACTCAGAGGACTTGTTGGATATGTTTGAGACCGACTCCGATTCAGAAGCCGATGAGAAGATGGAACAGCCTCTATATTTGAGAGAGTTCGAAAAATTTGCAGCAGAAACTGAAGGCGAAACTGAAGACCTTCATGATCAACTTAGACAGATATCCATGGACTCTAAGCAAGCCAAAATATTGGAGAAAGATGTCAATTCACCGGAATTTGACGAGGTCGATCGATTGTTCTTGCGTTCAGCATCACTGTTAAAGAAGAGAAGAAGATAGACAATGAGTTGCCAAATCTAGTAAGGTAAATTGATATTTATAATGTAACAGTACGTTGTATTCTCTAGTTATTTTTTCCTTGATGCTGAGGTTATTGAGATTTGTTGAATACAATTAAAACATCAGCAAGAAACATAGATGGTTTTGTAGGGTTGTTTGATAAGGTTCTCATTTTCCATTTTTTTAAGAACTAAAAAATATACATGTTGAATAATTGTTTTTTTCTTGTTTCTTGAGAAAAATAAGAAACGTATATGTGTTTTATAACTGTGTCTTGTTTTTTGATTTATTTATAATTAAAATAAAATTTATTACTCACAATATAATAAAATATATAACATGGCTTAAAACAAATATATAATTATTATAAATAGTTTATAGTATTTAATATAATTTCAAGTCCAAAGATAATTATAACAAAATATATTTTCAATGTAGTTTAATTTTTTATGTTTTTTTTTTTTTTTTTTTTGCAATGTTATCTCTCGTCTCTACCAATTCACCTTAAATGATATTGATTTATATGAGTTAGTCAAAATTAGACTAATTTTTAAATTGTTCAACAAACTTTGTAAATTAAATTTTCAACAATCAATATTTTTTTTTTTTTTGTTTATATATATATATATATATATTATAGACACACATAAATATACATATTTGTGTGTGAACTTGTAATGAGCATATTTCATTTATATTTACTTTATAAATGGACATTCCTACTATACACAACAAATAAAATTTAAATAAAAAAGAGACTGATGAAAAATAATTGAGATTTATTTATTTAATAAACAATAAACATGAATATCATATTAATTTCTTTATTTGATAAAATGAAATCAAAATCATACCAAACTGATGAAGAATGATAAACTTTAAAAAGTAAGTAATAACCAAAAAAAACTCATTCATGATTATTTTTAAAAAAAGAAAAAAAAAACAAAAATGAAAGGTGATAGAAGAGAAATGAGATGGATATACAAAAATAATTATAAAAAAAAAAGGAAAGGAAAAAATGATAATGATAATGGAGTATTTAAAGGAAAAAAATAATTAAAAAAAGTAATGATAAGGAGATAGGACATGGGAGGGAGAGAATAGATAAAGGGAGGAGAGAGAAATATGAATACATGTATGAAACTGAAGAGAAATATAAATTTATTTATGAGAAATTGCAGTTTCTCAAATTTAGCTATTTTTTAAAAAAATTACATTTATAGTTAGTAGAATCATTATCAAACAAGTTCGTTTCTTGAAAAAAAAAAATCACATAAAATTATAAATAAAATTATACGAAATATTCATGAATTTCTTATACAATATCCCTTCACTAATGGGTTAAAATTATAGGTTAAATTATACAAAATATTCTTGAATTTTATAATAGGTTTCAATTATGCCTTGAAACTTTGAGAATGTTTAATTTTACTCTTAATTTTGAAATTTGTTCCAAAGTAGTATTAAAGAATTTTTCACTAAAATAAGATGAAAATTGACGTGATAACTAATGCGAAAAAACGAAGGGCATATATTTACAACCTCATTCACGTAAACGTATCAACTAATGTACAAAATTGATTACATAAATGATTCCATCGATATCTTTTGAGTTGAAATAAATAAAAATAACAACCTTATTCTTCTCAATAAATATAAATAATATCACCCTACGTCTTCTAAAAAAGTTAATATTTTTTAAATAAATATCAAAGTTTAAGAACAAAAATGAAAAAAAAAAAGGAAATTGTTGTGTATAGAAAAAAAATAAAACTAATTATACATATAGAAAAAAGCTCCGTCCATGCTTTTCTATTTTCCACTGTTTTTTTCTATATGTGTAATTAGTTTTAGTTTTTTTCTATTTTTGAAAAGACCTAAAAAAAAAATTAAAATATCAAAACTTATTTTATATAATTTAACCGAAATTTTATATTGGTAGGGGAATCAATATCAAGTCATCAACGGTAACTTTCCTACCTTCCTCTGCCTTCTTACATATACTCAAAAAGTCAAAAGTCAAAGTCACTTTATTTATTTATTTTAATTAATTATTTTTATTTAATTTTCAATTTTTCCCGCGGACCCCGGCGTGGCTTAACAAACCCTGTCCCCTTTGCCCCACCATTCCCACCAATTTCACTTCTTCCTTCAAACTCCATTTTCAAATTCCTTTTCTTTCTCTTTGTTATGTCCTCCGCCCATTCCCCTTCCACCGCCGCCACCCCTGCCGGCGTCGGCCTCGGCTACGGCATTGCCATCGCTGTCAGCATCCTCGTCTTCATCTCCACCATCATGCTCGTCTCCTACGCTTGCATTCACGTCAAATCCTCCCGCCCTCGCTCTAGATCCTCTACCTCTCTCCCTTCTCCCGCTGCCGACAATGTGGTGGTTCTCATGGTCGGATTAGACGGCTCCATCATCGAATCGTACCCTAAGTTAGTCCTCGGAGAGAGTCGCCGTCTTCCCGCCCCTAATCACGGCCCTTGCTCCATTTGCCTCTCCGATTACAAACCCTACGATTCTCTCCGCTGCATTCCCGATTGTCGCCATTGTTTTCACTCCGATTGCATCGATGAATGGCTACGTGTGAGCGCTACTTGTCCTTTGTGTCGAAATTCCCCTGCTCCGACCCCTGTTGCTACTCCTCTCTCTGAGTTTGTGCCTCTGGCTTCCAATGCCAGGTGATCTTCTTCTTCTTCCTCCTCATTACATTTTTAGGGTTAGGGTTTACGATTTTTCTCCATGGATTTGTGTCTCTGTTTACTTTTGTTTACTTTTGACTGTTAGTTTCTGATAGATTTGGAAACTTCCTGGATTATCTTAGTGTTTAGTCTATGTAAAGTTTGAAAAAGTTTCTAATAAATCTCGATTTGTACGTTTAATTTTGTATACAATAGATTAATATCATTGGTTTCTTTTAACACTTCAAAAAGTTTTAAATTGTAAAATATACCCTTGAAGTTTGTCATTTATTTCAAAAATTACCTATGTTATTCTAAAAATTACAATGTTACTCTTAATCTTTTAAAAACGTTCCAAATTTACTTTATAAATACTTTAGAATTTTGAATGGAAATTGAGACATGGGATGGTGTAGTGGTGATCTAGAACGAAAACTGCCATGAAGTAGAAAATTCAATTTTACTTATATAAGTGTTTCAATTCCACTTTTGAGTAGAAAATTCTTTAGAATTATGAATGGAAATTGAGACCTAGAATGAAAATTTGGATTGACAGATCGTTTCCAAGTCACGATTATGGTGTTCTAGATCTCAACTTCTTTCCAATATTCTATAGTATTTAGGGCATGTTTGAATTGGCTTTCTAATAGTTTATAAACATTTTTTTCACTTATAAATACTTAATAAATTTGATGTTGTCTATTGATATTAGGATGTAATCCTTGATTTAAGTGTTAAATTAATTAGCGGAGTTAATGATATAGATTTATTAGACACAAAAGATTCATTTGATTTTTTTTAATACGTTAGAAAAAGTCCTAAAATCAATATGTAATTTAATTTAGGAAAATTATTATAAATAGAAGAAATATCAAACTATTTACAAATATATAAAAAATTTATTATCTATCTAGTCAGACTTCATAAACAGTGAAGTTTTTCTATATTTATAAATAAATTGGCTTATTTTTTTATATTTAAAAAACCAACCTTTAGTTTATATACCGTTTTGGTAGAATTAGAATTTATTTTTGTACAATTTTGATTGAATAATTAGAAACTCATTGCTTTTCATTCAGAGTATAAATAAGAGTATTTGTCTTCAATTATTGTCCAATTTTCTTGGATATTGCAAAATTTTGTACTAGAAAGAAATAACGTATTAATTACTATCTTAAAGTTGTGTAATCCATAAAATATATTTTAATGGATAAGATATTAATTACTACTTACATTATGAATAATTAAAGACTTTTTTTTATAACTATTTAGTCTTTATTTTTTAAAATTATAACCCTACTTTCATCTATTACTAATTAAAGTAGATATTTAGTTAAAAAAATCAACATTAAAAGTATAAAATCTTAAAATTAGATATCAAATTTAAACAAAACTCAAATCTCAATGGTAGAATTATAACATTTTGAAACTTATGGAATAAATTGAAACTAAACTCAAAACTTAAGACTAAACGTGTAATATTTTAAAACTTAAAAGATCAAATAGAAACTAGATCCAAAACTCAACACATATTTGATATTAATTCAATTATACTCTTTTTGGTAAATTAGATCCAAAATTTAAGGACTAAAAGGAAATTATTTTTTCTTATTTTATTATATTTTTTAAATTTGAATTAAAGTGTTTAGCGAGAGAAAAAAATGAAAATTATGTAAACGAAAAAAAAAAATTTAGAGTTTGTTGAGTTTGGTGCGGCGATTATGAGGTGGAGTTAATGGAAGCATGTGATTCCATTGAAGTATGTGTAATAAAAAAAAACGGCATAGAAATATTATTTTGTTAATTAAATTTGTGTTTATGAAAGTCAGCCGGATTTTGTGCTGCATTGTTCAAGTTCCAACACTATTTTACTTCTCCATAAATAGTTCATTCATGAGGATCAACCTATATATATCTAGATTTATTATTTTATGTTGCTTAAATTAATATATATATATATATATATATATATAATACTTAAGTACATTTCGAGTAGCACTTATTTTTTTACATCCCACCAAATTGTCTGATCATAATTTGACATGTGACAAATTCTTATTGTTTCTTTTTTTTTTAATATTTTAATAATTTTTTATGTGAGTGATGAGAGTGTGATGCATCAATATGAGTGCTACTCGAGATGCACCCAAGTATTACCCTTAGATATATATATATCTTCGACTTTAATATTTTATTTTAACATTTTATATAAATGTTTTAAAATTATTCAATTGTAATAAATCCTTTAAAAATTCCGTAGGAAAATTTAGACGTGAAGTAGTGTGATAGTGACCTTAATGAAAATTTAGAGTGTATTTAGTTGGTCATTTGAATTTTGTTTTATGTTTTTAGATTCACTAGATTTAGTAAATATTGTGTGATCCAAAGTTTCAAATAGTGCAAGTTTTGAAAACAACCGATTTAATTGTATCTTGATTTTGAATTTTAAATATTAAAATGTAGAATTATATTAAATAAAGATAAAAACGTTTAAGAAAACACAATATGTCATTTATAAACTTAATTCATTTTTTAAAAAATTAAAATATGTATTATGTAATGTATTATAAATCATATAATATTACAAAATAATAATTATACAATTTTTTTAACAAAAAAAACATGTTCATAAATAAATAATAATTTATTGTCAATGTAGTATCAAACACATTAAACAATTTTTTAAATTAGAATCCAATTTATGAATCTTCTACTAAACACATATATGAAAACATGAAATACAACTCTGTTTGCATTGAATCCTCTGTATTAATTTATATTTTTAAAGATCTTTACTCTATTCTGGTCCAATAAAACATTATTTCAAGTTTTAATTTTCATATAAAATTCTAAATGATTTCTACTTTAAAGATAAGTTTGAAACATTTATAAAAGTGAAACATTTATAAAAGTTCAAGAATAATATAGAAAAAAGTGAAACAAAACAAAACTAATTACACATATAGAAAAAAGTGCACCCCATACTTTTATGTTTTCCACTTTTTTTTCTATATGTGTAATTAGTTTTGTTTTTTTTTTTCTATTTGTGAAAAGACCCCTATAATGGAAAATTATTGTGTATAGAAACAAAACAAAACTAATTACACATATAGAAAAAAGTGCACCCTCATGCTTTTATGTTTATCACTTTTTTTTTCTATATGTGTAATTAGTTTTGTTTTGTTTTTTTTTTTCTATTTGTGAAAAGATCCCTATTATAATTTCGTAAAAAAATGATATTTTAAAATAAATAACAAAGTGTAGGGACTTTTATATATATATACACGTTTCTTTTCATTTGCAAGAGAATTATTTGTTTGTCAATATTGAGAATTTGCGACAAGAATATGGTATATTGTTTTCCTATTTAATGGTTAAATTATAAATTTAATCCATTCATGTTTTGTAATAATTTTGACCTTATCTGATAACTATTTAGTTTTATTTTTTTTAAAAAAAAAAAAATTAAGTCGGTAAACACTTCTTATATTTATAAGTTTGTTTTCTTTATTATATACTTTCTACCCATATTTTTGTAAATCAAGCCATGTTTTAAAAACTTAAAAAGAAAATAATCTATTTTTATTTTTGGAATTTGACTAAGAATGCAACTATTTTACTTAGGAAAGATGAAAACTATTGTAAAAAATTGAGAGGAAGCTAACACAAATTTCAAAAACTAAAAAACCAAGCCTTCATTTGATTAATATTTTATTTTCTGTTTTTCGTTTTATTTTATTTCCTGTTTTTTGTTTTTGAAAATTAAGTTTTTAAACTCTACTTTCACCTCCATTTCTATATTATGTTGGTTACTTTCTACCATATTTTTAAAACTAAGTTAAATTTTGAAAATTAAAAAAATAATTTTTGAAATTTTTTTTTTGTTTTTAGTTTTTATCGAAGAATTCAAATATATTATGGATATTATGAATGGAAGATTTTTAAAATACAAAAATCAAATCCAACCAAGTTAAGTTATTTTAGGTTGAAAGTAATTAGATAGTAGGGGCAATATTGGTAAATGTCACTACCACAAGGGCATGGGGGAAATTGTCGGGTTGGGCCAAGCTAATCCATCAAATTGTTGGTTTGGATCCAAGCCTTCGATACAATCATTGAGGACTTTTCTATCATTGAATTTTGGGTTAACTTAACAACATAAATGGCAAAAGATCATGTTTGTTATTGTAAAAATAGCACAAAGTAATACTTTAATATGAAATTAGATTTTACTAAATGATTAAAATACTTGAATCATAAATGGGTATTTTTAAATCTTAGATCTCAAATTAAAACTAAACTTTATAACAAAATAAGATTAGTCAATTCAAATCTTAAATTGTAGTGTAAAATTTAACAAATGTGTAAATATGAGATTAACTAATGAGATTGATAAAGAGATTTGTGGTTCAAATCTTCCTACTTCTACTATAAACAACCAAATTAAAGGATTACATCACATAAATATAATTAGAGAATTACACAGGATAAGGGGAAAGGAGAATAGAAGAGACACTTTTCCAAAGCCTTCCTCGCAAGAGTATGTGCCAAGATATTATGAGAGTGATGAATATGAGAAAAAGAACAAATCCCCACCTCCAAACAAGAGACTTCAATCAGGTCAATAGTTTTCCCATTTAGTAGCTTCACCACCTCCAAACAATCTGAATTCAACCATAATATAGCAGCATAAGTTGATAGATAGTGCCTCTTTGAAGCCATCACAAACTTTTCTAAGCCTCAAGAACCTTAATAAGTTGCATCTATGAATGTAGCGCATACCAGTAATATGGACCCGGCCCAGGTGGTCCCAAATCACCCAACCTAAGCCCCCAGAATGAGTATCCAAATTTAACTTCCAATATGACCTTGGAGTAGGGAACCTATGATCAAGAGCATCTATACGAAATTATAGATGTCCGACATCTTTAGATTACTATGTTTGTTTTGTAGGAATATTTTTGCAGATATCTGAGAATATTTTGATAACTGTGTGTTTTGTGGAATTCTACTAAAAAATGTCTTAAATTTACATAATGTTTCAAGAATGTCCTCATGACTATTTATTAATTTATAATTAATTTGATATAATTTGAACTTATATAACGTATTTGTTTTTATCAATTTGAATTTCTTTTTAAATTAGTACACTTTTTATTATTTTTATATGTTATTTTTCTCAACAAAATAATATATCATAATTTAAGATTTTTTATAAATAAAATTAATTTAAATTTAAATTTGAATATCTTGCTAAAAAATAATGAGAATTACGATATGACAAAAAAAACATATACATATATGATTGACCGTATTTATTTTAATTATATAATGTGAATAAAGATTATTATTATTATTATTATATTATTATTATTATATATATATAATATATATATATATATATAATTTAAAAAAAAACAAAATGGTAAAATAGAGATGTCCTTAACTCGAGAATTTGAAAAACTCATGTTTAAAACAAATATGATAATCTAGATGTCCACTTCGTAAAATTTTAAGATGTTCGTGAAACAAACGCCATAACTTTTTCTTTTTATTTTTTCCAAGTAAAAGTCAAGTGTTTAGCCTTAAAAATTAAAACGTGTGCTTCACATAATAGTCTATGAATGAAACATCTCTTGTTATTTTCTATAACTTAACTTTTTGGGACCATTTTGTAAGGACTTTTAGAGAGTCGTTTTTGCATGAAATTTGGACTCTCTCTCTCTTTTTTCCTGCCAAATTTCTGTTAACAACGCGCTTGCAAGTCACGTGTCCTAATATAAATAAATTATTAAAAAAAAAGTGTACAAAATTTTATATTCATTATTTATCATCAACGTTTAAAATGTGGATAATAGTGATGTCAGAAAAAATTTCAAAGTCTCAATTTTATGGAATTATCTAAAAAATATTGATGTCAAATTAACAAGATTATTATTTAAATTGATTTTCTATGATTTTTTAAAATAAATTAAAATGTTTTTTTTTATTTTGTTAGTGATGTTTTATTGTTTATTCTTTAGTGTTTAATGAATTTTTTTTACGAAATAATAGAAATGTTATTTTTATATCGATGTCAAAAATATCATAAATTAAAACCATTATCATAATTACATTTTTTAAGTTTTTAGTAAATTGATTTCTACTCAAATTCATGAAACATGTTGAAAGGAAATTATTTAGGCTACACATTTTGTAATCATTTTGTCTTTGATTTTTTTTTTCTGAAAAATAAGTTTGATATATATATATATATCAACTTCATTCTTTACTTGCTTTAAAAAATTTGTGGCACCACAATTAGAAAATATAAAAAAACTTCGCAACTTCACTCACTCTTCGCCGTCCTCATTCTAAATACCACCTTAATCTCGACTCAAAAAATCAGGTATTCAAATTCTCACTCTAATCATGGTTAAAATTAAAAGACAACAATAAAACTAAATAAATGAAAAATAATATTAGATAGTATGGGATTCCATCTCAAATCAATTAACAATGAGAGGAGTAACTCATCTATTTTTATAAGATGTGTGAGGTCCCTCGATTTTTCCAATGTGGGACTCTCAACATGCCCTTTCAAGATGGTACCTGTTTTGTGTTCATCATTCTTGATCAGATCTCAATTTCTTTTTATTGGACCACTTTATCGGCTCTGATACAAAAAAAAAATATTTCAGCTTATAACAGAAAAAATTCAGAGAAAGAGTAAAAGGGGCAGCGGACATAGAGAGAATTCCTCAGTTGAATTTTCTATATATAATACTCTAGGAAACTTATACAATTTATACATAGAAGGTGTAAAACCCTAGAAATCTCTAAAAAATACTAGAGAACTGGGGCCACATTACACATGGCAAAAAATAAAGTTTAAAAATACTATTTGGTTCCTATACTTTTAAGTAGGAGTGAGTAAAATTAGTCGAAAAATTGAGCTGAACGACTAAAACTGGCCGAACTGAAGAAAATGGATCGGTTTTCTCTTGAACCTGGTCAGAACCGGTTTCAAAATCAAAACTGAACTCGATGAAACCCCGACCAACTTCTGCCGGAAAACCACCCGATCCGGCCACATTCTTGTGCATATATATTTTAATAATAACCTTACCTATTAATTAAAACAAATAAATATATGTATTATTATTTTTTTTTTATTTATTCTTTTATTTTATTTTCCTCCTTCCTCTCTCTTCATTTTCTTCACTCCCCTGTCGTTTCTTTTTCTCCTTCATTTTTGTTTTTTTATCTATTTATGTTTCTTCTCTCCTCTTTTTCTTCCTCTCTATTCTTTTTTATTTATTTTTAATTAAATCAATTTTCTCATCTTCCTTCCGGAGCTCAAACTGCTCAAATCCGACCGATCCAACCGTGTGCTCGGCGGCCAGTGTTCACTCTCTCCAAAAACGGATAAAACCTTCTGTGGTCGGCGGAGGTTTGTCCAAAACCAGCTCCGCCCACCCGATATTCACTCCTACTTTCGAATTTGTTCAATTTTAGTCCTTATATTTTCAATTGTCCAATTTTAATTTTTGTATTTTTAATAAATCTTAAATTTAGTCCATACAACTAATATATTGTGGATCTTTTCATTACTTTTTATTATTTATCAACATTTTCACTGTAAATTTTAAAAATATATCCTATATTGTGTTTCTTATAATTATTTTGAGAGACTAAAGCTAAGATTAGGCACATATGACTAAAATTAAATAAATTTTAAAATATTTAGCCTAAAATAGCATATTAATAATAAAAAAATAAAACCTAACAATTTACAAATTTGAATTTGATGACTTTGCATGTCGTGGTTTTTCTATGGTTCTGTGCTGAATAATGAGCTGGTATTGGAAATTTGGAACACCTTTACAAATAAAACCTCATATTTTATTTTATTTTCAATAGTTCGACCATTTTTTTTTTTTTTTTTTAAATAATTCAAATTGGAGCTTTGGAGTTACGATTCATAGAAATTTATAAGACTATAACGGTAGATAATGTTAAATTTATTTAAAAAGGTTAAAATATAATATTAATTCTCCATGGCCATGTTGTTTATAAGAGCTACCATTATTCACCAGAAACTTGATAACATTCACCGTCTACGACGGAAGGATCCAAAGATTTACCGGAAAAACGCCGCTAATGTTGCTTGATAAATCGAGCAATTCCGGCAAAGAGGCGGTCCGATTCAGCAGCTGTTTCAGGGTCCATTTTCATGGCGATCTTGTTCAGATAAAAGCTATGTCCCATTCCTTTGCTCATTAAAATCTCCACTTCTTTATTCGCCGCCTTCATTGCTTCGTAATACTCCATTTCGGTGTCGATTATCAGATCTTTCTCTGCAATGCACAGTAGAAATGGCGGCAGATTTAGCTTTTCAAGGGGCAGCGCGTCGATTCCCATCGGACACGTAATCGGATGATCCTTTGTACTCCCCACCGGTAATGAGAGGCTCAGAAATTTGTCTACCATATCCAAAGTCAAGAACGGCGATTGCGGATTCTCAATCTCTGATTTGCTTCGTTTTGCTCTGACAAAACCAGGATGAATCGGAATTCCACCGGCAAGTTTCAAAGGAGTGAGATCGATTTCTCCGGCCAGGGCTGCAACAGAGTGAACGAGATTTCCGCCAGAGCTATCTCCGATTAGGAAAACGCGATTGAAATCCGCGTTTTCGACAATCCAAGGCTCGGTTTCGTTACCGAGAGCCACCGATTGCAACCACTTGAGAGCGGAGAAGCCGTCGTCGATCGCCGCTGGAAGACGATGCTCTGGCGCTCGACGGAGGTAAACAGAGACACAAATTGCTTCGGCGGATCTCACAAGGTTTGTGTAAGTATGATAATACATATACCAATCCGCTTCGCTAATACAAAATCCACCGCCGTGAAAATGAATGACAACCAGCAGTTTCTTTCCGCCGCTGCATTTCACCTCTGGTAAATAGATTCGAACACGGAGACCAGAGTTCTGATCAATCACCAAGTCACGAACGGCGACTCCGTCGATGAAGTCGTCGTGAGGTGGGACAGACTCCGCGACGAACTTGACTTCCGGCGGTCCGGTCCAGGTCCGGTCGACGGAGCCGTCGTCAAAGAAGAAGAAAGATGATGGAGAGAAATTAGGAAAAATGGGTTGGTTTATATAACAACTGGGAAATGGAATCGAATGAGAGGGAAGAAAGAGGAAATTAAAGACGCAATTTGCAGGTTAGTTCGTCGGAAAATCACTGAAACTTTACAAAATCCGGTTTGTCGTTGTCATCTTCGTCACTTCACCCTACGTCAGATGTCTTGCAACTTTATTACGAATTTTAAATTTGCAAATTTGTAATTTAAAGTTATATTATATTTCTTTCAAAATTCGATTCCATGAAAAACATTAATAAATAAATAAAGTTGCAAAGTTTCTAACAACTTACCCTATTTGTTTTATAGTTTTTATTATCATTATTATTATTATTTACAAAGGACCAACTTCTGTTGCGTTAAACTGTTTATCACTGACTTCGATGATCGCTTAGACTTCTTTCTTCACTCCTCACTCGCGCTTGTGACCACTGTTCAACTGTTCATCACCGACTTCGATGATCAGTCGTGCTCGCTCTTCTAGCTACCGACCGACCATTCATCACTAATGAACTGTCGCACTCATACTTCTAGTCATCTTCCAATTGTTTATCGCAACACGAGGATTTGAAGGAGGAATGTTATGATTTACTTTGTTATTTCTAATGTTTGAATCGGAGAAAGAGAAACAAGAGTGCAAGGATTTGAGGGAGGCGTAAAAGCGAGAGAGACCAAGAAAGTAGGAAGCGTGATCTAAGGGTTTTGTGACGGAAGAGAAATGTTATTTTTCATTATTTTCAAACTTCAAGCTCACCCCTAAGTAAGTTAACCAAAAACAAAATAAATATAGTTTCAGCGATTGTTTCTATTCAACAGAGTAAAAAAAATGTTTATTATTCAAGCTAAATGATATATATATTCATTTAATATTCAAATTCTACCATCAAAATTTAAATTTAACAAAATTTAATTATGTACATTTGTACGTATCTTTTAACTAGTATTTTATAAATGGACCCGAAAAGGAAAAATGAAAGGACTAGAAAGACCCTCATAATTTCTGATAGATTACTAGGAAATTATTTGGAAATTGTTGAGATTATTTTAAAACAAATGGGTCAATTGTCAAAAAGCATGGTATGGATTCTCAATAATTTATCATTTTTTCTGACAATAAAGTGTGCAGTTCTACAACCGAAATGATTAAATAAATTAATTGAGTTATTTCCGAAATTGTCCTTTGAGTAATTGCGATCCTCAATCACATATTCATTACCTAATTCTCTTTTTTTGTAGGGTTATGAAGACGGTCAACGGTTTGGACCATGAGATTTTTTCTATTAAATTTTGGCAAAATATTAGAAATAGAGTTGTCGATGAAAAAGTTTAAAGAAGTAATGAGCTTGAAGCACTATAAAAAGAGTATGTGTCTTTAGTTTCAAATCGTCATAGTTAGAAACACTCTAAGCTTAAATGTGTTAACTCTAGTTAAATTTCTTTTATGTATTCTTTAGTATGAAAGTAGAGGAAATGGTGTGAGTGATACAAATACTTTGAGAGAGTGTTTCTTTGTAATTAGAGTTCGAGAGAGATTTTTATGGGATTGTAATAATTTTTCACGTGGTGAAATTTTTCTAGTTTATGGTTTTTTCTCCGGGTTAGAGTTTTTCCACGTTAATTCCTGTGTTTCTAGCATTGTTCCCTCCTGCCTACTCAATTTAAGCTAATGGATTTGGTAAACTTAATTAGAGGTTGAGATTGATTCAAAGTTCATGTGGAATCTTGTGACGGATACATTTTAGATATGCCAATGAGATTCATTATTTTGTAGATTTCTTGCAAGATCTACATTGAAGTTGTGCACTCAGACTTTTTCTAAGGCAAAATTGTTTTATTTTAGAAAAAAAAAAGCTCTTGAACTTTGTATTTTGTGTCGAAAATACTTTTGAACTTTCAAAAGTTCCAAAATTACCCTTAAACTTTCAAAAAATAGTTCAAAAGTACCATTGTCATTAGTTTAGGATTGAAATTGCTAAAGTTTTGTTTCAAAAATACTCCTAAACTTTTTAAAATTTTAAAAATACCCTTAAACTTTTTTTAAAAAAAATAAAAAATACCTTCATCGTTAGTTTTTGAATAAAAACCTTTAATACCATTATTGGAAAAATAACTCCAAAATTATTTTTTTAAAATTAAATTGCTCCTACCATTAATATGATGATCAATTTGTTTGAAGTTTTTCTTGAGTTCGAAAAATCAATTTTAAAATAAATTATATAGATTTCCTCATAGATATGTTCTCACTTTTCTCTTATTTTGTTAATTCTTAGACAAAAATTTTCAGCAACCAAAATAAAAACACAAAATTTAAGTTAAAAGAAAAAATCTTACAAAATTCCAAAATCAAAATCTCCCCTTAAAACATACCAAATGATAAATAATCAAATAAAAAATGTATGTAGTTATTAAAACACACTAAACTACTAACATACAATTTTGTTAAAACATCTAAGTCTTAAAATCCGCCGGTGCTTCCATTATTTTTTTTCTTCTTATTACAGTTCATATACCTTAACTGAAATGTGCAATTTTATTTTATTATTATTTTTTAAATATACAAATGCTAAACATTTAACAAAAATGGGAGTAAGAGAGTTATTGAAAAGAGAGATGAGAAGAAAGAGAGAAAATAGAGAAGTAAGATTAAATTAACAGTTTTTGTTCATATAATAGTAATTTTTAACTTCTTTTTTTTTAGTTTAAGAGTATTTTTTAAACTTTTGAAAGTTTAGGAGTATTTTTGACACAAAGCATTAACGGTTTTCATCTCAAACTAATGGTAAAAATATTTTTTAACTCATTTTAGAAGTTTAAGAATATTTTTCAAATTTTTGAAAGTTTAAAGATATTTTTTATCTAAAGTACAAAGCTTTTGTATAATTTAGTCATAAATAAATAAATCACACACATCATGAGTGGAGTCTAGGTTACTTTATGATATTGGCCCTATCTCTAGTTTTTTTTTTTTTTCCCCTTTAAGATACAAAGATTATTAGGGTTTCAATACTATTTAACATTAGAAAGGAAATTGATTGAGATGGTGATAAGGTACGAATAGATAAGGATGGTTGGCCTTAAACAAATTTAAAATTAAATTAATTAAACTTTTAAATAAGTCCAATTTGTGATTGTGACATTTTATTTCAGTACAAACAAACAAGACAACATAACTTATATTTTAATACATTATTGTTACAATTTATATTAACCTTATAAATAGATTGATTATTCGATTTCTTTTTAAAGAATATCCAACTCCAGACAAGATAATGTGATAGAAAAGTAGCTGTTATTTATTTAATTGGATTAATATTAAATTACATTATTTTTATCCTTCTGTTTAGGAGAACAAACCAACATAACAACAATCAAAAGTGTCTAATTCCCAAATTTGCAATCGAAAACCTAGGAACAAAGTTCTGCTCTTGTGAGTTTGGGAGTAATTTTAAATTGATTAAAATCACTTTTGTGACGTTCAAAATCACTTCAAAACTCGCTTTAAAACTCGCTTTTAATCACACAAAATCAATTTAATGTTTAATTTTATACTTTTGAATGTAATTTTTATTACATCAAAATTGATTTTGAGTGATTAAAAACATATTTTAGAGTAATTTTAGAAATGACAAAAGTGATTTTGTGTGATTAAATTAACTTTAATCACAAAAAATCAATTTAATGTGTTTGAAAATCAAAACCGGGCTAGCAAGTAATCAATGAATTGAATATTATCATTATATGATGATTAGGATTAGTATGCACATTTATTTATAATATATTACAAGTTTGCTAATTCCCTAGATCACATAAACTTGATTTAACTCTTTTTTTTTGATAAAAAAATAAAATAAAATAAAATTTTGGTTGCACTTACGATTAAATAATAGAATTAAAATTTTGGTTGAAAATAACCTCTCTTTTTTTTTTTTTTTCTCGACAAGGTTTTTAATAATAAAGATTTAATGATTAAATATTTGTAAGGTACTGGAATTAAATCATCTCAAAAAGGAAAGTATAGAGAAGTCTAGCTAACAAGATGCTTGTTCATACCCACCATTGATTCCTTTATTTGTGGAGAAGCTTTTTTCAAACAATAAAAGCATGCCTTATATTTTTATTATTAACTTTTTGTAAGAAACCGAATTTTCATGGAGGAAAATGAAAGAACTAAGATAAATGATAAGACGTAATACCGAACACCAAAAAACACGGTATAAAAGTGGGGTCATGACGATATCATATGGTTCAAAAAGCACTTGTGTGTGTAATGAAAGCGAAAGTATATGAAATAAAAGTTGTCACATAGTTCAGTAGGTTGTTTTTGATAGGACTATTATTAATTTACTTGAGAAACAATGGAAGTTGAGTTAGTTTGTGTCAATATTTATACAGATGTAACAAGAACACCTAAGATACCAAATTACAAACAAATTATTCTTTGTGACAGATCTCAGTTCCAAGAAGAAAGGCATTGCCAATGAATTGATACAAAAAGGTGTTACCTTAACTGCTCCTTTGATGTCTCTGCAGTGTCACCATGAACTAGCTTTGGTTAAACTTAACAGAGAAGTTCTCTTATTCTCTGGGACGAGCAAGCCAAAGCGAACTGAGAGCTTGTAGCCTGGAGAAGTAGTCGTGTATGGCGAGAAGCGCACGAGCAGACTGATGAGTTGTCAATATTCGGTGCATTTGTTGAAGTGTCTGTTGTCGCAGATTATCGGCCTGGAATTCGAGAACCCAAGTATAATGCAGAGCAGGAAGAAAAAAGTAGTCATTTCGATAAAACGGTAACAGCACGGGACGGAATCATAAAGGGCATTGCAAAGTACAAGCACGTAAATGTGTGCTTATAAAAGGGAACACACAGCCATGGAGTTCTTGGAATGCTAAAACATAACGATGTGAAAATGGAACATGTGGATGCTTGAATTTCATATGATAATTTCCATTTTAGGTCAAGAACAGATTGCTTTATTACCATATTACAGAAAAACGATATGAAACAAACAAAAATCAGATCATTTTGAAATGATCCATTAAGGATTAAACGATTCATGGAAGTGGTCACATAAAAAAACAAGTTTTTTCTTTCCTTTTGGATTTCAACAGTTTGCAGGTGTGCGAGATTGAACTATCAACCTTCGGAATGGAAATAAGTATCTTATCCACTAAACTATGCTTGTATGTGGATTAGTAACATAGAAAGCAAGTTTTGAATCTGTTAGTATGAAACAATGGCCCTTACTCTGTACTTGGTGGGGCAATTCTAGGGAAGTAGGGAAGGGGAGTAGCAAGGAAGCAAAGTTTCAAACCTCACCAAAATGGAAAACAAGTAAAAAGGAGTACATATACATAGATAATATATATATTGTTGAAAGGCTTACTTGGCGTATAAAGCCCTCGAGGGTCCCAAGTTTACCCATGGCCATGGCCATTTGACCCATGTAGTTTGCGACGTTCCCTGACGAACCGGAGGAGCCGAGCGCTCCACTCGACAATGTCTCTGCCAGGGACTGTTGCAAGGCCTCCATCCCTTGTGATAATGCATCTTCTGCCTGCTGCGATGATTGCTGCAAGTTTGTGATTCCCACCAACTGCTGCTCTGTTAGAGGCTCCAGTTGATTTACAAGAAGCTGCAATACTATCATTCCTTACTAACTTCTAGAAGCATAGAAAAATGCTCAGATGAAGAACACAAAACATAAACAATATTATCATTCACAAGGAGAGTCATAAAATAACCAGAATCGAGTGTTCCTTGCAATCACAAAGAAATGCTTAGACGAAATGCACAGTAGTAACTTTCTAATATTGGTTCTAATAGTTGAAATGATATTAAAACATGACCATATCCATATTATCCTTCCATTGTTTTCTTCTAAGATAGCCTTAGAAATCCTTTTCTCCAGCTACCACCGTCCACATTAGCATATTTGGCCACCACCATCCCGGTTTTTTGCTCTTTTCTTTTTACATATGTATAGAGAGAGAAAGCATTAATCACCTTTAGGAGCTCAGATGAACGAAAACCCCCGAGCCAAAGAAAACATCTTTCTGCAGGTGTTTTCCACATGCCTGATAATAAATGGAAAACGTCAACCTTTGCTGCATTTCCCTTGAGCCTAAAGAGCTCATCATAATGAACCAAGATGCCATCGACAACAATACGCAGTTCCGGGTCACTTGCATGAGAATTAACAGCCGATCTCAATTCGTTCAATTGACGGTTGTGATCTTCAAGCCATCGGGCATATTCTACATCAAATGCCATGGCCCCTACAAAAAGATAGTAATGTATACATCAGTTCATGTTGCAGCAAAGAAGAGGGCCAAATTAGAGGGAAAAATCACGAACACTTGATTCTATTCTTTAAACAGACAATGGGCACAAAATCTTGAACGTGCATTTCTTTTTTATAAGAAACAATGCTTTATCATTCTTCCTCCTTCCCTTTTTTCTCATTTTCATTAATTACCATCTCAAACAAACATTTCAGGGTGTGAAACAGGCAGCAAATTGAAGAAAATCTTGAGCAAATTGATTGAATGATAAAACAGAAGCCAACATCTATTGAATTAGAAGCTTTAGACAAACTAAGGGCCCATTTGATAAAGTTCTTGTTCTCTGTTACCTGTTACTCGTCCTGTTTTTTGTTTCCTGTTTCTTCTTTTTTAAGAACAAGAAACAGGAATATGTTTGATAACTATTTTCGTTTCCTGTTTAGAGACAGAAACTTGTTTGATAACTATTTCTTGTTTCTTGTTTTTTTCTTTTTTTTCTTTTTTTTTTTTTTTTTTTGGGGTAACAATATAATATAAAAATAGAAAATATGTCATACATTAAATATCGAAAAAGATATTATCAAAAGTTTATGTCATATAATACAAGTCTCGATGACAACTAAATATAATAACAAAGTTGTATCATATCCTTCATATATGTTGCCCAAATTTGATCGGCGTTTGATCTCTAACTCGAGTTATTTGTCTTAAATAATATCGAGTCAAATCCAACTTAAATATATTATTATGTAAATGTCGTGATTGTAAAATATTAAAATTAAGCTAAATGAATGTCTTAGTCAGCAAAGTTTATATATTGTAAAATTCTACTCGATTACAGATATACTAAAAATATTATAATTAAAATAATATATAAACATACATATTGCAAAATTTAATACTCAAAAGTTGAAGTATAAAAGAATTAATATGCATAATGAAAATTAAAACAATACATAAATCTAAATATTGGAGAATTTTAAAATTCAAAATAAATAAAAAAACATAAATATGACAGAATTATTTTTGTAAATAACAAAATTAATAAATAAAATATAAAAGATGGAAATAAATATAAAACAAAATAAAAGTGCCCATCTTGGGAGTTGAAATTTGAAACATAAAAAAATTAATATACATATTAAAAATTAAAATAATATATAAATTTAAATATTGGAGAATTTTAAAATTCAAAATTAATAAAATATATAAATCTAAATATAGCATCATCATTTTTGTAAATAACAAAATTAATAAATAAAATATAAAAGATGGAAATTAATTATAAAAGAAAAAAACCAATTAAAAGTGTTTGTCTTAGGAGTTGAACACACAATCAAAAGGTGGAAAGGAATATGGGCATGCATAACTACCAATAAACCAAGATTGAGTTTTGATAAATAAAAAAAACAGTATTATACAAAATAGAAATGAAACAGGGAGTAGTAGTTTCTCAAATTTAGCCCTATTTTCAGAAACGTTTCTCAAATTCTAAAAACAAGAAACGTGAACGGTTATCAAACAAGTTAGTTTCTTAAAAATGAGAAACAGAAACAGGAAATGGAAACATTACCAAACGGGTCCTAAACAATACATCTTAAAAGTACAGAAAGGAGATACAAATATTAGAAGGGAGAGATGGAGTACCATTTCCACTCATTGAATGGGTCTGGTCACCTGAACTTGATATGAAAATTCCCTATGAAGAGGTATGACAAAGATGAGCATAGTGAAATATAAGTGCTGTAACTGAAGAAAGTGATCATTACAAAACAGATGATGAAAATATCGTTATGTTCATTTGATGGAAAATAATAAAATATAACCTGCTGTCGTGCTCGCTGAAGCTCCTGCTCGAGTTGTGTCAACTTTAATCGACTGCTCTCTAACTGTTGAACATACGCCTGCACATGGATGTGATGCAACTCAATAGGGAAAAATCATAATAAACAGGGGATACATGCAACCAAATTAAAAGGCAGTGCATGTACATGTTGATACAAGATGGACAAAATTTTAAAAACGAAGGTTGTCAAATCCCAAAGAAATGCATGTCATTCAATGAACCTACTCCACATATCACAGAGCATCTTCCAACAGAATCCTCCTTTTTATCTCAAGAAGAAAAAAGTTCAATCAATAAAAATGGCCCTTATCATTGATTCATTACGGTTTTATTCGCAATGTTACCGTAACAAACCATGTTGATAAATTTATTCAGCAGCTTACACCTAGGTTATAAGCATTTTGGTGAAAGCAAGCTACAAGGAGAAAAATAAAAACATATTAATGGATGGTTAATGCCTACGCTAAGCTATTGATTGAAATTTGTATAACTGAGAAAAGAGAAAGTAATACTAGCACAAAATATCATGAGGAATGGCATTGATCAATTACCATCCACCTCAAAGGTATATAAAATCAAATCCAAATGTTAAAAATATATTGCAAAGATGTGAATTTATTATCCAACTGAACTAAGTTACTAAACTACAATAATGAAATGAAGTATAAATTTGAAACCATACTTTTTTCCTCAATCGGCTTTTCCTTGCAGCCTCACGATTTTGTGCTAGACGGCGAAGAGTCTGCAAATGATTATTGTATTGCTTAGTGAAACATCATCTATACATATTTTGATGAACTCAAGAATTAATTAGAAAAGTGATCCAAAGAATACAACCTTCTGATCAGTTTTATCCTTTGATCTGTCACTAGAATCAGAAGCCACAGCAAGAGTAAGTTGGCCCCTATCAGGCTGCAAAATAAAAGGCAACATCAAATTTTCATTAACTAGAGAACAAAAATTATCCACGCCTGCATCTCATAAAAGAAATTTTGTATTGAATGCCTGAGAATAAAAATATCATAAACAACAAATACACTGAGGATGAAGGGGCTGGGTGATGTGAATGTGAAGTAGTACATTACCCTCCGGCTTTTTTCATCTGTGTCCCCATCTGTTGAGATATCAGTCCTGGGACTGCCGTCAGTAGCCATGGAAGCCCACTTCTTGTTTATATAATACCAATCAATATGGCAACCTAATGTGATAGAACCCTATGATGAACCAAGCTCTGAAACTCACATAAAAAGTGGATTTATCAGCTGAATCCGGTGGACTTGTGTCAACTACGGAGTTATGTCAATGAACCTAACAATAATTAGCTAAAACAAAAGGAGTATCCTCTGGCAACAAAAATGTTCATAGTCAATTTGTAGTTTAAAAATTAGGAGGCCTTCTGGTAGTTCCCTTATCTTTAGTTTGGGAGATACCTTCTTCCCTATCAATCATTTTGTATCCATTTTGTTCTATATAGAAAATGTACCTAATTTATATTTTCTAAAAAATCCAAGACTTCACGGTCACTTGAACTATCTCAGCCTTGGCCTTTTCCTAAAACATATATACATATATAATTATGTCTTCCATTAAAAAAATAATAATCCATTTCTAGGCTTTCATCAACTCATTTCCAGCACATAGCATCTCAGCATCAGATTGATTACACTATACCCAGAAATAGTGATCAATATCTACTTCCACTATAAGTTGAGGAACCACATATTTGCATATTCCTGAATGGAAAAATCCTTTTTTTAAAAGCTTCCATAGAAACCAAATATTAGTACATATTTAATTTGATTGCACTCTTCTTGGCATGGTGTAATTCATTAGGTTTCTAGAAATAATAGATAAAATAAAGAAGAAACAAATAAGGATGAAGAATACATTTAAAAAGAACCCAAAACACAACAGTTCTAATCCCAGTTCACTAAGTAATGCTAGATACCAAGAGAAGCTTACATTAAACAAATCCCCATGAACGGATGGAGAACCACTTGGTTTAATAGCTTCCTCTAAAGGATGACCACTTGATTTCTCACATGTCCCAAATCAGAAATGCGATAAGAGTGGATTGACCGTCTTCCTGTGCAACTAAGAATAACAACCCATCAATTCATGACTTTATCCATCAAATCTTATTCCGTCCTCAACAGCATCTTTTGAAGAACCTTTGGTGGTAGAGGTGTCTTTTTCAAAATTTTAAAGGATTGCTTTCGTGCTTCCAGCATAGTACCCTACTACCCCATAATGGTTTATGTGATTATACCCTGAATATAATTCTTTTCAATTGAAATGCCTGTGCGTAAACTACTTGAGGTTAGGGGAGATTACTCACCTTCCTTTCCTTCGAATTTCTTTTCATGGTTAAAATATGTCATGTGGGCCACAGAATGCTTAAATATAACATAGATTGTATAAACTCATGTACCTCAAATAGGTCCACTCCATACAGACAATGTGAAACAAATACACCAATGGAAACATGTCATGAGACAACAAAATGCTCTACAAAAAATATATATCATATAAAACTGATGTTGCTCAAATAGGTCAACTCCACTTAAACGATTGAAAAAAAGAGAAAAGAAAACATTAACCAAGGCGAGGAAAACATGAACAAGTGATATGCCTCACTACTCAAGTGTAGGTGTACATCAGAAAAGAGAGGGGAAAGGGCATGATGGTGGTTATTCATGTACTAATTAATTATTTGTAACACTTGTAACTAATAGTTGTAACAGAAGAAGGGAGGAAGTGGGGTGAGTGGGATGTAAGGGGTAAGTCAGTACAGGAGTCACATAAGTGTTGCCTATGACGTAATTCTCAGCATTCAGATTTTGGAATCCAATTGTTGGGATAGTTTCTGCTGTCTCTCGGATTAAGCTGGTTTAAATCAGTGGATTGGATCTATGACTGAGATAACTCTGTCCACGAGGAGAGGACAGAAAATTGAAGAAGAAGCAGATCTTAAGAAATTTTGGGAAAAGGAACTTCAAATCAATGAACCAAATCAACTTCAAAGTGTAATACTTTTCCTGTTTTATACTGAACAACAATAAATTAAAAAAGTACAGTCAAGCTCGAGTATTCACAACATCAGATACATACCGCATTTATCAATCCCAGGCATCTAGAGTATCCTACACAGAACTTCAGAAAGGACCAAACAAGAGAAATGTACAATCTAAGTTCATTTATAACATCTTCTCATCTATTTCTTACTTGTCTGATAGCAGAAGGATTAAGATACCAAAATAACAAAATATTAGAAAAAGGTTGCAGTATCCTTCATATATAGAAAGAGCACTAAACATAAAAAGGGAACTTGAAACAAGTTAAAAGAAAACCAGAAGCTTTGAAATTGGCAACAAAATACAAAAACTGTATATAAGAAAGGCTCCATCAAACAAAGAAATATGAGAAATCCTCCCGCCTTCCAAAAAAGTGCAGGCAAAAAGACTATTCAACTATCAGTAAGTATAAAAACAAAAAAATAAATAAAAAGAAAAAAGAATGAAGAAGAATTACAAAAATTTAAGCTGAATAACTAGGATAATGCATCTCTATGCTTAGCATACATCAATTTTCAAATTCTATTCTAACCTTAAATCTCTGAAGAATATCCAAAACTGTTTGTCCACAAATTTTTAGCTTTACCGAGGCAAAAAACTAAGGTGACATATTACACAGGCAAGAGAAGATCAACTAAAGAAAAATACAGATCCACTCCAAATATTACTCCAGCCATCAGAGGGATACCGGAGTCGTCTAAAACTGAACACCAAGCAGTCAAATCTCAGATTGCACAGAAACAAAATTCAGTACTAACAAAAAGATAAGCTGATGCCAGGAACGACAGTTGAACAACAGAAACATCGGAACGAATTCTCAACCAGTAATTACATCAAACCACCCAAGAAACTCAAGAAACCAAGTGATTAGAAAGAGTGAATCTGCTAAATTGTCAACGGGGCTACAAAAAGGACCAAGTTTCATACCGACCATTAAACTCATGACTAAGCTAACGCAAAGAAAGCAGTGGCACCCACGATTCCCCAAAACATTGCGAGTCAAATAGAAGTAATTTCAGCACTGTGAGAAACCCAGATACCCAAAATCAACAAGACCCCAAAAAACAATCAACCACTATATATGTAAGTTAGGCAAACACCCAAATGGCCAAAATCAGCTAAAAATTGTAGCTCACTGAATTAAAGACCTACTTCAAAACTTGCTGATGATTACTAGTTTCTTCCTGAAACTCACCTGGGTAACTAACGAAGACGATAATGCTACTGGGTCTTCACTGGCATCTGTTTGGATGAATCGTAAGGGGGCCTGAGGGTGTTGAGGGGTTTGTTCAAGGCCACGCCAATCTCCAGACGAACCGTTGCGTGAAAATGTTCCACTTTCCAAGGACTAATTGTCTGCAATTACTGTTTCTTTTGTATATATATATTTGAAGGATTAGCCCCTTTTGACGTGAGTTGTCTTTTAGCCTTCGAAAGGCTTTTTTTACTTCGTCTTCGACGGTGTCAGAAAGGCGAAATTCAGAAAATAGTGCGACGCCAATTTGACGAGTCTCCAATTTTGGGCTTCTAGTTTAGTTTATTGTCAGTAAACGAGCAGTAATCAAATCTGCCGCTATGATTTGTGCAATTTTTTTTCCTAAGTGTTTGTTTTGCCATTCAGAGATGAATATCAAATATGACCCACTTTCAAAGTTTAAATCTTCTTTCCATTTCAAAGGAAAATGATGTTCTTTTATAGTTCAAGGAAGAAAAATGAAATATTTACTTTTGAGATGATAATCGATAGTCTTATTTATTGTTCTTAATAGTTAGGAGGATCCAAAATTATACAAATAGTTTTAATTTTTAGTTTAAGTATAGAAAGAACTCAATAGTGAGTCACAATCAACTTATTAAATTAAAAAATTGTAGGAAATAGATGGATACAAGACGAGTGTTCAAATGTATTGGATATTGGAAAGATATTAATAGAAAAAGACAAGAAAAGTTCACTTTCCCTTCCAAGGGGTAGACCAAGTAATGGCAATTTTAAACTAATTTAATTCATTGGATAAATAAAAATTGTGATATGGCCATGCAATTTTTAAATAAAAATTTTCTTAAAAATAGCAACACAAAACTAAACACAACCTATGAAATAATAAAACTATTTCATCGATTAGATTCTCTAAAAATCATATGTGCAGATTTTCTTATATGATTCTCTCAACAATTAAAATTTTATATCTTGTTAGATTCTCTCTATCTTTTGTGAGTCTTTCAGTGCTCTTTTTGCTACCAATCCATCATTTATTAGACTAAATAAGATGTCAATATACTATATTATCTACTAATGAAATGAAACTACAACATCACTTTTGATCTTGGCTAATTCTAGAGTCTTTTTTGTGATGATCTAACAGTAGGATTTGCAATCTCGTGGTTTAACAACTTGGTGACTCTTCAAGAGAATTGTAATTCATCCTAATCACTCGAGTTGACTATGTAAAGATAGTAATGAGTCCCTCAATGATGATCATAGTCACAAGTATCTTTATACCGCATTTTGTTGTTAAGTTTTTCAATTCAATTAGTCAAACTCTTCCTAAGTTTGCCTCTTAATTTAAACTCTTTCCATGCCTCAATTTTGTTCATTGCTCAACATTGCATGATGATCAGTATCTAATTTCCAAACAATCTCCTTCAAGAATCTCCACTCTTCAGTAGCTACAAATTTCTAAGTAGTCTTTCATTTCCAACACACAAAGAGTCAATTTGGATCTTTTTTAAACTTGTAAACTTTCTTCTACGTGAGATTATGTATAGATTTTCCAATAACAAGTTTTAGTTTTTCGTAAGGCTTTTTGCCTTTTCAAAATATTTCCAAATTTTGCTAGTCAAATCTAAGTTAGAAGAGGAAACTTTCACCATCATCCCTAAATAATCAATTTCATAATCATGTGCTTGGTTGTGACATGTGTAGGATATCCTTCAATGGTCTCCGTTCTAATTTTTCCTGATATAATAAAAATATGATGAGTTTGCATTAATTAAAAAGTGACATTTTAGTGTTTGAGAGTTGAAAAATAGTTCTAAATGATCCTAAATTAACTCATTCGTTGACTAAAATAAATGGCATGACATATTGAAGTGACAAATTTTAAAGGGTAAAATACACTTTTTGGTCTTTGAGATTTGAGGTTGATGTTTCTTTGGTTCTTGAATTTTCAAAATGCACGCTCTCATAAGGTATGGAAAAATATTTGAAATAGTCCCTAAACTTATTTGACCATTAGTTTACTAGTGCAAATATTAGATTAAATTTTTTATGATGGTATATGTGAGTTGTAAACTCTTTTTTTCATCCTTATTCTCTTCTTCTCCTTCTCCTTCTTCTTTTTCCGTTTTATGATGGTGTAGTTCTAAATGATCCTAAACTCATATGTGGTTTTTTTATTATTATTTTGATATGAATGGTGGGTCTAACTAGTTCCAAAAACAATTGTTGAGAACGATGGGCTTTTGGGATATTGGTGATGGGAGTAGAGAGACTAATAGTCCCTGCAAGTATACATTGCTGAAAATTAGTATAAAGTAAACAAAGTCCAAGTATCAAATTCCAAGGAAATAGATTATAAGATTTCAATTAAGCATATAAAGATCAGTAATCGAGATAAAAGTGATTGTATTATGTTCGTGCTTTAAAAAAAAGTGAAAAAAAAGGGTAAAGTATTTTGGAAAGATAAGGAAACACAATAAGATAAAATGTTGTTAAAAATAATGAAAGAAAATAAGAAATCAAAACTCAAGAATTGCTTCCACCTTGCCAAACTGCTTGATTAACTAGACTTAGTCACAACTTGGCATGTCTAGATGCAAAATCTAGCCTTGTTTGAAATACTTTTAGAAGCCTAAGCAATTAAACACATATTTTCACGATTTTATGAGTTTTGCTATGTCTAGAGTCTTAAATGAAATTCTATGTCTAGATTTTTCTTCTATATTGCTTTATGAATATAGTATATTATCCAAATTATCCAAATTGAATATAATATGCTAAACTACTAGGTGGCCAATTTAAGTTAACAATAAATATTAAAATCAATAAAAGCAAATGAAATTAAGTGTCGAGCAAGTAGCTAGAATACTGGCGAAACTTTTATCCCTTTTCTTAGGGTATCCACATATTTGAATAAGAAATAGTTCACAGACTTCAAATCTTAATAAATAAAACTTTAAAGCAATACAAAAATCGCTCTATAGAAAGTCAAACTTAAAACAAGACATGAACGTGAAAAAAAATGTAAAGAAGCAAAAGAATGTAAGTCTTTAAAGTGTACTCCTTTATCTAGTTTTTATCTTTTTTCGAGCGTTTACACTTATTTATGAAACATTTGTTAATTTTTGGGTCTGACCTACAACAATTTAAGGTCTTGGTAAAAAAAAAAATGGATTCCCTAAAATTATGAGTCCATGGAGAATGATTTATTTGTCTGTATCTTAAGTTGGAATTAGAAAAATCATCCACCAAATGACCGGACAACTTTACGACTTCATGTTCCTCCAACACACCATATTGAATCATGGCATGTAATTCATCAGACTTGTAAATGAACAAGAAAATTTGAAATACATTTGTAAAAGCTTCAAGGTAGCTTGAACGAGTGCTTATAACCAAAAACATTGCCTACGTAATCCTGAACATCGCTGTTAGTTCTACTACTTGATTCTTCATGATTGGTTGGCGAAGGGGAAAAGGGACTCTTGAAAACAATCCTCTGTAGATGTTCATTAGTATGCACAGTACTTCGTAATGTGCATACATTGCTTGGATCTGAAGATTCAAGTTATTCATCATTCATATTTTCTGCATGCCATTTGTTGAAACCAATTACAAGGGCATCCCTCATCCATGCGTGCCTGCATTTTTCAATTGCCTCAGGTATGGTCACCCAACTTCTGTTTCTCGTGTTTTGCTCTGGCCAGAACTCAAGCTCCTCATTGACAAATAAAGCATACATTGCTGCTCTACACAATCCATCCGGACTAAACTCATCTTGCTGTGTTTTACTCTTGAAGTGATAGTCTCCCAAGAAACCCTGTAAAGCAAGATTTTAACAAAAAAAAAAAAAAAAAAAAAAAAAAAAGAAGAGAGAGAAAAGTTGTGCATCTCCTCCCCTAAGAGGAATTGCTCTCATCTTCTAAATTCTACACTTCAACTTTTAAGTAGCAAATCTTTTTTTTTTTTCACACTATCACTTTAATAACTACACTTCTTTTATTGTTGTAAGAGATTTGAAAGCCCATGGGAATGGGAACACCTATTGTCCCTATGGTCCGGCCCGACCCGACCTTCAAGTCATTTGGTGTCCCTTCAACGAATATTAGTTATGTTTCTAGAAAGAGAAAAGAATAGAAGAGGAAAAAAGAAATATTAAATTAAGAGTAAAAATAAATGTTTCAGACATCAAACAATCCTAACATAAATGTAACATTCAATAACTAATCTGACATTATTACCTATTCACAAAGAAGTGCGAAAAAGAACATGACTAAAGCTTATTCTTTCTTATAGTTCTCCAATTTGGACGTTTTAGTTAATGTGAAAAGAATAAAAACAAAACAAAACATTTAAAACATTACAATATTAAATGAAACCAAGTAAAGTCATAAGAAGTTCTACTTTGACCTCCAAATGTTGAGGTGAGGTGTCATTCTTATCTCATTCATCCTTGAAACTTGAAAGCAATGCATTTTCAGAACTCACATCAATAAGATAATGCTCTTGGATATGCCAGCTTTTGTGATAAGAAATCATTTCAGCAAACAAAATAGCAAGATATAGAAAAGAGGGAGGGGAGGGCGAGGCATTCTCCCCTAGGCCAAGGAAATAGGGAAGGAATATGATCTTTATTGCACCCCAAGCTGACATGTTTTGCAAATAAGGTAAGTGGTCTAATCAATTGAGCTTATTGCATGACTTTATCATCAAACATATAACAATCTCCACAGTTTACATGGATAAAAACTACTACATAATAAATAATAAATTTGATATAAACTAACTTAGGAGAGAAAAAATATAGAGAGAGGAGGAAAAAAGGAAGAACGACAATCAAATAACCACAGTTAGGTGAACTTTCTATGGCTTTTCTATTACTTGATTTTTGGTCTCTTATGGATGGAAGATATAAGAAAGGCAATTCATGTTTCTTTAAGTATAAGATTGTAGTACTCATTGTCTATCCACTCATATTAATAAAAGATAAAACACGGCAAGTTACTAATTGAATATATTTGTGCCAAACAATTTATCTTCTTTTCATGCACTTGGCAAAAAATTATCCACTTCTGCAGTTCTACTTCCTAATATTGTCGCCAAACAAGATTTTCTATATCCAATCATGCATTACATGTCATACTTCGATACTCAAAATGAGGAGGTAAAACGGGAAAAACAAAGCATCCTATTAACAGAAGAGTCTAAGAAAACCATCCAATAGGTGTGGATCAAAAAGAGGTTGTAATCACAAGAAGGGTTCTTATAGAGCTGCAAAGAAAATCATTAAATCCTACTATCTTCCAAAGATAAACTTCTCTTGTCCCTTCAAAAGCCTATAGCATTTCTTTCCAGCCAAACCCAAAAAAAAAAAAAAAAAAAAAAAAAAAAAAAAAAACTTTCCAGACATCATAGTTCACTTCATTCCAGCAAAACTTTTTCCTCGGTGAGAAAATAGCTCTCCAATTTCCCTGAAGATGGCATTTAGTCATATCTATCAGCCAGGTAATAGGCTCAATATCCTCCTGGACGTCCACTTCATATCTCCCACCATAAGTTTCCGGGGCCTTAGGGTTGGCCTGCATCTTTTCTGACCGACATTGTTCTGGAGAAGCAAAGTAATCCTTCCTCGGTCCTTCTAAATCTAAATTGACAATGACAAAATACTGCAGTTCATCGTGTTCCTAATGCTACTTCTAGCCGCGAAGTTTCCTTCTATCGAAAAAGATGCTTTTCCTTTTGGGGGGTGGGCAGGGCATGGATCAATGACAAGCAGGGGAGGGTGACAAGTTACTATTGGAGGTCTGAGTTTTTTTTTTCCCCTTCTTTACAAAAAATAGATTTTTGCAGGGGAACTTTAAAACTCTCTTCCGCTTTCTTTTCTTCAGTTTTGGATTTTCTGACACCTTTGCAAGAGCATAACTATCAAACCCTCCATTTCCAAATAGAAAAGGTCCCACACCCCCTCCCAAAAAAGTGGTTATAAAAATTGTCTGCTAACCCATTTATTATTATTCTGTCCTTCCATCGGGAAAAGAGAAGGGTTTATTAGGTTTCAAATGACATAGATAAGCACTTCCAAATCCTTATATTTCATACCAGAGCAGCAAATCTTTCACCTGTCATTATCATCTTTCCTTGGGTTCATTGTTCTATGCCTTTGAATTCAAAGACATCTCACTGTGGTTTTTGTCAGCTAAGCATATGGGCAGTTGTATCATTGAAAATAAGAGAACTGCGACCTTTCTTTGAACAAACCTCCAACAAGAACGACCAACCACTTTTCCAACATAGAAGAGTCTTGCATGAGAGAAGGCTACAGTTTGGACTTAAAAACTTCTCCTCCTTCCCGAAGGAATAAGGTGAGAAAAGTTTTATTTGTTTTTAATGGTTGCTACCACTAACTCTTTCAGGGATAATCTTTTCTTAGCATACTTCCCAGAGCTTCCACCCTCTTCCCAATGTTAATTAAAGGCTCTATTTAACAGAGGGTTTATAATCTTGATCCAACATCTATATGAAGGCAACATATGTCAACCTTCCCATGATATCCTTCATTCTAAAACGCAGTTATGCAAGGTAGACCCATCCCCCATTCGATAACTGCCTAGGTTCATCATTTGAAGCATAAGAAGGTAAACAACTTTACATAGATGAAAAGGGTTTAACATAATAAGGACTCGCTAACTCTTGAGGAGTTAAGAGAATCTTGTATCAGTCACCAGGGAAGCATTACCTAATTATCACAATAGCTCTGTACGCCTTATGTTTAGACTGATTGTTGGATTGGGAACACTTCTCTCCCCTAGGACTTGACTTCCCCACTGTTTCTTCAGCTCTCACACCAACAAAATCTCTCTCCATAAGGCGTGTCTGGAATACTACATTAAATTCTTGGAACCTTGGTTTCAGGAAGAACCTTTTAGAAGAAGAAATTGAAGAATGAACTCTCCTATCGTAAGCTGGACAATTTTTTGCCCAACAATTATGGTGCGTCATGCCCTAACTTTCTCATCTGCTACATTACAATTGATTGGTAGCCTTAGATTCTTATCAGCAAAAACCTGATAACTTCAGTCTTTATCCTAACTATATCCGTTATACTAATGTCGAGATAGCGGCAATCATTACTCCTTCATAACAACAAAAACGATCTAATGGAAAAAGAAACTACTTGCATAGCCCTACAGAAAGGTATTAAAAATGATAAACCATACACTCTCAAGCACTCCTATTTCAACCATATATTCTTTATATATGTTATATGGAAGGACCTTCAATTTTCACCAAAAGCAATGAGAACAGAGCTATCACTATCATAGAGTATCATCAAAATTTTGAAGCTCAAGAAAAATAATTGCAAATGTTAAATTAAAATACTATTTCACCATAAGTTCACCACGAACACCAGCTTCTTCAATAGCTTCCCTTACAGCAGCCTCCTCCACTGTCTCGTCATTCTCCCAGCCTCCCTTTTAGAGAAAATGCTGATGTTAGAGATAAAATAAGCTTGTATACTTTCTTCATATGAGAGAAGCAAAAAAGCAGAAGTTCAACCTTAAGTTCCCAACACAAAACGTTGCAAACTATGAGATAATATATACGGTCAAAATCAAATCAAATCTATGTAATCTCATTTTGGATTTTTTTTAAACAAACTCATTTTGAAATAAATAATAAGTTCTGTGAAAGTTAATGGAGGAGGGGAATAGTTTCATACCTTTGGGAACAAGAGGCCCGGTCCACTAGGTGTGTCAATCATAAGCACCTCCACTTCTTTATCTGAAATTTCATCACTACTGCCATCGGAACTTCTATACCTAAAAGGAATACACCTACAAAAGAACAGCAAAATTAGCATCAACAGATAATGCAGGCGAGGCACTCCTATCATATGGTAACCTCATGGCTAGACATGAAAGTGATCATACAGGCATCAACTGCATTTCAAAATTTAAAATAAAACATAAAAACTTTATGTATTGTGAACAATATACAAGATCAATGTACAAGAGCAGCTCCGAAGTATATAACGCTATGCATAAGGGAAACTGAGTTAAATTTCAAGTGAAGCATCACTTATTAACAACAAGAAAGTATTAAGAATTAATTTTTTTTTTAAAAAAAAAAAGGTATAAGAGAGAATGATGAGTTGTGAATAAAATACAGCATCATAGGAGATGTACAGGAGCAGCACCAAAGTATATAATGCAATGCAAAAGGGAAATTGAGATAAATTTCAAATGAGCCATCACTTATTATCAATAAGAAAGAATAGAAGGATAAAAGAGCATGATGCTATTCCAGTTATTCAGATTTATTCTCAACATTTCTCAACGTCGTTTCTACAATGTGAAGACAGGACAAAGAGGGAAGAAATTATTTTTTATTTTGTGGGACGCATATAAATGGCCAACTTTGCATCAAGTCATCAAGAATCCAATACACTTTAGCCAAAAGGCAATGCACTAATCACAAAAATCCTGAATCAGCTACCATATAAAGGACACATCATGTTTCCAGCGTATAGAAATTACAGACTTCCTGGATTCCTTGTTTCCGGTTGGTGCCAGTCCAACCATCATCTGGCCGCCCATCCACCATAACAACCACTAAGTTATCACCAAAGGACTTTGTTTGACAAATTAATATTGTAGATACTCAACCACGAATCAAATCTGACAGAACTTCTACTCTTAGGTCTGAATCGCTGATGATTAAAAAGAGAGAAAAACTAAAAATTCTGCAGACCTAAACTAAAAAATTCCTAGTATCTCATGACCTAAATGACCCCACTGGATCTCACTGAAATATAATGGTCCATAAAGAAAAAATCAAAGAATCCACTACAATAACAACTTGAAAAACATAGGTAAAATCGCTAATGCCCCTGCTATCTTTAAAATTTTCCTTAGCTTCTGTGGTAATTGGAAAGAAGGTGGTAATTTATCTTCATCTTCGCAATGACATTACTACCGATTTCAAAATTGTTTGAAGCGCAACAGTATCAGAAACGTAGAAATTAGGGCTCACCAAACCAACCAATCAAATTCCCAGTGTTACACGTCATATATCAAGAAATTCTCCGATCCAAATCCAAACATCTCGAAACCCCTAATCAATAAAAGAACCCACCACCAACAAATCACCAACCACCAATATGCAAACAAGAACCACAGTGAAAATCAAAGCAGTCAATTTCCATCAGGTAGTCAAAAAAAAAAAAAAACGTAAATGACAATGACGACAGCCTCATTTTTCACCAAACTTCGACAAGAATGGTCCACGAAAACGACTAAGAAGCTAGGAGAGACACAGAGATACAAAAAAAAAAAAAAAAAAAAAAAAAAAAAAAAAAAAAAAAAAAAAAAACATCAAATAGCTGAAGTCTACGAAACTTAAAATATATATATATATATTGGTGGGAATGTACCCAGCAATAAGGCGACAACCGGCATCGTACCGCTGCTGATGCCGTCCAGTGCGGGCCACCAAATCAGACATGCTAAAGAAATATATATGATATATATAACCTATCGTCCGTCGGGTTCAGAGTTTTGAGAGGAATGCAAAATCCTGAACATTGCTACAGCAGTGGAGAAATTCGGCCATTGTCCATTTCTTTCAGAATGGAGAGTTGAAGAGGATCTCGAACTCCATGGAACAGTAGCGAGATGAATGAGGATTGTTAGGGCAGAAAGGAGAGAAACCCAGATGGAGAAAGTTGCGGCTGAAGCGGATCTGGCGGTGGGGTTGGGTCAAAGCAGGGGAAGGAGAGGGATTTGGGATTTGATGGTCAAAAGAGAAAACAGTGGGTCCGTTTTCGGGAGAATCCGGTGGAATCAGCACCAAGGAAATATAAATGGAGGGGAAGATGACCGTTGAGATCAACGGGTAAGGGCAAAATGGTAATATCCGGTGGGTGTTTTCTGTTGAATGGAAATGCGATAATTTTGGTTAATTTTGATGGCGGGGTTGGTTTGGAAGCTTTGAAGTAGTCATTTCTCGTGCGCTGTAAAAAAAGCTATGGATTTTTTCAAACACTTGGATTCCGTGGGCCAACATTATTACTTTTGTTTCCTTTTCTTTTTTCTTTTTTTTCCTTCCCCTTTTTAAATAAGAATAAAGCTAAATTCAACTTTTAATTTAGATAATAGGATAGGACAAATATCAATTTATAGTTCGAAGATTCTATATCGAAATTTTTTTAAAAATTTTAACTATTTTTTTAGATTAAAATATTATTTTGGCCCTTACAGTTTAAGGTTTATTCAATTATTATCTCTGAACTTTCAAATGTCTAATTTTAGTCCTTATACTTTGAATAAATTTTAAATTTAGTTCCTAAGATTTGTTCAATTATTGTCGATGTACTTTTAAATATCTAATTTTAGTCTCTATATTTTTAATAAATTTTAAATATAGTCCCTACTGTTTTTTATTGTTGATTTTTTTATAACAAAAATTATTTATTAGCATTTTCACTATAAATTTTTAAAACATATTCACATATTATATTTCTTTTCATGAAAATTATTATTATTATTATTTAGTCAAATTCAATAAAAATTATTATTATGATTTAGTCATTTTCAGTGGTGCAAAAAAATTGAACGTCGCAATATCTATAAGATACGTAGATTACTAAATTATAGAGTTGAATTAATTAAAATCTCAAACTAATAATAATTGTTTCAATTTAAATTCAAAATTTTCGTAAATTTATTAATTTATACTTTTTTATATAGTGATCTATAGCTATTTTCATTCAACTCCATTTAAAATTAAGTTATTTTTTCCAAATGTTCTACCTAAATAGCAAGAAGAATTATCATTTACTTCTCTCTAAGGAGGTAGAGAAAATATGAAAATAGCTCAAATTTAATGAAAACTTTTTACTATCTATTTAATTCTCGCATTTTTATATAAATGGCACTAATTATTGCATTTAAAGAAGTTTTATATACATGAAAGTTTTTTTAGAGGAAAGCACATGAAAGTTGTACCTTAACAGTTTTAAAAGCAAAATTCTAGTTGAGTGATTAAATTGATTCACATAAAAAAAAAAAAGAATTAATTAATTGATACAACTATTAGATGTTTTTATTAATACACCTTTGATATTTGTCCTAAACAATAAATATGGTCAATGATATCTAATGTATTAATGGGTATAATGTGATGGATGACAATATTTTTAATTGAAACTCTGGTTTAATGGAAGATGGTAATGATACATATATAGAATAATAAAATTCAGAGAAAATTAATTTATGCATTTAAGCCTTATCAGTTGTATCAATTAAAATGATTAATTAATTATTATGCGGATTAAAACTTTAGAACAATCACGGTCTAATTTCACTTTGATTTCATTTAAAACCATCTCACAATTATTTAAATAAGTTTTTTTCTTCTCCAAAGTGAGAAAATTTATCACTCAATCCTTTCTAAAAAAAAAAATAGAGAAACAATAAACAAATACTAGTAGATGAAAAGTTGTTTGAATTTAAAAAATTCGCTACCATCTATTTAATTTGTGCATATCTCCAAATGAAGTCTTGTACACGTGCAAGTCACATTAACAAATTTAAAAGGAAATTCTAAAAGATTGTCTAAATTAGTTTGCTTATAAAATTTCAAATTTTAAATTGATACAATAATTAGTTTAAAATTTTAAGAAGTACAATTTTTAAAGTTAAGGTATAAATTGACTTTTTTTCTAACATTTATTAAATATTTGTTTAAAATTAATGACTATACCTTACTAAAACCAACATTTTAAAAATATATGGAGTTCAATAAACATATTTAGAGTCATGGTGGTCACCTACCTAGGATTTAATATCCTAAAGGTAAGTTGGCAGCCCGCCTGTTATAGAGTCGAGCGAGTGGGTTGTACCGTGAGATTAGTCGAGGTGCGAGTAAGCTGGCCCGAACACTCACGGATAAAAAAAAATTTAAAAAAAACATGTTTGGAGAATTCTACCATCACAAAATATTTAGTGAGGACTCTAAAATAAATGGATGCTAAAGACTTATTCTCAAATTAGTTAAATATACCTATAAATTTTTAATTTTGTCTAATAAGTCCTTAACATATTTTAAAATTTTAAAACTTACAAATCTATTAGATATAAAATTGAATTTTATGCCTAATAAGACCTAGCTCGTGAATTTTAAAAAATATCAAATACTCAATAACCTATTAGACATAAAATTCCAACTTCAAGGATCTATTGGACACAATAATGAAAGGTCAAGAACCTATTACACGTTTCTTAAAATTCAATGATCGATTTGATACAAAATTGAAAGTTTAGAGACTTATTCGACACTTTTAACGTTAAGTGAGTAAACATATAGTTTAACCTAAAAGGCTAAGACTAATAATAATTTAATAAATAGATAATCCTATTACAATCATGTTTATTTCCCTTTAGTTGCATGAAATCCACCTATGAAAACTCAAGATACTCATACTAAATAGGAAGACATCAAATTCCAGCTAATTCTCATATGGGAAGGCATTCTTGCTACAAAACGCAAGAGATCAGAGTTCAAGCTAGATACCGGCTGGTGGCTGATCGATCTTTTATCATCCAAAACATTAAGGAACTTAGCAAAATTGGGAAGAACGAGCTCTCTGCAGTGAAGATGTAATAAGGGCACCTTGGATAAAACACTCCCCTTCTGCACATCCAACCCTTCTGGCCTTCGCAACTTGTATGGCCTCCCACTTATCGGCTCAACATCGACTCGGGGCATTTGTTTCCACGTTCGATGTACAAACCAACCGTATTTGTAGTCACCAACAATGGGTGTGCCCAGAGCTTCAGCACAATGGATCCGTAGCTGAAAGATGGTAGTGGATATGTACAAAACGAAGTTACTATAGAATAGGAAGGAACATTTACCTCCATAAAAAATCAGATTAGATGAAAAAAGATTAACACTTTCCTTGATGGTTTACAGGATCAGTACTAAAGATCATACAGTTAGGATTTCGGGGAAAAAAAAAAAAATTTGTTGGTCCCTAAATTTTGAGTGTAGTTTCCTTTTGATTTTTAAATTTCAAAATGTTACACTTTACTATCGAATTTTTTAGTTTGATTTCCATTTGGCGCCTACATTCCAAAATGTTACATTTTTATCCATGAGTTTTGAGTGTTTTCATTTGGTCTCTAGGCTTCAAAATTCACACTTTTACCCTTAGATTTTCAACAAGTACTTACCTTCCATCCTTGGTGTTAATGCATATTTATTAATTTAAAATGATTAAATTAAATATAACTATATTATATTAGTTTTCACTAATTTTCCATCACTATTAAAATTAGTTTTAAGAAAATTCACATCATAATTATTGTAAATAAAAATTGATGTCAAAGGTCAAAAGTAAACATGAGTGAAAACTTGAGAGTAAAAGGGTAAAATATTGAAACCTAAGGACCAAATGAAATCTAAACTTAAAACTCAAGGGTAAAATTATAACATTTTGAAATGAAATCTAAGAACCAAATGAAAATATTAACTCAAAGCTCAACAGTAAAAGTGTAATATTTTAAAATCTAGGAACCAAATGAAAACTAAACTCAAAATCTAGGAACCAAAAAGGGAAAGCATAAATTTGAATGTTTTCTGTGCATATAGGGGGGAGAGAGAGCTTGAAGTACCTGATGTTTTCGGCTAGTACGTGGACATAGTTCAATCCATGAACAACCATTTATTGTGGGACCAAGCACACGATATTCAGTGATTGCCTCCTGAGAAGCTTCCAAGGATGTTTTGTTTGCCAAGACAACCCTCTCGGTCTTCCCATCATCAAGAAGCACCTACAATTAATTATAGCACAATTAAAGCAACATGAACTGATCCTCAAGAAACTTGTTTGACCCATATTCTCGAGTTCTATAGGCAGAGTAACAAAAACCGCACATAAACCAACTGCCAACCACTGCACCTCTGGTACATGATTGTATTATAATTATCAACTTATCAGGAAAAGACTGAGAATCATGAATACTGTTCCTAGAGACAGAAATAGAGAGAGAACCTTTGACAGAGGAGCAGAGATTAAGCCTTCTCTTTCTCTGGGACAACCAATTACTAACGCCCAATACTTTTGATATGTTGCATTACATGCCTCGTCCAAAGCCTAAAATCGTTGTCGCTAAAGTTTGAACAATCAGAAATACTAGAACATTTCTTAGCCATAGTTACTAGATAATTGACAAATGACATCTTGAAGATAAATGCATTTTTGGCATTTTTTAATTAAGCACCTTACATGTAGATTTCGCATTTCTTATATTGCCAAATAGCCATTGCAGGTGGGCTACACTTTCCTTTGTTCTCCCCATCAAGAGAATCCCGCTGCTCTCTCTATCCAAACGGTGAACCTAAATGTGCATCCATAAGAATAGATAGAGAAAGAGCATTAAGTATAGAACAAGGCAACCAAAGATGCCACATGATGAAAAGTAAGAAAATATAGTAGCTTCTACGTCCTTATTTTGAAGAAATAAACACAATTTCTTGAAATGAAGGAAACTTAATTTCTATATAACTTCTTTCAGTTGGGATTAGGTTTTCAATGAAAGCCAAAGCTTTGGGCTATACAAAGAGAAGAAAAACCCACTACAAATACAAAGGAGCTTTATCCATCCAAATTTATCCCATGTCTATGAGACAAATGCCTCGAAATTGCTACAACTTAAAGCAAATACTTTTATCCTACATTACCAAATCTTCCAATTGAATCACCACACAACCGCATGGCTGTGTATGCGCCACAGCCCATCTTATCCCCATAAGTGTCCACCAAATTATGTTTGTTTTCTTATAACTTCTTTACCATGGTTTTCATTTTTCTTAACTAAAAATTTAAATTCTTAGTCAAATTCTAAAAACAAGAACAAGTTTATAAGAACTACTTTTTTTTTTTGGGTAGTTTTCAAACCTTAGCTTGAGTTTTTAAAACAGTCCTAAAAAGATAACAAAACAAAAAAAATCAATAAGTGGAAGTAATGTTTATAAGCTCAAAAACCGAAAACTAAAAACCAAATGATTATCAAACAGTAGTTAAGTTTCATCCTCGATACAAAGTCTTTTAATAACAATATCTACATAAGTTACTGAGACGCAAACAAGACGCTTACCAACTTGGGTCCATCATCGTAGTCATAAGATAATGCTGCAGCTGCCAACGCATCCATACTATTATGAACTGGAAGATTCCCCTGACAATACCATAATTGTTTCAAAATATCAGAGCACTTATTATTACCTCCAACCCCACCTGCCCACCCGGCACTCACCACCAGAAATAAGATAGAAAAGTAAAAGAGAATAAGAGGTAAACCTTGACTGGTAGTTTGGGGGGTTTATTTAACACGATAATAGCAGAATCCTGAAATTTTCAAAATTAAGAAACAAATAAAATCACGCTTAGCATACAACAAAATCATATGCCAGGGTAAAATGAAGCAATGGAGAGAAGAAAATTAATTAACCATCAATCTCAACTCATGTATTTGATAGTACATAAGAAAATGAGTACACCTATGTGGATCTTTCCATACCAAGTATATAGCAACTGCTTGTATATCAATGGATAAAACGCTGGGAGATTCATTAATTGATGCAAACAGCAAAGAGGAGAATGCAAGTTAAACTCAATACTTGCCTTGTACTTGACAAGTCTCTGCAAGTACTTGATTTCATCAGCGTTTGGGTACAATGTGCCACTTGGTATAGTGTCAAATCTCCTAGAAACCTTCATCTCTGCAACTGACACAGGTATATGGATGCGTGCCCCAGTTTCCATAATCTCACTACTCCTAATCTGAAATTCATCTAATAATAAGTTAATAGTCTTACAGCCAACAAAGAATGATTTCAATAAGTAAATGAAACCAGATATTATGTACGCATAAACAACAGATCAAAAGCTTCTCAAAAATGTCCTCATTGAAATTCCAAATGAATCATAAGAGAATAGGCTATCTATTCAAGAAACAGTACCTTTCTCATAGGTTTCAAATTTCCTTTTTCATCCAACCCACCCAATTGTGGGCATTCCACCTGGACCTGGAAGAAGGAAGATAAATTTAAACCCAGAATTGATTAGATAACCAAAAATTCCAACCCCCCCCCCCCCCCCCACAACTGAAATTCTGAAACAAAGCGAGTCCAATGCACTTTTTTCCCACAGAAGAAATTTAAGTTTATTTATACTAATAACTCAAGAAAAGTATGGAACTCAATTTCTTTCAACAAGCAAGAAGAGATTAAGCTCCCATTACTATTTACAACTTACAAGTTAGCACTGGTCTCACTGCTCAAAAAGATGAAAAGAGGTTCTCGTCATGACAAAAGTTACATGAAGCCTACAAGACTAGATATAAGCAAAGCACAAGAGGAGTAAGTGTTCGTACTTACAAGACCTTTTCTGAAATGGGACTGAATTACAGAATCTTGAATTTCATCAAAGTAATGCTTGACCCATCTTACGGCAGTGACATGAGTTGACTCCCCAGAGACACCAATCTGATTCTTTCCTGGCAAAGGGTAACCAGGAAATGGGGGCAGGGATAGGAGCTGCCGGGCCTTTGGGCCTTCTTTAGGACTACCCAACTGTGCTATGTTGTTGGAAACTCTAATGACAGGCTTGGCATAGGCAGGTGGTGGAGGAGAAATTCTAGAGTAGTATCTGGTTGCAAGTAAAAGATGCCGTCGTATGTTCTGCTGCATAATCCTGTAATCTTTCAAGCAAAACAGCCCCTGATGGCTACAGGCGCAATTATAAGTAGGGGTTTTCTTTGTTCTTTATACAAAATAGAAATGCACCCCTCCCCATGCACTTTCTGAAAATGCCTACAAAGCAAATAGGTTGACTGGCAAATAAATAATATGTGGTTTTGATTGGAAAGAAAGATGCTCAAAATATATTTCTATTATTTGTAGCTTTATCGATTTCCCCTGTGTACAAGTGTGTTAGTTTCAACTGTGCAATTGAGTGCCCCGTATTTTCAACCTCGGAGAATTTCATTCAGTCTCTACTCATTACAAAAATGAAATACTCTAATAAGCCTGATTCCCAGCTTTACTTCTTTTTTATATGCTAAATTTCTATCAAGCTTAGCACAGTCCTTTGTAAAGCACAATAGCATTAAGCAAAACGGACAAATAAGTAAGACAATTAACATTTCCATGACTAAGAAAGAGTGGCAAATCTGATAATGCAGGCCATGCAATCAATTACATAAAATTAGAATGGCACAGAAGAGGACCAACTAGCTAGTTGTTTGATCTTAAAATTGATGGATGGGTCCTGGGTGAGACAGAAGGTGAATCTTAGGGGGGACACAACAATGGAGAAGCTCTCTCCCTCTCACTACTCAGTTATCAACGCCAACCTCAAAATTTATGGAATGCCGATACCAAAATTTATGGTACTAAAGTGGGAAATTTTCATTTTAATAGATGGAAGAAATGATGCTGGAAGTAACCAAAAAAATGAAATTATACACACACACATCAATAGTATATTAGTATTAAATAGTATGGAGTCCATCTCAAAACCAATTGGCAAGGAGAGGAGTAACTCATCTAACTTATTAAGAGTGTAAAGTCCCTTAATTTTTTCAATGTGGGATCCTCAACAAATAGCATTGACGAAAAACAACTCACAAATTACCTCCGTGGATGCTCAGAGATTGAGAGAATCCCAGCGAAGAAGATGCTAGCAGCTCACTTCCGCCCGTTATTGCAAGGGGGAAAATGTAAACAAAATTAGGTGCCCCTTTGGCTGATCCCTCCTATTTCACTACCGATTGAAGACGTGAGAGTCCGTACTAGACGAAAGGAAGGGGGAGACGAGAGGTGGGACGTCTGCTTGCCTTCAAGTTCAAGCTATGAATTAAATCAAGTATGGATGCCCAACATCTCCAGTTTCACTCGTTATGGAAGAAGATGCAACTTCAGAACTCACTCCCCTCCCCCTTTGTCCAACTTTTTTTCTCACTTTATCGGTCAATATCAAACTTCAAAGTAAGGAAAATGCCAAATTTATTGCTTCATCGTACCCTTCTGTCTCAATTTCAAAAATCAAGTAGTTGAATTTAACAAAACTAAAACAAACAAACAAATCCTAAACCATTGTTTCATTAGACAAGTTCTGATTTGTATTTTTTAAGTGAGAAAATATATAGATGGAGATTGGAAGAATACCAGTAACAACAAGGGAGTAGAAAATCAGTGCAAAACCGCCAGGAGGGAGGCTGCGGCGGCGCGAACGGAAGAAAGACGACGGCAGCGGCAGCACGAGCGGAAGAAAGAAGACGGCGTGAAGAAGAAGAAATGGCGGTAACCACAAAGGTTTTCCTCCTTTCTTTATTTCTTTTTATTCTTTTCTTTTGTATGAAAAATATAATTTACCCCTTCTTATTATTATTATTATTATTATTATTTGGCAAATATCAATTTATACTCCTAAATTATAATTATAACAATTAAAAATTTGAACTTTAGAATTGTATCAATTTAAATCTCAAACTAATAATTGCATCGACTTTCATAAGTATATCAATTTAAACATTAAACTTTTATAAGTATATCAATTTAAACCATGAACTTTCATAAGTATATATAAATAAAACATATACACTTATGAAAATTCAGGGTTTAAATTGATATAATTATTAGTTTGAGATTTAAATTGACACACTAAATAACCATCATGGGTTGGCCTAGTGGTAAAAAATAGACAAAGTCTCAATATATGGCTAAGAGGTCAAGGTGCGCATAAGCTGGCCCGTGAGATTAGTCAAACTACCAACAAAAGTTTCCTTGACACCCAAATGTTGTGGGTTGTCCCGTGAGATTAGTCGAGGTGCGCGTAAGCTGGCCCGGACACTCACGGATATAAAAAAAACAATAATAATAAATTGACACACTAAATAAAGTCTATATTTTAAATTGATACAATTATTAGTTTATAGTTTAAATTGATACAACCCCAAAGTTTATGGGTATAAATTGATATTTGCCATTTTTTTTTTATATTAATATGAATCCTAATACCAACTTCAGCTTGGGTTAATGGTGGTAATTGGCGACCTTCCCCACTCTTCATTGGATAGATGTACTGATTTTATCAATTAAACCTTCAAACCATAAATTACGGGGTGGAAATTGATAATTTCCTTTTTATTTTATTTTGTCAAATTACAATTTTTATAAAAAAATTAATTTTTTTCTCCATTTAAAAAATACTCCTATCTATATCTATCACCTATAATATATTAAAAAGTGAGAATGTAGGAAAAACTTTTTTGGACACTTTTATCCATTTTTAATTTACTAATTTATAATATATGTCACTGATGATTAATTATAAATAATAAATTATTAACTATCAATATAATACATAAATAATTAATTATTAATTAGCAATAATAAGTATAATAGAAATTCAAAAGTTTGAATCTAAAAAGTTTGTCAAAACTTTTTTTTGGACACTTTTATCCATTTTCAATTTATTAATTTACAATATATGCCAATTAATTATAAATAATAAATTATTAGCTATCAATATAATACATAAATAATTAATTATTAATTAGCAATAATAAATATAATAGAAATTCAAAAGTTGGAATCTAAAAGGTTTCTCCTCCACTAAAGATTCATTATAAATAGTAAATAAATACTAAGTTATTAATTATCAATAATGAGTGTAATAGAAATTCAAAGGTTACCATATAGTTTTTCTTCCTTTAATTTAATTAAAAAATAAAATTTTAATAATTTTATAATTCAAAAAGTGTTGTAACTTTCAACTTCTTCTACTATAAGAATGAGTCTTCTTGATCATATTTTTCACCAACACTCAAAGCTTCATTCTTTCTTTTTTTGTTATTTCAATGCATTATTCTCCAAGTCTTTTCAATCTTCAAAACATCTCAAGATGTTGATACATTCAAGTAACAAAGAAAACATGTCTCACATTTACATCTCAAATATGAAAATTGCGACGCGACACCTCAATTTGACGACGTTGAACAAAAGTGTTTGTCTACCCATTGTTATGAAAAAATTAGTGTATAACTAAGTTAATTCTTTTAGTTACTGTTTTTTTTATAGTCAATGTATTGTTTTAAATATTGGTTGAAAAAATAAAAAATTGATGATCTATTTTTGAAGAATGTGCATAGCTAGGGCCTTAATTTTATTTGTTACTTCTTTTAATTATTTTTTAACAATTTGTATATTATTATTTTATTTATACTTATTATTGAAAAGACAATAGATCAATCTACTATATGCTCATGTACCTTTTTTGAATAAAAAAACATGTAGTCTTATGTCTAATTTTTTTTGTAATGAACTTATAAATAGTAAATTAATTATCAACAATATATTAAAAAAAATACAAATATTGTAATTATTAAAATAAAAAAAGATAGGACACAAAAAAATTTATTATTTCATTCACAAAGAAGTCGAAGAATTTTTCTACAATTATAATAAAAACTTGAAGTATTATTTTATCTCAATTATAAAAAAAGTACATATTTTAATTTATTAAAAAAAAATACACGTGCAAATGCACCTGATAAAATAATAGTACTTTTAAAAGTTGCAAAGCTACTACTCTTGAATTTCACAGATGTTTAAAAAATTTTCGTTTGAGTAAAAGTTTTTGGTCAAATATTATTTATAAAAATAGTTCAATGTAGCAATAGTGTTGGTAAAGTATTAGTTTTAAAATAACGTTCTTGAGCCAAAGCAAGCATAGTTCAATTAGTCTAAAAGATCGATTCGAATCTTCAACTTTTATCGTATTAAAAAAAAAAATTAATATATTTGGTCTAACTTGAGTGAAAGTAGAATTAGTATCCATTAGGTCTCAAGTTCAAATCTAGACAATGCAAATATTTATTTAGTTATAAAAAAAAAAAAAAAAGTAACAAGTTTTTTATTATACTTAAAAGATTGCATCATCTTATTAACTTTAGGTTAAATTACACATTTAGACTACAAACTTTCAAATCGTTTCTAAAAGTCCTCTAAACTATATAAATTATCTAGTAGATCTCTATATTTCATATTTTGTGTTAAGTAAAGTGCTAACATGATATATATATATATATATAGACACACACACACATATATATATATACACACACACATATATATACACACATATATATATATTGGAAAAGAATACAAAAATATTCAATAAGTAAATGCAAAGTTACCAATGCTAAATACATAGCATAGTTCTATAAATTGTGATATTTAGCATAGTTCCATAAATTGTGATATTGTATAATAAATACGTAGGTTTTTTTTTATTAAAAAAATTTATATATGTCAACACAAAATTAAGAATTCAGAAACTTATTGAACACAACATTAAAAGTTTAACATATTTGACACTTTTTAGAATTTAGAGGTTTAGTAAACACAAAATTGAAAAAGCCAAAGACTTATTAAATATTTTTTTCTAAAAAAAACACAACCCTAAAGTTTAGAGCTTAAACTTGTAATTCAATATTGAATTTAATACAACTATTAAATAATAAAAAGACATTTTACCATATGTTTAGAGTCAAGAAAGTTAAATGACTTGAAATTACAAAATTTGAATCCAATAAATGATTCTAGATTCTCTGTTTGTTTGGAAGGAAACATATTTGCAATGATATAAATAAAATTAGATGAAAAAGAATACATGGGGAAAAAAAAGTGATACAATATGATAAATAATTTGAGCTTACTAACCATTGCTACAAATTGATCTCTATATTCTAAATTTGGTCAAACTACCAACAAAAGTGGGGCAGAATCTCAATCTCTCTTTGTTTAGACCACCCTGCCAGAACTAGAATGTCTACAAAACCTGGGATTTACAAAGTTCACAACTTTGTATATTCTCCTCCTGCAAAACTGGCACATGCCATCGATAATGCAAACGTGAGAACCACGACGTACACAGAACAGAACATGACATGCAAAATCGAATCACATTGTTGTGTAACTTGTGTTGGATTAAAATTGAAACAACTTCGGCAGAAGTAACTGCAGAAAAAGCTCAAGAACACATATATGCATAACAGCATTCAATCAAGACGATAGCAAATTGGAATCCACAATGTGGAAACGATCGATTGAGAACATTGTACCATGGACTACAAGGTTAGATTTTCGAATCTCGAGTTCCACGTGTTGTTGAATTCAAAATATATATATTAACAAGTTTCGTTGATTGATAAGAAGGAAGAAAATCTTCAAGATACAATCTTCCAAAGGAGATAAAACAAAACCGAAAGAAAAAGGACCAACAATAAACAAGAGATACAAACGGCTTCAAAACAACACTAAGAGCTACTTATAACAAAATAAAGAACAACACCAAAATCGATTCAAACAAGAGCTGACGACTAAACTGAGAATGGAATAAAAAACAGTACACAAAATTCCAAGGTGCCAACAGAAATCAAAGTTTAAACTACTAAGACTCCACTTTTTTTTTTAACAAGAAATCGAACTGTCATTGAAAAAAAAAACAAAACAAAAAACAAGCCTAGCAAAAAATGTTACCCAAGAACTAAGTACAAAAATAGACTTCAATCCAACAAAATCAAACTAGGATCATAATTACAAAAAGACATAGTGACGGTTGGGATATGAATATGAGGAGGGTGCTAAAGTTGAGTCAACCTAGTTGAGATAGTCGGGTGCGCCCACTGACCCTCCATTCTCTAAGAACTCAATGGTTTTTATGTCTCATTGTAATTTGAGCAATAGTCTATTTTTATTGTAGCAACGAAAAGTTTTGTTTCCGTTTATAAAAAAAAAAAAAAAGACATAGTGACCAACGGCCACAAAGGGGTATTAAACCTCACCACATGACCTTGGATATGATGAGGGCATTAAGATTGTGTCAACCTAGTTGAGATAGTCGGGTGCGCCCACTGACCCTCCGTTCTCTAAGAACTCTATGATTATTATATTTCATGGTAATTTGAGCAATAGTCTCTTTTCATTACATATGAAAAGTTTTGTTTTTGTTAAAAAAAAAGGACATAGTGACTGACGGCCACAAAGAGGTATTAAACCTCACCACATGACCTTTTGATTTGTCTAAAGATCCTATTATTACACTGAAGCCAAATATCCCATAAAAGACAAAGAAACTGGCGTGCCACAAGGCTTTGCAATTTCACGAAAAGGCAGACTAAGGAGCACCTCCTCCGCTTCCCTTCCATCATGGTGAAACAACCTCTAATCCAAACCCAACAAACCCTACTATGGCGAAACCGCCTCTATTCCAAACACACTCACCTTTCTCCTTGAGATTGAAAAAAAATTCCTCTCATAGCTTTGGGGACTTGGGTCTTCGGTAGAATCTTAATGAACCATAAATTTTTAGTGTGAGCTAGTCTCTCTCACCTATCGCACCTACTTTCTTTCTTTATTATAAGAAACAAATTTCATTGATGTATGTAGTTTACAAAAATTAGGCCAAAGCCCAGGCCAAAGGAGTTACAAAAGAAATCTCTCATTGGACAAAAGAGAAGTATGATTGTATGAACTAAACTAAAGATAGATGTACATTTGCACCAACTCATAGCATGAAAGATAATGAGTTTAAAATAGCAATCAAAGGAGTTTCCTCTATCATTGAAAACTCATTTGTTTCTCTCCTTCCATGTAATCCACAAAAAAAGCACGAATCAAATGCATCCATACGATCTTCTTTTGATTGGTAATGGGATGTCCAGTGAGAGTATAAGAGAGGAAGCTGACAATGTCCTAAATAGGAGAAAATCTCCCTCCACAACCTCTCAGCAAAGTGGCAGTTGATGAACAGATGGCTAGTTGTTTCATGGCCATATTTGCAGATGAAGCACCTACTCTCAACCATCACTCTTCACACTATTAATGACCTTGATGTTGTTGCCACTTGACTCCACAAAGAAATTTTACGTTTGATCATTGATGGCGAGTCCCCACCAAATCTCTTTGTTAGCTGCCCATTGCACTTCGGTATTGAAACTTCATACTAGAGGCTCTTGGGTGGAGTTCGACGATGCTTGGAACTATTTTTTATTTTTTTGGCTTCTATTTTTGTGGGACACTCATTTGAAGGTGATAGGCAGACTCTTTTCCTTGCTCTCGACCACTTTTGGACCCATTGGTGTGAGCGAATGGGAGGATTTTCAAATGATTGGCATTCAATCTTTGATAGTTTAAAGGATTTGTTTTTTTTCTTCTTTCTTTTAACACTTTTTATTAGTATAAATATAAATAAAACGTCTAGTCAAAGCTTTCAGTCTTTCCTATTTGAATTATGAATCGTCAAACTGAAAAAACAAACATTTCATTGATTGATGAAATAGGGGAAACACCAACACCTAAAGGTGATTTCAAGAAAGCTCTCCAATTGGAAAGAAAAAAGGTAAACTATAATGAGTAAAAGGATGCTTAGATTTAAACTTTCTTGTAAGTTAACCAACAAACCACTCTTCTTAATCATTTCAACAGTGTTTAATACTTTTCTGCCAATCATCCTATTGCACTTCAAATGAGGATTCCCCGTCTTCAAGCTAGCCCTCACATAGATTTTCATAAGAGAATAGAGATCTAGGAAAGGCAAGACCTTATTTCTTCTTCTATTTGAATTCAGTTCAACTATTTTGATTAGGAAACCACCTTTTTTTTTTTCAAAGAACCTCTCTATTTAGAAATTAGAAGACGTAGTCTTCACTTCAAAGGAACCTGTGGCTAATAGATGCTTAGTACCTAGCCAGTGAGAGGTCACCATTTGATTGAAGAGGAGTGCTAGGCCACCAATTCTATATCAATACCAGAGGAAGGGCAAGAAGGTGACTATGGGGGAGGGAGACAAGGGCATTAGGTGAAGGTGAGGTTGAGTTAAGTCCGTTGGTCGTGGGGAACACTAAGGGAGAGAGAGTGAGCTGTAATTCGTGGCTTGTTGTGGGAAGGGAGTATATATGTGAGTGAGGGAATGCTGTTAATCTTTAGCATTGTTTTCAGTGAATTATCGAGAAAGAGAAGAGAGGGAGAGCTCCTAGTCCTACCTTTTGTGGGTTGAGAGAACGATAATTGCCTTAAGGTCAATAACATCATGACAGAATTAATAGTAGACCAAAAATAACTAGAAGAACTCAGCTGTAAAACCATCTGGGCCCGGAGATTTACTAGTGTCAAAAGAGGAGACTGCCAAAAGACCTCTTCTTCAGTAAAGGGGCGCTCCAGTTGAGTTGCTTGGGAGGAAGTAATAAGACTCCAATCAAGATTGGTTGGAAGAAAATGTTGGTTACTATCTTTAGTGGTAAAAAAGGAGGCATAGTCTCAATAAATGACTAAGAGGTCATGGATTCAATCCATGGTGGCCACCTACCTAGGAATTAATATTTTACGAATTTCCTTGACAATCAAACGTCATCTAGCTATGTTAACTAAGTCCATTCATGTGATTCTTGGTGGTCCATAAATGTCAACAATTAATTACAGTATTAGATGACACTCAAATGAATTAATTACAGTATGAGCTCTATTGTAGTTGATTCTTAGGAATTAATATTTTACGAGTTTCCTTGACACTCAAATGAACTAGATGACACTCAAATGAATTAATTACAGTATGAGCTCCATTGTAGTTGATTCTTATTGCCTGGGTCATTCATGTGATAAGGATAATCCTCAAGTATACCAATCTTTAAAAATTAAGCATCGTAATTAGTCACTTTTCTTAGTAGGCAGTCTAATGCAAGTGGGTACATTCCTAAAAGATCCAAATGCTACAGTTATCATGGGTCGGTAATTGGATTTCAGTAAATAACAGTTCTAAGATCTGTGAAATTTCACAAGTTTTACACACAAATCTACAGTCTTCTCACAAAGTGAAGTGCACAGTTATTGCAGAATAGACAAATTACCTGAAGTGAAGTGCACAGTTTTCATAATATTGCCATCTTCTCCTGGTACATCTTTAATAGATGGGGATCTTCTGAAAGATACTGCATCACAAACTTGACCAAGAACTCATCCTCGCAAATCAAAAATGCTCTGCCAACACTCGTCTTCTTGATAAAACCTTTTGATATCAGGTGCTGAAGGATAGACGACCTCGGCATTATCCTCTTTTCAAAACTAAGAATGAGCACAGTTGGGTACTTGGAAATTTCTTCCGGTGTCCAGTCTAATTTGTTCATAAAGAAATCCAATGCCCTCTTAATTTGCTCCCCAGACGAATTCATAAACATGGGCTGCTTGAGAAATAAAGATTGAAACTGCTCCTCTGACCATCCAAAACTTTTAAAAATATGCAGTTTCGATAACCATTTGTCCTTTCTCATCCCTGAAAGTGTACACAGCCCATGAATAAACATCAAGCTCGAAGGATTAAACCCCGTTTCCTTTGTCTTCTTGACAATGTCAATAAACTCTTCCGCATCCCTGGAGAGTGTCCTCGGGCGCAACAAAATCATTTTAGCAATGTTTGAATCGGGCACACCATTAGCTCTCAGTACTTCTATATTGGGAGCCACAGATTCGGAAAACTGGCGCAAAACCCAAGTCCCACGTCTAGTAGAAAAGAGCGAGACAATACCATCAGTAGAACCAAAGAAATTTCTGAGAAAATCAATACATGGAACAATCTGCTTGTCCAAGCTCCTTCTGAGAATTGATGGATCCCTAGAGATCACGTCGACGAGAACATTACCAGATATACCGTTTTGAGAGAGAAATTCGAACTTGGGCTTGAGTGTTGTGTCGGGATCAGCAAGGAGGAGACTGGGGTGTCTGTAAAAGATGCTGGCAGTGTGGGAGGGTGTGAATCCATGGGCGTTGAAGAGAGCAAGAACGGAGTCGGGATCTGCGGTTGGTTTGAGATGGATTCGCTTGGCAGCGGCGAGAGCTGAGTCCTTGGAGAGGCCGAGGGTGTGGACGAGGTAATCGACTGTCCGATCGTTGGTTGATTGAGGGATTTGAGTGAGAGAAGAGAGGAATTTGAGGCCAATTGTGGTGCCGTTCTCTGTGAACTTCCGGAGGTCTTGAGCAAAGAGACGCAGAGGAGGTTTGAGCATAAAATTCCCCATTGGGAAGTGAAAGAGAGTTTGTGAAAAAGCCGATTAGTCGAAGCTTGTGTGCTAGATGAGTATGTGAGAAAATTTCTACACTTCAATTCATTGCTATTCACAAAAGTAACAATTATGAACAATTATGTAGGTCACAAAATAAATTGATATTAAATTAATAAATCATTTCATCATGTCTCACATAATGAATAAATAGACGTAGTGTGTACTGCAATAATACTAAATTTCTGTCTATATATGATTGTTTGAAGGATATTTACGCCTCCGATTTGTGTTTTTGCGGATTGGATTACTCAATTATAGCCCTTCAATTTAGTTCGAGTTTTTTATTATTATACTCGGAGTTCTCGATTATTATAATTTAAACAATATTATAACTCTATGATAGAGGTTATGTCGATCACGCTAAGTTAAGCTCGCTTTGACCTCAAAATAGTTACTTAATTGTATATAAATGTACATAAAACATGGATATTGTGGATGTTTTAAAAAAAAATTATAATTTTTTTTTTACAAATATATATATACACACACTAGTGACATTTGGTTACTACGGTTAAGTCAAAATAAATTTTTATCCTTTTTTAATTTAATAAAATATAGTATTGAGAATTCAACCATCTGAATTGAGCTATTATGATATTAAAAAAAACATTATAGGTTTTTAACGGGGTCTTTGAAAGTCGTCTTTATTTAAGACTTCGAAAAAAAAGTTTATTTCTTTTGCTAGAAGTTTTGTTGGGAATAAGAGTGTTCGTGAGTTGGGTTGAATGACTTTTTAGACTAAACCCAACTGCTAGAAGTTTATTTATTTGATCTTGATTGATTTCTATTACTACGCGACAATGATAGAAGTCAACAACGATCTATCATCCATAGATAATGATTTTTTTTTTTTTTTAAATATTTTGATATTTTTTTCATTATAATAATTGTCCTGACATGAATTTACTATAAGGTCCAAGGTTTGAAAAAAAAAACAATTAAAAAGAAAAAAAAACGTCATTGGTCATGCCCAGCATTGCAACTAGGTAGAGTAAGTAAATAAATAAATAAAAATATTTTTGAAGTGAGAGAAAATTGGCGCCAACGATTCCCAAAAGCCCTAGGGTTTTAGCTTTTTTCTCTCACTCCCAGTGTTAGCAGCGTAATCCTTTGCACTCTTCGTTATCCCCCACAAAACCACGCCGAAGTACTCCATCAAATAGCTAATGGCATCCATGCGACCCACCGTCTAGGTGTAGCAAAAAGTTCTAAGTCTCTTCCGTCCACCTCTTCCATGGCATCTTCTTCTGGACTCCGCATATCTTCCCTGCTTCGCCATCAGTTCGCTCCACCTTCCGTGTCCAATCGTTACGCTAGAATCTGCCATGGGTTGTCAGAGCTTCGCTTTCTATCTACCAGGTCTTCCACATCCTCCAAGTCCATCCGGTCGGTGAAATCCCGGCGCGAAGACGGGCCTGTGAAAGAGGAAGGGGATGAGATGCAGGATGGAAATGGCAGTGTAACTGTGAAGGATAGAGGTGGGGGTGATGGAAGGATTGTTCATGCAGAGCTTCACAAGGAGGCTACTGATGCTTACATGGCTTATGCAATGTCCGTGTTGCTCGGGCGTGCCTTGCCAGATGTTCGCGATGGTTTGAAACCCGTCCACCGCCGGATTTTGTTAGTCATTTTCCCTCAAACCTTTTCATTGCATTATTTTCTATAGATTCTGATGAACACGAGGACAATGTAATTTATGCGAGGCCTCCCTTTCTCTTAAATTTAATCGGTGTTTTATTTTTTTATTATTTTTTAAATACAAGAAACTATTTCATTGACGGAATGAAAATATCTAAAGAAATTTCGCCCGTCTGTTTTTGAACTACCATCTTTCACGCTTCTCTCTTTCACCAACTCTCCGGCAGTTTATGTTTCTCTTGTTCATTACGCCAGTATGCACGAAAAACAAAAGCATTATTTGATTGATAAATTAAAAAATGGATTAGAACAGCTTTTAGTTTTTGGGTGGGGACACAGTCTCTATAGAAGATATGCTCCATAAGCATTGATTTCATTGACATTCCTCTCTTGAGATATGACAACCCCTCAAATCTATAATGAATAAGAAGTATTGCACGTAGTCAAACCATCCTACAAATCCACAACGGCTTGTGCATTCAAGTAAATATTGAAGCAAGAATAATTAATAGCTGTATTGACCTGCATATAGTTGTATTCACCTATGGTGGGAAATAACGTCTTTTTAGATCTGCTGCATATAGTTGAAGTAAGAATAATCAATAGCTGTATTGACCTGCGGTAAAAATTTTGGCTACAGGTTTGCCATGCATGAATTGGGCCTTTCATCAAGAAAACCATTTAAGAAATGTGCAAGAGTTGTTGGAGAGGTTAAATTTACATTTACTCTATGAAGAGTTGAGTTCATTTCTCCCTTTAGTCACATTTTATTATCTCTATACAACTACGATTTTTTATTCTCTTAACAGGTTTTAGGTAAGTTTCATCCGCATGGAGATACTGCTGTGTATGATTCCCTCGTTAGAATGGCTCAGGTAACAGGAAAGATTGTCATTAACTTAGAAGGAATTTTCTTTTATATGAAATATGTAGTAACCTTGAAGATATACAATAGACGAGGGAGTGAGAAGTTATCTCCCAAGCCCAAAGCAATCATGAGTTATACATAGACTAGCTACCTAGTTGACAACAATAGTTTATTTTTATTTTTCATACGAAACGATTTCATAGATGTAACATCATTAGACAACAATCTATTTTTATTTTTTATTTATTTTTTGTTTATTTTTTAATGAGAAACAAGTTCATTGATGTAACATCACTGAGGGTTTTGAGGTTGGGAGTAATAAGGTACCCCTTTCTCATCTTTAATTCATTGATGATACTATCTTTTTTTATCCTACCTTGGCCTCTCCCTTGGACATAATTTGAGGACTCTCTCTTTTTGTAACCTTGTGGTGGACAAAGTGAGAAAGAGACCGACCTCGTAGAGGAATTTTTTTGTAACGACCCCAAATTTCGACACTAAACTAGGGACCATAACTAAGATTTAATCTTCATTAACTTACTAATTTTTATACTTTAGAAAATGTTGGCAGCATAACGATGCTACTACAACAAAATCAAAAATTTATTTTGACACCCGTTTCAAAGGAACATAATCCCAGTGACATTCAACATCAAACTCCTTCTCAATCGATCTACTAGAGTTTCCAAAAAACTAATATTCAAAATATCTACTTAGTTTGATTAAACAAAAGCTATCGAGCCAACAAACTTAACTAATGTCAACTCGAACAGAATAAATCACTACGGTGGTGTTTGTCTCACCAACATGAGTTGGGTTGAGTTGGTAAAAATTACCAACTCAATATTTGGCCCACCAACTTTAAATGTTGGTGGAGTTGAGTTGGGTTTTTTACCAACTCACCCTAACTCTCCCTCCCTCCAATGTTTTCAATCGCTCCACCAGTCGGCGACTACCACTACCACACTTCGATGACATACTCTGACGACCACCTTCGCGTGGTCAATTTCGATGACCAACTTTGGGCTTCGACAACCACCTTCGCACAAAGCCACTCTGGCTACATACTCCGACAACCACCTTCATGCGGCCAACTTCGGACTTTGGCAACCACCTCCGACGGCAACTTCGACGACTACCTTCACCAAGCAACTCCGACGACCAACTATGGGCTCGACAACAACTTCGATAACAATCTCCGCACAAAAAGCAACTCCGGCGACATACTTCGACTACACGTTCACGCGGCCAACTCCGACGACAAACTCCAGGTTCTGGCAACCACCTCCGACGACAATTTCGGCGAAGACCACCATTGATGATCAACTCCGATGACAACCACCTCTAACAAACAACACTAACATTCATCTCAGGCAACCAACTCCGGTGAAGGCCATCTCTAACGAGACCTTTAATGACAACCCTACTTTTTGTGCATATTTTACTCATATGTTTTACGACCGTTAAAGTATATTGTAGGGTTGTTGGTTATATAAATAATAGTATTTTGTCTACGTTAAATGCAATATTTATAGGTAGAAGGGTGGTTCATTAGTTTTAAGTTCAGAGTCTACTTTTTATAATCCAAATTTTGTTTAATTGTTGGGGAAAAATTTGTGATGTATTGAGTGTCATTCATTGATAAGTATTTCTGTACATAGATATTTTTGTGGACATTATTATTTCATTTGTAAGTGGAAAACTAGACTTCACCATAAAAACTAACCATAAAACGACTTACTTGACATTGTCCTAGTTATATCATTTTTTTCTTTATGAAAACGACTTTGTGGCTGATGTCTTGATTGATTATGAGTGCTTTTCCTCTCTTTTTGATTAGGGAGTTTTGGTTTAGGTTAGGGATAAGAGATGTTTGTTTCTGGAGAGCTACCCCTACTGCAAGCTTTTCTTGTAGCTTGTTCTTTTGCTGTTTGTTGGACCCTTCTCCCTCTAGTGACGTCGACTTTTCTTCTATTTGGAATATGAAGGTTCCAAGGAAGGTTAAATTCTTTACCAGTAGGCTCTAGGTTATCCATGGAAGAGTGAACACACTTGAATGGCTTTTGAGAAAGTTACCTTTTTTGGTTGGACTTTTTTGCTGCATTCTTTGTCGGAGGGTGGAGGAAGACTTTGGATAATTTCCTTTGGAGCTTTTCGTTTTCTCGATCAATTTGGATCTTTTTCCCTCATGTTTTCTTTAATAAGAAAAAAAAGACATTTCATTGATGTAATAAAAAGAGACTAATGTTCTAAAGATATGTTTCTTTTGATGTGTTTGGATTCCAGTTACTCAAATATAGAAACTACAAAGAGATAATCGAGGAGTTCCTCCTCCATCCGTCGTATTCGGAAATCGGAGAGGGTGAGGTTCTTGTGGCATGTTGGGGTCTATTCTCTTTTGTGGGGTCTTTAGGAGGAGAAAAACAATATGACTTATAGTGGAGGTGAGAGAAACTCTAATGATGTTTGGACTCTCGTTAGGTTCAATATTTCTCTTTGGGGTCAATGATGAATTATTTTTGTAATTGTTTGTTAGGTCTCATTCCTTTTGATTGGACCGCCTTTCTCTAGATGGGCTCCCTTGTTTGGGCTTAATTTTTTTGGATGCTTTTGTATTTTTTTGGATGCTCTTGTATTCTTTCATTTAGAAAATGAAAGTTGGTTTTCTCATTTAAAAAAAAGGGCAAAGTGAAACAATGGAGGAAAAATGAGAAGGAAAAGAAAGAAAAAGTAATTTTAAAAAAATTGGTTAACAGATGTTATTCAAGAAGAACCTTGATCCTAACAAGCCTAAGAACCCGGCTTCTCCTTTGTGCAACAAGAAAACAAGAAGAAGTATATGGAAGGAGAGGACTGCAGTTAAGAAGAAATTTGTATTAGTGAAATGGAAGCAATTAAGAAGTGGAAAGGAAAAAATTTGGAAAGAAGGTCTCTATCTTTGATCACTTGCCCCATTGCTAGCGCTCTGTGGTCTCTTTTCTACAATGTTTTGGTTGGCAATGACCCCTCCCCACAACATTCACAGTACTCCTACTTCTTTGAAGGTCTAGAGGATGCATGTTCGAACCTTCGGGTGAGTTTAATAAGGAAAATCCTTGATGACCAACGAATTTGACTTGAAAAGTTGAGATGCTTCCCTTAGGTTGAGACAAAGCATCCTAAAGGCATGTATCTAGTTTCATGATTTGAGATTCGAGTATAACGAATGTAGGCTTGGAGACACCTTAACAGAACAAGATGGCAAACCAAAGTTGGGGTCATTTGACCAAGTCCATGATGGTCGTCAAACTTAAATTTTTTGTTAAGTTCTTGCTTTGTTTTCTCCCCTCTCTATACAAGTCATTCTAGTTCTTTGGGCTTTCACTGCTGAATGGTTGCTGGTCACTTTTTATTTTTCTTCATATTTTTCAAGGAAACAAACAATTTCATTGATCAAATAAAATTACAAAAGGGAGACCTATCCTTTATTATTATATTTTTTGTCACTTTTGTTCGTGGTTTTAGTTCTAACTCTCATAGTCTCATGCTTTATACAGGATTTCTCTTTAAGGTGCCCACTCATCCAAGGCCATGGAAATTTTGGTTCCATTGATGCAGATCCTCCTGCTGCCATGCGGTATACTGAGTGCAGATTGGAAGTACGTTTTGAATATGTTTGCTTTTTTAAAGAATTCAGTTTTTTGAAGATATGAAAAACCATTTTGTCAGGCTTCAGTTACCTACTTTTCCTAAACAAACAAAATTCAACCCCTTGTTTGTCACTGGGAAAGTAAAAAGAAAATCTTCATAGAAAGTAGAGTAGTTGGCTAACAATTAAAAGTCATATTTTTTCATGAGTTTTTTTTTCCCACATTTTGCTCAAATATCTGTAATTTCTGAAAACTGTCAATCTTTTCGTCATAATTGTTGTATTGGATCTAAAATGTCTGATCAGGTATAAAGCATACATGTTTGCTTGTTGGCATGTTGGATTAAATTTTTATGATTTATCAATGAACTCCCATAGTTTGCTTTTTGGCTCACAACTGTTAATAATTCACAAGGTAGGGGTGTAGGAGCTTGAGATGTGTGGAATTTGCTCCAAGGTCTTGGTTCAAACAATTAGGTGTAAAATTTTATCATTTAGAATCTGGTTGTCTCTCTAAGTTGGTCTTGATGTGTGTGAAGGAACCTCTTCGGGGATTACAGTGAGGGTAGGACCATATTTAATGGATTACTGGCTTAAATTGAAACTTTGATTCATTACATGTTTCTTTACAAAATTGGATGCTCATCATGTGTTAGATTTCTGATCTTGTAGGCACTTACAGAAGCAATGTTGTTGTCTGACTTAGAGCTGAATACGGTTTGTTCTATGTATTACATTTGTTTCAAAGTTATTCATTTTTTCTGTCAATATATATTTAATATGCCTTTTTATATATATATAATTAAAAAAACACTCGTGTAGGTTGATTTTGTTCCAAATTTTGATAATTCCCAAAAGGAACCTTCACTTCTACCGGCTCGGCTCCCAACCTTGTTGCTGAATGGTTCCTCAGGGATTGCGGTGATCAATCTGAGTTTTCTTTATTTTTCCCCTTTCTAGATAGTTTCTTTTGACATTCTAATTTAGAGATAAATGTTTTCAGGTTGGAATGGCAACCAATATTCCACCGCATAATCTTGGCGAGTTAGTAGATGCACTCTGTGTTCTTATTCATAATCCGGAGGCTACAGTGAGTACTGACTCTCTTCCTAGATATTCCTTTTTGGAAAATGACTTCTTGTTCCTGTCTTCCTGAATGCTTGTTATGAGTAGTGTGTGATGAACCGCACGCTATATTACTGTTGCACAATAAATTGTGGAAAATGAGTTTCTTTAGTTTGTGAGGACTTCATTGGAAGGAGTAACATGGAAATTACCTCTGCAGTTTTGGGAGGACTTTAATATCAGTCTACCATAAGCCAAATATAAGAAATAGTTTGTATCTTTATTAAACACGGGATAAGAAATATTTTCTTTAGGTAAAATTACTGGTTTAGTCCTTAAATCTTTTATATTTGTGTCTAATAGGTTTCTAAACTTTAGAAAAGTATCCATTAGGTCCCTTCACTTCCATTTCTTTGTCTAATAGGTCATTGAATTTTAAAGATGTCAAAGATGTCCTTGAATTTTTAATTTTATTAGGTCCTTGGCATGGTCGACTTTTCTTAACATTAATGATTCTATTAGAACAATTTTGTGTCTAATTAGTTTGTAAATTTCAAAGAAATGTTGGATAGGTCAATGAATTATAAGTATAATATTGAAAGTTAAAAAAATTATTAGATACGAAATCGGAAGTTTAGGGACTTATATTAGTCACAAAATCGAAAGATAGAACTATCAGTCACTTTTTAGATTTAAGAAGACTATTTGACACAAACTTGAGAGTTTAGGGATTGAACTTGTAATTTAACCTTGCATTTATAATAGAGTAGAAAACATTATGGCTGGCTCTAAACTTTTGTTTTTCTGGACTCTTCGGTGTGAACGAAATGGGAGAATTTTTAGGGGCTCGTCCTCAAACTTTGATGGCTTGTATTAATTGTATTTTATGCTCTATACTGGTGCAAAAGCATAAGTTTTTTTTATCATTATAATCTTACTACTTTAATTTCTAATTGGAATGCTTTACTGTAATACACCTCTTAGTGTTTTTGGGAGTTTTTCCTCCCCATTTCATTCATTAGTGAAATTATTTCCTTTTCTAAGAAATTTATATCAAGGTAGAATGCAGATGTTATAATATTTTTTTTTCTAGATTTAAATCACATTTCCGTGAACTATGTTTAGAGTTGTATATTTTAAACGTATCTTGAACTTTGTTTATTTATTTATTTTTTTGAGTATCATATCTTTGGAAATTAACATTTCAATAATTTCATTGGAAATATGTTTACATTTGTTCTTCGTAGTAGGCAACCTAGGCATTAAACTCTTCTAATATGGGAGTTCAATCTATTATTGTGCATTTCTCAGTTCAATCTATTATTGTGCATTTCTCATTTCGTCTTTGCAAGTTAATTAATTTTATTTTGCTTTGTTAAAGTTGCAAGAATTGTTGGAATACATGCCTGGACCTGACTTTCCGACTGGAGGATTAATTATGGGAAACAATGGGTAAGATTTAGTCTTTTATTCCCTTTTTTGAACAATTTTTTATTCCATTTCTTTTGTCACACTTGTCCCCTTCCGGCCCCAATAGAAAAGAAGCGTCATTTAGGATATCTTTGACAACCCTTTTAGTCTACATGCATTCTGAAGTTCCTTTTTTTGCCTTCCGTTTTCTTATGGAGCAAAATATCATAATCACTTCTAGAGTTCTGCTTGTTAATTAACTTTATTATTTATTTTTAAAATTTTAAATCTCTAATTGTCCCTCCAATCATTTGCCATCTCTCTGTGGCTTCTAAAGTTGTATTTTCTGTTATATTGGGAAGTAAGAAAGAAAATGGAGAAAGACACGAGGATGGAGTGGTCTTTCACTCGGAAAAGTAATTTCAAATCATGCTTTATTTTCTAAAACTTTTATCTTTTCGTTTTGAAAATGTAAGAAGTTTCTAAAAATGAAATTGTTTTTGTATAATGAATATCTTTTTGTTCTGGGAAAACAAACTTTGTCCATTTCAATTAGCAATTTGTAAAATGTAAGCTTCCTGAAACTAGTCTCAGAAATATCCTTTTATATTTATTATTTTTCTGCTTCTTAATGTCATCCTAATAGTTGTTTATATTGTCAAGTATTTTAGAGGCATATCGAACTGGACGTGGACGCATTACAGTTAGGGGAAAAACTGACGTTGAACTGCTTGATTTAAAAACTAAACGAACTGGCGTTATTATAAAAGAGGTGACTATCGTGGCGTTTCTGTATAGTTTGCTGGAAGTATCTGTTTTAACATGTATTCCTTTTCAAAGGTGGAAGTTTTAGTAAATTAGAAAGTGGCTTTTTTAAAATCGAATGCAGGTACCTTACCAAACAAATAAATCTGCTTTGGTGGAGAAGATAGCAGAACTTGTGGAGAACAAGGTGATACTGTGATGAAAGATATATTACCACATGTTTATTTGTATATTAGTTGGCTGAAAATTAATCGATATAAACATTTTCCATTTTTTATTATATATTTGTTTGTGTTTCCCCCCCCCCCCCCCCCCCCAAATTTATAGAAATCACAACTTTCATTAAGAAAAAAATGAAAGAATCAATGAAAGAATTACAAGGGCATACAAAAAACCAAGCCCACAAAATCTCCCCTCGAAGAAATGAGGTCCAACTAACTAATATTTGTATGTGTTTTTGTTAGGTCAAATTAAATTGACATCAATACCATTCTGTGTTTTTTTTTAATCTTGTTAAGTAATAGACTTAGGAAATATTTGGCAATTATTTTAAAAATGGTTTTTTTTATTTCTATTTATTATTTTTTATAATGTATATCATGATGGTCGATTTGTGCCTTTATTATTATTTATTTATTTTTATCATGACAGTCAATTTGAGACAAGATTTCTCCTTTTATTTGTATTATGGTTGGCGATTACTTTAGTAGCACATGCCACATCCGAGAATTTGGTTAAGGGTCATGTATTAGGGGATGGATCCATCAACATCCATCACCTTAGATTTGCATTTGCTGATGGCACCGTCCTATTTACTTCTTATGAAGAAAGGGGAAGGGCCGTACAAAATATTTTCAACACCGTCAAGGTCTTTCAAAAGGCTTTGGGGCTCAATATTAATTACCAAATATAACATTATGGTATGTGACCTTAATGGTAATCCTCGAGCACCATCCTTTTGGGACCTGATTATTGAGAAGATTGACCGAAGGCTCCAATCTTGGAATAACTCACACATTTCCAAGAGGAAGACTCACACTTATTCTAGCCACATTATCCAAACTACCAATCCATTGTCATCTCTCGCCTTAAAGCAATTGCCGATTAAGGGATTTTTCACCTTGGGGTGCGCGTTGCACTTTAAAAACACTTATATAACCCTTTAATGAGAAGAACTACTAGTTTCTTCTTTTTGTGATCATATTTGGAGAGATCCCTATTTAGGAAGATTAGCTTAGGACATGTTTAAGATTAATTTTGAGAAAGCTTATGATCACGTGGGTTAGGATTTTTTGGATAAGGTCTTGGAGAAGGGTTTTGGGTATAAGTGGAGGATGTGGATGTGGAGTTGCCTGAGGAATGTTAGTTATTCTTTTCTCATTAATGGAAGTCCAAAGGTAAAGTGGTGGCGTCGAGAGGGTTGAGGCAGGGAGACCTTTTCTTCCCTTTTTTTTGTTTCTCGTGGTTGTGGACGTTCTTACTTCTTTGTAGAATTGTAGACAAAAGTGTGGTTGGTAAGATTCTCGACCCCTTTGAAGTGGGGGTTGATAAGATCGCTCATTTGTTCCACGTTCCCTCATTTGTATCATTTGTTTGATCTCAAAAACCATTTTGTTGCTGTTTTGCTTTGTGGTCTGAGAGCTCTTATTCCTTCTCTTTTGGGTTCCGTCGTGCTCTTTCCAATAGGGAAATGACGGAGGTTGCTGGTCTTCTTTCTTTACTTGAGGGCCACCCTTTTAGACGTGGGAGAAGGGATGTGAGGTTTTGGAATCCTAATCCTTTGGAGGGTTTCTCTAGTAAGTCTTTCTTTCGTAAGTTGATTGATCCTTCACTCCTAGTATTGTTTGTCTTTTCGGTATTGTGGAGGATTAAGCATTCGAGGAGGTTTTTTAACTGCCAAGTATTACGTGGCCATGCTAACATGATGGATCGGCTTAAGAGGAAATTACCCTTGCTTGTGGGTCCCTTTTGTTGCATTCTCTGTCGGAAAGCAAAGGAAGACCTTGACCATATTCTCGGTCGGTTTGAGTTTTCAAGTTTGGTTTGGGACTCTTTGTTTCAGACGTTTGGTGTTTTGGGGGCTCGTCACAGAGATGTGGGTATGTTGCTTGAGGAGTCCCTTCTCAACCCGCCTAGTGGGGGAGAATGGTCGTTTTTTTGGCTTGTTAGGGTGTGTGCTATCTTGTGGGTGGTGTGGGGAGAGTGGAACAATAAGGTTTTGAGAGGTGTGGAGAGGGACCCTTATGAGATTTGATCCCTTGTGCGTTATCATGTTTCTTTGTGCGCTTCGATTTTGAAGGCTTTTTATAATTACTCTTTTTAGGTGTTATTTTGCATAGTTGGAGCCCCTTTTTATAGAGGGTTCTCCTTTTTGTGGGCTGATTTTTTTTGTCGCCCTTGTATTCTTTCATTTTTTCTCAATGAAAGTAGCTTTTTCATAAAAAAAAATAACAATAACAACTTAGGACCTGCTTGGTAGAGAATTTGAAAACATAACTCTGAAAAAAAGGGATTTAATGAAAACAGAGTTGTATTTCATGTTTTTAGATATGTGTTTGGTAGCAGAGTCAGAAGTTGGATTCTAATTTAAACAATTGTTTAAAATGTGTTTTGATACTATATATTTATAAATCATAAAACTAGTTGTAGTTACCGACTAATATTTAGTTGACAATAAGCTATTATTAATTTATTTATGAATATGATTTATGTTAAGAAAAAATTATATAATTTATAATACATTACATAATACATGTTATATTTTTAAAAAATGAATCGAGTTTATAGCATAACATATTGTATTTCTAAATGTTTTTATCTTTATTTAATATAATTCTGTGCTTTAAAATTTAAAATTTGAAATCTGGCTAAAATGAAAACATAAACATGTGGTTTTCAGAATTTTCACTTTTTGGATCACAGGATCCGAAAACAGTTTTCAGAAACAAAATCCGGGTTGTCTGCCAAACACATATTTGTTGAATTTAATGAATTTGAAAATATAAAACAAAATTTGGATTCTCTACCAAACAGACCCTTAGACACTGAAACATCAAAACACATGAAGAAGCTTCAACGTTACCTCATTTGGTCATCCCCTCATAATGGTGTACTTTGCAAGCATATGGCAAAATCTCAAAGCCATATATTTCTCTCTTGTAATCATGCTACCAAATTCTGGGGGATTATTCTTTCATCCGAAGAGTCTTCTTCCTCACTTTTTATGGCGTAATCTTAAAAAAGAAAAGGAGAAAATGCTTCTCTGGATGCAATTTATTAGAGGCATCTTTTTCCTCAAAAATAACATTGGAGCTTATTTTTTTGTTTATATGGAATGAAAGGAAACAAATGATTTTCATGGACAAAGAACACTCATTTGATAGGCATTTTGATAACAATCATTTTGGCCACCCATTACTTGGTTTGAATTATCTCCGCTTTTTCACCATTGCTTTTCTTCTCTTTCGTCCAGTTGGAGAGGTTTTCTATAACTCCTTTGGATTAGGTAGCTTGGTGAGGGGGGTTCTTGTTGTTGTCGTTGTCGTTTTTTTAATTTATTATTATAATTACTTATTTATTATTATTATTTATTTGGTATTTTCCTAGTATTCTTCCATGTATTTTGCATGATAACTTGGTTGATCCTATCCAAAAAAAAATCCTGTAAAAAATGAAAGCTTGGTTGTTATTTTGTTACTCCTTCAATACCTCTGTCAACTCATTTTGTAAATTTGATTTATATCAACTTGGCCTTTCCTTGTTGGGTTGGGGTTATTTTGTGTTTATCTATATAGATCTTAGCCCTTTTTGTTGTGGCCTTTGTTTTGGTCGCTTTGTATATACATAATTTATTTATGTTTTTAAAAAAAAACAAGAAACATATTTATTCATGTATGAAATTTAAAAAAAAAAGGAAAAAGGGAGAGAGACTCCTATCCTAAGGAGTTACAATAAACATCTTGAGTCGGAGTAAAGAGAAGGAATACTATAGGAGGAAAATAGGGATAGTTTATTTTTATTTTTTTCCCCTTTCCTTTTGAACCAAAAATCAATTTCTTTCAATCCAAGCCGACCACAAAAAAGCACGACAAGATTCTTACAAAGGATCTCCTTTTCCTTGAAAGGAGCAGATTAAAAATAATGTATGTCTTATTTGGAAGACCACCAGCCAGTTGGTCTTTCATTTCGAGAATGATAGCTACGAAATTTCTAAGTCAGCCATTGTGTGGTAGAAATTAAATTTGCCCTGGTCACGATGTAAGTCATCATATCTTGTCGACTGTTGTTTAATTTATTGTTTGTTTAATATTTAAATGTCCTTATTTTTATGAACAGACACTGGATGGTATAGGTGACATTAGGGACGAGAGTGATCGGTCTGGAATGCGGATTGTAATTGAGGTAAAAATGATGTTGCATATTATACTTTTATTATCATTAGGACCTATTAAAATATTTTGCAACTTCTAAACAGAATAATAAACTCCTACAAAGTTCTTGACAACCAATTTTTGTAAAGTCAAATGGTTGTTGAGAATTGAGATTAGTCTAGGCGTACAACCTAGACACTCACAAATTACATTGTAATTATTACACCAACAAAAAAGGAAAAAAAAAACCTTTGCAGCTTAAAAATTGTTTCTTATCCATAAAAAAAAATTGTAGTGAAGGTTAAGAGGAAAAAATTAACTTCATATGAATTGCTATGGCATGTGAATATTTATTGCGCTAGATAATAAAGGGAGTGGTCAATGCTAGTTAGACTGACAGGTTTCTTTAATCTTCTTTACAGCTTAAGCGAGGAGCAGATCCATTAATTGTTCAGAATAATTTATATCGTCTTACATCTCTTCAGTCTAGTTTTAGCTGCAATATGGTGGGGTGAGTGGATTGTCCTAACAGCTAACTTGTTATCCTTTAAATTTTCATCAATATCTTCTTATTATAAGATATTTACTTTTATTGCTTTGCCGATTACTATTCCATATAATATGATCACATTTGATGAAAATTTTGTGTAGTTTTCATTCTGAATTTTGAATCAGTTTAATGCTTGTCTCAAATCCTTTAGAACGATTATGTTGAACAATACTTCACCACCACTTCTATCATTTTATGTGAAGCTAAGAGCATCATATTCTTGTCATGATTCAGTAACAGCACAGGCTCGTACTCCAAAAAAGCTAGGATTTGTTGTACAAAAGAATACAAATTATTACTCAATTTAAACTGTTTGCAAAATAAATATTATTTAAATTGCTAGGAATGGATTTGTTTAATTTCTATTTAAAATGATTGTTTTTCTCCATGAAATGTAGGTAAGACATGAAATGTAACTTGAAAGTGAATAAGTAAAGATACAACAGAGATTGGAAACGAACTAGTTAACATATATAATAAGAAGAAAAGTCAACATAATATTTAGAAAAATGAAGATGAAACATGGAAGTGTTCCAATTCAAATCGGTCAACCCAGGGAAAATACTTTTCTTCAAAAAGTTCTGATCCTTTCCCACCACAATACTGATAAGAGAACTTTGTCCCCATGAATCTAAAATAAGTGTGGTTTTTTCCATACACGAACCAACTAAAAGATTACAAATTTTCAAGATAGGGAGATGACTGGGTGGAACTTGAGCCAATGGAAATGTAAACATATTCTGAGTGAGATTTAGGCTTGAAAACAACCAATTGGAGATTTCTCAAGAGCCTAACAATTAATTCTAAAATCACCTCCATACAACGCTAAATATTACGGAAGGAAGAAAGAGAGCCTCATTCCACATAAAGCTTCTCTTACAATAATCATTTGTAGAGCTACATGACTATTACTATCTAAAGCTCATCGGTCTTCTTTCCCCTGAAATTTTATGTCAAAGTTTGAAATTGGGATTTATCTGAACTTCTGTAAATGACATAAAAACTTCTGTAAATTGAGATTTTTTTAGCCACATATTTGAATGAAATTCTTGTCCATTTTTCTATGCTGTTTACGGGGGACATAGATTGATGACAATTTGTTGAATCACATAATTAAACCTTATTTGTATTTTGAAATGATGCACTCTTTTGTTATGCTAATATGTGGTCTGTGGATATAATGTTTCTCTTCCCCTTAGGTTGTTCCTTTTGGCTTTCTATTGAATATACATATCTGCTTCTTATTGAAATATATGTATATATATAATGTTTCTCTTTTGAAACTTCCCTTGCAAGTTAAGCAACTTTAAATTTGCTTGCAGTATCATTAATGGGCAACCTAAACTCATGGGTCTGAAGGAATTGTTGCAGGTAAAATTTCACACAATTCTTTTTACTTCTTTCTTTTGACCATTCATCTCTGCCATGCAACTATAACTTTGTAATAAAATGGGTTTCTCGCATTCCATTTTCATTCTTGGTCATTTGCTTTCTGTTAGGATACTTGCTAACAAGAACAAGATTTGAATATATTGAGATATAACTATAAAGAAAATACAAGATAAACCCAAGTACAAGGCACTTGGAACCTCCCTCTTGAGTGTCCTCACCCAAACCCTAGATCACTCCACAGAATAACCTCCCCTTCTCATAATAACCTCCCTCTATTTATAACAAGCAGTAACCACCCTTGTACAATAACTACTAGTAACTTCCTATCTATCTAACTACCTTTATACTCCTTAACTAACACTAACTAAATATCTAGTACCTAACACTTTTATTGATTGTTGAATTTGATTTCTGTGCTGTTCCTTCGTGACGCACACAAGTGACTGAAGTACATCAATGATTTTATAGGCAAAGCAATAAAGAAGGGGTAAAACAGGGGAAAACCGGCTGCACAGGTAGCTGGTTTAAATAAAACATAACTACCTCAAAATAAGATCTGATACCAGGATCTTAAAAAAATAAAACTACTCAACTACAGCTGTACAAGAAATAAAGAAAGATAAAAATACCAAGACACCAAGATATCCCTACATCCTTCATCTTTTTTCATCTGATGTAAGAATACTGTTTATGTTTGAGCTGTTTAATTTTTGAAGTATTTAATTAAATAGAGTTGAAGCACAAAATCTTTGAATGAAATGGTTGAGAGTTTCAGAATGAGCTGTAGAATTACATCGGGCTCATTACACAATGCATGGAAGGGATCAAAATTTACCCTTGAAGTTGTAAGACTTGTGCTGGGAACCTGAAATTGAAGGAGAAATCAATCTTGTCCCCCACACCCCCACCCACCACCACCATCACCAAAAAAAAAAAAAAAGTGAAAATCAATGGAATATGCTATTGATACAATAAAGGTAAGTCACAAGGTTCCTAGCTCTTTGAAAGGCCTTTAACTCTTTCCAAACTAATATGGATGTCCATTTATAAGGTCCGGAGGAATTACCAGTTTAGTTTAACTTTTTTGGATTTAAGTCTCTTTAAGTTAGTTGTAGAATTCCTTTTAAACGTTTGTTTTTGTATTTGCTTGTACATTCTTTGTGATGCCTAAGTAGAAGAGAGGATACATGAATGAACGACATATTAGAATGAAAGGGATCTTGGACTATGCAAAGCTTGGTTAAATAAGGTTTAAAGGAATCGATAGTTACTACCATTGTCAACAAGGTACACCTTCCTTTTTGGTGGCTCAGTCGTAAGAACTTCAAGTTAAACATACTTGGCGTAGGGCAATCCTATGTTAGGTATGTGATCTCTCGAGAAATTTCCTAAGAAACATGCAAGGACAAAATATATTGAAAGGATTTGTGTTAGTATGTGGGGAGAATCTTTCACTCTCGTAGGTTATTTAAAACAAGTAAGGTGACGTGGCCAGGTCACATGAGATGCAAGAGAACGTTGGGGATGTGTATCAAATTTAGATTTTGAATCTTGGGCCTAAGGTGACATATTCTTTCATTTTTCACAATAAAAGCTTGGTTTCTTAAAAACAACTCTCAAAACTAATCTCAAAATCCATCCATCTTTAAACTCCCCCAACTTATCAACTTGCTAAAAAATAAGAAAGAAGAATTCTTGGTAAATACTATGGAATAAGGTTTAATTCCATTCATGGGGGTTCTTTGAATATTTCATTCTAAAAGAAGAAAGTTTGATAACATTTCAAGAGTCACGTAGCCCTTTTGACCTTATCATTTTGTTTTTTTGTTTTTTTTTTGGTGGTGTCAGTCTTAGGTTGAGATACTTTATCCTTTCAAAAGTTTGGGAAGAATTGGGTGGGCTCCTTGGCTTATGTCTCTTGTTCATGTTTGGCATGAGACTTTAACATGGTTTGTTCTTTCCAGGAGAAGGCATTGGGTGGGAGTATGATTAGGTCGATAAGGAGTTTTAACAGTTTTATTGAGGACCACTTGTTTGTCCCACCCTTAGTTAATGGGAGGTTATTTAGTCCAATGGGCTTGAAGTCGAATTGATATATTCTTGTGGTCTAATGTGTCACTTTGGACCATTGGCCGTTCTGCTTTGAGTTGAGGTTTTTTTGTTGGGGTATGTGTCCTTTCAAATTCGACAACATACGGTTGTCTCACCCTTTCTTTAAAAGCCACTTTTCTAGTATGGTGGTAGGATGAGGCTTTAGGAAGATGGGGAAGTTGTGAGCCCTCAAACGGTGTTGACGTCTTGGAATAGAGGGGTTTTTTGGGAATTGGGTTTGTAAACAAGAGATGTTGGGGAGACTGAAGTACCTAGCTGGTTTAAAGGAGGAAAAGGATAGGTGCAATGAGACTTAAGGAGCGATTGACAATATTGGTCGAGTTTGTAGAGATTGTAAGAAAGAAAAATGTGAGTCGAAGACCGAAAGCCAAAGTTAAGTGGGCTAGTGATGGGGATTGTAATAAGATCTATTTTCATAGAGTGGCTAGTGGCATAAGAACCAGTAATTTTATGAACTCTTGTGAGAATGAGGCCTGTTTTGTGCTGGAAGGGGCCGAAGAGATTGAAAAGAACGTTCTATCTTTTTTCCCTCTATGTAGTGTCCTGGAGTATCTCCAATACCTTTTTTGGAAGGCGAGGATTGTGTTATCTCTTCGATAGATAAAGCTATGGTGGATTCACCTTTCTCTTTGGAGGAAATTAGAAGGGTGGTTTTTGGTTTGACAAAAATATGGCTCCACTTTTCGTGGCTTTTTTTTTTTTGGAGATAATTGGGATTTTATCGAGGAGGGTCTTCGGAGATTTTTTACTAAGTTCTTTTAGGAAGGCATTTTGGATAGCTTCATAAATAAAACTTTTGTTTGCCTTATCTTGAAAAGAAATTGGGCTATGAAGGTTTGGAATCTTAGTCTAGTGACTAGTGTGTACAAGATCATTGCCAAGGTGTTGGTTGACATACTTATAAAAATTCTCCCCATGATGATTTCAGAGCACCAGGATGCTAAAGCTTTTTTAGTGGGTAGACAATCTTGAGATAAACAAGCGCAAATGCCAAATTTTAAATTTAAATTGTGATCCTATAGAGTTGGGTAGATGGGCGACCTATGTGGGTTGTGAGGTTGGGGACTTTTGTTCTTTCTATGTGAAGTTTTCCCTTTAGGCATAACCCTACGAGCATTACATTTTGAGATCCTCCCAAGATTCAAAAGAGACTCGCATCTTGGAGGAGTTTACTCCAAAGGTGGGAGGCTAACCCTTATTCAATCTGTCCTAAGTGGCTACTCAATCTACTTAATGTCCCTGTTTAGAGTCCTTAGTGCAGTTAGCAAGGAGACCCAAAAATTGATGAGAGATATCTTATGGGAAGAGGATCATGAGGTGAATGGGTCACACCTTGTGAGTTGGGAGGTGATGTCTAAGTCGGTGGATCTTGGGGGGTTAGGCATAGGTAATGTAAGAACTAGAAATAAGGCTCTGTTGTCTAAATGACTTTGGTGATTTCGTTATGAATCTAATTCCTTATGGCATAAAGTCATAGTTAGCAAGCATGGTCTTAATCCTTTTGAAGGATCATTGGTGGGGTAAAAGGCACTTCTAGAAACTCATGGAGAGTTATTTTAGTCGAGCTTCTTCCTCTTCTTTCCTATTTTGTCCAATGTGTCGTAGAAGATGGGAGAGATACTTACTTTTAGGAGGATGGTTGGTTGGGATAAGACCCCTATGCTCTAGGTTTCCTCAATTATATTAGTTGTTCTCTTAAAGGAATCATTTAGCAGCTTTGACTCGTTCTTTTGCTAATAGCTTTTTTTCTCCCTTTGTGGGGTTTTGTGTTTGTTGGGAAAACGAAAGAGCTCTAGCTTTGTTATCTTCATTCTAGAAGTGTCGTTTTAGCTTTTATAGGGGGATGTTTACCATTGGAGCCCTTGTCCATCCATAGGCTTTTCTTGTTGCTCTTCTTTCGATACTTGGTCATTTTCTCCTTGTTGAGTGGGTCCATCTTTTCCTTTGTGTGGAAGGTGTAAATGATGTTGGGACATTTTGGGTATTTTCTAATTAATCAGGTTGATTGTACTTTGTCTCTTATTTTTATTATTTTCAGTTTATTAATTCTTAGTTTTAATTGTAGTTTAGGTGTGAACAAGCCCTTCCTCTTTGGGTCTATTTTTTTTTTTTTTTTTGTGATGAAAACGACAAGAGGGTTGAGTGTCATTTATTCATTCATAATAAAATTTTAGCACTCCTCTTCAAGAGTTGTCTAAGAACTTTTAGTTTTCATCAATAAATTCCCAGGAAGGTTAAGTTCTTTGTGTGGCAAGTTATGCACGAAAGAGTTAGCACCTTAGATCGGGTCTCAGGTAAGTGTTACATCTTGGTTGTATCATTTTGTTGTATTCTTTGTAGAAGGTGGGTAGAAGATCTTGATCATATTCTTTGGAGATGTGATTTTGTAGGTGCCATTTGGATTCATTGATTTGAGTTGTACGATTTTCCTTTTGCTAGCTTCAGAGTTGTAGAGGGACGATTAAGGAGCTCCTTCTCCTTTCGCCTTTTTGTGAGAAATGATCGTTTTTGTGGCAAGTTGGGTGTGATGTTTGGACCCTTGTTAGTTTTTATGTTTCTTTAGGAGCATCAGTTACATGGCCTTTCCATAATTACCCTCTAGGTTTTATTTCACTGGATTGGAAAGTTTAGCTCCCTTTTGTAGGTTTATTTTGTTATGTACTTGTATTCTTTTATTTCTTGCTAATAACAAAAAGGTGTTATCCATACTATTTATCCTATGTCGAGCTAAATGCAGGAATTATGGGTGACTTGTGGTAGCTATTATTTATTATTTGTAATTTGTAGTGGGAGCTAGCCATGGAGTAAATGTTTAACTTTATTCTGGCATCATAGTAAAGAATAGCAAACTATATTTTTCTTCAGGTAATTTACGATCGATTGAGATGAAGATAACTTTTCTTTTTTGTTTTTACTCGAGTAAATTCCAGGCATTTTTGGACTTTCGGTGTTCTGTTGTAGAGAGACGTGCAAGGTTTAAGCTATCACAAGCACAAGAGAGAAGACACATCGTTGAGGTCTGTTACTGTCTCGCACTTACCTAATGACATTGCCTGGGTATTGTCACAGGTTACTAGGCAGTATTTTGTTATGCGGAGGACATATCTTAAAATTGTCCTTTTTTTTTTGGAAAAAAGGATGAAACCAATTTCTTAAGCAAGACTTTGCATCATTTTTCATTCTCAAATGATGATTTGGAACCAAAAGTCAGAGATTCGTTGGTTAATTTGCTTCCGAGAAGCTTGTTTTTTGTTTTATAAAGAAAGCATTTTTTATTCAAATGCAGCAAGAATTTTAAAATATGTGGTCTTAGTTTATGTGCAGTATGCAATTTTGGTAAAGATTGTTGTATCACAGAGTTAAAATAACGCCTCATTATGTCAATTATTGAGTTTAAACAAAGTGGAAAAATTGTTGAAATGTTTTATAGAGCAAGTTGTTGAAATGTTTTATAGAGCAAGTTTATTGGATCTGTTGTGTACATTACTAAATTTATATCAAATATTATGTTTATATTTCAGATAATTAGAATTCTTTTTACCCCTGCTTATCCCTCTGCTTGAATGTTTCTTTCTAATGTATAGATTCTCATCCAAAAAAATTTCATCTTTATACTATATTCATGCCATTAACCTTTTTCTTTTAGTGTCACCATTTAGTAAATATTAAAAAGAAATCCTTCTCAATTTGAAACCAGTATTTTGCTTTCAGAGGTTTTGTTCTTCTCTTGTGTTTTCTTGTAGTACTTAATATCGTGGCTCTGTTTGTAGGGTATTGTTATCGGACTTGATAATTTGGATGGAGTGATTCATTTGATAAGGGAAGCTTCCAGCAATTCTATCGCATCTGCTAATCTGAGGACTCGTATGTTTCTAGAACTTTCATTTTTCTTCATTTAATGCTTTTTTAGTAGGTGACATTCCCCCTTGGTGTGTTTTTTTAACGAGTCATGGTTATTTTTAACTTGATTTCTTTATTTTTCTTTTGGTTGTATTTCTATTTTCTCTCCCCCTCTTCTTCTTCTTTCCTTATTTTTAATTAATGGGAAGCCGACAATAAGAGGGATAAAGGGAGACCACCAAAAAGAAAGGGTCTGGACAAACCGGGAGTATAATTCACACTCACAACATTTAGAAAAAGAACCTAACAAAACAGAGATAACTACCAAGTATATTTGAAACTGAAAGCCTACTAAATAGAAGCATTAAAATGCACCAAATTCCAAACAACGTTCCAGACTGTCGTCATCTTCTTCTTTTTTTTCCTTTCTTTCCCCATATGAGAAACTGTGATTCCAAGATGGATGTCTTGAATTTGAATATCTTCAGACTCCAACGTTTCCTGTTTCTTTCCACCATCTCTTTTCCGGTCTTTTTTTTTAATTATTATTAAACTGTGATTCCAAGATGGATGTCTTGAATTTGAATGTGGTCAACCCTGAGAAAATCAGTGTGCAAGTGACGTTTAGTTTTTGGTTTTGGTCCTTCTGTGGGCACTGTTCTGGTGTGGTCAAACTTCTTCTGGATCACTTTCCTTTTTCCCTGATAGAAGAATTCTTTTTGAGCCATTTCACGCCATAATCCTATTATGAGCTACTTATGCACAAATATTAGATTACTTTTTAAGAACTTTTATTTACCAAATCATCTTCTAAGGTGCAAAATTAGTGATGCAGTTATTTTTAGCCAGGAAATCACAATAGGATTTGCAGTGGAAGTGGAAGGGCTAAGAAGCCATAATCATTCGATATTAAATGCGTCTTCATGTATCTCTCCCATTACGAATAATAAGATTTATGCCATTCATGAACGTGGGCTGATGATAATTAAAATCTATGGTATATCTTAATATATTTAAAAAATAATATTAAAAAGTTCACTTTTTTTAATATATAAAATATAATATATGAAAAACTATACATATATATATTTGGGTTGGCCCATGATAGGCCCATTGGGTCAGCCCGACGTGCTGATCCAAATATGCCCAAACGAGTTGGCCCAATTTTTAGAATGGTGATCCATATCCAATCTAATGAATAAATGGGTTGGACTGACCAAAGATTGATTTTGGGCTAAGTTATGATCGAGCCTGGTTGGGCTTGGGCCATCCTTTGCACTTTGGGCTCGTTTGTGAGGCAGATGGTGAAGCACATTCATTATTAAAGGAAAAAAGTTTACTATTGAATTATATAAATGTGGGCATGCTTGTTATTCTTTTTTAAATGTTTAATTACAAGTCAACACACAAATATATTTATCTTGTTATGCAATTAATTATTAATCGTTAAAAAATCAATTACAAAGTTTGATGGACAATTTTCAAATTAGTCTAATTTGGACTAACTCGTGAAAGTGAACATCATTTAACATAAATTGGTTGGAGTGAGAGATCACATTGTAGATCAAATTCGAACAACAATTGAAAGATAAAATTTATTATAATTATTTTTTTCTTTGGTTTTGAAATTGTATTAAATACTATAAACTCTTTATATTGGTTTTATATTTGTTTTAGTCCATGTTATATATTTTATTATATTATGTGTAATAAATTTTATTTCACTAAAACAAACAAGAAACGAGAAATAGTTCTCAAACACATTTCTATTCATGTTTGGGGCACTGAGTTGGTTATTATATTCAATGGTTATTATAATTTATAGCTTAATAATTTGTGTTTAGGGTGCAGACTATTTTAGTATAAGTTATAGAATAGTATATGTTTAGGGTTTAGACTATTTTAGTCTAGTAGGAAATAGTAAATATTGTAGCAAATAGGGAAAGAGAGAGGATGAGTAAGAATAGTAAACATCGTAACAAAGAGGGACCTGAAATAGTAATATTGTAGTTAATTGTAGGTTATAATAGTTAGAAATGCCAACTATTATAATTGGAGCCCCAAACATGGAGTGGGCTACTTGAAGTTGGTGGCCCAACCACCTCCTTTATGTTTCTAGTTCTTGAAAAAATTGAAACAAGAAAAAAGAAAGGAACGAAGTGAGAACATCAATCGAGCTCTAAGTAATGAATTTATAGAGTAAAAGTTTAGGGTGATAAGTTGATTGTCATTGCCACAAACATTTCAACATTGGATAAAAGTTAGAATTGGAAATCAAAATCTAGATTTTTTATTTTTTTTTTAAAAAAGTTAGTATGATAAATGTTCTCAAACCAATACAAAATAGCCCCCTAGATTTACATATTATATGTTGCAAGTGACATATTATATTGCAAGTTAGTAGGATACAAATTAGAATTAGATATCAAGATTTTCTAACTTAAGATGTTAGTATGAATAATGAAATTGAAAGTTATATAATATCACAAACTAAGGTAACATGAAGGAGAAATTATTTTCTAAAAAGAGTCCAAAATAATAATAATAATAAAAAGCCAAACCCAATCCAACCCAACAATCAAAACACGGGCATTAGAAACCTAGTAAACCCGGACATCTCAACTAGGTTGACACCCCTTAGCACTCTCATCATATCCAAGTTTACACTTAAAGAGGAAAAAAAAAGATCTCGAGGGAGATTAGCTCATGCAGGAAGGGCTCAGAAACTCTTCTGGACTTTGGTATATAAATTCACCACGTATTCGCATCAACCTTACTACAAATGAAACTAATGACAAAAGTTGCAGATCATGAACCAATTTAACCGATTGCTAAAAGGAGACTATGAACTAGCATTCAGCATCCCATACAAAATTAACATGCCTCAACCATCCAATTCTTAACAACTAACTAGCTAAAACAAGTGATGTAACTACAAGCAATTACAAATGTGCTCAACTAGGTCATGAATCAATGAGGATAATGTATTTCACATCAACCAAAATATGAGCTTCAATTACTTTACCATTAGTTTACCAATAGTTTTGCTGCTTTCAAGTTGGGAAATGGGAGGTATATTCATTTTTAGCTTGTTGCTTAGAGTTATGAATCTTCATTCAAATTGGGATTTCCTCAGCTTCTTTGTATTGTTTCACTCGCAAATGGTTCGGTTTTTTACGATTGGAATGAAGGGACTTTTTCATGGAACCCTACCTTTCAAAGAATTCATAAGGAAGAAGAAATTTCAGATTTTCTGGGGCAGCTTGGTTGGAAAGCAATTGTCTCATTCCCCAGATTCATGGCATTGGTTTTTGGATTCTTCTGGAAAATTCTCTGTTAGTTCTTTTTCCAAGCGTTTGATTGCTTCATCGCCTTTAGCTAAGGAAGTTTTTTTAGGCTGTGTGGAAATCTGAAAGCGGCGTATTAACGTCACTTAAATGTTCTACACTTCAACACAAGCTTCTGATGTTTCACGATGAAGATTTGCAACACTTTTTTTCGATTCTTGTTTTTCTCAATCCTCTTGGTGGCGATACTTTCATCTACATTGGGTATTTAGCACTTCTTTTCGGGAGAATATGATTCAGGTCATGGTTGGTCCTCTCTTGTCCTTTAGATCTCAACTTTTATGGTCCAATGCAATCAGCCTTTTGGTTAGAACGCAATGAGAGTTTTTCACGATAAGTCAATCCCTTGGTCGGATTGCTTAGGCTCTGCTCGTCTTCTAGCCTCTTCCTAGTTTTTTCTATCCAAGTCTTATGCCAGTTATTCCATTCAAGACATTTGTTTGAATTGGAACACTTTTATTTTCATTATTTTCATTATTTTCCTTTGATTTTGCTATCGTGGGTTTTTTAGTACCTCGTGGTTGTATATTATATTTATTCTTTTCTATGACCTATTTTGGATCTGAATGTATTTATACATATTTTGATTGCCTACTCTTAATTACTCAAGGCAGGTTCTACCATTGTTGTGATGTAAATTAGTCTGAAATTAATCCTGTTCTCTCTTTTCTTTCTGCAGATTTCAACCTTTCTGAAAAACAAGCTGAAGCTATATTGGACATTAACCTTCGGAGACTTACACACCTCGAGGTTTGAAGTGGTCATGCTAATCATGTTATTGTCTCCTGTGGACTTTTTTTAATTGCATCAAATGAGTTATTTTGATCTCTCGTTCAGAGGAAGAAGTTTATTGATGAAAGTAAATCCTTAATGGAGAATATTTCCAAATTAGAGGAGCTGTTGTCTAGCAGGAAGAACATACTGCAGGTATGCCGCCTAATATAGACTTTTAACTTTTTGTTGGTGTTTATTTGGAGTACCTGTTGTTTTTTCTGATGTGATATATAAGTTCACTAGAGGCAATTGTGATGCCATCTGATTTTCTTAATCTTTCCCTTGGATTATGGGTTATGAATGCAAACTCTGGTTGTTCATGAAGCGTACTTATTTTGCAATAAGCAGTCTGCTGCAAATTTTTTAATGCTTTCCTGGTGTTTCACTGAAGAAGAATCTAGGGGAATTTGGCTATTGTCAGTTTTTCAATTCTTGTTTGAGGCTAGTGAACCACTTTTTTTGGTAGCATCTGTATGGTACACTGGTATAAATTAGGAAAGCTTTTATTCTTGTTAACCAATAACCTTGTTGTCCATTTTCTTTTCCTGTGCCAGTTTCCTCTGTGTTCTTTGTGGTTCTATAAAAACTCTAATGGAATTATATACTCACTTTTCTATGAGAACAATTTTCAATGAAGAAATGAAACGAACGAAAGGGAGGTAAAGGGTATTTTATTGTATATTCCTTTGGTGGCAAAATGGTATATAATTAAACTTAAGGTTTATACTAGTTGAAATCATGTGCATCGTTGCAAAACTGAATACAACAAGAACTTTTCTATGCCTTCCAATTAATAAAAGATGGGAAATGTTACGTTATAATATGGACACATTTATGGCAAATTTTCAAACTTCAAATTTGTAAGGAAATTAAATATATCCTTTAAAAAATCCATTTTTTAATCTAAAATCTCTCTTTCAAAGTTCAAATTTCTGAAATTTTTCTTTGATTCTTCCATATTTTAATTCTTTTTTTATATCTTTTCTATTATGCACCCAAAAAGAAGTTTTTGCTTTGTTTTGCACTTTGCACTTAAGCCCTGAGAAGTAAACTTTTTCTGCGTCATGTGCTTCAAAAAACACTGTATTTGTGTACCATCCCACTGAAAGATGAACGGTTCTGTTTCTTATAATAAAAAGATTTTAGTCTTATTAGTTTCCAACAACCGCCTCCTCTTCCTGACTTGTAATGCCTCTATCTACCATCGATATTACTTGCTTATAACTGCAGTTCTTTTTCCATCTTTCAATTCATATGGTACGCTTGTGGTTTTTATTATGGAGTGAGTTGATTCTCATCTTCCCTCTTTTATTGAAATCCTAGTTAATAGAACAAGAAGCAATTGAGCTGAAAAACAAGTTTCCTAGCCCTAGGCGTTCAATTTTAGAAGACACTGATAGTGGTCAACTTGAAGACATCGATGTCATTCCAAATGAAGAGATGCTTTTGGTATGTGGCAATGTTCGCTCATTTTTATTATATGGCGTTATCTTCCCTCATGGATTTTTTTAACCCAAATTTTGTAAATATGTATAAATTATATCTCTCAGGCACTTAGTGAAAAAGGATATGTTAAGCGGATGAAACCCAGCACCTTCAATCTCCAGCATCGTGGAACAATTGGAAAATCTGTTGGAAAACTGAGAGTTAATGATGCAATGTCAGACTTTATTGTTTGTCGTGCGCATGACCATGTTCTGTATTTCAGGTATTTTTTTTTAAATTTGACTTATTAAAATTTTTCATTAATTTAACTTATAAATGGGAGTACTATTCGCATTTGGATGAAAATTTACTGGTAAATCGGCATTCAAAATTGGTAATTACCTGCATGATCACCGGTACATTTCCTGCTGATTTTTCTGTTGAAAAATGCTAAATTGGCTTTGGGCGAGAATCTACTGGTGGTTCCAGGCTGATACATATTTCCCACTGATTCATAAACCTTATTATCTTTAAAGTAGTATGTTATTACTTGTTAACACTAGTTGCAATGGTGTAATGTGCAACAACTTTTTTTCGTCAGTGTTTTTTAAACTTTCATGATTTTAAAAGTATTATATTAGTATGTCATGGTGAAAGCTCTTGAAGTATGATTGTCTGTTTTTGAATCCTCTAACCCATGCAAGGGGATATTTGAGTGGGGATAACCAGATGAGAGAATATAGGGTCTGAATCTTGATTTTTTGTTCCAGCTTCTTTTTGTTGTTTTGTGTATATTATTGAATAATCATTATAATCGGAATAATCTTTACAATGGTAAATGTAGGAATAAATAGACACCAACAGACCCAACAAAAGAAAGAAAAAGAAAAGGAAAAATACTAGAAAAGATAACATAGATAAGGAAAATGACATGAAATCAATATAGAATAAACCATAATTTACTTTAACACCCTCCCTCAAACTCAAGGTAGGAAAGTGACGAGACAACCAATTTGAGTTTGTGAAGCGATGGACTAAAGTGACTAGATTAAATTCAAGGTGGTAGATGATAGAAACTGAGAAAATTTTCGAATCAAATCATGGCAGATGTGGGCTGGAAACAGAAACCCACAAAGAGCTAAAACACTGAGAACTTTTGGGCTGGAAACAGAGATCCTCATAGAGGGATCTAAAACAGAACCCACGATCAACTAATTTGAAAACTGAAAAAAGATCCACGAATGCTGATCTGAAAACAGAACAGAGACCCACAAATGCAGATTTGAAAATAGAATAGAAACCTACATATGGAAATATGAAAACATAACAGAATCAATGACAGAGGCATAGATGAATGAATAGGTTGGGAGTTGGAGTGAAGACGGGCGACGGATCTACTAAACAAGACCCTAGCTCTGTTACCATGTTGTTTTGTGTATATTATTGAATAATTAATATAATTGGAATAATCTTTACAACGGTAAACGGAGGAATAAATAGACACCAACAGACCCAACAAAGGAAACATACGGGAAAGGAAAGCATAGATAAGGAAAATTACATGAAAAATCAATATGGAATTTACTTTAACACTTTCATTCTTGTAATTACATGAAATCAATATGGAATAAACCATAATAATCAAAGATGTATTACACATTTAAATAACTATGTTAAGTTTTTTTTTTTTTTTTTTTACATTTTTTCCTACTAGGTCATGTTATCAAAATGTGTTATTCGATTCAATTGTATGTCCAATTTTTTTATCTTTTTTTTTTTTTGAATTTACAAGTCAACCACCCACAATCATTGAAAAATCTGCAAGCTGCTCTTTTCAATATATTGAAGCAAAAAGTTCGTTATCCCCCAACAAAGTTTCTTCTAGACCGTCTATCAATTTATTAGTTCTCTATCATTTTCTTACAAAAAAGTTGTCCATTGTCTTAGTTTTGTTGATTTATTCAGTAATTTAGATTTTTTTCCTTGTTTTCTTGTATGGTCTTCTTCAATTGTATTGCCTTCTGTTTGAATATCGTATAATATTAATGGAGAAGCTACTGTGCGTAGTGATAAAGGTATAGTCTATTCATCTCGTGCCTATAAAATTCCTGAATGTGGCCGAACTGCTACTGGCACTCCATTAATTCAGGTATTCATAGCTTCTTTTCTTCATTGAAAACTTCAAAAGTGGTTGATTGCTTAAAGTTTGATCAATCTTCTTTCGTGATCGAGCTAGATCCTATCTTTATCAGATGGAGAGAGAATAACATCTATAATCCCTGTGAGTGTATTCGATGGAGACCAGTTTTTACTAATGCTCACGGCAAATGGTTACATCAAGAAAGTATCTTTGAACTTCTTTTCATCAATCAGAACAACTGGAATTATAGCTATTCAATTGGTTTGTTCCCTTACCGATGCTTTGATCTTGCCTTCTTAGTATTATTCTTAACCGAATGCCTATCAAGCCTCATAAACTATTTTGCAGGTGAGTGGTGATGAGCTAAAATGGGTCCGCTGTTGCACAAATGATAATCTTGTGGCAATGGCTTCACAGAATGGAATGGTCATTTTAAGTTCTTGTGATACTGTAAGTCATTGCACACAGTCCCTGGGCTCCGGCCCCTAGGCTATAGTTCTGTGGCTTTGTTTTTTAAAATATATCAGTGTTTCTTAACTGGACACAACAGCTTCCAATGGTTCAACTGAAATGAAGTTCATTCAGACTGCTTTTTTTATTTATACTTTTTTTAAAGAAGAAACGGAACAAGAAATCCTATTCAAGAGAGAATCCAAACAACAACACAACCAGGACGTCCCCTTCTTTCAACAAGGAGCCAATTATTTTTTTAATAAGAAACATTTCATTGAATAAATGAAGTAGGGAGAGTCCCCAAGCACCTAAAGGTGATTACAAAAGAGATTTTCAATTGGATACTAAATAAGAAAAACTAAAGTTCTTAAAAGGATGCCTAGTTTTGCATCAATAAAAAGCAGTAGACAAAACCAATTCAATAAAAGAATCAAAAGAAGAGAAAAAGTCTCTAAATAGCCAACCAAGCCCTTTTTTTGTGCCAATAAAAGGATGTCCCACCAAAATAGAAGCAATGATGTCAAAAATATTATTAAAGCAGGCCTGACCAACCAAAAGCATCTAAAATAATATGCTAGAAACGGGATGCAAAGGAACAATAATCCACCTCCAAAATTTTAATTTTCTTAGGTTAGTGATCCAACCAAATGACAGAATAAAGATCCCTTGCAAGAGGCTTAATAGAATCATTCAAATCATCCATGAGAGATTTTACAGAAAACGAAGAAGAAGAGCCAATAATCCACCTCCAGGAATTGGGAACAAGACAAAATATGATAGAGAACAACAACTGAGATAAGGAAGTCCACTCATGAATTTCATAATCATTAAGATTACAACGAAGATGCAAGTCCTAAGCCTCATATTCCGCAAGCCACACCTTAGCCACTTTAATATCTGAAAAGTGAACAAGCCAAAACAAATGAGGAAAAGCCACAGAGAGAACACCACAACTAAGCCAATGATCATTCGAAAAAGAAATAGTGGAACTCGTATCAAGGCAACACTGAGTACGAGAAGCAACCAGGTCAATGGTCTGATAGATGAACCGCCACGTGGATTTAGCAGAACTACGAATAATAGATGGCCAGATACATGAAGGAGAGTAATATTTAGCCACGGTAAGCTTCCTCCACAAAGCATCATGTTCGTGTAAAAACCTCTAAATCCATTTGGCCAAAAGTGCAGAATTACAACACTGGAAATTACCTAATCCAAGGCCGCCCAATAACTTAGGACGCTGGGGTGGCTTCCTAGTTCACATTATGCATCCCATCATCACCATGAGAACTCACCCAAAAAAATCAAGGATCACTTTCTCCAAACTATTAATAACATCAACAGGAGTGCGAAAAAGAGAAAGATAATAAGTAGGCAAACTAGAAAGAGTGGCCTGAATGAGAGTATGCCTACCCCCCTTTGAGATAGAAGCATACTACCAGTTATGGAACTTCTGTTGAATCCTCTCAACAACTGGTTGCTAGAACCTCAACGAATACCTCCCAGGAGTAGACCAAGGTTATTAGCAGGCCACTGACCCTGTTTGCACCCAAAAGTATTCACCATCCATTCCAACTCATCCTCAGACGGATTAATCCCCAATATTTCACTTTTAGAGAAGTTAATAGATAAACCAGAAGCTTGCTAAAAAAAACATGAATAACCTCAAGTAGATGCATCAAAGCAGATCGATCAACAGTAGAGAAAAGCAAAGTATCATTAGCAAATTGTAAATGGCTCAAGACAAAAAAGGAATCACCAATAGGGTGTGATGCAATGAGATCCTTTGACAAGCTATGGTCCAACAGACGGCTTAGACAGTCAGCCACCAAGACAAATAGAAAAGAAAATAGAAGGTTGCCTTGCCTTATTCCACGAGAGGGGATAATCTTACCTCGAGGTCTGCCCTTTATAATAATAGAGAAGTTGACACTAGAGTTGCAACCCTATATCCATGATCGCCAAACTACTCCAAAACCTTTGGCCTGAAGAACAGCATCCAAAAAATCCCAATCAACCGTATGAAAAGCTTTTTCAAGATCCAGCTTAAGAACCACACCTTCTTTTCTGTTATGAACCTGTCTATTTTCCACAAATGAAAGCTGGTTCAAAGCAATGGTAGAAGGAAGAACTTGCTTCAAACGATTTGATAGAACACGTGCAATAATCTTGTAAGCACGAGGAATAAGGCTAATAGGCCAATAATCAGAAACCGACTTGGAATCAATTTTCTTTGGGATGAGACAAATATAAGTTTCATTTGAAGAGGCATTTATAACTCCTGCATCAAAAAAATCCTAAACCATGTTCATAATATCTCTCTTCATAGTATGCCAAACAAATTTTAATAATTCTACTATAAAACCATCAGGACCAGGTTATTTACTCACACCCAGTGAAGAGACAGCCCTGTAAACCTCGTCTTCAAAAAACAGTTGTTCAAGATCTGCCGCTTGGGCAGTTGAAATAGGACTCTAATCCACATTAATAGGAAGGAAACCTAACAATCTAAACACCTAGTGAAAGAGCCAAATGAAAGCCTAACAATCTAAACACCTAGTGAAAGAGTAGTTACAAAAAAGCTTGTGATGGAAACTTCAATTTGGGGCCATGCAAAGGTGTATAATCACTAAAAAATCAAAAGAATTTGATTTATTAGTAAAAATTCTTGCTTTCCTTTTCTTCAATACAATCCACAAAAGAGGTCCAGAAGCACTATCCTGAAAGAATTTCGGGGAGTCACTCCTCTAGCTTGTTTAGGCAGCCCCCCCACCCATATGAATCTATTCACAAAGAAAATTCCAGGCCTTGTAGGCAAAACCGCATTGTCTACACTGAATAAAGAGATTGGATAAGGATTCCTCATTTCAATAACACAACACACAGGACTGGAAGAACGCCAAAATTACATTGCTTACCCTCATAGATAACTAAGTTTCTGTAGCATTATGTAACCTCAAGTCCTCAACGTTTTGTTTTATTTTGTTATTTAAATTTAAGAAATCATGCTTTCATTGAGATAGGTGATAGGATATATACAAGTAAGCAAGCTCAAGAACAGAACAGACCCCATCCAATTACAGAAAATGATTCCAATCCAAATAAATAAAGCTAAGTTGATAATTAAGACAAAACCGTATTGGCAGTCATCATCAAAGACATCCCAGATCACTCCACCCCACGAAAAAAATTACTATTCCTCTCAAGCCACCGAGCGAAAGAGAAAACAAGATTGCCAAAGGACCCTTCCTCTGTTGCAAAAAGGAGGATTCAAGAGCACCTCCTCAAACATTGAACCACACCCTCAATACAATACCAAAGATCCAAAACAAGATTGCCATTGAACAACACCCTCGTTTTCTGCCTTGTCTTTTCTTTTGTCTAATGTCAGTTGAGCTTAGTATGAACTTATCCAACACTTTTCTAATCTCAACTCTATTTGAATTTCTAAAATCTGTATATTCACTACATTATGTAATAAGCTGTTGCTAATTTCATTTGTCCTCGCTCTCACAGTCCTTCAACTCTTGCTCTTGATATCAGTTTCACCATGTGACATTCTTGCCCTTCTTTTATTTCTCAGATTCGGGCACAAGGCAGAAACACCAGGGGTGCAGTGGCCATGAGACTTAAAGCTGGGGATAAGATGGCAAGCATGGATATAATTCCAGCTGCAGTGTGGAATAATTTAGAAAGGATGCCAACAACTCCACGTAGTAGGTAAATATTTTATTGTTCCATATTAATTGAGATACTTAATTTATAGGGCTGTTTTTAAATATAGTAAAATGAGCCAAAATATTTACAAATATAGCAAAATGTCATGATAGATAGTGATAAACATTGATAGACTGCTATCATCGTCTATCAATGTCTATCACTGATAGACAGTAACATTTTGCTAGATTTGAAAATATTTCTAGCAGTTTTACCATTTAAAACAATTACCCTAGTTTATATCAATTTTTTATGGTAGTTTTTTTAAGGTGGAATTTTTTTAAAGGAGACAAATCAAAATGGTTACAAAATAAATCTATATCTGGCTTACAAGAAGCCCCTCAATTTGAGATAATCTGAAAATTAGAATAATTACGAAAAGAATAAGATGATGATCATTGTGAAGAAGCTTGAAACTAGAAACTTAGACAGGTCTGCTACTCGTACGTTGCCCTTGTCTTTGCTTTGAAATTTCGAAATTTTGTTCTTGTTGATAGGACTGCAGTGTTGTAACAATTGTAAGAGACCAATAGAGGACCTCGATCATTTTTGTGGTATTGTGATTATGCTTCGGCAATCTAGATCTATTTATTTCAGACCTTTGGGGGAGAGAAATTCAGTGATTATGCTTCGGCATTCTAAATTTTTGTAATTAGCAAGCATTTCTGCTTTATTTCTGTACCTTGGGGAGAGAAATTTAGAGTGTTAAAACTGATGGAGCAGTCTAGGGAGAAAATTTTGTCCCTTGTTAGGCTCCATACCTCCATTTAGGCTTTAGTGTACAAGGACTTTTGATTGCCGTTAGGTTTCATCTCTAGTTTGGCTTGTTTGGGGGTTTTTTTTTTTTTTTGTATGCCTCTTGTATTTTTTTCCTTTTTTTTTCCCTATGATGGCTCAGTTTTATACCCAAAAAGAAAAAGAAAAAAAAGAATCAAAAGTTTGTTCGGGCTAGTGAAAAAGTAAAGAGACCTTGTGGAAATGAATTCAAACCATGGTGGGCCTACAAAGAATCTAAAAGTACGACAAGTTTCCTTGGCAAGGTAGGTCAAGATGGTTTTTCCGTGGATGCCCAAATACTTGTATACAGATTTTAAAAGAAAATTACGCACTTATCCATAAATTGTCCGTTCTCTTGTTTTTCCCCAAAACCTGAGTCCATGTGAACTTGTTCACATGAAAAATCCCAGCATTTCTTAAAGAAGCTGCTATGAGAAACAAATGTTCACGTTTTTTTCAGCTTCACATTGTAAACATACCAATTCAATTGGAGAAAAGTACTTGATTTGAGCATCTTCTCAGGATATTTTCTGTACTCAGTATTCAGTTCTTTATGAAACATGGTCCACAGGAGATAAAAAAATAATTTTGGGGTCAGTACCTTTCAAGATTTCCTACATTCCTTTGCTCGTTAATTTACTAGATCCATTAATTTAGAAAATTCGAACTGAACAAAGGACTCCAGAGCCTTGAAGTTACTTTTCTGTTCTTTCCTCTCACTAGACAAAACCACTTGCTGTTTCTTGTAACTTGTTAGTTCCAGAAATTCTCCATTTCCTTGTATTTTCAATGTCATCTAGCATTAAATTTCAACTTCTAGTTCTATGATCCCAAGCTTCAGCTACTGAGATGTCCTTTAAAATAGCAAATATTCTTGGGTGAGTAAACATAAGCAGATTAGGAATAGCCGGCCGATGTTTTCTAATTAATATAACTTCGAGTATAGCCGACGTATGGAAAGAAGAGAGATACGTGACAAATAGATAATATCTCCCATTCTTCAAACTTTTAAAAGACCCTATATGAGCATCCACATGGCAAAACATCAATATTGCATAGATATACTAGTTAATTCCATTGAAGAGTTTTCTTTAGTTCAACAACGTGTGGTATGAGAGACTCAAATATCCAATCTTTTGGTCGAGGTATATTATCTTAATGAGTTGAGCTATGTGCAAGTTAATTGCATTGAAGAATTGTGTTATAGAAGAAGTAATTTTCAAATCACCAGGAGTATTGGAGGGAAGAAATGGAGAGTGTTGTGTGAAGTCGCACGTGATTGAATAGACTAGAGAAATCTGTAATGGTAAGATACGTGGTACTTAATAGGTCGATCTGATCTTGGGATCTAGAATTGATAGTCTCTGAAAGCCTGTTGCTATTTCTCAAGCCTTTGTTATACTGGACTTGGCAAATATGAGATATTAGTAAATGTTTCTCTAACTTTATTTATCTAATCACGATTAATTCAGAAAGGTAAATAATTAATTTTGAAAAAAGCCCAATGTTATTGCTTAAGCCTTAAAGTATTGGTTTCTGATATTAGTCTATCCAGTGGTGGGATACAAATTATATCTTAGCATTTTCGAATAGTAAGAACTTACTATGTTTAATGAGCATTTAAGTTTGATTATTGCATATAATCTTAATGGTTAGCTTTGGTGTCTCCAGCTCCAAGGGCTCTAGTGGTCCATGGCTCTTATTTGTGTCCGAAAGTGGATTTGGAAAGCGAGTTCCATTGAGCAGTTTCCGCTTGTATCCTTTAAATAGAGTTGGTCGGATTGGATACAAGGTACCTCTAATTTATGTTTTTTTTTTATTATTACTGAATTGCTAACCTACTTATCCTTCTTTATTTAAGTCGCTCCTCTATCTGATCTGCTTTATTTGTTATTGCCATTAAGTTTTCCTTAGAGGATCGCTTGGCAGCTGTTTTTGTAGTTGGATTCTCATTGGCAGGTGATGGATCAACCATATTTGACAATTTTTTTCCTTTTTAACGGTTTTTTCTATTGTTTCTTGCATCCTCTTTTTTCTTAATTATGTTTATTTACAGAGGATGGTGAAAGTGATGAACAAGTAGTTCTAGTAAGCCAAAGTGGTACAGTTAATAGAATCAAGGTTCGGGATGTTTCTATACAATCTCGTTATGCCAGGTAAATATTAGTTGGGTGCTTATTTGGTTAAATATTCATTTTTTCCAAATAGTAATACCTCTGATATAGTTCTCATTGGAATGTTTTAATTCGGTCACTTTACTTCAAACAAAAATCCAGAGTCATCTTCAGCTTCCGCTTTTCGTTGCTTTGCAATTTCTTTTATTTTGGCTGTATACATGTACAGTTCCGGTCGTTCATTTTTCTTCCTTTTCATTAACATAGATAAAATCATAAAACTCTATATTAAAGCTCAAGTACTTGTGAGGCATAAATTTAGTTAGAAATATTACGTACTCAATTTCTTCTTCTCTTCTACGTAGGCTAACGATCTTAGCCCCAAATCCCATTTTAGATTGGACACTGTGAACTCCAAAAGACATCGTAGCAACTTCCGTTATTCCCTAAGCCACTCTATGATCTTTTGTCTAGGATTTTTCAATTCACTTGAGCTAGGAGTGATTCGTGTATCAATTATAGGTCCAGGCATTTTTCCCTGAAGGGAATGTAGTTTTAGTTTTACATGCCCTGGATGTGTGTTATATCCTTGTCATGGATACAAATCGATGACAACATCCTGCTTCACACAAATAGTTCCACGAATACCAAGATTGCATGTACCGAACAAAAAGTTCTTTGCAAATGAAGACCAGATCCTGCTGTGCTGTGTTATCAAGGATGATGAAATTACAAAAATGTGGGAAAAGTAAACCTCGTGCCCTAGGGAAATTGCAAAAAATAATAATAATAATAATAACAACAAAATCCAATAGGCAATAAAAGTAGACCTCCCAATCCTTGTTGGCCAAGGGTCGTGGTCCTTGAGTACATTTATTCAAAGGTCGCACATTCGGATATTTGGGACTTAATAAGGTGAACTTTCAATGTCTACAAAGTCTGGACCTTGGGAGGGTGTGAACTTTTCATGGAAAAAATGGGCAATAAGAGCAGTTAAGTGAATACAGGTTTACGAAGATATGAAGTTATGAATTGTATTCCTGATCCCCTAAAAGGTCAGCAACTGAGTGAAAGACAAAGGCAGTGGGTTCTTCTCTGCAGCTTGTCTAAAGCTTGATGTTGCGAATTGAGTTTTTTAATATTTCAATATGTTCAATAATCAAGCTCTCTGAAGTTTGAGTTGTGGTTTTTAAGCATGAAAAGTTTCTATTCTTCACAGGGGACCTTAAGGGACCATTTCCTTGAAAAAGTTTCTCGCTCTTTTGTTTTTTTAATCACCTGTTTCTTTTACACCATTTTTTAAATGCCTGTTTCAGGGGAGTTATTTTGATGAGGTTGGATCATGCTGGAAAGATCCAGTCTGCTTCTCTGATCTCAGCTACGGATGCAGAACCCGAGGAAGAAGAAGCCTAAACTGCTTGCCTAGATTGACATGGCCTATATATTGACCTAATCAATGAAATCCGTCATCTTTGTAGAGCGCTGCAATTTCTTCTGCCTGTGCTTACCTCTCCTATCTGGTGAAGCTTGACTCGGCATCAGTGTTATTTTGTAGCCAAAATCAGTTATTCAACTCATCATCAGGTGGTTGTTGAATTTGCAATGTGTATGTTGCAATATGTTTTGTTTTGGTAGGGCTATTCTGTATAGGTGATTACCTTTTTTTTTATTTATTTTTTGTCTTTCGTGTTGTTTATTTGTCAAAGGATAGGTGCGATTACTTGAACAACTTCTGCTATGACTTGTTGAAATATTTGTCTACTTAGATGTTGTAATCTTAAATTTAAAATTGTCACCTTCAAACAATATCCATGATATCATGGTTGTAGTCAACCCTCAGGGGAAACAGTTGTTGAAAAAGTATATTCTCACAATGGGAATTATTTCATAGATCATATATATATTGAAGGATCCCAAACAGATGGACCTAAGATTTTTCCTATAGTTGAAGCTTTAAAATTTTGTAGATTTAGCATCCAATTTGAATTCTATTCTATATTTTTTTTTATTCATGGAGCCAAATGAATTTTGTATCAATTTGGTTAATTTATTTTTTAAAACCATTTTTGGATTATGGGATCAAATAGTAAAAAAACTTTCCATGTATCAAATTTCAAATTTCAAATTTAAAAATGTAAAATTAACCACCGAGCATAGCTTAATTGACATATAAATGTATTAGCAACTAAGGAATCCGTGATTTGAATTGTTCCACTCTTATTGTACTAAAAAATGCACAATTGCATTAGAAAAGGAAAAAACTTTGATAAATATATAATATTGCATGATATAGAACTCATTTGAATTTTGTTAAATTAAATTATGTTAATAGTGTAATATATTATAAATTAAATAATACTATAAAATGTGTTACAGGCTTTTTCATTTATACTTTTAATGAGGTAACTACTTTATTTTTTATTTTTACAAAAAGCAAACAAGAAACAACAATTAATGTATGGAAGGGAATCCACCAATGGTGAGTATGGGTTGCCAACTAACTTTCAAAGTTTGAAAGATCCAAACCTTCACTCCAAATATCTACAAGCTTATTTCATTGTTCTTGTAGTGGTTCCTGATAGTTTACAGCATTCGAGTACTTCACCACTGCATTGGTTGGCCATTTTGATAGAAATATTGGTACCTGAATGAGTTGACTAAAAAACAACTTAACCTTGTAAATGTTTGTAGAAAACTATGTACGAGATACAATTCCTAATACTAATGATTCTACACTTATTTAAACACTATTCTTGAGCGTAACCTTCCGGTAACAAGGACAAAACGTTTTGTACAGCGCACAAGCAGCAATAAAAATACAGGATTTTCTTTTTTCATAGAACAAAATTTCATGGTGATTACCAAGAACTTTTCTGAATGAACAATGTGATTGATACTTATCTTAATCAGCATTACATTACCAAGGAAAAAGTAATTCAAATGCAACAAAGCCTCAAGATTCCCGAATACCACCTGCCATCTTTCACAAGCAGATATTGAAAGAAAAAATTGCTCGCTCCCTTCCGTGCAATTGCTCTATCTGATAGACAGAAGCAGCAGGCATTACAGACGTGTGGTCGCCGAATTCGGTGCCCATCAAAATCTTCCATGGTAGAATTTGTCATCTTATGTTTCTTATCTCGGCCTACAGAAGTTAGAAGAAATGAAGCCATTATTACGTACAGAAAAATCTTGACTTCTCAGCATGCACCAAAACTAAATTACATTCCTTATTATTACTTTTTTTCCCCTCGTAATCCTAAATTTACTGGGATATTTTGGCACCAACACTTCAAGCATGAGAAATGTACTTGAGACCAAAATGAAGGCATTAGAATGAGTTCAGACATAGCATGAGAATACCGATAAAGTCCACAGCAAGAAAATGTGAAAGGAGGTGGCGAGATAGAAAGAGAGAGCATGATGGATGTTCGAGGCCATACTTTTATTTTTAAACTACAATGATCTAGAACTTAGACATGTTAGAACATTGTAATTCAGTAAAGACAAAGATTCACTTATACCAAACTAAATACTTCATAGTTCATCCTATGCTATCAATTACAGCAGTAACCTTACCGCAAGCTCTAAATCAGCAGTTGGTAGTTCTAATGAAGCAACCTATTTTTTTTTAATGAGGAACCCTACTTTCTTCGAGGAAAAAAAAATTTAAAATACAACGGATACGGAAAAAAAATTCCTCAAAAAGGACCCTAACTATAACAGAAAATGGGTCTCATCAAGCATCATGATACTTAGAGGATAGTTATAAAAATCTTACCATGCCCAAATGAAGCAACTTATCACGGATAAAAAGGAGTTTAAATGTAGAGAGGTATCGAATCAAGTGATGTCCACGATTTCACATTAATATTGATCTTATGCCCTTTCTATTACACCTTCTATCATTTGTTCTCAACTCATCTCATGTTCTTTGTCCTTGTCTCCGCACTTGATTGACCATAAACTACTTGGATGATAGGCCGTTTAAAAAATTGTCAGAATTTCTCAAGTTTTTGGTTATTTGGATTTATTGTGATTCTAATATATCTCATTCATACTATGACGAAAAGGAATCAAAGTCATGTCTGATTTGGCTCTAAATTCTAATGATGTGAACAAATCATGAAAATAAACTAAACGGTTTAAATTACAAGGATTGTAGTAAAACGGTTAGACTTGATAACAAACCATTCTTATGGATAACCATGACGACTATTGATCTGTCTCAAGATGAGGTCAGAAGAATTTTGAAAAAGGAGATGCTCGGTTGCTCTTGCAAATGAGGAATTTGTGTACTTCCATATATTAATAAAATGTATGATGTGCGCAAGGCTAGTCAATGAAAAAAAAAATTGTCAAAAACCCTAAAAACAAGGGTCGTGTTCAAATTTTTCCGTTGGGCTCCCACCTGGATTTGGAAGTTGCTAAAGCCTAAAACCATTTTGTTTTAACCTATTCTTTTTTTCTTTTGCAGGAACTGTTTGGAAAGGATATTTAAGTAATGAACTCTTTCAAATTGAAAGAAAAACGAATCCAAATCAATTACAGCTTAATGAACAATAATGAGCACCTAACAAGTGCATAATACCTTGATGTAAATTGACGATACCTTAATATAAATTTACATAAGTTAAGGACAATGAACAAGTACCTATTAGCAACGGTGGCCTTGATCCATGAGGCATATACTGTATAATCTTTAACCCTGAAGCAAGTGATGACTTTTATTAAACAATAACACAATAGATGCAAATGTAATTTTATAAATTCTTTTTTTTTTTAATAATATGAGTAATTTTATAAATTCATAAACATGAAGGCTATAAAATATATATATATATATATATATATATATATATATATATATATATATATATATATATAGTTTTTTTTTTTTTTAATTGAAAGGTCAAATTTTGATTAAGACAATGATAAAAGGCAAACTTCAAGATTTTCACTTACAAATATAAATCTTCTGAATTGATCTCAGGGAATAGGTTAATATAAAACCGGAACCCCTCAGGGCTGACATCTCTGCACAGCAAACCTGCATCAAGTCTTATGATTAACTAAAATTCAACAATGTCAACAGTACTTCTTCAAGCGAGTAACATAGAAATATACCTTTACTCTCTGCTGTTAAAAGATGCTCCTTGGCCATAGCTGGAGCAATCCCAAGAGTCCTTGCAGCATCACTGGCGCTAACACCGAATTGGAGAGCATCAGGCTTTGTTACAAGAGTTCTTATTCTAGCAAGAACCTATACAAAAACATGGGTTAAAACTTGGAATAGAAAGCATGTAGTCATCATGGTTCTCAGGAAGAACATATTGAGATAATGAGCTTTCTTGTAAGATTTTAGTAAGAGGAACAAAGCAGCAACTCTGAAAGAACCGGGAGGAGAAAAGGAGTAAAAGTAGTACATCTTTATATTGTACATCATCGCATTGAAAAAAAAAATTTAAAAAAATTAGAGAGAGAGAGAGAGAGCAAGAATGGAATGAATTAGAATTAGACGATCCTTTAAAGTATGCTGGAATATAAGATCTGGAACTAAAGCCAACTGATTTATCCTATATTCAAGATTCAGGACACACATAAACATAAAGAAGCAGTAATAATACCTACTGCTTGTAAGCCTTATCGCTATTATGTGTCATAGTAAGAAGGAAATGTCTAGTAGGGAACAATGTAAGAAGGGGTTCAATTACAACAAATATTATAATTCACTGGTACAAGGGTCTATTCCTACTAAAGCTGCAATCCTGGTGGTAAAGCTAGTTCATTATCTTGATTGATTCAGGAACAAAAATTTTGAAGTACACAACAAGTTATGGGTAAAACTACGATGTCCTCCATTCAAAAATTTCATGTCAAAAGCCAAACTCATCGTATGATAGCCAATCAAAATTTATAGTTCTTCAATAATCAAGACAAGATAGCTAACCTCATCATCACTGTAAGATTTACTCTGGATTACCATCACTCCACTGTCAAATTTCCGGAGCATTACTGGACTGCGCGAGATCAAAATATGACAAATGATTTCAAAGATCTTCATGATCATATAAAATTAAATTTAAAAAAAAAAAAACAAAACAAAAACATCAATAAAATTATTTCATATCGCAAAGAAAAAAAATCCTGCCATAAAAAGAATAAAAAAAGAATAATAACCATGTCTCATATTATACAAAACTTAAACAAGCATAATGCCATCTTTAAATGTTTCCGATACCCAAATACTTACACGTCAATCTTCTCCCAAAGCAAACATGCTTGCAACAAATCATCCGGTGAGATCAATTCTGTTTAAATAAAGAGAAAAAAATGAAATGGTTCACTTTCCATCCCAACAAAAACAGAACAAAATAAAAGTGCTTATTTGTTTTATCATAGAAAACCTGTTCCTCGAGCACGATTGAATAAACAGTATATATCTATAAGACTGATCATTCCACCGGCTATATCAAGTGGAGTTCGAACAAAATCTGCCAGCTACATGGGGAAAAAAATTTCCTTCACAGAAAGTTCAGAATATGGGACAAAATATATCCAGGGCATATTAAAAATATGAATAACTCAAAACAGTCAAAGAACCAGGATGAAAAGGAACTTTCAACACCAAAAATTCAAGTCAACACACACAAAACTTATTGTGCCTCGTCATAAGAATGTTTGTCTTCCAATTTTTCTTCTCCTATAGGTTTTATCATTCCCCACACTTCCTATCTCCTATAGGTTTTATTATTCCACACACTTCTCCTATAGGTCTTAAATGTTATTAGGTATTGAATTTTTCTCCATGCTAATGGTTGAATTCAAATCTTATCACGGGAGATTCCTATTCAAAAACAAAGTTACGTCCAAGAGTTTTACATAGTTTTATACCATTTACCATCTTACTAGGAAGAGAATGGCACAATTTTCTGAAGGATCCTTGTTAGAGAGAGTTTCGTTGTGTAGTTCTCTCCTCTCAGAGACATGCTCAACCATTAGCAAAAAGTACCCAACTACCTCTATGGTCTCTTCCTCAACTTCTGATTGCCTTAACTTCAATTACTAAAAAAAAAAAAACGATAGTGGGGGAGCTTCGTGTATGCGTAATTTATATCTCCTAGTCTTGATTAGGCTCTCCCTGCAATCCCAAAAGATATGATGAGGGTACTGGATTAATCCTCCTGTAAAACTCTCAAACTTCCCATTTATATTTTGTTAACATCTCACTTTTATCCAAACTTTCTCTTTTAGAGATAAATTAAAATGTTAGTGTCTTGCATTTGGTATGGTTTTTTGGAACATCATTTCTCAAAGACAATTAGGCTTAATGCTATTAGAGGTATTATAAGGCCCACTTTCTCTGCTTTAACCAGACAAAGGATTTACGGTGATTGGATAAAGATTCCCAAGATTTTCCGCTCACTAATAATCTCATTTCATTATATTAATGAAGAGGCTCAATTCAGTTTCAAAAAAGACTTTGCACTCACTAGTTCATCCAAAATGCAAGTCAGTCTTTTGTTCTCAGATAAAGCGTTACTAGATTCTAGGGAGGAGAGGTTAAAGTTGCTCTATATTAATAAGGATTGGTCGATCATAGGGAGTTTACTTTGCAGTTTAAACTCTCTAATAATGTTGTGCACGGTATGGGAGATTTTCTATTGTCCCAGTTCCCATCTAATGGGATTGGATCAAGTTGAGAAATAATCCTCTCAATTATCCTGAATCTGGAGACTCTCTCTTATAGTGTTAATAAATGGCTATGTATATCACTGTATCAGTTCCAAATCTACAGCCCAAGTTAACATGAGGTTAAAGTGAAAATTTAAAATAAACAAACTACAAGGGTGCAGGGTGAGGCAGCTCAAAACAACTAAAATTTGAAAAGATGATTTATGATATGCATATTTTATAGAGGACCTTGTAATTTGAAATAACCTTAAAATCATATGGTAAAATGAGTTGCAATCGCATTAATTGTAAGCCTAAGATAAAAGGAACCTGACGAGACAACTGCTGATGATAAAGAGCACCGGCAGACTCTTTCGTCACAGGGGAAATGATACCAACGCTCAACAACCAATCTTGAATTTCTTCTTTTGAAGCTACTTCGTCATCATTTGTAGCACCACTGTGAGAATTTGAACTGGATAAAAGCTTTTGTCTCATCTTTTCTGCTAGCATTACCATTTCTTTAGCTTTACTCTGTAAATAGAAATAATATTTTCCACGACAAGTAATCAAAAGTTAAAAGTAACTTCAAATCTTTCAAACCAAACAAGCTCAACATGAAATTTTGTCCAACGTGGTGCCAATTTCCTAACACAACAAAGCAATGCATGGATTCTAGATCAAGCTTGAGCGTCGGATAATTTAATTAAATAGGTAGAAAAAGAAGAAGGTAAATGAATTCGGCCTTTTGGTACATCTAAATTAGAGCAAGAGTATATGATTTCCATACAAAGATTAACACATTCACGAAGGAGAATAGGAAGAAGAAAATATATATTCAATCCCTTGGATAGTGATGATTAACAATAATACACATGATGGTTTTATAATAGCATAGGCTTCCTTCGATAAGTAGCACATTCACAAATATGAGTGGGAGCATGTTTCTATCCCAGCAAGGACCAGATAAAGTGGCCAAAGAAATCCCTATTGGTTTGCAAAGAGGGCTGGAAAAAACGAAATTTTCTAATTGACATGCGCCACTGTGAGATGGCAACTACAAAACAAAAGATGGCATACTGAAGTTACCATTAAAGCATTTAGATCCTGGAAAGCTTCTTGTAAACTCTTATCAGTATTCTCCCACATCTCTTGCTCCTTCCTCAAAATTCCCGCCACTCCAACCATCCTCACCGTTCCTTCACTCGAATAGAATCCACCAGAACCAGTAGAACTCGGCCCCGACGCAGAACTGCTGCTGGAATCTTTATTTTTATTATCATTCTCCCACGCCCTGGCTCTCCAGTTCTCCCAAAACTTGCTCACAAAGACCTCGTGATCCCCCTTTCCTCTAATTACAATCGTGATCACAGCCGATCTCGAAACCCCGCCAGAGGGAAACGATACCTGGAAACGGACCCTGGGCGAGGAGAACATTGACTTGATGCCCTTCTTGGACGAAAAGATGTGGTTAACGGCGGCAAGAGGCACCGCGACAGCGGAATTGGAGGAATTGGTCGAGTCAGAAATCCAGACGATACGATGAGTGGTGAGGATGATAATGCCAGACTTCAGGAGAGGGAAAGTCGGAATTTCATCGCATTCGAGGTCGACGGAGGAGAGGATTGAGCATTCGATTTCGTTTGGGAGCAGCACCGGACGGCCACTGGTAGTGAGTTCGGCCGCCGGCGGGAAGTGGCCGGCCATTAGAATCCTTCTAAGTTCTTTCTTTGTTACGTTCAGCAGTTAACTATGTTTATGGATCATTACGCTCTTGCTTCTATTTTTCAACTTCAGAAAGTCATCTGGAATTTAATATTTTTTTGCATTGCCTTCCGGTTTTGTCCATTAATTTACGAAGTATGAGCTCCCAAATTTTAGCATTTAAAATTATTTGTCAAACTTAATTGTTACATAATTAAACAAAAAAAAAAAAAAGACATTTCAAAAAAAAAAACTACATGCCAACCAATTAAATTAAAGGTAACGAATGAACCAAACTCACATCTAAATGAGAGAAATGGTGAGTATGTGAAAGTATGGTTAAAACACCTATTGTCACAAAAAAAATTCAATAATTTGTTACTATTTTTACTTGATTCCATTTGAATTTAACTCAAGGTTATCTAAATAAATTATTGTCTCCTTAAAATTTCACCAATGTAACAAAAAAAATTACCACATAAATTTTCTTGGCTATGTAAAGAAAAACAAAGAAATACATCGAGATTAAAAAACATTCATACTAATAAAAGAACAACTAGTGTGTATTTGATTCTAATATGGTTCTCTAATATTATGTTAATATTTACAATTGAATGAGTTAATGACACATGTGAAAGTCGTGTATTAGCTATTTTAAAATGAAATTATAAGACTAATATAAATTATTTCACGTATGGAATTTTAGGATTGTACTTGATGTGATTATTAGCTTATGGTTTTAAGTGATATGATTACAAATTTTTTAGTATAAATTAACGTTTTCCTGAAATCTAAACCATTTCATTATAATATATTGGTTGAAAAGGGTTTTGGAGTTTTTGGATTATATAGTAGAACAATTTTTATAGGATTACACCGTATTTACTTAGTTGTTGACCATCATCTACCATTCAAATACTTTGTCTCTACATGGTAACAATGAGAACAAGCTTCACGAACTTGGTAGCTAAAATGTAGATGGATGCATACTTAGTACATTTAGTTTGTACGTCGTGTGAGACACAAAGTAAGTAATTTTCATACGAGATATTTGTGTTTTAGCGACACTTAGTTTAGTTTTTGAAACTCTACGTTTTTAAGAAAGAGCATTTAAAAATTGTTTATCACAACATAATTATGAAAAAAAAACTTTATATGATTGTTTAGAACTGTTATCATTTTTGTGATTATTTTATCCGTTATTTTTGTATACATTGTTTGTTATTTTGGGCATTTAGATTCGACTTGAATACCTCATAATAGAGATGTCCACAAGGTGGAATGGGAAAGACTTCGTCCCCACAAAATTCTATGCAGGAATGGAGGCGTGGATTCCACTAGATGAGGGTTCCTAACTTGAAAAAGTCTCCATTTTTTTACCAGATTTTCATTTGGTTTTAATTAAATATTTCTTAATAATTTATTAATTCTTTTAACTGAGCATTTCCAATCAAAACTTGCAAATATATAATTAAAATGCCAAATACCTATGATTTATAAAATTTAAAATTTAAATATTAAAAACATTATAGTTTTTCTAACTTAAAATTACAACATTCAAGGTGTTAGAGTAGGAAAGTCTTAAGGTTAAAAAAAAAATAATAAAAATAAAAACAAACTTAAATATTAAAGCATCCATAATTATTATAGGAAAATCTTCAATAACATTAAGTCACACTCTAACTTAAAAAAAAAAAATGCAATATAACAATATAGTCAAATACTGAAAATTTTAGTGTAAACAAATATTTAAAAAAAAATAAAAAATTAGGGTACACTATGAAACAATGGAATGGAGAATAATGGAGGTTAGATAAATACACACCGACTAGAGAAAGGTATGGAAAGTAAAGGACATTGAGGGGAATCAAGAAGGGAGGATTTTTTTTTTCCTTCTAATATATACATGTTTAATTGAGGCGAGGAGGAGAATTGGGGTGAGGTCGTGGTCGTGGTCGGAGCCAGGGACAAATAATGTATTCTCTGTCCCTAGCCTTGTTTAACAAATGAGAAAAGATGTTCTCCTCTCTCTTTTCCATTTTCGTGCAATTGGTGATTTTTCGTCTTGTTTGGGGTTGATCCTTGCGAGGCACCAACCCCCACATGTTAAATGGACATATTTACCTCTCGTATTAAGAGAGATTTTTTTAGTAACAAATGTATATGTTTGCTTTTCAATTTTAAAAATTAGTAAATCTGGTCGTTTGGCCATTTTTAGAAGAGAAAATTGTTTTGGCTATTTTTAAAAAAAGTGTTTTTTATTATTTATTATTATTATTATTTTTTTAATCATAGGTCATTTATCTAGTCGCCCTAATATCTACCAGAATGGTTGAACAAATTGGTGGAATCCACCACCATTTTGGGGGTTGTTACCCTAAGGGGTAATCTTATTCATCTTTTAAGCCATCTTCATCAATTTTATTTCAATTTCTCATTTCACGAGTTCCACCATATTTTTATTGTATTTAAAATACTATTTTAGTTTTTGTATTTTTACCGTTTGTTTATTTTTGTTTCAAATATTCAATTGTAGTCTCTAAACTTTCAATAAATCTTAAATTTAGTCATTCGATGTTATTTTATTTCTATGTTGATTAAATAATAACAAATGCTAATTGATAATAATGAATTTTTAAAAAAACAACAACAAACAATCATTAAAGACTAATTTTAAGACTTATTGAACGAATAATTATTAAATTTGGACATTTGAAAATATAATAATTAAAATTAAATCAATCATAAAAGGACAAAAAAGGGTATTTAAGCCTTTCATTATTATTTTTTTGTTCGCAACATTACACTTTCTCATTAACCTTTCATCATTAATTACTTTACAACACTACACTTTCTCTTTCGTCTATAAGTGAGACCCACGACATGTTTACTAATTATTTTACAAAATTTCTCTCTTTGTTATACACATTATTTATTATTTTTATTTGTACAAGGAAAAAAAACAATGTTAATTTATTATTGGTTAAATTATAAAATACGCTATGAGTTATGATAATGGTGGTGGTTTCAATTCTACCACAAACTTTTAAAACTTTTATTTTAATTTTTGAAGTTTAAAGTTTATTTCAAAACAATAATGGTAAACTTCTGGTGCTAAATTCATAGAATAAAAAAGAAGTAAACGTGAACTAATATAAACACACATTAAAAATATAATAAAGACATGTGATGCATTTACGAACCATACTAGTTGCTCTCTCATTTCAACCCAATACCTTCAATTTTACGTTTTTTTTTTCCATTAACATTAGCCCCAAATTTATGTTGTGCATGTATCTATATTTGTTCAATTAAATAGCACACGAGCATATACAAACTTTTTAGTCTACGAATTTAAAACACAAAGCCTTCAAGGGTTGTTTTGAAAAATAACAAAAAAAAACTTCAACTTCATAAATTAAAATATATTTTTTTTTCAATTTTGAAGATATAATTGAAACCAATTTAATAGTTCAGGGTATATTTTAAAATTTTCTAAGTCCGGAGGTATAATTGAAACCAGCCACATAGTTTAAATATATTTTTTATAAGGGTCTTTTTCAAATATAGCAAAAGGAGCCAAATTAATGATCAATATAGTAAAATGTTATTGGTGATAGATAGTAGACATTTATTCGTATCTATCATTGTTGGTATGTGATATTTTACTATATTTAAAAATATTGTTAATAGTAGAATTTTAGTTGAATAATTTATTTGACATTGACAAATAACTACTAACTAAAAGCGAAATATATCGACTGGAAAGATATTCAAACATTTTTGCAATATATGTTATTTAATGAACACATTTCTATTCTACCAAAATATTTAATAAATAATTTATCTTCAAAATTAAATATGATATGTCAATCTTATAAGCAAAATTACATCTAATAAAAAGATTAAATGTTGAATTATAAAAGGGAAATTTTTAAAAATAGAAAAATAAGAGAAACTATTTCACAAAGTAATAAAAATTTTAGATAGTTGTGATAGAGGCTGATAGAAGTCTATTATCATTATTTTTTTTTTGTTATTTTCTATAAATAATTTAACATTTTTTTATTTGTAAAATTTTTTCTAATTATTTAACTATAAAAGGCCGAAATGAACCTAAGCACGGAGATATGTGAAAAAAAAAATTACTGAAAAAGAAAAAAGATTTATTTATTTGGCGCATGAAATGATAAGAAAATAAGCGAATATTGCAAAGTTTTCCTCTTGGTTTATGGGATTTTGTTTTTCAGGACTTGCAAAACACAAATTTTACGCTGATGCCAAGAGAGTAAATTTATTTGCACATTCTGATGCCATTTCGAGACGCCATTTCATTTCTTGTGCTATTCGTGAAATTGTAAACTTCGATCAATCTCTCTTGAAGACGCCGTGAGAAGAGAACCAATCGAAGCTCCACAGCTTCGTCCATTCACGTTTCCAGTTCCAAAAGTCGCCTCCTCAATCTCTGATTATCCTTTGTTCATCTCTGCGGCGATCTTCAATCTCCTCTCTGAATCCATCGGTGTCCTTTGCTTCCATTCACCAGGAAGAAGAGGACAGCTCCGGCGCTTGTACATCATTCTTTGTTCATCTTTTAAGTGGATACCTTACTCCTCAAGCTCTGCCAACGTCTAGCTGGTGTGTTGTTGATGATAAAAACTTGATTCTATCTGTACATGGATATTCGGAATAACATCAATCAATATATCAGCTGTAAATTGAAATCAAACGTTGTAAGTTAAGAAGAAATCCTGAATCCGTACTCACTGTGCAAATCCTTCAATTCAGAAACCAACGTCAGGATAAGTGTATTTTTCTTGTCTATCTCTGATTTTTAGTTTTTCTAGTTCTGCCTTTACATCAATGCACTGAGATTTGTGTTGCTCGCTTACAGCCAACTCTGCTGATTTCTCTTAACGAAGTGAGTTTTTTTTTTTGTTTACTTAGTGGTTGATTGAATCTAAAATGTGAAGATCTACGATGTTGTAACAAACTGAACTGGGTAGCATACCTGAAAATAACGCTGAGATATCAGTGACTGTTTGCTAATTCGTTCTTTCAGAATACGAAGTGATGGAATTAGCTCAGTTAGAGGCATTGTGTGAAAGACTTTACAATTCTCAAGACTCAGTGGAGCGAGCCCATGCTGAAAACACTCTGAAATGCTTCTCCATGAATACTGATTACATTTCGCAATGCCAATACATTCTTGACCATGCACTGACTCCTTATGCATTGATGCTTGCAAGTTCAAGTTTGTTGAAACAAGTCACCGATCATAGCCTAGCTCTGCAACTCCGTTTAGACATTCGTATTTTTCGAGTCTCTCGACAACTACTTATTTTTTATGGGCATGCTAATTTTTGCTTTGCAAATGATAGTCATGAATGTTACTTGTAGGAGGCTATCTTATTAACTACTTGGCCACCAGAGGGCCTGATTTGCAGCCTTTTGTCAGTGCATCTTTAATTCAGCTACTATGCCGACTCACAAAGTTCGGTTGGTTCGACGATGACCGATTTCGAGAGATTGTTAAAGAATCTACAAACTTCCTGGGACAGGTGATGTGATCTTTAATAGAACCTATGCCATAGCTCATATTTAGAGCGGGCATTTGTCCACTTCCCTTCTTTTCACCAGCACGAGAAAAAAAGGCATTAATTTACAATCTAATTGGCTGCTGTAGTGGGAGAATGTCATAATTTTAATTAGCCTTGGATTTATTTATTTTTATATCCGTGAGTGTCCGGGCTAGCTTACGCGCACCTCGACTAATGTTATTTTCTATTATAATTATTTGTTAGTTATTAATTGTTCTTGTTAGCTGGTCGTTACTGTTAATGCAAGTCTCATGCAATGCAACCGCGTAGCATAGCAACTAGCAAATATTTTCTTTTAGTATACATTGAACATTTAGGTTGAACAAATTTCTTGTTAAACCACAATTATTAAACCATAGTTAGTATGAGTGTGTAGAAGTATGCTGTGACAATACAACTTGTACACAAAATGAGTTAAGAGGGGTTCAGGTTGATTAGCAACCAGTCACCCTTAGAAAATTTCATCTAGAGATTGAATAAAGTTGTTAAACTGAAATTCATCACCATTCCACTGTTTAATATAGTAAATATATACAATGGGTTAGGGATAGTCCTCTCTGTTGCGATGGAGTTTCCCTCGTTCTCCCTCTTGGTTCGTTGTATTGTGGGGGACGGTCAGGATACGTATTTTTGGGAAGATCAATGGGTTGGGGATAGTCCTCTTTGTTCCGTGTTCCCTCGTCTTTACCACTTGTCTTCTTTTAAAAATCATCCTGTCTCGGATTTCTTGGTTAGGCTCGGGAGCTCTATGTTCTTCTCTTTCGGTTTTCGTCGTCGTCATCTTTCCAATAGGGAAACGACAGAGGTTGCCTCTCTTCTTTCCTTGTTGGAAGAGTGTAATTTCAGGGCGAGGAGAAGGGATATTCGTGTTTGGAAGCCTAACCCCGTTGATGGCCTTTTTTTTTGTAAATCTTTCTTTAGAATGCAGTTGGATCCCTCTCCTGGTAGTGAGTCGGTTTTTGATAGGGTTTGGAGGATCAAGATACCAAAACAAATCAAGTTCTTTAGCTGGCAAGTTTTTCTTGGCCGCGTGAACATTATGGATAGGCTTGCTAGGAAGATGAACCCGTTAATGGGCCCTTTTTATTGTATTCTCTATCGAAAGGCAGAGGAAAACCTGGATCACCTTTTGTGGAGCTGTCAGTTTGCGAGGTGTGTGTGAAGTTGCTTCATGCTGGCCAAAGGGATATTAGTGCGATGATCGGGGAATTCCTCCTCCATCTGCCTTTCAGAGAGAAAGGCCAGTTGTTGTGGCTTGCTGGGGTGTGTGCAGTGTTGTGAGACATTTGGGGGAGAGGAACAATAGGGTGTTTAGAGGTGTCAATAAGGACCCTAGTGAGGTTTCATGTGTCCTTTTGAGCTTCAGTTTTGAAGCTTTTTTGTAATAATTCCCTTGGTAACATCCTTCTTAGTTGAAAACCCTTTCTTTAGGGGGGGTTGCTTTTGTGGGCTTTTTTTTGTATGCCCTTGTATTCTTTCATTTTTTTTTCTCAATGAAAGTTGTTGATTCTATCAAAATATATATATACATATATATATACATATATAGACACAAGCCCCATTCTGTAGGATTTTGAAATCCTTGTACTTGCAAAGAATATTCTTGTAGTTGGTCATATTTTTTGAAATTATATTGTTTAAATTATCATTTTTTGGCTAGTCCTCCACATGATGTCTTTTTGTTTGTGGGACTGGCTCATAAACCTCCTCTTTGCATGCAGGCAACATCAGAACACTATGCCATTGGTTTGAAGATATTGAACCAACTTGTATCCGAGATGAATCAGGTTGGTTTTCGAATCGCTACCCTTGTTTATCTGAAAATGACTATTCCATTTGGGAAAAGGGAGATTCAAATGCTGATGTTTGTTTAGCACATATTTTTCTTGAAAATACTTAGTTGTTATCATAATGAATATTTTGTTGATGAGAGTAGTTATTTATGGAGGGTTCACCATTATTCCGTGTTTGATACTTCTTTAGTGGTAAAATCATAAGAATGAATCTACCACATGCCAGTGTACTATTATAATCTCTTGTGGGTATTTGATTGGAATGAACGTGTATATGATTTTTTTAGGAAAAATTTGTGCTCAACAATATTCTTCCAATTTGGGAGGGGTATTACCTTACTTTCTAAAGATTACTGCTCTTGATGGGCTATTCTAAATGACGATGAAATTTCCACTTCCGTACAGATATAGGGAACGGGTCCTTTTCCTTAGTGGGAGGGAGACTTATTCTACCTTTCCTGTTTTACAACTGAATAGATGTCAGGAGTAGGAAAAGAATTTTGAATTCTTGCGGAACTTGGGCGATGATTTGGACAGTGTGGATAAGAAACAACAAGAGCAATTTGTTATCATTATTATTTTTAGTGAGATATTTCGTGCACTAACGCGAAATGGAGTCAACTGCTAATGGCAATCCTTGCATTGTGGATACACACGTTTGTTCCTAGCCTTTTGGTCTTGTTATGGTTAGGCTTTAGATGGTAGGTGTGACAGTTTAGAAGAAAGTTAGATTCGATTTTTATTATCTCCACTTTTTGTTATGTGTCAGTTGAATGAATTGATTACTTATTTGTGCTTGGTTGCTTTATATATATATATATATATATATATATATATCACATGTTGGTTGAATGAGTGATTACTTATTTATGCTTGGCTGCTATCTGTGAACATGGAAGTGTGTATGTTCTGAAGGTTTGTTTTGAGCTGAGATTTTCGTAAATTCTTTCATGAGTTAGTTGTGGAATAGAAAAATTCCATGAATCTTTCATAATATATACATATTTTTTTTTTTGGGGGGGGATACCTCTACCCCTGCGTGTACACACACATACATACATATACTCGTTTCTTATAAAAAAAAAGTTGCTACTTTCTGCACAATCACTATATATAGATGAGAAACCAAACTGTCACGAAGATACATGAAAAAATAGAAGTGGGCATTGGGCAATACCAAAAAAAAAAAAAAAAGCCCACTACTACTACTAATGGTGACCATACAAAGGAATCCTAATTAAAAAAATCACATAAAAGAGCTCCAATCAGCACATGTATGGGTTCGTTTTTAGTAATGTTATTTGTCATTCAAGGATATGAATATGGTTCTTTCTACTGCCTTATTTTGGTGTAAAACTAAGCATCCTTTTGCCAATCATAGCTTATCTCATTTAACTTAGAGATCCTTGTTTAATTCACCAATAGGTCTTAGGAGTTTTTGCTCCACTATTTCATTTATTAATGAAATTGTTTCTACGTCAAGAAAAAAAAATATCATTCAATGTTTTGTTTGAATTTTCTTTATAATTTTGCAACTTGTGGAAGTAGATGTGAAATAGCATGATTCTTTTATACAATTATACACAGTAACTGCAAGTGTATTTATTTGTACATGGCTACTATATGAACCTATTTTGGTTTTCCCTTTTTATTCGTCTGTTGGGGCTGGTTTTTTAATTAGGTATAAGAGTATTAATCCGTGATTGTATTTGAAAATGTCTGGCGCTGTGGATATATTTATTTCTTTAGTTGAATAGATTATATGGTTGGAAACAAATAATTTGAAGACAAGTGCAAAACTATCTGACTTTTTTGCATGAAGTAATAACTTTAGCTTCCATTTAGGTGGTCTAATTCTTCATATTTCTTCATCTGAGCCATTCTATTTCTACTAAATTCATTTCTATGCTCCTTATGTCTACCCTATAAAATGGGCCCCTTTTGTATCTCCTTGGATATTTCATTCAACCACTCCCATGCTCCCAAACTTTGTTTTTGTATTCTAGTTTTCTAGATAAGATTTTTTTAGCCTCTTCTAAACTTTGTTATTTCATTTCTTCTAAATAAAATGTAGGTTTTTAGTTAAAAAATGCCCTTGTGCATAGGAACTAGCAATTGGCCTAAAGTAATTAGACTTGTTACTACTTATTGCTAGGATAGAAACATTTCTATGTCGATCATTTTCCTACATGGTTTGAGTTCACTCTAGATCATATTTGTGAGGATTAGAAACTAAACTTTTACTTGTTGATTGTAGGTGAAGACAATTTCAGAAGATTTTAGACAGTGGTTATGTTCAAATACTTGTTGGAGGAAAGCATGTTTATTGGCTTTTTGGGGGCTTTCGTGTATTTAGTTTTGAAATTTACATTTTTATATTTATAGTGGTGTAATGTCACACGCACGGACTCTCTCTCCCTCCTTGGTCTTCATAGAGGATCACTCATCCTCCATATCTTTTAGGTTGTAATGATTGACATTCAATTAATAAAAATTCTCATTTTGTATGAAACAGCAAGTTTGCATTCAGAATCAGTATACCTATTTTGCTGCTCATGTTTATGTAGTTTTAATCGGTTGCCTGCAAGAATGTGAATTTATTTCTTTTAAGTTGGAATTTCATGTTGTATATTATTATATACTTTATTGTAATTTTTTGACATCAGCAACTTGTTCTTCTATTGACTTGTTGAATTTTTAGCCTAATCAAGGATTCCCTTCAACAAATCATCGGAGAGTGGCTTGTTCCTTCAGGGACCAAGCGTTGTTCCAAATCTTCCAAATATCTTTAACATCCTTATGTCAGTTGAAGAACGATGGTAACGTGCTAATCTTGCTGAGTTGTCAACATTACTAAACCAGTATTTTTGGGTTCTTTGAACCTTTCTATCTTAGAAATTTAGCTCGTTAACTGATGGATTTTATTTTATGTGGCATACAGTAGCTGGTCGTTTGCAAGAATTAGCACTTTCTCTGTCGCTTAAGTGTTTATCTTTTGATTTTGTTGGGACCTCCATTGATGAAAGCTCGGAAGAGTTTGGTACTGTTCAGGTATTTCGTTTAGATATCTACCATTTATCATTTAGTATTGTTGTTGAAGATTGGAAGTCTTGGCAAGCATAACACCTACAGCAAATTTATGAAATAGAAGCTACCTTTGTTCTTTTATGGTGTGCCCTTTATGAGAGAGATGTAAGGTTTCTTAACACTTGTTTTTCACTTATAAGTACTCTAGTAGTCTAGTTAAATTTGGCGAGTTGTTTCAGAGTTTTGGCCTTAGGTGGTGCAGACTTGGCAATTTCCTAGATATTTTTTTGCTCAGGTTTATAAGCGATGTAGATATCAATAAGGATGATTATTTTGTTTGCAAAGTTAAGGCCTTGTGACTTATTATATGGTTGATTATTGAGGTTTGTGGTCAGAAATGAACTTGACAATTTGATGCTAAGAGTGGAGATGCCGATGTACCGTCGATTTAGTTTGTTTTTATGAAGTTCTTCGACAAAAGCTATGTTTTATTTCTTTTTCTTTTTTCTTTTTTCCGAGTAATGCTAACTGATGCGCATCTTTCTAATATCTCTTTTTTGAGGGTAGGAGGAGATCTAGTATCCTCCTTATTTTTCTTCTAATTGGTTGTTCACTGAGGAAATGTTTCTTATAAAAAAGAAATATAAAGAGGTTGGGATGATCATGGATTATGTCTGGTGGCCTTGCAGATTCCATCTTCTTGGAAGCCAGTTTTGGAGGATCCTTCAACCCTACAGATATTTTTTGATTACTACGCCATTACAAAAGCACCTCTTTCGAAGGAGGTTTGTACAGCTTTTATTTATGTATTTTTTTTTTGTTTTCTTTTGGAGATATTATGATACCTGATTTGAGATCAAATGAGATCTACCAACCTTTTAAAAATAAAGCTTTGGCATGAAAGATTCTTTGTAAATGTTTAGTGGGTGGGTACTAATTTCATTTGAAACTTGGCTTAAGGTAACTTGCCTTTAGATTAATGAGTATGTTGTTTAAATACCTATAAGCATCTTCAACACATACCAGATCAATTATTTTTTTTATTATTTTTTTTGCCATTCACTCGCTCATAGAGTTTATATCTTTAGAGCATTAGTCTCTTTTCATTACATTAATGAAAAATTTCGTTTCTTATTAAAAAAAATCTTCAACACATACCGGATCAGTTTGGTTTTGCCATTCAAGATTAATTGTTCTCTTACATGAGATTTTGAGCTCCTGAAGTTAACCAAGTAACAGAGTGTTTTTAGTTCAAATTTATAGAGAAGATATGCTGAAAAAAACCAAAGGAGTAAATGCTATTTACTTCTGTATTAATTGGAAAGTTCTCAATATACAAGAGAAGGCACAAGCCTCTTAAATAGACTTTCAATACAAGAGAGAATTGAGGAGATCCTTGCTAATCATCTGATTAGGTAAGAAAAAAGATAATCCTACCATCTACCATAAATAACGAGTGATTCACAAGAAAATACAAATAGTGAAGAAGTACACTCTGCTCCTCATCAGTCACTTTGATGTAACACCCCCCAAGGGAGAGAACCGAAGGCCTAGTTTGTTGCGAAGCTCCTGAAAATGATTAGGTGATAACAACTTTGTCAGGCAATCCACAAGTGATTGAGAGCGACATGTCGAATCGAGAGCTGATGAGAAAGAACTTGATCACGGCTGATTGAGCTCAATTCGATATGCTTGGTGTAGGCATGGCAGACAAGGTCGTGAGCAAGCGCAGCGACAAAGAGTTTATCACAACACGCAATGTGAGGTGCCGAGAGCGAGACACGAAGCTCCAACAAGAGAGAACAAAGCCAAAGCAGTTCGCAAGCAACGTCAGATAGAGCACGATGCTCGGATTCAGTATTGGATCGAGCAACAACGACTTGCTTTTTGGAGCTCCACAAAATGAGTGATGAGCCGAGGAACACACAGTAACCACCTACAGACTTGCGATCATCACTAGAGGAAGCCCAGTCAACATCTTAGTATCCAGAAAGAGTCAGAGCAGGAGCGGGATGAAGTGAGAGACCAAGGTGGATAGTGCCCTGTAGGTAACGCAGGACACGCTTGAGGGCGCGCCAATGAAGGGTGGTTGGATGCTGATTGAATTGGCTTAATTTGTTAACTGCAAATGCAATGTCGAGGCGAGTGTGTTGAAGGTAGTGAAGAGAACCAATAACACTTCGGTAGAGCTGAGGATCAGTCATGGGATCACCATCACTGATAGAAAGTTGTTTGCCCGTGATCATGGGTGAAGGAGCAGGCTTGAGATGCTGCAAATTGAGATGTGCCAGCAAGTCTCGAATATATTTGGCTTGAGATAAGACAAGACTGGCTTTAGTGAACTGAGCTAGGATGCCTAAAATGTAATGAAGACACCCAAGGTCTTTGATGGCAAAAGCTCGGTGAAATTTCTTGATGAATGAAGTGAGAAGAGCTGAAGAAGAACCTGTTAAGATGAGATCATCAACATATATAAGTAAAAAGCGTGAGCCTGTTGGAGAATGATACATAAAAAGAGACAGGTTAGCCTTGGATTGAGAGAAATTAGCACGCAGTAGAAACAAACTCAACTCTTCAAACCAAGCCCAGGGGGCTTGTTTGAGCCCGTAAAGAGCCTTACGAAGACGATAGACATGGTGAGGAAACTGAGGGTGTACATATCCTGGTGGTTGAGAAGTGTAAACTTCCTCATGAAGAGTGTCATGTAAGAATGCATTACTGTCATCCAGCTGTTGAATAGGCCATTACCAAGTGAGAGCTAGAGTGAGAACAAGCTAATCGAAGTTGGTTTAATGATAGGACTGTAGGTCTCACCTAGGTGTCTAGAGATATCCCTTAGCTACAAGCCGGGCTTTGTAACGATGAATGTTGCCATCAGCATCACGTTTAATTTTGTAAACCCATTTGGTGTCAACAATATGTTGAGAAGCCGTTGGAGGGGACTAAATCCCATGTATGATTGGTGAGAAGGGCTTGAAACTCATTATTCATAGCCTGTTTCCACACTGAATGAGAGGAGGCATCCTTGAAGGAAAAAGGTTCCAGTCGAGTCTAGTCTGGGGAAGAAGAAACTTGGGTTAAGAAGTGGCGAGGTTTGATAACACCGACCTTTGCTTTAGTGGTCATGGGATAAGCATTGGGTGGCCGAATGGTGGAGGATGTGGTAGGTGAAAGATCAATAGGGACAGGGGACAGAGAGGGCCCGGGAGATTGGGAGTGGGAGTGGGAGAGGGGGATAGGGGCCGAGTCAGGGAGTCGGATGGTGAGGAGGGGGATGAAGATGGTTGAGATGATGTTAATGGATTAAGGGGAACAGGTAAGGGCAGCCAAGAGGAGATAGAGGTGTGTCTTGAGGGGGTATGATCAGCGGGAGGGGCAAAAAGAGTCGTATATGGAAAATCAGTATCATTGAAGCTCACATGGCGAGAGATATAAATTCTCCCTTTGGAGTTGAGATTCCTATACCTCTTGTAGTGGCCACTGTAGCCAATAAAGACACTTTTCTGTATGAAAGTTGAACTTCTGCTGTTGGTGGGGTCGTAAACAAGGGTAACAAGTAGTCCCAAAAGTTCGAAGTTGATGATACTCGGGGAGTTGGCCTTTTAGAACACAAAAGGGACTACTATTCATATACTGTCGTACTGATGCAATGATCCATTTTATCTGATGGAAAAAGAAGTAAAAGGATAAGATATGTGGCAGTGTAAAAGGCCTCCCACTAAAAAGACAAGGACATGTAGCTAAAAGAGTCAAACCCGTTTCAACTATGTGGTGGTGCTTCCTCTCAATTCTCCCATTCTGAGCAGAGGTGTAAGGGCAAGATATTTGAGTGCTAATACCATGGCTTTGAGCAAACTGAAGGATAGGTTTGAACTCCATCCACCATCACTCCTAAGAGTCTTGATAGTGGCATTATACAAATTTGGATTTATCCACTTAAAAACAATGGTGTTCGGGTCAAAAGGTGAATTGGGACAAATCGGCTCTTTTGGCGTATGTGGAGATACTAAGCTTACTACAATGGCTGCCAGATTAATTGCAAGGCAGGCGTTACCGTTGATGTATCTTGGCTTCCTTGGGTGGTTATCCTAGAAGGTTTCATTTTGGCAGCAATAATGACAAATTCAAGGAAAATTAGACAAGTGGAGAAGATACAACCTATCAAGAGGAGGGAGAGCTACTCTTTGTAAGTCGATCCTTTCTAACCTTCCCACTTACTATATATCCTCTTTTCTTATTCCAGAAAAAGTGCTTGCATCAATGGAAAGAATTATGAGACATTTCTTCTGGGAAGGACACAAAGGAGGAAAGCTAAATCATTTGGCCAGATGGGAGCTTGTTACCAGGAGACTTGAGGATGGAGGGTTAGGCTTTGGAGGATTGAGAGCTAGTAATCTGGCCTTACTAGCCAAGTGGGGTTGGCGCTTTATCCATGAAGAAAATTCTCTTTGGTGTCAAGTTGTAAAGAGCATTCATGGGAGGAGTTTGTTCAGTTGGCATACGGCTGACAAAGTTAATTTAAGCCTCCGAAGTCCTTGGATAAGTATTTCAAGAACTTGGATGAAGGTGGAGTCTTTGGCTGTTTACAAGGTGGGAAGAGGAAGTCGAGTAGCTTTTTGGTCTGATCCTTGGGTTGACAAAACTGCATTGCAAACACTTTTCTCAAGGCTTTTCAGAATTTCTCTAAAGCCCCATGGTTCAGTCTCGGATCATTAGGATTCAAACCATTCCTCTTGGGCCATATTTTTTAGAAGATTTTTAAAAGAGGAAGAAATAGTTGATTTTCAAATGCTCCTAGATATTTTAGCAAGGAAGAAGATTACTGACCACCCTGATAAACGAGTTTGGTTCATTGAAGACAATGGAAATTATTTGGTGAAGTCTCTAGTCACTCATCTTTCAAGAGCTTATCCTTTAGAAACAAACTTGAAGAAAGCGCTTTGGAGTTCCAATAGTCCTCTGCGGGTTAATATCACAATTTGGATTATGTTAAATGGACATTTGAACTGTGCCTCGGTTCTACAAAGGAAATTGCCATTGCATTGCCTCTCGCCCAGCATTTGTTCCCTTTGTTTGGCTGGATTTGAAGACTGTTTTTTGAATGTGTTTTTGCTAAAAACTGCTGGCATAGTTTATTCTCTTTTTTCAATTTATTTTGGGTGTTTGGGACTTCTTTTAGGGATAATATTTTGCAGCTTGGTGGGTCCCAAGCTCAAGTCAGCCCCTAAACTATTGTGGAATAACGCGGTCAAAGCATTGCTAGTGGAATTATGGTTCAAAAGGAGCCAAAGGGTGTTCCATGATAAAGCTACTCCTTGGGCCAACCGTTTTGAGATTGCTAGGTTAAATGCCTCTTCTTGAGAGCACTCTTGTCAAAAATATGTTGATTACTCCATCCAAGACTTGAGCCTAAACTGGAGAGCCTTTATATTTCCAGCACCTTAGAGATTAGATTGTTCTTAAAGGATTTTGTGTATTTTTTTCCAGATTCATGACTTTTAGTTCTTTTGTCTTTGGCCCATATATTTGGGTTTCCCCTTTCTTTGGATTGAACTAATATTGGTTATTTATTTTGTTTGCAATTACTTTGAATATGATGAGAGTGCTAAGGAGGTGTCAACCTAGTTGAGATGTTCGGATGTATTCCTTGATCCTTAGGATATTTTGATGTTGTTTCCTATTATGTATATTGAGCTTTTGTCTCAATTCATTATATCAATGAAGGAGACTCGTTTCCTTTTAAAAAAAAAAACATACTTTCTTATGGATTTTTAAATTTTTTTTCTAGGCACTGGAATGCTTGGTGCGACTAGCTTCTGTAAGACGTTCTTTGTTTACTAATGATGCTGCTCGTTCAAAATTTTTGGCCCATCTAATGACAGGAACTAAAGAAATCCTACAAACTGGGCAAGGTGTGTTTATTATTGCATTCTTTACTGTCGATATATGTATATGTTTGTGGTTCATTTTATAATTTTTTTCCCTTTATTTTTAATATTAAATTATTTTTGTTTGTATTTTTCCATTTTTGTGGGGGGTGCCCTGCAAGTTACTTGGAGTTTTCAGTTGCCTTTTGCTGTGTCCTTGTAGCATGTTTATTATTATTATTATTATATGTTTTTAATGAAAAGGATACCACACTTTTCACTAAGAGAATGAAAGAGATTAATAAAAGAGATTAATGCTCCAAGATAAAAAAAAATGGGTGACAAAAATGGATATGTTTATACCCTTATGTGGTTGGAGTTTGAAGTACTGGTGGTGCTTGAATTTCTGGCCATACACTCTCACTATTTACGTTAAATAAAAGGTGAAATTTGAAACTTGTGGAAATTATAAGATTATAAGAATTCTCTGTATAAAGGATGATTAGGATGCTTCATGGCTAACCGGCTTTTAACTAGCTGAAGTATCATGGTTTGCCTTTGTTAGCTTCATCCTAATTGTTGGCCATGTAATCTTGAAAAGTTGTTTGATCTTTCCAAACCTAGTTTCTCTCTCTCTCTCTCTCTCTTTTCTTTTTCTTTTCTTTTGCTGATTGCTTTAGTTTATATTTCATTCGTTCATTTTTTTTTTAAAATTTATCTACTTTTTACTGAATTCCGATGGAATGTCTAATAAAAAAAAGCTACATTTTATTGGTAATCCAGGTCTGGTTGATCATGATAATTACCATGAATATTGCCGTCTTCTTGGACGTTTTAGAGTGAATTACCAGGTATTCTTGTTCACATGCTCTTTAGCTACTTTCACGTGAACTATGTGCCTGTGTATGGATATTTTTTTTGAAACAAAAACGAATCTTTTCATTGAAGAAATAAAAAGAGACTAATGCTCAAAGTACATGGAAACAATAACAAGCCTATGCTTTTGCACAAAAAAAAAAAAAACCAAGTACATGTGCAAATACAATGATTTATCTTGGAATTTATCCTAGATAAATCATTGAAAACAATGCATCCATGCCAATGATTTATCTTGGAAAACTCTCATTCCTTTTGAACCAAATTTCTGCAAAGATTGCTTTGACCGTATTTGACCATAACAACCGAGACTTTAGCTTTAAACCATCCAAGATATGAATAACAATTTCTTTGAAATCCTCACAGAACACCCACTTAATATTTTTTGTGAAACGGAAATAAGACTTTTTCATTGAAGTAATGAAATGAGTCTAATGCTCAGAGTATAATGAAACAATACCCTCTGAATATTAAAAATGGAGAACAATCAACCCCAACAACTTGAAAATCTGCAATCGAAGAATAGATGTTGAAGATCTTCCCCATTCTCCATACAAAGAGGACAAATAGAAGGCAATAAACTGTGAGACAGTAGCTTTTTTTGAAGAGTGGATGAGCAATTCAGATATACATGTCTATTTTAGTTAGTTGATGTTATGATGGCTTATTCTGCAACATTTTGCATTTTTTTGTGTCTATGTTTTACTTGGGGCATGCATTCTAGCAAAATGTTTCTTTTTTTTTTTTTTTTTTTTTTTTTTTTTAAATTTTGATTTCTTAGGGGCAGACAGTCTTATGGACGGACCCTGAACCTTTTGAAAATCTCTATGAATGCGTTGATTAGGTTTGGGGCCGGTAGCTGATTGCTTGACAATTAGTATAGTTTTTACACTTTGCCACTCCATATCTCAGTTCTGCTTCTGCTCCTGCATGCAAGCATTAATTTATCCTAATATGTCATGCGTTTGTACCTGGTTATGACATAAACGGAAGGAGAAGTGATGTAGCCTAAAGATATAAAAGGAGAATTCTCTCCAAGAACCCAATGAAGTCTTTATTATTGAATACAAGAGGGGGATTCTTTATTTATAGAGAATTGAATGCAAGATAGAATCCTAAAAGGAAACTATTTTTTTTTTTTTTGATATCCGTGAGTGTCCGAGCCAGCTTACGCGCAACCTCGACTAATCTCACGGGACAACCCACCCGACCCTACAACAGGCGGGCTGCCAACTTACTCGTAGGATATTAAATCCTAGGTAGGTGGCCACCATGGATTGAACCCACAACCCCTTAGCCCTTTGGCTTTTTTTGGATGTTCCCACTACCACTAGGCCAACCCATGATGGTACTAAAAGGAAACTAAAATAGAATTAATCAAGGATTAAACCAAGATTAATTTGAATTTACCAAATTATCCTAATCCTATTACATCATATTCTATCCCTCCCAAAAGAAATTCGTCCTCGAGTTTTAAAACGAAAATAAAGATAAAAGTAAAAAAGTAAGCCATTCAAATGGAAACATCTCTAAACATCGGGCACCAATAACAACCAAATTTCACGAACCACGCCAATATATCAAATATTTGACTCTTGAAAGGGAAAATTATTTCCATCAAGACTATCATCAATGAATCCAAGCACTAAGTTGTTAAAAAATCCATTGCCAACATAACCACGTCAGAAGAAAATTTGACTTTCAAAGTCTAAAGTAATTTTGTCTTTAGTCGGACCATGTTAATGTAGTTGGTTTGTGCATGGGCAGTATCAAGTCATGATGATGAGGGTTGGGAAAAGAAAAGGAAAAATGGTAAAGAATAGCAAGAAAAAACTCATCAGGAGGGAGGCGAGCACTTATGCTGAGTTGGATCAAATGGGCTGGGTAGAATGGGTTCCGGGTAGGATCAGGGAAAAACCCTTTACATGATAATCTTTTGTCGCCGCCTCTCATGAGTTTCTTTGGCAAATCTTGATTTTTTTTCCTTTCACACAACAAATCAAATGCAGAAAGCATACTTTCCTCAATTTTCGACATCGATTTCTCTTTTGACTTAGGTCACGCAAGCTCTGATTTGAAAATAGTTTCGTAATCGTCGTTCTGATAGAGAATTTCTTCTTCGTTTTTGTATTCAGCAACCTCAATTTTGGTTGGTTAGGTCTCCTCTACAACGCCGCCGATTTGACCTAAGTATTCCAAAATTTTTTATTTGAAACAAATTGCAATTGGATTTTCAAATTTCTTCGAATTAGGTCGCCCATGGGTATTTTTGCCTTTTGGCTTCAGCATCTCCATCTTCAATTTTGAGGATCAATCGTTCCACTTTATTCAATTCAATTCAATTTCGATGATCGATTTCGAGGTTCTTCGATTTCTCCGTGTGAGTTGTATTAATTTTTTTTCTTCATATACAAGCTGTTTCTCGCATTTTCTATCTTCTTTGTTTGATTTGTCTTCAACCGATTCTTCTTCTTCTTCTTCGTCCGGTATCGGTGATTTGGTTGCTCCAATCTTTTTGTCGGTGATTTTTGCGTCTAGAGTTTCAAGCATGTTTTCTTCTGAGCTTGAGGCTCTGTGTGGGTTCCACATTTTTTCTTCAACTCCACTCGGTTGGTCTTCATCTTCGCATTGGTTCTCTATTGTTTTTGTTTCTTCTGAATTTCATAGTTCATTTGGTTGTATTCTTGATCTTCTTGGGTGAATAAATGTAGTTCTTGAAATTTTCTTGGAAAATCTTGAAGATTATGATTCTGTCTTTCTTGAATTTTTTCCAAAAAAACCCCAAATTTCATCTATTCCCTTTGGAAAGTCCTCCATATTGGTGTTGGGATGATTCATGAGTGTCCTTTGATGTTGGTCATAATAATTTCCTCCATACTCTAAATCATCTAATTCCCAATCTTTGCGTTGATTTCTTGAAAAACTGGTTTGATTGGATCGTTAGGCCCTTTGTCGATATTGCCGCCTTCTTATTCCGTCCCAAACTGGCTTGGAAACGTCATCAAGTCACTAGAATCACTAGAATCAAATTTTCAATGTGGATAGTGATAGGCTTTTTTTGCGAAAATCGGAATGGGAAAAATTAGTATGTTAGAATTCTTCTGAATCACTTAAGTCAAAATTCCACCATTGATTTTGGGAGTAAATTTGATTTTCTTGCCTATACCAACTGCTGTATTTCTTCTTGAACATCTTCCTTGATTGGTAATAGTCTATTCTTGCAAAGTCTTGAAATTTTTTTTTTGGTTCCTTCTTGAATTTAAAGGGTTCCCCCTAGTTAGGTGTGTGTTGTTCAGCAACGAGCACAACCCACGAAACTCCCTCTTGTAAACAACGTTAGCTAGAGTTTTCCGGTCTTCCACCGGCTACAGTCAACATTGGCCAAGGCGGTCGCTTTGATACCAATTTGATGTAGTCTAAAGAGATTAAAAGAGAATTCTTTCCAAGAATCCAATGAAGCCTTTATTATGAATCCAAATATTTAGAGGGAGAACACCAAGAAGAAGTCTTTAACCGAGCTAATTCTAACCAATTTGACCAATGGAGGAGCTTGTTCTCGAAGATTTTTTTTATTTATTTCTAGCCATTATTATTATTTTTTAATATCCACGAGTGTTCGAGCCAGCTTACGCGCACCTCGACTAATCTCACGGGACAACCCGCCCGACCTTACAACATTTGAGTGTAAAGCAACCTCGTAGGAAATTAATTCCTAGGTAGGTGGCCACCATGGATTGAACGCCTGACCTCTTAGCCATTAATTAAGACCATGTCTCTTTTTTTACCATTAGGTCAACCCATGATGGTTTGTAGCCATTATTTTGTTAATTTTAGATTTATGTATAGTATTGTTGCTTTTAGATTAAAATATTAGCCATTTATCCTTTCCTTCTATAATTTGTTTCTTAGTTAGAATTCTCTTGCATTATATTTACCCATTATTGGGCCATTTTCTAAAATAATAAAAATAATTTCTCCAAAACTATGACTTGGTGCAAATGTACATCTTTCTTAATTCATACAATCTTACTTCTCTTTTGACCAATTGGAGGTTTCTTTCATAACTCCTTTGGCTTGGGCTTCAGCCTCTTTTTGTAAATTTCATCCATCAATGAAATTTGTCTCTTATCAAAAAAAAAAAAAAAAAACCTCCAAAACTAACCATAATATTGCTTTGACCCCATTACCCCTAATAAGGTTTGGCCTTGTATCAAATTGAGGCCCGATAATAAGGTGAAGAACATTTTACTCCTTTGGAAAACACCCGGTGTATATTGAATATGGAGAACTCTCATGTTTTCTTTACATGATTTATAATAAAGATTGGAGTTTAGACTTCTTGGAGAGTTCTTTATTTAGTCACTTAGGTTACACCAATTTGGTATCAGTGCAATCGCTTGATCCAACCATGGCTAAGTGGAAGACTAAACAACTTTTGGCGTCGCCAATTATAATAGGAGGCTTTGTGAGTTGTGCTTGTTGCTGCATAATGCCCACCTGATTACCAAGGGAACTCAAGGTAGAAAATTTCAAAGAATCATCCAAGAATGGAGTACTACCATGCTAAAAGAACGTTCAAGACTAGAAAATACCCTCTTGGTTATAGAAAAGACCAAGAAAGACGGAAGCCTATTCAAGAACACCTCATAATTTTCCCTACTCCAATCAGAGGCTAAAACATTTTTAAGAACACAATTTCTATATTGATCATAAAGTATTGGAGGAAATAAAAGGAGTGGCCAACGTCCAACGTATTTTGGGGAAAATGATTCAGAATTTGGATAGATTTTCAAGAAGACGACTAAATTTCAAAAAGGCTAGAATTGCAAATATTCATAGTAGCACTCATGAAATTCAAGAACCCTTGAAGCTGTGAAACTATGCAAGAAACAAACCAAACGAAAAAGTTAGTGAAGAAAAATGATGGAACCCACACAAAACCCCAAGCAAAGAAGGAAACATGTTTAAAACTTTAAGTGTAGAAGTGGAAGTCGCCGACGAAGAAGATGGAGCTACCAAATTAGGCGACGATGTAGGCGAATGGGACAAAGAATATGTGATAAAAGACGAAGGCGATTTGGGCAAAGAAAATGAGAAGAAGCAAGAGGTTCGGGCGAAGAAGATGAAGCAATCGAAAAAGGAATTCAAAGTGTAACTAACTTGCCTCCCCTGCTATGACCTTTTTACCCCTCCTCTTGTACTGATGGATGATCGGGGGTGGAGGCCTAGCAAATTGTTGGCAAGTAACTGCATCCGTTGACTCAAAGTTTGGACATTAGTTTTTGACAGGATATATGTTCCTTAGGCACTGACCTGCACTGTAATTCATTGTATCTATTCTTTTGCTTGCTCTTTGACATATAGATTGCATGTTTTCCCTCAGGATTTGGTCATCTGGTTATCTGTTTTTTGATTTGTCTGATACATCTATGATTAACGTGGATATTCTAAATTATCAAAATGCAAAGCTTCCGTATGACTGCAGCTGACATTTAAACGACTGTTTTGCAGCTGACTGAGCTTGTCAATGTGGAGGGCTATAGTGATTGGATACGTTTAGTGGCAGAGTTTACTTTGAAGTCCTTGCATTCTTGGCAGGTCTATTGAAATAGTTGATTCTCTATTGGAGTATTCTCTGAATAATCTGTATCTATCTTCCACAAATTGTATCTGTGTACATCACTAATGAAAATAATGGCCTGTTGCCAGTGGGCTAGCAGCAGCGTTTACTATCTCTTAGGGCTATGGTCCAGATTAGTAGCATCTGTTCCATATTTGAAAGGCGATGCTCCAAGTTTATTGGATGAGTTTGTGCCTAAAATCACTGAAGGTTTCATCACATCAAGGTTGAACTCTGTGCAGGTGAGTGACCTGTCTTTCTTTGTAGAGACTTGGTGTTTTTTTCTGGCAAAGGTAAGAAGTCTCTATAATGTGCAGGCTGGATTACAGGATGATCTTTCTGAGAATCCATTAGACAACGTTGAAGTTTTACAGGATCAACTGGATTGCTTTCCATACCTCTGCAGATTTCAGGTCCAAATCTTCTTGTGTGGTTTTTCATTCTTCTGTCTTTTTAATTGAAACAATAACTTTTATTGCTTGCACATTGGAATATATAAATTTAGCTTCATCTTCACATGTTTTGATCTGGTGCCTTTGCCTTTTGACCTTTGCATTCACCTGAGTTGCAGTATGAAACCAGTAGTTTGTGCATCATAAATATCATGGAGCCCATATTGCGAACATACACGGTAAGGTTATTGATGGGCATGATTTTGTTGAAATCTTATTTTGCTTGGTGGTAAAGTTGGTCGCTTATATACCTTTTTATTTGACTGGAATAGGAAAGAGCTCGGCTTCAAGGTAGTGATAACAGTGAACTTCCTGTTATTGAAGCCAAACTTGCATGGGTTGTTCATATTATAGCTGCTATTGTTAAGATAAAACAATGCACTGGTTGTAGGTAAGAAGACTACTCTTCAGCTTCACAGGACAGTGGAAATTTCATTTCATGATGATTCATGGCTTTTCCTAATTTTAGCTGTTACTGTGATCAGTATGGAATCGCAGGAAGTTCTTGATGCTGAACTGTCAGCTCGTGTGTTGCAATTGATAAATGTTACAGACAATGGTCTACATAGCCAGGTACGTATAAAATACGTGCCTCATGTTTCTATTATTCTCACCAATGGTACATGCAGCACATGCATAAATAAAACTAGTCATTATTTGAGCTAAAGTGGATTCCACACATCCGAACCACAAGTCTTTACGATTTACCATGTTGATAGAAAGCTAGTCGTGAGATTGATACATAAGAAAGGAAAGGAAATGTTCGGAGAGCTTTATTGTTCCTTTTTGATAATTTATCATCTCTTATATTATTTTGTTTATCGATTGCATATGTTCGTTTGCAGGTGCACCCCCTGATCTATAGGTTCTTTTTTTCATTGTATCTCTATATTGTATTTTGAGCATTAGTCTCATTTATTAATTCAATGAATGAGGTTTGTTTCTGTTTAAAAAAAAAAGATCGGCTATGTTTGTTTCTTTATGTGTTTTCTTTGTTATCATTGTATCCTAGAGCATTAGTCTCTTTTCATTCTCTAAGTGAAAAGTGTGGTATCCTTAAAAAAAACCAAGTGTTGGGTTAATGAAGTAAAGGAAATAAAGGTAATTGTTTTAAATATTGGGCTATTGAGTACGCAATGCTTACTAAAGCAAAAAATACATTTTTTAGGAAAAAGATTGGAGGATGAGAAAGTAGCATTTGAAGAGGGTAATTAGTGCCCTCGAAGGCAAAAAATAGCATTTGAGTTGGTCCCTTTCTGGGCAAAGTTTCTAGTGGATGGACATTACTGCATCAAACCAAAGTATCAAAGCCTTCTTAAAAGTGGCAGCCCGCATGAGCTAGAGTAGGTTATCTGAATATCTCCAGGGAAACCACCAATCGAACCAAGGTATTAACCATGGTTGTGGGTAAAAGAGCACGGGAAAAATTAGTGTTGGAAATGCAGTGCGCTAAGAATTCATCCTCTATAGAGTGCACCGCACTTTTCTTGCGAATATCCTCAAATCTTATTTTGTGTACGATGGGAAACACTAAAAATTTTAATAACCAAAAGCCCCAAAACAACATAAATCCCATAGAAGGGATCCTCATGCCAAAAGGGAGGAGTCAAATGAACGTCCTCCATTCTAGGTTGATGACAAAAGAAGATTAGTTACAGAAAGATTTGTGAAGGCATCCAATCCAACCAATCTTGTCCTAAGCATTTTGTAAGTTTCCAACTCTTAGATTTTGAGGGTAAAAATATTAATCTGGATTGATATTTCATATGTGTAACATAGTTCTTCTTATATAAAAGAGAGAGCCATCACAAATAAGGAAAGAAAATAACAATACATAGAAAAATATTGACGATGAATATTTACAATCAATGTTGCTAAATAATAGGAATTCCACACCAACCATTATTTTCCTCTTTCTTCAGTAACCTGCAACCTTTTCTGCAGAAAAAAGGGCATCTAAGAGTTGTCTTTCACTCACAATAGTCAACTGGTTAATAGAGTTGGTGCGAGGAAGGATCTTTTCCATTCAATGATGAGTTTAGCAATAATTTTAGAATTGCTCCTTTGCACATTGTTTTGGTTGTAGTCCTTTGGGCTGAAGCTAAACTTTCTAGGAATTTCTCTTTTTGAAGTTAGTTGAATGCTGTTGATGCATCTTTTGGGTTCTTCATTTTCCAACGTCCGACCTCTCTGTTCGGTTGTTTACATAGTCTTGCAGCCTCTCCTTTTTGTGTGCATTTCTCAAGCTTAGTTGGGGTTCAAGTTTTTCCGTTAAAGCTTTCGTTTGAAAGAGTTCCAACGGTTTTTACAGGATAAGTCTCTTCCTTGGTTTGCTCATTTTGTGATGTAGAACTTCTAGTCTTTAGGTTCTTTAAATGTTCTTGGGACTTTCTTGACAATCATTTTTCTTTCTTGTAATATTCTTGAACCAACTGTCTTTTCTTTTAAACCCCTGGGTTTAAGGTTATTAGTTGGTTGTATTTTATTTTAATAAGCTGTCAATAGCTTACTGTTTAGTTACTTTTACAGCTGTCCAATTCAGTTAGTTCAACCTATTTAAAGAGGTTGCTAACTTCATTAATGAGATATCTAGTATTTTCTTTGGAATTGTGAGTTGTCTCTCTCCTTGTCTTTATCATTTGTTTAAGCTTGGGTTCAAGCCTCTTCATGTTTGAGCTGGATTGTTTTTAGTTCTCCTGCTTAGTCCTTTTCTTCTCTTTGTATACGTTTTGATTTTTTGATTTTTGTTTGGCTTCCTTGTACTTTGAACATTAGTCTCTTTTTCATTTTTATTAATGAAAAACTTTGTTTTTTTTTTTTTTTTTTGAGTAATAATTGTAGATAGACCAGTAACTTTACATTCCTCATTTTTATTATTGAAGTTGTTTTTTCTCATAAAATATCAATATAGCGTCTAGTGGATGTACCTTTTGTGCAAACTTCATACCTGTAAATTCATTTACCTTTATTTTCTGCAGAGGTACAGTGAAGCAAGCAAGCAAAGACTTGATCGAGCTATTCTTACCTTCTTCCAGAATTTTCGTAAGTCTTACGTGGGTGACCAGGCGATGCATTCCTCCAAGGTAATTAATAAATATATCATTCTGTTCAATATTAAGGTTACATGTCACATCTATTTATTCTTTTTTCAATTGCAGCAGTTATATGCGCGGTTATCTGAACTCCTTGGACTTAATGACCATCTTCAACTGCTGAATGTGATTGTCAGCAAGATTGCAACAAATCTCAAGTGTTACACTGAGGTAAAAGATTTAGTCATTCTTTGTATTTATAAATGTTAAAAGATTTAGTCATTCTTTGTATTTATAATTGCTGTGTATTATGGATTTAAATCAGCCCTTTATTTATATTCCCAGAGTGAGGAGGTCATTGATCACACCTTGAGTTTGTTTCTGGAGCTGGCATCTGGGTAAATCCTATTAACAAGTGTTTTAGTTAAAGAATTTAAGTCAGACATTATAGACTGCTTATTGCTCTCTCATCTCCTCCCTCTCTCTCCCCCCGTCTCCTATTTGTCAGATATATGACAGGGAAGCTGCTTTTGAAATTGGATACTGTTAAATTCATTGTTGCAAATCATACGGTACTACTTGCTCAAAGATATCTTTTTATTTCTTTACTCATCTATCTGAGCTTGACTTATATTATACCTTCACACATTTCATTTAAAATTTTAGAGGGAGCAGTTTCCTTTCTTGGAAGAATACAGATGTTCACGCAGTAGGACAACCTTCTACTACACCATTGGCTGGCTAATTTTTATGGAGGAAAGCCCTGTTAAATTTAAATCCTCAATGGAACCACTGTTGCAGGTTCGTTTCTCTAATCTCTGTCAAATATACATGTACTGATGTGCATGCTTGCTTACATCCCATGCATATCCATCTTTCTGCCTATTATCCATCTCTTTCTCCCTTTTTTGAAACGAAAACTAGTCTCTTCATTGAAATAATGAAATGAGACTAATGCTCAAAGTACAATACTTAGATACTTAAGACGAAATTCAAAAACAAGAAACCAAGGATCAGGAGGTGCACCGGACATCTCAATTATGTTGACACCCCTATAGCACCCTCATCATATCCTAACACAACAAACAAATCAAACTGAACAAAAATCATAGACAATGAAAGCCAAGAATACAAGCCAAATGAAATTTAATCTGAACGAATAAAGGCTCTCGAGTTCAAGCAAATGTCTTGGATGGAAAAAGCTGAAAATGTCTTAGAAAGACAGCACCAAGAAGAAGCATTACAACAAGCAATCTCGAAGCGATTCCTCCAAGCCGTAGACTTATCATGAAAAACGTTTTGATTCCTCTCAAACCATATTTAAGCAAATAATGGTTTGACAGCATTAGACCAAATCAAACGTGGCCTAGATTTCAAAGATGGACCTACCAAAACCTGCAAAACATTCTCACGGAAGACATTGCCAAAAACTCAACTAATGTTAAAAAATGTGAAATAAGCACTCCCAACAATGCTTGGAGAAATGACAATCAAAGAAAATATGTTGTAAATCTTCACTTTCCGCCAAGCAAAGTGGGCAAATTGAGGGAGACAAGAAATGAGTTGGAAGCTTTTGTTGCATAACCAATGAGCAGTTCAATATAATAATAAATAAATAAAAACTACCTTATAATTTTTAGTCATCAGTCCTATGAAAAGTTGGATGACCTCTATATTAGGAGCAAGTAACTTTGCAAAGTGCTTTAAAATTTTGTCTTCTTGTTTGTTTCTTTTTCCAAACAATCTTTCTTTTCCCAAACTTTGCAAAGGAAAAGGGGTTTGTTCTCAACAGAAAATTATAAAAATCATTCAAATTGGAAAAGCCTTTCGAGATCTCCATGTATCCATCATTTTTTGTAAATCTCATACATAATGAGATTGTTTCTTGCTCAAAAAATTAATTCAACTTCAAGTCTGAGGACTGAGACAAATGTAATACTGGTATTATTATTATTATTGTTTTTTTTAGTACATATGTAGTACTGGTAGATGTGAAGAACTAAACTGATGTATTAACTAATTAGCTTATTTTTTAAATCTTCTTTTTGTATTAAGTTTAGTTAGTTAGTTTGTTTGTTATGCAGTTTGTTAGGATATTTTCTGTTATGTAGTTTGTTAAATCCCTGCCTATAAATAAAGGCTGAATCATTCATTAAAGGATAACACATTTTTGATTCATAACTCTTTGGTTTTACACCAAATTGGTATCAGAGCCAAGATTCTTGGAGCTGATGGCAGGGAAAAAGCCTAATAATGGCAATGATCCCGAGGGTACTAGCAAAGAGGCGGGGGCTGCCACCGCCCTATCACCAAGAGCTTTAACGCGACGCATGCTGTCCATTGAAGAGTCCATTGGTGGTATTCATAGATTGATGGAAAGAATGTCAATTAGAATGGAAGAAATAGCTGGCGAAGTTCAAACCATTCGACAACCACAACAAAATCAAGAAAACCTGCCAAGATTCATTAATCTTCCACAAGAAAGACAGAATTTTAATGCGCAACAATTTAACCAGCCAAGAAACATCCAAGATCCACACACTGTTATTCAAGAACGTCCAAGATTACAACATGGCCATAGAAGATATCGACAATTTGTTGATTCCTCAAGTGAAGAAGAAGACGAGAATGAAGAACAAATTGAACGATGGAGAGCTGGAGCACATCATCATGAACCAAGTGAATATAGAGTAAAATTAGACATTCCTACATTCAATGGTAAAAGAAATATAGAAGAATTTCTGGAATGGATTAAGAATGTAGAAGGTTTCTTTAAATATGCCAATACCCCTGAACACAAGAAAGTACAACTTGTAGCCTTAAAATTTCGTGGAGGAGCTTTGGCATGGTGGGAACAACTTGAGGTGAATCGATACCGGTGTGGAAAAAATCCTATTACGAGTTGGGAAAGATTAAAAAGATTAATGAAAGATCGATTCTTGCCCACCAATTTTGAGCAGATTCTTTACAATCAATATCAAAACCTGCGGCAGGGGACACGAACAGTGACTGAATATACAGAGGACTTTCACCGTTTAGGAGCAAGAACAAACTTACCAGAAAGTGAACAACACCTCATAGCTAGATTCGTGGGAGGACTCCGTTCCGACATTAAAGAAAAGGTAAAATTACAACCTTTAGGATTCCTCACGGAAGTGATCTCTTTAGCAGAAACGGTGGAAGAAACGAATGATTCCCAATCAAGAAGATTCAATCGAAGAAATCAGTGGGACTCAACAAGTAATTCAAATAATTCAAGAAAGGGGAATACCCCCACCACGAGAACACCAAATAGCAGCACCTCGAAAGCAAAGGAGGCAGAGACAACTACTACTAAAGAAGAAGCCTTCAATGACACAACAAGAAAGCAGACCAATCCTTATGGCAGACCAACCCTTGGAAAATGTTTTAGATGTGGAAAGAATGGACATTTATCCAACAATTGTCCTGATCGAAAGACAATAGCTGTGGTGAATGATGAAGATTATCAAGATCAAGAACCTGACAATGAAGAAGTTGAAGGAACTGATTTTCTAGAACCGGATGAAGGGGACAGCCTATCGTGCGTTATCCAACGAATTCTTCTAACGCCTAAGACAGAATCCAACAATCAAAGACATTCCTTATTCAAAACAAGATGCACTATACAAGGCAAAATTTGCAATGTTATCATTGATAGCAGAAGTTCAGAAAATGTGGTCTCAAAGAAGCTAGTCCATGCCCTAAATTTAAAGTTGGAACCACATCCAAATCCATACAAAGTCAACTGGATCAAGAAGGGTGGAGAAGCTCAAGTATCACACACTTCCACGGTACAACTCTCTATTGGTAATAGCTACAAAGACCAAATAGTTTGTGATGTGTTAGATATGGATGTCTGTCACATCCTTCTTGGCCGCCCTTGGCAATATGACATACAAGCAATTCACAAGGGTCGTGACAACACATATGAATTCTCTTGGCATGAAAGAAAAATAGTGCTCCTTCCATTATCTAAGACAAATTCCACTGTATCTTCCAAAGAAACTAAAGGGCAATTATTTTGTATTCTTAATGGAAAGCAATTCATCAAATAGAGGGAAAATATGGTATGGGGAATAATAGCAAAAGATGCCACCAATATTGTAACTCCAACAGAATTCCCTGAAAGAATTCAAAATTTACTCAGATTTTCCTAATCTTGCCAACCCACCAGCTGAGCTGCCACCTCTTCGAGACATTCAACACCAAATCGACTTTGTTCCAGGTTCTTCACTTCCCAATCTCCCACATTACAGGATGAGTCCAGCTGAATATAAGATACTACATGAACAAATTCAAACCTTGTTGGACAAAGGCTACATTCAACCAAGTATTAGCCCCTGTGCAGTCCCTGCTCTCCTAACTCCTAAGAAAGATGGTAGCTGGCGTATGTGTGTTGACAGCAGAGCTATCAACAAAATCACTATAAAATATAGGTTTCCAATCCCTCGTATTGGTGACCTCCTAGATCAACTTGGCGGTGCTCACATCTTTTCTAAATTGGACCTTCAAAGTGGCTATCACCAAATTCGGATCAAGCCTGGAGATGAATGGAAGATTGCTTTCAAGACAAATGAAGGCTTATTTGAGTGGATGGTCATGCCATTCGGCCTCTCTAATGCCCCAAGCACTTTCATGCGGCTAATGAACCAGGTTTTTCTACCATTTCTTAATAAATTTGTTGTTCTTTATTTTGATGATATCCTTGTTTTCAGTAAAACCTTAGAGGATCATATAGATCATTTACACACTGTTTTTTTACTTTATCAAAGAACCAACTATACATAAATAAAAAAAAGTGTGTATTCTTAGTCCAAGAAATTTCCTTTTTAGGTTTTATAATAGGACATAACCAAATAAAAGTTGACCCTAGGAAAGTCGAAACCATTTCCAATTGGCCCATACCCTCAACAATTAAACAAATCCAATCTTTTTTAGGGCTTGCATCTTTTTATAGAAAATTCATTCGAAATTTTAGCACTTTAACGGCACCTCTAACTGATCGTCTTCGAAAAAATAACTTTATATGGGGTATAAAACAAGATAATAGTTTTACTACAATAAAATACCACTTGTGCCATAGCCCTGTTTTACAACTACCTGACTTTAATCTCCATTTCCAAGTAGTTGTGGATGCTTGTGGGGTTGGCATAGGAGCAGTTTTATCTCAAAACAACCATTCCATTGAGTATTTTAGTGAAAAACCGAGTCCTTCAAAACAAAATTGGAGTACATACGTGCAGGAATTTTATGCACTTGTGAGAGTTCTTAAACAATGGGAACACTACTTACTGTATAAGGAATTTATATTACTCACTGATCATTTTACTTTGAAATACTTACAATCTCAAAAACAAGTAAGTAGAATGCACGCTAGATGGCTATCATTCCTTCAAAGGTTTGACTTTGTTATTCGCCACCAAGCGGGAAGGGACAACAAGGTAGCAGATGCCCTAAGTTATTAACAGTCTTGGCGGGAGAAGTCACTGCATTCCAACATATACCAGATTTGTACCCTTCTGACCCAGATTTTGACACTATTTGGTACAATTGCTCTCACAATATCAATTCCAATGATTTTCACATCTTTGATAATTTTCTATTCAAAGGAGATTGTCTTTGTATCCCACATACCTCTCTACGAGAATCATTGATTCAAGACCTACACTCAGGAGGTTTGGCTGGCCACTTTGGCATTTCTAAAACAATTGAGTTAGTTTCCGCTCGTTCTTTTTGGCCTCAGTTACGAAGAGATGTTCAAAATTTTGTCAAGCGCTGTTTTATATGCCAAACAGCAAAGGGAACATCGACAAATGCCGGTCTTTACACTCCTCTACCTACTCCAACAACCATATAGGAAGATCTATCTACGGACTTTGTCCTCGGTCTACCTAAAACTCAACGCAACCACGATTCGGTAATGGTAGTTGTTGACAGGTTTAGTAAAATGGTTCATTTTGTTGCTTGCAAAAAATCCCATGATGCTATATATAGCTAACCTTTTTTTCAGGGAAGTTGTGCGCCTCCATGGCATTCCAAAAACGATTGTTTCAGACAGGGATGTCAAGTTCCTTAGCCACTTTTGGAAAACCTTATGGCGTAAGTTTCACACTTCTCTTAAGTACAGCACCACAAGCCATCCACAAACGGACGGTCAAACAGAGGTCACAAACCGTTCCCTTGGCAACCTCATTCGATGCTTATGTGGAGACCATCCAAAACAATGGGATTTGGTTCTTGCGCAAGCTGAATTTGCTTTTAATTTCATGAAGAACAGATCAACAGGGAAGTGCCCCTTTGAAATAGTCTATACTAAGCTCCCATCTTTAACTGTTGATCTTGCTCAACTTCCTTCTTCGGTTGTTTTTAGTAGTGATGCTGACGAAATGGCTGAAAAAATTGTTTGTCTTCACCAAGATGTCCAAGCTAACATTGAAAGGGAAAATGCTTCCTACAAGAAGGCTGCTGACAAACATAGACGTCTTCAACAATTTTCTGAGGGAGATTTGGTTATGATTCACCTCTGCAAAAGTAGATTTCCAGTTGGCACTTACAACAAACTCAAACACAGACAACTTGGCCCTTTCAAAATTCTCAAAGCTTTTGGAGCCAATGCCTACCGATTGGATCTACCTCCAGATCTGCACATTAATCCTGTTTTCAATGTAGCTGATCTGCATCCTTATTATGCCCCTGATGCCTTTCAGTTGGCTTCCTGAATCTCGAGGACAAGTTTCATTTTTAGGAGGGTGGAATATGATGTATTAACTAATTAGCTTATTTTTTAAATCTTCTTTTTGTATTAAGTTTAGTTAGTTAGTTTGTTTGTTATGCAGTTTGTTAGGATATTTTCTGTTATGTAGTTTGTTAAATCCTTGCCTATAAATAAAGGCTGGATCATTCATTAAAGGATAACACATTTTTGATTCATAACTCTTTGGTTTTACACCATAAACAAAATGCAAATATATACTAATGAAGTTTGGTTACTGCATGTGTGGAGCATAATTAATCAAATGAAGAAATATACTAATATTTAGGAAAATTGGTGTGCTTGCAGCTTATTTATGAATGTGTTGTCCTTTTCCTTTTGCACCTTAGAAATGAAAGTTGATTTTATAACTATGATGCGGTGGTGGGAAGGTCATCTACTCATATAATTGGCTTGTTATAGCGTTGGTCAATTGAGATTCATGATATTTTAGGTTTTTATCAAATTGGAATCAACTCCTGACTCGATGTTTCGTACCGATGCTGTAAAATATGCACTTATTGGGTTGATGAGAGATCTCCGAGGGATTGCTATGGCCACAAACAGGTAATTTTGTTGAAAGTTTATCTCAATTAGTGTTTAAAAAGCCTACCCAGGCGTGCGCAAGACGAGGCGCACATTAGGCGGATGCCTTATGTGAAGCCCCGGGGCCTTGGGGCATTTTCATTATTTTGAAAAAAATAATAATAATTAGGGTTCTTCCTTGTTTATTAACTAAAAAAATAAAATTTACTAAACTTAAATGCAAAATTCCTAATGCCTTGAGCTTTAAAAAACAATGATCTCAATCCTTTGACCTATTTATATGCTCTCCTTCATATTACAGTCGCAGAACGTATGGACTTCTATTTGATTGGTTGTACCCTGCTCATATGCTTCTCCTCTTGAAAGGCATTTCTCAGTGGACAGACACACCAGAGGTATTTGATAGATAGCTAATTATTCACGCTTAATTTGTTGGCACTATCATTTTATCAAGGCGGTTCACACATACTTTGATATTAAGAAACCTTATATAATAAAAAAGGGATTATATATATTTATGTTTTGTATGTATTGAAAAAGGATGATGTACAATGACATAAGTCTAAATTAAATAATAATCGCGTATGATCTCTTAGAGTATATAAAAACATTATTTAGATTTAAAGAAGAAAATAGCATTTATATATTTTTTTAAAGCATATACAAAAGAAAAAAAAGATGCCTTCGAAAAAATGAAGCTTAGTTTTTAAAAGAAATCACCTTATGTTAAAAGAATATGTATTTAAAGTATATAAAAATAATAAAAACAAATCAAACCTCATGCCTAGTAGTTTAGGAAAAGGGAAAAGAACATGTATTTAAAGTATATAAAAGTTGAGATAAAAAATTGAGACTGGGTTGGGTTGAGTTTTGAGCTGTAGTTTTTGGTATGTAGAACTTTAGATATTTTTGTTGTTTCGGTTATTGTCATCTTTGGGAATTGATGAGGGTGCTAAGGGCATGTCAACATAGTTGAGATGCTAGGTGCACCTGCTGATCATTTCTTTGTTTGTTTTCCATTTTTTGAGTATCTATTTGTACTTGAGCATTAGTCTCATTTCATTATCTTAATCAAGAGGCTTGTTTCTTGTTTTTTTTTTAAAAAAACATCGGATATCCATGGGGCTTTCACCATTGCACCATGATATTATTTTGAAACTACACTATGATTACCTATACTAATTTATAGACTGTTTAAAGCTCGGGTTGGTCCCAACGTTGATCCATTGTTGTATGCAATAAAAGACCTATCCAACACTAAAAGTCGAAGGCCGTATTAAATATTTAGTTTTCCTCATAGATTTTGCTAGGTGTTTGGAAAAGGAAAGATCTCCATGCGATTGATAACCATTGATGTTGGATTTTCTTAAGAGGGCGTGTGGGGCAATGGAGTTATGAAGTCTAGGGAGTTGTGAACTTTTGAGACCCACCGTGTAAGAAGTTAATAAAGTATAAAATCAATGTCTTTTAGTAGTGGGACTTACAAACTCCTTGGACCAAACAAGGAGTGGACTTCCCAACTGCCTACTTCCCAACTACTTGGCCCAAATACTCCCTAAGGGGCTAGATGGTGCTTCTCTATATTTGATTCAATATATAGAAGAAATTTAATATATTTATTCTTCAATTCAAGTTGGTATCAATAATCAAAGTAAACAAAACTTTAATTTTTAGGAATCCTAGCCGCCACTTTTGGTGATGTCGAAATCCTAGTTGCCACTTTTGAATGGCGCACGTCTCTTCTGATTGGACGGTTCACAATTCTTCGACGACAAGTGTTTGACCTTCTAGCATTATTCCAACCACATTCTCAACTATTTGTAGGTCTTCAAGCATTGGTGTCCGTTGGAGGGCTCTATTCAAACATACCTGAAAGCTCAACATGTGGATTTGAGGTGTCAGTTGCTCGCGCGTTCCACCATTCCAGACTTCTCATCATCTTCGTTGGGTTTGCATGAACATTCTTTCATTGCTTTCGTCTTCGATTGGTTCCCTTGTTGTTGAAGTAGCCTAAAGAGATAAAAGGAGAATTCTCTCCAAGAATCCAATCAAGTCTTTATTATGAATCAAAAGTTGTCTAATACAAAGTGAGACTCTTTATTTATAGAGAATTAAAAGAATCCTAAAAGGATAACTAAAAAGAAACTAAAAACTAATTGGGTAGCTAAAATGTAATTAATCAAGGATTAATCAAGATTAATTTGAATTTACCAAACTATCCCAATCCTATTACATCAGCTGCCGTCCACCTCTTGTTCACGTCTGTTCGTGGTAGTGCGTTTGGAATCTCGGTTAATTCACCTTGAGTGTGTTGATGGTCATACATTAAGGAGACTTGGTAGCTTTGGTTCGTTTCACTTTTTGGTTTTGCTCGAGGTTTTATTTGGCTTATGGTTTGATATAGATTTGGTTCGGTTCAATTTTGGTTTGGTTTGGCTTAAGGTCCGGTTCAATTTAAATTTTGGTTCAACCAGACTTGTTTTGATTCAAAATATTATATTTTTCCTTGGTTTGGACATGTTTCTTTCTAACCAAATTATTTTTTTCCGATTATTGTGATTCAAGTTTCCTTACTATTGAACAAATTCATCGACTCCCGCAATTGCTACTGACCAATTTCTCATGTGGTAATCTTTATGTTTCCTTGCGACAAATGGATAAATATCCTCAAGCCTTTTTTTTGAGTAATTCATCTCCATTGATTATTGATTTCGGACCCTCTTATACGAGACTAGGTTTTCTCAAAGATGGTAAAGGAAATGTATTAGTCAATTTATTGTTTCTTTTATGTGCAATAGGAAAAACTAGCATCCACAATTCTATTATTTTTCATTTCCTTCAAAAATAGAATATGAACCAAATAGATGAGATGAGCTAGTAATGTGATTAGAGGCTCAAGAATCGATAATCCATGAGTTACCTATTCGTGTCAAGGAAACATAAGGATTAGAAGATCAGAAATTAGTTCATAGCAGATCAGGATTTGATGAATTTGCTCCATGCCTAAGAAAACTTGAGTCACAATAATCACTAAAAAGTATTAGTTTGATCGGAAAGAAGAAATCAAATATATATATAACTGATGTAGCCTAAAGAGATAACAAAGAGAATTCTCTCCAAGAATCAATATTGTGGGTCTTTATTAGAATCAATAATATCTTTGATACAAGAGGGGAAGGTTCCTATTTATAGAGTTTTATTACAAGTGGGGGTAAAAAGGGAATTAACTTAGAATATTAACTAATTACACAATTAACCCCTATTCTTCTTACATCATTCTACCCCTCCAAAAAGAAAACTCGTCCTCGAGTTTTAAAAAGAAAAAAAATATGAAGCAAACAAGGTATGAAATAAACTTGTTCAATAGAGTATGACCAAACCAACCTCCTACATTTTGAACAAAAATATTATGATCAAAGTGATAAATTCGAGACAAAAAATCCAATATTGCCAATAAACCCAAAAAGGATGTTTCCTTCAAGCTCATTTATTCAAAGGACCAATCACTAAAAAACCACCTTCCAAAGAGAATTGTTCAAGAATCACGTCTTCTTTATCATTCGCTTCAAGTTCTTCGACAGTTTGATGATCCATTTCGAACACAATCAATGTGTCATTGTTCTTGCTCGATTCTTGTTTGGGGTTTGATACCTCTATTCCATCTTCTTCGTTGGATTTTTCTTCTTCACTTGAAACAATTTCTGAATTAACATCTTTAAATTCTTCCTTTTCTTCTATGTCGTTCGCATGATTTTTGTCCCAATCACCTTCGTTAACTACATGGACTCAACAAGATTTTTTCCAATTTTATCTTCAAAATTTTCTATTTGAAAAGTTTCCAACTGTGATTCCTTTATTTTTTCTTCCGTATAAGAAATCAATCCATTTTTGAACTCTTGCAAATGAATTGATAAATGATCAATATGTTGAGTCATTTTTCCCAATGAACATTGGATTTCTTTTGTTGATTTCTTTATTTCTTCCAATGCTACGGGATCAAAGTAGTCATTTTGTTGGATTCTTGGATATGTTTCAATCTCGTAGTGGGTATAGAATTCATCCATTGATTTTTTTGAATCACCCTTTCTTGATCGTGTTTCATAACCAAAAGAATAATTTCGAGTCTTGAACGTTCTTCTTGGGCTGTAAAAATACATTCTTGATGATTCTTGGTCATTCTGTAATTCATTTAACTTCCAATCTTTATGTTGATTTCTTGAAAAATGGGTTTGATTAGATCGTTGAGCCCTTTTTTGATATTGTCGCCTTCTTATTCCATCTCAAATTGACTTAAAAACGTCTTCGGAGTCACTAGAATCACTAGAATCAAGTTTCCAATGTGGATAATGCATATGATAGGTTCTTTGAGAAAATCGAGCATGGAAAAAATTAGTATGTAGAAATTCTTCTTCTGAATCACTTGAGTCTGAATCTCAACATTATTTTTGGAAGTAAAATTGATTATCTTGCCTATAACAACTGCTGGTTTTTTTCTTGAACATCTTTTTTGATCGACAATAATCCATTCTTGCAAAATCTTGAAAAATCTTTGGGTTGTTCTTTCTTTCTTGGAATTTCAAGGGTTCCCCCTAATTAGATGTGGGTTGTTTAGCAACGAGCACAACTCACGAAGCTCCCTCTTGTGATCGTCCTCACCAAGAGTTTTTTAGTCTTCCACTGGCGGCAGTCAACGTTGGCCCAGACGGTCGCTCTGATACCAAATTGATGTAGCCTAACGAGATAACAAAGAGAATTCTCTCTAAGAATCAATATTGTGGATCTTTATTAGAATCAATAATATCTTTGATACAAGAGGGGAAGGTTCCTATTTATAGAGTTTTATTACAAGTGGGGGTAAAAAGAGAATTAACCTAGAATATTAACTAATTACACAATTAATCCCTATTCTTCTTACATCAATAACCTTTAGAGTCAAATAGACCATATCATACTTCATAAACACTACAGGTACTGGGGGTGTAATCAGCTTGGTTTGAGTGTCGAACCGAAGCCAAACCGCTACAAAATATAACTGAATCAATTGAACCAAATAATCGACGATTTAGTTGGTTCGACTGGTGATTCTCTGTTGGTTAACAGCAGCACATGTGAGTGTTGGGTTGGGCCTGTGAGTTACAAATGGATCATTTTGGGCTGCTAGGCTGGACGAAAGGATCATAATATTTAAGTAAATAATTGCATGTATGGGAGTTCAAGCTGGAGACCTCAAGGTTTCTAGCGTGTGTTTAAAGCATTAGTTGAAACATTTGAATTTTAAATATATATACTATCGGTTGGTTCAGTATATTTTCAGTTTAGCCTTTACTAAACTCGAACTCGACCACATATATGCGATTTTTTTTTTCTTATTTACAAACTGAAACTGACATTGGTTTACCCTAATGGGTACAATAAAACGGCTTTATTTTAATTGTTTATGTTGTTGATATTTTTCTATAATGACAAACTTTCAAGTGAATTTCAAATAAAAGACTTGGAGCCTTGAAGTATTTTTGGGATGAAGTTTGCAACATCTTAAAAAAAGATATTTTGTTAATCAAAGGAAATATGTTATTGACTTACTTCAAGAGAGCTTTATTTGGTTGTCGGACAACCGAAACTCATCTCAAATCAAATCTAAGGTTATAACTTATATGTTCCAAAGGTTGAAGAAGTAAAGGACAAAGTGATGTAGCCTAAAGAGATAATAAGGAGAATTCTCCCCTAGAATCCAATCAAATCGAGGAGGATTAATAAAATGCAAGAAAGAATCCTAAAAGGAAACTAATTTCTAAAATAGTAAAAAAGGAATTAATCAAGGAATTAAACTAAGTTATCTTAAATCCTATTACATCACAAAGACTGATACCAAAGACTTGTGGGTAGACTCACCTATTTATTTCACACACGTCTAGACATTGCAATTGTAGTAGGAACGGTGAGTTAATTTATGCACGCACTTGAATTCACATGATCCTGAGGTATTTGAAATGAAGACTAGGTATAGGTACATAAAAAATATGACCAACTTCAAGTTGAAGTGATCCATATTACGCTTGGAAGTATTATTGATAGAAGATCTACTTCTTTTCTAGGAGAAAATTTAGTTACAGGGATTAGTAAAAATCAAAACAATGCAGTCAGTGCTGAAGTGCCTAAACCCATGGAATTTATGAAGATTGATTAACAAGATACTTGAACAAGTATAATTGTCTAAAGTCTTTGAAGATTTCTCCATTCAAGACTTGTGCTTAAATTGTCATGCTTTTTTTTTTTAACTGAAATAAGTCTCTTCATTAAATTAATTAAATGAAACTAATGCTCAAAGTACAAGAGACAAGTACATAGAAACTAAGTAATCTTTGGATCAATAGGTGCACCCGAGCATCTCAACTAGGTTGACACCCCCTTAGCACCATCATCATATCCTTACAACATTTTCAAGCAAGATAAAAAAAAAAGGAGCCAACCATAATATCCTTAAATTGGCATGCTTTTATTTTTCCCACTTGAGAAAGTATAAGCAGTGTACTTTTTATTATGTTACTATGTTTTGTTCTTTAGGATTTTCTGGATATGATGAAGGTGTTATGGGTGTGTCAACCTAGTTGAGATGCCCGGGTGCACCTACTGATCCTTAGGCTCTAAGTACGTGGTAATGGATTCGGAATGTTATTTTGTTTATTTGTATCTTATTCTTGTACTTTGAGCATTAGTCTCTTTTCATTAATTTAATGAAGAGGCTTGTTTCTTTTTTCTTTTTTAAAAAAAGACATCTATATAGTATATTGTGATAATAGGGTTATCATCGCTTTAACTCATAATTCAGTTTTGCATGATTGGGCAAAGCATGTTGAAGTTGTCAAACATTTTATAAAGGAGAAGATTGATATGGTACTATGCAGATCTTATCTTCTGACGACAAACAAATGATTGATAGTCTAATATGCTTACTAAAGGTTTTTCAAGAAAATTTGATAAATTTATCAACATGTTGGGTATGGAAGATATCTACAAACGGGCTTGGGAAGTGTTGAATTTTCTTTATATTTTTGTAATGTTATCTATGTATTAGGGTAGATATTTATTATTCATATTTGAAATATTTTATTGGTAAATGGTCTTCCTTCTCTATAAGAAGACCACGTATATTTGATTCACTATAGAAGAAATTTAGTTAGTCCACTTCTTCCTAAAATTCAAGTTTTAATTCTCTTAAGAAGTTAGAGTTGATGCACCGGTCAGTTGAAAATTACGAGGCACTATAGTGTTAAGCTTCGTTTCTGGTCTTGAAATTATCAGTGTGTCTTAACATTTTGGTTCGATAGAGAACCAAACTCTTGCATCATAGTTTCTGGTTCATAAACATTGAATGCATTTCACTGTTCTATTTATGACCATGTATTCTCTTCTCTTGATTTTACATTTATGTTCTATATTTATTTATTTAGAATAGACTGTTTGTTGAATTATAATTGTTTTATATACAGGTAACAACCCCATTATTGAAATTCATGGCTGAGTTTGTGTTAAACAAAGCACAACGCTTGACTTTTGACTCATCTTCTCCCAATGGCATACTTCTTTTCCGAGAAGTCAGCAAACTAATTGTTGCTTATGGATCAAGGATTTTATCTCTCCCAAACCCAGCTGATATATATGCCTTCAAATACAAGGGAATATGGATTTCATTGACTATTTTAACTAGAGGCAAGTATATAACCATGTTACTATAACTTTGTAGGCATTTTTTTACTATTTGGGTGGGTGATATATTTTTCTTTCTGTCTTTAATTCAAGTACTGGAAATTATAATTTCATTTTGAAAGATGCTATCAACATTTGTCAGCCACTAATTTTACCTTTGTGAGTGGCTGCATCCATTTTGCCATTTGTGTTATGTCTTGTTAATCTTTGGGTAGCTTATGTAGTAGATAAACTTTACCTGCTACATTTGCCTCTTGTACTTGTTAGGTAAGGTATGATTCTAAGTTAGAATCACATTTCTAAGTTCACTTGTATTAGTTACGTTATTCATGCAATATAGTACATTGTAAAAGGTTTTGCTGTTAAATTTTGTTGTGTAGATTGAAATGAAAATCAGATGCTTGTTCTCTAAGAAATTTTAGGAACTATCGCGTGAACTTAAAATTTAGTAAGTTTTTCTATGAATTGCTGCTATTGCAGCTCTTGCTGGAAACTATGTCAACTTCGGGGTTTTTGAACTCTATGGTGACCGAGCACTTTCTGATGCACTGGATATTGCTTTAAAGATGACACTGTCAATTCCTTTGGCTGACATATTGGCATTTCGGAAGGTGTGCGAACTCTTTCCTATAGCTTATGATTTTAGTTTCAAATACGTGATCATAAGTTGTGCTTATCATATATACGTGATCAAATTTTTATATTTTAAAATTGATGCATTATTATTTCATTATCTATATTATCAAATATTATATTTTTTTCAACTTATATATAAAATGAACATTATCTATTTTATCAACTATTTCTTTCTCAGTCTAAGCATTAATAAAAATAATCTTTGAAAAATTAGGGTTGTACATTATGTTGATGTACATTGTATTTTTATATTAATTTTTTTGTTAAAAACTATAACTGAACTATCTTTTTATATTATTTTTGTTCAATAAAAAGTATAGCTAAATTTTATATAGATACAAGAAAGGTAATAAAGTTTGGAATAAAATGCATACATTTTTTTCTTACACTATAGGAAATATAATTTCTTTTTATGAGATTCATTCTTTTTACAAAATAGTGAACCAATTGTTGTTTTGTTTTTTGGTTTTTTGGTTTGTTGGTTTTTTTTTCGTTCTCTAAATTGTTCATTTCTATTTATATTTGTATACAAAATCAATTTTAAAGAACAAATTTGAAATGAAAATTATGTTTCCCAAAAGGTAGCTTCGGGATATATTTTTAAATAAATAAAATACCATGCATTAAAAGTCTACTTATCCCCACCCTTGTCATGCTTCAGTTAAGAAAGCCCACGCAAGCATGGGCCCAAACTGGACTTTACAAAGAAATTTATATATATAGCCACTGAGGGGGAGCTTGAAACCCTTTTGCCAAGAGAGCAATATTGCTCAACTTTAAAATCGGAAGGATCTTTTACCTAATAATACTAAAAATTTTAATCTTAACTTGCACTAACTTCTTGCTTAACTTGGATTTAATTGTAACTTTGCACAAACTTTTTTTTTTTTTTTTTTTTTGGATAAGAAACAATTTTATTGATGTAAGAAATAATCCAAAGGATGTACAGAAGATCCTTATCAAAGGGAGAGCAAAAGATGGGTCCAATTTGCAACAAGAAAACTTAAGTTTTTATGTACTATGAGCTTTTGTCTCAATTGATAAGACTTGTTTCCGTTTTAAAAAAAAAAAAGAACAAGAAAACTTAAGTTGTGATCTTTGAGGGGTTGTATATATTTACACCAAACAAGAGCATTAAAAATAGAAGAATCAAGGATATCTTTGGAAGACTTTTGAACTGTTTTTGAATATGTGATTATTTCTCTCCTCCCAAATCTTTGACAAACGGCACAAATGAAGCTGGTTTATAAGTTCTCCTTGTAACCTTTGAATGGGTGGTCCAGTAGCAACAATTTGATCCAATAACTTTGCACCAACTTGTTAAGAAATAGCATAAAGAGATTATTTGTCCCGTTTGTCTTAATAGGAAACAAATTCTCTATTTCATTGATGAATGAAATCATAAAGGGGAATATAATCCGTTCCACCCAAGCTGGGTTCCAAAAATATCTCCAAGTATTAACTAGAGAAGTGATACCAATATGTTGGAATTTCTATTATTTATGAATATTTGTGTATAAATATAAGTTGTCAAATATTTACTTTTTATTGTCTTTATTCTTTTCCATATTTGTAGGAGGTCTCTCTTCCATATAAGAAGACCTAAATTGCACATATTTAATTAGAGAAATAATTTTATTCCCTCAAATTTAATTTGGTATCAGAGTCAAGTTGGTTCAGAAGGTCCTATGTTCAAACTCTTACATTGTTGTTTTCTCTCCAATTAAAATTGATTTCCACTTGTTGGGTCTTCTTCATATTTCAAGCCCACAAGTGAGAGGGAGTGTTAGATGATATGATATTAAATTTGTCTTTACTAATCAACTTAAGCTTTTGGGTCAATCGGTGATTTAACACAATATATCATGGGGAGAAATTAAGTCACTGAAGACCCTATTATTTCTCTCGTACTAAAGGCTCCACAAAAAATTTTGGATAAACGCCTCCCCTGGGATTTTCTTCGCTTGCTGAAAAGGACGACTTACAACAATTGAGGAAAGATCATGTAGATCGTTTGACATTGCCATTGAAAAACCGAAGGCTTCTAACATCGAATTCTTAAATTTTTTATGCAATTGAGCCGTGACCAAAAATCTGAATTTGAGATTCTTAACCTCTATTGCATAAAACACACCAAGGAGATAGATTGATAAGGCATTCACCTTTGCAACCGATTATCCATCTTTAGATCCATGACTAAGTTCCCAAAGAAAAGCCTTTGTTTTCTTTAGGAAGTGTGACCTTTCCTAACAATCACAAACAAAGGATTTTTCTCATTCCCATTAATATTAACTAAAACTACTATTAAGGATTTCACTGAACTTTCGAGAGGGATCTAGCTTCCATATCCAAACATCCGGAACCTCCTGGATACATAACAAGGATAAAATATGTGATAAAATACCTCCCAAGATTGAGAAATTCGATTCCACATTTCAGCCACCATCAATATGATTCAAAAGATAATATAATTTAGGGTGGGCGGGTTTAGGGTTTAGGGTTTAGGGTTTAGGGAGGTAATGCCAAAAGGGAGGTAGACAAGCCATTGCTCAGACATTTACAGATTCAGTCTTTAATAATGGCACTAATCATACTGATTGCTAGAAGGCCAAATAAGTTCTGAAGATAGCATGTAGTATTTGCCTTTAATCACCTGACGCTAAAGAGCCTTAGATTCATGTATGGACCTCCAAGTGCATGTTGCTGTGTTTTCTTCAAATTAACTGAAGCTGAATAGTAAATAGGCATATTGGGTGATGTAGATTGGAGAAGAGTGTTCCTACTTCATTTTGAAATGAAAGAAAATTGCCAACTTGAAGCTTGCTTCAAATTCTCTCAAGAATAGGCTCCCAAAACATATGGTTACTCAGATTTCCACCAGATTTGCACCTGTGAGGTCTTGTATTCAAATTTCCTTAATGTAATTTCCCCCATCAATTTGATTGTCCTTTTTGTTCATATTCAAATATCTCATTGATATAGTGAAAAAGAATAAATGTTCAAGGAATACAAACTCCCTGAAAACAAAGAAAAAAATAAAGAAACTAGAGGCAATTACAATCAAATAGAGCTCAACCCTGGAATAATAAATCTATAAATGCGTCATGCATTATTAAAAGCTTCTCAGCAACTGCTCATCGAGCAAGGCATCTTTTAAAAGCTCTTCATGCAAATAAGTTGCAATAACTTCCTGAAGGAAAGGCCGCTTAAATCAAAATTTGACTTCAGCCCCTAACCAAACAAAATATAAAAACGGAGCATGCAAAGTTTCATTGGAAAACACCAGAATAAATGTTATATCAAAAACCTTTTCTCCAACCAAAGCATTAAGCACGGGAACATACCATGCTACTTTGAAACTCTACATGAATGTAATCCGCTTTTGAAAAACAAGTGCCAACATTTGATTCTTGTAGAAGAACCAAGTCAGGATAACAGAGCTGCAGAAATTTCTTCAAACTGAGTATTTTCGTATAATCCTCCAACTCATTTCTTCAAACTAAGTATTTCCATTGAATCACAAAAGATAATTGTTGAAGTCAACTCACAATCTGACCATGTGATCAATTTTCAGGTCTCTTGAATTAATACTATTAGATAATATGGGGTTCCATCTCAAACCAATTGACAATGGGAGGAGTAGCCCATGTATCTTATTAAGATTATGAGGTCCCTTCATTTTAACAATGTGGGATCCTCAATATGCTCCTCAAAATGGTGTCTCTTTGTGTTTACCATTCTTGGATCGGATCCCAATTTTTTTCCTTTTTTTTTACCAAATGCCCGTTTGGGCTTCTTGGGATTTTATTTTTAAACTATTTGCCTTGCACTCTACCTTTGTTTTGACGGTTCATTTTTTCTTTGCAGCTGACAAGGGCCTATTTTGCTTTTCTGGAGGTTTTGTTCAGCAGTCATATTGTTTTTATTCTAAATCTTGACACGAACACGTTCATGCATATAGCTGGTTCTCTTGAATCCGGCCTCAAAGGTCTGGATACAAATATCTCATCTCAGGTATGGTTGTGCATAGCTTTTCTTCCTACAATTCTTTCTCTTTTTTTTTATTTTATTTTATTTAGAAATAAGAAACGAACTATTTCATTGAATTGATGGAAAGAGATTACAGCTCGGAAAATACAACAAATAAAGGATAGAATTTTGGAAGAATAAATGCATGCCAATTTAAACTAATATCAAATAAAGAAAAATCAACAAAAGATGCTTGTCTTTGGAGATTTGGAGACTCCTTTCCATTACATAATTATGAAGGGGAAAAAAAATCCACAAAAAGTTCCAAATGAGTAGTCTTTCCACCACTGTTTCCTTCCCATAAAAAAATCCACATTAATCAATCCAATTCCAAACTCACCTGAGATGGAATTAAGAAAATAGACATGTAGTATAACGGGATACTTGATAAAACTGAGTTACATAATGTTAAACGACCTCCACGAGAAAGATTGAAGTGTTTCCATCTATCCAAGAATTGAGAATGAACTTTATCTTTTCCAACAACAAGACCCTCAAATAGCTTTTAGTATGCATATTCTCAATCAATGCACTAAGAAATAAAAATGGTGAAAGTGGATCTTGACGAGTACTCCGATATTTTGAATTCTTCCTCTAGGCCTACTATTTATAAATACATAAAATTTAGGAATGCAGCCACAAAATCAAATCCACTGAACATTTTTCACTAAAGTTTTTGAGTTTCAACACTGCGTCAAGAAAGATCCCAATCAACGTTATCAAATGCTTTCCCAGTAACATTAATTTTTCTTTCTTACCTTTTTTGTTAACTAATGTTTTCTGTGTTGCGTACATATATCTTGAGGTCTTTTAATTTCTGTTGCAGTGTGCATCAGCTGTTGATAACTTGGCAGCTTACTATTTCAACAACATCACTATGGGAGAGGCTCCATCTTCACCTGCTGCTATTAATCTCTCTCGCCACATTGTAGATTGTCCCACTTTGTTTCCCGAAGTAAGAAACTTTCTTGTTATCATGCAGAAGAATTTCTTTCTTGTTATCATGCAGAAGAATTTTCAACTTTCTAGCGCTGAATGTACAAATTTGTTCAAGTGAAGCAGGCATCTTGGTTCTGGTTTCTATAATTTTTTATATCAGGCTAACCGATAGGGTGTTATTACAGTGAAGAAATAACTGAAATGGATAATAACCTATAGTTTTTTACTTTTGTATTTTGCTTCTATAGCATTTTTGTTTGTATCGCATAGGTGTCCAATGAGGTTGTGGATGTATTTTCATTTGTGCTATGCGGTGAAGACGTTAGATTTAATTGGATATGATGATGGTGCTAAGTGTCACAATCGCAACTTTTCAAACACGAGACGAGCGATTGTGCGGCACTTGCTCTAACCCGGCAAGCAAGTCAGCCGTACAATTCCGGAAATCGCGGACAATCTCGCTATAGGGTCTAGCCTCCCCGCCCGTTTCAAGAGAAAATGGTTTTATAAAACGGGAGAGAGAAATAACATTGAAAACATCTTTAAAGAAAGCATTGAAGACTGACAATTGCAAGGAAAAGCTTTGATTGCAAAGAGTACAACAATACTTGGTCGGGGGATGACAGGTGTGTTCCCCCTATAGTACATTCTAAGCAAAAACTAGACTGGCAGGCTTGCACGCTGGAAGTGCTACCTCGTCGCAAGAAAAATAAAAACACAACATACAACAAAGCAACTTGATAAATTAATAGTAAGACATACATATGACATGGTTGAGGATGGTTTGGGCATGCGGCCATAGGCAAATACGCCCTGGACAAGCATGCCCAAGACATTCTCCCCCACTTAAACAGTTGACGTCCCTGTCGACTGGCGGAGCTTGAACTCTTCGATCTTCTGCTTCCAGGAATCCAAGTCGTCGGCACGCTCCCAACTTGTTTCTTCCACAGGGAGGTTCTTCCATTTGACAAGGAACTCGAGAACTCTCCGTGTGGGTCTTCCAACTTTTCTGATCCTATCAGCAAGGATCTCTTCAACTTCTTTGTCTTCCTTCTGCTTCAAGTCTATCCCGGTCGGATTGTGGTGTTGCGGCAGTCGTCATCCAGATCGGGATGATAAGGTTTTAGGTTACTTACATGAATTACTGGGTGGATTTTCATCCATGTAGGTAACTCTACCTTATACGAAACATTCCCGATCTTCTTCAGAATCTCCACGGGACCCTCATATTTCCTGACAAGCCGTTGATCTTTGCGGCTTCGAAATCTGATCTGTTCCGGTCTCAACTTTACAAGAACTCGATCTCCGGCTCGAAACTCGAGTGGTCGACGCTTCTTGTCTGCCCACTTCTTCATATGCTTGGAGGCTTTCTCCAAGTAAGCACGTGCGATGTCGGTGGTCTGCTTCCACTCTTTCGTGAAGTTGTGGGCTTGAGGGTTTTTTCCTGCGTAAGGATGATCGAGAATATGAGGTAACACCGGTTGCCTTCCACTTACGATTTCAAAGGGACTCTTCCCTGTTGACGAACTTGTCTGACAGTTGAAACAAAACTGAGCCACATCTAACAATTGGACCCAATTTTTCTGTCGCGCGTCAACGAAGTGGCGTAGATATTCTTCGAGCAGACAATTAAATCTTTCCGTTTGGCCATCAGTCTGGGGGTGATAGCTCGAAGATATGTTCAGGCTTGTCCCTAGGAAGGAGAACAATTCGGTCCAAAATGTACCAATGAACCTACCATCCCTGTCGCTAACAATGCTTGTCGGGACGCCCCACAATTTCACCAGGTTCTTGAAGAATAAGTGGGCCGTCAATTCAGCTGAACATTGTTTGGGAGTTGGAATGAAGGTGGCATATTTTGAGAACCGATCGATGATGACCAAAATGGCTTCATGATTGCCGACCTTTGGGAGATGAGTAATGAAATCCATGGATACACTTTCCCATGGCCTGGTAGGGACTGGTAGTGGTTCGAGGAGCCCAGAGATTTTCGTTCTCTCGACCTTGTCTTGCTGGCAGATGAGGCAAGTCTTGGTGTACTGCATGACGTCGTCTCGCATCTTCGGCCAGAAGTAGCCCTTTTTCAACAACGCATACGTTCTTTGCCACCCCGGGTGGCCTGCCCATAAGGTGTCATGGCATTCATGTAGCAGCTTCTTCCTTAGGTCTCCTGCTCTAGGAACGTATAATCGATTCCCTTTCGTCAACAATAAGTCCCCTTCAATCCAGAACTGTCGGGTCTTGCCGGCTCTAGCTAAGGCCATGACGGTTTGGGCAGAAGGGTCTTTCTGAAGGTATTCTCCGATAATGTCCCGCATTGAACCATCAATCTTGCTCGAGTGAAGATGGGCTAACATGCACAAGGCCGCGTGTTCGCCTTTCCGACTCAGGGCGTCGGCAGCCTGATTGCTCTTTCCTGTCTTGTGCTCGAATTTAAAGTTAAACTCTGCCAAGAATTCTTGCCACCGTGCCTGCTTGGAAGTTAACTTTGGCTGGCTGAAGAAATGGCATATTGCGCTATTGTCGGTCTTCACGACAAAGCATGATCCCAGTAGGTATTGCCTCCACGTCCTCAAACAATGGACTACGGCAAGCATCTCTTTCTCGGAGACGGTATATCTCCTTTCTGCATTATTGAACTTTCGACTCTCATAGGCCACGGGGTGACCTTCTTGAAGGAGGACGCCCCCGAGAGCATAGTCTGAAGCATCTGTCTCAACTTCAAACGGTTTTGTCACATCAATTAATCCGAGGACAGGACCCCTCGTCATGGTTGCCTTTAACTCGTCAAAGGCAGACTGGCATTCTTCTGACCATTGCCAAGTCGTTCCCTTCTTCAATAACTCGGTCAATGGAGCAGCCCTCCTTGAGAATCCTTCAACAAAACGACGATAATAATTTGCCAATCCTAAGAAGGATCGCAATTCTGTCACAGAAGTGGGGGCTTTCCACTCCTCGATCACTCGTAATTTCTCATCATCCATTCCGATCTTTCCGTATTCGATTACATGTCCCAGGAAGTTGATCCGTTCCTGAGCAAAGGCACACTTCTCCTTCTTCACATATAACTGATTTTGCCGTAATTTTTCAAAACTAATCGAAGATGAACCTGGTGTTCCTCCAAGGTGGGGCTATAAACGACAATGTCATCGATGTACACCACCACAAACTGATCTAGGTATTCATGAAATACTTGGTTCATCAAAGTACAGAATGTAGCAGGGGCGTTGGTAAGGCCGAACGGCATTACGAGGAATTCAAAGGCCCCGTATCTAGTCACACAAGTAGTCTTTGGCTCATCCCCTTGGGCTATACGCACTTGATAGTATCCTGATCGGAGGTCGAGCTTTGTGAAGTATCGGGCTCCATTCAACTGGTCAAACAAGTCAGATATGATCGGCAGAGGATACTTATTGCGAACCGTAACTTTGTTTAGAGCCCTATAATCGATGCACAGTCGTAACGTCCCATCTTTCTTCTTCTGAAATAACACAGGGGCTCCATAGGGCGCCTTCGCGGGGCGGATAAACCCCGCATTCAACAGTTCATCTAATTGTTTCCTGAGTTCAGCCAACTCAGGTGGAGCCATTCGATATGCGTTCTTCGCAGGAGGTTTGGCTCCGGGGATAAGTTCAATTTCGTGGTCAATCCCTCGTCGAGGGGGTAGAGCTTTTGGAAGATTTTGCGGCATTACATCAGTATATTCACTCAAAACTTCTTGGATTTCCAGCGGAACGATCTTCTTTTCCATGGACTCCTCCACGACCGGGATAGCCATGAAGGTGGGCTCTTCTCGGCTGAGACCTTTCTTCAGTTGTAGGGCAGATATCATCCTCACCCCACTAGGTTGTTTTATGTTAGCCGTGACTACAGTGGGAGTACTGCTCGTAACAATCAGGCACTTGGCCAAGGGCATCGGAATGACCTTATGTTCCAGGAGGAACTCCATTCCGAGTACGACATCGAAGTCATCCATGCGTACAATAACAAAATCAACGTTCCCAGACCATTCAGCCAACTTTAAAGGTACTCTTTTGGCTACCCCGACAATTGGTAAAGCTTCTGAGTTGACTGCTTTCATCTTGCCTGTGTCTTTTTCCACTCTCAACTCTAGACGACGTGCTTCTTGTTCAGAGATGAAGTTGTGGGTCGCACCTGAGTCTACCATGGTGCCTTTAGCTGGTCTGGAGTTGATGACTGCATCGACAAACATAAGTCCCCTTTCCGTGGCATCCTTTTGACTGGATGTTTTCTTCTGGATAGCTGACAAGAATTTCAATGCCCCCATTCGGGGAGTTTCCCCATCTTCCTCTTTCTCCATCTCAATTTCTGCTTCCGATTCATTACTGTATTGTACTGAGGCTTGTAGCGCTGTCAAGGCCCCTCGATGTGGACATTCGGCTACTCGATGGGGACCCTTACACAAAAAGCAAGCGATGGGTCTTGATTGGTTTGGGTTTGACTGGTAGGGACCTCGAGCGGGACCTGCGCTTGTGGTTTGAGGCTTCTTGTCAAAGCCGAAGCTCTTTGGAGGGTTTGGCTTGGGGGCCTTACTCCCCGAGTTCGGTGAGGGGACAGATTTTCTTTGGGGGGTTTGTTCGCCGCTGTAGTCTAACAGTCTTTCGGCAGCAGACAAGGCAGAAGCGAGGTCTTGGACCTTCTGTTCGTATAGTTTAGTTCTAGCCCATGGCTTTAGCCCTTCGACAAAGCAAAATACTTTGTCCTTCTCGGACATGTCTCTAATGTCCAACATAACAGCTGAAAATTGTTTCACATATTCCCGAATGGTTCCTGTGTGTCTGAGTTCTCTCAACTTCCTTCTTGCAATGAACTCCACATTCTCGGGGAAGAATTGAGCTCTCAATTCTTTCTTGAAATCTCCCCAGGTGTCGATGGTGCATCGACCATCATGAATATCATTAACCTTGGATCTCCACCATAATTTTGCATCGTCTGAAAGGTGCATAGAGGCCAGAGTAACCTTAGTCTCCTCCGAGACGGTCCCACTTGCCTTAAAATATTGTTCCATGTCAAAGATGAAGTTTTCAAGTTCCTTGGCATCGCGGTTCCCACTAAAAGCCTTGGGCTCCGGGATCTTGAACTTGTTAGGTTGGGCACATGCTTGATTAGGGAGTTGGTTCCCTACGGCCCGCATCGTCAAATTAACCTGAGTCTTCATTTCTGCCATCTCAGTTTTGATGGCTTCAATCGTTACCCTAAAATCATCAGTTAGGTCGTTAAATAGCTTCAACATGATCTTTTGAGAACTATCTAGCTCTTCGACACGTTCTTCCATGTGTGCGACAGAGCTAGTGGAGCTATCCCCACGTTCAAAACTGCTGGGACGAGTAGCTCTGTGTTCTAGAGAATCGACCCTCTGCGTCAGGTCGTTTATCGGCAGCCCATCGATGCGAGTATTCAGTGCATCAATTTCCATCACCTTTTCATCCAACCCATCTAGTCGGGCTTGAATGAATCTCACCTCATCGGGCACTTCCCTCAAATACAGCCACTGTTCTTCTATCTCAGTAAGTCGTTCAGACTGCGACTTACTTAGTTGTTTCGCTGCCGACATGATTGCGGTATTTTCCAGCCGAGGAGCTAACAAAGCTCTGATACCACTTGTCACAATCGCAACTTTTCAAACACGAGACGAGCGATTGTGCGGCACTTGCTCTAACCCGGCAAGCAAGTCAGCCGTACAATTCCGGAAATCGCGGACAATCTCGCTATAGGGTCTAGCCTCCCCGCCCGTTTCAAGAGAAAATGGTTTTATAAAACGGGAGAGAGAAATAACATTGAAAACATCTTTAAAGAAAGCATTGAAGACTGACAATTGCAAGGAAAAGCTTTGATTGCAAAGAGTACAACAATACTTGGTCGGGGGATGACAGGTGTGTTCCCCCTATAGTACATTCTAAGCAAAAACTAGACTGGCAGGCTTGCACGCTGGAAGTGCTACCTCGTCGCAAGAAAAATAAAAACACAACATACAACAAAGCAACTTGATAAATTAATAGTAAGACATACATATGACATGGTTGAGGATGGTTTGGGCATGCGGCCATAGGCAAATACGCCCTGGACAAGCATGCCCAAGACACTAAGGGGGTGGCAACCTAGTTGAGATTCCTAGGTGCACCGATTGATCCATGGTTCTTGTATTGCCATTGTTTATTTCTTGTACTTTGAGCATTAGTCCCATATCATTATTTCAATGAAGAGGCTTGTTTCCATTTCATAAAGAAAAAAAAAACAAAAAAGAAGTTTTTAAAATAGTGATTTATTATGTTATTACAGAAAGTTCTCGACATCAAATCCACCTCAATTTATCTTTTCTTATATTGAACATTTTTAATTTATCAACATGAGCACATTTGGGAGGGAAAATTTATTAGATAAATCTCAGGTGACAGCTTTTAATTGTGTTTAGTTTTTCTAACCTGCTTGTGGGTTTCTTTCATGTGCAATCTTTATTATTTCTCTTCTGAGAAACAAGAATATGTTTATCAGTTATCACGTTTGCAGATTTTAAAGACCCTTTTTGAGATTGTTTTATTCGAGGATTGTGGTAACCAATGGAGTCTTAGCAGACCAATGCTGAGCTTGATACTCATAAGTGAACAGGTATAATAATGGTTTATACTCTTTCCATTTATTAGATCTTAAAAGAAGTGTGTGAATTGTTAAGTAGAGGAAAGTTTGTGACAAATAGCTTCCCTTGCTTCTTGCTGTCTCATTTGAACCATTAAATGTCAGTGCTTTCACAATAATGCATGGAAGCTTATAATGATATATAGATGGTTTATTTCTAAAATGTTATTTTAGTAAGTAGAATTATAACCAAGAATTACGCCACCTTTTATTTCCAGAAGTTTGCTTGGTTCCCTAATTCCCCCCAATCCCAGTCCTCTGCAACCACCAAAAATTATTTTAAAAAATGTGAAGCACGTACTTCACATTTTATATTATTATCTTCTCCATTGTTTTTTTGTCTTTTTTTATAATCTTCTCCATTGTGTTTTGTGCCTCCTTAAACTAATGCTGTAACAATATCAATGCGAGGTAGAGAGAAATGGGGAACTTTTGCAGTTATCGTTATTGTTTTTATTATTAATAATATTATTTTTGGGTGTGCGACTGGATGATTTCAGTATTACCTAGAACGTGACCTTTTAAATTATCACTTGTTTGCAGATGTTTACCGACTTGAAGACCCAGATCATGGCTTCCCAGGCAAGTTGCCTTTCCTCTTATGAAATTGAAGTGCAATTGACTGGTTTTGATTGATGTTAAAGGAAAATACCTTTAAACTTGGACATTAGGAGAGTGTGGATAGAAAATAAATAAATGTTAAAAAATAAAGGTATTATGAATATTGGTCATATGTCATAGATTTGGTTCTGCTGATACATATTTGGTGATTTTTTCTTTCTTTCTGAAGAATGAGCAAGGTAACTTTAATTCCAGCTCTCCTGCATGTGGGTGAGAGGAAAAGAAACTAAAAATTAAAATTAAAAAAAAGTTCTTTTTAACGCTCATTTGTTGTGTCAAAATGCAGGCAGTGGATCAACACCCACGCCTTTCCCTCTGTTTTGAAAAACTAATGGCGGATGTCACGCGAAGCTTGGATTCAAAGAACAGGGACAAGTTCACTCAAAACCTAACTGTATTTAGGCATGAATTCCGTGTTAAATAGTTTCGATTCCTTGTGACGAGATTTGACGATGAATTGTCTGCTCACGACATTCATTCACTTGGGGGGAAGGGAAAAATGATATGGGAGAAAAAACAGTAAAAAGAAAAAAGAAATAGAAATGAACAAGAACAAGAACAAATTCTGTCAGGTGATTGGCATATGTCCTGGATCAAATGATCAGAGCGCTTTTTCGTAGTAGTAACATAGATATTGCCAGAAGGACCCAGAAGCGAAGCGGATTACTTAAAACTGCACAGGTCTCCATAGTGAGAAAAGGTATGTTTTGTGTCCCCCAATTATGATTTGTCTTTTATGTTTGTGCTGAATAAGTTTGGTATTAGTACAATTAGAGAGCTGAAATGGTAGTAACGTCTGGATATCTGAAAAGGGTGGTTTGGAATTTTGTTCTGTTTAAGTAGATGCTTATATTAGATCAATTCTTTTTAGACAACAGTTTTTCAGGTGTCTAGGGGGTGATGTAATGTACAATAATGTCTAAATATTCTTTATACCTTGTTGATAATAGAAGAAAAGCAGATTTGTTTTTTTGTTTTTTCCTCTTTGTGATGATGTTCTTTGATTTCTACATTTAACTGTTTTAGTTGTTTCGTCGTCATAAAGACTGCATACGTGGCTCTATAGTGCTTGAAGAATTATGAGTATTTTACTTGGTTGGTTATAGAATTTGGTTGATATATGAATTACACTTAAAGATTTATCTCAAAGAAATCATTTGTAGCATCAAATAAGATGGGATGCGTTAAATTTATGGTTTCATAATATTGTTACGAAATTAGTTGTTTATTCATGGTTTCTCATTTAATCTTGTTTTTTCTATTTTAGAGTTCTAAGTATTTAGAAAAATAAATCAATCAAAATCAAAATCAAAACAAAGAAACAAAACAAAATTTATTGTTGGTGTTATTATTATTATTTGGCTCCCGCATTGTGAGGGTAGGGGTTCAATTTGCATTATTATTGTTCAGCGTTATGCTCTGATTACCTCAACTAGCATTGACTTGTACGAGTATTTGTAAATAAGAAAAATGAATTGCAATTAATAATCTATTACTATGCAAATTAGAATGCTGCCAATCTATATTGTTGAAGTCACCTGAAACTCTTTCCATTATATCAAATTTCGATCTCAGCTTGATTTGAGATGGTTGTAGTTATTAAAATAATTGCTTTAATATAAAGTATATTAGTGTTGATAAATTTTTGTTTGAAAATGAAAGTACGTTGCAAGGTAGATTAGTACCCAATCACTGAAATTTTGACACTCATGAAATTAAGCATAATAGTTCAATTAGGTGTGGTGTAGTGTTGATATTTATTTTCAAATTTGGATTATAAGATCGCTGTTTAAAGTTTTATATAATTTAAATGACAATATTGTTTATTCTAAATTATTTGATAGAAGGTTGTTAGGAAAACAATGGTTCTAATAGAAAATATTAGGTTAAATTGTAAATTGGATCCCATCGTTGGAAGAAAATTAGAATTTAGGTCTCATAGTTTAATAAAACTCTCATAAATAGTTTCGATGTAGGGACTATTTTTTATGATTTTATGACTAAAGTTTTATTAAATAATAAAGACTAAATTTCAACTTTCAAAATCATAGAGACTATTTTAAATTTTCTTAAATCATAGGAGCTAAATTTGTAGTTTAACAAAAAAGAAAAAATGTTAATTTCAATTTATACGAGATGAATCCAATTTAAAAGGTAGAAGCAACGAATTAAATTTTAGAAATGATATGAATGGACTATTTAGAAAGCAATTGCATATAGGACAATTATTTCTCAAAAAAACAGAAAAAATTATAAATCTAGCATTATTTTGAAGTATTTGCAAACTTAACATATTTTTAAGTCCTAATTGTCGAGGATAGACCAATCACAATTTAAGATTTATTAGTGATAAAACCTATCAATAATTGAGGTTTATCATAGATAAACTCATCTTATAAATCTATCGATGATAAACCTATCCTTAGTTGGAATCTACCATTGATAGGTATATATCATAGATTGTTTGCATATATGTTTACTATTATGTTTATGATATATCATAGGTTTAAATATCATTTTAGTCTTCGTACTTTGGGTCCATTCCATTTAGTCTCTCTACTTTTAATTATTCAGTTTTACTTTCTGTAGTTTCATTAAATCTTAAATTTAGTCCTTCAAAGTTAATAAACCCTAAATCCTTGGTTGAGTAATAATAACAACTTTTATGCAATGAGAGATGGTGAATATATTTTTTTCAATTTATAAAGGGAATGTCAATAAAGACTAAATATTTTTGGAAAAAATCAACAATAAACTAAAATTTCTTAAGTACAACGACTAAAATTGGATATTTAAAAGTACATGGACTAAAATGAAAAGATACATACCAAAATGGTATTGTTACCATCATCATATCAATAAATTATAAAATGGTGTATAAGTGATATTTTACTTCATTTACTATTGTGAGATTGGGTTAAATTGTAAAATTTAGACATAGGATTTTGTTCTTGACCCCAGACAAAGAAAAGTTTGTAGGATTTTTAGAATTGCATGCGTTCTAAACTAGCCATAGAAATATATGTTTAAGTATTTATGCTTGAAAAAGCAAGATCCAAATGCATCTGCATCACATGCCACCCAAGTATCCTAGGAAAATCACTATGAGGTCACCCAATATAGAATTGTTTCAAGCTAAACACGCTTAATTGTGGAATTCTTATGATTGAGTCACCGAAAAGGAAGGTGCACCTTGTTGATATAGGTAGTAATTGTATAGAGAGCCCAAAATAAGAGGACCAAATGAAATTTGACTTAGATTTTAAAAATAAATGTTTTTTGGCCTTTTGCTTACATTATCTTCCAGCAAAATTACTAAAATCTCTCTTCTTTCTTTCTTCTCCTTCTCAACACTACTCTGCTTTATCTTTTTATTTTTATTTTTTAATATCTCTCACCCTAGCTTAATATTCTCCTCCTTTTTCTCTAACTTCTACACCTTTTTTCTTTTTCAAATCTTCTATTTTCTCATTTTTCTGCAATTTTTTTCTTTCTTTTAAATATTTGATTTTTTTCCTTTTTCTTCTCTAACTGGCTAGTGCGAGATCACCAGAGGAAGCGACGGACGAGCGCGACACGGACGAGATCTGGAGGCGGACGAGATCGAGATCGGCGACGGACAAGATCGAGACTGGCGAGCGAGACCGAGACCGAGAATCTGAACAAATAGAAAAAACAAAGGGAAAAGGGTATGGTTTTTTGTTGATAGAGAACGAGAGGGAGAAGTGAGAATGAAGAACGAGCGAAGAAGCGAGAATGAAGAACGCTGCGTTCTAGGGTTCTAGAGCCAATCGAAGGACAAATCGGTACTTCCACGCGTGGCTGACATCAGCAAAAAGCCATTTTTCGAACGTTTTTAAACTCGGGACCATTTTTCCTCCTCCTTCGAAGGAGGCCGTCTGTACAAATTTCCCAACTTTCAATTATCTTAAGCCTTTCTTAACCATGCTTTCATGTCCTCAGGATCCCTCCCATTCAGATGTGATCTCGATTCATTCCTATCCCCCTCCTGAACTCAAGTCGTTACACAAATTATTTTGTACTAACTTCAATTTTCATAGTCAATAAAATTCAAATGAGGGCCAAGCCCACCGCAAAATTTCCAATCGTAAACTTCTACATTTGTTTTCTACCAATAAACTCCTAGTTGATATCTTTGTTCCTGATAAAGGCTTGAGAACAATGGAACTATTTCTAATGATGGAACACTCTTTCTATAAATTATAATACATAAAATTCATCAGACGTTACAAAATCCTCCGTTTATGTTACACCATAACTTATGGAATTGAATGAAAATTAGGACAAATGTAACCAAGAGAAAACTCGTCAGCCAAACGTTTTAAATAGACAAAAATGGGAACTAACAAAATACCACAGACCCAAAAACGAAAATATAGCACTCAAAATTTGGTCGCCTCCATGGCAATAAATTTACTGCTATAGGATTTCACTCGAGGGCAGCCCAGTTGTCTTTTTGGAACCGATCTGAGTCTGATCTCACTTGTGAACCAAGCAACTCCGGAGGAAGAGATCTTAAACATAAACATTGTTCAAATCAGGCTGTTCCACTACTTAGCTGGAGAGTCATTTTTATGTTCATCGCTGCCAACTCTGCAGCCAAGTACTTAAAGACGTAAGGCATTGCCACCGTCTCCATACCTTTACTTGTTTTGCAAGCATGACATGTAACCCTTTTAGGAGCCTTCCCCGGGGGAAGCCCACCAATTTCGCGCACGGCGCGCTTCTGAGGCTGAACAAAAGACGATGTAAGAATGCTACCACAAAGTGAACATACATCAGCAATGTGATGATCAGAACATGTATGAAGCCTATCATGTAACAAGTATGATGCTCCATGTGCTAGCATTGAGTCACGCTCCATTTCACCAAAACGTATACCACCACCTTTTTTTCTACCTTTGATGGGTTGTCGTGTTACTTGATCCACAATTCCAGTGGAACGAACCTGATCATAGCAACACAAAAACGAATCAATGGTCCATGTTAACGTCAGAAATGCCCAAACTCAATACAAGACAAGTCTCAAGGATCTTGCCGCATGTGTTGAATGAGATTTAATGATGCACTATTGAGACTTCGGATCTCCAAATGGTATAAATTCCTTTTTTTTTTAATATCCGTGAGTATTCGGGCCAGCTTACGTGCAGCTCGACTAATCTCACGAGACACCCATCTGACCCTCAATATTTGAGTGTCAAGGAACCCCATAGGATATTAAATCTTAAGTAGGTAGCCACCATGTATTGAACTCATGACCCCTTAACTCTTTGGCTTTTTTTTAATGTTCCCACATAAATTCCATATTACAACTCAAAAATAATTTATTCATGCATAGTGGATCACAACAAAACAATACAATATGTTGTTAAATTTCACCATACTTGATAATTCTTATAACTAGGTAAATGATAGTATGTAATTCATTCTTTACAAGCCAATAATGCTAAGATCTCGAAGCTAATGTGAAAAGAGTAATTTAGCAATCGTAAATTAAAAAAATAAGTAAAAAATCACCTGATATTTGTCAGAAACCATGTGCCGAAGTCGCTGATAATATACAGGTCCGATAAAAATTTCACATGTTAGCTCTGTTCCATAAACTCCACTATACAATACTTCAAGACCATGGTAATTAAATCCCTTTTTAATTAACGTGGAGCCGAGTTCATCAACAAGTGTCTCAGCGTTTGGCTCTTCATCTCCAACATTCGCTTTCTTAACAGAACTCCTAAACGGTGTTGCATTAACAAATTCTCCATTTAAACATCCTCCCTGTAAAAAGAGATTGAACTGTAACTACAAAAAATGGTTTAACGGGCATGCCAAAAGGAGCAATGAAACTTCGCAGAAATCATAATTTCTTTTCTTCCCAACAAAACATCCATCGTCCCTTTTCAACCATGACCCCTACACTATAAATTTTATTGTATTAAATTAACTGAGAGAGCTGTTCGTATGGGAACCTCGGCTGTTAGGCTGTTCCTTCTGGTTTCTCAATATATTTTCAGGTTTCTTATAAATTAATAAAAAATTTACTACAGCATTTCAAGTTATTGTTACCTTAGCAGCGACAGACTCCATCAACATTGCAATTGTCATTCTTGAAGGAAAAGCATGGGGATTGATAATCAAATCCGGGCGCATTCCTGTAGCTCCACAAAATGGCATATCAATATCTGGCCATAGCTGGGAGCAAACACCTTTCTGCCCGTGTCTACTACTAAATTTATCTCCAATCACTGGATTCCGGGGATGTCGGAAGCGTATATTCACCTGCTCAAAGAGGGAAAAAGAAGAAGAGCAAAGAGACTTGATCATACTACTTTTTCATGGAAACAAAACCTGAATTGATTTAAACCATTGAAGAAGAACTACGAATTTAATACAAACCCAAGGGGGTAAGGAGATTACAGAAAGAGCACCACGTATCCACAATAAGACATACTTTGCTAATGATCATTGATTTTTTATTTATAGAAAATACATTTTTTAAAAGACGTGGAAACAAAAAGGGAGGATAAAATATCTACCTATAAAGGTGTTTTTTTCTCAAGATACTAACGTTTCAAAGGAGTGATAAAAGAGGTAAGATTGTCAAAAGCTTTGGTCAGACAAGCCTATCTAGAGGCCAAGAAAAGTCATTCTATTTACAATCTCAAGTTCACAAACGCATCTTTTCTAAAAATAAAAAAAGGAACATACCAGGTTCTCACAGACCGTACTTCCCATAACATGGCTCAAACAAACATATTCCACAAAGCCATGAGTTTGCCATGAAGCCCATGACACAGAAATGTTATGAAATGATCAAATAATCATAATCGACCACAAATGTTAATAAAAAGAATATTTAAAAACAAGAACAGTCAGAATTTCCTTGCTTTGAGAATAATACTCAAATGGGACCAATGAGGCTCCCAAGTTGGGTCAACCACAACCCGCTATAACAATTTATGTGCTGTTACAATTCAGATAATAATGCAAGAGATCCCTATTTACCTTTTGAGGGTTCTTCTTATTCTTTACATCAACAGACACATAATCAACAATAACAGCTTCTGAACCTTTAAGTTTCATGGTTCTGGTTGTGCCAGCCACCTCATCATAAATGCTACAATAGGGCTCATCTGGTTGTATCATCTGAATCTCATCATAAATTTAGTTAGCTTTTAACACAGGGAAAAAAGCAAGATAGCAACACAGAAAATAAGGCTAACCTGACCAACATACGGGAGCCCATCTGAATCTATGATAGATCGCACAGATGTATCAATATTACTCCTCCTAAACATCTTCGAACTTCGACTTGATCTGTTGCCCTGATCAGACAAGTCAATAGTTTCTGTCTGCCAAATTATCAGAGAGTGGCATGAACAAAGGATTTAGTTTCAGAAAGTATGAGTTGTAACAATTTGATAAATATTAGTCAAAGGGGGAAACATGAAATGTGCACCCCGTATTTATCAATTAACTCCATCATTTAATGGAAATATAATCCATAAAACCATTGTTAGCGTTAGTTTGTAAATATAGTTGTCAGTATTTGGTATATATAGACATTATTCTTTCCACATATGTAATATGTCTCTCTTCTACATAAGATGACCAAAGTTGCAGAGCTTAATATATAAGAGTATTCTTATCATCTTAAATTTGGGATGGTATCAGAGCAAAGGTACTAAACGTTGGTAACCTTTAAAAACCCTGCCTGATGCAAACATCTATACACCGTAGCCGTCAACAATGCTTTCGAACCCTAACTGCCCTTGTAATTGCCCGAACTCTACCATCCGACTTTTCTTTGTACTTTGGAGTACTTATTGATTATTTTTACTTTCGCTCTTTGAGTGGAGATGATGAGAGTGCTAAGGAGGTGTCAACTTAGTTGAGATGTCCGGGTGCACTCCCTGATCCATAGGTTAGACTTGTTTCCTTTTCAAAAAAAAAAAAGGTTGGGCTCCTCAGAAATTTTTCCTCTGTTCTTTTGTGTTTGTTTATACTGAGGAGCTTTGCTTTGGAAGAATTCTTCGAGCCTTTCAAGATTAGTTGCTATTTAGATAATTAGTTTGAATCTATTAGAGTTTTGTCTTCTCCTTTTGTATTTGACCATATTGGTTGTTAATTACTATCTTTGTTTTTTTTCCATTGTATTTTGAGCATTAGTCTCTTTGTTTAATCAATGAGAAGTCTTATTTCCTTTTAAAAAAAAAAAAAAATACACTTCTGATATTTTTTTTGGTTGCTTAGGAAGTTAAAATCAGCAGGCGAGATTGAGTTAAACCACACCTAAGAAAGAAAACAATATAGCTTTTTCAATGAAATAACTTGATAAGGAAGCTCTATTTCACTATTAGATTAAGCCTTATCGGGAAGGATAGGAATTGAGGATATATGAAAGAATGAAAAAGTTGAGTAATTGTATTGTAGTGAGAGTTATGAAGACCACACTTCTACATTTACGATAAAGAGAAGCACACCATAAGCAAACCTGATATATTTGTCCATGGTACATTCCACGCTCCACAGAGGACTTGTTCAGAATCATCGCATCCTCCATGTCATAACTACATACATCATGAATAAAATAGATTGATTAGGACTATAAAAAACATAAATCAATCCCATCTGAAAATTTTATCCGACAATCTTTATTTCTTACCCAGTATATGCCAACACTGCCACTATTGCGTTTGTGCCAGTTGGATATTCATCTATGTTGTATTTCATATATGTACTTGTACGAACAATAGGGGTTTGAGGAGTCTACAAACATTTCAAAGTAAGTTTGCACATTATTGCAAGCAAACAACCGAAAGCTTCAAACATGGAAGATAGGTAATAACTGAAAGTGCCTAAACATATCAAGTGTATTTCACATTTTGGCTCAAGTTACAAATCTACATCAAAACAAGAATCTAGTTATATCGAATCGACATCTTCCACATTGTCATCAGCACGGCAGATAGTGAAAGAATATAATGGATGTTAACCTCACCTTTCATCAACAAAACAAGTGATCCAAGACACTTGACACCAGGTAATAAGATTTATTTTTCAGTTTCAGATTATGAAGTCTTTTTTCTTTATGAAAAATATTATGTTGAAGTCTTCAAGTCCAGCAATTCCAAAAGCTTCCATTTTGTTCGGATCTGTTTAATCATTAGCCTCACATCAACAAATTCGCATCAAAGTTAAGGCAAAATTGGGAGATCATAGGGGGTTTCAGAATAAGTCGAATCTCAGATCCGTCTGTTTAGTGTTAGACCTTTGGTCAATCTTGCAGCATCTATATGGAATTCTCTCTTCAAGATTCTTTTGAATAATGATTACATGAATGTTGTATGAACTGGGAGATGTTTATTACTCCCCTTCCCTTGGTTTGTGTGCCAATATATTTCTATTTTTTACTCTGGTGTGGAGTTTGTATCTTTTGAGTATTAGTCTCTTTTCATTTTCATTTCATCAATGAAAATTCTCATTTCTTGTTAAAAAAAATAAATTAAAATAAATCAAGTAGGCATATATTATCAATATGTCAATTAAAATCATTATCCAATAACCATTGCTGGATAGAAAACAGAGAGATTTGGGTGCTCTTGATCAAACGAGAAATCATATTAACAAAAATAAACAAAATGGCAACAAACCTGAAGATGGTATAGCTTTTGATCTGCACGGTACCGAATAGCTTGCAGGGAGAATGCCATTGTTTGCTTTGCCATCTACATTCAGATTATCAAAAGTTAGGAGAACAAATTCAAAAGAAACATCATTTTAAAAATGAAATAAAGTAAAAGCACATTTTGATAAATTAACAGGATATATTTGGGTGTATTTTCTTAAAATAATTATCATTTGAATTTTTTTCCTATTATTTTTAAATTTTATGAACTGCTTAGAAATACATCTTTTATTCTTGAACTTTTAATTTTAAACAATTATTTTCTATTTTTACGATAGAGAGAACTATTTTTAAACACAACTTCCAAATAATCCATGAGGAGAAAAACCTGGCATTGGTACATATTACGTGGGCTCTGATTGTGATCAGACCAAGGGGTAAGATTAGCAACCACACTGAGCATCCCAGTTGGATGGATTTCTTCATGTGTCGCAGGAAACTCATCTTTCCTCCCACCATCACCCCCATCAGGACATCGTATTTCCATAAATACCTGTTTGTAAAAAATAATACGTCAGTTCTTTTAGCTTGCTGACATTTGGAAAACAAGTTTGGTACAAATCTAACATTAGAGCCAAAAAGGTTTTTTTTAATAGGTATGAACTGTCATATAACCTGTTCAAATGGGCCAATGAGTTCAATATTTTGATTTTCCTCAGAAGAGATTGAAAGATTTTTAACTGGTCGAACAAATCTGGAAGGAGATGTGAAGAGGTATAAACCAGGATATGCTCCACTTATACTCAAAGGTACATATCCAACTTCCAGATCGTCAGGAATCTGAAACATAACATTCAAACAATAAGAATGAGAAAATAGGAAGGGAAAAAAAAAAAGACATGCAATAGCAGAAAAATGGACAACTACAAACCACGTGTGAAGATGAAACTTTTAATCGTCGTAAGTGAGCAACAATTTTCTCTACTTCACTGGATGATATATAACCAACCATGCGACCATCTAGAAGAACATTAAGAACATCAGGAGGGCCCATTTGAACAAGCTTCGGTAGTGACGGTATCATTCCAACTGCAATTAGAACACTCAGAATAGACATCCTTATTTTGAAAAAGTCTCTAACTTTTCCTTGAGAATTGAAGTATGACGTAATTCCTGAAATAGAAAAACATAGAATCCAAGTGAAAAATTTTAATCAACAGTATAACTTTTCCTTGAGAATTGAAGTATGACGTAATGTCACAGTCACAGATATGTACAACAATTCACATATGGGCACATCAGATGAACAGTAAACTTACTGCAAGTTCTGGTTAAATGATTCAGCAAGCCACATGGTTCACCATCAGGAGTGTGTACTGGACAAAGAAAACCCCAAGACCTACACAATACCACATTATCAAAGCCAGGCACAATCATGACACCACAAACTTACTAATTGCCATAACAGCAACATACTCAGGCAGCAATTTCCGCACTGTTGTAGTGCGAAGTCCAGCAAAGGAAGCTCCACGATGAACAGCACGAAAATGAGATATAAAGCGCAAGAAATTAAGTCGTTCTGCCTGAACTGTAAAGCCTGCTCTCTAATGAAGTCAAATATTCATATTTTAGCCAAAAAATATAGAATACTAAATGCATAAAATGTTTTTTTTTAAAGGATACCACACTTTTCACTAAGAAAATGAAAAGAAGACTAATGCTCCAAAATACAAGATACAAGGAGAAAAAGAACCTTAAGGCCATAAAGGCAACGACATAAATAAGCATAAAGTAAAGTAAACAAAATACTAAGGAAATATCTTTTAAAAAGGAACAATGAAACCCTACCAACTACAATTAATATCTTGAATGGAAAACTCTCTGAAACTTTTAGAAAGATAATACCAAGAGGAGGACTTCAATGCAAAAAATATAAAAGAACTCTTTACAGTTACAGGAAACGGACCTTTAAATTTCTAATATGAATCAAATTGTGCTCATGATTCAGCATAATTATAGGAAAAGGAAAGGGACCTTTTGGCCAAATGAGAATAAGAACCTCAATTAATCTAATAAGTCTTTTGGTGCAACCCCCAATGCTACTATTCATTAGTATTTCCAAAAAAAATTGTATTTCTGATACTTTTCTTCCAATTAACTGTAGATATCAAGTAATGACCTAAATTATGCACTTTTTGGTTAACCTTAAAAATATCTTGGCATGGCTTTCTTCTCTTTGCAGCCAAAAATTCATGGAGAAATAAAACCCAAAAAGAATAGCTAAACTCAAGCTGTAAAGCATGTATATCGTTAGTAAGACTCTGAATTCACATCTATTTTGCGATCTAAAACAAAGAATGGTTACAGAATAAATTTAAATTTGAAGCCTAAAAATATAAATAATAAATCTGGAGCAGGATCTCGATCAAATTGCCTAAAAAAAAATTCACTCTGATCGAAAATTCAGAAAATATCAAACATCATATCATCACATGTTGTGTAACAAGTACATCCTTACCTGCTGTAGATCTAGGCCTGTTTGTGTAACGAGTCTTCCAGTTTTCAACATATTTTCAACAGCTGAACTAATCTGTTTTGATGGATTCTTGTCCATGACCTTCTTGACATGAGCTACTGATGATATAAACGAGTTGATACTTTCAGTAACAGAAACAATATGTAACTACTGATATTGAATTTGAAGATAATTACTTCTAATTAAATGTCATAAACTAATGTTTAAAAATAAAAAATTAAATCAAATATAAAATTAAAGTTTTTTGGAACAAAAAAAAACAAGATTTGATTGATAAAAGAAAATATAGAATTAAAGTTTTGAACTTTTTCTTTTATTTTTTTCAGGAGAAACGATGGTGTACAAAGAAGGATTAAAGTGAAATTAAAATACAAAACCAACTATATTCAAAGGTCCTCTTAGTTAGCTAAAGAGAATGTCTGTGTGTCTGTAAATTTCAAAGCATAGTATTTCACATTCCCACAGAAATAGAGATGACTGCATTCTTGATAAAGATTAAATTATAGGATTCAAGGGCAGATTCTAAAGAAGTTGATGGAATTAATGATAACATATCAATGTAACAATGCATTAAGAGCCAGTAAGTCAATGAAAGTTAATCTGACAAATAAAAATGAACCTTAAGCGTTCAAGAAAACTTACAGCTGCAGAATTCAAAATTTTTGCTGGGATTACTAATTTCATCTTGAAGAAGCTTTTTCGCCTTTTGCAACCAATCTTCTAGTTTCTCCTAGAATTGACACCAAACATCAGTTTTCTCTAACAAATAAACCTTTTTTAATATATATATATGAACTAACAAATAAACTTTATCACAGAAAAAAAGGTTATTAAGGTCCAGCTATTTTTCTAAGAGAAAATTGAATTTGTATTAGCTCTTAGCAAAGTCAGGCTATTAACACAACATAGAAATGACTCAAATAACTGAATCAATCAAATTATATGTAAACTCTGCATAGTATTGACACAAAGTTTCTTGATAACTGAGTTTCTCCAACCTCCTTGCAAAGAGAAAATCACACACTTATCTACTGATTGAAAAGAAGACGGCTTTTCAATAGCTTAATTTCAACTATTCTCGTTTACAGAAATCTTAGTAAATAGCATAATAAAATATTATATTTCTAATTTTCTACAGAAAAGCATTTCTTTAATATTCAATAAAAGTAGCATTGTCGTTGTATGTGTTTCATCAATTTGGCATGTGATACACCTTTAATTGGGTTGGGCCAATTAATTGTTTTTTATTTGTGTTTAAAAAGTCCTCTGCATGAGAGGGTCTGCTACTTGGCGGCTATTTTTCAAGAAGTGAATGACATTTCCAGACAAGGCATGTACTTTGGCTCAATTATATTGTAAGTTTCCTTTTTCTCCTTTTCTCTTTTTCTTTTTTTTTTTCCCATCGTTAGAGAGGAATCACATATTTTTGTTAGGAAAAGATAGAAATTTTATCTTTCATGGACAATGCCCTTTTCTCACGGCTACTTGATGTAGGCTTGGTAATACTTTTTTTATTGATCTTTAAATAATATTTTGGCTAACTAGAGAAGCATTTTGCAACCTCATTGCCTTTGGGTAGGTTACATTACATGGCAGTTGTCATCAGATAGGAAGGCTATGAAGTACAAACTCAATTCATAGAGTTACAACAAGGCAAAAAGAAATACTCTGAAAAAAAATCTCAGATGATTACACTGCAAAATCTAGAAGACAGTTATAGAGATTAAATAGAAGTACACCATCCAAAAGCAAAAGCTTGAGACTGACTGCAATTCAACCAAAATAAATTATGACATACTGCATATATCTCAATGAAAGTGTACGTTGCCACTGTAGAAGACTGAAAAAGTTTTCCACATCAAGTACCTAATGAAATAAAAGTTCGGCATTTTCTACCTTGAGATAAATAGTAATCAGTTGACCAGGTAGCAAAACATCCTGGTTTTGTAAGGAATCAGGGTTGTCAGGTACAGACGTCTGATCTATAAGAGAGAAAAGTTTCTGCGCCATAAAACTTGTCAAGGGGGGAAGCCAGACAGGGAAAAAAATTGTCAGCAACATACACAATAGAAAATCATAAAATGAATCTGCAAAAGGAAAGGAAGTCAACCAGTCCATTAAAATAAATCCAACTCTTTAGGACTCTGGTGGAATATTTAAATAAACAAATTAATATATATATATATATATATATATATAAAAGAAGAAGAAGAAGAAGAAGAAGAAGAAGAAGAAGAAAAAACATATTAAAAAAGGTAATTGTAGCTCACATAAGCAGATTGAACTTGTCATAATTGTTGTCGAGGTGAACAAATATGTAGTTTTTGAGAACTGCATCAGCAATCTACAAAGAAAATATAGAGCAATGACTAAATATAATGCTTTATGAAGTGAACCTGCAAAAGAAATGGTTTATATATTGACCAAAGAATGTGTTATGAGTAAAAGTGTACTATAACTCACAGTAGAAAATTTTTCTTTTCCCAGCCCCTCCATGACTGGCTGGAAGTGTTGTCCTAAATTTATAGTAAATTGAATTAGTATACATGGATAATAGTCACAACCATAGAAATTACCATTTAAATTATACTGAGGCAATCACCTATATGCTCTAGACATTGACGATGATCAAAAAGTGCCAAGTCCCGAACTTCATCAAGAATAATCTTTGCCCTTTCACCAACAAGCTGAGTTCCAACAGCACCCTTACCCTTTCCATGTTTATCACTATAACAGCTTGTCAGACTTGCATATATTTCATGGTCGGTTGTGTCAATTAGGGCCTGACAAAACAAAGTAAATATGGAATTTATTGTGCTATTCATGATATTGAGATGTGAAAGAGATGTGGGCTCAAAAGAAAAAACAATAATATAATGCTTTTTTTTTCTGAGGAGAAACACAATATCTCGATGATAAAATGAATTATACAAAAGCAAGGGTAGGGAAAGAGATTCCCAAGCCAAGAGGATTATAGAAAGCTTTTCAACTACACAAACAGAATATTAAGCCCATCTCAAAGCTTCTTTATGGTGTTCTCTTTACAATGCTTTTGATGACTTCTCTCCACCGACTTGACCAATTATTTCCCTATACTTGCTCTTAAAACTTCCAACATTAGGTAGTCTAACTTACACATCGGCCAGAATGAAGCCACATGGATTGTTTTTTACTTCAATGAAAGCTTCAAATCAATTAACAAAATTTGTAGTTTCTGTTTTAGACTCTCTTTTTTGTATTGTCATTTGTATTCTTTTGTGTAGCTAAGTTGTTCCCAAACTTCCCGCCAAAATATTAACACGCCTTACAATTGAGCAAGAAGATAATAAAAAGCATCAAAATATCAAAAGGAATGAGTGTAGTTATTGAACCTTTAGGACAACCCCTATGGGAAGCAAGTACTCCTTCCCCTGAACCCTGAAAAGTTACGTTAAAATAAAATGCGTTTAGCATGACAAATCTTGATGAAATTTTAAATAGGTATATATCTATGTAAAGCCATGCCTACAACCATTACCAAAATCCAAGTCTGGCACTTCCATTCCTAAGATAATATAATTTGACTGTTACTGAAGATTGATCTTCTCGTACACACCTGGATTTGAGAATCAAAAAATTAAACCTTGAGTTATAACTAAAGATTGAATGTAGATCCCACAAATCCACAAAAACAAAGAAGATAAACGTGTTCATATTATTCAAAAGAAACTAAGCAATTTATAGGAGGGGGAGAACACATTAACTAGAAAAGATTCAGCAAAAGGTAAAACCACGTGTTCATCTTGTAATGTTGATCTTACAAGAGATGCAAAAGAAAAATGTCCTTCAATTTGGCTTCTCAAGAAAAGTTAACGGCCCTTAGGCCTCAAGATTTTAGTTAATAGCATTTTTCTTCAATGCAAGACATTTATTTATTGACCAAGCTCCTTTTTCTTTGGATAAAATACGATTTCATTGATTGAATGAAATATCCAAAAACATCGAAGGTACAAAAGGGCCCCAACCCAATCAAAGGGTATACAAAAAATGTTTCCAATTTGCAATAAAAAAGGAAAAGCTATGACTATGTGTAGCCAGTATATCAATACACCAAAAAGAAAAAGCTCAATGAATACTAATGTCAATAATGTCCTTTGTCGTTCTATATTTTTCCTAAAAGATACTTGAATTCCTTTCGTCCCAAATCTTCCACAAAACAGCACTTATAATACTTAACCATAAATGCTCTTTTGAAGCTTTGAAAGGGTGGTAGCATATCAACAATTGAGGCCAACTCTGTGTATCAATAGGGAGAACAACCGACCAGTTGAAGACATCAAAAATCTCGTACCAAATCCCTCTAGAGAAGGGACAATAAAAAATAACATGCTGTACTGATCAGTTTTGACCAAGATCAGTTTTGTTGGATTGGTTTAATTTCATCTTACAATGGGGGATCGATTTGATTTCATTGAAATTTGTTTTGAAGTGAGTGATGACCTTACTTGAACAAGATCGGGTAGCCAGTATATCAATACACCAAAAAGAAAAAGCTCAATGAATACTAATGTCAATAATGTCCTTTGTCGTTCATATTTTTCCTAAAAGATACTTGAATTCCTTTCGTCCCAAATCTTCCACAAAACAGCACTTATAATACTTAACCATAAATGCTCTTTTGAAGCTTTGAAAGGGTGGTAGCATATCAACAATTGAGGCCAACTCTGTGTATCAATAGGGAGAACAACCGACCAGTTGAAGACATCAAAAATCTCGTACCAAATCCCTCTAGAGAAGGGACAATAAAAAATAACATGCTGTACTGATCAGTTTTGACCAAGATCAGTTTTGTTGGATTGGTTTAATTTCATCTTACAATGGGGGATCGATTTGATTTCATTGAAATTTGTTTTGAAGTGAGTGATGACCTTACTTGAACAAGATCTAGGTTGTACTTGTACATTTGAGTCCTTTATGCTTTGGGATTTTTATTCTAAATGATAAATAAAAACACAAAAGAACAAAAAAACTGTTCGACTGAAACAAACTTAAACTTTTCCAGAACATGAAACTAAGCATAAGGGAAAGTTTAAAGGGAAACTAATTTCGTCAACCAATAAAATTACTATAGGTGGAAGACAGCTACCGTCCTAAGCTCAAAGGATATTGAAAATAAATATATATATATATATATAAGAAGGAAAAAAAAAACCTTAAAAAACTCTTCCAATTATATGCATAAAATAGAAAGAAAATAGAGATAAAAAGGAGTAAAAGATTACACCAAGAGCAAGTCAAAAACCAGATTGTATTATAACATGTATTCCCATGTATATGCATTTTCTCCTTTATCTAAATTGTATCCATGAGCATTAGTCTCTTTTCATTTTTCAATGTTCATATCTTGTTCCAAAAAAAATAAAGAAAACTGAAATGTTTCTTCTCTAAAAAAAATGAAAGAAAACAATAAAAGAATTGTGAGCATGAACTACTTAAAGAACAAACTTGTTCTAATTAGAAAAAATGAAGAAAAATAACCTTATAACCACTGCTTTATCAGTATAACCTTCCCGACGATCAGAAAATGAATTCCTCACCATACTCATTGGCTGCAAAAAGAGTTATGACACTAAACAAAAGATATAGCAAATAATCTTTTTAAAAGAACTTAGCAGGTTGTTGTTAACAAGAAAACAGAAAATTTTCACTAATAGAATTGAAAATAACAATGAATATAACAGAGAACAAAGCCAAACAAGCCAGCCATCACAAAAATCCTAAGTACAATAAGCACTGAGACACCCAAACCCACCCAAAAGACTTTGAAATGATTGATCGCTCAACTCCCTCCTTTTTCTTTTTCTTAAGAAAAAATCATTGTATTGAAACCAAAAACAAGACAACCCAAGGGCTGGGGAAGAGGAAACCCCCACCGAACAACCTACAAAGCAACGCCTTCCAATCACTAATAATCATGAAGAAGCTATAGTTACAAAAAAAATAATAATAAATAAATAAAGTAAAATTAAAAAATTATCTTATGGTTTGTAACCAAAAAGAGGTTTTATATTTTTTATAAAACAACTATTTACATTAAAAAAAAAAATGAAAGATTACAAGGGCATAAAAAAAACCAAGGAACAAAAACCCCGCTTCCAGCTAAGTAAAATGTTACCTAGAGAACAATTACAAAAAGTTTTCAAAACTAAAACCTAAAGAGAAACATGAAACTCAAAACAAAAGCCCAAAAAGAAGTTTTAAAAACCAGCCCATGGCTTTCACTTTCTCATCTACACATTGTGCAATTCATTATTTTTGTCATTTTTTTTTATGCATTTGTATTATTGGTCGGTTCGGTTAGTTTGAGTTTCTTTCGGCGCACCAACCAACCGACTCTAATTGACATATACATTAAACCGACTGACCAGAGATTGGCTCGATTTTTCAATCTTCCTTTCTCACCTATTTGGAGATTCTTGCACGCATAAAATTCAAAGGCAAGGTTAAGTATTATGGAATTGTGTAGTCAAAGTTTTGCTAGGCTTACTTGGAAGGAGAAAATCGAATGACTTTTTATAATAAGATTGACAAATTCTTTTGTAATGGTGTACAACATACCTCTTCATCGTAGTATTCCCGAACCATAAGAAACTTTTTTATAATAATAACCTTTATACGTCATTTTCCATTTTGGGGGCTCTCCTTCGGTTGTTTCTTGGGTGGGGTTCCCTTTACCCTTGGCCCCTAGGTTCTTCCTCTTTTATTTAATTCTATTTTAATGGATCTTACTAAAAATAAAATAAAATATCAATGAAAACACAAATACCAACAGAAATCCAAATGACATTAAATTTTTAAAAAAAAATGGTTGCATACTAAACATTGACATACCTCTTCATCGTACTATTCCCGAACCATAAGAAACTTTTTTATAATAATAACCTTTATACATCATTTGCCATTTTGGGGGCTCTCCTTCGGTTGTTTCTTGGGTGGGGTTCCCTTTACCCTTGGCCCCTAGGTTCTTCCTCTTTTATTTAATTCTATTTTAATGGATCTTACTAAAAATAAAATAAAATATCAATGAAAACACAAATACCAACAGAAATCCAAATGACATTAAATTTTTTAAAAAAATGGTTGCATACTAAACAACCACAACCTTTGAATCTTTGTGGAAGAGGTCAATGATAAAAAGGTAGCTTACTTACATAGTTTCGTTTGGGTGCTATCAAAAGCCGAACAACCCTCTCCAGCCCATTCAAAACGAAATAGCTACAACATAATTGAAATAATTAGGATACCACATCAAAAATTACATTGGAAGAATCAGCAGCCCCATTAAAAGAATGTGATGGTTTTTATCACACCAATAGCATCAGAAATAAAAAATATTCAACATGCCACAAACACAAACAGAAAACTAATTGAGGGACGAATTTGGTACCACTAGAATATACAAGGGGTGGTTAATTGGGTGCATCTTATCGAGAAATAATCTAAGAGAAATGCAAAAGGGAGACAACTTTCAAGTTTAACAATACATGTTGTGCCACTTGAACAGCACTGTTTGAAACAGTGGTCGCAATAGATCTGTAGCTGAGCAGCATTTATTGATGATTAGTCATTAAGTCAACAAAAGTGGTAACCATTTTTTTGTATATTATAACTTATAAATAAATGAATCAACTGTCAATTTAATAAGAAGAGCAAAAGGTATAGTGGAGTTACTTACCCACCCATTTCTGATGCCTCTTCTCTGTAGGAGATCAACTTCTTGGGATCAAGACCTCTCAAGTGACAAAGCTTTGACTGAGTAAAATGCAGAAAGTAGATCAATGGCCAGGCAAAACTAGGGAAACAAAGATAACCCAAGTTTTAAGAAATTCATGCACATGTTGATGCACTTATTTGTAGCTTTCTACCTATTTCTACTTAAATTCCGATTCCAATAGACCTAAGCAACTATGGGAGAGTTCCTTCTACATGGGAAAAAATAATTAAATATAATAATCTCTTGTTTTATGGAACAGTGAAAATTATATTCATATTGAAAAAAGGGAAACAACATAAGGGCAAGAGAGAAGCCCCCCCCCCCCCCCACCCAGAAAAAAAAAAAAAAAAAAAAAAAAAAAAAAAAAAAAAAACCCTCCAATTTATTTGTAGATATATATTTTTTTTTAAACAGAAACGAACTTTTCATTGATATAATGAAAAGAGACTAATGCTCCAGATACTAAGGAATAATTTAACAAAGGAAAAGAACAATGATAGCGCCATTTAGTAACAGTAATTATAGAGGTGATATAAACAAATGAAACCAAAGCATGGAGCGCAAACCTGCAGCATTATTGGGAATTGCCCAAAATTAAACTTCTCTCTTATGACAGCTTTTTCATCATATTGAAAACAAACATCTGCCATGAACTTTCCGGTATATGAAATTTTAGCTTGCCTACACTGTTTGAGGTGAAAAAGGATGAAACAAGGTCATCCATAAATCCATTAGAATCGCACATAGAGAAACCAAAAGAAAAGGAACAAATTCTTCAAACCATACTTCATAAGGAAGGAGAGCTTCCCGAATTGTTCTCAAATTGCGCTCCTTCTGTGGTGGGTATAACTCAGGCTTACCCAACCAAAGTGAAACAATAGTCAAGAATAACATAATCTACAATCACAATTTTAAAGAAATAAAACCCAAAAATTTCACAACATGAATTATTATAGGTCGAATAATTCCTAAACTAGTAAGTCCGACAGAAAGAACACACCAAGACGCTGCATGATGTTTAATCAACAAAATTCCTTTCTGTTTCTGTTTCTTTTTCACTCAACATTTTCATATGCGCCCCACCCCCAGAACTGCATCTGCTGCACAAGGATTTTATAGGAATCTTGCAACTGCCTCTTCCAAAAAAAAAAATTCATGGATCTCCCATATGTTTACTTCTTCAAATCTTAAAGAATGATCAACCATGATTTATCCTGTAAATTGAATCTCTTGGGAAGCTCAATTCTCCCCGTTGGAATTCTGGTATAAATCCAGATGGTTGCCTTCAATTCTTTTTCTTTTTTTTTTCTTTTGAAAAGGAAACCATCCACCATTGATATAATGAAATGAGACAAAACTCAAAGTACAATATTGATATACAATGAGCTAAATAAAAGCTAATGCTCAGTAGATGCACCCGAGAATCTCAACTAAGTTCTTAGCATCCTCAATTCAATACATGTTTTTGATAAATCTAGGTTCTCTTTGCACATTGAATGAAACCACCACAGCTAACTCCAAATTGCTCTGAAGATCCTCTTTCTCCGTAACATCAATGGTAGGCCTCTCAACTTAATCCTCTCCATATTAAGGAATCCCTGTAGGCTTTCCAGGGTTTCGAACAGACTGTTTTTCAAATTTAGATCCTCATCCAAGAAAACTCAACACTAGTTATGTACTCCAAAGAAGGATGCCCAATTTTCTTATTTATCCCAATTGATGTTTTATGTGTAAGAAATATGTACAGAACCACTCTCACCTCTATCTTGGCTGCCCTTTCGCTTCTGATGTTGGGCAAAGTTGTTATGCATTTAAGAGATTAACTACGATTTTCCTGAGGCCGATAGTGAAGCTATTCTTCATCTAATGATAGGTTCCCCTTAAAGGATCAAGCTGCTATCTTTTGATCAACTCGGTTTCTGTGATTTTGTGGAGAATGCAGCGTGAAAGAAATTAGAGGATCTTCATAGAGATTGAATCAAACATTGAGAACTTTTGGGAAGCTTACAAGACTATTCTCGTCTTCTTGGTGTTCCCTTGATAATCTCTTTTGTAATTAAGCTCCTACTTATTCATACCAATTCAATGCATCATCCAAAGGTATAACTATATTTCTCCTCGATCCATAACTACGTTTCTACTTTGAACATGCATCATCCAAATTTACTTGATAGGAAAATAATACATATATTTGCTACGCTACGACTACCAAAATCCATGATTGCACTCATTCATAAGCTCCAATTTCACAACTTGCAAAGAGAGAAACACATGAGAGAGATTCGATAGAGAGCTCCATCTATGTCTCCGTCACTTAAGTCAATAATTAACATCAACCGGACAAAATAATCACGTGGGTGTTGACATCCGTCAAATTCATCAGTTTAAAGAGTTAAAACCAAAGTAACCAGCAAGAGGAAAAGGCAAATAAACATGCGGAATAAATTAAACCTTCAAAAAAATTAATAATAATAAAAACACTGAACTGAACTGAACTGAACCGGTCACATTCAGAAAAGAACAGAAGAAGAAAAAGTAAGCCATAAAGATTCATAAGTAGGATATTTCTAAGCTTTTTGTTGGTGAAGGAATCGTAAATTTCGACGGGTTTGATGCTGTTCATAAGTGTCTCCAATCCCGCATCGACGAGGTGATCAAAGGATTCTATATGGTGTCTGAACAGCTCGCGCAACGCCTCATAGTCTTCGTTCTCGCCAAATTTCACCACCATCTTCTTCGCCGTCTTCCTCTGTCCGGCTCTGAGTGTCTTTCCTCCGTCGGAGTTAGCGACTGGTTAAGACAACGTTTATTCGCGCAGGCGCAGGGTTTAGGGGTTGTGGGGGTTTTGGAGAGCCCGCCAACGAGGTATTTATGGAGGGGGACATTCAATTTTTTCTTTTTAATCTTTTATTTTTAATTTACTTTTCTTTTTTTAATTTCCTTTTTTCAATCCTTAATTTCTATATTATTATTTAATCCTTGTTAATTATTCACTGTTTCTTGTTAGATGTTGATCAAAACCTTGTTAATGCGAATTTACGTGAGGTCTCTTTTAATTGCACTGAAGGTGTGTTTTGTATTGAATGTGTGTTTTAAATTATTTTAGAAAAAATTGAAATGTTTAGAAATCACGTAAAATAGATTTTGAAGTATATTTTAAATAGTTTTTATCAAAATAAGTTAAATAAAAATGAATTTTTTAAAAAATATTTTTTTTATGAAGTCAATCAAATGGATGAGTTGAAGCCATAATTTCCTAGTGCATTCTATTGCAAATAGGGTTTTGCTTGAGTAAGTTTTGTCTCAATTGCTTCCTCCGTATTTGGAGTAGTTTGTTTTACTTGATTCTAAAGAGGTTGTTGTTTAGTTGGGTTGGGCGTTTGTTCTCGGGTATATACATGTATGCTCACTATTTTTAAGAATTGTATTGTGTATTATTTTGGGCATGTTTGGTGTTAGTTTAGAAAATGCTAGATTCACTTTTCTTGTGGTAAAAGTCACTTTGAAACGTATTTTTAATAATTCATAATCAATTTTTACCATAGGAAAATTGCATTAAATTTTGAATATTCAAACATTAGGTTGGTTTTATTCTAAAACAAGCATTACATTGATTTTGAATTATTAATGACATGATTTGAAATAACTTTGAAAGTGACAACAAATTTTTTTGACAAAAATCACTCCAAGCGTATCCTTTATTAACTTGTAAATAGTTTTTAGTAATACTAGAGATGGAGTGTGGAGGTTTGAATTTTTTACCACGAGAAAATCAATAAATGTTTATGAAGATTTGACGTCAAAAAATTAGTATATTTCAATTATCGTTGAAGTATGCTCTGTTGGCCTATTATATGAAAATAAGCTTAAATAGTTGTTTTTATCTCTCTTTTTTGTCCCTTCTTAATTTACATTTATTATTTTTAAATTTTATCTTTATTTGATTATTAATGAGTAGTTTTGAAATTTATGGTTATATGGGCAAAATGCACTTGTGGTTTTCAAGGTTTGAAGCCAATGTTTATTTAGACCCGAAAGTTCCAAATATACACTTACTTTAGCCTAATAAAGTGATGATTGGATCAGTATGTGTTACGTGGATGGAGATGACATGTGGACAAGTTACCTTCAAAATTAATTATATGTTAAAAAGAAAAAAGAAAGTAAACATTTATGGGTTGTTTGGAGCACCGAGTTGGTATAGTCCATTGTTATTATAATTTGTGGGAATATAATAGTCCGTGGAGTTGAATTTGTTTGACATGGAGCTTTTTATGAAGTACTAGTATCGTAAATATCATATTTTGTAAACAAAAATAAAAATATTTATTCTACCAAATTTTAAGTATGTGTTAATTTTTAAGTTAGTATGTGTTAAATTTTAAGTTACGTTATTCCCGTCCATTTTGGAGATGTACTAACACGGTTGAACATGTACAAAATAGATTAGGTTAGGTTAAACTAGAAATTTACATCATTAAGTAAGAAAGCTTCATATTTGAATGTGTGCAAACACAACCAATCCTCTAACTTCATAATGTTACACAAAAACATATATGTCTAGGAGTGATAGTTGCCAAGTATAAGGCACTACCACGATGACTCGCAAAACGATTGCAAACTTAGATACATGATTCCAAAAACAATTTTTTCCCCTTTATGTAGAAAAACTCCCAATATGAAATAAGTTATTATATTATATGTGTTGAATAAAAAATGTACAAATCATTATAAAATATTCTTTGGGAGATTTCTATCTTATTGGTTCAATTTTACAAATGTTTTTTTTTATATATATATACACATTTTTCTTGTTTTAAACTTTGAGACACATGAAACAAGTTATATATTAGGGTATGTTTGGATTGACTATAAAAAATTATTTTTAAAAGAATCACTTTAATTTAAACAATTTCTATAAAGACGGTTTAAAATAAAAACACTTACTGATTGTTTATATTTTATCAAATTAAAAATGTTTTTATACACAAGTTTGTTTCCTTTGTTATATTCAAAGTATTTTATCAATGTCAAATTAGATAAAAAACTATTAAACAATGTGGAATAGTCGTCGGAGTTAGTCGGTGGTCATTAGAGGTGATCGTCGGAGTTGGCCGCCAGAGGTAGTCGCCGAAGCTAGTTACGTGGAGGTGGTTGTTGCCAAAATTGGACTTCAAATGTGGTATTCACAGGAGTTGGTTTACAACAAGTTGAATCGTTGGAAACATTGCGTTGGTTTTTATAAACATTTAGTTGTAAAATAGTGTCATTATAGAAAAATAAGAATTGAAAATAATCCTTACCTTGTTTTTTTTAACACACGTCTCAAATGCTCAATTCATTCCAAGTATCTATTTCTGGTCCTAAGTGTCAGACCACACCCTTCTGCCAATTGTCGTCGACCAATTTATAAGTGAGTTTTCCAACTAAAAAAAATGTATTTTCATAAATATAGACCTATTGATATCTCTCATTTGTGTTAGTTGTTCGGGTTTTAAACATAAGTTTATTTACAATGAATTCATGTGTTATTTGTAAAAACAATGAAACTCATGTGTTTTTTCGTAAATGAATGTTATGTACAGACCTATTATCGTTAAAAACAAATTCCAATAGAGATGTGAGAAAATCCTAACTCTATGATAGACTCCCTAAATTATCAAGCTTCAATCTCTTGGATAGATTTTTAAAAATTGTTACATCCAAATTGTTTTATTTAAGTCCCTTAAATTGTTGTTGTTGCACCATTATGATGTTGTTGAGTCGTATTTCGACATCTGTACCAAAAAAGTAAAGGTAGAAGTTAGATCGGTTCTGACAAAATTTGAATTAAACTCGATTTGTATTTGTTTTTGCGACATTTCCTTTGCTTTTATTTTGCCTAATTTGTAATTTTCATGTCATTTGCTCTTTAAGCTATTATTTAATTATAACTATTTTCGCATTACAATTTTTTGATTAACATGGGGTTAAATTTATTTAATTTGTATTATTTATTCTCTTTTACAGTAAATGAATTAAAACTTATAATTAGGATTCATACAAAAATTAGTGAAATTAAAGTCGTACATTCTAATTAATTGCTTAACACTAGAGATGGACGGGAAGCTCTCCCCTCCCCGCGAATTTCCCTGCAAGGAATGGGCGGGGATTACTAAAGATTGAGTTTATTTTTTTAATTTTTTTTAGGAATTTAACAAATATTTCAATTAAATATATTTTTATAACAATTCCTAAATTAAAATATTTTCATTTAAATAAAATATTATCAATTTTTATAATAAAAACAACAATACACATGCAATTTGAAAAGATATAAATAAAATGTCAAATTCTCGTAATTTATAAAAATTAGAATTCAACAATTATAACATTCTACCTTTAACATTACCCTATTTAAGGAACTAAAGTAAATAAAATTTTAATCTTACCCAATTAAAATATTTATTAAATTAATTTAAATATATAGGTTGTTTTCAAACATAGAAAAAAAACCAAACTATTTACAAATATAGAAAAAATTTAATGTCTATTGGCGATAGACTGTGATAGAATTTTGTGTCTTCGATAGACATATAATTCTATCACGATCTATGTCTGATAGATAGTAAAAAATTTTTATGTTTGTAAATAGTTTGATATTTTTTTTGTGTTCGCAGTCATTTCTTATATAAAATTTATATATAAAAAAAAAAAATCGGGGCCGCCAGAGACAAAAAAAAATTCTCACTCCCTCTCCCATTTCCCTTGTATTTGGAAATTGAGAATCTAATACACAAGTTCAATAAAAACGCAATATAGGAGGAAACCTACACATAAAATTTAATTTCTTCATCACGTACATAAGAAAAAACCTATAAAATACTTAGAATTGCATTCTCGTATGTCTAAGTTATAAATTAGTCATAAAAATATGTGTTTAGAGTATCTTAAAAGAGTAACGAACAGTCGTTCAATCTCAATCATGTTGCCAAGTGTCGATTAGGGTAAATTGTGAGTGAATCTTAATCACACAACTTAACTTGTATGTAGTTGAAAATGCAGGATGTGTATGCATATGGCTCACACACCAGCTGTGCATGGGTTTAGTTGAGTCGTCAGTTTACATAAGCCATTTACAGTAAGGCTGAAATGGTTTTGAATCACTTTTTTCTATCATAATTTTCTTTACATTTATTTTTATCTTTCCTATATACTATCAAGAGCATAACCTAAATCCAATAATTTTTATGTCAGTCATATTCAATCATAAACTTTGAAGATGTCGTTATTGTTTGGTTAGAATCTTGCATTGCATTCACTGCATACGTCAAATATTACAATCGAAACCGAAATGCACTATTTTAACTACATTGACCCTATGGTCGTTAGTCGACGAATATAAAGTATGGATTGTCGGACATAAACTCGACTGATATAAAATACGAACTATCTGAAGTGATTGGAAACTTTATTTATTTATTTTTTATTTTTTATACAATTCAAACATATCCACAACTATATTCACAAATAACATTTTTCCCTATTAAAGGACAATATTCACAAAGATAATTAGTTAAACGAAAGACTTCGTGATAATAATCATTAAAAAAAGAACCTAGCGACAGAATAAATTATTTCCATTTATTAGTTAAAGTTTTGTTTTATTTGTTTTTCTAACAAATTAAACAGATATAATTTAAGTAACATCTATATCTTTTCATTTTTAAAATTTAAAACCATAAAGATAGACACACTTTCACCTATTTTATAGAATTTTGTAGAGATTTTTTTTTACTAATTAAAAGTATTTTTAAAAATCTATTAGGATGTTTTGTTAATTGTTATATATGTTGTAAGAATATCACTCGTGATAAAAAAAGTGGAAAAAATTAAGACGTGGTGAGGAAGTTATTTCCATTTATGAGTTGAAAATTTGTTCTCTTTATTACTTTGAACAAATTAAATGAATATAATCAAAGTAAATTTTGTACCTTCAACGACTTAAGTCACATTTGATAATAAATTAATAAATTATTTGATGAAATGTGAAATAATGAATGAAGTAATGTATTAAAATAGTACTTATAGCTTACATGACATGAACGGCTATCAATTTCCATATTTGAGGTTCGATCTTACCACACATGTTGTCCAAAATACCATTTTTTAAGATAACAATTTAACGATTGGTTTTTAATTTTTAAAATTATGATTATAAACACTACTTTAATTTATTTTTTAGAATTTTATATAATATCTGCTCACTAATTAGAAATATATTCTAAGAATTCTTATGATGGTTATATCACTACAAAAACATTTTAAATTGTTGATCATGTTTTTAGAAGTTTTGATTATTGTTTCTAATGTTATCAACTTTTTACCAATAAGATTAAGTAGTTTAAAAATTTTAAAATAATTTTTAAAAACTCGTTTTTCTTATCATCTATAATGATTCAAATGTTTATTGAGAAAAATGTGAAAATCACACTATAAAAATTATGAAGAAGTAAATGTAAATTGAAAAATAAATTTAAACCGAAATTATTATCAAAGACCTTAAATGTCGATTTTATTAAATAAAATGCAAAATATTATATTATCGACTAAAAAATTTCATATTGTTGAACTATAGAAAGAATAGGTCTATGATTTGAATATTCTCCACTATCAACATAGAGATAAGAAAATATATAGTACTATAAGAGGATATATTACTTCCATTCATTGTTTGATACGTCATTAAATGATTTATTAATTTATTATTCAATGTTACTTTTTTGGCAATCAATGAATGAAGGTAACATTTCATACTATCAAAATATTCTCCATAGAGGTGTAATATTTGATCCCTCTGTCCCACATATATCGATAAAAATAAAAAATTTAACCAATAGAAAAAATGTCAAACTATTAATAGAAAATAGTAAAAAAAATACTGACTTCTGTCAACATCTATTAGTGATAGACTTTTATCAACATATATTAGCGATAGACTTTTATCATTTTTATTACTGATAGACCCTGACTATCAACGTCTATCACAACTATTTAAAAATTTTGCTATTTTCGTAAATAGTTTTTCATAATTTTTATTTTTAAAAATTTCCCATAAAAAAAAAAGAAAAAAATGCAGCCATTCTTAAAAAAAAGAAAAACGTAAAAGAGAAACAGTAGTTATCCAAGCAGTTTTAAAGATTTGAAAAAGAATATGATATTATTTTTTTTGAAAGGAAAAAAGAATATGATATTATGATTTTATTTTTGCGACTAGAATTCGAATTTTTTTTACCATAATTTGATTTTTATACGATATTTCATCGTCAATACACGTACATATATACTTTTTTTCGTTTCTTCTTTTCCAAACTGCTTCCCTCCTCTCTCTCTCCCGGCTCACCTTCCAGATCACACCAGGTCTCTCTCTTCTCTGTTGTTATTTTCTCCTTTAATTTTTTTCATTTATTGCGTGAGTATATATGGCAACTCTTCGGTATATTTGTTCTTATTATCGGGGTTCTTTAGGAGGGAATTTCAGAGGTAGATCTGATGTACTTGGTGGTCGATCTCAATTACTCTGAAGATCATGATGGCCCTTGAACGCAAAGGTGTGTCTTTGCTCTCTCTCGTTATTTGAACTCTTTTAAGTTTTATCTCAGCTGGTATTAGTTTCGTTTGATGATCCAATCAGTATAATTTTGTGCTGATTTAGTCGCATTCCCCTTTTCCTCATCCTCCAGTTCGAGGGGGATTGTTCGACTTTGTCTTAAGCGATACCCAGTACTAGTAATCTCTAATTCTGTAAAGCGTTTTTATTATTTTTAATTTTTAATTTTTTGAGCTGAGGGTAGTTTCTAATTGGAAACCGAGAAGTCAAGTGAAGAATTGATATGGGCATTGCCTTTTTGAGTTAACGTTAGTTCTTGTCGCTTTATTGTAATGGAATTTAGGGATCAGAGGGGTGATTTGATAGAATAACAGAAATATTTTCAGATTGGGTTTGTGAGCACCATACTTCATAGCAGCGAGGAGTTTAGATACCAAGACCCATCACTCAGAACTCTTTTACTTCAACACTTCTTTAACGTTTAAAGTATGAAAATTAGAAGGGTAAGGATTGCGCTAACAGAGAGTGATCATCTGGATTTTTCTTCCGTCTTTTTTGGGTAATTTGAATCTTAGAAGGAAAATTTGAACTGGGGTTTTATTAGCTAGCTTGGAATTGAATCATCGGTGTTGAAAGAGGTGTGGAATGTAATTCTAACCATTTGACTAACGGGCACTTTGTAGTGAGCTAATTCTCGCCAGCGTGATATTTTCAAGAGGATTAGTATGAAACAATTAATGATTATTGAGTTAAATGCTGAGGATCTTTAGTTTTAAAGTTAGCTACCTCAAGAAACATGATCTCTCCCTCCCTCTCTCCTGATCATCCATCCATCCATCCATCCTTCTAGCAGCTTCTTGAATCTTTATAGCAACTGGGAATAAAGGAAGGGTCCTTGAACTCTATTGTAAGATAGATTATACATGTATGAAGTACCATTTATCACCATCTCTTTTAAAATATTTCCGACTGTCAAGATCTTTCTGGTCACAAAAGGGTGGATAAGCGTGCTGGTTCTCCCCTTTTCAGGTGTTGTAGCCTTTGGATCACTTAAAGTTGAAAATGTAACGGGCTCATTTCTCTTTGGATAAGTAACTTCAGTTATCTCATTTAGAATCCTTTGGGGCTTGATTGTTGCAGAGTTATTTATTTATATGTTTGGGGGCCAGGAGGTCATAGTGAAGGGGGACGGGGGCAAAACTTGTCAATAGAGACATTCACCATTGTCCTTGGAAATTCACCGTTGTTTTACCTCTTTTACCTTGCTCTTTTACTGGGATCATGTTAATTGTTCACTCTTATGTGCAAATTTATCACAAACCTTTTTATGATAAATTTGGTAGCTTAGAGGAAATACATTGGTCCTTTTCTTTTCTTTTTAAATAAAAAAAATCATATAGAGTAAGTTCTTTCAGAAATTTCCATACATTTAAGAGTATGTGTGGCTACACCATAAAAAGAGTTAGATTGTACAGTAATGAAAAAAGAACTTTGAAGTATACGATTTATCTTCGAAGACCTTCCGGTTTCTTTCTTTCCTTAGTTCCAAAAACAACGCAAAACTGCAATTATCCACAAAACCTTTGCCTTTCTCTGAGGCTCCACTCATTTGAAACTTTGAGAAGCTACTCCATCACTGAATTTGGCACACACACAAACTACCAAATTTTTTTTTCACTATCCTCTCTTGGCAAAAGATTTTTAGCTTTTACAAGACCCCGATCCATTGGTGTCTTATGGCTGAAAAAAAGTGTTGAATTGCTTGGTGGAGGTAATGAAAGTACGTAATGGTAGAAGCAAAGGTGGAGCATTATGGTTATTTTACCATGTCTTTTTAAAGTATCCCTTTCCCAAATGGTTTTGAATTTTTGAAATGCTTCATGCCTATCTTGAAAGATTACTTATAGATGATTATTGAAGGGCGAGGAAATCACTAGATTGAGTTTTATTTTTGCGAAACTAGAAGACCATGGCAATAAGAAAATGGATCATTTAACCTTAGTGCATTTTCGGTAGATCTCTTACTACACACCTTACTGTTTCTTCTCCTATGCGGAAAGACCTATTTTATATGATTTGGAGTTATTCTCCTTCCCCATGCCATCAATTGTTTAGCAACACAGTGGTGGTTTATCTCTTTAACTTTTTTGGACTTTTCTTTGCAAGACATTGTATGAGTTGGGAGGCTTTTATAGCTCCCTTTTGATTTTGTTTTTGGTTCGTATCTTTTTCTCTCCCTTTTAAACTTTGTATCTTTCAATATTAGTTGCTTTTCATTATTTCAGTGAATACTTATCTTTCTTGAAAGAAAGTAATCTCACCATTAACATCCCCAAGTTGAGGGTGTTAAATCACCAATCAACTTAAGTGGGTGGATTGCAGTAAATTCAATCTTTTATTTTAACTGGGGAAATTAATTGGGATTGAAATATTGTTATAAGTAGATAACTCTTTCACGCCACTTTTCCATATTTGATAGTTATCGAGAAGTTGGAGAAAATTTGTTAAATCAACAATTGATCCAAAAGCTTAAGTTGTTGGGTGAAAGTTAAATTTAATATTATTAATACTCTAACACTCTCCCTCACTTGTGGGCTTGAAATTTGTAGAAGATCCAACAAGTAGAAATCAATATTAATTGGGGAGAAAATAATATTGCAGGGGTTTGAACACATGACATCATGCTTTGATACCATGTTAAATGGTGATTGACCCAAAAGCTTAAGCTGATGGGTGAAAGTTAGATTTATATTATATCAATATTCTAACAAAATTATTTGAGACTTCCTGTGGAAAGGTGGTGCTGATGAGAATGGAAAAAAATGGTCAATTGGAAGATTATCTCTTTCCCCATGAGTAAAGGAGGTCTTGGCATTGGAAATTTAAAGGGTAAGAATATTAGTCTCTTTACGAAGTGGGGGTTGGAAATTCATGAATGAGGAAAATTCCATTTCGAGAAAAGTTGTTGCTAGCTATTATAGTTTCTCATTTGACTGGAGAGGAATAATAGAATCTTTAGAAGGGTGGAAAGATCGAGTGAGGGGGTGTGGGAAGGTGGCTAGGTTTTTTAAAAATAATTTTATTGATAAATGAAATGAAGGGTGTTAAAGTTCCCAAACATCAAAAGGTGAGGTACATAAAAAATCTCAAATTGGAAATCTAAGAGCAACAATATAATTGCAAAAATAGGGCTTGCATTTACAACATTAAAGAGCATTAAAAACAGTCAAATCGAGGAAACCCTCTAAGGTAGAAGAAATGTCCCTGAATATGGGTCCATTAGGATCACACTAAAGAGTCCCAGATATACACCCTGTTTTGCAAGCCTCAAGGTCTTCTTGGGACCATGAAACGAACGACCCACAGAAACAGTAGCTTTTGAGAAGAGTTGTACATAGAAGCAATAGTCATTTGGCCAAGTAGTTAAATGATATAAATGTGGAAAGGCCGTAGCAAGAATTCCCCATTAAGCCAAGAATCGAACTAAAAACCCGTATGAAGACCATTTCAAATTTGTCCTTGAATTCGTTCAACAATAAGAACAGTGGTTAAACTAATGAACCTCCAAGGTGATTTTGAAGAACCATGGGAGGTGTCAAGGTGGCTAGGTTTAATTTTTGACTGTCGTTTCTCTTTACTTGTTGATTTAGTTCGTTCAAAATTTTCAATATGCATTGAGTTTTTTCTTCAATTGCCAAGGACAATGTACTTCCGCTCATCTTTGGTCCTCCTTTACCCCGTGCAATCCATTTGTTTTGGATCAATGCAATCAAGGCTTTACTCTCATAAATATGGATGGAAAGAAATTTGCAGATTTTCGAGGAAGGATATAGTTCTTGGTTTGCTCGGATTGATTTTGGTCACCTCAATGCGTCTCTTTAGTGTTCTCGCTAAATCCTTTGATGGCTTTTCTCTTCAGGCTGTTTAGAGGTTTGGATAAGGACCATAGTGAAGTTTGGTCCTTAGTGAGGTTTCATGTCTCGTTGTGGACTTTGGTTTCGAAACTTTTTCTTATAGTTATTCCCTAGGTAACATTTTACTTAGTTGGAAGTCCTTTCTCTAGGGAGGTTGCTTTTGTGGGCTTGTTTTTTTGTATGCCCCTGTACTTTTCCATTTTTTCTTAATGAAAGTTGTTTCTATTAAAAAAAAAAAGAAATAAAAAAAGAAAAAGAATATTGATAAATCGAAAGGCTTTCCTATATCCTTTTTTGAGTTTGTATCCTTTGAACAATAGTTTCAATTCATTAAATCAATAAAAAGTGTCTTTTTTTGTTCAAAGAAAAAAAGGGCCAATAATATCTAGGTACTGGGTCTTAAATGGTTGTTTTTAGCAAATTAGAGACCTTTGAATGGATTTCCCTTATGACTAATCTCCATAGTTAGCTAACAGGGATGTTCTTAGAAATTCTTGGGCAGTCTTACTATGAAGTTTTGGTCAGCCATCTAACAAGGTAAGAAAGGGTGCATTTGGGATTAATTTTGAGAGGGTTAAAAGTGGTTTTTAAAGAATCCTAGGGCTGTTTGGTAGGGAATCTGAAAATAGAAATTTGAAAACAAGGGATTCAATGGAAACCGAATGTATTTTGTTTTTAGATGTGTTTGGTAGCAAATTAAAAAATTGGATTCTAATTTAAACAATTGTTTAAAATGTGTTTAATACAATATTTATAAACCATAAAACTAGTTATAGTTACCCACTAAATATTAGTTGACAATAAACAATTATTAGTTTATTTTTTAACATGTTTTATGTTAAAAGAAATTGTATATTTATTATTTTGTAATAGTATATAATTTATAATACATTACATATTACATATTTTAATCTTTAAAAAGGGCTGTTTTCAAATATAGGAAAATGAACCAAAATATTTACAGATATAGCAAAATTTCATTATCTATCTGTGATAGACCACAATAGACTGCGATGGACTACTATCTGTGTCTATCTGTAGTCTATCGAGACACAGATAGTAGTCTATTGTGGTCTATCATGGTCCATTGCGGTCTATTGCAAATAGACAGTGAAATTTTGCTATATTTGTAAATATTTTAAGCAGTTTTGTCATTTAAAATAATTTTCCTTTTAAAAAAATGAATTGAGTTTATTACATGACATAGTGTATTTCTAAATATTTTTATATTTATTTAGTATAATTCTACATTTTAAAATTCAAAATTCAAAATTTGGATACAATGAAAACCAAAAAAATGTTTTTTTTTCTTTCTCCCCCCCCAAAAAAAAAAAAAATTGCACTGTTTGGATCACAAAATCCAAAAATAATTTTCAGAAACAAAATTTGGGTTGCCTGCCAAGCGCATATTTCCTGAACTCTAGTGAATTTGAAAACATCAAACAAAATCTAGAGTGTTAACCAAACCAGCCCTAACCATTTTTTTGTTTGGTAAAACAAATTGGGATTAAATCCACTAAAATCACTTTTAAAACTCACATCCATTTCAACTAGTTTTTAAAAATAAGTTACCCACTAGCTTTTAGATTCTCATAGAATCAAATTTTACTTTTTAATAAATTTTCAATTTTATCCTTCAAAATTAAGATGCATTGTATATATAAGTATCTTTCTCACATAACCAAAATGTATCTCTTAATTTTTCATATGTTGAAGTTGAATGTGACCAATTTTTAAAAATTATATCATATTGATTATAATTAAAGTTATTTCCCTTAATACTTAACAACTAATTTAGATAAAAAAGATATAACATTTTTAAAAAATTGTAAATTATATATAAAAAAAGAAGTAATACTAGTTTTATTTTAGTTATTATATCTAAAACACAATAGAACCAATTCCACCTCGTTCTCCTTCAGTTAAAGTATAGCTAGGTGTAGGACTAGAACTATTATTGTGGAATTCTCTTGTGTTTGTGATCGAGTCTTAAACTTTTGCCCTTAAGAAGTTGCATTTTTTCCCTAGTAGTTGCAAGCTTGGAAGTGGCCGTTTAGAAGTTGGTTTGCTTTGTGGTTTGGTCCTCTCACTTTTGGTCTTAAACGACTTCTTTCCTTGTTTGCTCAATGGTCTTCAGATGGCTTTGGCTTTAAAGTTTGTGTTCTCTAGCTGCTGCTTCTTCTTTTTTTTTTTTTTAGTTTCTCTCATCTCTTGAAGATTAATGTATTTTTGAGCATTAGTCTCTTTTCATTTTTCAATGAAAAGTTTTGTTTCATTTTCAAAAAATATATCTAAAACACAATAATTTAGTATTTATCCAGACACAAAAAACAACTTGTTCAAGTGTAAAGCTGAAACAATTATTTTAAAAGCTACAACAATATTAAACTAATCTTGGAGTTTCTTATGGTTTTATTGGTAGAGTTTAGCAAGTTGCAATTTCTAGTTGTTTTTGGCCCATTGAATTAGGGGAGTATTTTGTTATGTTGGAATGCATATTGGCCTTGGACATTTTGATTTTTTGTTTTTGTTCGGATATGATGAGAGTGCTAAGGGGTGTTAACCTAGTTGTGATGTCTGGGTGCACTCACTGATCCATAGGTTTTGAGCTCTTGTATCACTATTTGTAACTTGAGTATTAGTCTCCTTTCATTAATTCAATGAAGAGACTCGTTTCCTTTTTAAAAAAAAAAGATGTTAAACTAAGCCTAAGCGGCTATGGAAGAGAGATCCTTAAGGAGGACAATGTTTTTCTTTAGACATCAGAAACAATAGAAAAATAGATTCCCCCGTAAAAGCCTCTCATTGTTGGTATATTTTGTTACAAGAGTACGAAAGATATTGACCATCTGGCAAAGCCGGGCAATGTTTTTACTCTTTACATTAGCAAAGTTCAGTTTGGCTTGTTGAATGGCTTCCGAATTAAGTGCCTATTTTCCTATAAACAAGTGCCTATTTTCCTACCATCTGCCCTCTATGCATGGAAAACAGTGAGGACTTGCAACACTTGTTCTTTGATTGTTCTTACTCTAAACTCTGCTGACAGAAGCTATTTTCACTTTTTAATCTCCACTCGGTTCCAAGCAATACAACTTGGGACAACTCACTTCAAGTCTTGGTTGGACCTCTTATGACTTATAAAGCTCAATTATTATGGTCAAATGCAGTCAAGGCCTTGCTCTTAGAAATTTGGTTTGAAAGAAATCATAGGGTTTTTCATGACAAACCTACAATTTGGTCAGACCGTTTTAGCTCAGCTCGTCTCTTAGCCTCAACGTGGTGCTCCCAATCCAAAGTATTCAAAGAATACTCCATACAGGATATTTGTTTAAATTGGAATACCTTTTAAATTGGAATACCTTCATCTCTCCAATTTAATTAGGTTCTATTATTTGTCCACTAGTAGTATTTGTCTTTTGTATGCGTCGCTTTTGGGAACTTGTATTCTTCTCATTAGTGATTTTTCTATTGGGATGTGATGGGGGCGCTATGGATGTGTCAATCTAGTTGAGATATATTGATGCGCCTGCTGATCCCCTCGTCCTATGGTTACTTTTTGCTTATTACGTATGATTGTAATTTGAGCATTAGTCTCTTTTCATTTCATCAATGAAAAGTTTTGTTTCTCTTTTGAAAAGGAAACGAGTATATTTTATTGATAGAATGAAGTGAGAAAAATGCTCATAGTACATAGAGGGATACAAGAACACATAAATAAGAGAGGATCAACAAGTGCACCCAGATATCTCAACTAGGTTGACACTCCCTTAACACTCTCATCATATCCAAAAGAAAACTAAAACAATAACAATGGTCAAACACCCTGAGTACAATGGGGCTAATAGAACAAAAAAAAAAAAAAAAAACTAATCAAACAGGCTCAACCAGAATCAAAGAGCCAAAAACCCCGGATACAATGGGCAAAAACAAAGAAGATCTGAAAACAGAAACTGCTGTCAATACAATGGAAACAAACGAATTTACAAGTAAAAATATAACTAAAACAGCATCTATAATGTTGAGAAGATGAATGCCCTCCAGTTTAGGCAAAGAGCTTTGATGAAGAAGTCTGCAAAGGCGAAATATATGCTAAGAGGCTGGAAAAATAAACGCTCGCCAATTTAGGTTGAGGTCTTGAATAGAAAAATCTTCAAAGTTTCTGGATAAAGTACACCAAGAGGATGCATTAAGCCGTGCAATTTCAAAACGATCAAACCAAGGAGAAGCTTTATCAAACAGAAAAGTTCTATCAAACAGAAAATATATATATATATATCAAACAGAAAATATATATATATATATATATATATATATATATTAGATTATGTCAACACTTCAAATAGATTACGTCAATGCCTTTGTGATATTCAACTAAAAAAGAAAGCTAGCGTTCTGGTGTAACATGGTCATTGAAGCTTTGATTGGAAAGAAGGTGGATGACCTTTGGTGGTTTTTGAACTTTTGAGTTGCACGAAGGTTCAAGTTCTCTGATTGAAACTTTCATATCTCCTATATATGTGGCTATGATTCTCTTGATTTATGCCAAATTCAAGTACTTATATGATCTCCATAGGATGCTGGGGTTCTGGGAGTTTTTTTTTTTGTGCTTTTCATATATACAATTAGTTTCCATCTTTAGAAAAAATACCCTCGCTGTCGTTTGTGCAATTGTAATGGCATTTTTGCAACACCCTCGGTTTGAGATTGTCCATTTTGAATATTTTATTATTTTAAGAAAATGTTCAATATACTATTAGGCAAATAGCTTTGGGTTTCAGTTTGTCCTCATTGGCCCTCTCTCTCTATTGGCATTTGGCAATTTCCATGTTTCTTGTTCCTTCCTTTCCGTTTTCCTCCCCAAGTTCAATTTTCTGTCTCCTTTTCTCTATTCCTGTATTTTCTTTCCTGTCCTTCTGATTTTCCCATTGTCAGCCACCGTTTTCAAGCATTTCTTTTGATTGAAATTCCTACATTTGCATTTAAAGATGAAGGCTAAAATATAATTTTAGTCATGTAGTTTGGTTTCATTTCATTTCTATTTTTGTATTTTTAAATGTCCAATTTTAGTTCCTATATTTTAAATAGATCTTAAAATAGTCCCTGCTGTTGGTTTATTATTGTTTCTTTTTTAAAAGTTAATCTCTATTAGCATTTCCTTTATAAATTTTAGAAATATATTCACAATGTCTTTTCTTACTTGAAAATTATAATTATTATTTAACTCATTTCGATTAAAATTAACTTTAAAGGATTTAATTTTAGGTTTATCGAAAATACAAGGACTAGATTTAGGATTTATTGAAAGTACAAGGACTAAATTTGGACAATTGAAAATACATGAGACTAAAATGGAATAGAATCCAAAGTATAGGGTCTAAAATTGCATTTTTTTTTTACCTTATTGTGCTGTCGATGAGCAACAATGAGCGAAACTTCTGATTTTCTTGACGAGAACCATTCTTTTCTGTCCCATATAGATCTTATAGATAGAATGTCAGAATTTTCATTATTCAAGAAAGAATAACAGAGAAGAAGAAAACAATTTCTTGAGTTCTCTATGACATCGCTATCCTCTAAGACTTCCTTGTCTTTATGTTGCTAAATCGACACCATTTCAATTTCAGTTTGATGTTGCCAGTTGCAAGCGATTCAAATTGTTTTAATCTCTTCTATTCTTCTTTAGTAGGTTGCACTCTGATAGTTTTTCTTCCAATTGATAATATTGGAAGTTTGTACTTTGTGGCCTGAAGCTGTTAAATAATCATCCCCAAAAACTTAAAGTAGATGAGTTACAAAAAAATTTAATCTTTTCATTATTACTGTAACACTCCCTTCATTTATAAGCTAGGATTTTTCTTTGATGGCCCAACAAATGGAAGACAAGATAAATTGGGAGAAAATGATATTACAGAGTTTCAAACATAGAATCTTCCATTCTCATACCATATTTTTTTTTAAAAGGAAACAAGCCTCTTCATTGAATTAATGAAATGAGACTAATGCTCAAAAAACAAATTGAGAAACAATAGTACAAAGAACTAGAGTTAGCATGGTCAGATACAAGAAAAAATCTATAACTAAGTTGATGGGTTAATTAAGAAAAAACCCATTCTCATACCATATTAAATCACTCCTAGACCTAAAAATTTAAGTTGATGAGTTATGGTAAATTTAATCATTTTATTACAAAGGTTATAGTCCCAAAATGGCGTGTTTTACACAAATCTTTTTATAACATCTCTGGATTTTACTCTAGACTGGAGGGCCTTTTATTTGACTCCTCTTAGATGATGGGACATGCCTTGTCTACCTGGCCGTTAAGATGTTTTGGTTGGTGAGATTAGATACATCTCTTCCTGTTGTTTATGAAAAAAAATTATGTAACACTTTTAATGACGACAAGCCGTAAGCTTTTGAAATTGAGTGTGATATCTATTCTTGTTTTCCTCCAAAAACACCAATGGTCTTCTCATTTTATTTCTCTTTGGCTTTTGCTGTTCGTTGTCCGATGGGAGAACGATGAAGGTTGTCTCTCTCTTATCTTTGACTGGGAGTTTAACTTTAGGCTTGTGAGGAGGGATGTATGTGTTTGTTGGAGGGTTTCTCGTATAAATCTTTCTTTCACATTTTTTGAAACCTTCTCCTAGTAGTGAGTTTGTGTTTGATGCTCGCTGGGGGATTAAGATATCAAAGAAAATTAAGTTCTTTACCTGGCAAGGTTACACGGCCGTGTGAACACTTTGGATTGACTCTCAAGAAAGATGCCTTCATTAGTTGGGCCTTTTTGTTGTATTCTTTGTCAGAAGGTAGAGGAAGGCCTGGATCATCTCCTTTGGAGTTGCAAGTTTGTGAGATCTGTGTGGTTATTTTTCTTTAAGGAGTTTGGCTACTTGTGTGTTCACCATAAGGACTTTAGGGAGGAGAGTTTCTCCTCCATCCGCCTTTTCTGAAGGATGGATGTTTCCTATGCTGTATTGGGATGTGTGTGTTGTTATGAGATTTGTGGGGTGAGAGGAACAATAGAGTTTTTAGAGGTGTAGAAAGAGACCCAACCTCATGCTTCTTTTTAGGCTTCGATTTCGAAGACTTTTTGTAATTATTCCTTAGGTAGCATTTCTGTTAGCCGGAGCCCTTTCCTGTAAGGGCCCATTTTTTTATATGTATTATATTCTTTCATCTTTTTCTCAATGAAAGCCGTTGTTCCAAAAAAAGAAAACTATTTATTTATTTTTATTTTTATTGGATATTTTTTTAGCCATATTGACTGTTATAACCTTTTACGTTCTCAATACAATATTAAATTCAATCTCATTGTGATTTCTTTTGCTTCTTTGTTTGTAGAAAGTATGAAGAGGAACTGTGAGGCCTCTATAAAATGCCTCCAGAATAATGGAATGCCATTCAGTTTGCAACATAGTGGAAATTCTGCTGATGGTTTCCAAGAACTTACAGATGAAATCAGTTGTCATGGCAACAATGATATTCCTGAAACAAACCACCCATTGGCCAACAATTTCATTGAACGTCCAAATGAATTTCACAATAAACCTGCTTATCAGCATAATTCTGGATCATGGCCAGCCTTCCATTTTGACTCTCAAAAGGTGCAGCAGTGCCAGATGAATGCTTCTGATTGTCAATTCTACTCTTTGCCAGTGGAGAACCGCTTCCAATATGTTCCTTTCAAAATGTTTGAACAGAATTACCATTGTGATCTTCGGTTGCAAGAGTTTCAATATTTTGTGGTTATAGATTTTGAAGCAACGTGTGATAAAGATAGAAATCCCCATCCACAGGAGATAATTGAGTTCCCATCTGTCATTGTAAGTAGTGTGACTGGCCAACTGGAAGCTTGCTTTCAGACATATGTGCGCCCAACTTGCAATCAACACTTGAGTGATTTCTGCAGGGATCTAACTGGAATTCAGCAAATTCAGGTTTGTTCAAAGATTAGCTTGCTGTTTCTTCGAATTAAATAATTACGCTTGGAGGCTGCATCTTGTTGGCGTGGAACAAACATGGTGGTGTTATTGGGGTCTTACTCAACCATGTGGGCTACAGGGGTCTTCATGGGTTGGTTCAATTATAATATAAAGTTGAATTGAAATCTTTCTGAATCCTTGTGAGGCTAAAAATCGAGTTGACTGAGTTGCCAACTAATAGTTTGGTTGGTTCAGTTTAGCAGTAGCAGTTTGAGGGTTTATTGTGTGGGCGAAAAGCAGTAAAATGATGATGAGCAAGTAAAAAACACACCCTAGTAGCCCTAAGTATATTAACAAACGTAGTAGTTCCAAGTATAATAAGTATTTTTTTACACCAATATTTTAGGGGGAAAGCACGTTCACTTGAACACCTATAGTTATAAAAAATTTCTTATATATCGTTGACATGTCCAGATCTTCCCAGATGTTTGACATAACGGGTTGTTTGAAGCTAATGTTAAAATTTTTAGAAGAAAACAGAAACAACATTTTGATGTTTCAGGAGGCCGTTTGGTTCAAATTTACTCCATTTTAAAATTATAATATGGAATCACGAATGGAAAGCTATTTTTAGGGGCTAACGTCGATTCCTCCATAATGTTTGACTTATTGTAGCGGTGTGGGACTTTTGGGAGGATTATTGGATTGACAATGCCTCTTTTAGTGTTGTTTTCTCTTCCTTTTTTAGTTTAGTCCTTGCATCCCAGCTTTGGAAGTTCAGTAATCAGTATTCCGAAGAATGTTAGGTTTTACTTTTGGCTTGTTTCCTTTGGGGGGGATAACGTCATTGATTTCATCTAGAGATCTTCCTCCTTGGAGCTTGGTCTGCATTGGCGTGTGCTTTGAAAATAGGCGTCAGAAGATATTGATTCCCTTGCATGCACTTTGCTTTTCCCTTGATATTGGAATGGGAAGACTTTATTTCCCTTTCTTCCATATTGATTGCTATGTTTTCTCATAAATATTTTCTTGGATGGAACATTTAAGGGAAATATCTGGTTTCATGAAACTGGACCTTTGTTTATCTGGTTTAGGACACGTTCTGATTTTTATCTTATCTCATTGCTGTCTATAGGTGGACAGAGGTGTTACACTCAATGAAGCTCTCCTCAGGCATGATAAATGGCTTGAAAAGAAGGGGATTAAGAATACAAATTTTGCAGTGGTAACATGGTCAAACTGGGATTGCCGGGTCATGTTAGAGTCAGAATGCCGTTTCAAGAAGATTCGGAAGCCTCCATATTTCAACAGGTAAATGATCCTTATAGAAATTCTTTCGACATATGGTACAAATAATAACTAAAATTATATCACACCTTTGCAATCACGAATTGGGAAGTGCACTAGAAGGACAAAATCCAGGGAATAAAATCATTTTAATGCTATTGGTTGTGCTGTGGTAATATAGTCAAGGTAGGAGTGTCCACACATTGGGAGCTTAAAATCTTGGAGAAAAATGAACCAATCAGTTAATAAATTGATACCTTCATCCCCTAGCAATTTGCTAAGTCTAATTCTGACAACTATAGGTGACGATGCAAATTTCCTCCTCTAATTTGTCCTCGATGCCAAATTGCCAATCAAGTGTTTGTTGTTTTTAATTATCTAATATAGTTTATAACTTTAGCGGGAAAATGTTCCTACATTTAGAGGGAAAGCATAATCTTCGACTTTTAGCCATTTAACAGACTGGCATAGTGTATCTTCCTGTAGAGCAGTATTCCCTTTGTTCGTTGACAGGTAGTTCCATAGTCTTCGAGTAAAAGACTATCACAATAAGAAATAATGATGTTTGCATTCTGATATATTCCGCGAAGGAAGCATATATATGTTATTACCACCATTTGTTGGCGTCTTTACAAAATAATTATATTTTTATTTTGTGCTGCAATGTAGCTCTTACTTCTCTCTTCTGATTCGAATTGACAGATGGATCAACTTAAAAATTCCATTTCGTGAGGTTTTCGGGGGAGCACGATGCAATCTAAAGGAAGCTGTTGAGATGGCAGGCTTAGCTTGGCAAGGTCGTGCTCATTGTGGTCTTGATGATGCCAAGAACACTGCTCGTTTACTTGCCCTTCTTATGCATAGAGGCTTCAGACTATCCATCACCAATTCATTGATGTGGCAGACTACTGACTGTCCATTGCAATGGAAACAATCCCCAGAAGCCGCGACGCTCCCTCTGCAACCGCCGATGAAACCAAAGCCTGTGCACATTCCCCTTGTCCAATACTTCCCATACTGTTTCTGTGGGGTTAGAAGCAGCAGAGGTATGGTTCGCAAGCCAGGACCAAAGCAAGGGAGTTTCTTCTTTGGCTGTGGGAACTGGACTGCTACTAAGGGGGCCCGGTGCCATTACTTCGAGTGGGCCTCTCCCTGATGCATGGAATGGCTTATGAATCTTCTTATTGAAGCATTCACTAAATGAATTTATGTAAAGAAAGAAAAAAAAAACAAAAAAGAGTAAAAAAAAAGTGTATTGGAAGATATGAAGTTTGATTTCTGTCTCCTGGTAGAAGATGCTTGGATGCTTGGTGAGGTTTCTGAGTCATACAGAATTAGATGAGTTGGTGGTTGAAACTGTGAAATTATGCTCCTAAAAAAGTAAAAAAAAGAAAGAAAAAAAAAAAGTGGTGCAAGCTTTTGGGAGCTTCCAACATGTAAAGTCTGACTTATTGACTGGAGAACCTATTGGGGTGTGAGTTGTGAGAGATTATGGGTAGTTAGGATGGTGCTTTTATAATGATCGATCAGGCATGCTAAATTATCTGAATAATCTTTTGGATAGGTATGCTTTGCTTTTATTTTTATTTTTAATCGTAATCTAATGGCAATCAGTAGAATTGCTAATATCATTCCCCCCAATATTCTTAGTTGGTTCTAATGTTAGTTGCCTTTCAGATACATACATCTTTTTCTCGCATGATTATGTTACTAATTACAACAAAGATGGTAGCTTTTCATTTGTTTTATAATGACTATTTTCATTAATCTTCAGTTATATGATTGATTAGGTGGATTTCACTTGTTCTTTTACTTCAATGTTATTTTAGTTGGAGAGAGTATTGACAACAAGACCGTTAAATTTTCAGCGTTGTTCGCTTTTTCTATGGTTTGTGGGGCCTTCTTGGTTTATGGGTTCAAAGAAGGTGAGGGTATTGAAATTATCCATTGTTGTTTAAAAGATTTATGGTTCTCTAGATTGATCTTTATTTAATTGTAAGTTCTTGTTTTTATTATTTTATTATTTCTTTATATTTTCATTCCCTTTGAGACTTTGTACTCCATGTACATTTATTTGTAATCATACAAATAAATATATCAATGAAAAGTTGTTTTTTAAAAAAGAAAAACAATAATGTTAGATTTTTTATTGTGCTTGTGAATGATTTCTCCTTTTATAGGTTAAGCTCTCGAGATTGTGATGATGTGAGTAATGTTGTATTTAGTTAATTTTTTCATGTAAAATGAGCAAGGTGTTGCACAATAAAATTTTAAAATTACAATTATAGTTAGTCAAAATGAGTATAACACAATGGTTGTTAGCTCAAGTTGCAAGTTTATTTTTAGTTGTTTTGATTTAGTTAAGTCCTAGTTTCTAGAGAGTTTGTTTAAGTATATTTAGAATTAGTTTTTTTATGTGTGATTTTATGTTGTTAATTAAGCTATTTTTAACATGTAGATTGGTATTTATAGGGAGAAGCCGATTGAATAAAAATATACACATCTCTAATTCTCTTTTTTCTTTTAAATAACAATAATCCTTCATTTGAAATTAGAGGTTCAAATCTCTATATCTTTTACATTAATTGTAAAGAAAATATAGTTCTAAAAAACACATATTATTAAAGTAACCAAATAGAACTTTAGTAATTTAATGATTGATGATGGTAAAATGATTACTTAACTTTTCAATTTTTTTTTTCATATTTAAATTATATATCTTTTAAAAGATTTCATTATTTATACCATATCTATATTAGTGACACTTTTCTTTTTGTACATGAACTTTTTTATGATAAATAGAAAATGTTGATATCTAATCCGTAAAAATATCAATAAAAATAGGGTAATTTATTGGTATAGATAGTAGAATTTTTAAGAAATTTAATTATTCTAAAAAAAAAAAGAAATTTAATTGTACAAAGAAAAACTGGCCATTTCTGTTAGCAGTTAAATGCCCCAAGATTTTCGGCTTTTTCTTCTTCCTCTTCAATATCAGTTTGTTTCAGAGTTCGTAGTTGTGTAGCGAAAAGATGAGCAGTTTGAGGACGGTTTGCAGGCCTCATGCCATGTTTTCTTCCTTCCTGTTTAGCAGCAGATGCCAGCCTATGCCCACTGTTTCGTTTCGGAACCCTAATAACAAGCGTCGCTTTTCACTTTTCTCTCCCACCTTCAATTCCTCCTCAGGCTTTTCTCGTACCGAGAAATGGTTTCGTATCAATCAGCGGAGGACGCTGGCCATGGCTTCCAATTGGACTAACGAAAAATCTCCCTATGAAACTCTCGGTAACTTCCTTTCTCTCTCTCTTTTGGTTTTGTTTTTTTATAGCTCTTGTGGTTTTCTTCATGGAAATCTTCGGTTAGTACTGCGTGAAGAAACTAGATTGGGTAAATGGAACGATTAGTGTCTTCATTGATTCTGGACTCTTTTGATTTTGTGGTAAACGTTTTTTATGATTTCAAGGATATTGTTCTCAATCGTTTAGTATTTCATGGAATGCTTTTGCTTTTATGATTTCAAGGATAATGTCTTTTGACTGATTTGAAACTTTGGCATTTGTTCTTTGGTTGAATAAAAACAGAGTTAGAGAGGGATGCTGATGAAGAACAGATAAAGAGTTCCTATAGGCGCTTGGCCAAATTTTATCATCCGGATGGTTTGCTCCTTGCTCAAGTGAAACAATTGTGTAGTTTAAAGTTTCGCATGATTAAATTCATGAAGTTCATCATATCTTGAAAAAAAGAAAATCCTGAGATGTTCATCAATTTTGAGAAGGAAGGAAAGACAACTCTGCCATTAAAATACTAGACCATCTAAGTTAATCACATATTAAACCATTTCTAAGGTGGATGGTAAGCCATATACTCCTTTGCCATTGATACATAATCATTTCCAGTTACTAAATATATTGGAGTCGTGCATGAGAGTGATGAGGGGGCTATCAGCTCCCCCTCCCAAGATGAAATAAAATGAAACAAAGATTGTCATTTATTTTTAGGTCTGAATTTAGATAGAAGTATCATGGCTTTTCAAGTTTTATTTTGTTATATGGAAATACTGAGATCATTTTTTGCAACTTCTTGCCGGTGCTGCGCTATGTGTCAATCAGTATTGCCTTTCATACTACCCCCACACCAAAAAACTAAAGAAAGCTTCCTTTCTTCGTCTGTGTTTCATGCTTGTGTTTGGTTAAAGAACTTATTTCTGTAACCGTGAACTGGGTTCTTTTTTTTTTCAAAGTTTATGATGGTAGAGGAACTCTTGAAGAAGGAGAAACAGCTGAAGCTAGATTCATCAAGATTCAAGCTGCTTATGAGTTGCTCATAGATGATGAGAAGCGGAGGCAGTATGATGTAGATAACCGAGTTAATCCAATGAAGGTTTGATTTCACTTATGTTATTAAGTGAATTATAATTTTCATGCAGAGTGTAGCTTCGTATTTGAGAATTTCATTTACTAGAGAGTATTGGCTTGTCAAACAAATTCTCATCTCTGATGCTTACAAATAGCTTATTCTGCTGATTATTAGGCATCTCAAGCATGGATGGAATGGCTTATCAAAAAGCGCAAAGCTTTTGATCAGCGGGGTGACATGGCAATAGCAGCTTGGGCTGAGCAACAGCAGCGTGAGATGAATCTACGGGCTCGGCGCCTTTCTCGATCAAAGGTGAAGAACCTTTGATGCTAAGAAATGCACTTGATTATCATTTTTTACATTTTGAAACCAATTCTAAAAAAGGGTCTCAGGGGTTGTTTTTTACCCTCATTCTTATCTATCTCTCTCTACATTTGATATTTGAAAAGAGAAAAGAACTGAAGTTCGGAATTTTGTTATGGAACACACCTTGTTTCTGAAGTGGATGGTATTACAGGTTGATCCAGACGAAGAGAGAAGGTTACTGGCAAAAGAAAAGAAGGCGTCAATAGAGTATTTTAACAGCACACTGAAGCGACACACACTTATCTTGAAGAAGAGGGATTTAATGCGAAAAAAAGCAGAGGAGGAAAAGAAGAAGGTAATAAGCCAACTTTTAGCTGAGGAGGGCCTCGAGCTCGATACAGACGAGGATGACAACCTGTAGATAATACATTGAATTTATTGGCCTCAAAGAAAATGCTGCAAATATCATTAGAAGAAACAGAAAGAGGAACAGATAAGTTTCTGCATTCCCTCTCTAAAATACCTTTAATATTTATTGTACAGAAGAATTGTATATACTATGTAGTTTACAATCTAAAAGAAAAAATTATTCTTGCACATGAAAATATTACCCCCCACCCCACACCACACCCACCCAAAACTTCAATTATAAGTAGAATGTGCTTAATGAAAATTATTTTTGATGTTGGCAAATTCGCAAAAATACTTCCCTAATAATTACTCAATAATAGGCTCTCCAGGACCTAAACTATCACTTGGCTCTTCAAGCACATTGGAAATTTGGTCGAGAGTCACTCTGCTGATTGGAACACTTAGAGGAGCTCTCGTGTCAACTACGTCCATTACTCTCATTATTCCATCTATAGCAGTCATAGCTGCAACTCTAACTCGATTATTTCTTAATAATTGTGTACTTCACAAGTCACTTGACCGATAGGATCTTGACCTTTAACTATCAAAACATTGTAAACTTCCCAAGTTTTTTTCAAGCATGGAAACTTCCAGACTAAAAATTGTAGGATGTATTCTCATAATAAAATGAAATATGTTGAAATTTTTTTTGTTTAGAAAATTATTGAAATCCAAAATAAATGTTCCATGGAAAAGCAAATTGATCGGTTAATTCAATAAAAAATGAAATGGGAGTTCGCACTCAATTTCATTGGTACCGTCTAATGGAATCAAATTCCATTGTTGACTTGTGCCATTTGAATAAGTCAAATTGCATGTTCAACCAACCTATTTTCAAAATATCAAGTGGATGGATAAAAATCTTTCAAAAGTCTTTCATTTGCCTATAATTAGAAACATGAGAACCATAGTGTAGAATTTAAGAGAAAACAAACCTAAATTTCAAAAACAAAATCGTTATCGAATGGAGTCTACATCATTAGGCTAATCTTAATTGAAAATAGATAGGGAAGAGGATAGTTGAATATTAGAAATAGTTGGTATCCCTTAAGTTTGATCATGATGGGTATCTAATTCAATATCAAATGTTATATCCAACCAGAAAATTTTGCTGATACAAAAAGTAACAGGAAGGACACAAGGCACATGATTTTATTGGCGCAACTATGTATGCGATGTCTCTGAAAGCCACTTTAACTTTCACAGATCAGTGAAATAACAAGCTTACATGAGAAAACAAGGACAAAACATTGTCTGTAAAAATTAGAACATTTGCATGTAAAGCTTCACGCTATATTTTACGTTCAATAAACTTAAAGGACTCGGGAGGAAGATTTGATCTTCCACGGGAAAAAAGAGCAGAACCATGTAAACCAGGCAAGGAAAGTATAACCAGAAGATAAGGGACTTTCAATTTTGTACTCAGTTTACTCCTATGATTCACTGGCACTTGAGACTTTATGGTCGAAATTGTCCACGTAAGCAGAATGCTTCTCGACAATATGTTTGACAATATGTTTCTCCACTTCATCGCCAACCAGTTTTGGGTCACGCCGAACATGAATCTTTTCATTTCCAGTAACAAGAGTCACCTCCTCTTTCCGGGTCAAAAGTTCATTTGCAATGACCATATGCATCTTGTACTTTTTCAGGGCTGCATTTGCCTTCTCCAAGAGGATTTTTACATCAGTCTCTAGCTGTTGTTTAAGCAAAGGAGAAATTTTAGTGAAAAATGAATAGAACCCCAAATGGCTCTTAACTGCGACAATGGCATGATCGTTGCAAAAGCATCCTTGTTTGTTTCAGACATTTATATGGCATGCTATTATACCATTGTGGTACTATTTTATGGGGGCATAGCTATGTTATAAAAGTCGTGCTTGGGAAAAATAGTGTTAGATCGAGCTGGTTCAGTCACTACCAAAATGAAAAAAGAAAAGGAAAAGAAACTAGTAATTGCCCATCCTCGACCTGTAATAGCAAGTTCCTAATAGGCATTCTATCCAGAAAATCTGATCAACGATAGTCAGTAAACGTGAGTGGCTTCTGGTTAGTTAGACTCCTGTTGGTTCAGGGATTTGATTATTGAATTCTCCAATATTCAAAGGTTGTTTGGACGGCCAAGCACCCTAAGAAGTACAGGGCCTTTTTATGGGTTCTATGGGACATAATATATCGGACAAAACTCAGCAAATGAACATTTTCAAAATCCTCTCCACCTAATAAGTATCTGTTGGGGAGAGAAAAGAATGAAGAGATTAATCACATACCTCCTCCATTTCCCTTTCTTGACTTTTATCCAATGTAAGCTTCTTAATTGTCTTAACTACGACCAAGATGTCCTTAAATCCATTCAACTCGCCTTTGAGCAATTGAAGTGCAGTAGAAGAATGGTTCTTTGAAACTCCATTCCAGTTCTCCCATGGACCTATGGACCGTGTGGTCTGTAAGAACTAAGGTCTAGGGAGGTCTATGGAGAACAGTTGGGGAGTTATGTTGATTCCTCCAATCCGTTTAGTGTAGCAAAATGGGGCTTTCATCTCAATCCCCTCATTGTATAACTCCGTTATTTATTATCTTTTTTTTTTGGAGGGAGGGATCTTTACATAGTTTCAAGCAGCAGAACATACCTTGAAAGATATACAGTACGCCCTTGGAGCCCACTCACTCCTCAGCCCTGATAGCATCTTTGGCACCTGAACCAGTCGCATGTCCAAAGGCCCTGATCCTGACTGAATCTTGTGCTCTGCCTGAAATGGAAAGACCAAGAAAATGGATGAAGGCACTAATCGAAAAGTAGTTTCATGCATGGCTAAACCAATGAATTGACATTCTATTTTCTTGACCAAAACAAGATTTGAGATGCAAGTATGAATGCTACCATCCATGTAAGTATAACAATCCAAGTCTATTGATAGACCGTTATAACTACAGAGACACCCATCCACCTACCACATGCATGCTACTTAGATGCTAATACTAATTTGTGAAACAGCTGGTAAATTCAGAGATGAAAAGAACTATTCAATCACTTTGAATGAATACACATTAAAATCTCGTTTTATGTGATTTGGGCTAAACCATTACCATGCTCTCCCATGGAACATAAAAGTCAGAGACAGCTGCAGCAAGATAAAAGAGTGCATGGGCTCCAATACTCCTCAATGATATTGCAACCATGTGCAACATCTGCAAGATAAATAATAAGATTACAAAGAAAGAAAGAAAAAAACAGAAAACATAATGCATTAAGTGGCCAAATTTTGCTGGTAAAAAAGGAGACAAAGTCTCATTAATTGGCTAAGAGGTCATGGGTTCAATCCATGGTCCACCTACCAAGGAATTAATTTCCTACAAGTTTCCTTGACACTCAAATGTTGTAGGGTCAGGCGGGTTGTCCCGTGAGATTAGTCGAGGTGCGCGTAAGCTGACCCGGATACTCACGGATATCAAAAAAAAAAAAAAGGTGGCCAAATTTTACCGAGCTAGTAAAGGTCATAAATTAGCGAAGGTTTTTTGGGATGAAAAGAATATTTAGCCACCTATGTTTATATGCGCTTCATATGTTTTCTACATAAGCTTGTTGAAAGTATAAGTTAAATGCACAAATTAGATTAATTACTAGAAACAATGGAATAATTACTTTTGTGTCTTTTTTATTGTGTTGTGGCCCTTGTGGAAGCAGTATATAAAAGGGCTTCTCTCCTTTGTAAATATAAAGTACATACAACTTCATTTATTTTCTAATGAAAGGTGATTCAAGAGAACTATTTTTTTCCCTTGTGCTTTTGAGTTCGATAAGCTTCACCTCTTCAAACTTTAAGGACATAGAGTGATATTTTTACTTGTGAACCCCATGATGCTTTCCGCAAAACTTGCATGCAACATTGAGTTTTTGATTTAAAGACACTGTAAGTTCTCTAATAACAGATCGCTCCTGCAGCTAGCACACAAATATGGGCATAACACTACCTGATGATTGGGTTTCAACCCTAAAGGGGGGAAAAAAAGGAAAATTACCTGAAGATACTCAAAAATCGTTGTAAAAGGAAGTTTCAGAAGTGTGCCATCTGCTATTGCCTGCAATAGTCAAATTCCAAACTTTCCTAATCGGTGGTATTTCATTATCAACCAAGCTATATATGGGCTAACACATGGAAAAGATAAAGAACAATTAGAATCTAAATTGAGTGATGATACTATGGAGTAGTCCATACAGCATGATGCTTGCTGATTGCCTTCTCAACTGCTTCCGAATAAGGCTGGCGCACTGAATGTTGAAATGAATTTCTCATGAGCACCATGAATTGTAACAATTAGTCAATAAAATGAAAGTTGAAGTGCTAGAAGATAAATGTTACTTAGCCTGGGCCCCTGGTAACAAAAAACTTCTTCATAAAGTTCACCGAATAATAAATCAATATCCAATTCAAAGTGTTCAATAACGAACATTGATGTTACTACAAGTGACAATATCATGTATCAAAGTGGTCCAAGGGTGAGCTTGGAATGACTTAGAAATGTTTTATGAGAGTAATGCTTTTAAGTTGAGCATTTTTTTTTCACAAGCACTTTTGGAAGTTATTTAAGTCTTTAACCCTCAAAGGAAGGTTTCCTTGTATACCTATGAGCAAATGAACCTTTTTAAGTATTATTATGTATCCCACAGAATACGCAGGCAGTTAATTCCCCATCAAGAACATACGACACTGTTACCGTTTTAACCAGCAGGGCATGGATAAAAACGAAAAAGAAAATCACAAACCTTGTATGCCCGACTCCTGAGTGAACTCAAAACACTCCAGAAATGGATCATCAGGAAGCAAACTGCAATATGGTTGACGGGTTCCCCTGATCACAGAACCACCAATTAGCACAGGAGAGTATCAAGCCTAAACTTAGAATGACTCTTACACCATGCGGTTCCACCAAAGATAAGTGTGTACTTTCGATATAAGAAGATAACTGAATATCCAGCCTTCAGAAAGTACCTAAGAGAAATTAGCAAGATCATTTAAGAAAGCAAACTCAATGTGTAATCTCTAGTATAACACATGTTGAAATGTAATGTCATTTACTCTGTGGATGCTGCACCTCTGTGACCTGAGCTGAAGTTGTCTATATAGCGAACACATCTTTGCTCTAAAGGAACTGTGGTACCCCCAGATGTCACACAAACAACTTTCCTGGCACTTCGGTTTCCTATAATTGCAAGCAAATTGATCCAATTAAACAAGTTAGGTAAAATTACAAGCTTAGTTCCTCAATTTATTAGGATGGTTTATTTAATCCATTCACTTCAAAATAAAGTTTGTCATAGATCCCCACACTTTCGAGCATGTCAGGTAAGTGTTAAATAATACAGGCACTAGCAGACTAGCAGAGTAATCCCCAGTAGAATATTTGGAGATAACAACTAATCAAAACAAAAAGACGTGCTTAAGAGATTAACGAAGAGAGAACTTGCCAGCTTGTGGTGAATTCATTTCAACAAATTTTTTCAAATCTTTGCTGATATCCTCAATATTCCTCAAAGGCGGAGCTGAATCAAAAAATGATTTGATTTCCGCATCTAGGGCCTCTTGTGCTTTTTGCAGTCCGTTTACATCCATTTGGAAATGTCTTCAAAGAGAAACACTATTCACATAGAACAAAATTTAGGCACAAATATTTATATAGTGATAAAAAAATAAAAAAAAATTGCGTCAGGGATTGCATATGTAAGGAATATGGAAAGGGAAATAAAACTTGCATGGTTAAATAGCCACGCACATCCTCCATAATCAATATTATACCTCACTAATGAACATATAAAATAAAGTCGAGATGAACATCAATTTACAATTTCGAACTTTTAAAAGGAAATTTTCGCTTCAATCAGCAAATCTATTTTACGAGCTACACAAGACTAGACCGACCGACCTCAAGTTTTACGAACTCAGTTTTATCTTCGACCACTAATTTTTTGTTCTCTGTTTCTCAGTTCTATATTCTTCCTTGTTCGTTCCCAGATTCCCGGACCTGCCTATTGTTTCCATTTAAAAGTAACGTAAATCACAAAAGTTCAACAAAAAATCCGAGATATGGGTAAGAAAATGGAATTCAAGAAGCTAATTACATGCTTTCAGCAACTGGACGTCATACCGGTAGAAATTTGCTTCAGAAGTTCAGATATTAGGGTTTCTTTTCTTTCCCCCTATTCGAATCCTTATCAATAATCGAAATGCATCTTACTAACTGTTGTTGGTCAGGAAACGCTCGATTTGATGTTGACCAGAATGTTCTGATTCTTCTTCTTGTTAACGATTGTACTCTCTGCCGAACGCTAGAATTTGAAGGTAATTCTTTTGAAACTGATAATGGAGTACTTGGCTCTACTTTATTTTCATTCTCCCACCTTCATTATTTGCCTGTCTATTTTATAGACTTTCCCAGATCCCACCACTCTCTCTATCGTGTTCTCTTTCTTCCTGCCATTTATATCCTTAATTGCGATTCTTAAATATGGATTTGACCATCTAAACAGTTCAAACTTTGAAAGCAAAATCATCAAACGAACACAACCCAACTGATGAAAAATATCAAACTCAACCCGTAGTCCAATTCAATGTCTATGACCTTTATGACAAATAATTCAGATACAACTTCAATCCCGACATTGAGAAGAATTAGACGTTAGAATCTCGTTTATCAAATTAAATCATCAATGGGAAAGCTGTTGTTAGATCTAGGGATTAAAAATCTGTAAATAATATATCTTTTACTAGGGATATTCATTCATTCCCATCATGGACGATGGTGATCCTCGTTTTTTCATTGGTTGGAATGGAAAATGATGCCATGCAGATGCAGTTTGTGAAGATTAGCATTTCAAGTTCACGAGTTTAGGCAAAGCGAGCATAGTTCAACTGTGCTAATGACCACGATGTCTATGATTCAAATTCCTCTAAAAGGTCACAAACTTAAGACTCCAAACTGTTTGGAGTGATTTTGTGTATATATATGTGTGTGTAAGCATTTAGAAAGTCATCGAATCCAACCAGAGAAGTTCAGACCATCTCTCAATTAATTAATCAGTCTACCTCTGCTAAGGATTGCAACAAACATAGAAAGAGAATCCACAAGTACAGATTAATATAATGATCTGAAGTCAACTCTCTTCATCTCTCAATTAATTAATGTCAGTCTCTTGCCATACAAAACCTGAGATGCAACATCGACTCTTGAGCATTGAAAAAAAGATGCCCAAGAATAATTATATATAAATCTTTTCTCGTATATGTATCCTCCTCGGATTTTCAACTTCATCTACATTCCCATTTGACTTCTTTCCTTTGTGAAAAAATAAAAACGTAGAAACTAAGGATTCACTTATTTTCAATAAGCAAACACCTCCTCATTAAACCTATTCATGGCATGGATTTGCATCTTGCATGTAATCTTGAAATAAGAAAGCCTAAGTATTGGTTGCAATGGGTCAGACAGCCAAGTTATACATTTTCAAAACCATCACCTATAGTCTAGACGAGTACTCCTCTTAGATATACGCATAGTAATGCTCGATCAACCCGGCGTCTTAGGGATACGAGGCTGAGAGGTTTATATATTAAAGCCTTCCTTGCAATGAGAATAGATAGCACGCACCTTAGCACCAGGTGAATGTTTTAAGCATCATTCCATCCTGCAAGAAGGTTCCGCTTGAACCGTGGTGGTGATTCAGATGTTGTGCCTCATCATCTGAAGTCCCATCTACTGAAACCAAAGTTTGGCTGATTGCCACAAACGCTGGTCAGATGTCTCATGTCTGAACTGAACTCTTCATCCCACATTTTTATCCATCACTGGCTTAATCTTCATCTAATATTTTCAAATAGTTCTCTACAAGGAAAAGGGAATTCCAACCGTTTTCTTTTCTTGAGAGGGAGGAATGGCCTTTATATAGTCATACACTAATATGCATTATATTCCATGAAGCAAAACTCCTCCATCAAAATTTTCTGAACTTAAGACATTTGCAAGGCCGTTGCATGATTCAAGGTGCTGACTCTTGATGATATAGGAATGTAGCTGTCTTCTCGCTTTCAAATCTAACCTCTCGGCTAAGGCAGGGAGAAGTATCGAAAAGGTAACCGAACTTGGTTTTATGCCTTCTACTAGCATTTGACAGAAGAGTTCAACTGCCACTTTGTGCTGCATTATTCTCATTAGACCTGCAATCAAGGCATTCCAACAAACTACATTCCTGTTCTTTATTCTGCTAAATACTTGAATTGCCGAATCAATACTCTCACACTTTGTGTACATGTCAATTAGAGCACTCAAAATGAAGTGGTTGTCTTCAAAAGCATTCCTCAACATATATCCATGGATTTCCTTCCCTTTGTGCAATAAACTCAAGCTAGCACAAGCTGCCAGAGCAGCAGTTATAGTGATGGTATTTGGTCTGATCGGCAAAGTAATCACCTTATTAAGAAGGCAACCAGTGCACAGCATGGTCTGGAATAATTCCAGAGCTTCATAACTTAACCCAGATTGTTGAAATCCAGATAGTAAAACATTTAAAGATACAACATTGGGTGCCAAATCTTTCTGTAACATCTCAGATAGCAACTTAAATGCTTCAACTTTCTGCCCATTTTTCGCATGTCCAGCTAGCAGTGTGTTGTAGGTTACAACATCAGGTTTTAGTCCATGATGCTGCATTGATCTAAAACGTTCAAACGCCTGGCTAGTTTTTCCCTGATTCACGTGAGTTGCAATAATTTCATTCCACAATGTAATGTTTTTCTTCTCTGCTTTGGCAAAAACTTCTTCAGCATAATCATCTTGTCCGCATTTTGAATACATATCAACTAATGATCCTTCGACATAAATGTTCGTACACAGCTCGCACTTAAGAGCATATGCATGAATAGCCCTGCCTAAACCTAGATCTTTCAACCCTGCACAAGCTGGTAGTATACTCGCAACAGTAACAGAATTTGGATTCTCAGGAAACAACAGCATATTAATAAAGACGTCCAAAGCATCTTTGAAATAGCCATTTTGAACAAAACCTGATATGACTCCGTTCCATGAATTAACCCTTGGGCTCAATCCTTCTTCTTGCATGGCTTCCAAGTATGTGAGAGCAGTGTCAGTCTCTCCATATCGAGCAAACCCTGAGACCAGTGCATTCCAGGATATCAAATCAGGCTTCAACCCACTAGATTGCATGGAGTGAAATACTTCCATCGCCTCATCCAAAAGACCTTCTTCAATGTAGGCTGAAACAAGTGCAGTCCATGAAACCACATCTTTTTCACTCATTGAATCAAAAACATTGATCGAAAATCTCAAATCCCCACAATTACCATAGAAATCCATAAGAGCATTCCCAATAAAAATATCAGAGACCAACCTCTTCCTAATGGCATACCCATGAACCATTTTTCCTGTCTTCACCATTTGTCTTCTGGAACATGCTTTAAGAATCGTGGGCACTAAGTATTTATCAGGTAGTATGCTCTCATCAACCATCAATCTGAATGCCGCAAAGAGCTCATTCCACTTCTCTGACCGACAATACGCCCTAATCAAAGCTGCATAGGCTGGCAGCGTTCTCTCAGGAATTTCATCGAACAGCTTACGGTCACTATCCACGCACTTCACATCCTTGGCATACAACTTCGCCATCTTCTTTCCAAACAAAGTATCAACTCGACGAGCATTTAATTTAACAACCTGGGCATTATGATTAAACAAAGCGAAACTACGAGTTGTTGGGACATTAAAACCTCCATAATTACGATCCATACATTGAGCAATTGGAGAAAATTGACCGTGGGGTCTATTATGGACCGATACCGCAGTGAAATACATCCTACAAGCTACATTCATGGAATTTCGAGAAAATCTGAAACTGGGATGGAGGTCGAAGTTAAACTTGGAAGACGATGGAAGGGCAGGAGAAGCATTGTTTGAGGAAACAAAACTATCTACCAGAGTTGCCATAATCAAAGGAAAAAATTGAAGCCAAAGCACGGAGAAAAAAGCTTTGAGACCTCAGAATTTAAAGATGTACCTATGTCTGTGAATGTGCAGGAGCCATGGATGATGGAAAGCAGCAGAGAAGGAGATAGAGACGATGGGGAATCCTGAACCTGTACAGTATACTGCTGGTTAGCTTTCGCCACGTTATAGCTCAAAGTAGGGATGTTTTATTTGAATATTGTGATTTTAAGAAATAATTAGAAGGATATTGTAGTTTTAAAAGTATTTATAAAAATATTGTAGTTTTTTTCAGGTGAAAGGACGTTGTGGCAATGGGAGTAGGTCGAGAGTTGAAATCTCGACATGAAGAAAAAATCAAGACTTCAAGTCTCGACCAAGTGATTGAAAATATCGAGACTTCAAGTCTCGACAATTCAAAAAGCTCGAAACGTGAGTCATCTCCCAGCTCCAGTCATCTCCCAGCACCAGTCGGTCAAAAAGTCGAGACTTCAAGTCTCGACTAGCTACCCATCTAGTCGTCAGGCATCTCAGCACGGCAGGCAGCAGGCATCTCTCGGTGCATCACGGGTGTTTGGGGGTCGAGACTTCAACTCTCGACCCCTCTCCTATATTTTCACCGCTTCACTCTTCACTCTTCACTTTCACCGCTTCACTCCCTCTTGCTTTCACTCTCGGCATTTCACTTTCACTTTCACCACTTTCACCCGCTTCACTCCATCTTGCTTTCACTCTCGGCATTTCCTTTTCTAATATCAATTTCTCTCATTTTTCTTCTTCGGCTTAATTAATATTGTAAGGTTTGTATATTTATTATTAAATTTTTATTTTTATAATTAATTATAAATTTTGTCTATATTCTCATACTATTTTATTTTTTCAATATTTTTTGTAGTTTTTGTTGTTGTTTTCATAACAAATAACGAAGAAGGAGAAACTGTTGCCACTTTGAAGAAGAAAAATAGTAGAACCGTAGTTGATTTGTGAGTATTTTTTTATTTATTACTAGGTTTTTTAACATTTTTTTTATATATTTATATCATGTTATACAATCCATTTAATGTTCTTAATTAGTTTTTAATCGTCGTTAAATTTAAGAATATTTATAGATTGATGTCATGAGCTTTTTTTTTACAGTTTAATATTCTTGTTTATATTATGTTAGATCTACCATGTTAATGTTTTATCTTATTTTCGTTTTCATGGTAAATATATTAGATTTATCGCATTTACTATTAAATTAGACTTTTTTGTTTTATAGTATATTATTTTTGTTATTTGAGTCTTTTTTTATTTTATTTTATGCTTATAGTTTGTTAATACAAAAAGGTTAGTATTTTTGTTTGTTTTCTTAATAATATTTGATTTTTTAGTATTAGTTTTTTAATTTAAAAAGTTTAGAGACTTTTTTGTTTTGTAATACAAAATTACTAATTTGAGTAAATTTTTTTTACATTTTTTGAAAAATTTAGGTTTTTTTTGTTAATATTAGAGTTTTATGCTATTCTTGAAGAAAAAAGGTTAGTATTATATTTTTTGCATTTACTATGAATATTTTTATTTATAGTATAATATTTTTGTTATTTGAATATTAGAGTTTTTTTTTTTTTTTTTTTTTTTTTTTTTTGTATTTTATGCTTATAGTTTGTTAATACAAAAAGGTTAGTATTTTTGTTTTCTTAATAATATTTGATTTTTTTAGTATTAGTTTTTTAATTTAAAAAGTAATGTATTGTTTGGTTTTTTTTTTAGAAAATGGCAGACAAATGTTTGGGATTTGTGTTATTTTCCAATGGTCATATGATTGATGGTGTTGAATATGATCAACCAGCTAGTGGAGGTTTTAGCATAAATGTGAACAGTGGAATAATTTTTTAACAGTTCATTGAAATGGTAGGGATGTCACTTGGTGTAGATATGAGAGCAAATCAGTTAGAAATAATATATAGACATCCTAATCCAACACCATCAGGATTTTTATGCCATTCCCTATTCCTGATGAACAAGCAATGAATCTGATGTTTTCAATTGCACTGCCACTCCCAAACTTAGTGGGTTTATATGTTAATGTGAGTAGGGTAGGGTTTGATATAAACTTGAATACACAACCCTTTAGTCAATTTGAAGACCCGATGGATCCTGATCCTGAATCAGTTGCACCAGCCTGTTATGATGAAGGTATGGTGGCTAATAATCAATACAGGGATTTTAGAACAGAGACTGACGATGAATTTGAGGGTTTGGACTTTGATGGTCGTGAATATGAATTATCTTCAAATACATTCAGTAATTTAGATATGGATGTAATAGATAGCATTAGAGAACACGATCCAATTGTAGCCCATGTGGTTGTTGACAATACCGAATTGTATAAGGGGATGATTTGTTAAGATAAAGAAATGCTACAACATGCGGTCAAGTGTTTTTCTATCGGGCATCACGCACCATATGAGGTAGTAGAATCGACACCAGCTATCTGGGCAATTCAATGTAAGAAGTGGGAAGAAGGTTGCAAATGGAGACTCCGTGCAACAAAAAGGAAATCACATGGCTTATTTGAGATCACTAAGTATGTTGATCAACACACATGTTTTTATTCAGAACTAAGTCAAAGTCATGTGCAATTAGATTCTTCAATGATTGCCTTAGAGTTTTGTGATGTCGTTAGAGAAAAACCGTCTATTAGCGTGGCACAACTACAGTCCGACATAAAAACAAAATTTGGATATCATGTTCCTTACCATAGGGTTTGGCAGGGTAAAAAAAAGGCGTTGGCTAAAGTGTTTGGCGATTGGAATGAATCACACAAATTGTTACCTAGATGGTTGTATATGGTTAAACAAACCAATCCCGGATCGCGCGTGGAGTGGAGGGTAAAAGAAACGCCTACTGAGGGACATGTTATCCTTACTTCTGTATTTTGGGCATTTGGTCCTTGTATAGAAGCCTTTAATAGATGTCAGTCAATTATACAAATAGACGGCACCCACTTGTATGGTAAATATCGAGGAAAATTACTGATTGCTACATCAGTTGATTCTAATGGGCATCTTATTCCTCTTGCATTTGCCGTTGTTGATGAGGAGTCTGCAGATTCATGGGGATGGTTTCTGAAACATCTAAGAGAAATAATTACACACGAAAAGGTGTGTTTGATTTCGGGTCGACATGCTTAGAGCATCGAGATAAATACACCAGGTAATATTTTTTTTTCTTTTTTTAGTAATTAACAATTCATGTTGAATATATTTGTAATACTAAGTGAGTACACATTTAGGTACGCCCATGAAAATTTTTTGAAGTGTGCTGCAAGATCCACAAGATCCAGTAAACATGAAGTACAGTCTTACGATCGATACGAAGGTGTGTTTCATGTAAAAACCGAACGTCATAGCCTCAATGCTAAAGGAGGAAATATCAAACCACTGAGGCTAAATGGGTCTGAGCGGGTTCATGTAACAAATGGCAATCATTTGGCATCCCATGCTCGCATTTTATGGCGGTTTGCTCACGATTTAACATGAACTATGAAGATTTCATTGAGGACTACTATAAAATATCAACATATGTTGCATGCTACTCTCCTCAATTTCAACCTGTACCGCATGAAGATTACTGGATAACACATCCAAATATGTCTATCTTACATGCCGACCCATCGTTGTTGAGGAAACCTGGTAGACCAAAGAGCTCGCGATACCACAATGTAATTACTATTTTTGTGTAATTAATATTTTTTTATTATGTAATTAATATTTTTATTGTGTAATCCATCTAAGAGAAATAAATATATTTTTTTTCTTTTAGATCATGGCTTTAAACCCAGGACCGCTTGATCCTTATGTTTTATATGATCAATCAATTCATTGATCATCGGTTGTATGGCAAGATCGTACTACATGTGAGATATAGACGTCGAGAGGCGGTTGTTTATCGCACCATCCCACTGCACCGTAGAATACTACCACTACTTCGTACATCAGGATTCTATGGAGTTTCTAGGTTGGGATTTATTCAGTTAGATTGACATCTCACTAGTTGAGAGATGGAGGCCAGAGACACATACGTTTCATGTTCCTTCTAGAGAGTGTACTATCACTCTACAAGATATAGAAATATTGTTTGGGTTACCTGTTGATGGCGAGCCTGTTACCGAGAATGCATGATGATTGTTGAATATTTGCCAGTTGTACTCGTGTAACCCCACCTGCTGATAAATTAGAGGATCCAGATTAAGTTTAACATGGTTAGGAACACAATTTCCCGGCTTGATGATGATGCAGACGAGGAATCTGTCATGAGATATACACGAGCATACATATTACAGATGATGGGTGGTAGTCTGTTTTCTGACAAATCAGTCACTACGTGCACGTAATGTTCCTACCATTGTTAGCAAATCTTCATGAAGCGGGACGGTATTCTTGGGGTGGAACGTGTTTGGCATGGTTGTATAGACAGCTGTGCAAAGCAACAAAACCTGAAGTTCGTGAAATCGCTGGGCCTCTGATACTTATGCAATTCTGGGCTTGGGAGCGATTTCCCACAATGGCTCCCCAACTCCGACATGTCAACAAGCATCAATTAGCTGGACAAGCATACGGTTCTCGATATGTTAATTTAATTTAATTTACAAATTTATTTTTATATGACTAATATAGTGAATTTAAATCTAAAATATTGATTTCATTATAGGTGGAGAGACCAATTTTGTGTAACTAGATCAGCTACACATGTTGTGAGTCAGTATAGATACATGTTGGATCTGCTTCAACCTGGAATACTGAATCCAATGAATTGTATATATATTTTTTTATGTATTTAATATTTTTAATATAATATGTTATGTTCAGATTATTTGGAGCCCTACAAAGATGTTATGCACACTTTGCCCAATTTTTGTACCAACGGTCAAGACATGTGGCAGACGATAAGTCCTCTCATATGTTTTCACATTGGGTGAGTGGCATTTTCTTAACAGAGTAATCAGACAATTTGGTTTCCAACAGGATGTCCCACCAGATTGTAATACTGAACCCTACTGCATGACATCGACCTACGAACCGCAGATTGGTCCGATAAGTTGCACATTTGGTAGTGCGATGGCACTATCGTAGAAGGTTTATTGCACCAGGGGTTTCAATTGGGCAATATGATAGGGATGTAACCCAAGATTACATTGATTGGTATAATAATATATGCCCATGAGCAGCTGTGGGTCATCTGGTATATAATTAAAATTGTTTAATCATTTTAAATTTGAATTTATTTTAAATATTATCTAATTTTTTTTAATTCACAAAGATCTAGCAACAGTAGCTTCCGTGATGTTGCAAATGATCCAAACCAGGTCCTTGCTGTCTGTAATAATAACGAGGTAATGGAGGAGATACTTATATGTATGATATACCCTTGCACCTCCACGGTTGCTAGACGTAGGGGCCTGCTCGAGTAGAAGAAGATGTCTTCGATGAGGTTGATCACAATGTGGAAGAATTGCCCCCTATGACGCTGACGCATAGCGACACTGACGCATAGCGACACTGATTACATCGTCTTCATACATGCAAGGACATGGGCGTGGACGTGGAGAGCATAACGATATTTATACTATGATGCGCCTGCAGAGGTACCAGAGCCACCAGAGGAACAAGAGCACCTAGAGTTCAAAGTCGACGACGACAACCACTCGAAATCGACGACATCCACCTTGTGGACACATTAATTTTTTTTTATTATCATTCTTATAAATGAAAAATGTTAAATTGTATATTGATATGGACATTTTAATTTATATTTTAGTAATTTAAATCATTTACTATAAGTCTGTAATATCTCTTAAAATTATAGTCGACAAAGTTAAGACAATGATAAATTTTTCTCATCATTGAGAAATAGATGGATAATTTTTATAAAGTTATTTTTTTTTTAAAAAACAAAGAATTATAGCTAGTTATAAAAAAAATTAAAAAAATAGCAGAGCACCAACTTGTTAAGAAAAAAAAAGTGGTTTGTTCAAGTGTTGATTGTTAAAAAAAAAAATAGCTGAACACTCGACCACTCAAAGAAGGGTATATGGTCGAGTGTTCAACACTCGACCATTTAAATATATATATATATATATATTATATATATATATATATATATATATATATATATATATATATATATATATATATATAATTTATCCATTTTTTAACCATCACATCATAAAACTACCATATTTTACAAATACTTTCAAAACTACAATATTTTTATAAATAATTTTAAAAACTACAATTTTTTTTCAATTTTCCCTCAAAGTAGGCGCTCTCGAAGATGACTGGTCTCTCCTGAGGTGGCTCGAAAGTGAGAGTGGCTCGAAAGTGAATGAGGTAGGTTAGGCTATAAACTCGATTTAATTTTTTTAATTAAAATATATATTATCTAAATTATGTTAAATTTTAAATTTAGTCTCTATAGTTGAATAAAATTACAAGTTAGTTCATATAGTTTTAAAATTTAGAATTTAATTCTTATGGTTTGATACAACTTCATATATTGTCCTAGTAGTTTGTTAAATCCTCCTAAATAATTTATGTCATATGAATTATTTAGGAAACTTTTATCAAACTATAGAAGTTAAATTCTAATTATAAATTCTAAGATGTAAATTTTAATTTCTTCTAAATCATAGGAACAAAAATTTCAGTTTATCCTATAAATTAACAATATTACAAAATAATAATTATACATTTTTTTAACATAAAATCATATTCGTAAATAAATTAATTATAGTTTATTGTCAACTGGTATTTAGTGGACAACTACAACTAGTTTGCAATTGTTTTAATTAAAATCTAATTTCTGAATTCTACTACCAAACATATATATGAAAATATGAAATAACTCTGTTTTCATTTAATTCCTTATTTTAAACAAAAAGTCATTAAGATTTCAAATATATCATGGGCCTATGGATATCGAAATGAAAATTTAGAGACTTATTAATACTATTAAAAGTTTAAATTAAATATCTAACAGACACAAACTTGAAAGTTGATATTTCATATTCAACACGTGTACTACTTCCCTTGAGGTCAAATGTTCAAATCTTCTTACCTTTGATATGCTTCTTTCTATACTTTTTTTTTTCAACAATGACAAAGGATGCTCTCTCGATACATTGACACTAAACATACATTTTCTAATAAATTGATGTAAAATGCAAAAATAATAATTCTAATAAAGTAATAAATTTGATGAGACACGCATGTAAAATGCAAAAATAATCATAAATAAATCAATAATGTGGACTTCATCTAATTTTGATGAAGGTGACTATGAGTTTAACTTGATACAAATGTATGGACTTCTAATTTTGATGAACGAAGAAGTTGGAATGGATTTTCATTAGACAACAAAGCTTAATTTTTTTTTCCACATTCAAGATATATTTTTTCAGCTTCATTGCATAGTTTATTAGAAAACTATGCAATGAAGTTATTATTGAAACCCAAATAATGTAATACTTTAAATAAACATTGAACAATATTGATAAAATATCAATATACCAATGTTTTTAATTACATTTGCGTTTGGAGTTGAATTAGACATGTTTAGTTTCCTTTAAACACATTTTTTCATTAAAAGTGTTAATTTTTCTCATGGGAATCCACACCCTTAATGAGGTGGGGAATGGAGGGAAAAAATGTCTGTTTGCCTCTTTTTTAAATTTAATATAAATATTATATTTAAATTTCAAGTTTTATGATTTAATGATTAAGATAAAGAATGTGTCTGAATTTAACCTTTAAATTTAAATTATGTATATAAATAATTTGATAGATAATTAATAATTTAGTTCCTTCTAGAAAATTTGAGTAAATTCTCTTTTAACTTCATCATATAAAAAAATGGAAAAAAATTTTAAATAAAAAAATAAGAGAAACTATTTACATAAAATAGCAAAATTTTTAGATAGTTGTAGGGTCTATAAGTGATAGAAATGATAGACGTTTATCACTAATAGATGCTTATCTATCAATATTTATCCGTGTTTTTTTTGTTATTTTCTGTAAATAATTTGACATTTTTTCTACCGGTGAAAAATTCCCAAAAAAATTGATAAAAGTTTTAATTATTTGATTAAAACTTTTCAAGAGTAGTTATTTAAGTTAATTGTTTTTTCTTTTCACAAAAATAAAACGAGAAAAAATTTCCAACACTCCATCCCCACAAAATCAAATGCAAATGTTCACAAAGATGGAAAATAAAATGGTTGTGATCGTGGTCACTATGACAACCATCCAGACTTTGGTCGTCAAAATCATGACATTTCTCCACTCCCATTTGATCAAACTATCATACAATTCAAGTTTTGTGATAAGAAACATTTCATTGATGAATGAAATATCCAAAGAGTACAAAAGGAAAAGACTCCCTGAGGAGAACAAACCAAAAAGGCTAAGGCAAAACCCGAAATAAGAGAGATACAACCAAATGAGGACAATTCAATTGTTAAAAAAAATCCGTTTAAAATGACTTTTCAAGTACTTGAAAAAATAAGTGTCAAGTATTTTTAAGCACATAAAAAATCATTCCAAACAAGCTTAAAACTTGGTACCATATACGTAATAGTTCAACAAACTTTCATAATGAGCTATACACATCTCAAGCTTGAAACGGGACCTACAAACAATTAGCCAGTACTGCTTTCTTTCTCTTGATTTACGTTCTGCAATTCAGTTAAGGTGGCCTCCAAGCTCAAAACATACATCTGTAAATAGAAAACCTATCCATTACTGAGGCCAACATTAACTTGTTTCTGCACTATCCAACAAGCATCCATGAACCATCAAGATAACATTGATCAGTAGATACTTCTTAACAGAAAGCATTTATCAGCAAAAACATTTTGGAAGAAGTATCATCTCAGGGAACAACATAGACAGCACGTCAAAGTGAAAAATGAGGGATTTTCAACAAAACAAACCCGAAAATAACAGTTATAAGACTTCGGTTTACTCTTTTCTGAATACAAGCGTCATCTTTTTACTTAGGGAAACTACATCTACATATATTCCTATACAGAAATCTCTTGGCTAGATTTGAGAGATGTTGAAATTTGGGTAATCATATAGACTAAAGCCTATTCTGAATATAATGGTCGACTACTTCTTCCCGTAATCATATATCTATACGGAAAGTTGAGGATGTTATTTACATCACAGAAATATAATGGTCCACTACTTCTTCCCGTAATCATATAGACTAAAGCCTATTCTAGATATTGAGAACACAAGAGCAGTATACTTGAAAATTTGAAATCATTTAACTAAGGAATAGAGTATACATGCTCATATTTGTGCCCACGATACAGATACATGGGCAGCCAAACACAAGAGCAGTATAATTCTATTATGTTTGGTTGTTTATTTCACTTTCTATTATGTTTATTTATGCCTTTGGCGTTGTTTTTTTTTTTTTTTTTTGTATTTTTGAGCATTAGTATTTTTTATCCTATCAATAAAAAGTGATTGTTTCCTTTCACACACACAGAACAGATGCAGAAAAACAATAGCCAGGCGATGATATATGCAGAGATAAAGTCTCAAAGAAAATGATAATGATATGATACCCTTTTATACTCTGTATTGCATGAAGCAGGATACACAAATATCTATATTATATATATCATCTCAAGCTCATAAATACACGACAAGAAGATTCTTCCAGCATCGGAAAAAGAAACCAAGATTGCGACTCTTCATGAGTGGCGTTGAATTTTGTACTTCTTTCCCTTTCCATGTAATTAAGTTTAAGTTACAAGGTGACCAAGTTTCTGATATGAGATTTCACATGGAAGAAAAGTATAATAACGAGACAAGACGGATATAATGCTTATCTTTCTACATTTTTCAATTCCCATTTGACGGTTAAACCCTAGCTACAAGTTTCAGATAAGTCTAGCTAACAAATAGCAGGTATAAAACAATGATAACAAAAAGAGCTTACCAGCCAGAAGCTGACGTTTGGGAATTCAGATTATCATAAAACTTCGATAGTCGGCGCGTCGGAGGCTTCGGCTTGACGGGTTTCTTACGCAAACCAAAAATTTCTTGCACCAGAGGGACGTGAACAAGAACGAGCTTCCACGCCAAAAACCAACCTACGCAACCACACCGATTAACAGTGCAACGCAGGATTGAATAAATACTATAGAAAATATAAATCGGATTTCAAAATTAAAAAACCTGAACAGAAATAGACATCAGAAATACAGGAATTACACAAAATAATCAAAAGGAAAGAAGAACAAAATACCGAGAGAAATCAAGGAGAAAGTGAACACAACTGCGAGGATCGGGCGTAGTATGAATAGATCGAGATAATCCCACTGAGATAGAGAATACTCGAAAGATGAAAACGAGGAAGACGACGACTCCATTATAACAGCTCGGTTGCACAAGAAGTCAGCCACGCAATCAATCCCCGTCGAGGGCTCTACCAGTTCTTTTCTTGGCACAGGATAGCGGGTTTGCCGGATGATACGCGGTTCGGTTTGGCCGGTTCAAGCCCGATTGAAAATTGAACCAAAATTGATTCATTTTTGCAAAAGAAGAACTTAACCAAATAGTGAAAGTGAGTTTAGCATAAAAAGTCTATGTTTTGAATCTCTCTACTTTTATGCTGTTAAAAAAATTAAACTAAATCAATTTTCTTTATAAAAGAAGAATTGAATCGATGTCTAGTAAGACAAATAATTTAAAAGTTTAATTTCGTTGGGTCTGGTTCTTCTCAATTAAATTTCTTGATTTTGGGTTATTTTAAGTTTGATTGTTTATGGATTTGAGAGAAAGAGATAAGGAGGTCAGGAGTGAGACCACAAGGATCTAAAGAAATTAAACGAGAAAGACAAGAAGGAAGAAAGACTTGCACTATTGTGAGGAGACGACGTTGAACAGACAATGACAAACAACTGAAAGATAAAAAAAAATGGTTCTATAATTTTTTAAGGTAAAATACATATCTTCAGTCTAATTTGATTTTGGATAGTTTTCTAATAAAACATACGAAAACGAATATTTCAGGCCTCATTCAGTAATCATTTCACTTTTGTTTTTATTTTTTTTAAAATTAAACCTATATCTTCCTCATTTTTTTACCTTGATTTGCATTTCTCTTTAAGTACAATGGTTGAATTCTTTGCCAAATTTAAAAAACAAAACAAGTTTTTAAAAGCTATTTTTTTTAGTTTTTGAATTTTGACTTAGTTTTTTAAAAATTAGATAATGAATGAATAAATTTGAAAATTGAAGTAGTGCCTCTAGGTTTAATTTTCAAAAATAAAATAAAAAAACGAAATGGTTATAAAATGAGACCCCAAAATTTCCAAAATTTAAACCGTGTGTCCATTTTTTTAAACAAAAAACAAAATCAAACCATTCGGTCCAGCTCGGTTTGGTTTGGTTCGTCTGTCTTTTTTTACGTGGGCTCAAAGACTTTGGGCTTGAGTTTTGAAGTTTTATTATTGGGCCGAAGCCCAATTCCGAGGTTCAAGCAAGCCTTCAAGATTTCGGAACGCCGCGTTCCGCATTCTCCTTCCTATTCCGTTTACGTCCTCTGATTTCGGCGGGGTTTCTTGTGCTCGTGCTCCCATGGAACTTGAAGACTCTCCCGGAAACTTTGCTGAAAATCCTCGCATTCTTTACAAATTTATGGTAATTTTCATCTCCTTTCTGAATCTGCGAGTTTTGTTAGCGATCATGTTGTTCTTTTGCTGCGGGGAGGGGAAGCTGGTGGAATGTGGGTTGTACATTTTCAGTATTTTTCAATGGCTTCTTGAATTTTGATTGCTGAAATCGAGTAGCTTTAACGTTAGAACTATGAGTATGCTGTTATGAATTTAACTGAGCGGAAGGATAGGTAAACCAACCGCGAAATGGCGAAGGATAGGAAATGGAGGCATTAAGGTCACATTATCCCTTATGCGTTTAAGAGATGCAAATTGATCGTAGTCTATTTAACTGTTTTGAGGATAGATTTTCAAATTTTAGTTGTATTAATTAATTGCTGAAAACTATAATTATGTTATTCTTGATCAATTTTTGGTTTGTATGGCATTGTTTTGGATGTCTGTGATCTTACATTGCTTACTACTTTAGTAACTTGGCTCTATGGTTGAGATTCTTTCATGCTTTGCTCGTGACTTTGGGGATTTAGTTTTTGTTGATCAATTCTACGTACTGCGTTTGTCCTGGTAGTTGGTCGGAGTATGCATGACACTGTTTCCTGTGATACTCTGATCTTCCAGTTTAGCTTTGATCTTCAAGTATAGCTTTTATCCAATAAGCTCTTCAATCAACATAATAGAATTAGATTTAGAATCTAGTCCCCATACCTAGCTATTTTTAATGTTTTGATACTCATATTTTAACTTGTTTCATTATAGTCCTTAAGGAAACAAACCAATTTAATCATTTGCATTAATTAGCCAGTAAAATAGTCGTATAGAAACAAAAAAGAAAAGTTAAGATGACACCGACTGGAAATGGATTAGGCATCTGCGAGTAATTTCATGGTACCACACCAACCTTTACATGTGCATGCCAATTTTTCTTCATATTTGACTTGATGGTCAACAATGGGAACCGCTTGCACAAGTATAGTGATTAAATTGAACGAACCATTTTTTTTAAAGTTATTATGATTTTTTTTTTTAAAGTACTAGACACTAACTACAATAATGATTTAATTGTCAACATGAGCATAACTTAACTGACATGAACTTGTACTATCAAGTTTGAGGTCTGAGATTCGATCTTCTACCCCATATAATACTGTCAAAAAAATTATGATTTAATTAATTGAAAATGTATAGAAAGAATTCGAATTTAAGTAAAATTACGACAAATATGGATAGAAATATTTATAGAATTTCAGATAACCGATTTTTGAAAGTATATTTTTTTCTATTTGCCTTAAACAGGAAAATTTCCTCAAAATTATAATGTCATATCATGGGCCTCAAAATTATAATGTCATATCATGGGCCAGTTGATTACTCCTTTCATTGTCAGTTGATTTTGAGATGGAATCTATGGGTCATGTTTTATTTCTTTTTCTTCTTTATATATATATATATATATATATATATATATATATATATATATATATATCTGTGAGTGTCGGGATCAACTTATGACACCTCAACTAATCTCACGTGATAACCCGCCTAGCCCTACAACATTTGGCTGTGAAGGAAACCCATATAGGTAGCTACCATGGATTGAACCCATGACCTTTTAGGTTTTTATTAATGTCATGTCCCCTATTTACCACTAGGGCAGCCATGATGGTTCCATTAATCATGTTTATCTAATACTTTTAAGCATTTCCATTGTCATTGCCACAACGAATTAAAATTTTCAATTAGAAGGGCAATTATGAAACCGATGTAAATGCTAGAAGAAGAGTAAACTTTGTAAAAGGGAGGGACTAAATTGGAAAATAACAATTAAGGGGGCATAATATAGTAGTTTGACCGAAATTTTGTATGCAGATGTCCCGTCTTAATGGAATCATAAACTGTTTTGAGTAAATAACATTTTGACAATATGGGGAGGAAAAGCAAACTTTTAGCTTTGAGATCGATGATAATATATGCTTTGATGTCAATTGAACTATGCTCATTTTAGCAAAATATTTAGAGTTTAAAAAACTATGTAAAATCTTTTATTTCTTTATTGCCCCTGTACCAGACCTCTATTGTATGTGCATATAAACTTAATTTTTTGCAGAAAGAGGTTAAAACATGGACATGGATATGCTTATGCTTACTCATATAAATGTAGACTAATCGGACAGCATGATCAAAGCCATCATATTCTTACTATTGCTCCTCTACGTTGTCATCACCTGGGGCTACATTTGTGGCTTTTTGGGTGATTAAATTGCAGCAAAGCAATTAATTGTTTTGATAAGATGTGTATTGAAGCAATTATATCACTTCTGGAAACTTGTAATCATGATAAAGACATCAAGTGGTTGTGTATTGTTTTTGTGGGTTGACTGAATACAATACATTTTGTTTTCTATCCAGTGCTATGTAATAACGAAGGTAGATTGGAAGATATTAGTGTATTGAATCTACTCGCATTTACAAGCATCATGTACAAGTCTTTAAATAGACTGATAGTGAAGGGATAACCGGAGTTAACCTTCCAAACCAACCAATGTTAAGTTGCTGTTGTTTAAATAATAACATAAGATCAGAAAAAGCAAAAATCCTTTATACTGTGCTTGTAAAATGAAGAATTCAAAGTAAGAACCGGACAAGTAGAATATTCTTGATGTTTCAAATTAACCCATCTTCCAAACACTATGCTGAAAGAAGTTGTAGTCAAGGGTAACGTTTTTCTTAAGTTATTCCATAGGTTTGTCATTTATTAGTTTAATTAATATTGATTTATTCGTGTATTGTAGCTGTTGTTTATTAACCCACTGTCCATAGCTCATTGAGGTTTCATTTGTTTTTAGACAGGTATTCCTGCCATATGACAGAGGCGGTTAGATAAAATTTTACAACCTCGCAACTTGAAGATTTGGCAGGAGTTCAGGGAAATCTAATAGTATTGCTGGGGGTATAAAGTTGAGACTGAGTATAGGTACTGAAATAGCAATTACATAGTCAAGGAATGGTGTGGGAGACATTTTTTCTCCGGTTGAAATACGAGGATTTAACAACATCCAATTTTCTAGAGATTCAAATGCACAACTGCTCGGCTTCACGTTGCTCAACGTGGTAACAAGATGATTACCTGGGTTTTTCATTTGTTTGCACTTGAAATTCTCTATTCTCACATTTTTCAGTTGTGTGCTGTAAATTCAATACAATACGAAGCCGTTGACAGGATGCTTTTCTGATTTTCATGAAAGGAACTCAATTAATTTATTCCGAAGGAATTTGGGGGGAAAAGAAAAGGAATATCTATTTCAGTGGCCTATTATAATTCATTTGCTGGTCTGTATCTTCTTTACAGCTTATGTCTCGTAATTATGGAGTTACAGTGGAAACGATCGAGTGTTTCCAAACTAGTCATGTTTATAAGCATAGGGATGTCTCATCTGGGGTTACATGCTCTGAAAACCGACACTAAAATTCTTAATTATTAATGTCTGAGGAGAATATCTTTCTCTTCTTTATTCGTTCTTGGGGAAGTAAAAGAAAATGATTACTTCTGATGATTATTGAAAAGCAAAGTGTGCTTTGCTTAAAGGGCTAGGGAGCTGTTTGCGATCAGGCGTTTGCCAGAACTTGTTCTCTGAATGGCTGGCCTCTATTACAATACAATACAGTACAGTACAGCGAAGCCTGGTTAGTTTATTTCCTTCCTCCCCCACCTTCTGTTTATTTATATGTCTGTTTTGAATGAATCAGCCGCGTTACAATTTGCTTACTCTTTTTGGAACCCTTGAACTTAGGCTATGCATGAAATTCCTGCAAGAGACAAAAAGCATGAGAGACAGTTGCAACTTATACAAAGTGAGCAATTCAGAGCTTTCTTTTTTCCAATTCTTATGTTATATTTATATTTGTGTTTCCCTCAAAACCCATTGAGAAAAATCAGCTAAAGAAGAAACCAAAATTAGTAGAGAGAGAGAGAGAGAGAGAGAGAGAAAGTCAGGAGATGTCAGGAAGAAAGGATGTGAAAGGGGAACTTTCATCATCAGTCTCCATAGCTTTCAAAGAGAACCGAATCAGACAAAAGCTTGGGGTTAAGAAAAGGATGTTGCTTTTGGGGGAAAAAATAAAATATTAAAAAAAAAAAAGGAAAAGGAACCAGGAATCTCACTGTATACATTGCCTTTTACAGCCCTCTAAGCCCCCACTTTTCATCATTCTTTCACCGCTAGAATGATTAGTCATATTTACTATCCCAACTAAAAGCCTTAAAAGACACCTCTCTGCCTGAACTGAACTGGAGAGAGAGGGACATCACTTCTACTTGAAAACCTAACGCCCAAAAAGAAGATGAAATTTTTTGGATGTTTCCTCCTCTTCCCCTTGTATTGGAATATTGACCCATGTCTCTCTGTTTGAAAATTACAAAGAAGCTTCTTCCTTTCTACTCCATTCCTTTTGTTCACTCAACTTTCGTTTTCTTCTTTTCTGCACATATATAAATGTAATATATATATAAATATATGTATTTTCATGAGTCAGTCTTATTGGACTTAGGTGTTACATTACATGTTGAGATGAAGCAACTCATTTGACTTTTCTTTTCCATTTTCTGTAATCTTTTTGACTTGCCAGCTAGTCAAAATTTTCAATTCAAATAAACAATCAATACTAGCAAAGTTGTTTTTACTGTTTACCTGTTCATTTTATATTCTCATTACTTGACCTTACGCTTGATTAGATATTTCTGCAATAAAAAAAAGTTATGAATAGATTTGATAATACTTTTTAGTATTAATTAATTGGGTTTCTCATTCCTTTTCTTTGTCCCTTTATTTACCTGTTGATTGTTTTTTACTTTTTAGAGAATTAAAGAAAAATCTGGAAACGAGAAGCAGGGAAGGGTTAAAAGGTACAACAACTCCATCAATTGATTCTTCTACTTGTTTTTTTTTTCTTTTTTCTTTTTCTTTTTTTTTTTAAGATTTTTTTTTTCTTTTGGCCTTTGAACCATAACAACTACAATATTTTCCCTCTCTGTCTACCTGTGGCTACAAAAGTCCAAAAGCTTCTTCCTGCCTTCAACGATTTCATCAATGAAATCATCAAGTTGGCAAACAATATTCTCAGCTCCAGATCTCAGTACCCCAAAACAAGCTCTCAAATTCTCAACCCTTTCTCTAATTCCAATCTCTGTTTCCCATTCCACCACTCCTTGCGACCCCATCCCCACCCTCCTCTCCAATTCCGCCCTCAATTCCTCCATCGCCATCTTCGACCTCCTAAACTCGTACAGCAAAATCCCAGGCCTTCCGTTCATCTGGTTGATTTCTCCGGCGACTCTCTCCTGCAATCTCGCCGTCGATATCATAAAAGCTGAACCGAAAAACAGACACCCTTCATACCCTCCTCTTACGAAATTCGATTCTGGCCAACAGTAAACCAGCCCGTAGAGCAAGATCATTAGGAGGAGTGAGCTCACATTTCTCATTGCGTACAGAACTCCCCTGAATCCATTGAATCCATTCAGCTTTGATTCGATCGATACTTTCTCATCGAACCTCAGAGATAGCGGTTGAATTCTTGCTTCCATCAGTGCCCGATTCTCCTCTTCCAATCCCACCGCTCCCCTTCGACACCCTGATATTGCCCTAATCACCTGTATTTCAAGAGTTTGAAATCTCTTAGATTATGAACCCAATGCTTCAAAACAGAACAGAACAGAACATAACAGAACACAACAAAACAAACAAACACACGAGCAAAATTTAAATTGGGATTATGATTTCTGAAATGGACCTGGCGAGAAAGTTGCGAACTCAGATGGCGATGAGCTTCGAGAGAGGAAGTGATATTGAACCCAGCAGAGTAGAAATTTTCGATCCCAGAAATGCCTGATTTGATGACATGACAGGCGTCCCACAGCTTAGAACTTTCATCCATGTACTCATCCAGCCACTTTTCCCCCACAGGCAAATGAAGCTTTTGGACAAGAAGTGTCAATTGGGAATGAAATGATCGGAGAAGTGAAAGAACCCTTTGAAGGAATTGGATTGACATGAAATTATTTGATAGGTAAACCCGTTCAAGATCATCGATCCCTCGAGTCAGAAAAGTATAGAAGCCATTGACAGAGTTGGTGGAGGAGGGATCCATTGTGACCTTGTGGAAACTAAGAGGAAAAGCAGGGACAGAGAGAGAGAAAGAGAAGAGAGGGGAAGAGAGGGAGGGAGAGAGAGAGAGAGGAGGGGGGGGAGGGAGAATTTTTTTTTTTTGGGTAGAAGTAGAAGAGGGAGAGAAAAGGTTATTAAGAAGGCTGGTATTTAAATTGAAGAAGCATTGAGAAATTAAAAGGAAGGAATGGGAAGAATGGGAATTAGAAACCCAATTCTATATCTTTTTAGAAGCTCAGGTTTCTAAGGTTGAAAAGGATTGTTGGGAGCAATGATGGGTGTTTCCTATAGGGGGGAAAGGATGATTGGTAATATGCCATTTTCATTGTTAAATGGGCAGAAAGAAAGAGAACCCAAAAAAATATTCTAAAATTCTCAGATATTAATTAATTTTAAACAGTTAGAGAATTTATGCAGAGGAAGAGGGAAATAAAAATTAAAAAAAACCCCGAAAAGTGAATAGAGAAAAAAAAAAATCACCTAAACTAAAGTTTTGGCACATAGGACCACAAATTCCCTATGAACTCCCTTCCAATTTCTTCCTTTTATCCTCTGCCCTTTAAAGTAGCTCTCATTTATTATTTTTTTTCATACATAAAGTTGAGAGAGATAGAGATAGATAGATAGAGAGAGAAAATGAGAATAGTTGTGGCATAAGTATTGGGAATTTTCATATCTTTAAGAAGTGAGATTTTAGTTTTTATTGGGTTGGGAAAATGATTTAATCAAGAGGATTCAACCAGTTTTGATCAGAGTGCTGTTTGGATTCTTGTTTCCCTTTTTTTTTCCCCATCCCTCGAGCAACTGAATTTTGCTTCTTTAATCTCCAATCTTCCATTCTATTGAAATTTGTGGGTATGAGAGGGAGAGGAGGGGAAGGTTACTCTTATTATTTCTTTTATAATCCTAGATTTTCTTAATTTCTTTTATTTTCTTTCATTGATTTTTTCAAAAGAGTGAAGTTGGAATGATGAGGTTCCTTGTATATAATGCATTTTTGCAATTTTCTACTATGCAGAATCATTCTTTTTAGGTCTCAATATATTTTTTTTCCTTTTTCCTCATTTTTTAAAAATTATTAGTGTTGCCCTTTATTCTTTGAGGGACAAAATGGATATGCTCATCTCCCCAAGTCCTCTAGCCCACCCCCTTCCCTCAACTAATGTTTTTTTTAAAAATATATATATATATATATTTAGTTTTATCTCACACTATAAAGTTGCATTAACCTTCAACTTTTTCATTTATATGTTGTCTTTCCAATTTGAATTTAAGGATTCAATTAAAATAAATAAATAAATAAAGTCTACGTATTGATAACTAAGCTTAGTAAATTTCACTGTTTGATTCTCGTCATGTTATTTTGTTAAAAAGTTTTTTTCTAGAGAAAGAAAAACCCATTTTTTCCCATCTTGTCTTTTGATCTGGAAATTATCTATTTTTGTGTAAAAAGAAAATATTAAAATTCAAACCTTTTTCTTTTTCTTTTTTATTTTGAATTATATGGTTCAAATTTTATCCTCAATTTGAGAGAGAGATCCCATTAAAAAATAAGCCCATAACTTTGGTAGGTCTTAACTGCGACCTATCAACTGCAAATCTACAAATGAAATTTCATGGGTACGATTAGATGGGTCCCAATTCTTTCTTCTATCTTCACCCCTACAAGTCAATTTACTAAATTATAACTGGAGTTTTTTTTTTCCCCTTTTCTTTTTCTTTCAACAAATTAAACTGTTGCTATACCAGATTTTTTATTTTTACCGTATAGAATTATTCATATAATATTTAGTAATTAAATTTCTTGAACTCTTAGTCTTAGGACTGTGGACCTTGATATCGTAACTGTATTGGTATTGGCAAAGATTTTTTTTTTTTTTTTTTTAAAAAAGTGTATATAAAATAATTTTAAGAATGAATTAATAAAAGGAGTGGCTGAGTCGAGTGCTCGTGGGTTTTTGAAGAATGGGACGTGTGGAGAGTATGTTGGTCTTTTGAGATTTTCATTGGAAAGTGAATTATAAATAAAGTAGGCAAGCTTGCATTATTTAAGGGTATTGATTTGGGCACCCTCCCCTTTCTTTTCTCCTTATGCCGCACCTCCTTTCCAACATTACTTCATAACCCTGCCTGTCCTTTATACTTTATTTTCTTCTATAAGATAATTTTTATTATTTTTCCATGGGAAAATTTTCCCTTTTCCCCCTCTTTTTCTTTTACTTTATACTTGACTCAGTTAATTGACTCTCAACTAGTATTGTTTATATTATTATTATTATTATTATTATTATTATTATTATTATTATTATTATTATTTATGGTTAGTCTTGAGCATTTTTACCCGTAAGACTATTTTATAGTTACTGAGTTTGGAAGACCTTTTTTCTGTCTAGTTTAGTGAGTTGTCACAAGGGTTGGTTGGGACAAAAATGTGTTATTAAGGGTCTCTTACCTCTTTATTAATGTTTCCATTTCTTGTTTCTAGTTTGCTTCATATTTCTTATTTTCTCTTCTATAATTACAAAAAAGGAAATTGCATCTAGTAACTAATTTTTTGTTTCTATTTTTATTGGGAAACAGTAGTCATATTTGGTAACCACCTTTTTTTTAAAAAACCAAATCTTAAATTATAATTGTAAAAAATTTTGCAAAAAAGTTTTCAAAATCAAATATCTAAGATTTCGTTCGGTAACAATTTCGTTTTTTATTTTTGAATATTAAATATATTTTCTATCAATTTCTTACAAAGATATGCATCTTTCTTAAATACAAGAGTTGAATTCTTAAATTAAATTCCAAAAACAAAACTTTTTTAAAAATTACTTATTTTAGTTTCTAAAATTTGGCTTGATTTTTAAAAATATTGGTAAAATGTGGAAAACAAATCTGAAAGGAGTGTAAATGCTTAATTTTTTCAAACAAAAAACCAAACGGAGTAAAATTTTTATGTTAAATTTATTTTTAAATATTTATTATGCATTTTATAAGTAAAAACATGCTAAACTAATACTTTAATTTAACAAAAACAAGAAAATTAAGTTTATAATCACTACTTCCAATTTCTTCCGTTTAATAACTATTTGGTTTTTGAAAATTAAGTTTATAATCACTACTTCTACTCATAAGTTTGAATGTTTTTTTAATTTTATTTTTATTACCGTTTTCAAAATTTTGTTTAGTTTTTAGTATTTGACTAAGACATTTAAGTTTCTTAAAGAAAGGTCAAAATTATAATTAAAAATTTGGAAGAAAACAAGCTGTAGTTTCCAAAATTGTACATAATTTTAGAAATGTTTATGAAAAATAAGTAATAAGAAATGGAAATAATTATCAAATTTCAATTTCTCAAACACTGAAAATTAAAAACAGAAAACTAGAATCATAAATATTATCAAACAGACCAATAGAATTAATAAAATAATTCTTAGTTTTATTTAATAATTATAGTCATAAGAAAACTAGGAAAGAAGTTGATATTGATATTGGGATGAAATGAAACCAATTCTAAAGACACTAGAATAGGATTCAACCAAAAATGCATTATCTATATATCTCTGAACGATAGGGAATCATTTTTTAAGGCATCAGATTTAAATAACATACCATTTTAGTGAAGAAACCAAAAACCCACTTAAAATGCTCAAATTCTGCCTACTAAGATTGAGGTAGCTGAGGATTTAGGATCTGCAAAATGGTAAAAGGGTTGTTTGGTTATAAAAGGTAAAGTTGAGTACCTCTCTGATAAATAATACAAAAGAGGGAGAATACATTATTTGAGGATTCCTTCCAAAGCTAAAGCCCACTACTTGGAGAGATACGTTTTAAGTATAAGGCACCCAACAAAAAAAAGAACACAAAAAATTTGAAATGAATGAGAATGGATGATTAAAGTGAAAATGAGAATATTTTGTAGGTTAAATTACATTTATAGTTCCATTTCTTAGTTTGGTTTATATACTTTTTAAAGTTGCTTATAAATAAATTGTTACTATTCACTTTTTATTTATTTATTTTACTCCGATAGTTTAATTAAAAAAAAAACATTAATTGGATTTTGTTACTTTTAATAAAGGACATATATTTGATAAGTTTTTATGGGAGGATGGGGATGATAATAAAACTTAGACACATTTTAAAAGAAAATTTATGTAAATAGTTTAATTTGACACACGATTAAAATAATGTATATTTTAAAAAGGTAAATACAAGTTAGTCTATGAACTATAATATTCGTGTTATTTACTCTCTGAACTTTAGAAAATGTCTAATATTTTTTTTTAAGATTTTAATTTATATCTAATAAGTCTTTAAATTTTAGGTTTTCGACAAAATCTTAAAGTTCCAAGTTGGGTACCTTGTAAATCCATAAAATTCAAGTACTAAACAAATACAAATTTTTAAAGTTTAAAAAACTAAATATGTAATTTAACATAGTGTTTTGCATTGAATAAGAATGTGTACTCAAAATGAGGGCCTCTAAATTATGAAGTGGGGTCCATGATGGAACTAAAAGTAAGCAAAATGGATGGCTAGATTTGAGTGGGGAAGATCACTTTCATCATCACTGTGGTTAGCCCTTAGGAGAGAAGTCCCTATGGGGAAGAAGAATGTTTCACTTTCTTCTTAATGGCCTTAGATGGATACAACTGGATGGTCCATAGCTTCTCAATACATGAAAATGATACAAAAGAATATTTTCTTAACTTGGATCACTGGGACATCTTTAATTTTTTTTTTTTTTTATATTATTATAAACTATTACAATTACACTATTATCCTTTCAAACTTATTATTGTATCTTACATATGCACATTTTTTGTTAGGATAAAATTCTATTCTTTTAAAACTTTATTATTCATTTTTTGAGATTCGATCCATCTTTCATGATTAGTGAAAGATCTAGTTTCTTCTAAATTCAAATAGTCTAGATTTGTTTTGATTATTAAACTAATCAAAATTTTATCAAAATCCTTTGTTTTTTTAGGTGAGATTCCAATTCTATTCCAATACATTTTTTTAATGATATACTATCTAAAATATCTTAAAAGGTTAAATTACACATATATCTAGTCTTAAATTTGTGTTATTTGATCTCAAATTCTATTAGACATCAAAATTCAAGTTTATATATAATAGACTTATTAATTTAAAAAATGTTGGTATTTTCAAGGACCTATTAAACACAAAATTAAAACTTAAAGGATATTTTAGTTACAAAATAAAAAATTTAGGGATCTATTTTTCCTTTAGTACATCAGATGAAAAACAGAGCTTAAACGCAAAAAATTTTTAAAAAAGAGCGGATTTTGCTCATGGAAAATGGACTTCAAGCCACACAGTCTAATGTCGAAATCTACGAGTATGAGAAGAATATAGGAAAGAAAAAATGGCCAAAGAGGTGTTAGGGACCTATTTAACACTTATAAAAGTAACACAAACTTTAAAGTTAATAGGTTAATTAAACTTTAAATTAATTAATTAATTAATTAAAAATATTATGATTTTTTTAAATAAGACAAACTATATGAAAGAAGGAAAAAGAAAAAAAAAGGCTTCACTGGGTCAAATAAAATTTAATGAATACATTGAGATATTGGGAGAGGAAAAGAAGTAAGAATATAGGGAAGGGAGAATAGTTGATAGGTTTGATATGCCTAGTCTCTTGACACGTTGCTTACCAAATATTAATTTCCAATTATTATTATATTTTTTATTTTTTTCAAGTTTTTTTTTAGGGGACCACTCATGGTTCTTTTCATTCCTCCCACTACAATAGTGTTTAATGAAGATAAGGGATTCCCATTTATAAGCACCCAATTTTTTTTTTATAAAAATAATAATAAAAAGAAAAAAGAAAGAAAATATACCAACTTTGGCTCTAAAGGAGTAATGTTCTTTTAAATGATAGTAGTTTCCTCTTGATTTGGTTACATTTGAAGGAATTGAAAATGGAGTGCAAGTTATTTTAAGGAATTGAAAATGGAGTGCAAGTTATTTTTTCATGTATAATTAAATTGTGATAGAAATTAGTAGGTGTACCAAATTATTTCAATTAGGTTGACATAATTATAACACTTATCATCTAACTCATCTAAAAAATTCATTATATAATGTCATAAAAACCAATTCAATTAAATGTATGCAACAATAAATTGATAGGAAGGGAAAAATTCCTTATACATTATAATTTTTTGTTCCCTCTTAAATATAGATAATTAATCTATTTACATTGTAAAAAAAAAAATCTATTGACTTCAATTTTATGTTTTACTGGTATTATTTTAGTACAACAAGTGGATATACAAATTTAAATTTGGGATCTTTAGAGAAGAAGTATGTGTCAACTATTTGTGATTTATATATATTCACTTTAGTCATTTATTTTTATTTTTATATTAATTTCTAAAAAAATTAATTAAATGAAACAAGGTATAACAACGTTATAAATAAGCTTTTCCTAATATTTGGGGCTATGACATTTTTTTAGTGAGAGATATTGATATCTGTTACCCTTTGAAATTCACATAATTTCAATTTTCAAACCATTGTGTATGAAGAAAAAAAGAAAAAAGAAAAAAAAAAGGAAAAAAACGACAACAGAGCATTTTTAGATGATATGTGACAACTATTTAATTTGACCGATGTATTTTTTTTAAAGATATAAGCACCAAAAGTAACCATTTTTTTAAGAAAAATTATTTTAAATGATAAAATTGTTGAAAATATTTATAAATACAGTAACATTTACTGTATCATCTGCGATAGACTGCTATAGACCGTAATAGACTACAATCTGTGTCGTGATGGATAGACACAGATAGTAATCCATCACGATCTAGTAAAATTTTATTATATTTATATATATTTTAGTCATTTTCTTATATTTGAAATAAATAGTTAACAACTCATTTTTTAACTAGAAAAAGTAAACCAATATTTTTTTTTAACTGTTTAATTTGCACTTTCTTACACTATTTTTTTTAGGAAACTTTTAATTGTCCTATTATTTTAAGGGGTGTAAAAAAAAATTCTATTTTAATGTCTTATTTGAGGTTAAATGTAGGCGTTTTTTTTTTTTTTTTTTTACCATTTTTATATGGAAACCAACTATATATATATATATATATATATAGACACACACATAAAAGTATCAATAGTTTTTAAATATTTTAATTAATTTAAAGTTATAGTTTTATATTTTTTATATTATTTACTTATGTTTTGCAATTTTTGTTGATGAAAATTTTAATTAATTAATGAAATGTAAGGAAATAACGTGATTCAATCATAAATTAAATTTATTATTATTTAATGTATGGTAATAATTAATTAATTAATTAATTATAATTAAAGATATATATTTTTTAAATTTTAGATCGATTAAATTATTTGCAAAGTAATAATTGTTACCTTTACAATGAGTAGGGAGAAATTTTCCTAAGTTTTACAATTGAATTGGTCTAATATGGCTCTAGGAAAGTTTTAATTTAGCGTTAACTCAATGATTTACAAAAATAAAATAAAAAAATCAAACTTCATAAAATACTAGATAATGAAGGTTTATTTTTTTTAGCAATCATTATTCAAATCCAAATATATAAGGTTAAAGTTCAAATCATATTTTGGTCCAAAATTTTTTATACTTAATTTCTTTAATCTTTAGAACTTTCAAATATTGCATGATAATTTCTAAATTTTAAATAAAATACTATTTTAGTCATTGTCATGAACTTTTCTATAATCATCTTACAAAATTTTAGATTTATTTTAAAAGTAGCCTCATTTCTTTCACTTATATGGCTCCGAATAGTTATTTCAATAGACATAATTGTAGAAAATTAGACACATGAAATTTCAATTAAATAATTAATAAAAAAAATTAACAACAATACTAAAATAAATTTTTATATAATATTTGAGAGCTAAAACGTAATAATATTTTAGAAATGTAAAATGATATTTTTGAGTTGAAGCCAGTGTATGGGTTACTGTGTAGAAATATGAGGATTGAGGAGGATCTAACATCAAATCCTAACCTCTAGAAAATTGATGGCATATTAGCTATAAAAATCATTACCAATTATTATATCAAAGTTTCCTCTCCATTCAAAAAAGATTTAGCTGTCTAAAAAAAAAATACCAAATTCAGTCCATAAAAACATCACATCCTTCAAAAATCATCTCTTAGATAATATATAATTAGAAAAATATTCATTTGTCCGTAAACTTTGAGTTGTATCAATTAAACTACTAAATTAGTAATTATATCAATTTAAACTCTAAATTTTATAAGTATATCAAATAGATGCTGTGTGAGACTTGTAATTTTATCAATTAAACCTATAAATATTTACAAGCGAAATAATTAGGGCTTTCAATTAGTTTTTTTCTTGAAATTCGTCCATGTATCAATTTTAATAATAGTCTATTTTGTTAACCCAATATTTAAAGAAGTTTACCGGTGGTAAGAATGGATGTATTGACCATTTCAAAATCTTTGTAAAAAAGTCTAAATAAAACGAAATCTTAAAAATGGTGTGAGTTGATATACATAAGAAGGGCTGATTAAATTCATATCATTATTAAGTTTAGGGTTTAATTAATATAAACTTAAAAATTTTTGGAGTAAAAATTGATATTTATCCAATATAATATTGCAAATAAAGTTGTTAATTAACAATGGTTTTCTTCTAAAAAGATAAAAAAAAAAGAAAAATACAACTGTGTTCATTTTTATGTTCACCTTCTTTTTGTAGATAGAAAATCAAATCATTTACAAAAAAAAATAGCAAAAAAAAATATTGATAGACATTTATAGACTTCTATCAGTATCTATTAGTAATAGACTTCTATAATTTCTATCACTGATAGACCCTGATAAACTTCTATCATCGTATATCACAACTATATAAAATCTTTGCTATTTTGTATAAATAGTTTTTCTTATTCTTCTATTTTTAAAAATTCTCATATATTATATATATATAATAGTATATATAATATATATATATATTTATTTTTTCTTTTCTTTTCTTTTTTTGAAAAATATTTTTTGATTTCTTAGTTTGCCATAAACAAACATTTAAAACAACTTTCTAGTTCTTAAAAACGTGCTTAGAATTTTTTTTTAAAAGTTGATTAGGTTGCAAGTAAAGTTATAGGGAGTTACTCATGTTTATTTTTTGTAAACATAAAATTGAATAAAATAGTTATCTATGAAGTGATTGATTTGTTAATTTAGCTTAAGATTTTTAATAACATTCTTGAAAAGTAGGGTTTATAAACAATATATTAATAAACAAGCTAAATAAATTAGTAGTAACCAATTCACCTAAATAAGAATTTATTAAATGGACCCAAAATTATTAGTTTCCCAACAAAAATTTTATTATTCAAAGATTTAGATGACATTATTCAAATGGTGAATTATAGATCTCTATTACATATTGCTTTCAAAATGTCACATCTACCAAATTATTGTACAATCAATTTAGTAATAACACATTAGCCAAATTATTGATTTAAAAAACAAGCTAGAAACAGATCTTTTCTAAGCCATTAGTTTCCAAAATTGTTTTTAATTTCAAAAATATTTTTAAAAGTATGCAAGATAATAAAAATAAAGTATCTTACGAACAACTATATTTGTAATTTGTTTTTCAAAATGAACATAGTTCAATTGATATAAAATTTATACTATCAATCTCCATGTTAGAAGTTTAATTTTTCTCACCTCACATATATATTATTAATTCATTAAAAAACCATATATAATTTTTATAACAAAAAATCGTAAACAAAATAGCATCAAGGTTAAAAAGCACTTTTGGTCCCTAACCTTTCATATAAGTAACAATTTAGTCTTAAATTATAGTTGGTAACGATTTAATCACTGTACTTTCAAATTCCATAATTAGTTTGTGAACTTTAATAAGTATCAATTTAGTTGCTATATTTTAAAAATTGTAACAATTTAGTCCCTATAATGAAAAAAGTTCATCAAAATTAAGTGTTAATTTTTATTATGTAATAACTTATTATTATATTTTATATACAAAAAAAAATATTGATTTCGGATCAGTATATTAATCTACATGCATAATTTTTTTTATTACTCCTTAAAAAATTTTCATGATAAGGACTACATTGTTATAAATTATAAAATATATGGACTAAATTTTTATTTATCAAATTTCAGAGACATAATTGTTACAAATTTAAAAATATAAAAACTAAATCACTACTAACTAAATTTTAGAGACTAAATTGTTATAAAGTTAAAAGTATAAATCGTTACCACCTAAAATTTAAAGACTAAATTATTACTTTCACAAAATTTAGAGACTAAAAATATTTTATTACTTAGATCAAATATAGATTAAAAGTACTTACATTTTCAAAAGATACACGTGATTTATTTTTTTGAAATCTAACTATTATGAACTAAAAACTAATTAAAAAAAAAAAGTGGAAAGCAAAATAATCCAATAGTAAATGGAGTAACTTTTCCACGACATAAAATAAAAACAAAACATAAAGTGAAACAAAGAGATGATTATCCGGTAAAAATCTAAACAAAAATAACTAAAAAAAATCAACCTAAGATTTTCAATATGATTATGAATCTAACTTGGAAATACAAAAAAAAACAAAAAAAAAAAAAAAAAAAAAAAAAAAAAAAAAACCAAAGTAAATAACAAAAAATTAGATAAAGTTGGAATGAAAGAAGGAAAGGTCAAATTGAAATTGACTCCATGGGGTAAAATGGTAAAAGGGTAAAAAAATAAATAAAAAGGGTAAAGTAAAGCAATCAAAGTGTAACACGTGGCGAGTGATTAAGACTAAACAAACAGCCTAAAGCTTCTCTTTGTCAAATGAGACCCCACACTTAAATTTATTTTAAACTTTTAACTTAAAATTTCAGCCACTTGCTCATTTAGATAAGAATTCGATAGTTATCCATATATCATTGTAAAAATCTACTTTTTTTTTTTTTTTTTTTCCTCTCTCTTTTTCCTTTTAGTTAATTATAAAAGAAGACTGAGAATTGAGCCAACCTTTGACATATATATTTTGAAAAGAAAATTTAACACAAACAACTAAATTCAAGAGAGATTCGCTAACCATTGAGGACACCTTCAAGATACAATTCAACAAAGTGCTTTGAAGAAGAGGTTTAAAAAAGACTTAGAAGCCAAATCTCCAAGTTTGCCCAAACATTATTATTATTATTTTTTTATTTTTTTTTTGCATAATATCTTGCCGACACAAAAATTTACTATTTCAATAGAAGAATTTTTGACATTTTTATCAAGGTCATATGAAACCAATCCTTTATATAAGTTTTTTTTTTTCTTTTTCTACTTTTTTTCATGCAAGATTGACTTATTACACGTTTACTTAGATTTACTTTGAAAATTATTGATGTGGATTGATAGTTCATATCTTTGATTAAAAGAAATGTCAAAGTATTATTGAGAAAGGGTCAAAATGTACTTGAATTTAAAGATTAGTTAGTGATGGAAAATATTAATTTGAAAACAACCATTTTTATAAGTTTTTGAATATGTGTTTGCTAGTGTTGATGTCAAAATCCGGACCGAATAAAACACACATGACCTTCACGTGACAGCAATGATGAATTTGTAATTTAGGAAAGACGTGACTTGCAAAACAAGGAGAATTTGGGCACTGTATGGTACTTATCACAACGCCTCCGATGTCCTAGTCAATAAAAGGTTTTTGGTTGTAGCAAGAGTTGTTAGCGATGATAATGAGCTGACTTCTTTGAAGTCATAATGATGTATTTGTAGGGAAATTCTGACCTAGGGCATCTATATTAGGGTTTTCAAGTCCTATATTAGGTTAATTTTTTAGCCAATGGGCCAAGACATGCATTTAGCATGCCTCGTTCATCAAATGGGGAGGCTTGGCCTCAGCCTCGTCCTTGACCGAGTCCGAGTGGGTGAGTTTGGGCTTTTAACCTAAACTATCCTCTTCTTGAGACCCAAATAGGTCGGAGCATGTCTCAGTCATCAAATGGAGAAGGTCAGACTCGACCCAAACTTCTTTCTTCTCATGCTTAATTAGGCCCTATGGTGTGATTTTCTAACGTGAGTTTTGTCATTTTCTCGATCGGATGGTTTACGAATCCCGTAAAATTGATTATATCTACTTGTAACGACCTGAGTTCAGGAGGAGGACATGAATAAACCGATATCACATCCAAATGAGAGAGATCATGAGGACATGAAAGTATAGTTAAGAAAGGCTTAAAAGAACTTAAAGTTACTACCTATACCAACAATGTGTACCTTCCTTTTCGGTGGCTCAGTCATAAGAACTTCATAGTTAAGCGTGCTTGGAGCAATTTTATGTAGGGTGACCTCTTGAGAATTTTCCTAGGATGCATGTGAGTGATGACAAAGCATGCTTGGACCAAATTTAAGATTTATTAAATGTAAGTGTAGAAACTAAAATTGAACAAACTTGAAAGTGTGTGGACCAAAATAGTATTTTAACCAAAATTATATTACTTGGGCGCTTTTATGTGTAACTATTTTGACACTTATTGGCCCGTATGGATTGACTTTAGAAAAAAATGTTTTTCAAAAAATGCATTTTTATTTAAACTATTTTGATAAAATACATTTGAAAATCTATTTTAAGTAGTTGCTAGACACCCTAATTTTTCCCAAAATGACTTATTTTTTTAATAAATACTTGAAAATGAATTCCAAACACGATTAAATCTTTTCTCCCATCTCAATTTTGAAATATTTAGTTGAATCTCGACCATTTATTTATTTTTAATTAATTTACGGACAGGTGTCTACATTATAAATGGTTTGATTTTAATAAAAATGGCATTTGTTTAAAAATGATAATAAAGTGGTATGCGTTTATAACACATTTATCATTTTTTTTTGAAAAAAAAAGTTAATGTGATTGTATATTTTAAAATTTAAAATTTAGCTACACAGAAAATATACAAATGATTTTAGTACAATGCTAAATTAAAATATTTATTATGTTGGGTAAAATTGATTGTGAATTGTATGAATTAAAATCATTTTTAAAACAGGTTGATTCATTAAATTTGTTCTCTACTATTTTTAGAAAAGGATTCTCATTTTAAATTTTATCCCATCTAAGAAATTAAGATCAAATTCTATATATTAGTATTTTTTTTTTCATATGCCCAAATTTTATCCCTAATTTTTCAAATTGATGCAAATGAAACCGTCTTAAAAATAATTAATACTCGAATATTTTTTTTAATTACACATATTTCTCTTAATACTTAACAAAATTTAAATTTAAATGGAAAACATATAACCTTTTTAAGAAAATACAAATTAACTCTAAAAAAATCAATATAAATTAGGTTTAAAATATTTTTGGTCCCTAAACTTTCATAGAAATAATAATTTAGTCTTGAACTTTAATAAATAACCATTTAGTCCCTATCTTTAAATTTTTTGACAATTTAGTCTCTATCTTGAAAAATCTCATCAAAATTAAGTTTAAACTTTTATTACTTAACGACTCAATTTTTTATAATTTATAAATAAATTTAATTTTCGATTAGTTTATCGATCTACATGTTTAAACAGTTTTATTAAATCTTAATAATATTTTCCACAATATAGACTAAATTGTTAAAAGTTGTAAAGTACATGGACTAAATTGTTTTTTTACTAAAGTTCAATGACTAAATTGTTACTTTCGTGAAAGTTTAGGGACTAAAAATATTTTTTAACCTATAAATTATCCAAAAAAAAAAAAAAAAACGACAGCATGTTTATTTTAGTCAATATAGCTAAATCACAGTGATTTAGAATTCATTTACTTAACATTGTAACTTGTTAATCTAGGTCTAAAGTTAAAATTTATTAAACACCAATCCATTTTGATATTACATGTAATTTTCTAAAAGTACAATTGCAAGTCATTATGATGGATTGATGGATTTTATTTGGTTTTTTTTTCTTTATTTATTTGTGATTTAAGATTTCATATTTGTGATTACATAATTAATTATAGGTGGGTTTTGATTAGGGAAGAAAGCATGAGGCCATGTTTATTTTGAGTGCCAAGAGAACAAATCAATTAATGGCCATGTGGAAAGAAAAAAAAAAAAAGGAAAGAAAAGCATTTTGTTATGTTGTAACAAATGAAAAAAAATGTTATAGAAATTAATTAAAAAAATTTCTCAAAAAAAAATGTCAAACTAATTACATAAAATAGTAAAAAAAATACTCATAAACATTAATAGACTTCTATCTTTTATATCACTGATAGACTTTGATAGACTTCTATCAGCGTCTATCACAACTATTTTAAAATTTTGCTATTTTGTGTAAATAATTTTCCTTATTTTTTAATTTTTAAAAATTTTCCTTAATTAAATTAAATTAAGATGTGTGCAATATGGTAAAATAAGGGACAAAATTAATTAGGCAGAGAGAGGGTATGGAATGGACCACCAAAATGAATTATTATTATGATATGACCAAAGATAGATGGACAGACATAAGGTTTGAAGCAATTATGCTTCATTTAGATTTGGAAATTTAAATCTTAATATAGTTGGCATAAGGGGAGTGGGCCTATTTTTTTATTTATTTATTTTGGTTTCATTTTTTTTTTCTTTTTCTTTTTGTGAAATCTTTGAAAAACCAAACCAAATTATTCAATACAATGCATGTTAAATAGAGTACTTTTTTTTAATACTTTTTTTTTAAATGTTAAATTGAGTACTTACCATAATAAAAACATCATTCATCATTCAATGCTTTACTTTAAAGGACTCTTTTTAAAAAAAAAAAAAAAAAAAAAAAAAGTTGTTTAAGTTTTTTCAATATTAAAATGTAACTTTTAATAAAGGACTCAATTTGAACATAGAAATATTGATGGATGAAATCAACTATTAAAAATATTAAAGTGTTATTCAAACTAAAATGATTTAGTTTTACTTTGGTCAATAAAGTTATTTTTGTTTAATTTTACACTTTCGAAAAAAAAATAGTTTATCAATCATATAACTATGACATGTATCATATTTCAGCTAAGCATGAGAATGATTCTCATTATTGATTAAAGCATAAGTTTTTTTTTTAAATCCACAAACAAGATAATATGGTTGCTAATTGTTTCTCGTTTGGTAGTTATTTAAGCCTCGTTTGGTAACTATTTTGTTTTTTGTTTTTGTTTTTTAAAATTAAGCTTATTTCCTCCTTATTTCTTACATTGATTTGTATCTCTTAAATACAATAGTTGAATTCTTTGCCAAATTTAAAAAACAAAAGCATATTTTAAAAAGCTACTTTTTTAGTTTTCAAATTTTAGTTTTATTTTTTAAATCATTGGTAAAAAATAGATAACAAATGAATAAATTTGAAGGTGAAAGTAGTGTCAATATGGTTAATTTTAAAAAAAAAAAACAGAAAACGAAATGGTTACAAAACGAGACCTTTATTTTTATTTTTAGTTTTCAAAAATTAAGTTTGTAAACAACACTCTTTCCACATCTAGATTTCTTACTTAGTTATCTATTTTTTACCAATATTTTTACAAACCAAGCCAAATTTTGAAAGCTAAAAAAATAAATAAATAGAAACTTATTTTTATTTTTAAAATTGGCTAAGAATTCAACGTTTTTACTTAAGAAATATATAAAACATGATAAGAAATTAAGAAAAAATAGGTTTAATTTTCAAAAACCAAATCCTCATCAAAAGAGTTCGACTTTCATTATTAGCATTTATGCCCATTAGAGATGCTTTGTTCAATAATAAATAAAACAACCTAAAAAGAAAACCTTGTGTTTGGTTTATTTTGCAAGGTTTTATCACTTTATACATAAAATTGATCCATGATACTTGTTCATCAACTTCTACTTGTGTGGTGTAGCATATCATAGTATTGAGTACCCACTTCCACTTGGGAGAGCTTTGCTTTATGAATTATGAGTGTGTTTATCTATTTTTTTTAGAGAGAAAAATTGCAAAAAAAAAAAAAAAAAAAAAAGTGGGGAGATCAATGGGGTCAACTAGTTAGTTATCAATCCCTTTTAAAAAGAAACTAAGAGACTTCAAAATCATGATGAGTAAAAAAGAAAAGTTGTCAAATTTAAAGGCTAATTATCTCTATAAGTTGTGGGGGTTTGAATTTTACTCTCTCTAGTTTTCTAAGGTCAAAAAAAATTAAAATAATAATAAAATTATTTACACACAAAATAATAAAATTTTTAGATAGTTGTGATAGACGCCGATAGAAGTCTATTAGAGTTTATCAGTGATAGAAATGATAGAAATTTATCACTGATAGATGCCGATAGAAGTCTATCAGTGTTTTTTTTTACTATTTTTTTGTAAATATTTTTTTTCTAATAATAATAATAATAATAATAAAGGAAAAAGAAAAAAGGCAATTACCCTCTTTGACTAAACATTGATGGAGAGTGTTAGAAGGGAATTTTTTTTATTGAAGTAGTCAAAAACCCACTTTGATGATTGATGATTGATGATTCCTTCCCACTACAAATAACTTTTAATTTTAGCTCTCTTTATTCCAACCCCAAATGAGGAAGCCTTCTATATTTTTATATGACATTTCCAAGCCTAGAGAATGCTAGTGCTTGTTCCCTTTTGTTTTTAAAAAAAAGAAAAAAAATTGGGGTATCAAAATTAATAAAAGAAAAAAGAAAAAAAAAAAAAAAAGAAGCTATCCCATCCCATCCCTAAAACAAACTCATGATTAGTACAAAACAAAGCACTTTTAAATACTTATCCCCTTTTGTTTCAAAATCAAACCAACAAAAAGAAACCCAATATTACACAACCATCATGAAAAAGAGAGACTTCTTCTAATATAAGTGGAGAGAATCTTTCATATTTTTTTTTGAAGTACATAGTTCTTTTCATTTAATGGTTTTTTTTTCAAGGGTAAAATCTTACATCATTGAGTAGTTAAAAAAAAAAAAAAAAAAAAAAACTAGCCCATTTGCAAGGTAAGTATTATGGAGGATGAAGTTGTTCTTTTGCAAGACAATTCAAATGGTGACCTTTTAGCTCTAAGATATTAGGTATGTATTTGTATTTCCAACCATGGAAAAAAAAAGCATGGACCGATTGATATAAAGCATGCACTCAATGGCGGATCTAAAAATTTTATTGATAGAACTTTATAATTGAGTAAAAACAATATGAAAAAAACAAATGTAAAGAGTGAAGTTTAAACCTAGGTCTGGAGAGTAGAAGGCAAATTTATCCTAACTAATGGTATTGATACTAAGACAATTATTTATATATATATATATATATATATATATATATATAAAGAGCACGAGCCCCCAACCTATATTAAATCCACTCCTGCATGCACTCTCGATCGAAAGGTTAAAAGTTTGAATTTTACACTCTAGATGTTGTTGAACTTAAAGAAAAAAAAAAGTAGAAATAATATTTTTTAGAGTTGAATTACAAATTTAACCCCTTAATTTTGAGATTTGTGTCTATTTAATCACTAAACTTTTAAAATTATAAATTTAGTCTTTGAACTTTTTCAGTATTTTTTTAAAAATTCATAAATATAAATTCAAAATTTTAGAATTTCACAAGACATTGTCCGTAAACTAGTATATACAAAATAAAAAATTTAGAAATATATTAGATAATTTTAAGAGTTCTAACAATTAGAAACAAATTTCTCAAAAAAACAAATGTTAATGCATATTTATATAATTTAGATTGAGTAGATTTCAAGCTAATTAAAATCTTCAATTAGACTACACTTTCCAAAGAAACAAACTTCAAAATTTTCAAAACTAAATTTGTAATTTAGCCCTTTTATAAAATAATTTTTTTTTTAAAATTTGATTTATGAATAAATATATAATTTTGAAATATAAGAAAGGCTGTTGATTCCTGACTCTTTGTTACTTTCCCTAACACATCTCATCTTCTTCTACTTCCTGAGTTCTGAGTAATTTTTCTGCATGCCAAACATTTATGATGAATTTTTGGACAAGGACCTTTTTATCAAAGGAATGATTTGCATAGCCCCCCCCCTATAGCCTAATAGCCAAATACTAGGCCCCTCTCTTAGCAAATTTCATATATTTTTTTATTTGCTTCAAACACAAAGCCCATCTCTGTTTTAATCATTTAACTATGTTCCACTAATCATAGGCCTTGAACAAACCCACTGCCCGTTGCCCACCAGCTGTTCGACGAAATTCCTCAAAGAAATATTTCGCAGTCAAGGCTAGTTTTTTCAACAAACTTTGTGAGCTATTGGATCTCAATGGTCCAGTTTCATTACAACAAGTCCTTTTTGGTGAATTTGACAAGTGATTAATGGGTCATAGAGCAGAGGAAAAGCAGAGGATGGAATGAGTAGAATGATAGACCGTACGATAAAAAAATAAAATAGATAAATAAAGGGGTGTGTTTTAAGTTTGAAGTTGGAAGAAAGCCAATTAAATATTTTGCTTTTGTTTAGGGTTGGGTGGCTGTATGTAGGGCCAAATTATGAAGGGTAAGAAAAGAAAAAAAAGGGTTTCTCTGTTTCTCTGTGTGTGAGATATTAAAATTAAAACTGATTTTGAAGGGTGTAGGGCCACAGCCGCAAGCAATCATGCTTTGTTTTCGATGGCTGCGGCTGAGAGGCGTTTTTCTGTTCTGTTCTGAGCCTAATGCTAGCAGTGGGGAAGAAGATAAAAAAAATTAAATTAAAAATAAAAAAAAAAAAAAAAAAAAAAAAAGAAAAAAAGAAGATCAATTCATTAACTTAAAGTTGATTTTAGTTTCTTTAAATACAACTGAACTAAAGGCGATTGCCGGCGCAGCAATTGCTCAACTATGAAGATAAAGCGGAAAAGAAAAAGTTTTTTAGGAAAAAGAAAAGCTTCATCTTATTTTGATGGGTTTAATTGCGAGAATCTAAATATATTATATATATATGAGTTGTATATAAATTGACATAAGCTGGGTTTGAAATTAGTTCTTTTACGTGTACTTTAAAATATGTTTGTAATGATTTTGGAATGATTTTTTCAAATTGGTGTCTTTAGGGAGTTTAGAAACCGATGATTGAATATAATGAAAGTTTGAGAGGGTAGTTATGGTAACATTTTTTTTTTTTTTTTTGTATTTGTGAGAATGCCAATAAATTTTAAATGAGTGTATTTAAATTGACATAACGTCAATCTAGAATGACTTTTCAAGTATATTTGGAAAAAAAAAAGTTTCGTAGTGATTTTATGATGGGTTTGTTAAATTGGTATTTAAGAGAGTTGAGAAACGAACAATTGAAATAAAAGTTTGAGAGTATAGTTATTGCAATAGTGGTGTGATATGAAAGTTGAAATTAGGTCGAAGAGTCAAACGGTATCGAAAGGACAATATGTGCGAGATAGAATTGGAGTGTTGGGTGGGTGGATGTGAGTGATGGGGCAATGGATTGGATATTAATATTGTTAGTTGGCTTTGCTTTTTTTTTTTTTAATAATAATAATTAAAAAAGAAAAAAGAAAAGAAAAAAGGTAAGATTGAACATTGAAATGAAGGAAAAGAAAAAAGAAAGAATGTCGGTGTGTTGATGTGTTATGTAAATGTAGGTAACATATGAGTTATGGAGTGATTGAAATGGTTGTAATAAATTGATAATAAATGGTGGTTGTTTGTTGTTTTTTTTTTGGTTTGGGCCGCCATGTCTGCAAAATCAAATCTCACAAATCCCAACCAACAGGTTTTTTCTCTTTCTAATTTAACCCACCCCAAAATGTCAGATCACTTTTATTATTTTTAGTTTTTTTTTTTTTTTTTTTTCCTTCATTTTAGCGGCGGCCGGATTAGGCTGCGCCGCTGTCATCCGCCACACACCGTAGCCCACCGCTCTCTTCTCCAATCATCATTACCATTACGCTTCTCTCTCTAAAGGTGTTTTGTTCATAAATGCTTTTGTGGATAAAGTGAAAGTTTCGTTATAAAATGTTATTTTAAATTATAAGTTTCGTCGTTTGTGTTTAATATGTTTTTTAGTTTTAAAATTATTCATTTTGAATTTTCAATATAACGTATAATAAATTTAATTTATATAGATATAAAATTAAATATTTAAAAGTCTAATTAAATACTAAATTGAAACCTTAAGAATTTGTTAAATGTTTTTATTTAATGTTTTGAGACATGTTAAGCATATAATAAAATGTTTAGAAACTATTAAAAGTTTTGACACAAAAGTTCACAATGCCTATTATAATTTCATCGGAAATATTTGTTTTCCCAAGTTCATTCGTTTTCATCATTATTCATCATTATGATAGCGGGATTAATTAATAGTATTTTAATGAGAAGGAGGAAAATTTGACCAGGGTCTAGATGGTATGGTATTATAGTGGTTTTCATTCAATAAAATAGGGTTAAATTATACTTTAAACCTTAGAATAAATTTTAATTGTGCTTCTCAACTTTAAATATTTTATTAATAACTCTAACATTGTTCTACAAAACGCTCTTGAAGAATCTATTTTGTTAAAATAATAGATAGAAATTTATGTGATTAGTTGAATTGATAAAACTTGAAGGTATATACTATATTATTTACAATATCAGTTAAGTAAATTTGCACGACAACTACTGTATAAAAATTGATCATGTCAATAATATTAATGACATTTTATATGTTGAAATGAAAGGTAATAACGAATAAATTAAAATTTGAGTGTAAATTATGTTTTTTATACCTTCTAATTTTTTTCATACTAGTGGCATGTCAATTTCTAGTCTTCATTTTTAACAGGAAAAAAAATTCTCTTATGTTACTTTTAAGAAGAATTTTGAAGTTCAAAGAGAGATGAAATTTCTCAAAATCTAGAATCATAATCAAAACTTACCCTAAAGTTAAAAAAAAAAATATTCTTTATAATTTAAGTTTAGAAAATCTTATAAAGAATGTGGCAAGGCATGCTTGAATAATTATGAAATAATTGAATAAATCAACTGGGAGATGAGTGCAGCATGTTTTCAAAAGTTGGACAATACTCTTGTCCAATTCTACATAATTCAGTTCAGCAAAATGAATAAAATATTTCTAAAATAGTTAATATCCAGAAGCTTATCATTATATAATCTTTTAATTTGGTACAATATTATTGCATCTAACAAAAATTGATGTGCTATATTCTAAGTTTTTCAAAGATTGTGGAATTATTTTTCTTGATCATTGATTTCATTCATCGTAATAGATTCTTTCCTTCTATATTTTCTTCTTCTTGAGTGTAATCTCCCACCTATGGTCTTCTAATACGTTTTTTCAATACAAATTCAACTCTAAGAAACACCAAAACCATTTCAAAATGAAGCATTTTCTCATTTATCATTCTCATCCTCCAAGAGAATGAAGAACAATCTCATTCAGACACCCATCGGTATTACATCTACAAAAATTCTTTCTTTCAGTCTAAAAGAAAAATTTGCAGTTATGGCAAAGTTAACCAAGGACCTATCTTATCCTCTGATCTTTTCAAACACAATTCTGAGAGTCTGAGACCCACAAAATCTATTTTTTCAAGTCCCAACACACATGTAAAGCTATGTATTCAGTGTAACAAAAAAAGAAAAAGAAAAGGGTACTAAAAACAAAAATGCATGTAACTGTGCTGTGTGTGTATTGTTTTGTAACTTCTCAAGGTATCTATTATGAACATATGAGACCACACAAGTCGTTTATCCTCGACTGGGAGATATCAGTGAAAGGGTATACCTTGAAGTTGCCAGTAGACAAGCATGTCAATGTCAGTTCTTGATCGCTAACCATTGTCTGCATTAAAATGCATTTGGGTTTGAGATATGGAGATTGGAAGCAAAAGAATCTGACAATGCAGCTAGCAGATTGCATAAGATTTAGTGGACATACCAAGTCTGATTGAACATGTTTGTTTTGTTTTGTTTTTTGTTTTTTTGTTTTTTTTGTTTTTGTTTTTAACATGCTGTCCTAAACACAAGCTTCTATGCAATCAAAATGAAGATGAATGTATAGTCTAGTGTTATCTTTCTACTCAGAAATATAAAAGAGGGATTCATTACTTTTTACCTTGCTCTCAATGAAAAACTCTACAATAGTTAATAAGCTTGGTAGGTGGTCACTGGTTTATAATTCACGACATAAATGACATCTTATCTACAGCATGCTTCCACCACTAGGCCAATATTGGTGGTTGGTTGTTTTCTTCTCAGATGATTTTGCAATAAAAATAGCAGAGGGTGTGTTTATCAAATCTTCTCTGTTTTATATCAGTTTTCAAGTGTAGTAAACATAGAATAGATATGATACAGAATGCATACCGCACAAGAAAATGCCAAATCCTTGCAGTGCCATTTCTTGAATGGAACACAGTCGATATAACGACACCATATGCAATACTGGTTCAAGTCAAATTCAAAAATAACTCCAACTAGAGATCCAGAAAATCTGCATATGATGAAAGCTACACTCGTTAGATTTTAAGGTCAAAATGACAAGAAAAATTAACATCCCCCACCCCCACAGATTCACAAAACATATACAGTATTGTTAAGTTTCAGAGAACTCCACAAAGAACAAAGAGAAGAAGAGACGCGCTTCTCAGTATCGGTTTGTCCAGCTTCTGTTTCATTATCAAATTGAAATAATTCTTGAAACTATAACTCAAAGAGTATCCTTTAGTTTGAGCCTTTTCTTGTCTATGCTTCAGAGTGAACAAAATCATGAAACCGAGAAGTAAACCCGATACTAAGCCTCCAACATTTGCAAAATTGTCTATATAAGGTAGCAGACCAAGTCCGAAATTGATAGCGAAAACAACAAGAACTGATCCCAGAGCTAAAAACTGAGATAAAATAAAGTATAGAATAAGCAACTACACAATCAGATTACCTAGAAAGTAAAAACATTAGAAACGGGAACAGTGTGAGTGATATACTCTATCAGTGTAAAGTTTCCAGTTCCTCATTATCCCAGAAATCATAGCTCCAAGTAAACCAAATAGAGCTCCAGATGAACCAACTGACGGGCTGTTTTGAACAAAAAGTGCAGCCACCAAGGTGCCAGTATAACCAGAGAGTAGATAGATAATCCCAGTCCGTACTGCTCAAAAGAAGAAAGGGGAAAAGCCTAAAAACATTGTCCAAGTCCACTTGCTTCCAACTTTACTGAGCATGAAAAACACAAGAAACAGATAAATTTGAGGAAGGCCTACCTGGACCATACTCAAGTTCTAATTGAATCCCTACAAAGATTACGCTGCTAAGATTAATCACAAGGTGGATGAGTCCAGCATGCATACAAGGAAATGTAAACAAACGCCAAATTTGTCGATATTCTGTCAAGCTCTTTCGCCGAAGACCTCCCATCTTCTCTAGCCTGTAGCAGGGTAAGGGAAATATATCAATTGCCATTACACCGGTAAACAGAGTTAAAGACATTTTTGTTCCTTTAAACAAAAGCTTTTCCACTTAATTTGTTAGCACATCCAAACCATCGTCTTAGAATAAAGCAGTTTTTGGTTTTTAACAAGCATCAATTCAGTAAACTGTTGAGGTAACTTGTTCCAGGGATGGATATTTAGCAATTCTTCTTATTCATATTGGTTACAAACGTTGATTGAAAAGCAAAATAATGGCTGAGTTTCTAAATTTCAACGTTTTTAAACTTCAAATTGGACAATTCTCAAGAAATTTAAAGGCAAATAGCCTACTTCCATGAGGACAGAAACTAGCAGCCTTACAATAATTGGGGAAGAGTCCAGAATGAACAAAATCAACTACGATTACTTATCAAGCATCATAAAAGCAGACATCAATAAAGAACTACATCAATATATTCCGAGACTAAACTTCAGAAACGTTAATCCTCAGGAGGAAGGAATGTAACATATAAATGTCATTCTCTTCTCAATTCTTCATATCAGCAAATCGCAGGAGGAACAATCGACAGTAAAAGAATATAATTATAGTATTTACAATATATCAAATCCGAAAGTTAGGGCAATATTCGTTTACTTTCGCTTTGATTAACTGAAACTCCAGTAAAAAGAAACAAATATAAATTCTAAAACGGAGTGAATGAAGCACGAAGACGGAGACGACACAGGTATCACCTCTTGGCCTCCGAGAGCTGGATTTGAAGAACGGAATCTTCAATTCGTCCAAATTTTCTGAAAACTCAGTGGCGAAGGGCGGCGGAGGAGGAGGAGGTGGCCGCGGAGGCGGCGGGGGCTTACTTGGTATCTGCAACTTGAAATCAGAAGCGCCCGATGCCATTTCCGCCGTGTGGTGTCGAGTTGCTAGTGAGCAACTTTGAGGAGTGTGAATTGAGGGAAACGATTTAGGGTTACATTTACAGTTGAAGAAGATTTGTTGGAGAAGAGAAAAGAGGAGGAAGAAAAACAGTTGAGAATGGCGGGAAATCTGTTTTGCTGAATGAGACTACTCTACTAAACGAACAAACTTCACATATTAGGTGTTTTTGTATGATGATCTTAAAAAAATAATAAAAATAAGAATAAAAATTGATGAATTTTTTCAAAACCATTTGATAACGTTCCCATTTCTTGTTTTCTATTACTATTTTATATTAATGTTTAGCATTCTGTATGATCAGGGCTATGTGAACTTCACTTATTATGCGTTTTTTTTAATGTTCTCGTCACCAAGTTTTTATCTAGAGTTTTCTTTTCTTGGTCTTATTCTAGCTCACGTTTTTATTCTTGCTTTCATTATTGTTTACTTCTAGCTCACTGTCTCTCGCTCTTGCCACACATTGATTCGTTTGGTGTCTAAAAAAACTTCATCTGTTGCCATCAACCATCGTTCGATGCTAAAGGAAGAAGAAATAACTCTGCTTGTTGTCACCGTTATCGTTATTGGAGGCAGAATATAGGAAGGAGTATTGTCATTGTCAAAAACGGAATATAAAGAAGAAATCTAGAGAAAGAAGATAGGAGGAAGAAGACATAGTCCCATAATGAAGAATATTTAGAAAGAGAAATAGATCGAGAGTCAAAAAAGAAAAGAAGAAAAGGAAATATTAAAAAAATTTAAAAAGGGTTACAAAACTTTATTTTAAAAAACTAGGTAAAATAACATTTTGGTATGATATTGTATGATATTTTAGGTGAATCCATCAAATAATTCTCAAATATTGTTTTAAAACAAAGGAGAGAAGGATTTTAAAAAAATTCAATGAATCGGTTCAATTTTAATTGTGTAGTGTTAGTAGATAAAGTATGTATTATCATCTTTGAGGTCTAAAGGTTCAAATCTCTCAATTTTTTGTACGCAAAATATGATCATGAACTCTATTTTGGTCTCAATTTTTTTTTTTTAGGAATAATGATTCTTTTTAATTATTTTATCTTAGTCTTTTAATGTTCAAAGGTTTATTGTAGTTCATTAATTTTGAACTTTTTCTATTTTCATCCTTGAAATGTGGAACTTTTTTATATTATTATTATAGTTCTGAATTTGTATTAATAGGTTAACATTAATTTATATTAGACATATATAGGATTTGTTTAAAAAAAATGATTTATAGGTTAGGTAAGACTAAACACAAGTATCAAATGACCAACCTAAAATAACTTGACTAATTAAGTCATTTAACTCACTTCCATGTTGACTAAAAAAAAATGATTTATAGGTTAGGTAAGACTAAACACAAGTATCAAATGACCAACCTAAAATAACTTGACTAATTAAGTCATTTAACTCACTTCCATGTTGACTAAAAAAAAGTGTGAAATGGGAAGATATTAGATTAAAAAAAATTAAAGCAAAATATATTTTTGGTCCTTAGATTTCAAGATGTTACCTATTTAATCCTTAAATTTTGAATTTGATTTCAACATAGCCTCTAGTTTTCCAATGTTATAATTTTACTTTTGAGATTTAAGTTTGTTCCAATTTGATCCCTATGTTTCAAGATTTACACTTTTAACCTCAACTTTTATCTAAATACTCACTTTCCGTAAATCTTAAAACATAGGGACATTTTGCTATATTTGAAAATATTTCCAATAATTTTACCATTTAAAACAATTACCTAATAATGAAGGAGGAAATGTTATCAAATGTGACCTAAATTATACCATTCTAAGGGTCATAATTGAATAGTTAACACAAACAGCAAAAACAGAAAAGGCATCATCATCATGGATTGAAAAGCCAGGCTTTCATAAAGGTTATCTTTGATGTTATATCTCAATAAGGTTATTTTTGAAGGGGAAAGAAAAGAAAATAGATTGCCAGTGACTGCTGGTAAAGCCAAAAAAAAAGGTCCTATAAATCAACTCTTAAAATGGTAAGGATCAAAAACCTAGTTGAAAAAGAAAGTCTGAGAGATACATTTACATCATGGTGCTGTAATCAGACAATAAATCCAATTCTTTGAGATGAACCAAAAAATGGTGTTGAATGATCGATCAGTGTTCATCTACTCCAGCAGCAGTTGCAGGTTGTTGCTCGGCGTCGATTGTAGGGGAATTCTTCCTACCGGGACCTTTTGAAACCTTTACTCTTGCTGGTCTTAGAACCCGTTCACCGAGCATAAACCCGCGTCGTATTTCTTGAATAATGATCCCTTCCTTGATCTCCTGCGACTCCTCTCGAGCTACAGCTTCATGTAACTGTAACCAAAGAAGAAAAAAATTTACCCTCATCCTGGCAATCCTCTAGAAAAAATCCTCCCTACCTTTCAGACTAACAGTTTCAAATGATACACTTAACATGAATCACTTGCAAAGAACTTCAAGTAAATACAACGAGAAAACAAATATTCATTCTGTTCTAATCCCCTCCAGTAATAGTAAGAAAAATTAGCAAGCATGAAGACTATGCATCAAACAGACAAGTTTGTACATTGAAATGAAGGTATCTCATTTTAGTCAAAAGATTTAACTTACTGAGGGATCAAATGGCCTTCCTACTGTGGCAACGGCCGAGACACGCCAGCTCCTCAACGTCTCGACAAATTGCTTGTATATACCCTGATAGCTTACGTCAATCTTCTTCTCCTTGTCAGTTTGAGGAACAATTTGTTGTCTGGCTTTCTCAAAACTGTCAATCATTGGTAATAGGCTCTCAATAACCTCCTTTTGAGCATTATTCTTCACGGTATGTTGTTCCTTTTCTGATCTTTTCCTAAAATTATCAAAATCAGCTTGTAAGCGTATATATTTCTCTTTTCCAGATGTTATCTCCGTGGATATACTGGACACTTTCTGGGACAACCCATCTTTCTCCCTCCCAATTATTTTTATTCTTGCCTCAATTTCAGAAACAGTCTTCTGATCTCCATCGAGAAAAGCTTCTCGGTATACATCGATGAGGGTCTGCAAGCTATATCCATCAAACTGATATCCATCCTTTTCCATAGCTTTTCCATCATCCTCTTCTTCATTTACCTTTGTTTATTGGAGGAACCAACAACTACATTGAATAAGCGAATAAAGAAAAAGATAAAGTAGCTAACTTAATCAACCAGTAATGAAACAAGTATCTAAAAGGATCCTTCCTTAGGTGCATTGTAAAATCTAAAATGGTGAACTAAATACACAGAAAATTTTCAATTCAATCAGAGTGCTAACAAATTTTATCATTGAGTTGTTGTAACTTCAAAGCCTGATGAGAAAATTTATCCAAAAACTTCCTCAGACTTTCTCCATAACTTTCTTGATCCAATATCGAAGTCAGAGCAGCAAACCTCTCCAACAAACACAGAGAGAAATTTCAAGTTCCAGAAAATGGATTTAAGAATCCTACAGATAAAAGCAATTCATCTCAAACATTCGGCAATTCAAAAACAGCAAAACATCCACAAGGAAAAGACTAAAAAAACGATAGGACAGGGAAATGAAAGTAAGCATAAAATTTCACTGAAAATGATAAAAACAAGAATTGTAAGCAATCAAAACAACAAATAAAGGAGAGTTTAACGTACATTGGGAACAGAATCATGAGCAGAAAGATTCTAGGGTTTTAGAGGAAGAAGAAACGAAAGGAGTAGAAGGGCGAGGAGAAAAGAGAGTGTAATTTGAGAGAGCAAAAGCTGCCATTGACAACAGTTACGAATTGGAATGGAGCAGCGAATTTGGTACTCTTCTCCTTCCTCTTCTTTCTTCTTCTTTCTTCTATGAGTTTCTGGTAATTTCGTTTTAGTTGAGCCCTAGGTTTTCTCGGAGTTCCGACCCGACCCGAGTTCTTGGAGAAATTTTTCGAGGATAAAATGATTTTTTTTTTTTTGGAAATTTTAAATGGAAAAATTTTAAAAATATAAATAAAATTTTTAGATAGTTGTGATATTTATCGGTATGTTTTTTTTTACTATTCTCTGAAAATAATTTTGTAAAAATTTTTCATTTTAAATTTTAAAATTGATATTTTTGTACAGTTAAATAATACAAAATATTTTCTAATTTTTTATTTTTTTTTTTCAGGAGAATCGAATGTACTACAACTATATTCATAAAATTGAAAAATATATGTGAGATCATTTACAAAATATTCACACAAATTGGGAGAGTAATTGATATGTCAAAAAAAATGGATTAGTTTTAATGATATCTCTTTAAGTTAAAATTACATTAAAAAAAAAAAAAAAAAGAATTTATCACGTTTTTTTAATCATATGTTCATTCTCGTGATTTTTAAAACATGTTCTCTACTAGTAGATTCGAATGCTCATTTTCATGATTTATAAAATATGTTCTCGAGATTCTGTATATCGATTGTTACTCCCTGGCAAATTTTTAGTTTTTAGTTCTATTTTTTTTAATTAAAACTGATTTTATATGTTTAGTATATTCTCAAAAAACCAAATTCTACATCCTCCACTAAAAAAAAAATCTATATCCTAAATTTTCAAATTGATTAATTTAATGACAACAATTTAACAAAGAATCGTATATTTAACAACAAACAAAGTATAAAATTATGTAAACAGAAAAAATATTACTTGAAATAACCCAATATATATTTTATGACAATTATATGAGATATTACATTTTAAGTAATTATTTAAAAATATAAATTATCAACAAAAAAATATTTATTTATCAAACCCTATAATCTAATTTTCGTATTTAAAAGTTGAAATTTTGCAAACACTAATTTACTCCTAAAAACATAGTTGCGAACAACTACTTTAAAAACTACCGTAACCACAAACTAAATCTTAATCGTCTATATAGTTGTAATATATTTGTAAATAATACCATATGTACTTCCTAATTTTTACATGTTAGCTACTACGTCAATTCCAAAGTTGAAGAGTATTTTTATTTTTAGCACAATTTTCAAGTGTACGAGAGCACACTTGAAAACTACCCCCAAGTTTAGAGATATTTATATCATTTAGGCCTTGTTGAATAACAATTTATTTTTAATTTTATGTTTTTTTAAATTTATAATTGTTTTCTCTTAAAAGGTAGACGTTACTTTAACATTTATAAACTTAATTGTCAAAAATAAAATTGGCAAATTACAAAAGATACCCTAAGTATAGTGGTTGTAACAATTGCACTCAACATTCAATTGAAAAACTAAACCCTCAAACTTTTGAAAGTGTAAAAATAAACGCAACTAAGAATTTAAAAAATGAGCATAACTCAACAGATACCGAGCATATATTATCAACCTCTCAATTAACGATTACGACTTATTCGTGGAGCTTTCAAGACTACCAAAGTAGCTTCTTACTTGAAGAGTTCGTACTCTATTTCCAATCTCAGCACAAACTAATATGAGCATAGCATAGTTTGTCTTTGAATCATCACCCCTCATTGATATTCAAAAAAGAAAGAAAAGTCTCCACAAGAGATGCATTTGTAATTAGTTAGATGTCACCTCCACAAGAATGTAACCTATTCTATTAATTAATTAGTTTTGGAACATTAAGGCATTCATCAGCAACTCACACAAATTTAAATCTTAGATACATAGGTTCAATTAAATTACAAATTTGATCCCTATAGTTAAGAAGAAAGTTAGAATTTACCCTCTATAGTTTATAATTAAAATTTAGTCTTTATAGTTTGATAAAACCTGGACTATTTATGAAGGTTTTAGTGACTATTTATGAAATTTTATCAAATCATAAGGACTAAATCACAAGGACTAAATTATAACTTTTAAAATCATATGAACTAAATTCTAACTTTCTCCAAATCATAGGAACAAACCAGCAATTTAACCTATAGATTTATATGGTATAGAGTAAAGACATCATCGTGCATCATATAAAAAAAAAAAAAAAAAAAGAATAAAACAATCAAGAGAATTAGATTTTAACAAATCATGTCTCGACCATCCACAGTAGAAAAAGTATTAAAATAGTTCAACAATCTCCAAAGCATTGTCATGTCAACATTTAAAGAAAAATCAGCAACAAAATATCCAAATGTCAACAAAAATTCAAAGAGTCCAGACTTTTTGAGGTCAGACTAAACAAACTACCATGGAAAAACAATCAGCTACGGATGTTCACACTGTAGTCAGCTTCCTCCCCAGCTCAAGTACCTAGACAAAGAGGAGGAAAAAATAGTCAAACACCAAAAGAGAATAGATATAAATTGTCTTCTCATGCAGATCAAACATGATTTAAGTTTAAGAAATGAATGACAATCTAATTAAGTACCGATTGGTTTTTGGTTTTTCGTCTTTAAAAATTAAGTTTATTTCCTCTCACTTTCTTACAATGATTTGCATCAAGAGAGTTGTATTCTTAGCCAAATTCCAAAAATACAAAACAACTCTTTTTAGTTTTCAAATTTTAGCTTGGTTTATGAAAACATTATTTTTAAAAAAAATTGTAGAACGATGGTTACCAAACGGGACCTAAGTAAGAGTCTGATGAGTGTATATGAGAAATGGGAGAGGGGTAGTTACAAAAGAAAAATTGAAAGAACGAGATCCATTAAGAGACCATGATGCAAGGTTAAATCAAAAACCTTACTAACCCTTCTGCATTTATCATTAAAGATTCCATTGTTTCTTTTTAACCAAATAATAAATCATCACATGGCACTATTAAAATTTACCTAAACATTCATAATATTCAAACCTCTGCTCTCTTCATATTATTAGAAGAATAAACTTGTCTAAGTTGCGATTTGACAGGAACAAATAACTACAACCAGTCAGTCATAGAGTTTGGCATCCATTTGACAGAACTTAATGAAAGAGACATACAAGTTATAGAAAGAATGTGACTATGTTAGAATAAAACACTAGCATATTCAACATCACCCTACATACTTCAACCTATTCATAAAGTAACTCCTTTATTTTTACAATCAGAGACACCAACATTTCATTATCCACATGCCAAAATATATAGGATAGGAAACATGCGTACCTGTACAGCTGCTTCTACGCAAGACAAAGATGTTACTACTATTTACTATGAAAAAACTTTGGACTCCCGAGGCTCCCACTCTAACACACTACAAGAAAAGGTGTACTGATCAAAGAACATCAAAGGGACTGCTTACGCGTCTTCTCACCATCATCATTGTTAGCACCACTGTCATGTCCATTTTGAACAGGCTGATTCGTATAGATGACTTGACCAAACAATTGAAATGAATTTACACCAGCTTTAGTTGAGTTGCAGGTCTGGTTCTCAGCCGTACCTGTGGCAAAGGAAAGAACACTAGCCTGACTATCAGGCGATAAGGTATCCGAATGCACACTACGATAAGGTATCCGAATGCACACTACCAATTTGTAGGTCAGTAGACACCGTTTGTGTCTTTGGCGCTGCATTCAGTTTGCACATGGAATTTTCATCACATGGTGGTGGAGTAGTTTCATTATATGGATTGAATAACCCAGATTCACCGAAAAAATTTTGCCTGGCTCCCTGCATGCCAGCAGGAAAAGAGTTAAAACTCAACAATGATTGGTTAAATTGCCCCATTGTTGAATCGCCAAATCTCATCATAGGTGAAAACAGATCTGCTTCACCATTCACCATCCCAGATTTCTGAGGACCTCTAAATTTCTTTGCTGGGTGAAGAGGAGGGGGTATTGGAGGAGGGGGTGTAGCAAGTTCAACTTCCCAAGGGCTCACATACTTAGCACTCCGCAGAGCATCAGTTTCTTCCCATGTAACCTAAGACAAAAAATGAAATAACATAACAATGATAATAATGATAATAAATGCTGGTAAAGACAAAAACCATAGTCATCTGATTAAATCAACAAATCCCATTTCCATTCTCTTATTGTTTACTAAATCAATTGTTTAAGACCTGTCTCAACCACCAAAGCCGTGATATATATATATAACCCAACAGAGCTACACATTTACTTCCAAGAGCATTTTGTCAGATCAACCATCCTAATACAACACACCTAGCAACCGGAACAAACTCCACATAATCCAACACCAAAAAATCCAGACACTATACACGATACATGTTCAACAATGAGGGAGTAATTGAAAAATACTCAAATCCAGTTCTCTGTCTTAAAATTAAAATAAAATTACAGACTCTTAATAAGAAAACATATACGATTAAAAAAATGTCAGCATCTTTCAAAGGGTGGAACCAATAAACCATCAAGAATGAAATTATCTACAGTGAGCAACTCCAACACATCTTTAGTATCTTGTGTTCTTTCCTCTCCCTCGATAAGAAACAGAGAATTTAATATATCCTAAAAATAGATTGATCCCATCCAATTTCTCATCACTGATTGTCATGTTGAGTTTGAAAACATAAACTAAAGCTAGATACAAACAAAACGATCAACAGACTCAGACAATCAAATGAAGCAAAATTCATGTATCAAAGGAAAGAAAAAAAAAAAACATTCGAAGTTAGATATGATAGCTAGCTCCTACACATGTGGAATTAGAGACATGGGTTAACAAAGGAAAGGTTTACCTCAAGCATACGCCATGGAGAACCCTTCCAAGGCCCGTGGGCAGGAACAGATGCTGAGGTTACAGTCCCTTGATACCATTGCGTCTTCAAAGAATCCTCCGTCTCTAAAGGCATTTTCACTCTTATTCCAGAATACCACTGATAATTCATCGACTTGTTCACTTTCTCAGCAGGAACAACAAACTCGGAAAAACCAGCCCTAGGATAATAAACCACCTCGAATGGCTTAAATTGAGCGGCCAATTCCGCAGCGTTAGCAACCGCCTCGGCCGGCACCTTCCCAATAGTACTCCGGGAGAAATTATCACTTCCTCCATCTCCAGAACGTTTCTCCTCTACACTGTACCTTCCTCCTCCACCAATCTGGCTAATCCATCTGCTGCAATCACCACCTATAATAGCCCGTGTGCTTGTGACGCGACGAATGCCAACAAACATATCCCCACTGGAATTCCTCGCGAAAATGACGGCATCACCCGCAACCAACTTCTTATGATTCACAAACTTACTCCACCCAGTAGTGAGCAAATGCCGCCTCGGCGTCCCACGGTAAATGTGACGAAAATTCCAAACAACTCCATGAACATCAGTAATCGACAAAGTCTGCACCGGCGGTTCAACCTGAGCATTCAACGGAGGAAAAATAGAATCGGCACAATACCGCGGCACAGAAAATCCACCGCCATTATTAGCATCAGAAGACGTGAGAATCTTAGCAAACTTCTCAATCCTATTCATCTTCCCACTACCATCATCAGAACAACCAAATTCAGAAACTACTTCAGACCCACTTCTCAGGACCGAATTGGATTAAGATTCAACTTAAGGCGGACCTCATCAGAAAGAGAATCGGCACTATAATCAGCAGCAGTAACGATACATTTAGTAGTAGGGTTAGAAAGAACAGACCGAGAAAGTGTCGGAACGTAAGTAGCTTGTTCGACATGTCCTTGAACGAAATAGTAAACCTCAGAACCGACAGTGTGGATATGGGCAGAATTTCCGGCAAAAGCACGCCAAAGATTCGGGTCCATCATGCCGGAAAAGGACCGGCGGTGATCGAACAGCAGAAAGAACAAGATTGTGAGAGAGATATTTGGGAAGAACTGTGACTGTGTCTTCATCTTCATCTTCCTCTCTCTCTCTAAAAGATCATAGACATTTTGAAGAGAGAGAGTGGCGTATTGGGTCGGAGAAACAGGAATCGGCAAGGAGAGAAGAACAGACTTACGTAACGGAAAGCCTCGAAAATCGGGGGGACTTTTACGTTTTACCCCCGACAGTCTAACTGAAAATCTGATTTTTGTTAACACTCTTGCTTTATTCCTTCGTTTTCTTTTTCTTTTTCTTTTTTTCTCTTTAATTACGAATTTAGTTAATTTTGAAATTTGTCTTTTTTTTTTTCCCTAAATTTATAAAAAATTGTAAATCTAGTCCTTGAACTTTGATTTTTAGTTAAAATATCATTTTAGTTTGTATATTCTAGATTTCATTATGTTTTAGTATTTGTTTCTTCAAATAATTTTATTGTATTTTCTATACATCTTAAAAATAGTCACGTTTATTAGTTTATTGTTGATATTTTTTTAAAAAAAGAATAGTTTGATTAGCATTCACTTTATAAAATTGGGAAATATATTTAAGAGTGTGTTTGTTTGAAAATTATATCAACTCTGAAAAACGATATTTAAAATTTATTGGAAGTAACTAAATTTGGACAATAAATAAATTTGAGCTTTTGTTTTAGTATTAAATTTGAGTAATTGAAAGTATATAAGCTAAATTAGAATGGAACCAAAAGTACTAGAACTAAAAGTGTTATTTTAACTAATTTTGTTTTTTAAAAAAAAAAAACAAATTTATGGATATACATAATTAAAATTTTATGGTTTAATTAGACATTAAATTTAAATTTATAACTAAAAATTCAATTATTTTTTTAAACTTTGAATTCTAAAGCTTCATTAGAAACACAAATGAAATCCAAATTTATTTGACAAAATTTGAAATTTAAGAACTAAAATAAACACAAATATGACCAAATTTGTCACTCAAATGTTAGATTCACTCGCAGATTCAAAATCTTTAAATAATTAATATTGATTTAGGATAACATATTGGCTTTCTTTCAAGAGTAAAGTAATAAAATAAAGAATAACTATTCACATTAAATTGAGATTTGTGAGTGTACTTTCAAAACGATAAAATATTTAGATGAAGATTGGTATTTAAAAAAATAAATTGGTTTTATCTAAAAAATTATTAAGAAGAAGAAAAAAAAATTAACCTAAGTCCTTCCCCATATTTTAGAGTTGCACCGTGGTTATCCTTCGACTTCGTGGTTGGGGTGTGCGAGGGGCTTGCCTCATTTCATATTTTGCTAGTGTTGGTCCATGCCGTGCATTTCTCTTAGCCATTGGCTTGAGACAGGGCATGCGTAGATATTTTGTGAGTTTGAGGTCGAATATGCTAGCTTGAGCCACAACCCAATGTTTTGACAAAATATGGACTATTTATGAAGATTTTGTAATTAGAATAGGGAATATTTGTGAAGATTTTATCAAATTATAGGGATTATTTATGAGATTTTATCAAATCATAAGGACTAAATTCTAACTTTCTCCAAACCATAAGGACTAAATTTGCAATTTAATCTAAAAATTATTTAATTTTCTTGAGATTTTTCTAAGAGACTAACTTGTTACCAATTTTAAGGAATAGAGACTAAATTATTGGAGATTCAACTATTACTCATTGAAAAGTAGACTATATAAACAAACTAGATTTCATCAAATAAATTGTAATACAATTGTGTAGGAAGTTTAGAGTAGCCAAAGTGAGTTGAATTGACATGATCTCTAATCCCTAAAGTTGAGAGCTTTGATCCCTCATCCTCTTGGTTGTTGTACTGGAAAATTAATACAATTATATTTCATTAAAATTCAATTACTATAATAATAGTCATGGCTAAAATATCATTTTGGTTCCTATACTTTGAAATTGTCCAATTTAGTCCTATAATTTCAATAAATCTTAAATTTAGTCTCAATGTACTTTGAAATTTGTTCAATTTTAGTCCCTATAATTTCAATAAATCTTAAATTTAGTCCTCAATGCTAGTTTATTGTTGATTTTTTTTTAAAAAAAAAAAAAAAAAAATTGTTATCTATAGAATTTTTACTATGAATTTTGAAAATATGTGAATATTTTATTTTCTAACATGGTAATAATTATTATTATTTTATCAATTTCGTTAAAAATTAACTTTGAGATACTAAATTTAAGATTTATTAGAAGTATGGAAACTAAAATTGAACAATTGTAAGTATATAAATTAAAATTGAAAAATCTTCGAACTATCTGAACTAAAATGATATTTGAACGTTAATAGTTTTATTAAGATAATTCGTATTTATATTAGAAAAAATAGTTCTTTTTTAAATAGGAAAGAAAAGATAATTCGTATTTAAATAATTGATGTACTTTTAAAACGGTTAGATATTAACTATAGATACGGATTAAATATTGGAAAAATACGTTCAACTTCTATTTTTTTATTGGTTTTTTTAAATATTTTAATTTGATTCAAATGCAATATCGTGATCGATTTTTCAGAGTTTTAAAAAAAATTTGTTTTGGCTTACAAATTTTTTATTCATAATCATGTCAGTCTAATTTTTTTTTATTATAGTTAATCATTCAATAAAGAATCTGAATGGTTGTGTATAACTTCAAATATTTGTGTACAATAATTTGTATTAAATTCTGGTTCATTAGTCTTAACACAATTAACTAAATTTTTGTACTAAGAATAATAAAAAATAAAATATTATTTTGATCCCTATAATGTTGAAGCTGGTTTAATTTTAGTTTTTATATTTTTAATTATGAAATTTTAGTCACTATCCTTTTAATAAATATAAAATTTAGTCACTGAAAATTAATTTTTATCGAAATTGACTAAATACTAATGATAACTTTCATACAATAAAACATATGTGAATATGTTTTAAAAAAAGAGAGTGAAAATGTAAATTAATAACAATTTTGAAAAAAAATCAACCCCAGACAAATAGTATGAACTAAATTTAAAATTTTTTAAAAATACAGAAGCTAAACAAAATATTAACGTTTAATGACCCTTCTTTTTGGTTAAGAATGGCCAAAATGATCCAAAAAGAAAAAGTTAATAGCTGTTGAAAATTGTTTTTGAAAATCGAAGATATAGTTTTGTTTTTAATATAGAGATATATCTAAATAAATAATTAATCATTTCATTTGTAGTTAATATTTATTTTTTTGATATTTATGTTAGAGATAAAAAAAGAATTAACTAACAAAATAAAAATTAAAAAAAAAATCTCTGATTGTGTTAAATCTATTTCTAACCAATATTTTGTAATGGTTTGCATCTTTATAAGTACAAGAGCTGAATTTTTAGTCAAATTTTAAAAACAAACACAAATTCTTAAAAACTACTTATAGTTTTCAAATTTTGACTTCGTTTTTTAAAATATTGATAAAAATAAATAAATAACAAAACCAGAAGTTTAAAGGTAAAAGAATGGTTACAGGCTTAATTTTCAAAACTACAAATAAAAATTCAAATGGTTACCAAATGGGATTTACGTGACAATATATAGAATACACTCTAAAAACTACTATACCTATTGTTTTTTTTATATATATATATATTTTTTTACAATATATGAGGGTGGCAAAATCAAATCTTAAATCTCGAGATTAATAGTATGAGTTCATGTCAGTCAAGCTAGGTTCACGTCGACTATTTTTATATTGCTCTATTAGAAACAAACTATAATATCATTAAATTCAACATATTATTTAATTTTAAATACTAAATGAAACTTGCCTATAAATTTCAATTTTTTTCCTTCCTAGCTACTACGCTTGTTTAATTGTTTGACATTTCTTTCCAATCATTTTTTGATATTCCTTTTATATCTTTTCATTCACCTAGAAAATAATAACGATGATAATTAAAAATAAAAATAAATAAAAATCTATGCTTTTTTTTTTGTTTTTAATATTGTCAAATTTCGCTAATTATTTCCTTACTTTGGCACTACACTTGTTTAGTTGTTTGACATTATTTTTCAATCATTCGACAACATTAAAGAGTTCAATGGTAACATTCTTGTTTTTTCTTTTTTAAGAATTAGTAATATAAATATGTTTATAATTTTGTTTCTTGTTTCTTGAAAACCAAATGTGTTTGATAACCGTGTTTTTTTTTATTGAAATAAATTTTATTGTCTTAAAATCTAATTTATTACAATGTTGTTTAAATTTGAGTTGCAATGTCATCTTTCACTTCAATCAATTCATGTTAAATGATATTGACTTACATGAGTTTGTCTAAATTAAACTAGTTTGTAGAGTGTAATTAATTTATTACACAATATTTTGTTTGCGTGCTCCCATTTATTTAATTCAATAATAAACTTTATTTTTATTTTTTTTCCTTAAAAAAATGCATGCATTTCTTATTATTAAAGTCAACCATACACACAAATAAAATATATAAAAGGGAAATAAGAAAATTATTTTCTTTGAAAATTGATGGTAGACATGAATGTCTCGTTAATTAATTTATTTAAATAGAAAAATTTTAAATCCTAACAAAATTTAGCAAAAATAATATAAATTTAAAAGCTAAATGATAACAAGACTCGTTAGTGAAAAAAATTTAAGGAAAAGAAGGAAAAAAAGTTTTGAAGATATAATAATTGGAGTCTCAAATAACAAAACTTACTTCATCTAAGAAGATATGAACAAATATCAAACTATGAAGATCCAAACTATTTAGGGCATTTTTAGCGAGATTCTAAAATGATTAAAATTATTTTTAAAATTATTTAGAAACATGCTTTTAATTATTTAAAATCAAATTTTTTATTATATGAAAATTATATTTAAAAGTGTAAAATTAAAATAATTTATTAGGAACATGACAAAAATGATTTTAACAATCACTTCCAACATGGTCTTACCCTTACACAAAAAAACGCAAGTTACTTCGTCAATTTTCATGAGCGAAGAGACTCATAGAATGGCAAAGGCAAATAGAGCTTTTGTACATTTTCGTTAATCCATGAAAAGGATCTATATAGACACATAGGCCGATGGATCCATACATCTCGATCGGAAAAGAATCAATAGAAAAAGAAAGAATCGGAATTGATCGATATATTTCTCGAAACAAACGAAAAGGAAACGAAAGACTAAACATAAATCATGGATCAACTAAGCCAAGCCCTCTCGGAGACTTGCTTAAGAATAAGAAAGAGGAATCTCATGTAAATACCATGGAATAAGGTTTGATCCTATTCATGGGGATTCCGTAAATATTCCATTTCAAAAAGAGAAAGTTCGAAACAAGTGAGATTTTTTTTCATGAGCTAATAAGAACTAACAAAATATCCATAAAATGATGTTCACATCGACTATTTTAATCCTCGTGGTTCATAAAACTTCTCAGCTAAATAATTTTTTTAAGGCTATATAACCCTTGTCAAAAATATTTTTTAACTTTAAAAAATTCTTTTTGAAAGTTGATGAAAACCATTAATATTTCATTTAAAAAATACCTTTAATTTTTTTTAACAATTTAAAGATATTTATAAAACTTTTGAAAGTTTAATATATTTTATAAATAAAACATTAACAATTTTCATCCATATTTTTTAACTTTTTTTTTTAGAAATTTCAAAGTATTATTAAAAAATTTGAAATTCAAATGTATTTTTAACATAAAATATAAAATTTAGGAGTATGATGTATAATTTAACTTCTTTTTTCTATAATTAGGAGAATTAAGAGCTAGAGCTTTAAAAAAAAACCCGCATATTAAAAACATTTTCATATTTTACTACAAAAATAATTTTAATCACTCCCAAATGTGTAAAAAAAAAAAAACTATATATATAAAAGGAAACAGACTTTTTGAGTGGTGTAGAGCTCCACAGATTATTCACCACACTTTAGCTGCGGCTACCGCCTCAAAGTAGTACTAGCATGGGACAACAATTTTTTTTAATTACAAGCTTTATTATCTTTTAATCTTTAAATCTTTTATTCAAAATTTAAAATCCATACTCCCGCTAAATTTAACAAAGTTTATAAGCTTATCAATGAGTTCATGAAGGTGAGAAAGAACTGTAACAGTGTTTTCTGTAAATGGAAGAGATATATAGAAACGGCAGAGCAGGTCTTAAGAAGCGTTTTTAATAAAAAAAAAAAGCTCAACAAAGCAAAGTCTAAAGAAGTACAAGAACACAAATATCATTGTTCAAAGACACAGCTTCATAACCAAACACCAACAGAACAAGGAACTATGAGAAGACCGGACGACACAGAGCGCCAACACCATAGGAACAAACGATTTTCCCCTTATTCCAGACAACAACGTAACTTGCTCACAACTGCTAAACAAAAAACCTACGACAGTAAAATAAAAACCAACGCTTAGGCAGAGATACCACTATAAAAAGTGCAGTAAAAATCTTACTCGTCTTCTGTCTCCGACTCGGCATTCTGGAGCCATTCGATGAAGGGCTTTACATACTTCCAGATTTGAGAGCTTTTGTTAGCACCAGCCACACCCTGTTGGTACCACTCTAGTACGAATTCCTCCTCTATTACATCGCTGTCGTATAACGATTTCAGGACTAGAGCAACCTCCTTACCTGCCTCTGGACTTGTGTTGAGACAGAAAGATTCGATGGCGCGCAAAAGAATTATCTGTGATCCTTCCTGAGCGGCAGCTGCAGCCAGGAACTTCTTCTTTTTCATTACCTCCTTTGAGAAGCCTTTACCGACACCATCGAATAAAGCCTCAACCAAGGCATTCACAATCTCTTGGCGAGTTCCGAAAAGTGATTCCAAGAATGATTTGAGATCAGCTGCGGAGGAACCTTTCTTCAAATAATCTTTGATCTCTTGAACGAGGGCACCATGGGTAGAAACTCCATTCCCATTCTTGTTTCCATTGACTGCAGACTTCTCGTGCTCAGGGTGCTGAGGGGACTTCTTTAACGACTTGTTCTCTTCAGTAGTAGAGAGCATGACCATATCAGCAGTGACAGCGCTCAACTGCTCCTGAATACGCTGCTTGGCTGCCTCTAAAGAAGTGTCTGTTTGCCACTGCACATCGTCGTCGTCATCGTCATCAGCTGCTTGGTTATTATCACCAGCATGGCTACGAGTTGGAGAATGATCCTCATCTGAGCCATTATTCTTTTTCTTGCTTGGAACTTTGGTTACAGCATCCTTTGTAGTACTTGTGCTTTTCTTCTTGAGCGAATCCTTCTTTATTTTCTTCTGCTCCTCGTCAGCAGCCTCACCCTCCTTAAGTCGTTCCTTCTCAGCCCTCCTCATTGCTTTCTTGTCTTTTGATCCCTTCTTCTGTTCGGGAGGATTCTTGAGAATAAACGTTGTGAGTTTATCTCTCATGTCAACATCAGATATGAATCCACAGGCAGCACATTTCATAGTGATCATCTGCGTCTTCGTGATGATTATCTCAGTCTCAGGGTTTCCACATCCATAGCATTGAACATATTTCTTGATGAAGTTTTCGAGAAGACCAGCCAGCTTTGCTGTCTCATGAGCACCATTTACAAGAGAAGTCCCGGTTTTCTCATCGAACTTGGATTGCGCACCAAGCTCACATCCGAAGTACTTGGTAGTGTAAGAGGCAGGTCTGCCCAAGGCTTTTGCAATTTCCACCATGTTAACTACATTAGTCTTGATGCCATTACCTCTACCTTCAATTTTAGTAACCATCTTAGGCATCTTATACCTATAGAAGGCATCATCACGGTTTGAGGCACCAATATTCTGCAACGCCATGTTGTTAATACACAAAAATACTGCAGTTCTGGTTAGAAAAGATAGGTAGCAGCCGTAGCAGTATCTTCAAAAGGTCCAAACGCTCTTTGAGCAGCTGGGAAAGGCCGCATAAAATGGAAACCAAGATCACGTGCTTTTCTATGAACTCCGAGCAACTCAAGATGCATGCAGCCAATAGTCTCAGCACAACTGATCTTTTTCCTAGACGTAGGACAATACTCTCCAAGCAATCCAATCGATGACAAAAAGAGAGAGGCCCGTTCAGACATAAAAGGAGTTTCAAACTTAACGCCCTCCACTTTGAACTACAGAACAGCAGACCAAATGGCCAACTTCCTGAGGATTAAGAACGAGTAATAAGCACGATTTCCCTATGACCAAGGTCGAACAGAACCATATTATAAAGAGATGAGAAAAAAATGCCATTGGGAAATAAAGATCTAGAATAATGTTCAATCAGCAATCAGAACTTAAACTCGTTCACAGTCAATATAAACACCATCATTCAAGTGCAAGCTAACGTGCACAAATATCTATTTATAATCTCAATGGACTAATTTCAAATTCCAGCTAAGAACACATAAAATATTGACCGGCAATTATCATTAAATAGAGCGAGTTCTGGAAGAGAAAAAAAAATCTTACAATCAGAGAAAATGAAAGACGATCTAAGTTGAAACTTCATTCACGATTTAACACACATCTTAGTATAAACGCACGACAGTCCATTATACCGTCTATACTCTTATCATTTACAACTAGAAAATTAATAATCGAACGCTTTAAAGTGACGAGAAAAAAAAAAGAAACAAAATATACAATTAATCAGAAATGGATACAACGAATATTCCAGACCTAATTGAAATACTGGATGAAAATAATTATAAAATCGAATTCACAGATAAGATTCAATCATCATTCTCATCAGCTTTACATGAATATAACAAAATCTAAAGCTTCGATCATATTGTTCATTCCAATCATGGATGCAATTAAGAAAAAACATACCAGACAAAGAAGTAAATCTACAGATCTGAACGACACGGCAAGAAACTTAAAAAAATCCATCAGAAAGCAATAATCGGAGTACCGATCGTGAAGATTTCATTAAATCAAAGACGTTAGAGACAAAAGAATCGTCGATAACTTATAATCGATTAGAACAATAACAAAAATAACAAATTGAAAGCAAGAGTTGAAAATCTAAGGACGGTAAAGCAACAAGAAACGATGATGAAGTTAGATTAAACAAGAAAACAAAGAAAATTCTTGCCTTACAGTGGTGGATGGTCGTGATACGAGAAAAAACTGATCCTGAAAGCTTTGGCTCTTGTTTTCGCGGTGATGAAGAAGCCGATGGGATTTTGATGGGTAGAAGGGAGGGGCTTATATACACGCTCAAAGGAATGGTAGAAAGAAAACCCTACACGTCACCAATTAGGGCAAACTTTTGAAAAAAACAATTTTAAAATTAAAAAATATATTTGCCCTTAACCGAACTGAGGGGTAATTAATCGCCTGGAAGTTGCGTTATATTTACGAATTTGTCCTTCCCAGTGGCCATTGCTATCGACGTTTCTCGATTCTTGAATATTTTGACACAAAAGCGAGTCACGACATAAATTTGAAAAATATGCTTTTGTCCAATATGGTAATTGTACCAAAAATCTGAGGGTAGAGATGGAAATGTGAAAGTATCGGCGGAATTGTTGTAATTGTAATTAAGGTATGACTTAAATTAAAAGGCGAAGCACCCATTTTTGAGAAGTTACCTGAAAAAAAATCAAGGCTAAATTTTATTTTTTGTCCGAAAAAAATCGAGGTTAAATTTTTTTTTTAGTGTAATAATTTCGTCCAAATTTTTTGATTTATAACGATTTAATTTTTACTTTTAATTTATTTAATAATTAAGTTCTTAAATTTTGATCAATAATTATTTAGTCTTTATATTTTAATTTTTTTTAACAATTTAATTCATGAACTTTAATTTGTAATGATTTAATTTGTGTGACAATTTAGTTTATATACTTTAAAATTTATAACAATTTAGTCATTAACGTGAAAATTATTTTAAAATTTAATTGAATTTCTTACGTAAGTAGGTCAATAAACTAGTTAAAGACTCAATATGTTTATTATTTATAGAGTATAAATTATTATATAATAAAATTCGAGATTTAATTTTGATGTAGTTTTTAACGACAATGATTGTATTGTTACAAATTGAAAATACAAAAACTAAAGCCATGTTTGGTAACAATTTCTTTTTTTGTTTTTTAAAATTAAGTCTATTTCATTCTCATTTTTTACATTGATTTGCATCTATCTTAAGTACAATAGTTGAATTCTATGCTAAATTCAAAAACAAGTTTTTAAAAGCTATTTTTTTTAGTTTTTAAATTGTAACTTAGTTTTTTAAACCATTGATAAAAAGTATATAACAAATGAATAAATTTGAAGGTAGAAGTAGTATCTATAGGCTTAATTTTAAAAAACCAAATGATTACAAAACGTAGCCTTATTATTGCATAGTATAAGAATTAAATTGTTACACAATTAAAAGTACATAAACGAAATCGTTACAAATCAAAGTTCATTGATCAAAGTGATTTTTAACCAAAAATCTATTTATACCTATATGGTCTCATTATTTAAAATTATAAATTGATAATTATATTAATGTGAACTCTAAACTTTCTTTACTAAATTAACTTAAACCATTAATATTTTATTTTAAGATTGACTCCCCGAAAATTTTTGGGGGGTGTAAATTGATTTTTTACTCAAAATTTTAGTTTATTTTTTTATTTTTAATTTTAATTTTATAGCTGATGAATGTTAGAATTAGTGTATTTATCCATAATGTATTATGAATTAACAAAATTTTAAAAGATAAAAACAATGTATCTAAGATGAGAAGTTACTTTTCATCTCTAACAATTCTAATTTTTTTTTTTTTTTAAAAAAAGAAAGTTATAAAAATTGTTAGAAATATTGATTTTCTTATTTTAAATGGAGTTTGTCATCAACCAATTTCAATCTTTTCTGACAATTATGAACTTATTTTTCAAATGTTAATAGTTAATTAATTAAATTATTTATAAAAAAAACAATGTGAGTTTGATTCTTAAAAATTTGTGAGAGTGAGACTCAAATATATACTTAGCTATATATCTTTTTTTTAATGTAGTTATATATACATATATATTAACATTTTTAAAGATAAAAAAATAAAAATCCAAGTTGCCTATCTAAGTCAATAGATAAGACACGTGCATTTACTATAATAAAAATATGTGAGATCGAACTTTATTCTTATTGATGGTATTTGTCAAAAGAGAGGAATGAGAATAAAACGTATTTCGATAATCATATTCCAATTCTTGTTTTTGTATAAATTTGTAATCATTCTCGTTTCTTATTTTCACCAGTCTCATATTTTTTTTAATGTATACTTCACAACATCCGGCTATTTTTTCTACTTTAACCTTCATTTTTTCTAATTGTATTTCTTTCGTTTCTCCAAACTTTCTACTATCATTTTGAATATCAAAAACTCTATCTATTTATTTTTATTTATAATATCGGTTAGTACTAACTTTATTAGTTACAGTTAGTTGGTACAAATGATGGCAATGAAAAATATAAACAAATTCTATTAATTAGAGAAAATTTTAGATTTCATAACATGAGAATTCAAAATGATAGGATGACTTGGTCGGTAAAAATCCTAATTGCTCGTAAATCAATGCAAAGAAGAACATCACTCCACACTAAAAACCATACTTCAAAAGATAGAGAACTCATACAAGATCGTAATTAAAACTTGAGAAATAGGGTTCGTACAAGCGTTTTTAAAAATAGCTCTGGCTATAATTACATGAAAATTTTTCTTTCTCCATTTAAACTACATACCCAGGTTATTTTAACTAAAAGTACTCTCACTCTCGCCCTCATTTGATCAACTCCATTTTAGACAAGTGGAATTTTAAATAATTACTAATTTGTTTTATTTTTTAAATTACACTTTGTTTTAATTTACTTTAAATATTAAAATGTTTTTTTAAAAAAAAAACATTGACATTTTAATTTTGTAGCATATTCTTTAGTTATATAAAATGATATTTTTCATCTCTTTTCATTCCAAAGGTAAGTAAACAAAATCAGATACACAACATAAAGAAAAGTATTATTCTCATTGCAATTTCAAGACTCATTCTCATTTTTTATTCCTTATTGTTAGCAAAAAAAAAAAAAATCAAATTAATTATTATCTTAAAAATGGATGGTTTATTTAATTAAAAAAACTTCAATCACACAATGCTAGTGTACAATTTATTTTTAAAAATTTTAAATTATTTTATAAAATAGGATATTATTGTACCAAATGCACACCAAATTACAAAATTTATGGTTTTTAATACATTATTAAATTCATGTCAATTAAAATTAATGACGAAATCACAAATTATTAAATTTGAGACTAATTACAAATTGAAATGGAAGACAAGATCTTGGCGAATTCCAACGATGTCATGAGTCATCGTTCATTCGAATAAATTAGTTTGGTCTAATTGGGCCATGATATTTGAGCATAGGTTCGATTGAATTCAAGAATAGTCTCTTTTAGCTTAAAGGTCAATCAAGCATAAAATCTAATCGATCAGCCTAAGAATCATCCAAACTCAAGCTCACGTTGCTTCATGAAAACGTTATAAATAGATGAGTAATTCTTCATTTTTTTTTATTTTAGAAACTCTACGAAAAATAAATAAAAAGAATTCAAAATAAACAGATTAAAAGACTCTCCAAGTTCTTGAGAATCTAACACTCCTTAAAAAAAAAAAACGACAAATAAATTAATACAAAATCAAGTTTATTCAACGTATTAATTTTGTTTGTTGAAATTGCATGTGAACACTATTTGATTCATACAATTACCATTCATTAAATTGGCTAGAGAAGAAACTGGCCAATTGGGAAAAACTATATATATATAAAAAAGCATGTTAAAAAATCTTCTTAATACAAAAAGATATATGAGATTATTTGCTTAAAAAATAATAAAAGAAGATATATGAGATTAGAATATTTGATTGATACAACTACATTAACATTAACATATGTAGCTTCAGATCAAGGTAACCGATTGGTTCAATTAGACGGAAATTTTATTAATTGTAATTATTGAAATATATAAAGTATTTTTAAAGGAAAGTGAAATAAATGGAGTATTTTTATTAGGAACTAAAAATTCTGCAAATTTTATTCAATAGTTAAAAAAATACCAGTGATCTCTCAATGTTCGTAAAATAATAATTTAGTTCTTATATTTTCAAATTTATAACATTTTAATTTTTGAAATTTAATAATTAACAATGTCGAAGATTCTACATTAAAAAAATCAAGGACCTCACACTCCTAATAAGATAGATGGATTACTCATTTCATAGCCAATTAGTTTTGAGATGAAATTTCATACTATCGGATATGGTATCAGAGCCATAGTATTAAATTTCTATCAATATGTCGATATTTCCACGTTTCCATGGGTTGATATCGATACGAGAGGTGAATTGATATTTCTATTATATCGTAAAAAAATACACAAAACAGAAATGTCACTAATATAAACATAATATAATATAACAGTTTACTTATTTGAAAATTATAAAATGTTTATTTACTAATTTAATTTAATTTGTTAAATTTTTTTATTTTTATAATTTTTTCAGAAATATTTATTGAAATTGATATTCTACCGATATTTTCATCTAAATTTTCGTAAAATTAAGACCTCGATATTTCTATCAACATCAATATTTTAAACCTTGATCAGAGCTCATAAAATCTAAATAGGTATTCGGTCCAATAAGATAAAATTGGGATCAGATTAAGGATGGTGAACCCAAAATAATTTAAATAGTTTGACTCATTTTTCTATATTTGAAATATATATTTTTTTTATATATTTTTATAAAAAAAAAAAGCATATTTGTTTAGAGAAGATGTAGAATACACATAATACTAACGAAAATAACACAGACATAATTGCCAATCAACAATATTCTATTAATTTATTTAAAGTATAGAAAAATATGTGTTTACCAATAATTGTTTTAAATTTCTGTCATTTTCTCAATTAGTCTAAGAGGGAAAGTAATCCCACAGCCACAAGAAAAATCAATTTCTCTGTTCAAAATTCAAACAAAACGTCCACCACGAGAGAGCTCATGACTAGATTGTTATTGAATTTGTCACTATTTCTTGATCTAAAGCTTCTTTAACCAAAAATTAAAATTAAAATAAGGGGAAAAAGGGTTAAATTATAAAAATCCATCCCTACATTAAATTATAATTTCAATTTGGTCCCCTATAATTTAAAAAGTTTTAAAATAATTCCTTCAAGTTAGATGTCCTTACAATTTGGCCTACGTAATTTTCTTTTAATTTGCTGCCTAGAATTTGGTTAAATTGCTCAAATCACCAATATCGTTACTATGTTCTTCTAGTCAAATTCTATATGATATTTGTCTTCTATAATATAAAAGTTTAAGAATGAGCACATCAATTTGGCTAACTATTTGTTAAGATTACTTTATTAAAGTTTAGAGACGAGAAAAAAAAAAGAAGAAAAGAAAATATATAATTTTTAAATGGGTAAAAGACAATTTGTAAAGCTCAACCAAACTAAAAACAAATTAAAAGGTAGGGAAAATATCAATTTACAATCCTAAACTTTGAGATTGTATCAATTTAAACCATGAATTTTCGTAAGTGAATCAATTTACACCCTCCATTACATTCTGTTTAGAAAAACATCATGTGAGACTTATAATTTTATCAATTAAACCTATCCATGAACGATTTTCAAATGTAATTTTAATAAATGGTCTAAACTGATTAACTTATAATAATTTAAGAGTTTAATTGAAACAATTATATGTTTTGTACAATATTTTTCGAACTAAGTCTAAAGAAGGATTTGGATTGGTACACTTATGAAAATTCAAAATTTACGTTTAAATTGATACAACTCTCAAAGTTTATGGGTGTAAATTGATATTTTTCCTAAAACTTATAAAATCGTAGAGACAAAATTTGTAATTAATTCCCAAGGTAATCTAACAAGAAAAAAACAAAGAGAAATGAAAGAAAACCATACCAAATCATGAAGATTCTTGGTGGAAGCCATTGATGATAAGGGACAAAATTTAAAGAGATCTGATTCTGATTGTGACTAATTTTATCAAAAGAATTTGAACATGAAAAACAAAAACAGACATTAGAAATCACAATCATAACAGCCTTGTGGCACATTACAATGAGCTTCAAAGTTGAAGGCGTTCATATCTTTCTAACCTAAAAACACACCAGCTTAGAAATGCCAAACTCATACGCCAAGGGAATTATTAGTATGAAACAAATCCACAATCAATTGTCACGTATTACTATATAAATACTACTTTAGTCTCTATACTTTTGATTTTAATTCATTTTAGTTCTTATACTTTTAAATTGTTCATTTTGGTCCCTATACTTTGAAAATGTTAATTTTAGTCCTTATACCTTTAACTTTGGTTCATTTTGGTCCTTAAACTTTTAAAAAGTTGTCATTTTGGTCTCTTCATTTTCATTTTTAAATGATAACAATGGTCACCTTTTTGAAAGTTCAATGACCAAAATTAGCCAAAGTTGAAAGTACAATGACCAAAATGAACATTTTTAAAGTATATGGACTAAAATGAACTAAAGTTGAAAGTATAGAGACCAAAATGGACATTTTGAAAATAAGGAGACCAAAATGAACAAAAACCAAAAGTACAAGGATCAAAGTAGCATTTAAACCTACATTATTTCACAGTTAAATTACAAGTTTTGTCTCGAAAATTATTAAGTTCGTGTCTATTTAGTCTTTGAATTTCGAAAAGTGTCTAATAGATATTTGAATTTTTAGGTTTGTGTCTATTTGGTTCCTATACTTTAAAAGAATGTAATAGGTCTTTAACTTTCAAATTTGTATCTAATAGCTCATTGTTATATTTGACGTTTTTTTTTTTTTTTAATTCACAAACTTACTAGACAAAAAATTAAAAGTTGAAGATCTTATTCAACATAAAATTCATATTATATCTAACAGATCGGTAGATTTTTAAAAGATCGTGTAGACATATTTTTAAAATTTGTTAGAAAGAATTGCATACACAAAATTAATAGCAAAAATTAAATTAAAGAGATTTATCGAAATATACAAGGTAATCTCTAAAATTGAACAAACCTTAGATATAAGATATTTCAACCTACATTAAAATTGGTATGGTTTAGTGTAGTGTTATATTAATTAATTAGTTAGTCACTTAAAAGAAAAATAAATTAATTAATTTAATTGCTACAAAATAATATTAATTAAAATATTAATAATAAACAGTAAAATTTTATATTAAATGAGATAATGTAAAGTATTAATTATAAATGTATTAGTTAAGTTTGATTAAGCCTAAACAGTATGCCATTCAAAATCATAATGTTTACATTCTCTTTGTTTTGGATGTAATCATTTGAAAGGAGAAAGGCGAGGCTATAGCTGCTGGAGGCATTTTTCATATAGGTTGTGTGGAGGCTGAGGCGGGTAAAGGATAGGCGATGCTCGTAAGTCTACGTTTTGCCGAGGAGTATTGGTGTGGATCTTTGTGGGTTGAATCTGATGTTGAAGTGGTTGTGAAGATGCTTCATTCATCATGCTTTGCACTTTTCCCTTATGCGGTTATTTACACTAAGATCTACAACATGATGCCTAGGATTAAAGCCCATAATTTGGCAGCCCATGCTCTCAATCCTGCTTTTATTGGCTCTTGGACCAATTGTTTTCCTAATTGGCTAAACTAAATTGTTGGGGTTGATAAAAAAGATAATTGGGTTCTAGCTCTATTGTTTGTTATTTTTGTTTCTCATCTTTATCAAATAAAAAAATAAAATAAAACTACTACTACTATATATAAAAAAGATAATTGGGTTCTAGCTCTATTGTTTGTTATTTTTGTTTCTCATCTTTATCAAATAAAAAAATACTACTACTACTATATATTTGATTTTTGTATTTTCTGTAATTTACTTTGCATTTAAAGAAGTCTTACATACAAGTGAAAGCTATGCATTAATATACTACTAAAAGCAATTATGAAACTTTAGGATTTTAATTAATACAATTATTAGAGAGAGGTTGCCAAAGTGAGATTAGGTCAATGGTAATTGGTATGATCTTCATCGATCAATCCCTCACTCCTATAGTCGTTACTAAAAAAATGTGAGAGAATTCGAATCACATATCTCTTGATTGTTAACACATATTTATATGTCACAAACTTTTTTGAAAAAATAAATTTTTTAAAGGTAATTAGTGACAAATTATACCAAACACAGTCTAAAATCGATGATTGGACCTTAACCCGATAATGACTAAATTAAAAGAAAAAAAACTTGGGTACTGTACATGCAACCCCCAATAATAATGTGCTATATGACAAAAAGATTTTTTTAAAAAAAATTAAATTATCTTTATTTTATTTTTAGTGGATAAGGAAAGGAGAGTATTTCTTTTTTTAGTTTTATATTAGAATTAGGTACTATGGAGGGTTAGGTGCATCCAAGGTTTAAAATATTCATGTTATAGAAACATTGAGGTCTTAATTTTACGAAAATTTTGATAAAATATCGTTTTCAATGGATATTTCTGGAGAAATTATAAAAACAAAATAAATAAAAAAATAAATTTAAATTAATAAATAAACATTTAATTACTTTCAAATAAATAAACATGTCTATTATTTATATTATGTTTATATTAGTAATATTTTGATGTTTATTTTTTGTGTTTCATAGATTTTTCTATGATATAATAAAAATGTCAATTCACCCTTCATATTGATACCGAACTTAGAACTTAGAGAAACGTGTAAATATCGACATATCGGTAAAAATTTAATACTATCGGTGCATCTGATTATTGCAAAAACTAAAAAAAAAAAAAATGGTTGAACCATGATATTGGCAAATAATTATGAACAACGTACACGATTGAGTGGAATTGTGGAAAAAACACGCCATATAAATGAAGGAAAAATCAGTAGCGTGTTCAAATTCCAAAATTAGTTACTACGAACTCTTCCGTCTCTCTTTCTCGAGAAATTCGGAGCCTCTCGGTTCAGTTTCTTGCAAAATGAAGAGGTTGCAGATGCGAGCAGTGATGGGTGCCTTTGATCGGTTGACGAATATGAGCAATCAAAGCAAAAATGGGCTCATTCAATTCCCTGCTTCGTGAGCGAAGAGTTTCATTCCGTTTTTTTGCCAAGAAATAGCGAAACTCTCCGCTCTTGTAACGTAATCGGAGCTCTTCAATTCCCTTTAAAACCTGCTCTCTCATGGCAGCTCAACCTCCCCATTTGTATTCGTCTCTCTTATCTGCAAAATCACCATTACAGCTCTGTATTCATCTCCCCCTCTTTCTGTCTCAATCGGGGGAGAGGTACACTGTTGATCCAATATGAAGAACCGCGGCCCTCGAAAGGTTTCTGCTAAATGGGTTCCGTTCTTTTGCCTCGCTTTCTTCCTCTTTGGGATGCTTCTCACTTCCAATGGAAGGTAGTCATTTCTCCCTCTGATTCTTGAACTCGTCTGTGTAACCGATTTCCATGTTGGGAATTTGTTAGGTTTTTTTTCCTTTCTTTTTACGATATTATGGAATTGGGATAATGATGTTGCAGGATTTGGACGCCGAAGCAATCGGATTCACGCCTTGTTTCCCGGATACAACATGAGCAGCAACAACTCCGGAGTGTTTCTGAAGGCATCATCACTACGAATCAGGTGAAACTCGAAAATACTTGTTTCGTTGTTTCCAATTTAAGAAGTTGGGTTTTGTTGTGAACATATTTGGGGTTGAATCGTTTTAGAAATCTGTGGAGGACAAGAGAGTGTTGGCGGAGTTTCACAAAACCCAGGCTGCAATTCAGTAAGATTGTTGATTTGGGTCTCTGTATTTTGATCAATTTGATTTCTGTCTTTTAAATTGATAATCTGGATTTGAATTTCTGCGTTTTGTGGGGGACGATATAGATCTCTAGGCAGGCAAGTTTCTACACTGAAGACCGAAATGGCTGCTGCTCGGAAGGTTACCGCTCCTGACATCAATCTGCCATCAGATAGAGGTCAGTTCCCAAGGAAGAAGGTGTTCATAGTGATTGGAATCAATACTGCCTTTAGCAGCAGAAAGCGGCGTGATACTGTGAGGGAGACATGGATGCCTCAAGGTATTTGGCACTTTCTACCAACTTGTATGTGTTGTATGATGGTCGACATGTGGGTAGATCGATTAATTTGATATAAAACAAATTTAAAGAAAGACCCTCATGGTAAGGACCTGGATGTATGGGGAAAGCTTTCCAACTTGAAAAGCTATGAATATTCCATTCAAAGGAAATGACATTGTAGTGGTTGGAATATAAGATTTCATGATACCATGTTAGTTTAGCTTAGAACCTTAACATTTAAGCTAATAGATTATGGTATTATATACTCATAAGTGTGTCTTTTGCTTTGGGGCTTGTAAAAACTTTTTAGAATCAAGGGTGAAGTGAAAAAGGGAGGAGGGCAACCCCTTAGTTTAAGTAATTAAGTTTAAAATAAAATAAAATTTATAATTAAGTTGCAAAATTTATAAAATTTATTTAGATTAATAATTAAGTTGTTTTTACTCCCAAACTAAGTTATGGATATTGTTATTAGTATTTCTATTCATATTGGACTAAATAGATGACATTTTTTATGTTTTACGAGCATTTACAAAAAATGTTAGAGATATTCATGGATATTTAATATCGATGTCGAACTCTTCGATTTATGGATATATCGACATTTCGATGGATATCTTCATCCTTGGATAGGACTTAATACCATGGATATGTATATTTTTTAAAAAATTCTAACATATCAACAAGGACAGGGAACTTTCATTTCATTAGGATCACTCTTGAGGATTATGGTACAGATAACAGATGAATGCTATGTTAATCCTCGGTTATATTAATAGCTAAAAACTTGTCATTTACTGTTTGGACAGGGGAAAAGCTCTTGCAATTGGAGCGCGAGAAGGGAATTATCATTAAGTTCATGATTGGCCATAGGTAACTATAACATTATTCCAGATGTCATTATTTGCTTTCCTTCTGCTATGGAATTGATAGAAATTAACATCTGTATTATTAAACAGTGCAAAGTCCAACAGCATCTTAGACCGTGCCATTGACTCGGAAGATGCTCAACACAAGGATTTTCTAAGGCTGGTAATTAAAAAAGCGCCTAACACATAATGTATGCATAAGTAGAATCCTACACATTGAGATGGAATTTGGTCTGAGCCTTCTATTACTTCGCAGGAGCACATAGAAGGGTACCATGAATTGTCTGCAAAAACAAAGATTTTTTTCACCACAGCTTATGCTAAATGGGATGCTGACTTCTATATTAAAGTTGATGATGATGTCCATGTCAATTTAGGTATGCATTACCTTTTGGAATCTCTCACAGTTAATGTTCATGGTATAATCGATAACCATCCTATTCTTTTGAAGCAAAAAAAGCTTCTCATTTCATCGTTTTTCTATGTATGGTGTCTTTCTAGGTGCTTTAGCTACAACTCTTGCTCGTCATCGTACTAAGCCTAGAGTGTACATGGGATGCATGAAATCTGGACCTGTTCTTTCTGACAGGTAATTCTTTTGAAGGCTTGATTAGCAATAGTATGTGCATTATCCGTTTGCCCTTATGCTGACCTCAAGCATCTGATGGAACTGGGAAGGGAACATGAAGTTTTTTATTCCTTTCAGTGGAAACTGGACATAGTATAAAGTTTGCAGACATTTGAGAGGTTTAGATTACTCTTGCAAACAAACTACAAATCCTACCACCAGCTTCCTACTCCTTCACTTGCTTCACTCCATTTACCCTTCAGTTTCCCCCCATTGATTCACCTGTAACGGTCCGTAGAGATGACTTTTAGAGCATAGTGGATGAACTGTACATATTAGTGAACAGAGTCTACATTTATCTGTTAATTAGCCGCCCCTTTGCTACAATTTGTCCACCGTGTTCTCGCAGTTTTTTTCCTTTGTATAAGCGAACCGTACCTCAAATGCTCTTATCACCATGTAATGTGTGTTTGATAAAAAAAATATACTTTGTTGTGACAGTAACGATAAATACCATGAACCAGAATATTGGAAATTCGGGGAGGATGGGAACAACTATTTCAGACACGCAACTGGGCAGATTTATGCGATCTCAAATGATTTAGCCTCTTATATCTCAACTAACCGGTGAGGATAATTGTTTATTTGTTTATCAATTATCATATTCAATTAACAGTCATAAGAGCTAGTCAAGTGAGCTCAAAGGCATGTTTAAAGTTGTAAAAGAGTAGCAATTTGTGAATGCAGGCAAATATTGCACAAGTATGCAAATGAGGACGTATCACTTGGTGCATGGTTCATTGGTCTCGAGGTCGAGCATATCGATGAACACAGCATGTGCTGTCCAACGCTACTAGGTATTTCTCTTCCCCTGCATCAAAACATTCACAACAGTATCCATCATAAGCGTCATTGAATTTCCATACATTTAATTTAGGCATCAAAACATAACTTAACTAGTTAAGACATATATTATCAACTAAAAGGTCAGAAGTTCGAATCTCGTCACTCCACATGCATGTTGAACTAAAAATAGAAAATGCAGAGCTGAGTAAGTGTTATTTATGTGTTATATATGTGTGAATGGCGAGTGCAGATTGTGAATTGAAAGCGCAAGCGGGGAATGCTTGCATTGCTTCATTTGATTGGAAGTGCAGTGGGATTTGCGAGTCAGTGGAGAGAATGAAATACGTTCATGAGAAGTGCGGTGAAAAGAATGATACTTTGTGGACTGCTTCCTTCTAACCATGTAAAAGTTTTGGCATATATATATATAGAGAGAGAGATAAAAGAGAGAGAAGCTGTTCTGTTCATTGCAACTTGCAAGGAGGTAGCTAACAATGGCTGCTGGTTCTTCTTCTTCTTCTTGTGGACGCCATGTGAGAGAGATCAGAGATGAATGAAAATGAATAGTGATGTTTTTTCTATTTATTTACACTTATTACGAATCCATAGCCTAATAACAATGGTATATTTTTTTCTAAACTCATCTATTAGCCTCTCTCTCTCTCTTTAAAATTATAGCTTTTGGACAATTAGAAAACTTATTCTATATAGCTTAAAAAAATTTATTTAAAATTTGAGCTTCACATTAACTAAAAATGATATAATTCAAATAGCAATTAATCGATGCATTAAAAAAAAGAATTCAACAAGACATTCTTAACCTTATCAAAACCTTTTCTTTAGGCGAGAATAAATGACGAAAAGTCAAAATCAGTATCCTTTTTAGGATAAAGAGCAATCCTGATGCTTAAAACTGCAATAGCAGCAACCTTATCAAAACTTAACAAGTAGAATTTTAAAAGCTTTTGAATTATTTTTTTTCTTTCGTGTAAGTAAGAGAGGGAAAACTATTTACTAAGTTAAATTGAACCACGACCTCCACTATTATAAAAATATATTCTTGAGATAATTAGTTAGATAATTAAATACACTTGAAGGATTTAATTAGAAAGAGCATGGGGGCATAATAATGTTTTAATTTAATTTTAACTTGAGATATACAAGTTAAGGAGCAATTTGAGCCAATACAATTACTTTACTACTATTGTTAAAAGATAAAAACAATACGTATAAGATAAAGGGAACTGTAGTCAAATAAGTTTAGAGCCGGCTAATTATTGTAGTACTAATTAGATTTAATCTTAACTCGTTTAAAATTATGAAAATCTTTCTCCAAGGGAACAAAGTACTTTACCTATTCATAATTTATAAAATCAAGATTAGATTGAACTTTTTCATGATCTGATCAAAGGGAAAAGTCATTTGGTAAATGACAGCAGACACTCATAATCAAAAACCAAATAAATAAGCAAACCCTAATGCTGGAACAATCACAACAAAAGTACAAGAAAAATTGCAACACGAACATAGTACTCCCAAATCAAGCTCCTATGTCCAACTCATAACAACCCAAATGTTAAACCATGAATCCCAACTTGAGAGTCATGATAATGTTATAGGTAAATTTGGACATGACAAAATAGACCAAAATCTTTAAAAAAAAAATGCTATAAAAAAAAAGAGATCCAAGATGAAGGTGGACCTAAGCTTAAATAAGTTCATGAGCAACTAATCATTGAGTCAATCAAATTTAATTCTAAATTGTATAGATAAGAAAAGATCCATATCATCCTAATCTTGAAAAGAAAAGGTAAACTTTATCTCATTCTCTCTATAAATAGATCATTTATAAGAGATCTGAAACTGGAACTTGAAAATTTCGACTTCTTCATTCACAGCTCCTCATCTCTAACTTTGGTATCACAACCATTTTTCTTTGTTTTGTAGGTACTCCCTTCTTTAAATTACAATTTTTTTTAGTTGAGACACATGAAGGTTAAGTGAGATTTCTTTGCCCATATTTTGACAACAACAATCGGCACGGTGGAAAAAGAGAGTGTTCTACCTTGCCAACATGAATCTAGCTCAACTAATATAAAACTTGTACTTATCATCTCGTGGTCAAATATTTGATTTCCCTACCTCACATATTGTTAAAAAGACAAAGTGTTTTACATTTACAAAATTAAGAAAATCAAGCCTATGATGTCTTGATTCTCATTAGTAGAGTGACCAAAATAGTATTTAAACCTATTATATATGCTATATTTTATTACTATTTTTTCAAAGTTGCACTATAATGAAATGTTAAACCATTTCGTTTTCCTACAATTTGACGAATGTTTTTATTATAATTATCGAATCGAATTTCAGAATTCAAACTGAAAACTGGCATACAGCCTTTTGCCATTCGGTAATTTACCCAACACGAAAAGACCAATTTACCCCTCGTTCATTCAATTCATCCAAACACTCCTCCATGTGACCACCGACAGCACCGATATGCCAGCTGGCCCATACTCCAAAACCCGTGTTCTTTCCTCTACTACATAACCTTTCTCCGTTTCCATGAAACCGCAATCTAAATCCAACACGTGTCCAATAAAACACGTGTCGACATTCACCTGTCAAAATTTGTAGATTCCATTGATGTTATCATAGGTTCGTCAAGAGGTGAATAAAACTCGACGCGGCTCAATTTTTTTACACCGCAATTCCAGGCTTTTCCCTCGCTTGCAACTGATTAAGCCTTTCACTTTACTCTTTATATTATCAAAAATCCTTACTGCTCATTTTCTCTTCATCACTTTTCTTCTTCTTCTTCTTCCATTTACAAATCTTCGAATCGAAGCAAGAGAAATCCATGGCTCGTTTTGTGATTCTCTTTGCTCTCTTTGTTCTTCCAGCACTCGTCGCCGCAAGCCGCCCCGTCAGAACTCCTTTCGTTGTTCGCGGTAAAGTCTTCTGTGATACTTGCCTTGCCGGCTTCGAAACCTCCGCTACAACCTACATTCCCGGTATCTACTCTCTCTCTCTCTTTGTTTTCTACTTCTCGGTTGCTGAAATCTCGCGATCTATGCCGGCTATTCCTTTTATGTGTAGTGATCGATCGTGTTCTTGTTAGATCTGTGTTGCACTTAAGAGGTCTTGTTGATTAGTGGTTTGCTTGCTAGTTTTGTTTGATTTGAAGTGGATTTGGTGTTTGGATCTTGACTACTGTCTGATGGCTTGTGGAAGAATAAGTTAGGGTTATCGATATGATTATTATTATTATTATTATTTTAAAATGGGACCTACGTTTGTTAATTAAGATCTGTTTACTTTATGTTATTTCTATGTTGTGCATAACTTTTATTTTAAGCAATATTTTTTTCTCTGTCCGATTAGATTAATGCATAACTTTAAAATAATGTTTTTCTCTCTGTCTGGTGGTTTGTGGATTATAGGGTATTTAGTGTATAATTATAGGGTTTATTTTAGTCCAAAATTCGCGTTTTGGATACGTGTATTTTTTAGTTGAGGCCTAATCTTGGGGTTTAGTTAATCATAGGGGTGTATTTACTTCACTTTCTTTCTATGCTGTGCTTAACTTTTTTATTTTTAAGCAATAATTTTTTAAATCTGTCTTTATCTATTATCTATATGTCAAATCTGGATCTGGACAGTGATTTTGTTTTGTCTTGTTGTTCTTCTCTTATGCGATCTGCTGTCTTTACATGATGTGTTCTAAATAACATCGTCATCAACGACTCATGATCCCGTTTACAGTCAAAGCCAGTTTGGGGAAAGTTAGAATTTAGTTGATAAGGACCAAATTTGCAATTTAACTATAAAAAAGAAGAAAAAACTATCAGTTTAAGCTTGAGCTTTTAGGTCTTGTAGTAATTTAAAATGGCTGTAGAGTAAAAGGTCATGGGTTTGACCAATGTAGTGTCTATCTTCTTTCTTAATATTTGATGTCCATTTGTTGGGTCTTGGGCAACTTTCCAAGCCCTTGCAAAGGAGGAGGGTGGTTGGAATATGTACTTACTTCCAGATTCATTTCAATGCGTGGAATCGAAAAATTTGAACCTCTAAAATCTTGGTTGAGGGTGTGTGCTTTAACCAGTTGAGTTTATTAAATCATCTACCTAGACATAACTATTTGACATGTCCCTAACCCTTCAAGATTGGATTTGGATCTTAATTTAATCTCCCTTGTAATATTTTAGGCTTTTAGACCTTGTTTGATAACCGTTTGGTTTTTTAAAATTAAGCTTATAAACACTACTTATAACTTCCACCTATCCATTTCTTTCTTTTGTTATTTACTTTTTAGGATTTGTTTTTGAAAACAAAACCAAGTTTTGAAAACTATAAAAAAAAATATTGTTTTCTTTGTGGAATTTGGTTAAAAATTTAAGTGTTTAATTATTAGAAAAGACAAAAACCATTCTTAACTAGTTTTAAGAAAACAAGCTTAACTTAATTATCAAAAACCAAATGCTAATCAAATGGAGCCTTAAGAGTTTCGAGTTTTAAACTTCGTGATTATAATGTGATAATTGTCTAGGGATTAGTTCATGGATAAACCCTTATCACCCAATTATTCAATTTCCTTGCAGGTGCTACGGTCAAAATTGAATGCAAGAACAGGAACACAATGGAACTTGTATACAGTCATGAGGCCACAACAGACTCCACTGGTTCTTACACGCTCTTAGTCAACGAGGACCACGAGAACGAACTTTGTGATGCCGTACTAGTCAGCAGCCCTCAGGAGAAATGTTCATCAGTAGCTGAAGGTCGTGACCGTGCCCGTGTGATCCTGACCCGCTACAACGGTATTGCCTCAAATGATCGTTATGTCAATGCCATGGGTTTCGCAAGAGATGAACCTATGTCCGGCTGCAACGAAGTGATGAGTCAGTACCAGGACATTGAAGATTAGAACTGTCTTTAATCCTACAATCACATAGTTGTATTTCTGGAGGTATATTTGCCATATCTACGCTTTATCTGGACACTGAAACGGTGTTTGTTATATTGCATTCTTAAGGATGATTGATATGTTTTGTTCATTCACTTTATTATTATCATGACCAGGATGATACTATGATCCTTATTTATGAATACAAAATAGTGAAAATAGCCTTGTTTCTATTTTTCGTCTAATGGTAATAATTTTTACGGGTTTTTTTATAGATAAATAGTCTTCGTGATCGTTATTTACCTATCCTACGATGTCAGAAATATTATGTCAACTGATTATTGCCATTTCTTTGGTCTCTACATGTACCATAAGTGGAAAAAATAATGACTTCTAAGTTCTAATCAAATTAGGCCAGGGTAGTATTTTACTTATAAAAAATGCAAAAAATTAATTAGTTACCAATATATATATAAAATACCAATAAGATATATAAGTTTTTAGAGAGTGGAAATAGTTTGATTATTAATTTAAATGATTTATTTTAATAAATTATTTGATAATTTAACTACTTTGTCATTCTAACCATTTATGTTTAAAATGGTTCAATCTTCCATAAAAGCTTAGAAAAAGTGCTAGCAAATCTAGCACAATATGAAGTCTCATTTTAAATAATATTTGTTTCTATATTACTTATAGTCCATTGGCTAATAGACTTATCTTTGATTGAAGTCTATCAATGATAGACTATTGAATGATATATTAGTGACAAGACTTAATTTTTTTTAAAAAGTATCATATTTACAAATTATTTATTTGTGATATGTTTATAAATATGTCAACGAAGTGCTAGCCATTACAATTATCTTAAAACAAATTTTGTATTGGCGAATTAACAAACTTTTTTTCTTCATTGAGTACAATAATGTGAGATATGAAAATTTGAACTTATGTGATCCATCATTAAAATAAGGAGTATATGTTCAACTATGACTAGCTAAGCTATGCTAGTCATGTTGCCTTATATAATCTATTCTTGGTGAAGAAGAATAAGAAAAAATACGTTAGAAATTATTATGGGGCCAACAATCTGATTTTTTTTTTAAATGGTATTGAATTGCAATAAATAAAATAAACACGTTGTATATAACTCATATAAAAAATCGGATAGGTTTCTGGGCCTCGGAAATCGGATAGGTTTATGGGCCTATGAGGCCCAGCCCATTTAAAAACCTCAGTTAGCAAATATTGGGAGAGTTGCAAACCTTTATTCGTATCCTTCCCATTTTCATTTTATCATTAATGCCCTTTTAGATTCCATTAATTTTTAAATACCCAAAATACCATTTTTTTTGTCGTAATTTTTCTATTTAAAAATTTAGCAAAATGAAATGGATGATGGATTTTCTATAACTATCAGATAGATCATCGCTAAAAGAAACTATGACAGATATCATATTAGGAATCAGTTATACTATTTGTTTCCTCCAAAAGGCAGTTTTTCTATTTACATTAAATAGATAATTATCTTTTTATAATTTTTCAAAAAGTATACTTTTTATAAATTTTTTAAAATATATTTTTTATAAGTTATAACTAACATTTGGCTTTTTCTCAAAATAATAATAAAAAATAAATAAAATAAGGTTTTCAAAATAAATAAATCAATCAAATGACTAACATTTAAAAAAAAAAAAAAAGAATGTGACGTTATTTAAAATTTTAAATTTCTACAAAAAAGAGAAAAAAAATTGTAACGTAACTTATGTATCACTATGAAATAAGATTTCAGTTTTTTTTTTTTTCCTTACTGTTTTCTTTTTAGTAATTTATTGATGGATACATGAGATTTTAATCTAATGATAGAGTTTATTGAGAGAGAGTTTACATTGTCCATTTTTAATGATAATGTTTACAGAATCAAAATAAAAGTTTATATAAATGATTAAGTTAATAATAATACTAATAAAGAAACGAACTTCCCAAATTTGACCTCAATATTTAATTAAAAATCAGTGACTTTCCAAATATTAAAATGGTCAAAACTAACAACTCAATTGAAGATCGCTTTAAATCCCATAATTAGGAGATAAAATATTTAACTTTATGTTACAAAAGAAAAGTCATAACATTTATGTCTAAGTGTTGTAGAATCACGTTTTCCTTACTATAGAAATAAGATTTTTTTATATATATAAACAAAAATAACAAAAATATTTTTATAATAGGGTTGAACTTTGATATTCGGTCAAAGTTGATAAAATCAATATATATATATATATTCACACACTTACTTTGAGAACTTTATTTATTTTTTGGCAAGTCTAATAACTAGAAATATTCAGCTTTACTTTTATTTATTAATTATTAGGAGAATTTTTAAGAATATAAAAATAACATAAAATAGCAAAATTTTTAGATAGTTGTGATAGACTCTGATAAAAGTATATTAGGGTTTATCAATGATAGAAATGATAGAAGTCTATCATTATTTTTTTTTTTGTTGCTATTTTCTATAAATAGTTCGGCATTTTTTTCTATATGTGAAAATTTTTCTAATTATTATGATCTTTATTCTTTAAAAAATGATTGATCTTTATTGGTAAATGTCCAACACAAAAAATATCCACAATAATATTTTTTTAAAAAATAAAGTTATAACAATACCTTACGAAATTTGAACCAAAAATACCTTAAGAAATTTATTGAGCAATGGGTTGGGTTGAAATTATATTTATAAATTAATTAATTAAATAGACCAAAATGGTTATTTTTTATTAAAGTAAGTGGATTAAAATAGATATTACGAAAAATAAAATTCTAAAATAGACCAAATCTAATATTATATTTGGTAAAATAAGATTTAATATCTGTCTAAAAAAAGATTTAATAAAATAAGAAAAAACTTTCATGCCAAAAGGAAATGTATAATAATTAATACTAAAGTTGAGCATAAAATTGCCTTAAATTTCCAGTCAAAAAAGGCCAAATTTTCAATTATTTGGCTCATTTTGACCCAAGGTCCCTCCCCACCTCACCATAGAATAATATAATAGGGGCATATTCTTTTGATCAAATGTGTTTAGATACACCTACCCAAAATTTTCATTAGCTATAAACATCATCAACAAATTAATAATAATGATGTTAATTTATGAAATTTCTTAAATTTGATTTAGATTTTAATTATGCTAGAGACTTTAAAAAGTTTTGGTTTTATTTTTAAATTTTGAAATTTGCTCCACAAAATAACTTTAGAGAGTTTTTCTTCTCTAAAGATTAGAGGTACATTATCACAATAACTAAGTAAAAAAGAACATTATTTACATTATTTCATAAGTTTGATTTATATTTTAATTCTGTTTTTTTAACAACTTCAAAATTCAACCGTACTTCTTTTTTTCAAAAAAAAAACAAAAAAAAAATCATATTTCAATAATAAACTATAAAAGTTATCAAAATCTAATACAAATCCAAATTTCATATTAATTTTTTAGTAAATAAAAAATAGAAAAAATATCAAATTATTTATAAATATAGAAAAATTTCACTAACTATCACTAATCTTTATATATTTATAAATATTTTAACTCATTTTTCTATATTTAAAAACACTCTAAAATATAGTTCAAAATTAAGAAACCAATGGGAGAATTTGTTATATATATTTTTCTTTAAAATGTTACTTGATTACGGAATGTGGGGCCAGGGGTGGGAGGCGGGTAGGTGAGTAAAATAGAGCCCGAGCTGAAAAGGCGCGTGACTTTAGCGTGCGGTCTGAATTTGAACCGGTTCTACAGCAAACGTGGCGGCGACCGGTCCGGTTTACTCCTTGTTAGGTAGCGTTGTTGCCTGTTACCGAACCCCAATTTCAAAGCAACCTACTGGTCCCAACTCCCAAATCCCCACTTTTTTTTATTACTTTAATTCAATTAATGTTTTTTTTTAAATACAAATGCAATATAAGGATCAAACCTTCAACCTCTATAAGAAAAGTCATGTAATTTACTGTTGAATTTAAACTCACTTTGACCATTATTTTAAAGGATATAATCCAAGTTTAATCTCTAAATTTTTATATTATGTCGAATAAATCTCTAAATTTTGAAAAATCGTTAACTTTTTCATTTTTATATTCACTAAGTACTTAAATTTTATGTTAAGAACACATGAATTTAGAAGGATTTGAAATAATTTGAGGTGTTTGGATGAAAAAAGAAATGCAAAGGATTGGAAATCATTTGCGTGGTACAAAATCTTGTTCATACCAGATAAGCTGAATTCGGCATGACTTACAACTTTAAAAGTGGTTTTCAATTTTTCGTACCAACTTCTTTGTTAAATTTATGCCTCTCTACACACACAACAAATATGTATCAATAAGTTATTCTACGTTGTTCAAACAACGCCATTCAAGTAAACTTTAGTTTAATTTTTTTTTTTTTTTTTAACATGAAGAATAAATCAACAAAAATATTGCTTCTTTTGATTTTCATCTTCATGACTTGGGTAAACTTAATAAATCAACTAAAAAAAACAATGGTTTGGGAAAGGTATAACAAAATTAGCATTGTTATTTGATATTTAAATATTTTGTTATTGTTGCAAAATACTTGTATTATTCATTTTGAGGCCAAATCGAAGTTCTCTTCTCTCACACCATATTTTATCAAATACATAAAAATTGAATCAATCTCAAAAAATAGTTTTGTTCCAAATACAAATAAAAACATAAAACTATTTTCATCTTTTAAAATTTTGAAATTTAAATTTTTTTGCTAACTAAATTTATATGCCAAAGTGAACAAAAATCAATTTTGAAATGAAATCATCTCTAACGAACTCACCCCAATAGAATGCATACAAAGTATCTAACGATTTCATAATTTTTTTTTTCTTTTTGAGGCAAACTTTCATGAATTTTCAATTTTTTAGATTTCTATTTTAAACTTTCTTTTTCTAAATTAATTATTCTACTAAATACAAATTATATTTTGTATGTAATAGAACAATAATCTATAAAATTAAATTATTAGTCACACAGTTTAGAGTTTAAAAGACCTATGAATATTTCTGTTAAAAAAAAAGCCTATAAATGTTTTCTTTTTTTTAATTTTAATAACTCATTTATCGAAAAATTGATCCAAGAATATATTCAACACTCTTAAAAATTTGGAGACTTATAAATGTAAACTTCAAATTTATGTACTAAACTTACAATTTACAATTTTGTAAAAATAATATAGCAATTTATTTTTAAAATTTATAAAGGCAGTTAAAATATATCATTCTGATTTTATACTTTAGATTTCATTTTATTCTTTTCTAGCATGGTAATGATTATTTTTTTTCGGTCAATTTTAATTAAAAAATAATTTTGAATGGCTAAATTTAAGAATTATCAAAAGTATAAGAACTAAAATTAAACATATAAAACTAGAATGAAATGGAACTTAGAGGCTGTTTGGCCCCAATTTCAAGTGGGTGAAGCCTACTTTATGTTTGAGGCTCCAAGTATAATATTTGGTGTTTCTAATTATTATAAAATGTAATTAATTACAATATTACTATTTCAAATCTCTCTTTTTTACGATGTTTACTATTTGTTATAATATTTACTATTTTCTATTCATAATCTATTTCTTTCTAAGTTTTACATCGTTACCATTTTTTACTCAAACTAAAATAACCTGTATCGCAAACACAAGCTATTATAACCCAAACGAAAATGATATGTACTCCAAATACAGACTATTATAACTTACGAGGTATTATAACTCATAAATAAAATAACCATTTGTTATAATAACCAACATAACGTTACAAATATCTGTTATAGTTTATAACTAAAGTAATACTTTAACCATTTATAATTTTTTGGTTTGGTAAGCCAATGCCTTGGTCCTTTGTGCTCTCCAAAGGTTGTTTTGTTCCCAAAGTGCCCCCAACCCCCTCCATTCTCTACCCAAAACATTATAATAAAAATAATAAATTTCTTGTGCTCCTCTTATATAGAATTTAAGCCCTCACAAAATTGGAAATAAATTCATATTAATATTAAGTAAAAATTGTATCCTCATAAATCATCTACCCCTCTACTAATATTATACTTAAATTAAATTATAAATTTAGTGGATGTCTATAACAATTTTTAACATAACTCTAAAAAAGATTATACTCAATTGAATGTTGATAATTAAAAGTTGTTTAATATATTTCTAATTTTTTTAAATTATATTTGACAAGTTCTTAATTGTGAGACATTTAAATGCTTAGAGATTAAACTTATAAGTTACCCAAATACAAAATTGAAAAAATTAAAAACAAAAGTTAAATTATAATTTAGACCTAAACTTTGACGTTTATGATTATCATGTTCATAACTTTCAAAATTGTCTAATAACTAATAATTTGCAGATAAATTCAAATTTTCGAAAAAAAATAATTGCTCTATTGAATATAAAATTGACTTTTACATCTAATAGAAACCTAATTTTTTAATTTTGTGTTTAGTAGATCCGAAATTTTTAAAAAAAAAATCAAAAGTTTAAAATTAAATTTATAATTTTACTTGTTCAAAATTCAAATAGATACATACTTCAAAGTCTAGAAAATAAATTTAGAATTTAACCAAATGAAAATTTATCTGAGATGTTAAATTAAGAGTCGTTTTCAAATATAGAAAAATGAACCAAAATATTTACAAATATAGCAAAATTTTAGTATAGACTACTATCTATGTTTATCTGTAGTCTATCATGATACAGATAGTAGTTTATCGCAGTATCGATTTTGTTATATTTGTAAATATTTTCAACATTTTGTCATTTAAAATAATTTTTTAAAAATTAATTTAGAGTAATTCATTCACGCCGATATTTTTAGGATTGTTTTCAAATATAGAAAAATGAGTTAAACTATTTACAAATATAGAAAATTTTCACTGATAGACTAGAATACAATTTTATTACGGATAGACAGTGAAATTTTTCTATATTTATAGATAGTTTATATTTTCTTTTGTTTATAATAATTTTCTATATTTTTATCAATATTTCTATTTATATTTTAGTAAATTTGAGTACCTTAATTTTCAGTCGACATCCACATTTTAAAGGTTGATTGAGATGTCAATTGTCAACCAGAAGCGAAACCTACCACCCTGAAAGAGCCTGCTTTGAGAGATCCTGGAAAGCCATTAGCCTACAAAATTCCTCTGTCTTTTGTACTATAACTCGCCAAGTTGTGGGCCAAAATTGACTCCTCCTTCGACTCTCTTCCTATAAACTCCAGCCTTCACGCCTCCATTTTCATTCTCTGCTTCGATTTTTTCTATACTCATTCGATTTCCTCCTTGTTTCCTTCATAATCATACTCATAATCATATAAATTCTTTTTGGGCGTTTTCTATTTTCTTCAATCTTTCCGTCGATAACGACTCCATTTTTTTCACTTCTGTAACCTCAATCCCCATCTCCTTCCTCTTTCTCATAACCCCTTTTCTTATTTTGTAATTAACTCCAACCCCATTTCGTTTTCACTGTTCCTTTCCCTCGGTTTCATCGCTTGGTCCATAAAGCAAGGTACTTTGTTTTCTTCTATCTCAGATCAGCATTTCTGTTTTGCGTTTTGTTCTTGTTGCGGCGCTTGTTTTTCTGCTTCTGGGGGAGTCTGTATGATTCTGATTTTGTTTTGATCCTAGGAGGAGAGTTTAATTTCTGTTGATGATGATTTCGTTGATATTGGCGTTTGAATTTGCTTGTTGTTTATGATTTTGATATGAACTGAGAATGAGAATTGAAGCAAAATGTTATAGAGCTTTGAATTCATGTTTAATGCTTTTTTTGCTCTACTTTCCCTTAAACCCATTTTTACATTTTGTAGATAATAATGTTTTGTTCTTCACATAATTGAAATTGTTCTAATCAGATTACGAATTTGTAGTTTGTGTTGGTATGAAATTATCCAGTTGTAAAATTTTGTTGAGTTTTTGTTCTTACTTGGGATCATTTGTTATTTTCAGAATGGCTGCTGCTGTATTTCATCAATCTCTTGGGACTTTTCTTTCCCACGGGCAAGCTAACAGTACAACTAATTTAACAAAATTGAATTCAAAGTGTTTCAAGGTAGAAGTCAGGGTCTTCAGAAAGAAGTCTCCTAGATCTGGCAATATGAATATAAAAGCAATTCAAGCTTCTTCTTCTCAAACTTCAGTTTTTGATCACATTTCATCACCTTCAATCAACACCACTGAAGATTCACAGAAAAAACAAAGTAAGTTGTTGTGGTTCCAGAGATTATAGTGTCTAAATGGTGAAACTATGTGTTTGTTGGTCATTTTTGGTATAATACAAGTTATAGGCTGAAACTCTTGCTTTCTGAAAATATACTTTATGCTAATGTTATTTGGCTGCTTATCAGATGAAGCAGCCTTGATCTTGATTCGACATGGAGAATCGTTGTGGAACGAAAAGAACTTATTTACTGGCTGTGTTGATGTGCCACTTACCAAGAAAGGTGTGGAGGAGGCAATTGAAGCTGGCAAGAGAATCAGCAATATACCTGTCGACATGATCTTTACATCTTCACTCATTCGTGCACAGATGACTGCTATGCTTGCTATGACTCAACATCGTCGTAAAAAGGTAATTCAAGACTTTTAAATGCTTTGGACTTCAAAATTATTATTGATGTAACATTAAGGTTTTGACACCCTGATACCCTGTATCCTACTGTTGAAGGGCCAATTACTAGTTGAAGTAGAGAATCATTTCTGCTATATTTGGATATATCTTCATTTTTGTTATCATCATAATAGTTTTTCTGTTGTATTAGACCATTTTTCACACCTACATTTGTGTTTTCTTTGTTCTACTTTTACATTTCTTTCTTAGCTAACCTCTTTACTAACTATTCATGCATGCGTATATGATATAGGTTCCAGTTATTGTTCATAACGAAACCGAGCAGGCAAGGGTCTGGAGTCAAATATTTAGTGAAGAAACCAAAAAACAATCCATCCCAGTAATAGCATCTTGGCGATTGAATGAAAGAATGTAATTGTCACAACAATTTCACCCTTTTTATTATTCATATTAACATTGTCAAACTTTTTTCTCAAACAAATTCTGTTTGCAGGTATGGAGAACTACAGGGTCTCAATAAGCAGGAGACCGCTGATAGATACGGAAAAGAACAAGTCCACGAATGGCGTCGGAGTTACGATATTCCTCCTCCTAATGGCGAGAGCTTAGAAATGTGTGCAGAGAGAGCTGTTGCTTATTTTAAAGATCAAGTATAATAACTGCTCTTTTGCTTGTACATTGTTGAAGATCAATAATTAATCATGAGATTTTGTCATCTGACTGCTTAAACTTCCCCCTGCAGATTGTACCCCAGCTTCAATCTGGAAAGAATGTAATGATTGCTGCACATGGAAATTCATTGAGGTCCATAATTATGTATCTAGACAAACTAACTTCTCAAGAGGTAATATACCAATTCATGACCTCGGGTTTATGGTTTTATATACCGATCTTACGCTGTTATATAATAATGTCAACGAAAATATCTTTCAGGTTATTAGCTTAGAGCTATCGACTGGAATACCAATGCTTTACATATTTAAAGAAGGAAACTTCATTAGAAGGGGAAGTCCCGCAGGACCTTCTGAGTCAGGCGTTTACGCTTATACCAGGGTACGCAACTTTAGCCTTTTCCTTCATTCTTCCGACCACCACGGGATTAGCCCGTTGTTAGTTTCTATGGATTTGGTGCAAAAGAGATATAAATGATGAAAAGAACTCTTATCAACTTTTAATTGAGCAACTTGCTAAGACATTGAAGTCTATAGATATCTTAAAATAGCTTCCTTGTTAAACTTTCCAACTCTTTTCTGTTGGCTTGTGGTGATTCTGCTATAGATTTAGAACTAACTTCTCTTTTAATTGGAACTTTTGGCAGAGTTTGGCTCTCTACAGACAGAAGTTAGATGAGATGTTAAACTAAACTAATGTTGCCAAAATACAGGTAACCATCAATTCTGAAGCTCTCTTTTCACATCATTACAGTTTCATTTGGTTAAATATATTTGTATTGTTGCTTGTTTTCAGGATCTTGCTTCCAATTGCACTGCAACTATTAATGACGTGCTTTTGTGGTAATTAGACTGCAAGGAAAAAGAAAAAGGTTGCACGAAAAATATTGTTGTAGTTTTTTTTTTTTTTTTCTTTTAATTTTTCCTCGAATTGAAAGTATATGAATAGTTTGTATGAATTCTACGTTGTTATTATTAATCTTGTTTAGGGATTGAATCTTTGTACCAAACTTTGTAAGTTTGAATTATTCCCACTGTAGTTAGGCAAGTGTTTAGTAATAATCCTTCAAAAGAATATGTTTCTCAATTGCTGCCGTTCTAAATTTTACTCCAACATTTTTCCAACATTGATATATTATTATAAAGTTCTAAATTGTCAAAGTTCAAGCTTTTAATATATTATTATAAAGCATGTATTAAAAAAAAATTACTATAAACAGAAAAAATATCAAACTATTTACAAATATAGAAAATTTTTATGGATTGCGATAAAATTCTATTGCATGAACGATAGTCAACAGTAAAAAAATTTTTACATTTGTAAATAATTTGACTCATTTTTCTATATTTAAAAATAACAAAAAAAATGTACTCTCTCATTAGTTTGTCCTTTTCTTTTGAGCCCGACACTTCTATTTCTGTCCTAAGAGAGTAAAAAGATGGGAAGAAAAAAGAGCATATTAAAAATTTCTTTATAAAGGTACATTATATTAAATTTCTATCGATATGTCGATATTTCTATCAATATTTTTACATTTCCATGAGTTCGATATCGATATGAAGGGTGAATCAATATTTCAATTATATCGTAGAAAAATCCACGAAACACAAAAAAATAAACATAAAAATACTACGAATATAAATATAATATATATAATAGGCATTTTTACTTATTTGAAAATAATAAATGTTTATTAATATTTTTTTTGTACCTTTTTCAGAAATATCCTTCGAAATCGATATTTTATCGATATTTCCATAAAAATTTCCGTAAAATTAAGACCTCGATATTTTCATCGACATTGATATTTTAAACCTTTGATTCTAATACAATCAAACATTTCAAGTCACTACAAAGTTACTCAAACTTATCTCCCACAAGTGCAAATAGAACTTTACATAAACAGAAAATGGCAGTGATTTGATTTTTTTAGAACTTCTAAAAATGGAGTGGAGCACAGAAAGAAACATTTGCTTATTTATCTCTGGCCACATAATGAAGACAGCTCAATCTCATTCATGTACTTAAAAGCTGCATTTTCCATTATAGGCAGCAAGCACACCATTGGAGTTACTTCAGATAATACAATCTCTCCTGTGTATGAAATGAACTGATTGTAATTATGCATCATATTACAATATATTATTATTTTCCAAGTTGATATCAAACAAAGATATCAAGAGGATGTTCCACATCTCCTACAACCAATGAATAAGACCCTTCTTCTATAATCATCAGTCCCTCTTCATTAGCCTTACTTACATGTTCACAAGGGCTCAGCAAAAACTCAATCTCACTTCTCCCACCTGCATTTATCTCCACCCTTTTGAATCCCACCAATTGCTTCACAGGACTCCCATTTCCGGGTTTCGAAGGCTTAACGAATAGCAAGACCGAATGCTTACCTGCCATTTCCCCTTCGTTTCTAACTCTGACGGTCACATTCACAGTCCTGCTCTCACAGAACTTCTTGTCTAGCTCTGAGACGAGCCTGTAACGGACCGAGTCAGAGATTTTGGCTGGCTGGCTGGCTGTTGGATGGCTAAGGTGTAGTTTGCTTTCAGTAACTGATGTGAATTCATAGAGATAGTTGGAGTAGCTGAGACCATAGCCGAATTCGTAAACTTTCAGTCCATTATAGAAGCGGTAGGTGCGACCAGGGTAGCCAGTTGAAGGATCTGCTCTCATTCTCATGTCTGTCATTGGAAATTTGATGAAATCACGTGGATACCAAGTTAATGGTAATCTCCCTCCTGCACATGAAGCATGGAAAGTTAAGGGTAAATATCATGTTGAACCAGTACGTTCACTAAACGGTTCAAGATTTCAAGTGTAAAGAAGTGGTGAACAAAACGGATATTTAAAATGTTAACCTGGGTTGTGATCACCAAATATGATCTCTGCAATGGCAGTTCCTCCAGCTTGCCCTGGATAACCAGCCCACAAGATGCTTCCTATCTTGTCATTATACTTGGCTGAAGATATATCAACGGGACCTCCAGAGAGAATCACCAAAACGACCGGTCGTTTTGCAGCTTTAGCGACTTCAGCAATGAGTGCGTCTTGATTTCCTGGGAGCCCCAACTCCGTGCGATCGAAATCTTCTCTTTCTTGAGTTTGATCCAGCCCCATAACCAACACCACATAATCCACACGTTTCGCTATTTGCACTGCCTGATCAATTGTAGCCTCGGTACAGTTAGCCCAGTTGCAGCCTCTGTGGTAAACAGTGTTCTTGACATAGCTATTCAAACCTTGAAATGGGGTAACAGATTTGCAAGGGATTCCTGCATAATTTCCTCTAAGTGTTTTTGCTTCATCGCCATTGTGGCCTATAACAGCAAGTGAACGTGTATGCGATTTGGAAAGTGGAAGAAGTTTGGCAGAGTTCTTTAGGAGAACAATGCCTTCTCTTGCAGCTTGAAGAGCCAGATTTTGATGCTGCTGTGAGCATACTTGGTCTGGACCAATTTGGCCAAAAGGCAGTTTGGTTGGGTTGCCATCAAACAAACCCAATCTCATTCTAACGGAAAAGAGGTTGCGGAGTGCTCGGTCTATATAAGGAATAGGTAGTTTCTTCATCTCCACTGCGGATTTCGTGTGCTCCTTCAGGTACGTGCCACAGTTGACGTCCATTCCTGTAAGTATTTGTATGTTTTGGTCATAAATCAAAACTTTTCATTTCTCTGAATGATAAGAAGTATATCAGGTTTAAATCTTGGAATCGAAATGCTTACAAAAACAATCCAACACAGAAGCCAAAAGAGGGGTTATTGAACATTAGGTGATACAGCAATCTTAACTTCATAGAGCTGTTTTGTCATCAACTTCATAAGTTAATATTGTCCCCAATACCTTAAAAGTTATAATTCTACCCTCAATCTATTCATTGAATCAAGCATATCAATGGAAATTACTAATGAAGTGGTTTTCTCCAAATAAATTCAAAGATTTAGGGTAATATTGAAACATTTTAATATGATACAACTTCAACGAAAAATAACATGGTTTTTTTTCTTTCCCTATTTTAGATATAATTTTGGTTAAAAGTAGGCTTTTAAGTAATGGGTTACCACATGTTCACGCGTGCAGAAGAGTTTGTAGTTTTCTGTGGGGGAAAAGACAGGCAAATAGAAAAGGAAGTTGAGATTGGTCCACTTATTTGGGCCTAATGGGTCCAAATCTACAGTTCTACAAAAGAGTCCACATTAAGTCAACAAAGCCAGCTCAAAATATTGGACTTTGGAAGGCTAAATACATATATAATATAATTTTTTTAAAAGAAAAATCTTTTTCTTTCAAAATTGGTAATGATCCGCTATTTTAGGCATAAAAGGATATTTTGTGATTCATAGAATCATGTCTGAGAGGTCACTGAACTCTAAAAATATCTAAACCTTCAAGTTTGTGTCTAATATGTTCGTGAATTCTAAAAAGTGTTGAATAGGTCAAGGAACTTACTTGACACAAAATTGAAAGTTTAAAACTTTATTAGACATTGAATAAAAATTCAAGAACCTACCTGAGGTCATTGACTAAACATGTAATTTAACTAAAGAAGTAGTTATATAAGATCGGAAAACAAGTTTCATTAAGAAGAAAGAACAAAGTACGAATAGAAGCCCACGCATTAATGGAAGGGCCTGATCAAAAGATATGTAATATCTCCCATTGGGTAAAGTATATCCAATTAAAGAGAGAGCAATTATTTCTAAGTCAAATTTTGATCAATCATTTAAAACTTATTACTAACTAGTTTCTATTATTATGAGACTCATAAGAATTCATCAGGTCTAACTATTTCAAAATCCTAATTTTACCCCATTGTCAAAAATATATATTACCAAGCACAGATTATTTTCTAAAAAAGAAAAAAATGAAACCAGAAATTACAAGTTTGGGATTGAAGTCAACATACCAGCTCTAAGAACATCAGCCACCGCATCTTCTGGAATTTTGGCGTAACCTTGTGCATCATGAATGATGGACACCGCATCACAGTCCGACGTGATGTACCTATTATTTCCCAATAACCTTAATCAGGGGAGTTATTTCCTCAAATAATTTTTGAACTGTTTTCAAATATATAAAAAAAAGTCCAACTACCTATAAATATAGAAAAAATTTACTGCTATGACAGACCGTGATAGAATTCGTTGACCTACAATAAATTTTTTTTATATTTATAAATAGTTTAATATTTTTATAATAATAATAACTTTATATTACTTATTGATGTAATAATAATTCTTGAGAAAATGCAGTGCTAAAATTACTCAAAAGAATAAAACATATTAAGGACTACCCAAAATTATTTAAAAAATTAGGGGAATTTTTAAAAATAAAAAAATAAGGAAAACTATTTACACAAAATAACAAAATTTTTAGATAGTTGTGATAGACGCGGATAGAAATCTATCAAAGTCTATAAGTAATAGAAATGATAGAATTCTATCACTGATAGATACTGAAAGAAGTCTATCAATGTCTATCAGTATCTTTTTTGCTATTTTATTTAAATAGTTTGATATTTTTTCTATATATAAAAATTTTCCAAAAAATTACTATAAATAGAACAAATATCAAACCATTTAGAATAGAAGGATTTTTAGTAAATAACAAGAGACGACAGGCACGCGTCTCGAAAACAAAATTATTTTCATTTTTTTAAAAGGAAATTTTATCTTCATTTTTATCAAGAGAAAACTAAAAAAATTGTAATTAATAACTTAATAATGATATACATAACCTTTTTGAGAATACACTAAAATAACAAAAAAATATTACAAATTTAATCTCTTGCATTTGATGTATATTTAATTAGTCTCTAAATTTTAATATATATCTTTTTATCTTTCAATTGATTGTAAATAAAAAATTCCATTAAAGTATAGACCTATTCTATATCAAATTAAATTTTATGCTAATAAACTTCTAAAGTTTCCATTCAGGAAAAAAAAATCTAAAGTTCCGATTTTTCTGTTGATAGGTCCATTGATTTTTTTCAAAAAGAAAAAAACAAAATGTAATAAATTAATGATTAGAACTGAAATTGAAATTTTTGAGACCATTATGCATTGGCTTAATGAGCAATAACGTCATGAATTTAATAAAGAATTTTAAAAAAAAAAAAAGACTCAATCTATTATTGTGACTTATTTAAATTTAATATCTTACAATTATCGGGGCTTCGATCGCTGGCACCCCAAAATACGAAATTGTATTCTATCTCAATATTGAAAGGTAAATGGATTATCTCATAAGATTAATCGAGTTTATAAGCTAAACTCAACACTCATTTTAAGATTAGTCGAGTTCATAAGCTAGAGCCGACACTCATTTTAAGAATGCAATAACCACCGTAACTTTAAATCTATTAGATAGCATTAGAAGCAAAGAAGAAAACTATATTACTATTAGTAGACTAAACACTAAAAAACAAAAGCAACTATAATAATGGAGAGACAAAGATGCAGAAACAATAAATGCCAGAGAGTGAAGCATTGGATAAAGAGAAAAGAAAAGTGAAAAGAAAAAGAAACCCTAACCCATTAAACTTCCATTGTTTTCTTGCAGTAGCAGTCAAAAGATGATGATCGGCACAGCTCGGAACTCCATTCACTCTATTGTAAGCGCACATTATTCCACTCGCTTTCCCCTTCTCCACACAGCTCTCAAATGGCGGCTGATACGTGTCCGCCATGTCCTGCATCGTCACCTACATCCATTTTCCAAAACCCTAAAAACCCATCAATCCAATTCCAATTCCAATTTTCCATTACAATTCAATTATTACCTTGGCATCGAATACATATCGAGTCATTCCATTCCATCGCTCCAGATCGTATGCAGTGAAGTGTTTGCAGCATGCCGAAGCTTTGAGTTGATTCCCGAGCTTTCCCCCTTCAATGGCGTCCCCTTGAATCCCTCTCACATATGCTACTGAGTATTTTGCCGTCATCAATGGATCTTCTCCTGGTGTTTCTTGCCCTCTTCCCCATCTTGGATCTCTGAATATGTTTATGTTTGGCGCCCAAAATGTCATCCCCTTCGCCTGCCCTGCATTGTACACCGCCCTTGCCTCTGTTCCTATCGCCTGTTTCACATATTCATATACAGATTCATTCAATATTCTATGGGTTATTGTATGGTAAGACAATGCCCACCAAGTGTTTGTCAAAAGGAAAATTACATTCCAGAGTTCAAATGGAGGGCCTATTACTCTCTGGATCATGTTAAACTACTACTAAAGATGTCACTAAGCCTAGATTTGCGGGCTAAGAAATCAGCACAAATTTGAAAGGAAATGGCATCCGATAGATACATTAATGAACAAGCAGTAAACTATTGAACCCTAAAACTTAAATGCGAATCTGATGTTTCATTCGTATTGTGAACAGAAATGAGATGATGGGAAAATGGAGAAAATCAGGGGAGAGTGTTTGGTTAGGGATTTGATTCGACCTGTCCGATTTGGTACCAGAGGTTTTCGTCGAAGGAGGCGGCGGTGAGGATGACCTGAGGGAAGCTAGTAGCGGCGGAGATAGTGCCATTGAGGCGAATGCCGTAGCCGACCTGGGCGACGCCGTGGAGGGCCTCCGACCACCACTCGTAGGCAGGGATACCGAGACGGGGGATCGCCGGAGCGGCGTTGACGAGCTGCAGGACCTTCTCGTCCAATGTGAGTCGAGAGACGAGATCGCGGGCTCTGTTCTTGATTGGCAGATAGGTTCTGCAGAATGGGAGAGTTTTGGTGAATGAGTTGGAAGAGTCGCAGGCGTACGGCGGCTGAGACGACGAGTCGGCGACGATGAGGGAGAGGAGGGCGGAGAAGACGGCGGCGGAGAGAAGGAGTTTTTGGAGTCTCATTTTGCGAGGGGAGGAGGAGGAGGACGCCATGGCTGACGGTGAGTGAAGGTTCAGCGTCTTCAGCTACTTATTAATAAAGCGAAGGGGGACCCGACAAGCGTCTTTATCTTATTAAAATATTGGAAAAATTACCTTTTAATCTCCAAATTTCGGAAAATATATGATTAGTCCTTTTAAGTTTTCAAAATATATCTTTTTCATCCCAATTTTTTAGACTATTTGCATTTGGTCCATATAAAATGTATCTTTTAATCTTTTTAGTTTCTTAATTTTTACAAATAGATCTAAAAGTTCCCTATGATAGTTTTTTTATTATTTTAATTTAAAAAATAATTGTATTACAAACCATCTCTTCTCTTTAAAATTATTTTTTAAACTTATTTTGATAATTTAAAATATCATATAATTATATAAAACAATTTTAAAAAATATTTTAAAATTTTTTTAAACCTATTCTTAAAAATTAGGTGATTAAAAATGTACATTTTAAAAATTCAAATATTTCTTCTTTTGTCTTTTTTTTTCTTTTTCTGAAAAGTCTTTTTTCTTTAGATTTAGTTTTAAGAATTCGCTACCAGTTTTTTTTTTTTTTTTTTTTTTGGGTTAAATTTTATGTTACACGTTAGTCTTCACTCTTAACCAACTTTTAAAAGGTATATATATATATTTCAACTCAAGCTTAAAATATTAACGGATGTAGCATGATGTAAAAAATAATTTGTATATATAGCAAAATTTAGATCTAACTTTCGAAGTCCATTAGTGATAAATCATATCGCTGGTAGGAGTTTATCAGCAATAAAATCTATCACTGATAGATTTTGCTATATTTACAGTTTTCTTAAAATGTTGCTATACACTTAATTATTATCCCTAAAAGTGTTAATCATTGCAATTACCCTAAAAATATATATATATATATATATATATATGTTTAAATATTTTCTTTTTTTTTATGGTTCATTTTAGTCCATGTACTCTTAAAATGTCATTGGTCTTTGTACTTTCAACTTTGATTCATTTTGGCCTTATTATTTTTCGAAAAGTGACCATTTTGGTCCCTTCATTTTTATTTTACGGTATCATAATGGTCACTTTTTGAAAGTCGAAGGACTAAAATAAACCAAAGTCGAAAGTATAATGACCAAAATAAACATTTTGAAAGTATAGAAACCAAAATGAATCAAAGTTGAAAGTATATGGACCAAAATGAACATTTTAAAAGTAAATAGACCAAATGAAAACAAAGCTACAAGTATAAGGACCAGAGTAGTATTTAAACCTTAAATTAATAAATAAACATTGGTTATATTGCAAATTTGGTCCCTATGATTTGAAGAAAATAAGAAATTAGTTGTTATGGTTTATAATTAGAATTTAGTTCACGTGATTTAGTAAAAATATCATAAATAGTTTCTATTACAAGGATTATGATAATTTTATCAAAACATATGAACTAAATTATAGCTTTTAAACCATAATTAACTTTTCAAATTCATAGGAACTAAATTTGAAATTTAACAATAAACATTTTATGTTTTTTAAACAAATTAAAATGTTTGTCATTTATACAATTTGTTGTTTATTTTTTAATATTTCATAAATTTAAACAATTAAAATGTTTGTCATTTATACAATTTGTTGTTTATTTTTTAATATTTCATAAATTGTTTTACGATGTAATAGAAATGTCAATATGTCAATGGGAATTTAATACTCTAGTCTTAACCAAGGTTTTAAATATTAAAAAAAAAACGTGTAGTATATTTGGTAGATAATCTGAAAATATTAATATGAAAATAATGGATTTAATAAAAACATAATTGTATTTCATGTTTCATATATAATGTGTTTGATAATATATTTATAAACCATAAAACTAATTACAGTTATTAACTAAATATTATGTTGAATGTAAACTATATTATTATTTAATTTATGAAATTGTTTTATGTTTAAATTTTTGTATAATTCTTATTATGTAAAATTATATAATTTATAATACATTATATAATGGGTTGTTTTTAAAAGTAATAAAATGAGTCTTATTTATAAATATAGCAAAATATCACTGTCTATTAGTTTGACATTCTGCTATATTTAAAAAGATTTTTAACATTTTTGTCATTTAAAACAATTACCCTTATACATATTTTATTAAGATAATTTAGTTTATAACATGAAATACTATATTTGTTAGTGTTTTCATCATTTTTAATACAATTTTTCATTTCAAAATCTAAACACATTGAAAACATAAACATAATAGAATCTAAAAACAATTTTCGAAAATAGAATATAAACGGTCTACACCACACATATTCACTAAACTCAGTAAATCTAAAAACATAAAACATAATTCAAATTGTTTAGGCCCTATTGGTAACTATTTCGTTTTTTATTTTTGATTTTTTAAAATTAAGCATATTTCCTTTCATTTTCTTAACATGGTTTGTATCAACCTTAGGTAGAAGAGTAGCATTCTTATCCAAATTTCAAATTCCAAAAACTACCTTTTTTAATTTTCAAAATTTGACTTGATTGTTGCAAACATAGGTAAAAAATAGATATCAAAACAAGAGATTTAGAGGCAGAAAAAATGTTTATAGGTTTAATTTTCAAACGGTCAAAATACTCTCGTTCTTTTTAAAGTTGCAATATGATTAATGACTTTTTATAAACCTTTCAAAACTATCCTTGAAGTAAATAAATTATTAGACTGTTGGACGAAAAATTGATAAGTCTGAGTGTCCTTCTTCCATATTTGTTGTTCTATGTCACCATCATTTCCATTTTTGTTCAAATTCTAAATGATTTTTTTTTTTTACACACAATGGACAAAGCATAAAGAAATTTTTTAATGTATTTTTTAGAATATAGCGCCTTACCGAAATATTAATAAAATGTTGATGAATATTTCTTTAAAAATTATAAATATACAAAATATTTAAATTAATAAATAAGCATTTCACTTTTTTTTAACAAAGGTAAATTTATTATTACTGCTAGTAGTCCTATATTAGTTATATGAGGTAGATATTTTGATTACAGAACTCATGACAAAATGTTAACAGAAATTTAAACTTTAAGTCCCACTCGATAACTGTTTGACTTCTAATTTTTAAAAATTAAGTATATAAACACATGTTCCACCTTTAAATTCTTATTTTGTTATATGCTTTTAATCATGCTTTCAAAAACTAATCAAGTTTTGAAAACTTAAAACAATATTTATAACTTTTAAAAAACTTGTTTATGCTTTTAGAATTTGATTAAGAATTTAACTCTTTTAGTTGAGTTAGGTTCAAATTGGTTAGATTTTTTACTTCAATAAATGTGGGGTAAAATTATGAACCTCTAACTTCAACAAAAAGAAATAGTATTTTAATCTTTAAATAGTTTTGTTTTAACCATGCCTTTTTATTTAAAAAATTAAAAAATTGTTGACTATTATGACATCAATGCCGATGTGGCTTTCTCGATAAACATTTATAATTAGTTATAAAAAAATAAATATCTTGAATTAACTTGTGAGATTCAAAGATCACATATAAAATGTGTTAGCGATTAAGAGATTTGCAATTCAAATTCTTCATCCTACCGTCTAAAAAATGATAAGATTATTACGTAGTAATTTACAATTGAATAATGAGAAATTTCAAAATGTTACATGTTTTGGATCTAGATCTACAAATATGTTGGATTTTTTTAATTTTTTTTTTACTTTTTGAGAAAGACAAATATGTTTTTTTAGGAAAGAAAAAGACAAATTTGTAAGATATTATCCCAAATTTGTAAGATATTATACTACTTATTGAAATAATAATAATAATAATAATACTTATTATTATTATTATTATATATAGCAAGTTATTTTATAATTTGAAATTGTGATTACTAATCAAAATCATGCATAACTCAACTAGATAATTTGAAATAATATCTCTTACTTAGATATGATAGAAATTTAAATCACTACTCCACATTTTTAAATTTGAAAGAAAAAACATAAAATTAATTTTAAGGTTATTTTTAAATATAGAAAAATGAGTCAAACTATTTACAAATATAGAAAAATTTTACTAAGACCACAATAGAATTTTATCGTTTAAGCGATAGACAGCGATAGAAGTCTATCGCTCAAGTGATAGAATTCTATCGTGGTCTTTTGCTGATAGACAATGATTTCTTTTTTTATATATATATATTTGTAAATAGTTTGATATTTTTTATGCTTATAGTAATTTTCTTTAATTTTAATCAAATAGGTCGTTTGAAATAATGATGATTTTTTAAAAATAAAATATCTATAATAATTCCACATTTCTTTTAAGGGTTGTTTTCAAATATAACCAAATGAGTCAAACTATTTACAAATATAGAAAAATTTTACTGTTTATCCGCGATAGACCGCAACTATCGCTTGAGAGATAGACAGTGATTGAAGTCTATTGTTGATAGACATTGAAATTTTTCTATATTTATAAATATGTTGATATTTTTTCTATCATTAATAATTTCTCTTCTTCTTCTTCTTTTTAATCAATTACACTTCTAAGAGTAAATTTTATTTTGTTAAACGTGTGTATGTTTTTTTTTAAAGAACTATGTTAATAGACATTTCAATATTAAAATTCTAAAAAAAAAAAATCTCTTGACAAGAAATTAGGAAATGTGCAACCACTAATTTCATTAAAATTCTGATTGAATTCCAACATGAAAAATTATTAAAATAATTTTTTAAAAAATGGAAATTTTCCTAATAAAACTTTTTTTACTGTCTTTTTTCCTATTTGGCTGGATTCGTTCTCTCCTTGATAAATAAAATTGAATGCCCTCTTCTGGCATTTTCCCTTTTTTTAATTGTTTTTTTTTTCTTTTCTTCTTAATTTTTTCCCTTTTTGTTTCTATCCTTAAAATCACAATAAACTGAGCAGGAAGGCCAAGCTGTAAAATATTGGTGAGTGTTTGATGACTCAAAAATCTTATCACCTCCATTTTTGCAACAAAAAAAACCTAGAAAATCAATCCAATCGAGTCGATTTATTGGTTTAGTTTGATTTTTAATATTAGTTTATATTTAGAAAAATAAAAAATTATTGGTTGGATCGTTCTTTTATTGAAAAAAATCTATCTAAATCGAACCGAATTAATGAATATGGTAACTTAAATTTGGATGGACAATAAATTATTTAAAGTATTTTATTATGTTGAATGAATGATGAATTTTTTTTTTTATATCCATCCTTGTCCGGGCCAGCTTACGCGCACCTCGACTAATCTCACGGGACGAATGAATGATGAATTGTTATGGGTTTGTTATTTAGACAAATACTCAATTATTATGGTGCATGTATGTTTTTTTTTATTTATATACAAGAAGTAAAAAGGTCATTTGAGAAAAGCAAAAATGTTCAATTCAAAACAAAAGCTAAAATTAAATTAAAAAACAGAAAAACAATTAAAAAAAAAAAAGAAAATGTCTATTGTGCCCGATACCGAAAACTAAACAACATGGAATCAAATTTATTTGTCTTCTATAAGACATATGTTTGGTTTTCTAATTTATAAAACCGATTAGTTTGATTTAGTTTTTGGTTAATTTCATAATGAAGGAAATCAAATCTGACTATCACCTATAATCTATAGTTGAATTAGATTGTTGGGTGACTTTATAAATTTCTTTTGTTAGGTGTGTTTCAAATAAATCTAAGAATTTATGGATGAAGTTAATTCACAGTTTTATATATTAATTAAATATAGTGTATGATAGGATCATATAACACGTTTTATATTGGGCTAAAATATTATGGTTCATTTACTATGGGGTTTGTCCAATAATGAACTCTACACTTTCAAATGTTAAATTTTACCGTATACTTTTATTAAACATCAAATTTAATCCCTTGAAGTAAATTTTTATCAAAATTAGTTAAACAATAACAATAACTTCAATGAAAGAAAATACAATATGTGAATACATTTCTAAAATTTATAATGCAAATACTAATAGATAATAAAAAAGTTTGTGAAAAAATCAATAATAAACTAGCGGTATGAACTAAATTTTAGTTTCTATACTTTTAATAAAATTTTAGTTTTATTAAAAGTATAGAAACTAAAATTCAATATTTGAATCTTATAGATTATTTATTTTCAGCTGTACTTTTTAAGCTTTGGGGTTTAATTTTTGTTATATAAATTGATGTTCAATTGTAATATTATTTTTTTTAGATAAAATTCATAATATTAATTAAATCGCTGAAAATAAGTAAATAGATGGTTAAGATGGTAACATTTTACCATCTTCCAAACAATTTTGATTGGGTTAAGTCTAGAAGCCACAACCTAACTCATAAACTTTCCTAATATAGATCAAAGATTTAAAATAATATGAAATTATATATATGTATATTAAAAATAATAATTAAAAATTTGTTAATTATAAAAAACAGAAATTGGCCTAACTTCCTAAGCGTATTCCAAATGGGCCGAAACATTCAAAGTAACGGGCCGAGCATCATATCTAGAAATGGGCCGAACCATTCCTAGTAATAGGCCGAAAGCATATCGATGAATGGGCCGATGGTATGGAAGTAATGGGCCGAACAGAGTCTCAAGCAATGGGCCAACAGCATGCCAGATAATGGGCTTCATGGCATAATTCAGAGAGAACTTCCCCAAATGCCCTTTCATCACCATTTTCACATATTTACCTTTTTGAAGTAATATTGTATTTCACAATTAAGTTTTTAAAAGATCAACATTCTAATTGAAATATTTAAATTCTATTTGAAATATATATATATATATATATATATTACCCAATAAATTTGAAATAACTAAATATCCCTGGGCAATATTGATAATCGCATGAAATTCAAAGGGTATAATATCACATCAAAAAACAACTATATACTTCAAATGAAAAATATTTATAGTCAACCTAAGCATAGCTCAAATTGATTTAGTCATATATACTCGACCAAGATGTCAGAGGTTCAAATCTTCACTCTCAAATGTTTGAACTAAAAAATAATAAAAAAATGTCCATGTCTTTTTTTTTTTTCTCGAGAGAAAAAAATGATGATATCTATATTTTTTTTATATGAACCACGCAATAAGGATTTGAAAGAAATTTCATTTTCGTTAATGTGTCCCATCATCGAGATGTTGTAGAATAAAAGTCCATTAAATATCAAAGTAATTTTCTATGAATATTGTCACTAGGAAGTGACAAAATATTGTTAGTCAAGCATCAATGGGAAAATATCGGTATTGTTACTTTCATTATAGATAAAGCAAAATAATAGTAAGCATGCTAATAAATGAATCATGAAAGGTCACATTTTGAAATTTTCATATAAAATAATCTATAAATTATGATGGTGAAGTGACAATATATTTCATGTCGTTAGTCAACCATATATATATTTACCGTGCATTACACTTAAAAATTAGTTTTAATCCTTAAACTTTTATATAGTAACAATTTAGTCCCTAAATATCAATTTATAACAATTTAGTTTGTGTACTTTTATAATTATAACAATTTAGTCCCAAAACTGAAATAAAATATCACTTTAGTTCATGTAGTTTACTTTAGTTTGATTGAGTCCCTATTGTGATAATACTACAAGATTTAATGAAACTTCTGACAAATGTCGATAAATAGACTCATTACAAATCAAATTGGTTTATGAACTAAAAAGATTAAGTTGCAATGTAATAAGAGTTAACCCTTAATCTTGATAAGATATATCATGGTAGAGACTATACTATATTGTTACAAATTTAAAAGTATATAGATTAAATTGCTACATGTGAAAGTTCAACGACTAAATTCTTACAGATTTAAAAGTATAGAGACCGAGAGATTAAATTGTTTCAAACTGAAATCGTAAGACTAAATTGTTATTTCTATGAAAGTTGAAATACCAAAAATATTTTTAATCTAAAAGTTATGATTTTTTTTGAAAAAAATATTTTTAATTGAATAAGAATAAGAATATATATTTTTTTGGAATGTATTAAAATTATTGATGAGGAAGAAAAAAACCTAGAATTGGGTGAAGCATATTTGGTGGGCAAATTGAAATGAAAATGGGTGGGGGAGGAGGATCTCAGCAAGTGGATGATCATGAGATTTCATTACTTTTTTGTATTTTTAGAAAATGTTATTTTTTTTAATTATTTTAAATGAAAATTAATGGGTTGGAAAAAGGAGATGCCAAAACTAAAAGAAGGGGAGGGTTGATATTTTGTGGAGAATTTTGGCTTTATTTTTTTTTCCAAAAAAAATAAATAAATAAAAAGGATTTTTGGCATTTTACTTTGAACAATTTGAGATCAAAATATCTCAAATCTTTTATTAGCTTTTATGACAGGTACATGTCACCTTTCATTTTCTCTTTATTTTTCCAGCTTGGCATTTGGAAAAAAAAAACTAATATATTTAGTTTTAATTTTAATTGAAGAAATTGCTTTAAAGATAAGATGAGAGATTGAAATTTTTATCTAAAGAGGAGGAAAATTAGAAACTCTAGAAAATTTGCATGGTAGGTTATTTTATTTATTTTGCTAAAGTAAACCTAATAAATTTGTTAGTGACGGAGAGGTTTATGATTTGAATTCATTTACTATTATTGTACGAAAAAAGTTAGATTAAAATTATTATTATTTTTAATTTGTGTAAGAGTGATTTAATTAACAAGACGTTAATACTACAAAATTAATAATAATAATAACAACACAAGCCATTAACTTGACCTAATGTCTAAGCATTATGTCTGAAAAAATACGAACACAAAAAAGAGCTTTAGCCCTTTTATTGATACCATTCATGATTTTTATCATCGAGGTGCAGCATTTTTTTTTTTTTTAATTCTTGCATGCTTAAAAAAAATTCCCTCTATCTTACCTGTTGGGTAAATTTATTAATTACCATAGTTATAAATTACTGGTGGAAGTAACTCTTTTTTTCATGAAAATTGCAAAAATAAGAGATTGTGTATATTATTATTATTATCAACCAAGGAAAATTGATATTGAGGTCTCATTTGATAATCATTTGATTTTTTAAAATTAGACTTAAAAGACTACTCCTTTCTATCAATTCCTTTGTTGTATTTCTACTTTTTAGAAGTGTTTTTAAAAATATTATTATTATTATCAACCAAGGAAAATTGATATTGAGGTCTCATTTGATAATCATTTGATTTTTTTAAAATTAAACTTAAAAGACTACTCTTTTCTATCAATTCCTTTGTTGTATTTCTACTTTTTAGAAGTGGTTTTAAAAATTAAACCAAGTTTTAAACTTTTAAAATAATAGTTTTTAAAATTTATTTTATAATTTATATAAAAATTCAAGTATTTAGATGGAGAAGATGAAAATGACAAAAGAAAATAAACACCATTTTTTAATCTAAAATTAGCAAAAGACCAAATAGTTATGGAAACCTAAAATTATTCACTATGTATAGGTTAGAATCTAATTTCATAGGTTGATTTTGTGATCAAACATTTGTTTTTGTTTTTGTTTTTTTTTAAGCAGATTTTAGGTTCACGAGTCCCTCCCTAAATATAATATTGTGAACAACAAGAAATAAAATAATCTAAATTTAAATGTTGGTAATATTCAATTCAATTAAAATTTTCAAACTATCTATTTTAATCTTAAATTATTTTTAAAATAACTATTTTGGTCATAGTTGTTCATTTGAATTCTGTTCTACACAATATCTACATTAATTGTCCACGCAACTTTAATTCAAGTTCATATAAGTTATTAGTCTTAAAGATTTGATTTAGATTGTATTTGGATCATTGAGTTTTTAATCTCAACAATTTTATTAATGAGGTTTATTTTTTGTAGGGTAATTATAATGAGTAGCAATTTTAGGGATAATAAACAAGTGTATAACAACATTTAAAAAAAAATGCAAATACAGCTAAATCTATCCGTGATAGACCAGTCTATCTATCGCTAATAGACTTTTAAGGTCTAGGTGATCTATCACTGATAGATTTTGCTATATTTGCAATTTTTTTAAAATTTTGCTATACACTTAGTTAGATCAAAATTAATTTGGATCATTTAGTAAATTGAATTGACGGGAGGATAATGGTTAATAAATATTTTAGAAGTTAAAAGATAGAAAAATGGAAAATTTTTGAAAATAGAAAAATCAATAAATTTAAAAGTTGGTTTAAACATTAAAAAAAAAAAAAAAAAAAAAAGAAAAAAAAAAAAGAAGTTTCTATCCAAAATGCTGATCATAAAAAGCAAACTTTTTAAAAAGAGTTTTCATTTGGAAGCAAAGGATTATTTGAAATTAACAAGCTTTCACTATTATTATTATTATTATTATTATTATTATTATTATTATTATTATTATTATTTTAAACAACTTAGAGAGCTCTAGAAGTTTAAAAGATATATATTCTTTTGAAAGGAATGTTGAGCCATTAGGCACCAATGTGTCATCCCATAGGCTAATTAATTTAATTTAATTTTTTTCCAAATGACTTATATTTAACTATTTTTTAAAAAGTGTATTAACTGTATTTCCACCACATTGGTATAATATCATAGGTGCTTTCATTTAAAAAATTATTATTGAAATTAATTTTTTTTTATTACTTGCTTTTTACATTTCTTCCACATCATATGTATGCTGTCACAATCAATAGAATTATTGATCCATTAACTCTTTTTGTTATTATTGGTTTACTATATCTACAATCAAATCGAATTATATATATATATATAGTTAAAATTTGAAATTTTGAGTTTTTCTCAATCGATTTGATTTGATTTTTTTTTTTATCTTTTCAAAAAAAAAATATAGATAATAAAAGAAAAGACTAAAGATATTTAATGTAGAAAAAAAAAGCAAGTATTATGATGATGCTGTGGAATCCTTTTTGAGAAAGCAACATATTCTTGTCAAATAATAAATTTCAATTTGAGACTAATTTCCAAATGGTTTAATTTTCTATTGATATTCACATAAAAACCTTGAAAAAAATATGGTCATTTTCTCTAATTTAAGGTTTATATAGTAGAATTTTAGGCTATTTTATTCTCTTTCAGAAATTCCTTCTTCTTTTCTAGACAAGGGTATAATAGGGATTCGAAATTTTGAATTTTATATAAAATTTGGTTAAATTATGTTTCTGTACTTTGAACCATGTTTCTACTTATTCCCACTATAATTTTTTTTTAATTATGCCTTAAATGACATTTTGGTCCATCATGTTAGTTTTTAAATAATTTTTTTAAAATAATAAATTATTTTTAAATATAGAAAAATAAGTCAAACTATTTACAAATATAGACTAATAGACAGCAATAGATTTATATGGCTTGAGCAATAAAAGTCTATTGGGATCTATCGCTGATAGATAGTGAGATTTTTCAATATTTGTAAATAGCTTGATATTTTTTCTATCTATAATAATTTTCCTTCTTATTAGTGTTATTATTATTTTATATTCTCTCCGATTTCTCCTTGTTCTTTTTCTTCGTACCTAGACCTACTCTAATCTTCTTCCTTTCCATCTATAGTTACACCACTATTTACCGCATCTATTGTCTCGAGTTTAAAAAAAATAGAAATTAAAAATACTACTAAATTCAAATTTCGATCGCTAAGATCTTATTTAATAACTATTTTATTTTTTATTTTTTTCATTATAAATTTTAAGCTTATAAATAGCTCATCCACCTCTTAATTTTTTTGTTTGATTATCAGTCGTGTGTGTTTACATATTAAATTTTATTTTGTTTTTGATATTATTCTCGGATGCTTTAATTTGGAAAAAAAATGTCATAAAAGATAAATTATCCTAATTTCTCAAATTACATAGTTACCCAATAAAATTTATTGATATGAGCACAATCTAGTTTAAAGACTATAAAAGATGTCATAGTTGATAAGCTGTTCTTAGTTTCTCAAATAACATGGTTGTTCATTGAAATTAGTTTATATTGGTGTTTAGGGTTTAGGGTTTAGGGTGGAGAAATTTTGACAAATCACAAGACGTCATATTATCACAAGGAAAGTCCATGGGCCAATTAAGAATTATTGTGTCCTTAAAATTCAAATATGGAGGCAAACAAATAGCTACCACATGTCTTCTATCAGGTCATCTAATCTCAACGATAGGCTTGTCGAATTCAACAGTGATTAAGCTTAGACTACGATCATAAATTTGGTTAGAGGTCCAATTGGGCCTAAAATTATAAATTGGATTGGGTCGAATAATTAAAGTCATTCGGGTCCAAAGTCCAATCCAAATCAAGCCCATGGTGGAAATTATAAATTGGAGTGAGCCGAATAATTAAAGTCACTTGAGTCTAAAGTCCAACCCAATTCAAACTCATGGCATAAATTTAGGCCAAAGGAAAGGTTGATCCCAAACCCATGTGAGGTTCATGGAAATTCTCTATAAATAGAGGTCTGACCCCTTCGCTCGAGGGAGATTGGAAGAACGAAAGACTGAAGCTCTAAAGCCTTGAAGACTGAAACTCCCAGCTCTAAAGATCTAAAGAACACGACCCTCTCAAAGCCTTGAAGATCAAAAGGCAGACTAAAGCTCCAAAGATCAACTTTTGATCTCTTGAAGATCTAAAGAGTAAAGCTTAGAAGACTTCCAGAATATCAGAGAAGACTCTCTAAAGCTCTTGAAGTTAGAAACTCCAAGGGTTGATCCAAGTCAAACAACAAGCCAAAGGCCGATCCAAGTCGATCAACAAGCCAAAGGCCGATCCAAACCTATTAACAAACTAAAGGTCGATCCAAGTCGATTAATAAGCCACAGACCGATCTAAGTTGAGCAACAAATTAGAGGTTGATCATCCAATTGAATACCATCAAGCCTAAAAACCGATCATTCAATTGAAGATCATCATGTCCAAAGGTCGATCGTCTAAGAAGGTTATCAAGCTCAAAGCCTAGTCATCCAAGAAGATCAATAAGCTTGAGGATTAAAGTTTATACATTCGAGAGAAAGAATGAAAGGATAAAAATTAAAGACTGTAGCACTTATACTATAAATCAATAAAATCGAGTTCATTTCTACGAATTAAATTTATTCAGAAATCTTGTCCAACAATGGGTACAATCTAGTTCAATATTATCAAATATAAAAATATTTTTGTTAAAATAATATTTTGGTCAATATATTTTGAGTTTTCTATTCTCATTCTCATAATTTCAACTTTTTAATTTTTGTACTTTCAATAAATCAAATTAGTCTTCCGTTGGTTTGTTGTTGATTTTTCCAAGATCAGTTAGTATTTGCCTTTTATATATATATATATATATATTTTCAGAATTCTAAAAACATATTTTCATAGTGTCTTTTCTTGCCTGAAAATTATTATTATTCTTTAATTAATTTTATTAATAACTTTAAATTACTAATTTTAAGATTTATTAAAAATATATATAAATAATATAATATTTATTAAAAGTACAAATATTAAAATTACACATTTAAAAATATATGAATTAAAATAAAATGAAACTCATAATCATATTTTAACCCATAAAAGAAATCAAAATAATTAAAGAAAGGGACATTTAATTAATCTATTAGTTCATTTTTATTTGTTAATACAAAGGATCAAATATATTGGAGATATGCATGAAAATACAATAATTCAGGCACAAACATGGTATTCTATATGCTCGTTTTAATTACTAATATATATATAAAAAAACCACATATATGCATAATAAGACAAAAGAAGTGAGAGCAATCTTATTTAAATATAAAAACTATATAATTAAATTTAAATATCATGACATGGGAAAAATTTTAATAAATAAAAATTGATGGACATATCTACACCTCCTAAATGAATTTAATTATTAGTCAAAATCAATTAAACTCCTAAAAAACAGGGAAGTATAATACAAATGCACCGATGCCAAATGTATTATTAAAAGGACTAAGTTTTAAAATATAAGTCTAATTTTATGGAACCATTAAAATAAATAATAAATACAAAAGGGTAACATAAACATCAAAATAAACTTTTCTAAAAATATTAATAATAAACTATATTACAATATATTAATGATTGTGTGATTAGCATCGAAATATAAAAAATATTATACACAATAACACAAACACAAAATAAAAACAAAAAGTAGTCTAATTCAAACCTAACTTAATAAATAATGTATAGGTCATGCTTTCTAAATATTGAAATATGTTTTTTTTTTAAATAAAAATAGTTAAAAAGGAAAATTTTTAGAAATAGAAAAATATGGAAACCATTTATACAAAATATCGAAATTTTTAGATAGTTGTGATAGATGTTGATAGAAGTCTATCAAGATCTATCAGTGATAGAAATTATCAAAGACTATCACTGATAGATGCTAATAGAAGTCTATCAATGTCTATCAATATTTTTTTTTTTGCTATTTTCTGTAGATCGTTTGACATTTTTTTTATTTGTGAAAATTTTCCTAATTAAAAGGTAAAAAGTTAATTTGATAGGATCCGGTTAGATAGTTTCTTAAAAAGAAAACAACATTAATTGATTTGAACTCAAACCAAAGTGCTTTTAACTTAAAATTTTTAAATTTCATTTACTTGCCCTCTAAATTTAGATATGTATTGTAATATTAACATTAAACTAAAAAAATATTGTATTTTGTCCCCATAATAAGTTATTGTTAAAATAATATTAAAAGATATATTTTCTAGTATGAAAAAAAAATAAAATATATATATATATATATATATATATATATATATATATATATATATATATTATATATATATATAACAACATTTAAGCTAAATTTAATTTGTTGAAGTTCGTGAGTATGGAAAAAAAATTCTTATGTTCTTTAAGCTTATGCCTAATTTTATTGATAATAGTTTAGTGAGTTAAAAAAATAGCTTGCTTTTTTAAAAGAACAAAAAACATTTTACACTTTTTTTTTTTAAATAAAAAAAAAAAAATTGACAATGTTGTCGCTGTCGGGTTGCAGCTTGCCAATTACAGTGACAACTCCCACGGCTTTGTCTCGATGCTTCGCATCTTAATACGTCTTTTTGTTGGATAAGATTCGTTTATTCATTTGCTTAATTAATTTCATCTACTTATTTTTTTCCTTTTTTTTTTCCTTTTATATTAATGATGACTATGTCCATAATAACCATAACTAAGAGTTTTTTTTAAAAAAAAACTATGACTAAAAAGTCATTAAATATTATGATAAATATCAATTTATATTGCATAAATTTTGAATTGTATTAATTAAAATTCTAAATTAATAGTTAGATCAATTCAGACTATGAACTTTCTTAAATCTATCAATTTATACTATTCTCTAAATTTCGTTTGACTAATAGCTTAGGAAACCTATAATTTGAATCGATTAAACAACTAAATTTTCATAAGTCATTCAATTTACACCAATTATTACGCTCACCTTTCAAAATTATCCATACATTAATTCTCAAATGAAATTATGAATAATAGTTTAAATTAATTCATTTATGAAAGTTTAGAAGTTTAATTCATATAATTATTAGTTTGGAGTTTAAATTGATATAACTTTAAAGGTTAAAAGTATATAAATGCGTAGTTTTCAAATTTAGGTTGAAATTTAATGAAAAGATATTATTTCATGATTATTTTTTAATGTTGGTCCAAATTGCTTTTTTAAATTTGGATTATATGTCAAATAATCAGTATTTTGTTTTAATTTTGTGGTTTATATTCTTTTTATTTCGAGATTTGATGTTGGCGATATGGTATATTGATTGATTGGGTCTTATCTTGATATTGATTTCTAAATTCATATTTCGAATAATAATGTTTATAAATTATAAAATATGTCTGGATTAGACATGTAAACTATTTTTTTTCTTGTTGGAGAAATTCATGTGAACTAATTTAATGACATAAATTTATTTCATTATTTGATCAATCTTATATGACGTGACTTTTTTTTTTTAAATATATATATATAATAAAATTAATTTAGTCCCTTTTCCTATTTGCGAAGGGGACAGCTTTGTAAAATAAAATGGAGTGAACAGTAAAAGTAGGTAGAGTACAAATACTAAATAGTAAACGATTTTGTTCTCATTTCTCTTATTTTAATTTTTCTTATAAGTATTGAATAACACTAAAGAGATTTTACGAGATCAAAACATAATTGAAAGTAACAAATTTCAAAGGGAACAACCTATACGAATCCAATCAATGAAATTTACAATTTACTTAGAACAACGGAAAATACATCGAGTCGAATAATCTGATAAATCAGATGCGTGGGCGTTGCAAGTTAACACCACGAATCTAAAGGTTACACTTCCTCCAAAAATATTCTCAAAACCTTTTGCCATAGACTATAGCTTACACTAAAATGACAAATTCAGTTCAGTTTTGTGCTCGACGGAGAGAAATCATATGGGAACGTCCACTCCACATGAGCACATTCTCCATATAGCCCGATTAAAGCTAACGGGCAATCAAAGAATAAATCGTCTCGCTAAAATGAGTATAACTTAATTGGCATGAATAATGTACTATCAACCTCGATATCAGATGTTCAATTCCCTACTCTCACGTATTGTTAAAAAGATAAAATGAAATAAAATTAATTGTCTGGATATCAACCTCGCTATTGCAAAGATCACAAATTGTGAAGGTAAAGAGAAAATTTTTAAACATACTACTTTTCATGAGTAATTAAATATTTGGTAAACTTAGAGATTTAGTCTCTAAACTTTTTAACTTGTATCCTGAATTTTTTTTATGTTCACTAGATTTAAAAAAAAAAAAAAAAAAAATTAAATAATCCATTAGACACCATTTAATTTTGTGTACAATAAAATTGCTAATTTAAAAAACAAATACTAAATGTATCATGAATTTATATTTCAATTATATTAACCTTTAAAATCATTCATGAAATAACAGTTCTAAAATTGGTGGAATCTAAAAGGAGGACAAAAGTCATCTAAAAATAAATGTTTATTAATATTCCTCTAAATTTCAAATAAAATCGTTAGAATATTCTATTTTACATTTTTTTTTCTATTAAAATTTTAAGTTTTTAACCTTCCTACCGGATGTTAAAATATGAACTATTAAGTTTTTTTTTTTTTTTTTTTTTAAGGAAAGAAGATAATTTTTAACATATATTTAACACACAAAATATATTAAATTAGTTAACGTTGAGTTTTTCTCCATCCTTCTAGAGGTTTCAAGTAATTAATTAATATATAATAGACCTTATAATGTGTGAACACAACTTCTATTAATATAATATTTCGAATCACATCACGCTGTGGACATTGGTAAAAAAAAAGGTAAGAAAAAAAAAAGAAACTTGTAAATGGAAAAAAGAATCAAAAAGTCTATACCAAAAGCACATTGGGGGCAACCAACATATATAATTAATTAACATTAAAAAAAGGCATAAAGGTTGAGTTATAACCTATGGTTTTAATATTCATATGGAAAATATTATATTCGCTCATTATTATAATATATTGTTCCACACATTTTCATGATTTATAAATTAAATATCAACATTTTTCATTTTTTTTTTTGTGAGGAAAGAAATATATCAGTTGTTGGGTCAATAGAAGTACCATTGCTTTGCTGACTAGATGATTTTTATTTTTATTTTTATTTTTATTTTTATTTTTGAGTGATTGATAGTTGGATGCTTCAAATCGGATATGTGAATATTTTGCTTTAATTAAAGGTTAATGAAAAGATAGGTGTCTTCTATGATGTGTATTTATTTTTACCGTTAGCGGTATATTAGATAAATTACTATAAACAGAAAAATGAGTCGAACTATTTATAAATATAGAAAAATTTCACTGTCTATCAGAAATAAACTGCAATAAAATTCTATCGCTGGGACGATATGACTTGGTAAATTTTTTCTATATTTATAGATAGTTTGACTTATTTTTCTATATTTGAAAATAATTCTAATTTTTTTACTAATCCGAAGATATTTAAAGATCATTTTAAATAAATTTACAAACATGATGACTAAAAGTGTCTTTTATGAAATCTTAGTAACTATATAAACATTAATTTAAGTTTAAGATATTAAAGTGTATTTTCTTCAATTTTTATATATAAGAACTTATTTGTTAAAATCTTTACCTTTAGGGATTAAATCCTAATGTGTTTTTGTGACCTTTAAAATTTTAATTAAAAAAAAAAAGGATTTACTTGACCTTGAATGGAGAATTTGTACAATTGATTTCACACAATGGAGAAACTTCTTCGAGATTGGACTAATCGGTGAATATTCAATCTTAGTCTTTTCGTACGCCATTTCTGATCAAATAGTAAAAAGTTAGCCATTGAATTTGAATAGATGACTTTTAAAAAAATGAGAATTTTTGTTAGTGTTGGGAGACGTGTTTGGATTGACTAAAAAAAAGTATTTTTTTTTTAAATTCAATTTTGTTTAAACTATTTTAATAAAAATAATTTAAAATATTATTTTGAGTGATTGTCAAACACTTTAATTGTTACAAAGTGACTTTTTTTCAACATTAAACACTTGAAAAGTTAAACCAAACACACCCTTAAATTATTTTAGGTTGTTAAAATTCTATTTTAGTCCATGTATTTTGAGTTTTGTTTCATTTTAGTTCTTATATTTTTAATTACTTAATTTTAAGAAAAATTACTATAAACAGAAAAAATATTAAATTATTTACAAATATAGAAAAATTTAACTATCGATAGAATTCTATTGCTTGAGTGATATACTTCTATCGCTGTCTATCGCTTAAATGATAGAATTATATCACGATCTATTGCTTATAAACAGTAAAAATTTTCTATATTTGTAAATAGTTTAGTTCATTTTTTCTATATTTGAAAACAACCCTAATTTTAATCCATGTATTTCCATTAAATCTTCAGATTTAGTGCATGCAGTTAGTTTTTGTTGATTTTTTCTCGAACATTTTTGTTTGAATGAACATCCTCTTTAATAGTTGTGAAATATATTCACATAGTATCTTTTATCGCGTGCATATTATTATTATTATTTGATAATTTTCAATAGAAATTAACTTTTAAAAACTAATTGAAAATTTATCGAATGTGGAGAGACCAAATTTGAGATTTATTAAAATTATATAGATTAAAATTGAGCAATTAAATGAAAATATATAGAAAATATAAAAATATTATTTTAACCATCGTTTACTTTGGTCTAAAAAAACAACATTTTAAAGAAACAAGTAAAGGAAAGGAAATTTCAAAAGACTTTAAAGCGAAAGATCGAAAATTTGAATGTAATTAAGCTATTCATGCATTAATAAATTATATGGATGAAATAAACCTACTAGGAAAATTCAAGGCCGGCTTTGAATAAATTAACCAAATGCCAAGTCTAAGTCTTTTTTTTTTTATATATATATATATATTCTTTTTAATATTAGGTCAAAGTCCTTTTAAGTTTTATACATATTTCTTCTAAATGAATCAATAATAATAATCGTAAACTCAAATTGAAATGTCCTTGTCTTCAAATTTCCAAGAAAAAGAAGATATATATCCAAGTAAGAAAACGATCCACATTTTATTTTTAATTTAAATTAAATATAGAAATTTTCAAAAGATTTATTTCGACCTTCTGCTTTTGTGTTTCTTAGTCACTCCTATTTGTTTATTTAAACCATAAAATGAACAAATTTGTATGGTTAGTACTTGCTACTTTCGATTAATTAAAAAATTAAAAAAAATGCATCTCTTAGTTCATATATTTATTGATCACGCATCGTATAAATTATATATAATTGATATTAATATATGCTTAGATTAATACCAAATGCAAATTTGAAAATAAACTACCATTCTTTTCTATAGAGTTTTCTAAGAATTTAAAAACAAATTAGAAGATCGTAAATCAATATATAAAATATTTGAAAGTATAAAAATTAAAAGAGAATAAGATGTCGTTGAAGTATTAAATTTTAAGATTTTGATTTCAACGGTGACTTGATTTTTTTTTAATCATAATAATAATATTATGTGTTTAAAAAAGATCTTTAGCAATTTCTACATGGTAAATACCACTTGCATATCACGTGTTTAATAGTTGTCCATTTAAAATAGTTTTTCTTTCTTTCTTTTCCAAAAAAAATTTAAAAAAGTTGAGAATTAGAATGAAAAGTGTAATTATTTTGAATAATTGATTGATGTTTTTTTTAATTATTATTGTTATTTTTTAAATTTTAATGATGGTTTTTTGTTTGAGAAATAATGATGAACTTATAGATTACAATTTTACAATTATTAACACGTATTTGGTGTGCTAAAAAAAAAAACTGGTGAACAAAAAGCAAGTTGTTCTTTTTAATTATATATTTTTATTCTCTTGAGTCAGCTTGTACGTTAAAGTGGATGAATTAATTTGAATGAACTTTTTAAATTTGGCTTGTGGTGATAATTAAATAGTGGTAATGTTTTTTTTTCAAATTTTATTTTCAGGAGAATTTTAAAAGTTCTTGGTTGCGTGTGACAGACAGGTCGAGGAGTTAGGCTATTTACCAAAATTTATTTGGCATTATTTTTATTGCAATCTATTTAATAAAGTGTCATGCAACGAAAAATTAATGCAATAATTGTTTACATAGCGACTCGAATGGTAATAATTATTTAAATCGATTAAAATATCGATATTAATATCGATAGATATTTTTTAAATAAATATATTTATAAAAAATATTTAAATTAATAATTGAGTTGTTTTTATTTTTAAATTAAGTTATAGAAAAATAATAATATTTTGAAAGAAAATAAATGTCAAATCTAACTTAGAAAATAATAATGGAATTGATTTGAATAATTGCATAATAGAGCAACGTCTCTCTCGAGATGGATCATGAGTTGTCAGCTTCTTCATCATAGGATGGATCAACACATCTTTAGGTAGAAATTAACACATATTACATGAATAATTAATTATTATCGGTCAATTAAATTATTATTATTATTATTTTAATTTTATATTTTTTTAAGATCTGCACAACATATATTTTAGAAGTAAATTTAGTTAAGTGGTAATTGATGTACACTCTCTCCTTTAGAATCCGACAGTTTGATTAAACATAGCAAATAGAAGGTTATGCTCAAATTAACAAATTATTATTTCATATATTAATTTTTCTTTTAAAAAATTGATTTTGATTTTTTAATTTTACCAGTCTCACCCAGCATTGATGCCATTTGAAAGCCACATTAGTTGACATGAAAATTAAAATTTTTTTAATACTAATAAATTAACTAAACATAAAATTAACAGCTTCAATTTCATTAAACATAAAATTTAAATTAATGGTTAAACAACGGTTAATTTTTAAAAATTTTAAAATTTTATTAGACATAATTAAAAGATTAATGATCTAAACATCAAATATATATATATACAAATGTCAAAGTTTAAAACTAGTCTTATAATGTTTATTTTTTTACTATATCAATAATGTTTAGCATCTTTGAATAATTCTAGTTTTTCTTTTTTTCTTTTTTTAAAAAAAATCTTGAAAATTTTATTTATTTTTTTTAGCATTTTTATAAATAAAAAGAAAGTGAAAGGCATAGTTGTTTCTATTGCATTTCAATGGCTCTCTGATCCACAAGTTGTACGTCAAATCAACCCCAATACTTCACAAATTTCCAATCTAATTTCCAAACACATCGATTAAATTAAATATTCCCCCTTCCCTATTTTTCATAATTGCATACTATTCTATTTCTTGCCAATCACCTCCCTATATTTATTACAAATTATTTCTAAGATAAATTATAAAATTCAATATATAAACTTCACTTATCTTAAAACTATTATTAATGTATTTGTTTCTATTTAATTTTTATAATTAAATAATATCAAAGTGGAGAGTCAAACTATTAATCTTTAAGATAGTAATTAATGTCTTATCTACTCATCTAAGTTTGAATTAATTAAATGTTCCTTTGTTTAAATTTATATATTTGACGACGTAAAAATTGATAATAATAAAATGTAAGAGAAATATATAATTTACTAGAAAAAAATAGAAAATGATAAAACTTAGTAAAAGTTGGTTCCACTTAGAAGAACACATGGAGTAATTTCGATGTCATTAGAGTTTATTTCTAATGCGTGACCTGTCTTCCCTTTCTCCTTACCTAACGAGTTAAAATAATTTATATTTGTTTTTATTTTAAAAAATTATCACTTAATTAAAAACAAAATACTTTTATTCTCTCTTGATGGAAAAGAAACTGATTAAAAAACAGTAGCCCAAAATTGGCAAAGCGATAAAATAAAATATTGAAAGAGATATTATTTGGGGATTAATTTAACATTAATGAAATATAAAAACAATTTAAGTGTGTTGGAACGGGTAAAAGAGAAAAAAGAAGAAGAAAAAGAAAAAGAAAAAGAAAAAGACAAAAAGTTTCGCTTTCAAAGTTCCCATTAATTTTTCGCCATTGGCAAGTCTGCCTTAATTGGATGGTTGGATCTTGGGCCTTTAATGGGCCCCACGTCCTTAAAACTGAGAGATCGTAGGCGGTGGACTTTTAACTTTTTGCTAACCCAAAGCGGACCACGGGTTCCACCACTAACTCAACTCTGGTTAACGCCCCTTCCGTCTTCTTTTCTTTCCAAGGCTATTTCTTATTTTCTTGATCTTTTTTTCGTAAGCTATACTCATTTTTACTACAATTTATCGAAATTGAATTATAATAATTGAGAAAATATCAATTTATGCATGTAAAATTTGAGATGATGTAAATTAAAACGGTAAATCAATAAATTGAATCAATTTAAACTCTAAATTATATGAAACTTATCATTGTATCCATTAAAATTTTAAATTATGATGAGTAAATTAATTTAGACTAATTATTAAAATTATTTTTAAAAATCATATCTGCATCAATTTTATACTTATATTGGTGGATGGTAGATCCAACTTTTGATTTATGGAGAAAAATGTTATGTTAATTATCATTTAATTGTGTTTATTTAGACTAAATGCTTGGTTAATGAAATGTAGGGTCAATTTCCAAAGAAAATGTTGGGTTTTTTATTTTTTTTTTGTTTTAATTTTTAAAATTGTGTTTGGATGTTAGGAGGAAGGATAACGGCAGAAGGGCGTTAAGGTTCCGTTAAATATGTGTGCCACGTGTAAGAAAAGAACAATAGCCATCGCATTCGTGGCGCGAGTTGATCACGTGGACCTAATGAAATCATAATTGTGGACAAAAATGCCACACAACCACTACCCACTTTTTTTTATTAAAAGAATAATGGCGAATAAGTTCATTTAAAAAAACAGAGAAGCTCGTTAATTTGTAAAATCAAAATCGACTTTAATTCAAATCAGTATCTATCCATAATAGATTTCTATCATTTCTATTATTGGGTATAGATTTCTATCATTTCTATCATTAGAGTCGCAGGAGAGGATATTCAAAAGTTTTTGGAATGACTGTAAGGTAAGGGTTTTTTCTTCTTTCTTTATTTTAGGGCTGGATTGCACTTTCGTTTTTGAGAGGGTTCAATCCATGCTGGTCGGCAAATCTATCCAATGCCTATTTAAGCAGCTTGGATGGGGGGATCTATTTGGATTAGTCTTCATTCCGCTCATATCAGGAGGTACGGAGGTTCCGGGGGGTGGGTCATGGATTCCTTTTTTTGATAACCCGGACAACGCCTCTTCGGAATTATTTACCTATACTTCTGATTTGGAAGATTCGGCCAGTTCTGGGCGTAGTAGAAGTACCTCATCGGTCAATCAACCGATTCCAAGTGTGGAGCAAGCAGGGATTGATAATGTGGCACCTGCTGAAGTAGGTACATCCGCGGCGGGCCCAGCCCCACTTGATAGACTTCTATTAATATTTATCACAATTATCTAAAAATTTTACTATTTTATGTAAATAATTTTCCTTATTTTTCTATTTTTAAAAATTCTCATATTTTAAATCTAGTATACATAATTATAAAATCATATATTTATTTTTAACATTTTTACCATTTTCATATTGATAAAACAATATCAATATTTTAACGCGAGCAGACATATTAATGACGAGGAACACACTTTTGCTATTCTACTAATACTTGTACTTGCTCTGCCATTCTGCCCGAGCCTGGCTGAGGAAAAATTACGAGGCGTAAAACAAAAAAATATGCTGATTCAGGTTGGGTATACTATATTTAACCAATTAACGAAAAAGAAAAAATCAAAAGATAAGGCCATTCCATTTCGACAAAAGACCCACACCCAAGTTCCATAGATTTGGGTCCGCTATCCCAATCATGATTTTCCTACCCCGGAGGAAAAAAGTCCTTCCCTTTTTTTAAATAATTTCATTTTTGTAAAAAAAAAAACAAAGGAGAATAAGGAAACAATTTAAACAATGAATTTAGCCCAACAAATTCACAATGTTTTCTTATAACAAATTTGTTTAATCTACCGTGCTCAAAGTGTAATGAAAAATTGTCTCCCAAAATAGGAAAAATTAATAACTCGTGAATGCTCCAACCACAAAATTCGATGGACGCTACAATGTGTGAATAATTATATCTAAAAGAGATTGAGATTTGGGTGAACAATCCTCTATATTTGTATAGACTATTTGTGAATATTCATGTAGTTACATCTCTTGGTATGAGTTGTATCTTTTGAGAAAACGTGTATCTTTTTATTAAGGCTTAAAAAAATGCACCCTCTTGTCAAGAGTTATGGTGTTTTTAATTTTTTTTTTTTAAAATATACAAATTAATTTTACGTATATTTTTCTACAATTTTAACTTTTAATTTTGTATCTAAAAAAATAATTTTGAAATTGTTTAACAAAAATTGAAATTATTCCTAACTAAAATTATTGATGAAATTAGGGTTAGAATCAAACATTCTCGTGGCCAATGGGGCAAAGACATTTCGTTGATTTCTTTATAATGGTTTTGAATTATTTATAATTATTAATTCATATTTTTATTATTAAATAGGTGATTAATAAAATTTAGACCTTTAAAAATAAAAAAGAATCAATTCTTCTTCTTTTTTATTTTATTTTATTTTTTTTATTTTATCAAATAACCTAGTCAAAGTTCACTAATGATCTTTAATTATGTTTTACCTAAAAAATTTTTCTCAACCTAAGCTTTAAAATAAAGATAGTGACTTTATTAATCAAAGCTAATTTGTTAAGTCATATATCTTAGACCAAAGCTTTAAAAGTTTGAGCAAAAGTAAAACATGCACTTATTGTTATATGTACGTGTATATCAAAAAGAATTTAATTAATCTATGTTAACGACCAAAAGATTCGTGATTTAAGTTTTATTCTACTAAATAAATAAAATAAAATAAAACTAAAATTAAAATGGCAATGGTGTTTCTAAACTTAGATACCTTAAACATAACGGAACGGCCGTTTATAAAGAAACCGGCGGTTTCGCAGAAAAGCCCACAGGGTGTCCCTACCTTTCCACTCCACGTCAGCAATCCGATTCTGTTCACTGAGCTAACTCAGTCCCCAACCCGTCCCGTCTCGCTCTGTTTTTTCCCCTATAAAACCAAGCTCCCCATAATGCCTTTCCTCGCTTTCTTCAACACAACACACTTTCTAGACTCTTCCTTCCTTTTTCCTCTTCAATTCGTTTTCTTCTCTCCATTGGCGCCTTTCTCTGAACTTTAACTGAATCTTTTTCTCTTCTCTCTGTTTGAATTTCCTTCGTTCCTTCTTTTGATCTGATTCTCCTTACCTTAAGGTATACTATTTCATTCTTGCATTCGTTCTTGCAGTCCGTTTTGCTGGTGTGATGCGTTTACTCTTTCGTTTATGCCTCTGTGTTGTGTGATTGGTTTCATTTTGGATTCTGTTGTGTTACGTTCATTTTTGTTTACGTGTATTCTTCCAGTGATCAAGCCTTGTGTGTACGTCGATGGAGCATTTTCAGAACGACGATCTTGCGTATATTGTGGATGATTATTATGAAGTCGACGATTTTGACGACGGTCAATTTTTCTCTGATGACGAATTGCATACTAATCAGGATACGGAGCACATAGACTCCGACTTTGAGGACGACATCGATACAGTCAGTAATTGTTACTTCTTTATGAATTTACCTTTTCTTCCGTCGTATTGATATCCGTTATGAATTGTTTTGGTTATTTTGATTTTATAGAGCACGCCGAGGACGGATACCTCTGCTTTGGATGTTAGGAATGGGAAAGATATCCAGGGAATACCTTGGGAGAGGTTCACCTTTACCAGGGATACCTATCGGGAAAATCGTTTGAGCCAGTACAAGAACTATGAGAGCCTGTCAAGCTCTCGAGCGGAACTGGAAAAGGTGCCTTTTCCTTTGTGAATTACTGAATTTTCATTACCCTGTATTTTCTGACGTATGTTATAGTTTCTTGTCTTTCTAAACAACGGTGTGTTGCTTAAGTAATTAGTCTATTAGAGCTTCAGGCAGAGTCTTTTTGCTTGCAATTAGTAAATCTGTTTGGGGAAAGAATTGCTTGTTTTTTAATCTGTTTGTCGTTCACTCTGACAGGAATGCTTGCAAGTGGAGAAGGGGAATAATTTTTATGACTTCCAGTTCAATACGAGGCTTGTTAAATCAACAATTGTTCATTTTCAGGTATAGACTTTATGAACTCTTCTGATTAAAGATGACGGTTTGTGTTTCTTTCCAGCTCGTTTCATTTATACAATTTTTAAGATCCCGTCCGCCCCTCGAGAACTAATTAGTTATAATAAAAGGCACGAATAGAACTCCTACATAAAAAGAAGCGGATTTACGACCTACACAGTTTAGGGTTAAAATTGCCAAAAGCAATTATGTTATTGATCATCCTACGCATATAGTTTCCCCCAAATTTGTAGTAATTTTCATTTTCATTGAATGCATATTCCATTAATTTAATATTAGATTCATAGTACGTTTTCCATCACCATATATGATAAATGATTGGTTCTAGTTAGTTAGATCGTAGACCTCATTTCTTACCAACTATGCAATTGTCCGAAGTCATATTTGCTGGACCGGCAATGTTTTTACCAAAACTCTGCGCCTGATCAGGACGCACTCTAGTTTTATAGTCTCTTGATCATAATTTTACAACCATCATTAGCATTGTAGTTTTGCAGGTTTTGAATATGTTATTATCCTTTATGGATGTGTTTATAAATGATTCTAGCTCTATGTCCTGATCATACGTTTTGAGGTATGAAGTCCAAAATTCTTTTAATGTTGACTCTATTTTACAACTTGTTCATTTGCGATGAATTAAATTACCCGATACTAACTAACTTTGAAAAGTCTTTCAGCTTAAAAATTATGGTCCAGTGAGGCCACGATTCAGTTCTTGTTCAGGCATGCAATTGCTGATCTAATTTTTGTAATATGGATGCTTGGTTTGCCTGTTAAGCTATGATTATGGATAACGGTGCCCACTTCTCTTACAATTATGTCATTTCAATTTAACCTCTGAAATTTTGAAATGCCGCTCTTGAGATACTGAGACAGGATACAATACTTCTCGTATTTTTATAGATATATGATCGATGCCTGCTTTCTTTTATGGTCTTGCATACCAACTCTTGGACAATATATAATTTACTTTTATAAGCTTATACCGAGGATGCAATCATCAATATGTGTCAGACATCATTTATACAATGAAAAATGTTGTGCTGCTAAATCTTGGATGTCTATGCATAGCTGCAATGGTATGCATCAGATGATCTAGTACCTTTGATCGTTGGTATTGCATCATGCTAATGTTAGTTTCTTCCTGGGGACTCAGTTTTTTTTACCCAGAAAGTGCAGCAATTTTATTGTTACTTTTAATTTTCCTGGACATACCTTCTTGGTCTTGAATTCCCTCCCTCTTACATACTTCTGGGGCAAATGGCAACTAGGGAACCCCATGTTTATTTTATTTTCTTTGTGATATTTGTTGGAAATACGTTTTCTCATCAGGGTGTTAAATACAACTTTATCACTTTAACCTATCTGTGGCATTTAGGAATGCTATTTCTGTTTATTTCAGCCTTTAAAGCAGAGTGGAAGTTATATCTGAGCACAGCTGCCAGGACGTTTTTATATGGTACGATAGGAAAATATATGAGCATTTAAGACGTCTCTGTAGCAACCTGTAGTTCAAGTAGATTTTGGCCTTTTGAGAGGCTAATTTAACTCCTCTAATGAAATTTATTCCTGGTAGTTAATAGATTTTCATTAAATGCATTGAGTTTTTATTAGTTGACTTTCTCGTGTGTTTTCTGTTATGCTCTGTGTTCATGAAATTTTGTTTGTTAGTTGAATTACACTTCTAATTGTTATATTTTTTAAAATATGAACAATTATACTCATTCTGAAGCTGTAATGTGGATGTGGTCACGAGTTTCTTGTCAGTCATCCTTTTATTTCTTTTATGTCCACAGAGTAGTCGGTAGTCTGCTGATCTGGGCATCCATTATGGAACTTAGTTCTGTGCATATCTTGTTTGCCCTGCATTTCGATAGCCTTATTAGCATTCTTTATTTATCTAATTCTACCTGCAGTACACTCTAAAGAGCCCAACTTGAGGTCCTGGTTCAATTTTCTTTTACAGTTTGTAAATTCTAATAATTTTAAATATCTAAACCACCTCTCCTTCAGTGAAAAACTGTCTATCTTAAGTGTCCTCATTGCCTTCTTACTCGTTCAAAATTATTTTTATCTTCTGAGCATTCATATTTGTTCATGCACCTAAATCACATCATTGAAGGATAAAGTTGAAGGCATAACCTTTCAACGTCTCGTAGTGGTAGCTAATTTTACTTCTGGACTTGGTTACGTACCAGTTATTTAATTCAAGGGGCACCTTATAATGCATTCCTGAAGCCAAAATGAAATCACTGCATCTGCATTGTTGCGTGTCAAGTGTGTGAAAGACGGTGAAAAGCGAGAGAGTGAAATAGGAGATAGAGAAGAGTTTATGAATTTATATCATGATTTAAAATTTTTTAATGTTGTCTTCTAATGACAGCAACTGACTTGTTTGTTCCTACCTTGCAGCTAAGAAATCTCTTGTGGGCAACTTCTAAGCATGATGTATACCTTATGCAAAACTTCTCAGTTATGCACTGGTCTTCATTGCTTCGGAGAGGCAAAGAAGTACTCAATGTGGCAAAACAAATTGTTCCCACTTTGGTATGTGCTCATTGGGCTGGCCCAAGGTGCTTAAAGTTTTTCTTTGATTAAAATTTAGTTACTTATAATAGGACGATCTTGGTCTCTTGAACAGAAACGTCCTGGAGTCTCGTCCCAGTCTTTGTCCAGAGTGCAGATAAGTACAATGACAGTTAAGGACAACTTAATCGTGGCTGGTGGTTTTCAAGGGGAACTAATTTGCAAGGTGTGGAGCTTTTTATAAGCCATCTACTTATCAATGGGGTTTCCAATATCTAATTCGCTTTTTCCCTCATGGTGCAGTACTTGGATCATCCTGGAGTTGCATTCTGCACCAAAATGACAACAGAAGAAAACGCAATCACAAACGCTGTTGATATATTTCATAATCCAAAGTAAGTTTCATCCCATCAAGGGCGTAAGGGAGTTCCATCTTTTCATTGCCCAAGGCATACAACCTTATGGTGCCCTTTTCTTTTCAGTGGTGCATTGAGGGTCGTCACAGCAAATAATGATGCAAAAGTTAGGATTTACGATGCCAAGACTTTCGCTTGCCTCAACGGCTTCACATTTGGCTGGTCCGTAAATGTAAGTGATGCAAACTCAACATCATAAAACGTCTCACGATTCATTTCTCTTTCCCTTTTCTTAATCTTGGCCATTGTTTCTACAGAACACCTCTGTTAGTCCAGATGGAAAGATGCTTGCAGTGCTTGGAGACAGCACAGAGTGTCTGCTTGCAGATGCCAACTCTGGCAAAGTAAGTATCCCTCCAAGCTTTTCTACCGATGCGTGTTTGCACGCTCTTCTCTCGAATGTCTTAAAATTTATAAAATGTTGATGATATTCCGTTCGAACAACAGGTGATCGAGAGCCTGAAAGGGCACTTGGATTACTCGTTTGCTTCTGCGTGGCACCCTGATGGACACATTTTAGCGACCGGGAACCAAGATACCACCTGCAGGCTGTGGGACATAAGGAATACGTCCAAGTCCCTAGCCGTGCTCAAGGGAAGAATGGGAGCAATCAGATGTGTGAAATTCAGCTCCGACGGTAAATTCCTATCAACGGCGGAGCCTGCAGATTTCGTCCATATCTACGAAAGTCGCACCGGTTATGAACAAGCACAAGAAATCGATCTGTTTGGTGAAATTGCTGGAATATCGTTCAGTCCGGACACAGAAGCTCTATTTGTTGGCGTGGCTGATCGAACCTATGGTAGTGTATTAGAGTTCAACAAACGACATCATAATAAGTACATAGATTCCATCTTCTAGACAGCTGACAACAGTGGTGAAGAAGAAGAAGCAAATGGTGATGGAATTTGTATATAAGAAGAATATGTATTTTGGTTATTTTCCAGTTATGTTAGTGTTCGGTGGGTGATTTATGTAATTTGCATTTGGTTTTTGAAGGTGATCAATGTCCTGAGAAAGAGGTCTGCCTGAAGTTTTCCCTTTTAGTGTAATACTTTGGGTGTGCTGTTGGAGTTTCATCGCATTTTTGACCTCGTTTCTGTTGTTGCTGTCTTGTTATGTTGGGCGTTGGAATGAATATGGTCAGTCCATTTTGAACAGATTGATTCATTTCATTTCTTATATAATATTTATTTAAATCTTGTATATATTATTATTTTTAAATGGTCTTTTCCTGTCTCTTCTCTGACTTATAATTTATTTTTATTTTTATTTTTATTTTGTTTGAGGAAATTAATTATATATAGATAGTTCTTTTGGTTTCAATGGGTGTTCGTTTTGTTTTGTTTTGTTTTGAGACCTTCTTACTAAACACGAATAAGTAGCCGAATTGACCAACAGTTGGACCGGAGAATGGCCTAGGAGGACTCTAAAATATTGTCCCGTCATTTCTCATTTGTTCTATTTTGATTATAGTTTAATATTTTATAGAGTTACGCAACAGGATATTGTCATGGTGTTAAGTGAATATTGTGGGTACTTGTTTAAGTTTTCACTTTCTTTTTCGAATATTATGAAATCTTTCCAAACCAAACTCTTGAAATTTATAACACGCAAATTTAAAGTTTGATGAAGGTCTTATAAACCTTCAATAACTTATACAAAATTAAAATTAGAAAGATAACTTTGATTTATTTAACACCATATATGCGAAAAAATTTATAGTACCATTTGTTTTCACTATAAATTTGCCTTCACTAGTCAATAAACACGTGCAATGCACGTGAAAATCCTCTAGTTTTAATTAAATATCGTAAAAAATAATAGGTTTTAACATATAACAAATAAATACTATATAGTTTTGTTTTAATTCTCATAACTATTTTTTTAAGTAAAATATCAAATCATTTTTTTTCCATTTATGAACTTCTAATTCTAACATTTATGTGAATATTTGTTTGTCGAAAAAAAACCATATTTTTATTATTATTTTTAAATACATCTTCTTTCTTAAAAAACATATTTATTGGCTACTATAAAACTTTTCATAAAACCTCCTTCGAAATGTTTATCATTGTATATGACTTGAGAAGGTAATAACAACTTTTTAATGTTACTCATATATTTCAAGTAATTAGCACAATACACCTAAAAGTTAATAAAACTACATTTTTTTAGTTAATTTAAAGAAAATTAAAAAAAAAAAATTCGCTTACATACATAATAGTTCTAAGAATGTAATTCTTAAAAACATTAGAAGCAAAATCCCTAATTTGAATTAAACCAATAATTAAACACTTACAAAAATATATATATCACAAAAACTCACAACTTGAATAAAAAAAAGTTCATAAAATTGTATTGAATATCATAAACAAAAGTAGGATAGATGGTTAATACTGTTATTTTGGAGAGGAGATTGATAGCCCTTAAATCTCTAGCCTCTCTTCACACTAAATAAGACATGGAGAACAATATGTAATCAATTAATTGAGCATGCCCAATTTTTATCAAATAATTTGTTAAACATTAATGAAAATGGTTTTAGTGGATTTCAAATCCAAAATTCTAAGACTAAAACAAAATGGTTTACATATCTCTTATGTATATAAATGCAAAGAAAAACAATTGTACCTTTTAAGACATAGCATAAACATTAGTGTCCGGAGGAATAACATTTATCTACAACCAAGAAACAAAATAGAAATCTAAGAGTTATTATTATGAATGGTATAAAAGGAAAAAGTGAGAGATTCTCTAGCATGAATTTCTATAAATAAAAACAACTCAAATAAAGTGATTTGTTCATCATTTACTTTGGGAAAAAATTATCAAGTTCACAAAAATTCCCAATTCAAACCAATGGTAAAATACATTACAATATTTAGAATCTATTAAATTAAATTAATTTTATTGAAATGAGTTTTTGAATCTAAATACATTAGAGTTAAAATAATAATAATAATAATAATAATAATAATAATCGGATAAAACAAACCAAATTAATATCAACGAAGATTCTAAGTATTACTTGAGATTTTGTTTCTATTTAGAAAAAAAAGTATACATTGCTTTTGGAATTTAAAAAATGAAAAGTAGCAAAAATTGCTTTAAAAATTGACATTTGTTTGCTAAGAAAATTAATGGGCATGAAATAATTTACTCTCTCAAATATATGAGTTTGACAATCACGTACATGGAAAACTTGCAACATTCTTTACGTTATGAAATCTTATCGCTATTCTTGTCAATGCCGTGAAAAATGAATCTAAGTAAAATAGGAGGGTATTATAGTCATTTTTTTTAAAAAAATGAAGGGTAAAATGAAAAGTTAAAGATTCTCCCCATTTTGCCCCTTTTAATATAGTATAGATAGATATAGATAGTAGAGATAAATATTAGTGGACTACACATTAATCTTACTGAGTCCCACTCTATTTTTAAAAGCATGTTAACGTAGTACAAAATAAATGGAGACTCTCGTAGTATAGAAAATTTTCTAATATATAATAGGAGAAAGAAAATATTTAGTACTTTAGGTAGTATGATCTCAATTTATTATTTGTCATAAAAATAGTATTTAAGAATTATTTGGAATCTACTAAATAAATGAATAATAAATTAATAAATCAACTGTGGTAATGTTTGATTTTTTTTCTTTCTGGGTGAGTGGTTTACACGTCAGATTTCACGTGGCTCATTTGGAGTTGATTCTCCAAAATCAAGCTTGGGCCCACAGATCCACTCCATTTCCAGTTTTGGGCCGCTTTTAAGGCCCACTTCACATGACTCCCACTTCAAAAGACAATTATCAAACCTATCTCTTCGTTTAGAATTTTCTTTTTTTCTTTTTAATTTTTTTTATTATCACTTAGAAAGGCAAAAAATCAATCACCAACCCAGGATTCTATATTGATATGCTATAATTACCACGGATCAATTTCAAAATACTAATGTAGCTGCTCACTACCAAAAAAAAAAAAAAAAAATCGAGTGAAACATAATTTTAAGGTTAGATTTTTGCTTTGAGTAGATCGGTATGCTGTTGGGTTTGCTAATTTTGTTAGTTTTCGAAATATGTTTGGACTTAGACTTTCCAAGTTAGATTTTGGATGTCATTTTTGGTGACTTGTTGGTTGTTCGTTTTAGATGGGCTTTAATGAATTTCCTTTTTTTAAAAAGATCAGATATTTGAAAAAAAAAATGATAATAATAAATTAATGGAAAAAGTGATTGAATGATTTATGCAAAACGTTCCAAGTTGATGAGCGTTACAACAGCTGTATTGATTTTCCATTCTGTAGAGAGCAAGTTCCATGCAGTCTTTATTTTGGATTTTGCTTGTTATTAATGATGAGAAAAATGTATTTATTTTTAGAAAAAATTTTAAAAATAAAAAAATAAGAAAAATTATTTACATAAAATAGTAAAATTTTAAGATAGTTGTGATAGAAGTCTATCAGTGATAAAAATGATAAAAGTCTATCACTGATAGATACTGATAAAAGTCTATCAATGTCTATCAGTATTTTTTTTTTTGCTATTTTCTGTAAATAGTTTGACATTTTTTTTATATGTGAAAATTTTTCTTATTTTTATTTTTATTTTTAAAAAAAAAAGGAAATTCCAATTTTCTCCATTATTTTTTTTTTTGAAGAGCATTAAATTCCTGTTCTTGAGATGATAAGCTTGACCGAAGAATTTTGAATAAATTTAAATCTTCAAAATATAATTAAATAGCATGTTTGGCCTCTATTTTGTTTTTTTGTTTTGTTTATTTTTATTTATATTATTTATTTTATAATTTAAAGATGGATGAGATTGAAAATTTCTGCAAAATTAAGGATGAGGAAGACATCTCTATCTCAAGGGCTATATCGATGTCATTTTTCTTTTTCTATAAACACTATTTTACTTTTAATTTTTTGAATTCAGGAAAAAATTATTTATTAACCCTTTTTCCCCTCTTAAATCTTTTTTTCCCTCTAAATGTTTTAGTTTAATTATTATTATTCGACTAAATATTCTATTTCTTTTCCAAACATAAAAAAACAAACAAACGAAATGAGTAGTAATCATTTTTTTAAAAAAAATAAGAATAAGAATTGAAATATATTATCCAGCTAAGAAGTTTTGGTAGTAACCTTGGAAAGAGTCACAAACTTACAAGCCAATAACGATAAATTATTTGATTATTTTTATTTATATAGTACATTATCTATTTCTTGGAAAATCTTAGGTTACTACTCTAATTTAATAGATGTTTATGTTCAAGAAAAAACATTAAGAGATTATAATTTAGGTTAAAATACCAATTTGGTTCCTATACTTTAAAGTTTGTTCAATTTTAGTTCATATACTTTCAATTGTTCAATTACATTATCGATTTACAACTCGATTTTAATCATGAGTGAACTACGAACACTTGTCTATGAGGGCTTATCTTTTTATTTACATGGATGAGAATTATTTTTATAATTGTTTTAGTAAACATTCCATGTTGATTACATGACTAAATAGGGAATTAGAAGCATAATCTTACCATTAATAAGTAGTTGTCTATCAAAATGCTTTTTAGTATTTTGAAAGGAAGTTAGTATCTAAGGGTGTTTGGTTCACAAATTTATGTTTTCAGATTTACTGAGTTCAACAAATATGTGTTTGGCAGACAATCCGAATTATGTTTTTGAAAATTGTTTTCAGAGTCTGTGATCTAAACAATGCAAATTTTGAAAACAACATTTTTATGTTTTTTTAATCTAAAATTTGAATTTTAAAATTTAAAATGCATAAATATATTAAATAAAGATAAAAACATTTAGAAATATAGTACGTCGTGTTATAAACCCAATTTATTTTTTTTAATTAAAATTATATTATGTAGTGTATTATAAATTAAATTAGGTTAAATTTCAATTTTGGTCCCTATACTTTGGATAAAGTTAAAAGTTAGTCCATGTGATTTTAAAATTTAGAATTTAGTTCCTATGATGTGATATAACTTCATATATAGTCCTTGTGGTTCGTTAAATCCTCTTAAATAGTATCTACCGGAGGGACTATTTATTATGAAGCTTTTATCAAATTGTTAGAGGTAAATTCTAGTTATAAATTATAAGACTTAAATTTTAACTTACTCCATACCACAAGGACCAAAATTTCAATTTTTTCGATAAATTTATATAATATTACAAAACAATAATTATATATATTTTTTTACATAAAACATGTTCATAAATAAATTACTAACAATTTGTTGTCAACAAATATTTAGTGGGTAACTACAATTGTTTAAATTAGAATCTAATTTTTGAATTCGGCTACCAAACACATATCTGAAAACATGAAATACAACTATGTTTTCATTTAATCATTTATTTTTGTTTTCAAATTCTTTACGAAAGACACTCTAAAGTATTAGAACAAATTTATGCAAATAATATATAATGAAGGAGAAAAAGGAATAAGTTAAACTTAAACCTAACTTCAACTTGAACTAGTGAAGCATTTTTGTACTAAGGAAGAGAGGTGTGCTTTTATCAGCCACAAAAATAATTGTTCTTGTTTTCAAGTAAATAAATTGGCAGTCCAACCTTGCCTAACAAAACAAATACTTCATCACCATTTTTAGAACCCATCTCCTTCATAAACATTTCAATTTGAATTTGAATGTTGAAATTCAAAGTTATATATTGTGATTAATTCTTTTGTGAAAATAGAAAAGCTTAAATTATAAGTTTAGCGTTTTTGAAGTTTCAATTTTGTATCTATTTGGTCTTTACTACTACTTAATTGGTCACTAAACTTTTAATTTTATATCCAATAGATTCATAACTTCAAAATGTTTTCATAAACTATGTCGAGTTACGAAAACTTAAAAGAAAAAAAAAGAGGTAGGTTTCAAAAACTTGTTCTTGTTTTTATAGTTTAACTAGGAATTTAAGTGTTTCTTTAAAAAAAGTGAAAACCATAATTGAAAAATTAGAAGAAAACGAACATAAATATAAAGAACAAAACTAAAAATGAAAGCGTGTTATCAAACCGGACGGGACCTTAACTTTCAATTTAAGTCCAATAAATCCATAGATTTTGATTTTAAATCTAATAGATCCGTAAATTTTGAAAACTTGTAATTTAAGTGAGTGAGAAATTGGAGGGTAAAGTGGGAAAGAAGGTTGGGAAATTGAAAGAGGAAGGGAAGTGGAAATGGGAAGGAAGTGGCGTGAAGAATTGTGAGAATATCAAATCAAATGGGTATAAATGACTCAAATCCCCTTTGAAAATGACCCACCAACCAATCCTTTGAATCTTTCAAATGCCTCATTCTTCACATTTAAACCTTTTCTTTTCTTTTCTTTTCTTTTCTTTTTTTTTTTTAAGAAAATTAAATAAATACGATTTTTATTTTTTTTTCTTTTAAGAATTAATAAGGTTATAATTCGCCTCATCAAGCCGACAGTTCCAATTAAGAAATTCTTCCTATTACTCTTGAGAACATATCCTGTTTAGTGTATAAGAGACTAACCAGTTACCCATATGATTATTTGAACAATTAAATATGCAAAAATTGATGTACCACCCGTATTTCAACTCGATAATCACCTCCACAAAAGACTTTCCAACAATAAAATTAACATTCTCCTCCTTCAATAATCGTATTGACGTCACACTATTAGATTCCACTCTAATCGAATTGAAGCCTTGAGATGATTTTGATCCTTATAATTTGAGTTTTGTTCCATTTTAATACTACTTTCAATCAATTTTAAAATTACTCCATGTAGTTAGTTTCTTGTTGATTTTTTTTCCCCAAATATTTAGTCTCTAAAAGCATCCCTTGTGACAACATGTATTTATGTAGTGTTTTTTCTTGTATGTAATTTTGAAGGGGACAAAATTTAAGATTTGTTTAAAGTAGAGGGACTAATTTTAAGATTTTATCGAAAGTATAGAGACTTATAAAATTAGAAAGTATAGAGACTAAAATTGGATAATTAGAAGTATATGGACCAAAATGGAATAAACCCCAATTTGAAGGGACCAAAATGGAATAAACCCCAATTTGAAGGGACCAAAATAGTATTGTAACATTTTTTCTCTCTCTTTTCTCTATTTTCTTTATTTTCAAATTTTGACTAAGATTCACATATAACTTTTCGAGATTTCAACTGGGTAACAATTTGATCTCTGTACTTTATTTTACAATGATTTAATTCTAGTACTTTCAATGTTTTTTTTGTAACAATTTAGACCCTACTATTGGAATATGATTAAGATTTAATCAGGTTTCTTTCCAATGTTAACTAATAAATTGACTAAAGATAAAATGTGCTTATAAATTTAAAGATAAAGTCTTTACATAATAAAAATTAATTAATTTTGAAGAAATTTTTTATGATAGAAATTAAATTATTGCAAATTTTAAAATGTAAAGACTAAATTATAAAATAACAAATTTTAGGGACTAAATTTGTTATAAATGTTTAAATTTAAGCACAAGGATTAAATTGTTGCCAACTAAAATTAAAGACTAAACAGTTATTTTCATAAAAATTTAAGAGACAAAAATATTTTAAAACCTAATGTATATGTTTTGTTCACTTTTTTAAAAAAAAAAACATAAAACAAAGCAAAAAAACATTTGTTTTGTTAAACAAGGTTTTATGCGTTATAGAAACGAGTTCACGTAAGAGATGAGTTTAAAGATATGAGAATTTGAGGCCCCAAATATTAAATTTATATTTTCTTCTACTACTTTTCCACTTTATTAATTCTCTTATTGAAAAAGAAAATTGTGTTCTCATAAGAAAAGTTCAAAATTACTTATTTTCTTACTTTAGTCTTATTTTCTTTTCAATCAATAAATAAGACTTAAAAAGAAGAGGAAAAAAATAATTTAAAGATGACTTTTAAGGGTGTAGAAAACCCTAGAAGGATTATGATATTGGGAAGACAATATAAATGCATGGTTGAGAAGGTTGTTGGTTTAAGACTTAAGACTTAAGTTGAGCCTAATTAATCCACATTTTGTAATTTTGTTTTAATTTTGTTTTCAATTTTAGTAGCATAAAAGGCAAAAACTCTTTTAATTTCTTTTATCCCACTTTTATTTATTACTTTTCTCTGTTTTATTTCCTTTGTTTCCCAACAAACAACAGTTTTGTTGAGTGTGACATATAGATATTATTTTAGGAAAATAATTAAACAATATGCTAAATTCTTCATTTTTTTTTTTTGGGTGAAATTTTTTAAATTGTGATACATGCACTAACACCTAACAATCATGCGATATGACATATGTTGTAATTTTGTCTAAAAACAAAATGTTGAATTGGAATAAGAGAAAACGCATTTGACCTTCACGTAATAGTAGTAGTAAATTTTTAATTTTGAAAAGAGAGGACATGCAAAACAAAGAAAAATGACTTTGATACCAAAGTTAGAGATGAGAACTCTAAAATTGAGAAAAAGTTTGAAGGTTACGTTTGAGATGAAGTTCCATGTCTCATATCAAGTTAAGTTACCTCGCACGAAGTTATAATAATCTATTTATAGAGAGAATGAGATGCAATTTACCTTTTCGGCGTAAGATTGGATGAGGTGAATTTTTTCTTACCCTACATATGTTAGGATTAGATTTAATAAAATCAATGATTAGTTGGTACTTTAGCTTTGGGGGATTTTTTTTTCCACTCTCTACTCGATTTGGAGGAGATATCTGAGGAGAAAGTGGACATCTTTAGGTATTGCAAAGAATCTTTTCTAAGTTGGAGGAGAGAAGATAAGCCAACTCTAATAGTTTCGGAGTTTTGATGAAAAAAAAAAAAGATAATTAAGAAATATACTAATTATTAATTTTTTAATGTCGAAAAGAAAATAAAAGTAAAAACTAAAATTTGGCGGAAGCATAGTGAGAAGCAGAGGACCACAAACGGCGAACGATGCACGTGGCAGAAAATAAGTGGTCCGTCAACGAGAAGAAAAAACGGCCGCGTGATGAGATAGAGAATTAAGAAAAGATGTTGGCAAAACCGCGTAAGAAATCTTCTGGTCCCACCCCACTCCCAGATTGCCCTTTTTTGGCCTTTATCTACAGCTAAAAAGGCCAAAAGAGAAAAAAAAAAATTAAAACATTTTTAATTTTTGCTCACTCTATTTTGTAACCTTTCTATATTTTTAAAGTCAGTCTATATTTTCAGTTAATTATTGATTTTACCAAAAGCTTTTTATTACCTATTAGTCTTACACTAAAAATTTTAAAAATATATTTTTAGTGGAGTTTAATTTAATCGTCAAGCTTCACAATGTAAGGTAAGATTAAATTGGTACTTTAACCCAGAAAAAATTAAATTACTACTAACTCCTTTGGTTCATACATTAATCATTATTTCTAATATCAAAATGAGTAAAAAGTATATGTTAATTCAAGTTTGACTCAATAAATAAGTTAATATAATATTTTTCAAGATCTAGAAGAATAATAAATATATGTTAATTTGAATATAGTTTAGCAAATAAGACATATATTAATGCCACTCAAATTTAAGGTTAGATCTTATTAAATCAAGAATAAAATTGTTTATACATGCCTATACAATTTTTTAATTTTAAAATACCAAAAATATTATTTTAGTCTTTATATAGTTTATAATGTCTAAATAAATTTAATAAAAGAAAATGTTTATATATATATATATATATATATATATATATATATATATATTGTGAAGTATAAAAGAAACTAGAAAAGGGTAATTGGTTGGTGGTTTTTGTTTTGCTTGGCCCGTGAATGAGAAAATATAGGGTTTTGGGGACAAAGCAAATAAGCCCCCACATGAAAACTGTCCTTTCACAACACATTTACAATCTTCTACTTTACCTTTCACATCCTCTTGCTTTACATTACCAAATTTGGTGCCTTATGACTCATTCTCACCTAATTTATTATTTGTCCTCCTCTTTGTTGATGCCAAATTCTGATCATAAGTCTGTCTCACTTCTTTGTCGAAGTAAATAATAGTCGAAAGGTTAGTCATTTATACTTGCGAAGATGAGAACTCGCACTCGTGTTGTACTATGCCAATACATTCTAATATGTAAGTCACATCGTTTAAATCATAGTGGTGTCGAAGTGAGCTAAGAATATCTTGTTGCGTACATGCACACTAGTAGCCATAATTGGGTCACTTGATCTATTTTTGTTATTTTCATCATTTTTCTAAATTGACAAGGTTGTGGCTCGGTTAGATATTCGACTCACCAAAGTGTGTGATGCTCAAAGACCAAGTAGTACATGAGCTCTTGCCCACCTTTGTACCTCTAACATTTTTCATCTCTTTTATTTATTTATTTATTATTTGCGAAAGTTGGTTTGAAATGTGATAATCATTTGGGGTTCAATCCATGTGTTTAACTTATTTCTTTGAAATTAAAAGTATTTTTGTGATAGGGTGTATACGTTGTTCCCCTCTTCTTTGTTATTTTATAATCTTCATTACATATTTTATGAAAGACAAGATAATAACTTTATCGAGAATAAAGATAAACTTAGATACGTTTTTTTTTATATATATATAATTTCATTATTATTATTATTATTATTTTGTTATTATTTATCTCTACTTTTTGGGATAAAAAGTTCCAAATTTTACTTGTATGAGTGAACTTGTAATTAATGTTGGCATTTACCTACTATAAAATAGTATTTATAGTTCTATTCTTTTAGTTGGTGATAGACTAGAGAGATATTAAAAAGAATTTTGAATTTTTAAAATTAAGAGTTATTAAATAACTATATCGTACATATAAAGCTCATAGGGAAAAAAAACGAAAAGAAAAAAGTGAATGGGTTATTTAAATTTTAAAATTTTCTATTCCCATTGTACTTTTGTCGAAAAAAGGAAAAGGAGTGCAAATGTTGATCTCATCAAGCATGGCAATGGTTGGTTCTTTTTCTTAACTTTTTTTATTCTTTTATTTTCCCAATTTTTCACATTCATGTACCTTGATTTGGACCATTATGAAATAGGATCAATTCACATTTTTTAATATTAATATGTTAAAAATAAATTTTGTTTAATTTTCTTCATCATTGATAAAAAAAATATAAAAAAAAACGAAAGAAAAATTATATTTGAGCAAAATCATGCCCTATGAACCATTTATTTTAAGCTTAAACTCTATCGTAAATAAAAATAGATATAAATAGAAAAAATCACTTTAAACATAAAAAAATATCAAACTATTTACAAATATATAAAATTTTTACTGTCTATCAGTGATAGACCGTGATAGAATTCTATTGCTTGAGCAGTAAGACTAACTTCAAACGATAGAATTTTTAGCTGTCTATCGCGATAGACAATAAATTTTTTCTATATTTGTAAATAGTTTGACTCATTTTTTCATATTTGAAAATAATCCTAAATAGAGTGAAAAAATATATAACTATAAATGGACTATTTTTTTATATTTATAAATAGTTTAACTTATTTTTTTATATTACTATAAATAGAGTAGTAAAATAAATATACATATAACTCATTCAACAATTTTTTTAAAAAAATTTATTAAGTTCAACCATTGTAGGATAAAGATCAAACCATTAACTTTTAAGATGGTAATTAATGTGCTACTTACTAACCTATATATTTTCAAATTTGGCAAAGAGGATTGGACCGTTTTGAAAATAAAATTCATCCCTTGGTTGACAACCTGCACGAGGAGCATCGGAAGGAGAATCATTTATAAATTTATTTTATTATTATTATTATCTTCTTCTAGAAGACACAATGGTGGTATGGCTCACGAATAGGCAACCCATACAAGACGTTTTAATTTTGAAGAGCCATAGACATTAAATAACCTAACCTTCTTTGCAAGTCAATTGACTTGAAAATCTTCATTTATTTGAATTATAATAATTATAAAAATTAAAATTAAAATTAATAAAAATAAGTAAAGATTTGGCTGCGTTCTTCACAATTTTTGTTTAACTCAAATTGGTCAACTAACTTAACCTCTCTCTCTCCCCTCTCCATATTTTTTTCTTGGTTCACGCGCCCACCTTCTGTGATGAAGTCACGTGCATATACAATTCGTTCGTAGTATACAGCCGCGGAAGTAGCGCGTGGGGATAAAGAAGGCTATAAAACCACTTCAACTCCAGGCGCCGAAATTGAAGCAGTTGTCTCCGCCGCACGTGACTTTTGTCTATCGCTTTATTTCAACTCCAACTCCACGCCGTAACGTAACCCAACTACATGGTCAACTCAACTACCTCTAGTTAAACGACTTTTTATTTTCTGCCTGCGTCCGCATCCCCGTCTCATAGACACCCTTCCCACTGCCGTTCGATTTCATCCTATGACATCACAATGACGTCATTATTTCATTTTGTCTACGGGTTTTCTATTCACGGTCGTTTAAATTTAGGAAATTTTGCTACCTGTCCCATTTCTATATTGTTTTTTTTTTTGTTAAATCATAAAAATATTTGAATTTTAGAGTTGGTTTTAATTATATTAAAAAAAAAGTTACAAACAATGAGAGTTTTTTCTTTATAAATTAATATGAAAATTGACGTGACTAATGTATACAAATTGAATTTTCAAATGATTTTAATGGTATCTTTTGTAATAAAATAAATTGTAACAAACGATATGAATATTTTATATATAATTATAAATAATGTCACACATATTTTCTAATTTTTATACATTAATTGTCACGCTAATTTACCTCTTTTATTTTTTTTCGAAACAAATATAAAAGTTCAAAGGTGCAACTGAAATAATATAAATTCTTATGGATTAAAACAAGCATAGTTCAACTAATACCCAGTATAGGTTAGCAATTAGAAGATTTGTGGTTTGAATTTTTCCACCTCATACTAAATTTAAAATATATTTACTAATTTAAAAAAGTTTGGTATTTGAGTTGTATAAACCATTATATAATATCAATGACGTCTTGAAGAACTACATGGCAAGAAAAATGAGGTACAAATATTAATAAATTAAGCAAAAATAATCAAATTTTCCTTTTTTGATTGCTATTCTAAGTTAGAGGCTCATAAATTAATCTACCTTTTCCCTCATTTTGATTAGTATTGTAAAGTTAAAAGGAAAATTTAAGCAAATCCAAAATATGGGCTTTTATTAGTTAGCCAACCAAATAAGCCACCAATGAAGAATTCAAAAGGGAGAATGATAGAAGAAGAACCAATGGAAGTAAAAAGAATTATTCCAAGTGTGTCTTGACCTACCAAAACCCATTTTAGCTTAATATAGTAGACCTAGTTTTTTTTTTTTAAAAAAAATAAACGAGTGATAAATGTCAATTTATGCGTACACTAATAGATAATATATCAATTATCGTATATAGATTCCTCACCTTACAATTATTAAACTCAAAAAAGAAAAAATAACGAAGAAACTCAACTCATAAATGTCTATTAATGCAATTTAATAGATACAAAAATAGTTGCCATCAACTATTTTTTTTCTTCTTATTTTGATTCCTTTACTCTAAAATGTGTTCTATTTTAATTTATAAACTTTTATAAATTTCTATCCTTCTAGTCCATAAATTTTTACAAGGTCTATTTTAAGTCAATTTTTTTTTTTTAATAATCATCTTAGTCTAAACAATTTAATGATATAACTTTGAGTATGTGTGCTAAGATATTAACATGTAGAAATGAGATAGAAAAATAACACATGTCAAATCCTTCCTTACGTATCTTTAGACCATTTCTCGATTTGTGCGTGTCATTCTTGTCCCATCCTAATTTTCTCTGTATCATTCCAATTTTATCGAATGTCCTTGTTTAAGTCATGTAGTTCGACAATAGATTTTATACTTAGTATAGGGTCTACTGTCATCACATTTCATCTTGAGCTTAAAAGTTTATAGACCAAAATAGGATTTAGACTATTTTAATATTTTTATTTTGTTTCCATTTCTTTATATATACGTGTGTCGTAACTGTACCATCATCTCTATTCACTTACTGTTTTTTCTTACAATCAAAGTCATCATAGAAACCAAACTCAACTATAGATCATCTTATATCACATGTACATAAAAAAGAAAAACCGCCAAATAATAACCATATACTTTTCATTTTTTGGTTTAATTATTATGGAGTGAAGAATTGAACCGTCAAATTTTAAGAGGGTAATTTGTGTAGTTATCCACTAAACTATTATCGGATGATAATCTTAGCATTAAACATCTTGACAAAAAAAAAATCCAAGAGCTCTAAAACATAGTAGAACTGATATATATATATATATTTCACTATATAAACACAATTTTACACCAATTATGTGATTTCACCAAAGCCATTTTAGTGGAAGATTCAATTAGCAAACATGACCTCATCATAAAAATTAAATTAATAAGAACCTCCACCAGTAAATAAAATATACATTATGAACTAATTTTTCTTTTTTTAAAAAAAAAAAATTAAAAAGTTGTGAAAGTAGTTATTAATTAGATGGCAAAAAAGTCAAAGCGATGGGAATAGTTTTGGTACAATCATTTATGATATCAGGAAGCCGTCCATTCACTTCTCCATCACTGCAAGTCTGCACAAACTTATAGATAAGGTTTCTTGCATTATTTTTATTCATTTATTTTTAATTAAATAAACACACATACTATATAGTAATTTAAAAAATATAAATAATTTAGTATATATTTTGTGCAATTCACTTAAGTATTCAATCATAAGTTGTCACAATTTTTTAATATGTTTTTCTCTTGTAAAATTTCATTTAAACCTACATCAAGAACCTTCACAAACGAGAGGCAAACCACCTAGGCTCATGGAGCCTCAGCTCGACTACGGACAACAACATCACCATTACAAATAACAATCCTAGTTAACCTATGGACAATAACATTACTCGATCTGGGGTATTTGGTGAACAATGTCACCCTCAGGGGAGGAGCAAACTGGCGATGTCGTCCACAAGAGTTTGTGTTTAGAAAAATCTACATACTCTATAATCATAGCCCTAATGATGTTAGACGAGTCTGACTCAACAAAGAAGAGACGTAACATAATTTTTCAAAAAATACGAGAACTAAAACAAACCATGGATAATAGCGAGCACTTTCAGAGAGTCTAATTTACCTGCATCAATGAGAGTTCTAACAGAATCGTGCATTACCCATTAAAAAAAAGTGTACTTCAAAAAGTAAAATTGAAGCTAGAAGTTTTGGTTAAATTTAATCATACCAGCTAAAGTAATTAGATAACATCAATAATTGATTAATTTAATGTTATTGACTCATTAAAGTATTAATCACCATTCGATTAGCTTTTTCAAAAAATTTAAAATGATTAAACGTATGGATTAATTTTTATGTTGGATTCTTCTGGTGGAAGGAAGGGATGGAAAATAAATATTAATTTGTATTGTTGAAGCCAACTACAATGTTAACTATTTTAAGATTAGATTCTGAGTGAGTTTTTTAAGCCATTGAAGATAACATAGAAAATTATGGAATTTTTAAAGTTTTCAATAAATTATTCAAAATTTTAGGTCAATTTGATGTACAATAGAAAATTAGTAAGTCATCGAGAAAAACAATAAATTGCGATGAAACTAATCAATTTTTTTATTTTTTATTTTTTGTTTATGTAACCAAAGATTACTAGTACAATAATTGAGTTGAAAAAAATTTATTGGACCATGAATAATTGAGTAGGATGAGGCCTACACACGTTATGAAGGTAATAAATTTCAATTTCTCCCTTAACTACTCACTTTCTTTGTTGACAAAGTAATTATTAAAATAAGCATTTTTCTCCCAGACAAGAAAAAAGGAATTAAAAAGCAAGTGCTCGTGTAGAAAATAAAAATAAAAAATAGACAAATTATTTAAGTGGGGGGATTTTGAGATGGGAATGTTTAAAGCTCAATTTAGGTATAATATGGTATTTAACAAACTATGATTGATGGTTTGTAAATTTAACCCTTTTTTTATTTGGTAATAGTGAGTGGATTTAAACTATACATCTCCATGTCAATTGAGTTATGTTCGTTTTAACGTAAATTTTAACTATTCGCATAGTTAAATAACTCTTTATTATTGTTTTTTCTTTTAAATTTGAATATGACTCAACTTGATCAAAATATCTTGAGTTTTGCTATTTATTTTAACAACGCTCTTATTATTTCAAAAACTACAATATTACTCTCGACCTATCACAAAGGTTTCTAAATTACTTTTAAAATAGAATATGTTAAAATGTTAAACGAAATTGAGATTTAAAATGGTTTGATGATTTCAATTTATGCTATTAGTACCTTTTCACTAGTCGAGATTCCAAATTTCAACTAACATTATGATTATAGGTTAGAAATAAAATATAAGAAAGGACATTTCCATCTATATATTACTCCATGTTTAAAAGTATTAACTTATTTTCAAAAGGGGTAGGAGGAGGGAGTTAAAGTTGTATTTATATGCTAGTGATCTCAACTAATGAAAAATTAGAGATTGGATTAGACCACTCCTAGTCATCACTTGTTTTATTAATGGGCCATTATTGAGCTTATAAAATAATATATTTTCTTTGTCCAATCTACTTTGGTTAATATATATGATTTTTTTTCGTTCTCAATTACGTCAATCACGTTAAATTTAATATCTAACTTTTTACTTTTAACTTTTAACTGTTTAAACACTGTGAGAATCTTTGAAAGTAAGTCCCTTTTCGACTAGCTATTGAAGCTCAACTCTAATACGTCCTGGAGTCAGTCGAAAAGTAAAGATGGCCTCAAGTGAATTATTCGAGACTCTTAAGAGTGTGTTTGACCCAAAGAGTTTAGAAGTAGGAGTAGTGAACTCTACTCCTTGTTTGACTCAAGGAATTGGTGGGTCCCACTGCAAAAAAACATCAATTTTATATCTTATCAACTCCTTACACGGTGAGTCCCATGTGCTCACAACTCCCTATACTTCATAACTTATTACTCCTCACTATTCCACTCCTTACCCCAAACACCCCCTGAGAGTCTCTTGTTGGCACGGGCTTCAAGGTAGTGTACATAAGATGATTGGTCAAAGGCTCTTGAAGGTTTGACAATCTTAGAAGGCTTGAGATGCATCAACAACAAGTTTTCATAGCGATTACCCCCTTGGGAAGTCGAGTTTGATTATTTGGAGATTATCAAAACCCTTAACATGGATAGTTTGAATTTATTTGAGATATCGAATGTTGTTGAGGATATTCTTTGGATAGTTTGAATTTATTTGAGATATCGAATGTTGTCGAGGATATTCTTTTCCTCACTCCTCAGGTAAATGTTTTGATAATTTCTTTTTGTAATAGGGTTTACAATAAGGTTGCTCATGCCCTTGTGAAGATGAAGACCTGACTTCCTCGCGATATTTTTTGTAGTGACTCTTCCCTGGATGAGGGTTCAAAAGAGCTTTTTTTTGGTTTGAGCCTTTTTTGGACGGGGTATTCTCCGCTTTATTAGAGAATTTTAATTGTATTTAGTTTTTTTCTCGTGCTTTAACATATTTTCTCTAGGTTTGTTTTCCAAATAATAATAAAAAAGAATAATTCTCACCTAAAAAAAGTTCAATTTTTAATTTGTCTATTTATCTAAGAATTCTAGAATTTGAATTTGTGTTTAATAAGGTTTTGAATTTAAAAAAAATGTTTAATAGCTTTTTGAATAGTTCCTTGCATTTTTAATTTTGCTCTACACAATTCTTTAAAATTTTTATTAATTTATTAGACACAGCACAAGTCAAAGTTTAGGGTTTTAAAACAAAAATTTAATTTATATTTAATAGAACAATTAATTTTTAAATTTATTTGTGACTTAAATACAAAATTAAAAATTTAAAAAACTTATAAAAAAATTGTAAAAAATTAGAGATAAGAATATCCCCTTTGAGGTCAGAAGTGCGATGTCCATTTATGTAACTATTCTACTAAACAAAATAAACTATATTAATGTTGCGTGACCAAACAAATTCAAATTAAAAGTTTAAATCGATTAAATTTGTAATTTTAAAAAAATCAACGGCAATAATATGGGACCCACAGCATTATTTAGAAAAAAAATTAGTATGAACACCGGGGGCTCAGGGTCAACAAATTCAGAAGGAGCACAAGGAAAGGTTCTAAAATCACCGACAACTGGCGGTGAACTAGAAGGACACGTGTCAGTAAGCGACTCGTGTCATTGTTGGATTGGCTGCGGCGCCTCGGCTATAGAAGTGTGACGTCAGACAGAGAGTGGGGGTAGATAAGAGAAAAGACAATAAATTTTAAAATAAAAAATGAAGGTTAATTACAGTGAAATTAACGGAGATTAAAAAAGTGATTAAGAGACGTAATTTTGGGTTCGGACTCTTATAAAAGCCAAAGGTTGCAGATGAAGGTGAAACAGAGTGAGGTCGAGCGAAATTCACATTCTCCAAAGAAAAAAAAAGAAAAAATTCGAGAGATTTTTCAGTGACTGTTCTTGTTTTCGATCTTCTTCTTCTTCTTCATTCCCCCCTCTGTAATCCCCGCTTCTCTGAATCCCTTTCTGTTAATCATCTGTCTTTCAGTTTCTGATTTTTGGGTTTGTTTGAAAATTGAACAGAAAGCAAACTTAAGAAAAAGGGTTTCTCGAAAGCACAGGTGTTTTCCAGAATCGAGATCCAGTTTTTTTTGTTTAATCTTAATTTTGGGATAAATTCTTTTCTAGATCTGTTTGTAAAGTTTTTTGGGTTTCATTTCATTTTTCTGTTTGCGTTGTTTTCAGATCGACTTCGAGGGTTGTTTTTTGATCCCTCTTGGAGTTGAAAGGGTTGGTTATTACAGTACAAACCCTTCTCTCTGTAGAAATACTACTTGTTTTCTTCTTCTTCTTCTACTTCTTCTTGTTTCTGTTTTGAATTTAGTAGAGAAATTATGGCTGCTTTGATGGATTTGTATGGTTGCAGAGAGTTTCAGTCAGATCCATATGGTGGTGAATTAATGGAAGCACTTGAACCTTTTATGAAAGCTGCTTCCTCTTCGTATTTTCCTCCTCCTTCTTCTTCTTCTTCCTTTCCGGATTTCTCTTTCTCTTCTTCCATCCAAACAGAGTCGACTTCTTACCCTTCTGATTGCTCTCCTCCGATGACCCATTTATTTTCCGGTGGGTTTTCGGGTCAAGATTTCCATGGCGTAGAGCAATCAGCTTCCATCGGACTCAATTACTTAACCCCTTTTCAGATCCAACAGATCCAATCTCAATTCGGTCTCCAGACACAAATCCAGCCAGTTTGGGGACAGATCAACAACCAAGTAGCCAGAAATCAGAGCAACAGCGGCGGAAATTTGCTTGGACCGAAGGGGATTCCGATGAAACACGTCGGATCTCCACCGAAATCCACGAAGCTTTATAGAGGCGTGAGGCAAAGGCATTGGGGAAAATGGGTGGCGGAGATCCGTCTACCGAGGAACAGAACTCGGCTATGGCTCGGCACCTTCGACACTGCCGAAGAAGCCGCTTTAGCCTACGACAAAGCCGCTTACAAACTCCGAGGCGACTTCGCCAGACTCAATTTCCCTCACCTCAAGCACCACGGCTCCTCCGTAGGCGGCGATTTCGGCGAGTACAAGCCGTTACACTCCGCCGTCGACGCCAAGCTCGAAGCCATCTGCCAAACCTTGGCAGAGTCGCAGAAACAGGGGAAATCAGATCGAAGGAAATCGAGATCATCGGGCTCTTCTACCGTCGGATCTGCGTCTCAGACGCCGACGGTGATCGATTCCGACGACGATCTGAAGACGGCGGATGCTAGATCAAGCGGATCGGAGATCTGTTGCAAGGCGGAGAACTCCTCGTCGCCGGTTTCGGCCGAGAGTGATGAGTCAGCAGGATCTTCGCCTTTATCGGATCTGACGTTCCCGGATACGACGGATTCGCCATGGGAACAAGCTACAGAAAGCTGTATGTTGGAGAAATATCCATCGGAAATCGATTGGGCTTCGATTCTCACATCTTGATGTATGAATTTGAATGTGTAATAGTTTGATTAGGAGTCTTTAAGTTTTAGGTTTGGATTCTGCGACTAAGTTTTTGCAGTTGGCAGAATCAGTGTATGTGATTGTAGGGCTTTAAAGGGTTATATTAAGTTTGGTTTAGGGAGGGAAATCTCCGGCACCGCCATGGCCGGCGGCCAACTTTTTTGAGCTGTTTGGGCGGCGGGAGAGATGTACAAGTAATGTTATTATTATTAGTATTATTTTTGTGGTTGTTGTTTATGAATTTATTATGGGTAGGGAGTACATTTCTGTAATTTTGTTCAACTATAATAATGTATTATGTTGTGTTAATTCAATTCTTATTTGTCTTTTTTAATTTTTGGTTCTCTTTCTTCTTCATCGTAATAATTTTTTTTTGTGTGGGTTGGAAATTACATTAAATTAAGTCTATTTTATCCGATTGTTTTGCATATTTTTGAAGTGAAAAAAAAATTGAATTACTCTAAATACGAAAAATATCAAAAAATTTTACTGCGATAGAACTTTGTATCGTTCAAGCAATTAAATTTTTCTATATTTGAAAATTGCCTAAAATTAAATCTAATTTTTTTTTTTCAAAGTACGACTTCTTTTTTTTAATATTGGTAAAAGGTAGTTGACAAGACCGCGAAAGAGTGTTAGGCTTAATTTTAAGAAATTAAATAATTATAAAATAGGATCTAAATTAATTAATAATTTGAATTTACGTTGAATGGAATTCTAGAGGCTAGAATAAACTAAAAAAACTCAAATTAAATTTGTAATTTTAAAAATTTAGGGATCGAGTAAACAAACTTTTTTAAGATGTAAACAATCAAAATGAACAACACACAACTACAAAATAACATATCGAGTCACTAGAGTGTAGAATCATTAAGTTAGGAGATAGGAAGGGAAGAAAACTACTACTCAAGAGCCTTTTGCAAATAGGGAGTGTGTCGGGACATTATGACACCTAAAAACATGAAAGAATGATACAACCCCTAGCTTAGAATCCTCAAACCTTAGCCTCTGCAATGAAGAAAGTGACTCTAGAGAGAACAATCTCCTCGTCGTTAAGAAGCTTTACAACTTCCAAGCAATTAGATTCAATTATAAGAATCGTGTCAGGATCGTTTTAATGAAATTCGTCAAAATCAGCTCATCGTTCCAATGGCCATTGTCAGAAATAAGATACGCCACATTTCAATACTTTTACTTTTTAAAACATAACAAATAAGTAAGTACACATTATAAAACAACACATGGCTTTTGGGCATGTTTGTAACCCTCCTTTCTTCCTTTTTTTTTTTTTTGGAAAAACTATAACGTATAAACTTTGTAACGTGAATGCAGACAAAAACTTAATTGATGATGTAAATTGATATACTAAATCAGTTTTTAAGTTTAAATTGATAAAAATAAAAGTTTATGGTTAAAATTGATACTATCAAAATTGAGGTTTAAATTGATGAAATTGAAAGTTTAAAGTACAATTGACGTAACTTGTCCAATTTATTAAAAAATTAGCTTTTTTTTTCCTTCCAAATTTTAATAATCTTAAAAAATATTAACTTTTTTTTTAGTTAAAATTCAAACTTCTAATCTTGTGTTATATTCAAGTTAAAATTGAAATCATAAGAAATATAGAGAAATATTGTTGTGGAAAAGAGTATGAAAATATAAAATAGGGTTGTTTTCAAATATAGCAAAATGAATCAACTTATTTACATTTTGTTATATTTGAAAATATTTCCAATAGTCTTGTCATTTAAATTAATTACTCTATAAAATAAGGTTAGATTACCATTTTCTTTCTAATGGCTTATGCATATTGATGCCAATATTTAAAAACTATTAGAAAAAAATTGAAAATAAGATTACATCAAAGTTAAGTTGTCAAAGTGAGCTTAGCTCAACAGTCATTGATATGATTTGAAATTACATTGAAGTTAATCACATATTACACCGACTAAAATAATAGTTGAACGTTGAAATCTTCTAGTGCTAGAAAAATTAAGAAAAAAAAAAAGAATGTTTATTTTTAGTTTATTTTTTAGTACAATAAAAATGTGATACGAACTAGATATCTTTTGACAGAAAACATATCATAGATCAGTTTATTTGAGTTCATTTTAGTGTGGTCATTATTTGAAACGTAGACTATGCCATCAAGTAGGTTTCCAAGTTACTAACTTTAGATATCACTTGTAAAAATTTATCAACTAAATGGCACTTTCAATTTTCAATTTTTTTTAATCGTGAGTGTTGGGACGTTTTCAATTATTTGTTATCATATGAAATAAAATGTTTGGAAAATATGATTGTCATATTTTTTAAATTTTTTTAATACAATAAGAAGAGAGGATTCAAATGAAAGATCTCTGAGTCACTAACATATATTATATATCAGTGGAGCTATAATAACTTTGACTTAATTTTTTTAATTAATATATCAAAACTGAATAGAAAATATTTTCTTTTCTTTTCCTTCGGGTTAACATCCAATCAAATAATTGAAGGCCCATTTTGAAAACCTATATAAGGAAAATATATTTTATTTTCTTTTCCTTTCTGGCTAACATCCAATCAAATAATTTAGTTACACATACACTCCCTATAAAATTTGTTGTTTCAAATAAGATATAACTATTTTTCGAATTTTTTTTACAATAAATAGAAAGAGAAGACCAAAACTAAGCAGGAACCATTAATTTTTTATTTTATTTTATTTTTGTAAAGTAGTGGTGTGCATGACAATGACCACGTGGGCTGTCACCGACTCACCACTACTACCTCCAATCATTTAAAAAAAAAAAAAAAGAAAAATAATCTGAAAGTTATGATTAAAAGAGAGGAATTTGTGTATTTGATTCCAATTTTCTGAAGTTGAAGAAAAGGAATAACAGAATTTGGCTCCAAAGTGGTTGTTGGTATGAACTCAAACCCCTCTCTTTGTTCTCTTTGGGTATGATTGAACTTTAAATTTAAATTTACATTTATTTTCAAATCAAAAAAGAAAAAAAGGTTATACATATTATTATTATTATTATTTTAAGTTAAACAATATTTGGCCAAAACGAATATAGCGACATAATGTTTGTACTATTAACTTCAAATGTTAGAGATTTAATTCCTCTATTTCACATATTGTAAAACAAAAAAAAACCAAAAAAAAAGTTAAAATAATGTTTGAGATAGATGAATTTACATATGTGATATTCTATTACTAAAAATAAAGTTGCAATGACATAAATTATTAATTATTTGAAGGGGTAAAAAATGAAGGGAAATTGAAAAAAAAAAATGCAGCTCTGTTTGAAAAATAAACAAAAGTCTAATTCATTGAAATATGATCCTTGTGATTCTTCTCCATTTTTCAATACTGTAAGGTAAATAATCAAAAGGGTAGTATTGCTAGGATTCATGTGTAGTTGGATTGTAAAATTAGAATGAATAAGACCACATATCCAAACATAAATAATTAAAGCTTGAGATAATTAAGTCTAATATTTTGAGCCCGTTTAAATTGACTTTCTAAGTGTTTATACACACTTTTTTTTTCCTACTTATAAATACTTAAAAAGTCAATCCAAACGGGTCTTTCATCATTTGCTCTTAACTATATAAGGCCTAATACACATAATATTCAAAATAAAAAGCCAAATCAATTATTATTATTATTATTATTTTAAATTGAAAGGAAGAATATTAGGTTAAAAATCCACTTTCTGGTGGAACTTCCTTTTCGTAAATGCAAAGATATATAATGGCGAGGAAGAAAAGTAAGAGAGACCTTTTCATAAAGTCTTTTGTATTATTATTGTATGTGGGAGGTCCCTTTTCAATTCTCCTGTCTTTGTCAACCACACACACAACATATATATATTTGTTGGCAAATCAATAATATTATCTTCATACAAACTTATAATATGGTGTTAGCTTCAAGGACTCAATAATACACCTTTATAAATCTAATGTTAACAGATATATAGAAGGAAAAATGTTTGAGTGTAAGCTAAGGAAAGGACAGTTTTTGATAGTGTATTTTCCCCAAACTAGATCTATGCCTTAGATACTATATTTTACTAAATAAAGGATTTGTAACCAACAATATGATGCTATATTGATGCAAGTTAAAGTCTTTTCTTAGTAATAACTTTAACCTTTGGGATGGTAATCAGTGTCTTATCCACTTAGTTATGCTCGGATTGATAAAATAAAAAATTGGGATCTAACAGATAATGAGAATCCTATTTTTACCTCTCATGTGAATATTCACATTTACGACGACAGTTAAAAAGACTCGTGAAACGGTAAACAAATGGTTTTAAAATACGAAACAGAGCTGGGAGCTCAGCTTTTTCCCAAGTAAAATCATGACAACAAACTTCAACCATATCTAATACAGTGGACTAACCATGTTGATTCTCTTGATTTGATCATCATCAAAGTTGGAATTTGCTGCCAGGGCTTCTGTAGCGTCAACAACTCAAATAAATAAGTCAATTATCAGCTGAACTTACCAAGCTCCATCTTCTTCTTGATCACCTTTTGACCATGATATATGAATGAATCTAATATTCCTGAGACGGTGAAGACGCCTGGACAGAACCGCCATAAAAGCATATTCCTTGTTAGTCACATACCATTCGATAAACACAATAAAGTTCATTATTTCCTTCAACAACTGAAGAAACTCATGCTTAAGGCATAGCTAAGCTAGCTAAAAAGGTCGAAAACTACACCACCAGTACATTAGTCTAACTTAATTAAGAAACACATTCCTTTACCAAGAGAAATGGCAATGTAGTACCTACCATTGACTCAGTATAAAGATGTAACGAGGTTTCTACCAAATAAATGAAGTAAAGAAATTCAAAGGGATGGGAGTTTGTTAAATACCTCCAACTATAGCGCATACATTTGTCAAGAAGTGGAGGAATGACACATGCTCCTCGGTGAATGTGACCTATAACATAGAATACGACTCAGCTATAACGGGAACTCAAAAAGCAAATCTAGCGTTTTATCACAAATTAAACCATGCAAGAAAAACTAACCTTGATTGGAGAAAGGTCATAGAAGAAGAAAACTGCAGGAAGTGACTGAAGGCGTCCAACTTCTGCAGTCCTTACGTGTTCTGTGACAGAGAACTGCAATAATCCATTGCTCACATCATTATCGGATGGCCCAAATATATAGAACAGATATGTAGTAACAATTATAAGAAAATCAGATTTCTGAATTTAGGGATATCAACCTGGTTTGTCTGGATGGTATTCCCACTAACGTCCTTGTAAACAGTAGGGACAACCTGCAAAAGTAAGACAAAGCAACTCATACTCTGCTCGGCTCACTCCAGCTATTCTTCTAGGAACGATGTGATATATGATTCCTCAGTACAATAAAACATAACGTATAGTAAATCATGAAAGAAAACTATCAGGAACTAACCTTGATAAAATATTGGTATGTTGCACTTGGTGTTTCTTGCTTCCATTGCACGCTTCACAATTGAAAATTAAAATATCAAATACAAATGCAAATAAGGTCATAGTACAATGAGATCTCTATATTAACTAGGAGCTCCAAGCAAAGAAGTGAAGGCCTACCTATCCAGAGGATTCACTACGCCAGGGAAATATTCTCCAAAAGCTAATCTGTTAATCTTGTGACTTATCTGAGTCCGAAAATGCAATTAAATTTAGAATAATAATCTAAAAAACCAAACTGAGTCTTAAACGTAGGTTGTTTTTCATAAAAATGACAAACCACGTTTACACCATTTCTTACATTGAAGCTGTCCTTTTGGAAAGCCAACACATCGTGTACATGAACATTTGACTGTTGAAAGCTTTTCCCAGGTGCAAAGTGGAAATTTCCGGCAACCTTATTAACCTCCAAAAATCCATATATATTGCATCCTTCACCATCCTCATCTTTGATCCTTTGAAGAAACCCTTCTCTTTTACACTGAACGCCATTAATATTTACACAAATATGATAAATGAATAAGAGATAAGATCAGCCTTAAAATTACCCATTACAGAAAAATGAAATCCCTATGGCATTAGCCATGCATGTCCTAGTGATAGTATTGTTCCAGATAACAGTAAGAGAAAATTCAAACGTCAACAAGATAACCCAAGAAAAACCATATTCTTGAATTGGTGCTCTTTGCATACAACGAAGACCACATAATAGTGGAAAAATAATGTTCACAATACCCAGTCCATTAATGAAAACAATAAAGTTTCAAACAAAAGATTTAATAAATGGAAAATCTACAAAGACCAATTATCCTCAAATAGCAGATGCTTTGGCAGAAAATTCTCTAAGATTGGCTAAGACAGTTGGATTCTATATAAAAAAGGTGGGGGGTATTGCTATCGTTCAATGAGATCTCAAATCAACATTGTATCACAGAAATAGGTCTCAAGCTATGGATGCTCTCAAAGAATCTTTAAATCAGGGGTAACTTTGGGATTATTATGCTTTTGAGATCAGATGCAAAAGCTCTCATGTATCTCAAGAGGAAATATCACACAACGCAGGGCAGAAAAACATAATTCTGGCCAGGAAAGTCAAAAGTTCATCCAACTTCCTACATTAGATGGAAGATATCACCCATGTCAATTAGTGGACAAGTTATGCATAAGAAATTTATACTTTAATAAAGTTCAACTTCTGAAATAATTTTTTTTTTTAAATAAAAAAAAGTCTCAGATTCGTATGAATACATGAGTACCATTAACGCCTAAACAAACTTGGAAGTCAACTTCAAATTTGTATGGATGGAATATGTAAAATAGGAGCCCTTGTCCTGACAAACCTGGTCAATCAAATCTGGGTTTGATAAAGCCCAACCTTTCTTTCGATAAGCCTCACGAACTTCCTCACACGAATTGCAACAATCATCGTCTGCCTGCAAATATAGATTTTTTTTTTTCCAAAAATAAATAAAGGTCAAGTGAATGTGAGAGAGCAGGAGGGAGGATGCAGCACCAAATATGTTAATCTACATGAGCCACCTCTCAAAAGGAAGACGAGAGAAGAAAAAAGAAACTTACAAGAAAGAAAAGAAAAAAAGTTAACCCAAAATGACATAACCAATTGCCAACGGTTTAATATATTCAGTCCAATTACATTAATTAAATTTATCAAAATAACTGGACATGGCCATATAATATAGCTTATCTGATTGCACAGTCAACCTACCACCAATTTCAATTATTCAGAGGTATGTCATGCAACCAGGAAACTATATTCAACAATTACTTTTACTCGCATGAAAAAAAGGTTCATAGTTTTATGGGCTTTATTTTTGTATGCCCTTATATTCCTTTGATTTTTTTGAAAGAAAATTCGGTTATCCATAAATAAATATATAAAACTAAAAAAATAGAAAAAAGAAAAGAAATTCTTACTGATTCAGCTCCATAGCAGGAACCACAATATGTCTCGTTATGCTCAAGCCTGCCACCATGTCTCTGTAAGGGCTTTTCTATCTGTGCCAACGTCAAATGAACAATGGCCAAAAAAGAAATTAAATAACAGCAGTAATGCCAGATTAACATAAGGCATTTTTTTTATGAGAAACATCGATAGCTATTTCATTGATCAAATGAAATTACAGAAGGGGCAAGGATTGCCATGATGATTACATAAGATAGTCCCACTGTGATATAAGAGAAGTAAGATTGTAATCACAAAAGAATGTGGTAAATTTACTCCAAGAGAAAGCTATATTTGTGAGATGTTAAAAAAAAAGAAGAAAATCCGTAGCTTTGTCTTCAAAGATTCTCTGGTTTCGTTCAAGCCAGATAAGCCAAAAGAAGGCTTCAACAAACAAATTCTAAATGACCTCTTTTTCCTTTCTGAAAGGGTGCCAGTGAGGACCGCCTACAGGAGGATATGTGGGTCATTAGGGAAGACAATGTGGTAATTGAAAGCCCCCAATAATTTATACCAAAAAGCATGAGCATATTCACAGGTGACGAAGAGGTGCACAAAAGTTTCACAGTTAATCCAAACATCAGCAATGCTGGAGTTTTTGTGAAGGGTATAACAGCATATAATCTAGGAAAAGCATATCCTTTAGGGGGGAAGTTCCAACCCAAATATTGTGCCAAAAAGAAGTGGCTGCCCCATTGCCAATATTGCACACAATGTTGTCAAGAATCAAATCCTTTTGCTGGATGATAAATTTCCATGGACCCTTGAACAGTTTGAGAGTAGCTTCTCTCGGTTAGCGAGAAGGGCTATATTTTGCATCAATAATACGCCTCCACAGGGCCGAATTTTCCCCACACAGTATCTCCATATCTGCTTGGCAAGGAGGTTTTGATTTTTAATTTTAATGTCAGTCGACCCAAGGCCACCTTCAGAGATAGGGAGTTTATTCTTCTGCCATTTCGACGAGTGTAAGCCTCTTTTATCAACCTTACCATTCCACAGAAAGTTTCTATAAAGCTTTTCCACATGAGCCGCGACTTTGGAGATCTTAAAGAGAGAGAGATAATATGTAGGGAGATTGGACAGAGTAGCTTGGATCAAAGTTAACCGCCCCCCTTTTGATATATGTGTGCCACCGCAACCTATAAGCCTTCTCACAATCTTTTCAATAATAGGTTCCCAAAAAGGCACCAAGAAAGGCTTTCCATTTAGAGGTAAGCCCAAATATGAGGAGGGCCAAGAACCAAACTTGCAACCGAAGTCATTTGCCAAGGAGACAACCAACCCATTGGGTACGTTTATGCCTAAGAATTCTGATTTCAAGTGATTTATACGAAGACTCTATGCAATTTCAAAGGCGTGAATAGTGCTGAATAGGGAAGACAACTTTTCTTTTCTTGGAGAAGAGAAGAATTGTGTCGTCAGCAAACTGTAAATCATTGATAGATAGGCCTTTGGTCCTGACGCTAAAACCCTTCACATATCCAGAATCAGCGTCTTGAGATAACATTCTGCCAAGACAATTGGTCACCATGATTAAAAGGATGGGGGAGAGAGGGTCTCCTCGACGAAGACCTCTCGTGGCCCTGATTTTTCCCCTTGGTCTACCATTAATGATAGTGGAAAAGTTTGATGTGGAAATACAACCTTCAATCCATTTCCTCCGTTTGAGCCCAAATCCTTCAACTGTCAATATCTTGTCAAGGAAGTCCCAATCAACTGTGTCGAAAGCCTTTTCAATGACAAGTTTAATGACCACCCCCTCTCTTTTCTCCGTGAGTAATAATCAACTCATTCACAATTAGAGATGCATCAATAATTTGGCAGTCAGCCACAAAAGCCATCTGGTTTTTTTGTATATAAGAACAACACCTTTCATTGAGAAAAAAATGAAAGAATACACGGGCATACAAAAAAACCAAGCCCACAAAAAGGGACTCCCTTACAATAAGGGACTCCAGCTATACAAGATCATACTAATAGAGTAATTACAAAAAATCTTCGATACCGAAGCCCACTGGGAAACATGAAAGCGAACAATGGCCCATAACTCTCTATAATCTCTCTCAACCCCCTTAAACACCCTACTGTTCCGTTCACTCCACAAAACCCAAATAACAGCACAAACACTAGCAAGCCACAAAAACTGGCCTCTCTCCCCAAACGACGGATTGAGGAGGAATTCCTCGAACATATCCCTGACAGCTCTATGACGAACACACAACGTACCAAACGTCTGGAAAAAAGAATCCCAGACACGACTCGCGAACTCACAGCTCCAGAGAATATGGTCTAGGTCTTCCACTACCTTTTGACAAAGAATATAGCAAAAAAGCCCAACCAGCGATGTCAACTTCCTAACAAGCTTGTCCAACGTGCTAGTACGGCCGTGAAGGACCTGCCAGGTAAAGAATCGCACCTTTCTAGGAACATTAATCCTCCAAAGTAAAGAAAAGACCGATTCGCCAAGGGAAGAAGGATCAACCAAGCACTGGAAGAAAGACTTGCAAGAGAACCCGTCCAAAGGATTGGGGCTCCACATTCTCACATCCCTCCTCCCACTACGAAAGGGGTAACTCTCAAGAAGGAAAAGGAGAGCAACCATATCCGTCGTTTCTCTATCAGAAAGAGCACGACGAAACCCAAATGAAAAAGAACAAAAGCTCCCATCCCACACAATAAAATTAGCCACAAAATGATTTTTGAAAGAAGATAGATGAAACGGCCGGGGAAAAAACCCACAAATAGGCCTCTCCCCCACCCAGTGATCTTCCCAAAAATACGTCTCTCTCCCCTCCCCCACCACACACTTGACCCACAGAGCAAAATAAGGGAGCTCTTTAGAAATATCTTTCTACAGATTCCGGAATGTGCCTTTAATCCCTCTAGCCAGCCATTCAAAAGGATGGGGGCCATGTTTACTAACAATAATCTTACGCCAAAGAGCATTGGGCTCAGAGGAAAACCGCCATAACCATTTGGCTAATAGGGCTTTGCTACGCATCCTAAGGTTCCCAATTTCTAAACCCCCCAAAGAGACTAGTTTTTCGATAACCTCCCACTTAATTAAATGAGATCCTTTTCCTTTTCCTTCATCAATTCCTTGCCAAAGGAAATCACGCATCAGCCTCTCCAAGCGATTGCACACCTCTCTCAAGGCTCTAAAAAGGGAAAAGTAGTAAACAGGAATGCCACTCAAAATAGCTTTTATTAGGGTAAGACAGCCAACTTTAGAGAAGAAACCTTTCTTCCAAAAGCCATCTGGTTTACAAAAATGGTGAAAGGGAGGACCTTCTTGAGGCGTTCAAATAGCACTCTGGCAATGGCTTCGTAGAGACATGTGGTGAGACTAATAGGCCTACAATCTCCCACTGTTCTTGCATCTAATTTCTTGGGGATGAGGTAGATATAAGTCTCGTTAAGGTTGGTGTTAATGATAGCTTTCTTAAAAAGGTCTTGTAACACCCTCGTAATATTGGGCTTAAGAATGTTCCAATGCTTTTTAAAGAATTATGAGGTGTACTTGTCTGGTCTAGGAGACTTATTATTCCAAAGGTCAGAAATAGCCCTTCAAATCTCTGTCTCAGTAAACGGCCTCTCAAGTGCTTTGGCTTGTACTGGTGTGATAGGGTCCAATTTTGAATGGGAGGGAGAGGACCGTTGGTTGATCTTATAGTGTACAAGTCTCTATAGAATTCAATGAATTTAGCTTCAATGTCTGAATTAGTTGTGAGACTGATGCTCCTTCGAGAAAGGATCTCAACCACAGTATTTTTTCTCTTTCAAGTGGACATATATCGATGGAGAAAGCGGTTGTTTTCATCCCCCTCTAGATTGACAAAAGTGTAAACTAGATTGACAAAACGCATGCATGGGCAAGCAGTTTTACTGATTGGATTTAAGATCAAGCAGTTCAAGATCATTGCCAAAGAAAATTGCATAAAAATCAAGTAAAGATATTTGTATACAAGTTTCCTGCTGGCCTATGTTTTCTCAAAAATGGTTATATGTTACAAAACTTCTAGATGTGTTCTCTACCACTACTAGCACCATGGTACCATGCGAACAAAACCAAAGCAACAGATTATAATCCGAAATTGTAAAAAACCAGATAAACACTATAGGGACATTCATTTACTTCAAAAGGCTCTTATCTTCTTCTTCTTCCTCCTTCCTGCCTTCCTTTTTCTTCTTTTTATTAATTTTATATTTTATATTATAAATTTGGGTATAGCTATGAGACAAAATTTAATAAAGAAAATTATAAAAGGTTTTTCTGTAGTCTATCCAACGAACTCGATTATTTTCTATAAGAAAAGATGCCCCATTGACGAGAACTGGCACCAAAGCAGCCCAAAGTAGGTTTAGAATAAGTGGTCAAAACGTAAATATGCTTTACGGAGGTAAATGGGCACCTTTGGAACTTCGTTTTGAATGTAATATTAATCTAATGGCGCAAGGTTCAACAATATAAAACAAAAGCTTCAGCCGTTAATTATATAGTAGTAATTAAACATTTAGCTTCCAGTCTCCCCATGGAAAGAAATTTTTGTATTGCTGATACAATATTTCATCATCTAGCTGCAAGTGTTTTCCCAAACTACATTCTCACAAAGATACACTGCGTATACAAATCCATCTTAAAAAAACAAGAGTTCTAGTCTAATGGAGCCGCACCATAAACCACTTTTGTTGGTTGATTTTGGATTGGTCTAACACTCAATAAAACCAACCACAGATCAATAATTATCAATTAATCACTTTTCAAAAATTTATGCCAATCTAAAAGTACATATAATCCAAAGCAGAATCAATGGTGATTAGATGAGAGAGTTTCTCCAATTGAACTATCATCCCTAATGTAGCATAGATAGATTAGCTCCATATGATCCAACAAATGGCCAGAGAGAGAGGAAGTAATTGAAGGAATTTAAATTGTCATCACATTACAAACCTTAGGAGCACCAATCCCATCTGGTCTAGCTTCAATAGCATTGCCATGAGAGTCCAATCTTTTTTTGATTATGTCATGTTTCTGCATACAGGGGAAGACAATGTGTAAATCTTGCACCACACGCACATGACATGCACTACACAGCTCAATTTCAAATAATTTACATATTTTAGACAAGGAGAGAAAAGGATAAGTAACCATACGCACCACGTCTAGGTGTTGCTCTCCACTGATGTCCATTGCATCAAGACTTAATAAAGAACAAGGAAGGGCAGGAAATGTAACATCAAACTGCAAATAAAAAACGGAAAATGTATAGTTTACAAAAACAAATTGATGCATTACGTTAGAAATATCCAGAAGCACTGTGTGGCATAGTTACACTTGGGAGAACAACAGAGCAGAGGAACTGACATGTCCATACTTGAAAACTAAATTATTCTCCAAGTGAAGGTAAAGCAAAAGAACAGAATAATGACCATATAAGCACAAAATCTATACAAAATTAGAAAACGGTTAGTTACATTGATACGTAGGGTTTCTCCTCTTGATGTATCAACTACAAGCTTTGTTTCTGTTACAGCATGGAGATACAACCCTGCAACCAATGTGAGTTTCAAGCGTATAAGTAGTTAAACAAATCAAATCTATAAAGCATATACTCAAACAGAAACCGCAAATAAACAGATAATTAATTGCACTGATACCAAAATACAGAGCTCCAAAAGACATTAGTTCTTGCCATGCTATATAAGTACCCTTCTGAGCAGCAGAAGGAAGTAATTTTGAGTGTAAATTAATGGGTGCATGATATATTGGTAAACATATGACTTGAACTCTGATAATGAACATATGAATTACGAACTAAACTCTGTTGATAATATATAAATCCAATGCAATCGGAGAAAGAAAAACCTTAATAATGTACCACATAAAAACCTTAATAATGTATCACATTAAACAACAACTGGGAAGTGCTAGACACCAATCAAAGCTCGAATACATAAAACATAAAACAGATTCTAGAGAGAAACAACATTGTAATACACATTATGGTAAAACCTAGATTCGATAATATATGTACAGAACAAAAACGCTGGCAGGGAAACCTACGTAGCTCGGAAATGAATAGCAAGATCATGACAACGGAAGACGCAAGCGTGATAACGCCACCGGAGAGCGTCCGGCTGTAGAAATCCTCATTAATTTTAGGGTAAGCGTCTAAATTTCGAAGTTTGCTGATTATATTATCCATGTCCGGCCTCTAATTTCCGATCCCAGATTCCGGTTCGCGATCTATCCGAAGTGGCAATACGGCTATCGCCCCTTAATCAGAAGGGAAATTGAAGAACCGAAACAAGAAGACGAGGAGATCAATGGAGGATGATTTAGAAGAAACCACGGCAAGACCACCGGCGGAGAGAGAAACTTCGATTCCTGCCGGAAAATGAGGGGCAATTGAGAATTGAGAATTGAGAATTGAACAGGGCGGAGACTTGGCGGAGACCCCTTAATTCCTGTGCTCGTGATGGGAAAAAAGATCTAAGAAGAGAAAGGGAAGAAGCTGGGTGTTTCCCTGGATATAGGGGTTGGGTCTTCGTCTCCGATTGGAAAATCTGCAGACCATGAATCTTTGGGAACCTTTTTATTTATATCAAAAGACAAAAATTATATACCCTTTTTTCTTTTAATAATTTTCATAAGGAAAATACCCTCACATCATATTTATATTTATGGTTAAATTACACATTTTTTTCTTTCTTTTTTTTTATTATTATTACAAAACTTGAGTTATGCTTATATTTAAGTTCACGGAAAATTATCCACTATTTTGTTTTTTTAAGACAAATTTTCGATAGAAAAAAAAATGTCAGAAATAATAATAAAAATTGATAAACATTAATAAACTTCTATTATCATTTATCTTCTACCGCGTCTATAAATAATAGACTTTTATTATTTCTATCACTGATAGACTTCTATCGGCGTCATAATTACTTTCTATTTTTTAAAATTCTTTTTTTAATAATTACTATTTAAATTATTGATTTCTAATGATCTATTATGTTATATATTGTTGTTAGTGATATGTAGTTAATTTTTTTTTATCCACTGGCTTAAGCTTTTAGGTCATTCGGCAATTTAAGATGGTATAAGAGTAGGTTGCTTCAGGATGTTCTAGGTTCAAGCTTTTGGGTCAATCGGTAAGTTTTTTGAAATGAACACAATTCATAAAAATTGTATCGAGAGATACAACTTGACTTTCAAAGATTTATATTTTGTTGTTTTTGTTATTCTTTTCTACTCATTTGTTAAAATATTTTGTTCTCTATTTTTTTCGTCTATTATTTTCATTTGTTTGATCAAGACACCGAAGAGTCGTTTTGTAAGCTTCTATTTATGATATATTATTTTTTTGTTATTAGTTTTTAAGAAACAAAAACGTTTGATAATTACTTTTGTTCTTGTTTCTCGTCTTTTAATAACGTTTTTAATATGGTGCATAATTATGAAAATAATAAAATCAAACTTAAGTAAAATATTCTTTCTTATTTTTGTTTCCAATTTTATCCAAAAACATAACTAAAATATTTATTATTATTGACTTATGAAATGCATAATTATACATTAAAATTCTCATTATTTAATGTCTTTTTAAACCAAGAAAATATATTAATTGAGAAGAAAACCTATCACGATATAGCATAATGAAAAAGTTCTCTACATTACGTCGATAACAATAAATTAACCACTCAAGAAAATTATTCAGCCGAAAAAATAAGGCAGCACTAAGTCAACATCGAGTTAACACATAAGCAGTCCTATTACATTCTCTCGGCACAAAGTGAAAAATCAATGGAATAGAAATAAATAAATGTCATACATCCCCAAAAGAGAATGAACAACTAAATGAAGCTTGGTGGATCTATTAATCGTATGAATCAACAACTCACAGTCTGAAAAAATAGTAATAGAATTCACTGCTCGTTGAATTGCTAAAACCAACCCCTCGCAATTCTACTTTTGAGAACTCATCTAAAAGAATAATTCCAAACCCAATGACCTCTCCTCATTTCTTATAGGACGCATCAACATACATAACTTAAGGGCCTTGAATCCAGGGTACAAAAAACATTCATATAAAACCTGAATATTTTTTATTTCAATTTTTACAGAGGAGAGAGAAAAAAAAAAAAAAAGAAGTAAATTGTTACCTAGTGCAATTATATTGACCCTAATGGGCCCATTTAATGGGCCTCATGCAATGGAGAAAGATTGCCTCCATTTGTTCTGTCCAATGTACAAGGCCTCTAAACAACCTAGAAGTGGGCCGCTTGAAGCCCACAATTCCAATTTTACCGAGTTTACCAATTCACATCACCTCATTCTATGTTTTTTTTTTTTTTTTTTTTTTTTTTTTTTAATGTGGGCGATGGTTGGCTAATAGAGATGCACTTCCAATCCTTGATCCCATGAAGATTTTTCATCCTCATTTCTACCTCATTATAGGTTTAGAGGAGTCGGAGAATCCCGATCCAGATCAGGTCCCCACGAGAAAAAAATTCCATTTTCTTATTTTTATTTTTAATTATTTTATTTAAAGTTAATAAAAAAATTGATATTTATATTGAAATTGTAAATATTTTATATTACAAGTTAGTATTATTATTGTTTTATTTCTTTAAATGAATAAATTTTAAAAAAAATATCTTAGCAATTTTTATTGTAAATTCAATACAAAAATTTTATTAAAAAAATTATACATACCAACATACCATAGATTACAATTTTATTTTTAAAAATATATAATGTTATTAATTTGATTACAAAATATATCATATGTATTATTATATTATAAAAAAATAATAAACAAATATTTGGGGCGAGTTTGGTGTCGAGGGCAGGGCGGGGATCCCCTCCCCGTCCCAGACCGCAAACTCGAATTAAATCTTTGGTTTGACTCCATACCCAGTCTAATTCGATATTTCTCGCCTTGATTTTATCTATTTCTTGTACTATGTCCATGAGTTAGCACCCCTATTTTTGGGAATAGTAGTTTCATGTTAACCCTACTTTTTGTAATTAATTAGTTAAAAGGAACATTCGAGGAGCTATCCCAAAAGTAATCTTTCACTTATACATACATAATTTCCTCTCGAACTTTAGTCGTACTCTTAACAATCCTCCTTTCGAACAAAATAAACCATGGAGTCCCTTCCTTTCTAAGGCTTGCCAATCTTTGCTCAACACTCGATGATTCTATCCAAGATGGCTAGATTAAGGACACGTGACTCAAATGCCAATTGTTAAAGATATTGGAACCCTCCACAATTTTCACAATCGTGTGATGTATTGTTCACTTTAAACATAAACCATCATGTTTTCTTTTTAAGGCCCATTTGGATTGACTTGAGAAAAAAATGTTTTTAAAAAAACTAATTTTTATTTAAATTCTTTGGATAAAAAACACTTCAAAATCTATTTTGAGTGGTTGTCAAACACTACAATCTTTTTTCAAAATAACTTATTTTTTAAATTAAACACTTGAAAATGTATTCCAAACACACTCTTAGTTCCCATCTAGAAAGCACCATCTCGATAAAGATGTATGTACCCACTATCTTTTCCTCTTCTAATCAATATGAAGGTGTCTAAAAAAAACCAATATGAAGGTGTCTAAAAAAAACCAATATGAAGACTTAAAATGTCGAGGTCTCAATTTTATGAAAATATTAATAAAATGAATATTTTTTTAAAGAATTAAAAAAGACATTTAAATGAATAAATAAACAATTTACGCCTTTTAAATAAATTGACATGTTTTTTATATATAGATTCATCCTTTATGTCGATGTCGACTCCATGAAGATGTGGAAATATCGATATAAATCTCACAAGATATTAACAAAAAGTTTAATACTAATCCCAACATCCAACTATTTTATGACTTGATATCATTTTAGGTTTGGTAGACACTCATTGTGACTACTTAATGAAAGTCCTAGAATGGTTTGAATAATTCAAACACACAAATTACATATGCAAATACTTTTTTGACCTTGAGACTCCAATTTTAAATGTTGTTGTCTAAGAAGGCTAGAGTAAGGATGTATATATAAAATATGTGCATAAATATCAAATCAAATTGTGCGCATGTTATATATCTTATCAAAATTGATAAACCTTTTGGAAATTTGGTGTTTCAAATCAAATAATATTCTATGTTGGAATTTGATCTCCTATGCTTTCTTTCAAGATCGTACTTTTTTTTTTTGGGAGAATGATGATCTTGTCAAACTAGTCTTGTCTAATCACTCCATTCAAATTTTTTTCCCTTAGTATTGACATGACTCCAATCTCCTAACATCATTTCGGCAATAGTAAAGGTTTTCGAGACATTTTTTTAGTATTGCAGGAGTGGCAGTAGGTTATACCTAACTTCCTACAGCTAAGGTTTAGAATATCGATCTCCATCTTAATTTTATGAAAAATTTCTATGAAAATACCGATTTCGATGAATATTTCTGGAAAAAATTTCAAATAAGTAAATATGTCTATTATTTATATTATATTTATATTAGTGGCATTTTGATGCTTATTTTTTGTGTTTCGCAGATTTTTTTTACGATATAATGGAAATATCGATTCACCCCTTATATCGATATTAAACCCATGGAAACATGGAAATATCGACATATTGATGGAAATTTAATACTATGCCTACTGCCCACTCATTTATCACATGACAAAAAAATAATAATTTAATTTTTTTTAAAAAAATTAATTTTCTTGCCACGTGGCAGTTTTTAATTAGACAACTAATGAGTTACATAAAAATAGGTGTAAACTAAAAATTAACAAAATTATCACTTCAAATTAAAAGCTATTAAAAAAAAGAAATACGAATGCGAACAAAGTTGAATGGGCATACTAATGCATTACTTTCATACTAATAGCTTATTTAGTCCCTAAAATTTCCAGTATGAAGGTAGATTTTAGGGAGCATAAATAGCTACAAAATTCAAATACCATTAATCAATATACACATTCCAGATCAATAATGGAAGAGAAAAAATTATTATTATTATTATTATTATTATTATTATTACTATTACAATTATTAATTTTCGTACCAACGAAGAAAATGTAAAAAGTTAGCTGCATGCCCACATAGGGTTATAACCTATTGGATTTATTAATATTAATAATGTTTTTTTTTCCTCAAAAAAATAATTATTTATATTGGTGACAATCAATTCGTCCTTGGACTATACTAGCTATTTTAGTGCCACGGGCACTAATGAAAAGAAAAAACAAAACCAAAAGAGCCTCCAAGATCCTGACAAGGCTTGAGGAATATTAATTATTGGACGTGTGTTATATCTTAGATTATACTTTCTAACATAAATAATCATAAAGAGATATACTTAAATTAAATATATATACACCCTTATGTCTTATTCTCTACAAGGATACCAATATATATATATATATATATATATATATATATATATATATCTTAGTCTCTAGAACGATCTTAAGGGTTTTTGAGCTTTTGGATTGATGATCCAATTAGAATATATAACTCAATTGTCGATTACCATTTCAAAAGTTGATGACATTCTTCCAATTGTTGAACATGAAAAAATATCACATTATGGACGATTTTTTTTAATTGAATACCTATTTGAGTTTTATAGGCTCTGATACCATATTAGCGATAAACGTAGAGGTTTTAACCTTAAAATCAATTGGTAATGCAGAGAGTAGTTCAAGTAACTTATAAAGATTGTGAGATCTCTCCAATTTTTCAATGTGAGATATCCTAAAAAAGAATCGAATCTTCAACCTTTAAGGAATACATAACCTGTGCTATATGTATTGATCTAGAGCTTAAATTGATATTTTATGATGAGTTCATACAAAATAGACTATATATTTGTGGTGTGTATACTTTGTATTGAGCTAGAACGGAAGATCTCATTTTAGTTCTTGAGTTGTTGTTATTTTGTCTAGCCAATGATGTGACTCCAAATTAAAATGAGATGTGCCTCTTAGAAGAGATTGATATTAACAACAAAATAATATTATAGGGTTCAAAATAGTTAACTTTTAAAAGTTACACAAACTAAAGTAAATAGATAGATAGAAAGTTCAAAAATTGAAATAAAATAAATTTGAAAGTTTGAAATTAAATAATTTGATTTGATTACACCAAGTTATTAATGTTAACATTATGTAGAATCAAAATTAAAAATTGAAAATCAATGTATTATTATTATTATTATTATTATTTTGCGTTGGTAGATACCTTATCTTAGATTAAAAAGGGAGAAGAGGATAAGGAAAAATATTATCATAATGGAAGATTAATATTAAAGTGGGTATGGATAAACTTTTCAAAAACAATAATGATAAGAAAGTAAGAAAATTAGGGTTTGGGGGAAAATATTTTGGAGGGATTCACAATGGACAATAAGTGTAATAGCCCAACCCAACCCACTTCTTAGCCTAAATTGTTGTTTCCTAAATTTATAATATGCAATCTACTTTATTAATTTCATATTATCAATATCACAATAACTTTCTAACTCTTTATATCTTTGTACTTTCCTCCCACCCCTTCTCATTTCTTCCACATTATAATATGATTAAATTCTTTAATAAATCAACAAAAGAGGACTAAAGTGGGTAGTGGAAAAAAGTTTTCTGTTTTTTTTTAAAAAAAAAAAAATTTAAAAAGACTATATATATAGTTTAATCATGTCGTGAGTTAAACAGAAGTACTCGCATGTACTAATGAATAATTGACAGTTCTTTATGATATTAAACATTTTCTATTAAAGATAATAAAAAGTAAGTTGAAACCTTTAAAATTGAGATTTTTTTTTCGATAATAATTTTTTTTTTAAGATACTTGCAATTTCTAAAAGTTTAACTTTCGTGATCAATATTTATATCAAATCTATTATTACGATTTTCTATACTTATAAGATAAAGAACCATCTTACAAAAAGATTATAACATTACATTGATTAAAAGAGTTATTTTCAAAAAGTACTATATGAAGTGAGTAGATAATAAAATTAGGAGGGTGAACTTTGGCTTGAAGCTCATTGTGTTGGTGGGGAATTGGGCAAACAAAGGTTAAGAAGAAAAAAAAAATCATTTTCATCGAAATTTATTCGTAATTTTAAATATCAAATTTTAATTTGTACATTTTGAATAAATTTTAAATTTGGTTTTCAAAGTTAATTTTTTTTTTATCATTTTCATTAAAGAAAATTCTAAATTTTTTTATAATACAGACTAAAATAAAATTTATTAAAAATATATAGACTAAATTAGACCTTTAAAAATATATAAGCTAAAATTGAATAAACGAAAAAAAAAAATTATTCTAACCGAAAAAGAAGAAGAAAAAAAAGTTTGTGGGTGGAGAAAGTAAAATGGGTGGGGTGAGCACTAGTTAGTGGGCCCGGATGAATCATTGCCAAGCCAAGATGACATGTCACATCATACAAGTGTGAAAGGAGGGACCCATTTAATTAATTAATTATTTAAATTCAGCAATTATTATTATTATTATTATTATTTTTGGTGAAAAAGTGAGGGGGCCCATGATCTGTAACTGAAAGTCCGGTGGGTATTTGAAGAGACAGTTATTTCAGTTAGGGGTGTTTTAGTTTTAGTTTTAGTTTTTTTTTTTACATGCCACGTCAGCTGATGACATGGACAGATCTGCCATGCTGGCTTTCCTAATTTGGGCAAGTATCTACAAGTGGCTAAGCCTATGGAGAGAGAGAAGTGGGAAATAATAAGTTGGTAAGTTGGTAGATGGGAGAGATCTTCTTGATATTTGATTTCATACCCATTCAAAAAAATATATAATTACTTTAAAATTTTTCTATTAAAAAAAAAAAAACTATTTTGGTGTCCATATATATAAATTTTTAGTTTATTTTAGTTATTGTACTTATAAAATATTTATTTTTTGTCTTTATATTTTTAATCTAATTCATTTTAGTCATATATGCTCTTTCAACTTTGGTTCTTCTTGATCTTTAAATCCTTAAAAATTGATTATGTTGATTTCTTAAAAATGAAATAAAAATAGAAATGAAGGACCAAAATGACCATGCTTTAGAAATATAAGAACCAAAATGAATGTTTTTAAAATACAGGACTAAAATGAATAAAAGTTAAAAGTATATATATGGACCAAAGTTATTATTTCGAACGTATAGAGAGACCAGTATAAATTAAAATTAAAAGTATAAGGACTAAAGTAGTATTTATTATTATTATTTTTGGTTTACAACATTGGATTTTTTTAGTGTGAGTTTGTGGGATTTTTACTCTTTGTCCAATTGTTTTCTATATTTTGATACCTAAAATCAAATGAAAATTAACGTTTTGAAATTTAAAGATTAAGTGAAAATTAAACTCTCAAAATTCGTGTTGTTTATGACATTGTTTTAAGTGAATTTACAATAATAGCAATTTGGTCTAAATAACAACATATTTTTAACATGCAACGTAAAATTATGCATATCAACCATAGGAAAAATATCAATTTCTAAAAAAAATTGAGCTTGTATCAATTTAAACTCCAAACTATAATTGTATCAACTTAAATATTGAATTTTTGTAAATGTATTAGTTTATCTTTCATTACGTTTTATTTAAATAAATATCGTGTGAGACTTATAATTTTATTGATTAAAATTAGAAACTTTTATGTGTGAGTCAATTTAGACTTTCAATTAAGATTTTTTTTTTCTATATATCCATTCTAATCATTCATTTTTTTTTTTGTTAATCTATCCAAAATTCAAAGAAATCTAACATATTTAAGAAATGAATTCATCGACAATTTTCAATCGTAATATTTATAAATGTTCTAAATTGATTCACTTATGATAAATTAGAAATTTAATGAAAATAATTATATATTTTACATGATATTTTTCAAACTAAATCTAAAAGAAGATGTATATTAATACATCTACAAAATTTTGAAATTTTAAATCGATACAATTATTATTTCAAAGTTTAAATTGATACAACATTTAAAGTTTTAGGAGTTTAAAATGAAATTTGTATAACACCTTATCTTAGATACAATAATAATATATTTTTATTGGGGATGAAAGAGAATGTAACAAATTTATGAACATTACATTCAATATTAAAATTCATTATAATTTTTCTTAATTGTAATTGTAATTGTAGTTTCAAGAATTAAAACACAACATTTTACCTGGGACGAAAAAGAAAAAACCAGATAAATATTAAATAAGTGAAAAAGAGGTGCTGAAATAGACACGTGAGAAAATGAATAATTACAAATTTTCATCAGAGTATCTGCCGTTTATTCTGACATGTTTATGATCTATTTTTCCAATTAATTAATCAAATTCCCAAATTTCACAACCCATAGAAAAATATGAGGACATTGTTTTATATAAACCATCGGCACTTAATACATATATTTTAAAAAAACAACAAAATATATTATATTTATGATATTAAATTTTTATTTAACATTTTCATATTTTTCATGGGAATGAATGGACATTTCCAACATATAGTACAAATATCCATTAAAACATAAAAAAAAAAGTAAACAATAAAATATCACTAATAAAAATATAATATAACTAATAAATATTTTAACTGGTAAAAAAATACACAAAATATTATTTATTAATTAATTTAAATAGTTTATTTGAAGTTTTTGTTTCTATAATTTTCTTAGAAATATCCATCTACGTTGAAATAATTCTATCGATAATTCTCTTGAAACTTCCGTAAAATTGAGACATCGACATTTTAAACTTTATCATACCAAAAAATAGAACCAAGAGACCTTATTCTCCTCATCATGATCATTTGAGATTCAATGTAGATTCTATCAAATTTCAAAGTTTTAAAAATTTTGAGATTAAATAGACATTATATTTAAGGACCACAAATAAACACATACTTCAAAGTTTATGGATTAAATTTATAATTTTGATTATATATAATATATATTATTAAAAATATTAAGAGGCCATATTAGCCAAGATATGGTTCCTAGATTTCCAGCTACTTTGAAACTTGGACCTTCCTAACAGAATTAGATCCTTTAATTCACCAATTAAGTTGCTTATATTTGGAATTTTGTGAATTATTATACTTTCAAACTTGTTTTGGTGGAATAAAGGGCCTCACCAATTATATATTTCATTTTTTTCCCAAGGACAAAACAATATTATATTTTATTAGATTATAATCAGCAAAATAATAATGTCTAAAGTGTTATGAGGTTAATAATTATAAATACACATTATAAAATATTAACCCTAACCTAGAATATCTCTTTCTCTCTCTCTCTCTCTATATATATATATATTATAGATGATTATATTACAATCTCCAAACATTCCATACAAAAATATTCTTTCTAAAATCCACATGTATTTAGCCGAGTGATTTTTTTTTTCCACATCAATAATTATTTTTAATTATTAAAAAAATTGAATACTTTACGATATTATTATTATTATTATTTATTTTTTCTTTAGAGTAGTCGAATTTGATTTGTCTTCTAGTGAAATCGTTCATAGAATATAAGATTTTAAGTGAATATAAGCCAACTTTTCTAATAAGAATATTTCTTAAGAGTGGTGCACTTTAGAATATAACATTTAATTCTTTTTAGTAGCCCTTTAAAGAAAAAAAAAACACGGCCAAACGTCATACAAGAAAGAAGTGATTGTGTCAAAATAAGCTTAGTTCAACGGTAATTAACATGACATTCCTCTCTAGAGATCGGGAGTTTGATCCCCATATTTACAATTGTCATACTCAACAAAAAAAAAAAAAAAGAAGAAGAAAGTGATTGTATTAATACAAACTTATGTCTAATTGACATCATGAAGTGATTGTTAATCGAGACTCCATGAATTATATAATTACTCACCATATAATAATAATAATATATAAAAAAAAAGAGAGATTTTGAAACCATGCAAATGTACACATAAAATTATATAATCAAGAAATATTTTGAAGAAATTTGATAGATATACGAAATTTATGTTATGCACTTTATTATGTATTAAAAGCATATTAGTGAAGTGCTAATTCTAAGTTTGGATGTGACTTCCAAGACATTACTTCAATATGTTCGGATTCACAAATAATAAATATATGATTAAGACTTAAGAGTATTTTTACTTTTAGTGTTCATCAAAAGCAACTTTAATTTTTTTCTCATTCAAAGACATATGTACCGAAAATTCCACTATAGTGAGAATTCCATTTTATTCATTCGTAACTCTTTATTTAGATAATTTTAAATATTCATATCTCACCTTTAAATAGTCTATAACAATTACAATATATTATTACTAGAAAAAAAAAGACATTATTAATTAAACGAAGAGGTTATTATGAAAGAAAAATGACCATTAATAATATACACACTAAATAATATAGTCAATATTGCACAAAAATTCAATAATATAGAAAATTTTTACGATCTATCATCTAGTGCTAGAAGTCTATTACGGTCTATCGTTAATAGATAGTGGATTTTTTCTATATTTGTAAATATTTTCGCTCATTTTTCTATATTTGAAAACAACCCTAATATAAAACAATATTATTCATCTTCCTTTTCTTCAAGCCCAAGTTATTCCAAACTTTGTATTTAGCTCCCCATTTCAAACATTTTTTTTCCTTTGCCTAACTCTCTCATTCTCTTCTTCTTCAACCACACAAAAACTTTTGACCCTTCACACCCATTATTATTCCCACACATGGCCTTCCCTACCCTTCTTAATTTAATTATATAATTTATATATGTTTTAGGTTCATATTCTTCTTTCATCCTCAAACTTCAACATACCCTTGCTTTTCAACATTCAAATATTCTATCTCAATTGTTCATGAACTAACATTGAAAGTCAATTATGACACATGAAAATTGTATTAAAAATGTAATTTTAAGTGATCGAAAGCGTGTTTCAGAATGATTTTGAACATACGAAAAGTAATTTTAACAATTTCAAAGTTACTTCCAACATGTACTTAATTAATACACATTACGATTCTAAATTAAAAAATACATAGCTTCTGTATCTCGATGAAGCAAGTTTTAGTGAGAATATTGAAATTTCATGACGCATAAATCTTTATGCTATTACGATTTTTTTTTTGTTGACAATAGAATAGAATATTGATTCAATCTTCGTGTCAATATCAAACCTATAGAAATGTGAAAATGTCAATGGAAATTGACAAAAAAATTAATATCATAAATGTAACTCATTAATTAAATAAGTTAGAAAAGAAAACAAAAAGATTTTTTTTTTGTTTTTTTTTAAAATTATTATTATTATTTAGCGACTCAGAAATTAGCACTCCGGATTTGACTCTGACGAGAAATCGGCGTGTAAAAGGGAACTTTTTTTTTGTTAAAGAAGACTATTGTGCTAATAATGAAAAATATTCAAATTAAATTAGATTTTATTCTACCGTGATTATTTCCCCTTTATTCCTTTTTTTTTTCGAGTTCTTTTCTCTCCTTTTTTTGGTTGTTAAGAAGCACACTTAATTAAGTCATGTCGAGCATAGCTAACATTCTCTTGTATGTGATTTGAATCTTTGTATCTCTAAGGATGTGTTTAGAAGTAATTTTGGCATGACCAAAATCACTTTTTCCCTTGTCAAATTCATTTTTTTTTTATAAAAAATTGATGTTTTGCACTCACATAAAATTGATTTTTCAAAAATTTAAAATCACTAAAAATTGATTTTGTAAGTATCAATTTATTGGTGATTTAGTTGGGGTGATTATCAGGAAATCAGATAAAAAAATTTAGAACACCAAATTTGCCCCTCATATTTAAGGATAGGATTTAGCCCTAATCCATTTCTTCCTTCTCTTTCCGCCGATACATCATCTCTCTCGTGTCCATCGCTTGGTTTCATTAACTATCCATGGTAGTGCTGATTTCAGTAAGTTTTTGTTTTTTGTAATTTTCTTTTCACATGGACGAGCTTCAATTTTTAGCAGTTTTTGTTTTTTTTTCACTGTATCGTTCCTTAGTTTTTTTGTTACTATTTACTATGTTCCTTTCGTGGCTTTTCCTCTCTATATGAACAAATTTTTTGGGATATTTCAATCATTGTCTTCGATCCTTGTTGATTTTTTTTTAGTCTCTCTACTTTTCTGATGGAGCGGGAGAAAATTGCAAGACTTCTTATATCTCATTAATGTTTTTGTTATACAGTTTGTATTTCAATAGATAATATCTAGTTTAAGTATTTTGTAATGATACAAAAGTTTCTAAATTGGATGAGATATATGTTTTAAATTTTCTTTTGTTTTTATTATGTGTATTTTTCTTACCTCACATATCAATTATGCATACAATAATTTAACATTAAAATAAATAAAAAATAAATTAATAAAATTAGATATTTTTATAATTATTTTTTAAAACAAAAATCCAAATATAAAATACCCTTTTTAGTAATTTGGTAATTTTAAATTACTTTTAGAACCAAACATGATAAATTCAAAATCCTTTTATATATTTGAAAATCACTTTAAAAGTTTGGAACCAAACATAGGTTTGATTGTTTAAAAATCAATTTTATAAAATCAAATTGTTCCAAAATCTTTATCACTAAAATCACCACTCCAACTATCACTTCCAAACACACCCTAAATGTAGTAAAAATAAAAGCACAGTTAATTTTTTGGGATAAAAACCAAATCATTGATATATATATATATATATAAAAGAAAATTTCATTAAAGATAGACGTTTGTAGAGATCGGTAACAATAACTCCCTATTTACAACTTTCACCCACCAACTAAAGAAAATAGAATTTAAAAAAACTTCACCATCTTCCAAACTGGAAGAAAGATTGTTAAAAAAATTTCTCCAAACCAGCCACAACACGTGCAATTCAATGAGCTCCGAGGTTCCCCTCCCTGTGGCAAAACGAAAATTAAGGACAGCGAAGGAGGATCCAATGACATTGCCAAATCGTTGATTTTGTCGATGGAGTTCCTTACTTCAGTAAGATCAATTTGTAATAATTTAGTGCTTGTACTTTATCAAAGTTGTAAGAACTAAGTCATTGAACTTTTTATATGATAACAATTTAGTCTCCAAATTTTTAAAATTATAACTAAATTATTGTGAAAAATTTCACCCAATTAACATCTATTATTATTTATGATTTGCTCTCAATAATATGAAATCTTTTTCTCAACTATTTTTAATCAATTACATTTTCCCTACGACATAATCATGGGAAAGAGGAAATTAATCTTCCGACAATAAAAGGTTCATTCTCAAGTATATATTTCAATATTATTGGATTATGGTAATTAATAAATAAATATTCACTATATATTGAAACTAATGAAAGAAGTAATTTCCTTTTTGTTATTAAAAAAAAAAAAGCATAAAAGGAAGGAGGAAAAAGAAAAAGAAAAGACAAAAAATTGACTTTTGAAAGAGAAAGTCCAATTGATCATGTTATTTCATTTTCCTTCCTAATTTATTTTCCACTTTAATCACAACTTAAAAAAAGAAAGAAAAGAAAGTAGCTTCTTTTTTCTAATTTTAAAAGGTGTAACTTATTTGTTTTATTCCAAAATTGAAAACCATATCATAATAATTTTTGCTTTCTAAACCTAGTTGATAATATATTTTTCATCTTTTATTTATTTAAAATTATTTTTTGATTTCATAGCAATAAATATACTCACCTTTTTTTTTTCAAATATGAATAAATAATTTAATTGTTTTCAAATATAGAAAAATGAGTCAAACTATTTATGAATGTAAAATTTTTTTACTGTCTATGAACGATAAATCGCGATAAAATTCTATCTCTAGCGATAGAAGTCTATCATGTTCTATAGCTAATAGACAGTGAAGTTTTTCTATATTTGTAAATAGTTTGATATTTTTTCCTTTTATAGAAATTTTTCTAAATAATTTTCATATACTTATTTTTAAAAGTCAAAATTGTTATCAACATAGGATTTTATTTTTATTATTTTTTCATTTTTTTAAAATTCAACTTGATTATTAACCTTTTTTTGCCACGAAACTTGAAATAATGGGTTTTTTTTTTTTGTATAGCCTTCTTGAAAAATTTAATGCTAAGCTTCTAAATGTTAAAGGAAATAACAGAAAGTTCATTAAAAAAAAAAAAAAAGCTTTATAAGGATGTTGAAGTGCACGAAGTCCCAAACCTTACAATTAATTAAGCACTATAATACCAATCAAATCCAACACAATGTTAATATTAATATTAATTAATCAAGCTTCACATTCTCAACTCTTCTCCATATCATAATCATTGTATTAGTATTATAATAAAAACATAAAAAGATAAAAGCAAAAATAAATAAATAAAAGACAAAAGCTGAAACCCCAAAAAGTGGGGTGGCAATTCACATAATACCTTTTTTATTAATATTTTTTATCGATTTAATTATCTAATTTAAGTCGTATCAATTAAAATCCTTAGATTTCGTTGTATAATCACTTTTTTCTTTTTTTTTTTCTTTCTTTTTTTATAGTGAAAATAAGTTTATAAACGCTACTTCTACTAAACTCGTAACTTTATCGCCTATACTCTTTTTCTAAATGATTTTAAAAAATCAAGTCCAATTTCAAAAATTTAAAAAATTATAAGTATAATTTAAAAAAGAAAAACAAAAATCAAAATGGTTATCAAAACAACTTTCGTATAATCGAATCAATTTAGACTTTCAATGTTAAAATTTCCTTTTAAAAATTGCATAATTTTTACACGTGTATAAAATTTCTTTAAATACAAAGATTAATGTAATATTAGGGGAAAATATTAGAATTAATCAAATAGACCTAAGCTACATTTCATTAATATTCATGATATTCGCCTTTATTTATTTTTATTTACTTATTTAGACAAATTTTTATGATAAATTTATGAAAGCAACTAAGAATCTCTTTCTAGTTGCTCTGGAACAATTAGGAGATTCTCTAGAAGAAATATGGGGTTCTGCTTCTGGTGGCAACATGCTATGGGGTGGCGGTCCCGCTTATGGGTCAAATCAATACGTTCGAAGAAGAAGATTGGAATATCAATCTCATCGATCTCATAAGTATCATACCAAATCCCATCAATCGAATCGCTTTTTCGAGAAATACGAGACATCTAAGTCATACAAGTAAAGAGATATATTCATTGATAAGAAAAAGAAAAAAGGGTTTAGGGTTTAGGGTTTAGGGTTTAGGGTTTAGGGTTTAGGATAATTAAAATTCTTTCACTTACAAAAGTTGAAAATTTAAATTGATACAATTATTAGTTTGATGTTTTAATTAATACACATATAAAAATTAGAGAAATTACTATTAACTGAAAAAAAATATCAAACTATTTATAAATATAGAAAAATTTCACTATCTATCAGCGATAGACCACAATAAAATTCTATCTTGGTCTATCGATTTTATCGTGGTATATCGTTGATAAACAGTAAATTGTTTTTTTAGATTTATAAATAATTTTGGAAAAACCGCCCTAAAAATTATTTATTAATATATTTTAAAGCACAATAAAACCCTTATTGAGCACTAGCAATCCCAAATAACAATGAATTAAAATGTTTGGAAGTGGGATTCAGTGGTCCTTCACTCATATATATATATATATATATATATATATATTTTCTCTCTCTTAAGTGGTCTAAGATAGCGCTAGCTTGCAAGCACACCCATTATTTCTTTTCCTAAATACATCATTTTCATTTGCTTTTACCAACTCTTCCTATTTTCATCACAAACCCCCTTCAAATGGACTAAATTATTCCACACACTACTCAAATATTTAACTCTCTTGTTCTTTAATTTGTTCCAATAGTTTGGAAAAATATCTATAAATAATTTGCAAAGTGAACCACAATTTAACCTAATAATATTATAAAACCGAGTTTTTTCGTAGGTATATACAACCCAAATGATATTGTTCACTTTGAGTCTACGTTCACTTATATATCAATTTACTTCTGGATTCTAAAAAAGTGTTCATTGTGAAGTTATCCTTATACAAATTTAAGTGCTAAATGAAAGGAGAATTTTGTCACTCTAAAAAAAAAATATTATATCTTCATCCTTGTTCGTATCCATAATATTTTAATGACTTAAATGTTCTATAATCCAATTGAGTCATTGAATAATTATCCCTCTGCTCGTAGACGTACGTAGCTAAATAATGCTTGTTTGGGATTGGTGTAGCTTTTAAAATAATTACTGTAAACTTTACTTTATGAAAAATCAACTGTGAAATGAAGCAGAATAGCGTTTGGTAAATTTTAATTTTAAATTAAAACTTGAACCAATTAAAATTTAAAAATATATGTGAAAAATATATTAATACAAAAAAAATGTTGTTATAATATATTTATTTAAATGGTTAAGAAAGTAGAACCGTTGAGATTTTTTCAAAATTACTTTCAACTATTGCAAACGCAATCCCAAACAAAGCTTAACTATTAATGGACTATGTATATCTGTTTATGAATTCTATATTGCTTTACATTTTTTTTTTATCTTTATTTGTTCATGCCAAAATAATGTTTGTTTTTTTGGTTCAATAAATTGAGTGAGAGGATTTGAACTTTTAACTTGTTGATTGAAGGCATACGGTTGAAAAGCTATGTTAACCCCATCACTTTGATTTGATAATTTATGTGATTCCTAATGTAACAATGAATCTATACCAAGTAAAAAAAAAAAAACAAAAGAAAGATATTTACACCATATCATATATTATTAAACAATAGAGAGGGTGTTGAAAAATTAAATTTTAGAGAGGAAAGAATAATATTTGGGTATGGTGGGGAAGAGGGAGTGGTCTTGTGGGGTATGAGAATGGTGGCTGAAAAGTACAGAAACTAAAGCAAATCAAAAAAGATAAATAATTTGGTCCATTAAATTCCATCAAACTTTGTTATAAATTCACCCTTCCAATTCCCCTTCTTCCCCATCATCTTCTTCTTCTTCTTCAAAATCCCAAATCCCAATCCTCTGTTTTTTTTTTTTTCCCCAACTCACAAATGACCAACCAGAAAGCTTCTCTTCCCAAAGCCAAATCACGAATCGGTGTGGCCTTTACAGTCGCTAGAATTGGTGGGTTTATGGCTAATATTTCTAAAAAAAAGCTTTTAAAAAGAACTGAAAATGGCGGTGGCGGCGGCGGAGGAGGTGGAGGTGGCCGAGGCAGAGCCATTGCTTCCTCTGTTGATTTGATGAGAGCTTCTTCTCCCACTCGTCTTAACTCTCATATCTCTCTTTCTCAATCCCCTTGGATTGTAAGTTCTCATTCTTCTTTCTTTTCTCAGAAATTGAAACTCTGTTTTCTTATTTGAATTCGATTCATTTTTTTTGCTCTGTTTTTGATATACATTGTAGTTTCAACTTCCTTCTGCACTCAACATGTTCGACCAAATTACAACCGCCTCTAGAGGCAAACAAATTGTCATGTTTTTTGATTACGATGGCACTCTTTCCCCTATTGTTGAAGATCCTGATAGAGCATTCATGACTAATGAGGTTTGTATTCTTTAAATCATCCCATCAAAAGAGTTTGTCCGTCATTGAAAACTACAACAAAAGAGAGACAAGAGAAAAGAGATATTTTAAAGCTAACAGTATTGCACTGTTGGATATAAACTTATCCAACCATTATTATAAGACAGTCACGTTCTGACAACTAAACGCGATGGCTTAAAATTGTGTTTTGAACATTTTGTGAACAGATGAGAACTGCAGTAAAAAATATTGCAACGTGTTTTCCAACCGCCATAGTCAGTGGAAGATGTAAAGACAAAGTATGTATATATATTACAAATCTAAGTTAATGGGTTACCATAAATTTGATTAGGATATTAAATACAAGTAATTTGGATGAAATGTTTTTGTAGGTTTATGAGTTTGTTGGATTGGCAGAGCTGTTCTATGCAGGGAGCCATGGAATGGACATACAAGGCCCAACAAAAGGCTACAATAATAAATACAAGAAAGTATGTAACATTTTAATAAAATAAACAAATAATTTTCATTTTAATTATTTATAAGTGAATATTAATTAAAAAAAATACTTTTATTTATTTATTTATTTCAGGGCAATGAAGCAGTGCTTTTCCAACCGGCAAGTGAGCTGCTGCCCATGATTGACAAGGTTTGTTCTTCTCAAAAGTCAATCCATAAAGATAATTAATTTTCTAATTTTTTTTAATTTTTTTTTTTAATTTATTTTCTTTTTCAGGTACATAAAACCTTGTCAGACATAACAAAGTCGATTACTGGAGCTAAAGTGGAAAACAACAAGTTCTGCATTTCTGTGCATTTTCGCTGCGTCGATGAAAAAGTAACTATTTTTTAAAAAGCTTTTTTTTTTTTAAAAAAAAAAATAATAATTTAATAATAATAATTAATTAATTATAATAATTATTATTTTTTTGGAATGAAATTATAGAAATGGGGTGCATTAGCGGAGCAAGTAAAATCGGTGGTTAATCAATATCCTAAATTGATTCTGAGTTTAGGAACTTTTTGTGGGTCTTACTTCAATTTTTGTTTTTTTTTTTTTTATTTATGAAAAAAAATACTTCTTTAGTCTTTATATTTTAAATTTAATTTCGATTTGGTTCTTAAGTTTCAAAATATTACACTTTTAGTCTTTAAATGTTGAGTTTGAATTCAATCTAATCTTTAAGTTTCAAAATGTTAATGTTAATGTCTATTAATTGATTTAGAAGAATTATAATTAATTAAGATTCATTATTTTTTTTAATACCGTTAAAATAATTTTTAAAATTTAATTTCTTAATTATTTAAAATTAATGGACAGACATTAAGGTTTAAAATGAAAGTGTTGAAACAAAATTCAAAACTTAATAACTAAAAGTGTAATGTTTTGAAACAATAGGAATAAATTAAAATCAAACTCAAAATTGAAGGACTAAAAATATAATATTTTGAAATTTAGGGACTAAAAAGAAATTAGACTCAACATATCGGGACTAAAAAGAAAATTTTTTCCTTATTTATTTTATTCTGTTGAATTTTGTGGCTGACCAAAAAGACAAATAATGAACAGGTACTAGAGATTCGGCCAGCAATCAAATGGGACAAAGGCAAAGCTTTGGAATTTTTGCTAGATCTTAGGTAAAATTAAACCATATATGTCCTTTAATAATTTACTATTTTATTCAACAAAACTATTCAATATAATGTAGCTTTATTACACATTTTCAAATTTACAATGTGATCATTTTCCTCCCAATTTTTAATTTTTTTTTTAGGGTTTGCAAATTCTAGTGATGTTTTGCCAGTTTACATTGGAGATGATCGAACGGATGAAGATGCATTCAAGGTATGAAGATTGAAACAAATAAAATAAGTTATAATTTTTTTAGGAAAATTTTTAAAAATAGAAAAATAAGAGAAATTATTTACACAAAATAGTAAAATTTTTAGATAGTTGTAATAGACGCGGATAGAAATGATAGAAATCTATCCTTGATAATTCTTATAGAAGTCTATCAATGTCTATTAGTATTTTTTTTTAATTTTCTATAAATAGTTTGACATTCTTTTTATTCGTGAAAATTCTCCTTTTTTATACATTATAAATATGTGATTATATTAATTAATTAATTTTTGTGGGGGTAAAATTGGAAACAGGTTTTGCAAAGTAAAGGATTAGGGTTTGGAATCCTTGTGTCAAAATTCCCCAAGGAAACTTGTGCTTCTTTTTCCTTGCAAGAACCATCCGAGGTAATTAACCTTCTTTTTTTTTTTTTTTCTTTTTTTGTAATAAAAAACAATAATCTTTATGTGCTTTTTACATTTTTGTCCAAAGGAAAAATTAAAATTAAAATTATAAAAATGGTAAAAGTGGAAAATAGGGTTTTGCATTTTAAAAGAGAATTTTTTTGTTTGGTGCAGGTAGAGGAGTTTCTTTGTCGTCTTGTAGATTGGAAAAGATCAATGGGAACATTATTATCCCATTCCACATTATCTGATTAATTAATTAACAAATAGAAGGAGATAATTAAGCAATTTTAAATTCACTCAAAGAGTGGATTTTATTATATTTTTATATTTTCAAATCCAAATTGTCTATTTTATGTTTATGTTTTAATATAATTTGTAGCCCATTGTTAATTTAAATATCAATCTCTCTAAATTATTTATGAGATACAATTAAAATACTCTCATAATTAATTTGGTATATTTTACTACAATTTCTATGTTCTATGACCTTAACCTAGCTTTGAGCTAATAATGCTCTTTCCTTATGACTATGGTTCGAGTTTTCCCCTCAAATGTAATGTTCATTTCTCGTAAATATTATTAACATACACAAACGTTTAGTGCAGATTAATTTAGGTTCAAATGTATTTCTACTCTCTAATGTACGATAAATTTGGAATATATATCAAAATCATAAAGCAAAACAAACTCGGCGATAGTTACATAAAATTTAAGACACATCTATCTATCTTTATGTTTCTCACACGAATGGTTTAAACATAAGTGTTTTGCATATTGTCTCTTTTTGATAATGTAAAGATCAAACGTAATCTCCGAACATATAGCTCAAAAGATAATACAACAATTATTATTTTAAAGATCGACGGTTTGCTTCGAACTGACTTTATCTGCTACCATCGTTGAAGTTAAGGAAGAGAGAGAATTAGAAAGGTGGTAAAGTTTGAGAGATTGGAGACACTCAAACAAAAATCACAGGGCACACTAGTTTGTGTTTTTTTTTTTTTATGTGTTAATTTATTAAATATGAAAAATATCATTATTGAATAGGCAAAACCACCCCATATTGTCCATAGTTACATTTCAATGCCAATATATATATAATATGACATCCTATCAAAATAAATATATTAATTAGATAGTGCCTTAATTACTGCTAACTTATGGTCATATTGACATATATTTTAGTAATGTTTTGTTATATACTCACATTTTACACATTATATATACAATAATTAACTATTAATAATAATCACAATATATAGTCCCTCTTGCTTTCCTCCCATCACTCATATATATGTATTATTAGGTCTTGAACTATTAATCATTAATTTTCTTTGCATTTTTGTCCTATAATATAAGGTTCTCTTTAACAAATAAAATTATCATATTACAATTCTTCAATTTCTTTATTACAATTCTTCAATTCTTCAATTTCTTTATTCTTTTGTGTTATGCTAACAGTTGATAGTTCAATCTTCTCCTTTATGAGACAGTTGAATTTTTTTTAAAAAAATTAATTACAACTTTAATTTCATCAACTTTTAAGCAATTTCCTCATGCAGTGTTTTAATGTCAAAAGAATAAAGGAGTTATTATTGTATGAGAGAGAAATATGATTGGTAGTATACACATGTTTTTGGAAGGCATGCAACTATTCAAGGCAGTTAAAGGCAAAAAGATTTTTTATTTTTATTTTTATTATTATTTTTTTTTTTTTGGCTTTTGAACCCAACAAAAATGATCCTCAAAGTGATCAAAGTTTTAAACTTATGACTGATGATTGTGATATGGTATCACTTCAATTATGATTAAAATAACCCAAAAAGTAAACACTTCTCCCTCTCTTTAGCCTCTAAGTTTCTTCTCTTTTGATAATAATTAGCCTTTCTTTAACGTAATTACAATGGACAATACTTTTAGAGATAATAACTAAATGTATAGCAATATTTTTAAAAAATTACAAATATAGCAAAATCTATCAATGATATAATCCATTGCTGATAGACTTCTATTAGCAATATAGTCTATCAGTGATAGACTCCTATTAGTGATGTAGTCTATCAATGATAGACTCTGAGAGTTGGATCTAAATTTTACTATATTTGCAAATTCTTTTGTATGGTGCTATACCTGCAAATATTTCAGGCCTAACTACTATATTTGCAACTGTCTTTTTTTTTTTACACTTTAATTTTCTTTTAAATTAAATCATTTATGATAGATCTTATATTACATATATCTATCCAAGAGATTGTATAAGATAATATAATATATATATCCAATCTCATATAATATCTCCAAAGAGATCAATAAAGTCATACTACAAGACAATGAGTATATATATATATATTTTGAAATTATAATTAGTACTTTTATGACTGAACTATGGAAACTTTGATTTTGAAAGTAATTAATTAAGGAAATTATATTAAAAGGAATTTAGGGGTTTTTTTTTTTTTTTTTTTTTTTTTTTTTTTTTTTTTTTTTTTTTTGTGATTGGATGATGGTGGTTTTGATTAATGGGGTTATTTTCAAAGAGTTAGGTGGTTAAAAAGGAAAACCCACTACTTCTTGGGGCAAAAAAAAAAAAAAAAAAAAAAAAAAAAAAAATAATTAAAGGGGAAATCATTGTTGAAAGAGGAGTTGGATTCCACTTCTCTTCACCTTAAAAAAAATCACATTTTTTTTCTTTTTTCTTTTTCTACCTCCTTTTAATAAAATAAAATTAAAAAAAACTTAATATATATCTTCTTTATATATATATATATATATATATATATATTATGAATGGGATTTTACACCAAAACTATATATACACAAACACAACTCAACATCCATCCCTCTCTAGTTGAATCTTTTCATTTTTCAGACGTGTAAAGATGAAAAGCTTCCTATTTTTCCACTTCAAATAATATTCAATCCCATCATTGCTCCCTCTCTAAAACCCTAAAAACTCCCCAATTATTGCCCTAAAAGCATCCTTTTTTTCCCCTTCTTTTTCTCCTCTCTATATCGACTCTATTCTCTCCCGTCGTCCTCGACCTAATTCTAATAATTCCTCTCGAGACAGGTTTTGTAAATGTTATTATATAAGTAAGATTGATCGTTTATTTCACATTATTATTCTATACTTGACGAACGCCCGAGAGGGCAGTACGATGTTTTTGTTTTGTTATGTTTGTATGGAAACAAAAATGTACGTGAGTGTCAAGAGGGGGCAGGAGCATTATTATTAAAAATGGTGGGGCTTTTTATTATTATTATTATTTTTGGGTACTAGACATTCACTGGGGATACCCACCAAGTGAAGGGACTGTGTCTTTAATTATTTTTGCATAGCAAAAAAAAAAAAAAAAAAAAAGGTTTTTCATTGTGATTGTGAATAATAATAATAATAATAATAATAATAATAATAATAATAATAATAATAATAATAATAATAGGGTGGCCAAACCCTAGCTGGTCCCTGGCCTTGGAGGGGTGCCCTAGGGCTGGCCATAATATTATTAGATTTTGATTGGGCATGTGACCTGGACATGACCTTTCCCAAGGGAACATATGCCTCAGATGTTTGCTTTCTAGGGTTTTTTTTACTTTTACCACAACATGAAAGAGAGAGATAAAACAATAATATATTTGCTTAGTTGTTAAGTTATTATCAAATGTATTTGCAACATGATTCTAAATGGTCTTTTCATAATGAAACTTTCTTAATAGTTTTACTAACTCTAATTGATGGGATCGGATTCCGCTACGAAAGTAATTTATTGCTTTTGTTTTGAAATTTGAAAGATGAAAAAACAAAATTATCAAAATTAAATTTTAGGCTAAACATGTAATTCAAAATTAAATTGCAGAGGAAAAGAAATCAATACCTTTGAAGAACACTTCATCAAATCTTCTCCGGGTCTTCATTCTTCTCTGCAACCGAACTCCGATGTATAAAGCGCTTCTAAAAATGTCTTTCCTTCTATTCTTTGGCAAGGAACCAGTTTGTGGGAACCTCATTTTTTAAAGAGAAAAACGATTTTTTTTTTTTAAGAAAGGAGAAATTTTTCAAAGAAAATATAAAAAAAATGAAAGAAAATGAGAGACCAGTAATGCCAAAACTGAAGTTCTATCTGATAACTCTATTTGGTCGGTAAATACTATTGTCACATATTGAAAATTAAAAAAAAAAATTACCTTTTAAATTTGACTAATAATTCATGTTTCTTAAAAAGAGAAGTGAAAATCACAATAAACACATCATAAGAAAAAACAAATATAATTTTAAAAAATAAAATATCATTATCAAACATAATGTGTAAATTGTCGTTACATCAAACCAAGCTCTTAGTTCTTTAAATGTTAGAAAATGATTTTAAATGGTATCCATCTTTATTTACGACGATTCTTTTTAATTTTTTTTTTTTAACAATATGTGAAATGAAAGATTCGAACTACTAATTATTTAACTATATAGTTTTATGTGGGCTACAATAGATTGTTATTTATAGGGAGATAGATAGAGATAATAATAATATGGTACTTTAGCTTAATTTCTAAGCACTAATTATTAATGTGATGACCTAAAAAAGGGAGATTAATATATGATTTATATAATGAATGGATGGGCAGCATGGAGACAGAATTATTAGCTAACAATTCATTGAACATGGTTTTCGAGAGATCATTGGAGAAGAATCTCTTTAATCTTAAATTAATTAGTTTTTAGTGTTCTTTACTTAATCATTGTGATTTCGTATCATAATTTTCTAAGGAAAAAAAAAAGGATTAAAAATGAAGTAGAGGTGACGTGGCAATTTATTGGCCCTCCATATTGATTCAAAAACCTCTAATTGAAGATAAATCTTTCTAAATTTGTGAGTTTCAATTGAAACAAACCACTAATATGATTCGAATCACCCCTAATCAAACCATCTGAGTATTTTTAGAGATAAAATTAACGTTTTCTTTTTGTTTTTTTAAATAATTGTTAGGGTAGTTTTGGACCAAGAAAATAATAAATTTAAAAATAAGAGAAAAGAAAACTTGATCGAAGTTAAGACAAGATGTATTGAACTAAGGGAAGGGAGTTGAAGTTCGGAGATAAGTCATCCCTCAGCCTCAGCAAGTCCACGAGGCATGTCCATCTTGTCCCAATTCAACAGGTCCACGAAATATCTTATTTAGCTATTTGATAACCGAATTTCTAAAGAATAAAGGATTGGAAGAGACTTACGTCAAACCATACATTTTTATATTTTTAATTTTATGCCTGATAAATTCTTGAATTTTAAAAAGTATCTAATACATTTTACATTTTTAATATTTATGTCTAATAAGTCCTTCACCTAAACTATGATTTTTATATTTCACAAGTCTACATGAGATAAAATTAGAAGTGAGTTTCACTTAGATATAAAATTCAAGTTTATATTAAATAGACAATTAATTTTTAAAATTTTTTATTATAACATTTTTAAAATTTAAGAATTTTTTAAAAACATTATTAAAAAATTTAAAAATTTATTAGAGACTTTTAATAATTCAATCACCGACCAACATAAATTAAGAACATATCACACAAAGCATGTAACACAACATTGATCAACAAGGAGAGAATCATGAGTGCTTGGAAATTTGAACAAATCCTAAGGACAAAGATGGGTATATCAATCTTTTTTTTTTCTTTCTTTTTTTTTTTTTTTAATTTTCTTTTGGAACTATGAAAATATGAAAGCTTATTAAATAAGTTAATAAGATAAAATAAACCCCTAATTTCTAGAAACTAAAGAAAGCATATTAAAGAAGAATAAAACTTTTAGTTTTCCAATCATTAAAATGCCGTACTTTGGCACTATCAATATGCATTCCGGGAAAATAAAGTTATTCCCAACTTTTTAACAAAAATAAATATCTTCACGAATACCAACAAAATATATATATATTATTTCACTTTCAATAAGTCTAAAACATAGTTCATATTATGTTCTTAGAAAAAAAATTCATATTGTTAGTACATTGTAAGTTTTTTTTTAAAAAGAAATAATAACGTTTATTAATTAGTATTCCCTATAAGATATTCACATTATGTCTTTTTTCGCATGAAATTTATTAGGTTAAATTACATGTTTGATACATGAACTTTGAGATTTGTATCTATGTGACATCCATAAATTTTCAAGTTTGTGGCCTCCAATGGATCTCTAAGGTCCCGTTTGGTAACTATTTGAATTTTTGTTTTTAGTTTTTGGTTTTTGAAAATTAAGCATATAATCACCTCTCCCACTTCTAAATTTCATGGTTTGTTATCTACTTTTTACTAATGTTTTCAAAAACCAAGTCAAAATTTAAAAACTAAAAAAAATAGTTTTTAAAAACTGATTTTTGTTTTTAGAATTTAGCTAAACATGCCACTCTTGTACTTCAGAAAAATGCAAATCGTTGTAAGAAAGTGAGAAGAAATAGACTTCATTTTTAAAAACAAAAAATAAAAAACGAAATGGTTACTAAACGAAATATAAACTTTTTACCTTATTTAAGTTGCAAAATCGAAATTGCTTACTAAACATATATCCATAGAACTAATGGATCTACAAAATATAATTTTTTAAAAAAATAAAAAATTAAAAAAATAAGTTTGAAAAGACAAAGGGGAACTCGCTTTCTTCAACTTTTGAAGGGTTGAATCCCCACTTCCATTATTCTGAGTCACCAACCCTTGCATTTCTACCTTAATTTTATCATTCCCAAATTTCTATTTTTACTTTTTATATTTTTTACCTTCAAAATTTTGATATTTTCATCGATATTTTTATAAATTCTATATCGACATAAGAGATAAATCGATATTTATATTATCTTAAAAATCTTCCTAAAACACGAAAAAATAAGAATCAAAATATCACGCTTAGAAAAGCATAAAAATCTATTTACTAATTTAAATATTTTTTTTCGAAATTTTTGTTTTTATAGTTCATTTAGAAATGTCGGTCAACATGGACATTATACTTTATAGTATTTTTATCGACACTTACATCGACGTGGATATTTTAAACCTTGCCAGTTATAAATAATTATTATAAATATTGATGTCTATGCCCATAAAGGGTCAATTTTCTTTGAACTTTATACTTGTATGGTCGCTATCTTTTGCAGACTTTAGTCTTTGACCTGACATGAATCAAACTGACCATCATTTTCTTTACTTCCAAACTAATAAATTTTAGGTTAAAAATTACATTTAATCTAATAACTATTTGATTTTTTTTTTTAAAAAAATGTCTTACCATAGTTTTTATTTTTTTAAAGTAAAGTAGTTGAATTCTTAGTAAAATTTCAGAAAAAAAAAAAAAAAAATTAAAACACCACTTTTTAGTTTGAAAAAATTGGCTTGATTTTTTTAAAAAGTAATGATTGGCTACACCTATCTCTATGTAGCCCATCATTTATCACATGGTAATAAAATAATAATTAAATTTTTTTTTTGCCACATGACATGTTTTTAAGCCGGCTACATGGAGACAAGTGTAGTGATTTTTCTTTTTTAGAATATTAGTAGAAGGCCCATATTAGAGGGCAATTGGGTCAATTACATGGAAAAAAAGAGCCATAAATCTTTAATTTAACCACACTAACATGTAAAGAAATAGAAAATCCTGTTATTTAAACTTTAATTTGTATCTACAATCTACTCTCTCTCAAGCTAAATTCTAAAATCTTTTTTTAATACGACATATATAATATACTTTTTAGAAATTTTGAAAATTATGATAATTAAAGAAAATGTGAGAAAAGAAAGACAAATTTTAAAAATCAAATAATGACAAATTTTAAAATAATTATTAAACACATTATTAGCTTTTGAATGATACATTTCTTTGATCTTTATAGTGGTTGGTTAAGAGCAAAGCCAACAACCACTAAAGCAAACAAGACACTTTAATTATTAACTATATATATATATATATATATATATATATAATTCAGACATGTACTATTCTTGTCCCTTCGTAAATTCACTTATACTTTTCACATTCTAGATCAATATGGGTGTAGAACGTCTTACCTTTTAGTTAAAATCAGGCTGTTCAAAGACATTGATAACCTTTCTTAGAGGTCCAAGCTTCTATACACCAAAATGAATTGTAATTTTTTTTTAAATAAAAAAAAAATTAATTTCAATTTTGTGTTATTTGTGTCAATAACTTTCCAGATATCTATTTTAATCATAAATTTTTTTTTCTTAAAAAACCAATGAGAACCATTTCAATTCTCATTATTTTTATTAAGAAATTCATAACATGACTTTGAATGTGTATATTATTGTGAGTATATATTCAACCCGCACATAAATTAGAGGCAAGTATCAAGTAAACGAACATAAATTAGAGGTAAGTATGATATAATAGCGACCAAGCTAGTTATTTCTTCCAAAGTTGGTACTTTTTTTTCCTTAATAAAATTTTAATTACTAAAATAGAGATTTTAAGAGTCATAATAGCAAAATAAAACAAAGTTTAAAGTAAATATTCAATTAAAAAACCTTTGGATCAAAAGCAACAATTTAATCCCTAGAATTTAGTTTTTAACTTCTACTTTCAAATTTTCAAACAATTTAATTCTTGAACTTTAACAGTAATTTGATCTCTATATTTTCAAATTTAATTTGTAACAATTAGTCTCTATTGTAACAATAAATTTTATTAAAATAGGTGCCAATTTCTATTACCTAACGACTTACGCATTTGTAGATTAGGACCAAATTTGATTCGTAATAAGTTTAGCTATCACAATATATGTTTAAGAAATTTCATTAAATTTTTATAATATTTATTACAATATATATAGACTCCATTGTTACAATACTTGAAGTACATAAACTGAATTGTTTCTTATTAAAATTCAAAAACTAAATATAATTGTATATATATATATATATATTCTTAAGTTTAAAGAACAAAACTATTTTTTAATGGAATATATAATGGTTTAAAGAGGAAAAAAAATTAGTCAGGGAAAAGAAGAAAGTCATCATATGCAATGCACGCTATACTGATCAGTCTTACATTTTTTATTTTATTTTATTTTTTTTAATTTTCAAAAGCACAAGAAAAGAAGAAGAATCATACAAACAAATTACAAAAACACAAACCCTAAAAGTCATTCATTAACAGAGAGAAGTTCGCATTAAAAAAAAATTAAAAAAAAAAGGATAAAAACTGCCCTTAAATCGAGACGAAAGGAAAGAGAGATGATATGGATCGCCATTGACGTTGTTAAATTACGAGAGATATTGAAATTGAAGCCAAAATACCAACAAACTTCTTTTTTTTTTTTTTCTTTTTTTTGGACGACATGTCGTACCGTACCGTGTCATTGGCGTTCACTTTCACAATCTTGTGACAATATCCGTGAATTTTTACCCAACGTGTTGACCGTGAAGCTACAAAGAACAACAAATTTGACATTCCGACGAGTCGACATCCGACCTGTCGTCTCAGCGGGAAGATCCATCTTCAAAGACATGGAGATATGAAGCTTCGACTTGTTGTTTTTCATCCGTCGTTGCAACTCCTTGGGGAAGGAGGATTTGGTACGAAGCGACAATGCGACATGTCGTTGAGAGCCATGTTCTTGACGGATGAGAGGGAATTTAGCTGTGGCGAGTTGGTGTTTTCGGAAGGAGAGGGAGGCGCGTGAGGGAGATTTGAAGGAGATAGAGCCATCGGAGTTGGGGTTGAGAATATCGATGTCAATATGGAAGTTGCGGGTGGATGGGGTGAGTTTGAATTTCGTGAGCTCGAAAACGGGAGGTTTGGGAAGGGTGAAAAGAGGAGGGAGGACGAGGGCCAAGATGACGACAAGGATGATGACAAATAAGATGGGGAGGAAGATACGGAGGCAACACGTACGACGACGGGAGGAGGTGGCGATGGAGGGGTTGCGATGACGCTCGACGATGAGGGCGTTTTCGGGGGGAGGGATACGGTAGATTTGGTCTTTAGGGATTTGGACGACGTAGGTGCCAGAGGAGAAGAAAGGAGGGTCGGGCGGAGGAGGAGGAGAGTGAACCCGCTCCGGCTCCGGCTCCGCCATGGGGAGAAGAGGGAAAGGAGGGGTGGAAAAGAAGAAGAAGAAGGTGAAGAAGAAGAAAGAGAATTAGGGAATGAAGAGTAATGGTTATGGTTGTAGTTTAGGGATTGCATGCATTGCATGGGGAGAGGAGGAGGAAGAGATGGAAGAGGGAAGGAAATTGGGTGGTGGTTTCTTCAAACCAAATCCGAATTCTAAGCGATTTTTTTTTACAATTCATTTGGTTTAATATTAGAGAGAGGGGGTTGGCTTTTGCTTTTACTTGGTCAACCTTTACCTTCTTTTTTTTTTTTCCCCCTTTTTTTTCCCTTCATAAACATACACAAAAACATATGGCTTCTTGTTATTAAACTTCTCTTCCTTTTCAATTTGAGTCAGCCATTTGAGGAAAAGATTGATCACACCCCTAGCTAATGAATGAAATCAATCCATATAACTTCCTACCTACATCAATATTTTTAATTAACGACAATAAGTTTCGTACCAAACTAAACATAGTTCAAGTTATATAAAGTATGTGTTATCAATCTCAAGACTAGAGATTAGAATGTTAAATCATCAATTGACCAAAAAGTTTAAGTTGTTGCTCACTTGTGGGTAGAGTTGTCCACGGGGCAGGCAGGGAACAGGGCTAAGGCTTCCTCGTCCCCGTCCCTTATTTCAATCTCCATCTTCGCGAGAAAAATTCTCCATTTGTTTTATTTAATTTATTCATTTTTATCAATTTTTAAACTTATTCTTAACTAAATAAATTTTTATTTAAAGAAAACACTATAAAATTTTCTATTAAAAATAATAATATTTTATGTCCAAAGATATAATTAACATATTTAATTCAATAGTTTCTAAAAGTTAAAAGTTAAATATTACCATATCATAGTCTACCCTTCAACTTTAATATTACAACATTTATGGGCTTAAATATTAAACAACGATATATCTTAAAAATGTATTAAAGTATGAAAAAATTTAGATGAAAATTAGAAAAGGACTAGTTGTTGAAGCTATGATTTTTGTAAAGAATATATATAACTCATATTATTATATCTATATATTTTGTATATGTATGTTATATTATTTTATAATATTAATCCTCTTCATCCATCGGAGATTTCCTGCCTAAGGAGAAAATAACATCGTAAGGGTTTGAACACGAAATCTCAAACCTCTAATACTATGTAAATTAAGCTAACCGGTGAATGTAAATTTGATATTATATCTACACTTCAACAAACAAAAATTGCTAATTACTACTTATAATCAAATTTAAACTACAAAGTCTCACGTGTCATATATTTCATATGCAAATTTAATAACGTTACGTGAATACTCATTGTTATTAGTCACCTAATATACTTATCCACATAATAACCCCTTGGGTGACTCATGTAACATACACACGCTTGCGATAGATCAAACAAAAAAAAAAATGAAGGGGCTAAAAGTTAAATAATTAATAAAAAAATTATAGTATTTATTCACACTTGATTTTATTAAATTGTACAATCTTGTAACAGTAATCCCTCTAGTTCTTTTCCAGTGTATTTGAGTCGAAGGCTAGAGCACTTGTTCTCAAGCACGATGATTTTTTTGTGTAAGTCTCTACTTTGTTTGGATCAACTCTGGATTTGGTGTTCTTTTGGGATAATTGACCTTTCACATTGTTGATCTTCTTGAAGAATTGATCAAATTAGTCTTCAAGTCGTGTTTGTTTCAAATATCTTCTACTTATTTTCAAAGTCTTTATATCTTCAAAGATATTTTGGTCTTTAATGTCATATAATATATAAAGTTTTCATGCAAATTTACAGGATATTCTGTTTTCAAAGAGATTTTTGATCTTCAAAGCGATATTAATCTTCTGGTAGTCTTTCCTAATTCCTTAACTACCTTTGCCTCTTTTGAATTCTCCAAATCTTTTAATTTCTAATTTGTTTTTTATTAAGATTGAATGTCCAAAAATGAAGGGGGATTTTCTCTCTATTCATAGGGTATTTTAATGGACCATATATGGGCTTGAACTTAGACTTGGATCAACTTCTGGATTTGGGTTTATGTGGTCTCAACACAATTTTTTGCAATAGACTCGAAATATTTAAGTTTGACCCAATTTATTTATAGCAAACTTCGACAAAATTACAAGCTCACATCCTGGAATAGATAAAAATGACATTACTTGATTTACATATTTTTCATTTCTTTTAATTTAGTTTGAGAACACATCAGTCATACTTTTGAAATTTGTCCCAAATTTATCAATATAAAATTTTATCATCAATTTAAATTAATGATATGATGTTTTCTATACGCTGAAAGATTCTCTTTCAAGTTTTAATATTATATTATATCACAATTACGTTTTATTAAAAAAGAAATGTCATGATAAAAACACCAAAATCAGAAAGGAAAAAAAAAAGACATTTTGTCCTAATCTGTAAGAAGCAATAAAAAAAATTAAACATGTAAGAAGGTGAGAAAGGCAGAGCAAAGAGAAGAAGAAATGTAGGGAAAAAAAAAAAGTGGCGATGCAAGGGAACAGCTGTGTGAGTATTTATAAAAAAAAAAAATTATGGTTAAAAGTATAAATCTTGAAACTTAGAGGTAGGGACCAAATTGAAATAAAATTTAAATCTCAAGAGTAAAAGTGTAATATTTTAAAATTTAAATACTAAATTGAAACCAAACTCATAACATAAAAAATTAAATGTGTAACATTTTAGAAGTCAATCAGTAATTAGAGCCAAAATTTAGAGATCAAAAGAGTATTTTTTCTTAAAAATAATTTTTATTTAATAATCACAAAAAATATAACTAAAGTAACAAATAATAACTAGTTTAGTAGTATATTTTGTAATTTGTATATCTATATATATATATTTTTAAATATCATCCACTAACGTATAAACTCTTTTTTTCTTTTTTTAGTATAATTGGAGTAGGGAATACAAACCACAAATCTTGTGATTACTAACACTTGTATCCAATTGAACTATGCTCAGTTTGGCCACTAATCTACAAACTCATTTTTATTATTATTATTATTTTTTTTGGAATAACATACATGAAAGATCGGAAATTCAAACTTATCCTTGAAATGTAATTCATGCATTTCTTGATGAAAGGAGAGAATAAATGATAAATTGATTTTTTAAAGTTAGTAATTAAAAAATATTTTTTAAAATCTCATAAACTAAAATAATTTTAGAGGGTTGAGTTGAATTATTAAGTCTTCCGCTATTTAATTTGAGGAGTTAATTAGTTTGTGAAATTAAATAATATGTGTTTGGAGTATATATATATATATATATATAGTTGTTTAGTCTCGATTTAGAATTTTTTTTTTTTTTTTTTTTTTTTTGCTACTTTATTTTGTATTACAATTAGAGCTGTATTTCAATCAAAATTTTCAATAATAATAAATTTTTTCCTACATTATTTGTTGTACCTTTAATTTTCAATTCAACTCAAATTGGATTTACGATTGACTATCGGTGAAATAAATTTTCTTAATTTCAATTTAACTCTAGATGGCTTGAATTTAGATTATACATTTTTGAAATAAAGTTTGGATTATGTCTAAATATAATAAATAAAAATATTAGGTTCTATCCAAAATTTGGTTATGTCAAAATTCAACTTGATTCAAATTAATCAAGTTCAAAATTTACCTAACTTATTTTTTTATTTAAATTTGTTGAACTATAATTTGAATCAAAATTCCTAATTAGGGATTCCAAGTAGTTGATAAATTAGTTTTAAATAACTTTTATTTAAAAATAGTTTTTTTTTTTGTGTGTGTGGTAGAGTTATTATAACATATTGAAGGGAGAGAATAAGAAGATGAAATATTAAATAAATGTGCAGACTCTAATAGTAAAAATTGTGCTTGAAGTATGTGAGCCGAACAAAGAGTTAGTTATTTAACCAACTTTTCCTAACTCAAGTTGGTAGGTAAACACCAAGTTTTATAGATTAAAATAAAATTTAAAGCTCTAAATTAATATTAAGGGAAAAAAAATCAAAAGAACGACACATATTATAATAATTTTAAAAAAGAATAATGCAATTAGTAATACTACGTTTCTGTTTTTGGATAAAGACAACATTATATAACGGCTAAATTAATACACATATTGAATGATGCTCGAGGGTTAGGTATTCAATGTATTCGATTCAATTTAGACTAATTATTTTTCTATTTATTTATTTTTTAAATAAAAACATTAACAGTTTGAATAAATTAAGTTGAAATATTAAATAGTTTTGTTCAGTTGAATTGATTTCTCTTAACTTTCTCACATGTTTAATGTGGCATATGTCATCACTTTTATATTCAAAGAATCAAAAAGTGTAGTTTAAATTAATATTCTATTAATTTCTTAATCTTTTTTAATTATTATTTTAACAGATTAAATGGCCTTGGCTGATATCGAAATCCGATATCAATGATAAAATTATAGTAACCGAGAAGAATCAAACAAATCACCCTACAAAACAACAAAATCTATTGTTGGCGTGGTGCTTAGCCACCAATACTTTGATGATCAAGTTGATAATAATTTAGAGAGTTAAGAGAATGGAGAAATTAACATGTTTTCAAGATAACTCAAATGTCTCAAACCTCTTGTTTATATAGAAAAATGGTTTTGTAATTGTCACTTGGCTGATTAATATATCTCTCAGATAATCAACTTGACCATTACTAACTTAATCTAGTCCTTACGAATCTCATTGGCAAATTCCAAGTACATGTAGTTGATCTAATAGACAATCACGTAAGAATAATTTGCCCAAGATCGGCCTTTCATGCCTTTGTTAAACTTTCCTAGTCGACCATATGATTTGTCCTTCATTGTGTGATTGGTGTTTATTGATCTATTGATTCATCTTGTGAGTTTATCTATTTAACTCTTATGGTCGGCCCTATGATTCGATCTTCATACTTAGCCAAACAACTCATTTCTCTTGGAATGGCCCATTAGGTCATTCTTGTGAGACTATATGCTTAGCCATATTCTTTTACGCACAACAGACTTGACTTTCACCCTTCCTCTAATTTTCTTTAGAAATAACTTTGTTAACAATAAAAAATATTTTGTTATTGGAAAAAAAAAAGTCTAATTTAACACCATTAATTATAAAGATGTGAACATCTCGGACTAATGTAAAGCAATAAATTTAGGTTTATTATAGATTTAATTGCAATTTTAGTCTTTTGAACATTGAAATTTATGTCTATTTAATATATGTTCTATATTTTTAAAAATTGATAAATCTACTAGACACAAAACTGAACATTTTAGAGTTCCAAATTAAGATTAAAATTTATATCAAATAGTTCAATTGATTTTTAAAATTTTGAATTTGTCAAGAAGTTACACAACACATTTAAAAAGTTCAAGGATCACTTTCAAAAGTTTAAAAACTTATATTATATACTTTTAAAACTTTAGGGATTAAATAAACAATGCTTAAAAGTTTATAAACTAAAAACCTATAAACATTGTTTATCGTTCAACTGACATCTAATATAACATTACCGATCAAGAGATTTATGGAGCTATGGTTCGCCTCTTGGAATCCCACCTTGCGAAAGGGTAGGCCCTCAAGTGGATCATGTGTGACTATCTTAGATCTACAACCTGTGCCAGATTCTACTCTTGCTCGAATCATAATCAGATTCTACTCTTATAAAGATTTCAAACGTAGTTGACGAAATTAAAAGGTTTGCACGACATTAGAAAGCCATCTCATTCTCCCATTGCTCAAGGTTTAAAAATTCCGTTGCTCACCGCCTCGCTCGTGAAGTATCTTTCGGTATGAATTTTGTTAATCCGAATAACTCTTCTTTAGTTAAAGAGCTTCATGTCTTTTGAGATTTTAATCTTTTGTAATAGTTGTTGGATATTGTTAATTATAGTTGGTTAACTGAATTTTCGTGGACTTTTTCGATCCCACTTTAATATTCATATTCTTTTAGAAAATAATAATAATAATAATAATAATAATCCAACGGCCATCACACTCTGAGTAGTTGAGGTAAAATAACTAATAGGGATATGGATTAGGCTTTTTATATTTTCCTCGTAATTCGCCAACTCTGACATTTTCTTATTTCTATTAATTATTTCACATACAATTTCCACGTGAGAGGGAGAATTTTTCAACACATAATAAATATCAGATAGCCGTTGTCAACACATAATAAAAGGTTTGGCCACTACTTTTTCTAATTTCTTTTGACCAATTTAAAATTTTATTTATTTCTTTTTTTTTAAAAAAAAATTAAGATATATACTTTGAAAGCAACAATAAATATGATTTAATTTAATTACGTTTATGATTATTACCTATGAATATTTCTAAATTATAAACTCTCTAGTCTCTATCATTAATTTATTATCTTTGGGTATAATTTTAACTATTCAAAATCAATTATTTATAGTTATATGAAGTTGCATTTACTCATACATGTTCATAATAAAGAAGAAAAAAAAACAAATATAGAATAAGTAAACTCGTGTGTCATGGCCTCATATAACCCAAATTCAACTTTGAGCCAAACTTTTTTTTTTTTTTTTTTTGTAAGAAACTTGTATTTATAATAATAATTATCCTTTATCTAAAATCTCATTTGATACCCATTTCTTTTTTTTATATATATTTTTTAAAATTAAATCTATTTTATCTCAGTTTCTTACAATGATTTGCATATTTTCTTAGTCAAAGAGTTGAATTGTTAGCCAAATTCCAAAAACTACTCTTTTTCTTTTTTTTTTTAGTTTGCAAAATTTGGCTTGCTTTACGAAAACATTAGTAAAATTTTGATAACAAAAACAAAACAAGAAATTTAAAGGTGGAAGGAATGAGTGCTTATATGCTTAATTTTCAAAAACAAAAAAAAAAAAACTAAATAGTTACCAAACATAGCCTAAATTATCCCGACGTTTTCTTTTGTCTTATCCTCTTGATATATTTATTTTTAATCTATAAACTTCACGAGGTTAACAACTGAGTCTTCGAACTCACTACAAAAATTTGAATTATAAATTGTCATCTAAAGTATTGTTGTAGTGACTTTATCGTTTGAAAAAACTTGGTGATTGTATTTTCAACGATGTAACAATTGAGATTCTAAACATCTATATATAACAATTTAGTCTACGTAGTAGAAATAATAATTAAAATTTAATGATATTGTTTACATATATGAATTGATATATTGATTTAGAAGTCCAAATGTATTTTGAATCTAGTATCTTGTTACAATTTTGAAAATAAAGGGACAAAATTTTTATTTTCAATAAAATTCAAGGGCTAAATTGTTATTTTCACTAAAGTTCAAGGATCAAAGGTGACTGTTTTTTCTCTCTAAATAGTAAGATACTACTTTTAATTCACAGTTTTCACACGTGTGTATAAGATTTTCTCAAATACATAGATTAAAACAATATAAGAAATAGATGTTAGAATCAAATGAATAATAGCGATTTTCTAATAATATGAGTGTTGTTTCGTCCTTCAATCATTATTTTTTTCTACTTATTTAGAGAAAATTACATACATATATTTTTGCTACTTTGATAGGATTTTGTGAAAATGATAAATTTAGTTTACGTCATTTTAAGTTGAATTTAAATGAAATTAAATAAAAGCGTTTTGTTCACTTATAAAAAGTTTATAACTTAAATTGATATAAATATTAATTTGAAATTTAATTAATATAACTCCAAAACTTAGGTTTTGTCAAAAAAAAAAAAAAAAAAAAATCTTAAAAAGAGTATAAACTGATTTTCCTACCATGAAATTTAAACAATGATGTTGACAGAAAACAATAAAATTACGAAAATACATTCCATATTTAAAATTATTTTTTAAAAAAGAAAGATAGACGACTTCTTAAAACAACTTTCTGTTATAAGTAACCTTATTAAATAAGTCAGAAAGCAAACGACCCATATTAATTAATACTGATATTATACCGAAAACATTTTAATATTCCTTTTTCTTGCAAAACATTCCGAAAAGAGAGAATATTTCCAATATAATTATTTAAATAATAATGTTTAAATTTTCATTTGAAATTTGAATGGGCCTCAATTTTGGGCCTGAGGGTCCCACTTTTAAGAGGTCAACGGTCAATCCCCCCGCAACTTGCCTTCTCTCTCCCACTTGGCCTTGCAGGCCGAGCTTCCGTTAATAAGTAAAAATGAAAAACAGAACGATCAATTTTTTTTTCTCTCTTAAATTTTAATTTTTTTCCCCCACAGTTTCCAATGGCGGAAGAACAAGAAGAACAAGAACAAAATTCTTCTTCAATCTACAACAACGATGACGGCTTTGATTCTCTTCCCGATTCTCTCATTCTTCTGATCTTCAACTCTGTTTCCGATGTCAAAACTTTGATCCGTTGCAGAGCCGTTTCCAAGCGTTTCAACTCCCTCGTTCCTCATTCCGATTCCCTTTCTCTCAAGGTTGATTGCGTCATTTCCTCCGACTCCGACTCCGATTCAGATTCCGATCAAAACTCCTTCCTCCTCACCTTCTTCAAATCCGTCGTCAAATCCTTCTTCCATTTGATTTCCCCTATTCTTGTCCAATCCGAATCACAAAACTCTCCAGCGCAAATCCTCCGTCAGTTCCGCCGGATCCAGCGCCTTCAGATCGAGTTTCCGACTGGAGATCTCAAGGTCGAGAGAGTCGTTAAATGGATAGCGGAGTTTGGTGACGCGCTTAACAGCTGTGTGATTTTGATTTTTCGAGGAATTCGGAATGGAGAGATTGTAGCGGATGATGTCGATTTTGATTTCATGGGAGGGCTGAAATCGAAGGTGTTCATGACGATTAGTACTCTGATTACGGCGTCGGCGAGGCACCACGTGTTGGCGGAGGTGGTGGAGGAGCATTTGGAGATGGAGAATTTGGTTTTGAGAGACAGGGGAGGGGAAGGCGCGGTGGTGATGGAGAAGAATGGTTTAGAGGAGTTGAGGAGATCGAGAGTGAGCGGCAGAGGAGAGGTGGCGGAGTGGAGGCGGACGAGAACAAGGGTTCCGAGCACGACGGTGAGAATGAGGCACCGGGGGATCGTGGAGCTCCGGCGAGGGATGTGGATGGAGGATGCCACGTTGGTGGTGGTGAGGCCCACTGGAAATGCCAGCAAGAGTGGAGTTGCTGACGTGGAGAAAGATGATGCAGACGTGGCACTGAGGGCATTTGAAGGTGATGATGTGTACAGAGAGGCAGTGGAAGCGTTACTAAAGAAGGGCAAAAAATATCAGTTAGAAATGAACTCTTTCTAGATTTTTCTTTTTTCTAAAAATATTATTGTAAATTTTAAATTATCTGAGCTGAAAATATAAATATATTGTGACTCTGTGTATAAAGTATAGTTTTCACCCAAAAAAAAAAAAAAAAAAGTGAAAAATATAACAGTATATTACTATATTGTAACATTTTTATTTTATTTATTTATTTTTTAATTGTGTTTTCTAATTAGTTTTGGACCAGCTGAGAGCCCGCTTATACATGGGCCTAGTCTTTGGGCCTAAGTACAGTTTTCGAAAGTGAATTAAGAACCCAATGTGACAACTTTGAAGGTCCATATAAAAACCGAACCAATTTTTAAAAAAGTATGATTTTTGACCTTCTGATTACGTTCTAGGAACACGAAATTACCAAAATGGAATATTATGTATTCGGGTTAGGATCTTACACTTTTGCTCCTTAAGGTTTACGTTTTTCCGTTTCTTGTTCTCTATTTACTCTTACTCCTAAACATGTACTAAGATTGATAAATATAGAGAATTGCTGATGCCAACAAGGGTGTATAGCTTTCGTGGTTAAAATGTAAAACTACCTATATTAATTAATAAATTATTAATAAGTTATAACACATTTATGTTAATCAAAATATATAGGAAAAAAAATAAATTAATACACTTAAAACTTTGAGAATTATATCACTTAAAATCTCATATTTAAATTAATTGAATGATGTAATTTTAAGATTTACATGGAAACAATTATTATTATATTTTCACCCATTGAAATTAGATGCTTTTGAGTGGCAAAATGAAGAGAAGTGCGGGAATATCACATGTTGGGCACATTCCACTATTTATGTTAAAACTTCACTTCATTGCATTATTTGTTTAATTTCCCTTACTTTTATGCATCCCATTTTAGTATTATTGGCCCATACATTTACATTTAAGTATCTAATAATGAATATAGCCTTATTTTGACTTTATATTATAACCCTTTTCCTCTATTTTCATTTTGCCTTTGTACACATTAACTTCACACTCTAAGTTATTATATATATATATATATATATATATATATAAGTTTCATCACAAAAATGGATGTATTCGATAACTTAAATTATATTTTCATTGTATTAGGTAGGATTTTTTTTTATAATACGTAGGGTGAGAGAATCGAACATCTGATTTTAAAGTTGATAGATACATGATTTATGTCATTTGAGTTTTGTTAAAATTTTGGAATCAAAATAAAAATGCGATTAAATTTTTAGAAATGTTAAAAATTAGGAGAAATTGCAAAAACCACCATTGAAGTATGGTGGTAGTTGCAATTACACCTTCAAACTTTCTATTGTAAAAGTTAGAACCCTAAACTTCTACACGTGTTAAAATTGGACCCTCAAGCTTACAATAATTGTAGAAATTGAACTCACAGATGATGAAAATTGAACCCTCAAACTTATACAGATGTTACAAATTTATACAATTATATAAGTTTGAAGTCTAATTTGACCCAATTTTAACATTCATATAAGTTTGAGGCTTCAATTTTTAAATTTGAAAATTTAAGGGTGTAATTGCAACTACCACCATACTTCAGGGGTGGTTTTTGCAATTTACCCTAAAAATAAAAAATTTAAGAAAAACTATAGAATATAAAAAAGGAGTAAATATATTAAAATATGTATGACACTTGGCGAAAGAGCAAGGCCTCTCAAGAAAAGGTATTAATGCATGGTTTGTTAGGTTTGTCCATTTTTGTTTGATGTCATTTCAATTCAATTGCGCTAAGCTTCTTTTTTTGCATCAACCTACACAACCAAAAATATTTATGGGGAGAAATAATAATGTTGACGCCAAGTTTAAATTACTATGTCCAACATCCTCCGATACCTAACTTAACTTTTAGATTATAGTCGTGTCAAGCCAAATTAGCTTGGGTAGTATTGCGTATTTCTTTAATACGACGGCAAAAAAAAAAAAGTATGAACACATTTCTCGACTTGGTAAGTACACACTTCAATAGGACATCTCTCACATGTGTGGCACTACTCCTGTGTTCAACTTCTTAAAAAGCCTTACAAGGAGGTTAGTGATTCATTTGGTCATATATTGTGCCTTAGGGATGGAGTTGGCAATAGGGCGGATGGGGCCAGGGATACACTCCCCCCATGAGGATTTGTAATCTCCGTCCCCTCCCCATTCCTAGTTTTGGGAAGTTGGGGTCGGGGTCGAGAATCGGGTCCTCGCAGGAAATTTTTTTCCCTTTTTTATTTAAAATTAATTAAAATTTTATATTTATATTGAAATTATAAATATTTTAGGTAACAAGTTAGTATTATTTTTGTTTACTTATTTAAATTAATAATAAAAAGTATTTTAACATTTTTAATTATAAATTTAATAAAAAGTTAAAGGTAATTATATTATGAAATGAAAAAAAAAGTTAAAAAAATAAATAGAAAGAATACCGTTTATATATATATATATATATATATATATATATATATATATTAAAAATTATTTTTTTAAAAAAATTATTCCCCCTCCCCATCCCCGGTTTGAGGACCCGTATAGTGTCTCCAATTTGACACCATTTCGGGTCAAATCGGGGATTCCCCGTTCCGATCGGGGTGGGTACCTGCGAGGATTTTTGCCAACCCTACTTAAGGAACCTTGACGCAATAAGCTCATGAGTTTCTAATCCTATTTCAAGCAAATAAAATTTTATATTCTAATTTTTATAAATATATATATTTGAGTCTCAAAATTTAGACGTGAAATTAACATATGGAAAAGAAAAATGATTAATACTCAACTTTTTAGCATAATGTTTTTTAACCTAATATGAACCAAACTTCCCTCTTTCCTTCTTTGCTCCACCCAAATTGCTACACCCTCCATTTTTTTCAAACCCTAAAGTTTAGGCTTTGTTGACTTAGGTACATTCCAATTAATCATATACCAATATTGTTTATAAGTGGTAGGTTCAAATCTCCTCAGTTTTTTATTTATAACATAATATAGTTTCAACTATAACCACTCTTGCTTTCATCCCAAGTTCTTTTTTCTTGCTTCTAAAGAATCTTTGGGACTGTTTGAAACTTACTTTTTTTTTTCTTCTTGAACTTATTTTTTTTTCTTATGATTGTTATTTTTGTAATAATTGAACTTATTCATCATTTTGAATTTAATTAAATTTTAATTGCATAGAAAATAGAAATCTTTAGCTTTTCTTCAAGTCACCCCATTAGAGTTGGTCTTGAAAATATTTTGCAGAATAAAGAAGTAGATTTAATCTCTTTTTATATTAAGAATAAGAATATAATAATGTTATTATTGATGATTAAAGCCTTAGGAAGAAGGGGATGAATGAGTATATTGTAGCATACCCTAAACAAAACTAGTTGATAGAATTATTGGATCATGAAACATTACTCGTGGGGGGCTTCCTTTCACTTTTCCTTTCTTTTATGTTCTAATAAAGAAAATATATATATATATATATATATATATATATATATATATACACATATAATATTAGCATTTTATATCTTTTATTTTGTATTTAGGTTAAATTACAAAAACACCCCTGAACTTTGTCTTTTATTTGTTTTTTAAAAAATATTTATATTCTTTCAAAAGTTAGCAATATTAGTCTTGACATTTCATAAATGTCTCAAATCTACCTTTAGTACATGTTTGGGAGTGATTTTGAAATTCTTAAAATCTCTTTTAAAGTGATTTTTACTATTTTTGAATCACTCCTAAACATGCCCTTAGAGTATAAATCTATTAGAATTTTGGCTGGAACGGTGTGACAATGTATGGGTCAGAATTGTCATTCTATATCACAGTCACACTGTTTCAGGTCCTAATTTATGTCCAACAATCTAACAAAATTTTACTACAAAAATAGATTTGAAATGCTAATGAAATGTCACAAGTAATATAGCAATTTTTAAAAAAAAGAATATGAGTATTTCTTAAAACTAAGATGAAAGTTTCCAACTTTCCAACTTTATCCTTATATCTTTTTACCTATATGTCACTACTTCCCTCCATTGATAAGAACTAGATGTCTCTATTGTGCTGGTAAAGAGCAACATAAATTAAATTTGGTTAATCAAAATTCGAAAAAAATTAATATTGTAGTAGCACTCGAACACTTCCTAACTTAAAACTTAATTGATTAAAACATTATATCTTGGACGACTCGAGGATATTTTAGTCCAAATATTTGGAAAAAGAGGGAAAAGGGAATAGGGAATGGTGAGTAAGAAAAGCAAGCACATTTGTAAGACTCCATTACAGAAAGATAAAAAAAGGGATAAAGAAGTAAAGAGAGGTTTAAGAAATTAAAATAAATAAAGAAAGAAAGAAAGAAGAGAGAGATATGATGATAAAAGAAGAAACCCATAAACTAAAGGCTAAAAAAGTGAGGCAAGCTGTCTTTAATATATTTCCTTCTTTTTCCTCTGTTTTCTTTTAAATCTCAAAACTTCCTTAAACCCAAATTCATTCATTTCTGTATTCACTCATCAACAAAACCACGAATTATGAGATCCATGAAAAGAAGAAATCACACCAAATCAAAACCCACTGCTCCGCCGGCCGACCTTCTCGTCTGTTTTCCGGCACGTGCTCATCTCACTCTTCTCCCAAGTCCGGCCAGAGCTCCGGCGGAAACCCACCGCCGTCACCACAGGAAAGCTCAACCGTCGCATTCTCAAGCAAGTCCTCTTCCATGGGCTAAGGAAATGTCGTCGGAACCCACTTCGCCGAAGGTCACGTGCGCTGGCCAGATCAAAATCAGACCTCACGCTCATCGATCTACCAAGAATTGGCAATCCGTTATGGAAGAAATTGAGCGAATTCACAACAAGAAGAAATTAAATCAAAATGCTACGGGTTTCAAGAGAGAAATTGTTAATTTCCTTTCGTGTTTACGAGGCTTTCGTTTTGATTTTCGTTGTTTCAGAGGCTTCCCTCAATCCGACATTACAACAGAGGATGAAGAAGAAGAAGAGGAATTCGAAGCCGAACCCGAATCGGAATCGGAATCCGATCAAGAACCCACTGAAGATTCGTCGAGAGGAGGACGAACAATGTTCTCTGAATGGTTCATGGTTCTACAGGAAGAAGAAACTAAACCCAAAAATAAAGACGTCGTTTCTTCACTCGAGTTTCAGCCTTCCTCTGTTGCCGTTCCTCCCCCAAATGCTCTGTTACTGATGCGTTGCAGGTCAGCCCCAAATTCTCTGTTACGGAAACCAAAACAAGAAGAAGAAGAAGAAGAAGAAGAAGAAGAAGAAGAAGAAGAAGAAGAAGAAGCTGAAGAAGAAGAAGAAAAGCAGTCGAAAATCAGCTTGAAGTTGTTAATGGAAGAAGAGAAAGAGGTGGTGGTTGCGAAGAAGAAAAGCTTGATGGTGATGGATTATGATGCTGATTTTTACAAACTTTCATCCGACATTGCTAAAGAAACATGGGTTGTGAGTGGAACAAGTAACAGTAAATGTAATGATGATCCATTGCTGAGAAGTCGAAGCTGGAAGAGATGATGAAGATCGAAGAAATTAATAAGAAAAATCTCTTGTATTCTGTTTCCTCTGTTTTTCCATGTTTGTTAAGAGATGAAATTTCTTCCAAGAACTGGGAAAACCCAGATGAAATCTTTTCATGATCTGATCTGGGTTTTGTTTATTTTCCTTGAATTTGTAATAGATGAATATGAAAATGATGTACAGTGAAATTTTGAAATTGTGGGTTTGTGAAATTTTATGTGTATTATTATTATTATTATTATTATTATTATTATTATTATTATTATTTTAGAATCAAAACTAGGCAGCCCTCAAATTTTAACTTGAAAGTTTCAATGATTTTAAGCTCTAACAATGTCATAAATTTGAGCAATTTTTCTTTGTTGTTTTTGTTATGGAAATTTGATATCATAATCTCTATCTTCCAATTAAATTAATCAATTCTTATCTTATCAATATTTAGGTACATTTAAAGGCGAGAGACAATAGGTAAAAATCTCCACAAACATCAACGATCAGTTGGACTACACAAAGATGAAGATAGCTTGAAATGAGAATTTTTCTAGTAATACGAGAATACCATACTTCATGTGTTCACACTATAAATTTGTGTTCATAAATATTAGTGGACTCCATATTAATGTATCCTATTCTTAAAAGTATAATGATGTGACACACAATAAATGGAGGAAGTCCCGTAGTATAGAAAATTTTTAGAATGATAAGTATTTTTTTTTTCTTTTCAATATCACTAAAATCCCTATTGTTTTTCATCTTCTCCTTCCAACTTTTCCCTTTTTTTTCTTTATATAAGAGAATTCAATCTTTACTCTTGACAACAAGTGACCACTTTTATTCTAAATTCTTGATTTCATCTCTTATGTTTTAGACTTGAATATCAATTGACTTTTTTTTATTGTTAAAATTGACAAATTTTAGGAGAATTTTTAAAAATAGAAAAATAAAGTAAATTATTTACACAAAATAACAAAATTTTTAAATAGATGTGACGTCTATCAGAGTCTATCAATGATAAAAATGATAGAAGTTTATCACTAATAAATTTTTGTAGAAGTCTATCAATGTCTATCAGTATTTTCTTTTTACTGTTTTACGTAAATAATATGACATTTTTTCTATTTGTAGTTGATTTTATGCCTGGAATTATTTTTAACTTTGAACTTTGTAGATATTAGTGGTTTTTAAAGTACTTTTATATAGAGTTTTGTTAAAATGTGCACGTGATTGAAACAAAGCCAAAATTCATATGCTCAAAGTGAGTCCAAATTCTAAAAGTTTTGAGGTAAAAATTAACAACACTTGAGGGATAAATTTTGAATTCTTTTTCTTTAATTTTCTTTTTCTCTAATTCCCTTTTTTAAGTTCAATAATAATGAAGATGAAGGGTCCAACTATCACTATTTAGAAAGATAATTGATATCTTTTTAATAAAAAATTGTAGAAATAAGGATCGAACTTCTAACTTAAGGGAAGAAGGTAATTGATACTTAATCTATTAAATTATGTTCGAATTGACTCGATCGATATATTGATAAGCCTCATCTTTAGTAAATCTAAACATAACCTAACTGCCATATAATATACATTCTCAACTAAGAGGTTAAACTATAGTAAAAAAATAAATAAAACTCTGTTTTAAAGATAGAAAATGAGTGATGGCTTGCAAATAGTAATATGTTCTGTATTAATGATGACTACAGCGCAGATTATAAATGGTTTTATTAAACATTTAATATTATTAATATAAATACTCGTAATCATGACCCATGACTTCTTTTAGAAATGTTATATTTTTACTAAACATAAATATTTTCCACCAATAATTAAGTAGATTTGATTTAACAGCTTGATAATTAAAAAAAAAACACTCCTAAAATGAAAAGTCTTTAATTCTTTAAATCATAAACCATTTCTTAAGGAGTTTTGTTAAAGAAAATTATTGCTTAATTATATATATATTTTTTATTGTATTTTTTTTATGTTATTTTTTTTGGTTGGATTTATTGGTGTTTATTTATTCTGTAATCCTTTGTATTCCAATCATTTTTTATTATTCAAAAATATTTATAATCTTCACATGGTATCAGAGCCATAAGTTTTAAGGTTTTACACTTTCGATCTCTGCCTCCATTGACGGTCGGTCGATGGAGGCAGATCCACGAAATTTCGTCGCCATTACACAGCTCCCGACATGTTCATCCATCTCTGTCACTGTCTCCGTTATGCTTTTAGAGCTACGTTTGTGGATCTCTGTCACTGTCTGTCTTCAGATCTGTGTTTGTGGATCTTTGTCTCGTTTTCTGATCGGTTGTTTGTGGGTTCTGTTTCAGATCTCTATGTAGATCTCAGTTTTCAGTCTAGAAATTCTTCGTGAGTCTTTGTTTCCGGTCCTGCTTTGTGGGTATTTGTTTCCAACCCAGAAGTTCTTTGTGGACCTCTGTTTCCGGCTCAGAAGTCTTTCATGGTCTCTGTTTCCAGTCCAGATATGTCGTGATTTGGTTCGGAAGTTTTTTTCAGTTTCCGTCAGTTTCTCTCAGCGCTTCACAAACTCAAGTCTGCCACCTTGAGTTTGAGGGAGGGTGTTAAAGAAAATTATTGCTTAATTATATTTTCCTTTTTTGTATTTTCCTTTTCTGTTATTTTCCTTGGTTGGGTTTATTGGTGTTTATTTATTCTGCAATCCTTTGTATTCCAATCATATTTTATTATTCAATAATATTTACAATCTTCACAAGTTTAATTATACTTTATAATTTGTAATTGACACTTTTTTTGGGTTGTTTTCAAATACAACTAAATCAGACCACTTATTTATAAATATAGTAAAATGTTACGATCTATCCGTGATAGACACTGATAGACTACTATCATCTATCATCATCTATCAGTAATAGACACGGATAGATGTCTATTAATGTCTATCACTGATAAACAGTGACATTTTGTTATATCTAAAAATATTTTCTGCAATTTTACCATGTAAAATAATTACTTTTTTTTAGAAGATTGCAAATATATATTGTAAAAAAAAATATTATTATAAACCTATAATGAATAAAGACAAAAGCCGCTAAAATAATAATGTTGTTAGTGTAATATTATTTTAACTTACCAATTTTGAAATATGTATTTATTTGATTTCTGAACTTTCAAAATTATAAATTTAGTCTTAAATTTTTTAAAATTCATGAATCTATTAAAAGTAATTAAAATCTTTAAACACAAAATTTAAAGTTTAGGGATTAAACTTGTAATTTAATCTAATATGTTGTATAATTTAAATATTTAAAAAAAAAGTTTTGAAGTTTTTTTTTAATCCATCTCTTTAAATTTCTCGAATTGAAAAATGGTACATTTCTAGAAGTTAGGTAAAATATTTTCACTCTATGAACTATTTTTTTTCCTTGATTCGAATATTTAAACCAGAATAATAAGTAATAACCAAGATAATCATATTCAACTCATTAAACAAATATATAGAATAATTGCAACATATATAGTTAATTAAAAAATTATTTATTTATTTTCGCAAAGGTAAAAATATTTTAATGTTGCATTGCATGATATTGATATCTTTAACAAATAAATTATTTCATGATTGAATTAAGTTAAGAGGGTGAAACTAAATCAAGAAAATTGGATTTAAAAAAAAAAAAAAAAAAAAAAAAAAAAAAAAAAAAAAAAAAAACCTTTCGGAGATAATAATGAGGCATGGATTATGATTATGCCCACTCCCATTACGACCGCTCATAATGATAATCCCTTTTAATTTGGCTTTAATTTCTTCTCTTAATTGCGGTTGTCCTTGCTTCCCCAATTTTTCTCATACTTTTATTTTTCTAATAATCACATCATTTTGAAACAAATTAATAAAACCAACATAAATATAGTTGGACTTATTAAGGCATTATATTAATAAATATGGCCGTACTAAAATGTCAAAAATTTGAATCATCGTTCTACATGTACTAAAAAATTAATAATAGTAAGTAGAACAATTTTTTTTAGTATAGCAACAGTGGGGATGGGAGACTGAACCTTCAACCTATAGGAAGAAAGACTATATCAATTACGGTTGAGCCACTTTGGCAATAAGTAGAATAATTTAGATTATTAGTATACCGATAACAACAAAAAAAATATGATATTTTTATGTAAGACCTAAGTAACAAGTAACAACTTTATAACTCTCAACCATTATCCAACATAAATCTTCAACTAAGATGTTAGAGGTTTAAATATCTCACTCCACATTGTTAGTACAAGGCAAAAAAAAAACCTAGACTATTAGTAAATGTTTATACATTTAATCTTGTAATTAAATTTGATGAAAAATTTTAAAATAAATAATAATGTCAAAATCCTCTTGAGTTCAGAGGTTCAGTCTTGCATCTTCACAATTGTTGTACTAAAGATGTCTAAATTAACCAAAAACTAAATTACAAATTTAATTCTAAAATGTGCCCATCAAACTTTGATGTATCCGTTTAAATTTTGGACTTTGAACTTTGAGGTATGTGTTTATTTGGTCTTTAAACTTTAAAATTTGTGTCTATTTAATCCTAAATTTTTAAATGTGTCTAATAAGTCTTTACACTATTAATTTTTATCTAATAAGTCATTAAACTTTTAAAATATCTAATAGATTTCTAAACTTTCAATGTTGTATCAAATAAGTCTCTAACATATTCAAGATTTTAAAAACTTAATTGATCTATTACATAAATTTTTTAGAAAAATTTTGAAATTGCTAAAATCACTTAGAAACCTACCTAATCACATTTATTCACTCAAAATTAACTTAATATTTAATTTCACTTTTAAATGCAATTTTTAAATAATTAATATTAGTTTCAATTATAATAAAATCATATTTCATAATGATTTTAAAAACGACAAAAGTGATTTTCACCACTTCCAAGTTCCAAACATGCCCTAACATACAAACCTAGAAATACCAAGTGGAGGAAATAAATTAATTAAATCCCTAAAATGTCATCAAATTTGAGTTTGACAAACTAGATCATATGAACATTTTCCAAAGACAAAGGGAAAAAATGATAAAAAAATAAAAAATACAATTCAGAACCATAGTATATAATGAATGAAGTCACAGTAAAGTGATTGTTAAGAATGGAAATGAGCATATAGTTTCAGCTTTCAGCATCATAACCAAATCAATTAATCAATATAATGATAAATAAATGAAAACCCCAAGTGATGGAAGTAAAATAGGCAGAAGACAACCAAAATAAAACTGAACTACTAGACACAGACACACAACACAACCAAAGTACAAAAACATTATGGAACACAACCCCAATTAGCAGACTCCATTGTTGTTGACTAACCAAAGTTAAAAACCCTAACAACATAATTTTACCCAAACCAGATGACAATTTCCATAACACCATATGCATCATCCCCCCCCCCCCCCCCCACCCCACCAAGTGAAAGTATTGAGTTTTGTTAGAAACCTAGACGATTTAAACCAAGGCAATGCTGCTCTCTCCGCCCGGAGGTTTGCGTACTCCACCTAAGTAGTCTCGGGTCTCTACCTTCCCGTCTGCAAATATGTCGTTGCCACTCATCTCTCGCAACTTTGCGACGCTCAACGGTTTCTCTGCAGAAGATGGAGGAACGTCGCCTTTGAAGATGTTGTTTCCTGATAACTCCGAAAATTTCTTGTCGTAAATCTTCTTTGCTGTCTTTACAGAAGGTTCTTCTCCGGGGATCACATTTCTCTGTTTTGGTTTCCCATGTGCAAGAATAGAAAGGAGGTAATTAGATTAATTGGAACTAGGAAGAGTAAAAAAAAAGCTCAAGATGATGATCTCTAGACTAATTAAATGATGTGCATTGAAGAAAAAACTTTGAAGAAAAGTAAACTAAAAAACAAAGCATAAAAGCTAACAAACAACTACCAGCTACCAACTACCAGCCATATCATCAGCCTATCAAATAGGGACATATGCTTAATTATTCAGAAAAAGTAACCCCACATAGAGAAATTAGTGATGATTGTGCACGCATATTAAACCAACTGGAATCCTAGGATTTCATCATTGTGAGCTTTTGGCCCCATCAAAAAAATATGATGCAAATGAACGATTAAATTAGAGAAACTAGTGGATGCACCACCCTTGTGATAGATTAGTTGCACGTATATTAACCTACTAAAATCCTAGGATTTCATCATTGCGAGTTTTCTGAACCCATCGAGAAAATATGATGCAGACCGAGTAATGTTCATTACAAGAGTTCGAACACAAAATCTTCTGCTCTAATACTATGTTAAATCACTACTAAACTCCAAAACTTAAGCGGATGGATTGCGGTAAATTTAATTATATCAATACTTTTACACAATGCACCACCCCCTTCTACCCATGTTTCCCGAAGCACAAACAAGTTGCAAACAAGCTATGGTAAAGAACCTCACACTAAGACCTCATTTGATAACCATTAAGTTCAGTATTTCCAATTTTTGAAAACCGTGCTTGTTTTTTCACCAGTTTTTTACAATGGTTTTCATCTTTCAAAACATCTAACTTCTTAACCAAACTCCAAATTACAAAAACAAGTTTTTAGAAACTACTTCTTCAACCATTTTCAAAACTCCACTTAGATTTCAAAAATACATCTAAAAGGTAGGTAGAGAAAACAAAGAAATCAACCGGTCGAAGTAATGCTCATACGCTTAATTTCAAAAATCAAATGGTTATCAAACGAGACGGGCCTAAATTATATCATTCCTAAGCAAAATGAGTGAATGGCGTTTGTGGGAGTGCAATGGATGTGTTTGAATGAGAATGACTAGAATTTCATCCTGAAAACTACTTAACTAGAGATTTGAGAGGAGTACAACTTACATTATCAGGCTCCCCAATCTCTATGCTTCCTTTTAAATCCAAAGTGCGAGCAGTTGTTGGTCGAGGCAAAATCTCAGGAGGAGGAGCGAATATGTCATGTCCACTAAGCTCCTTGCATTTGGCATCAGAGAGCTGCTTCTTCAACTTTGCATCAGCATCGCTTTCTAAGTTCCCGCTCAACTCGCGCTGCTTTGCAACCTCAGGTACAGTAGTAGGCTTTTTAGGAGAAACACTACCTTCTTCACCAAATGAAATATGACTAATTCCAACCAATGCTTGCTGCAGTTTGATCAACCAGTCAAGATTAGGAGTTAGAAAGGAATTGCCTTAAAACTCAAACCACAAACTCACTCTAACAGCAAGGTTAAAACTGCAATAAATGATCTTGTTCGATGGATACCTGGTACATACGTATTCCTGTTTTATTCTGTGAAGGGTTGGCGCTTCCAGATTCTAGTTCTTCATCTCCTTCGTTACCAACAAAAATTCCACTGCCAGTCATCTCCTTCATTTTATATCCAGAACAGGGTTTCCTGCAGTTTGCAAATTAAACAATTGAGGCGACTCATTTGAAACTCAAACTATCAGACTCCACAAATTTGGAGATCTGATGTATTATAGCAGACCCGAAAGAGAGCTTGATAATTTTTTTCTCCCTTGAATGTATGAAAACCAGAAAGGATTGAAAATTTGAGATCCAATCATAAGTCATTTGAAACAAAGAGATGTGAAATTTGAATTACTTGGCCAAATTAACAGACAAAACAAGCAGATCGGTGGCATAAAATTGAACAGGAAACAAAGGCTAAAAAAGTAAAAGAGAAGGATAACAAAATTCTCTTTGTATGGAATTCCGGAAGCACCTAAAGTAACAAAACGGAAATTGCCCAGATGAACAAGAAGTAGAATGGAATCAAATAATCAAGATTCGAGCTAAGAGAAGTAGACTTAGATCTCACCTTTTGTTCAAGCTCTCGACCTCCTCATCCGTAACCTGGCCTCCAAAGACGACCTTACTAATCCCATCGGAGGGCTAAAGAAAGGGAAAAGAAAAAGAAAAAGAAAAAGAATAAGCAGAAGAAGAAGAAGAAGAAGAAGAAGAAGAAGAATGAAAAAAAAGATAGAAATGAAGAAAGTACCTGATGGGACCTGGGAGCAGAGCGAGAAGCAGAAGAAGGCAGGGCAGGGGAATCGGCGGGAGGAAGTTCAGGCCAAGTGAGGAGATCTGCAGTGGAAGTGTGAGGCTTCCGAACAGGAGTGGTTCTGTCCATTGGAGAAGAAAGGAATTGGGAGATTTTTGGAGAGGACAGAGAGAGGAAGATGAAGAAACGAAGAAATGGGAGTTAAGAGTTAGGGTTAGGGTTAGGGTTTGCTTGGAAAGCACTCTGGAGCTTTGATTTGGTATTTTGTTAATGGCTTCTTCTTTACTCTGGAGAAGATGAAGGAAGGAAGGAAGAAGAAGAAGGAAGCGAGAGATACAGTGCGAATGTGCCGTGGAAGCAGAGAGATGTTGTCAACTCAAATGACCGGAATGCCCTCGGGATCTGGAAGTTTCTTTTTTTTTTTTTTTTCTTCTTTTTTGGTGCCGTTGGGAAGGGAGAGTAGATTATAAGTGAGATCAGTAGAACAGTATTTTCTACTCTTTCTTTTCTTTTTCTTTTTTCTTTTTTTCTTTTTTTCCTTTATGTAAAGCTTTAAAAGCGCTTTAAGATATTTGAATTTTGAAGCGCCATTTTCATTTATAATGTGAAACGTAATTTCCAATGGCCCCCGCACGTGCCACCAAAATAACTGTTCCTCGTTTTTTGCAAAATAACCCTTTTTTCTTTCTCTTTATTTTTTTTTTAATATTTTCTAACGGATTAAATTACTAGAATAGTCAATAAGTTTTTAAAGTTGTGTCAAATTTCAAAGTAAGTATAGGTTAACTAATAATATGATTTGAATCTTCCGTCCTTTGTTGTACTTCAAAAAAATGTTGACAAATTTTAAATATGTTAGTAGAACTCTAAATTTTCAACTTTATGTCTAGTTGTCTTTAGTTTATTGGACATTCTCTAAAACCCACGAACACATTGGACACAAAAAAAATGATCTATTAAAAACAAATATTGATTTTATATAAAATTTTAAAGTGCATCTAATATAAAATACACATAAGTCGTGCACAATGTTGTAACAAAATAACTGAAAAAATCAAATATCTTAATAAAAAAAAATAATAAGAGTGGGGTTGGAGAGACATAAAGATTTGTAACCTAGTTCAAGTGGTTGTATGCCCGATAAGAAACTTCACTAGATAAAAAGAAGTGATAACACAAAGAGCTTAATTGCTAGACTCCTTCTTCAACATCTCATGTAAAGTCTCACTTCCACACATACACGCTTCTCTCAAGCGTTGAATGAGATCCTCTCAATACAACATTAACTACTTGTCTCGAGTTCTCACTTACTTCGTAAGTGATTTACTACACTCACAACAAACCAACCTAGTCTAATCGTCTACTAGTAACATCCTCAATCGACAAATAATATAAAGTTCAATAACATTGCATACAAATTGGGGGCGTAGACAATCTCTAAACTCAAAACCTCTTAATACAAACACTATTCTCTTTCAAAATGATTAACCCTAAACATAAATACATAAGCACAATAAATAGCTCATTTAACACTCTTGAACACAGCCTTCAAGGACAAAAAAATGTTATATGCAAGAACAAGAAAATAGATTAGTGAATCTACAGGGAAAAAAAATCCTAACTGATAAGGAAAGAATATCCCGGCAAAGTTTATAAGAGATAGCACAAGATGCTCAACATAGAACAATACATAATGCAAGGCATATTGCAGTAAAAAATGATACTAAAAAAAATTGTGAGGAAAAACATATACAAAATGCAATAATGAGACCTTAGAATTACTTCTTTTTTAAAATTGAAATAAAAAAATTAAAAAAAAAAAAAAACAGAGACCTTATAATTAATATTAGGTAATTTTGAACAAGTTCAAGCATATAGTAGTAACATGAACATCAAACTAAAAATAATAATAATAAATACTTATTAAACACAAAATTGAAAGTTTAAGCATATTCAAATCGCTAATTCGAACATAATTCAGTATCAATTATCATCCTAAAGGTTAGTGAATCAATCTCCCGCCTCTTTAATTTTTTTTTTTTAATCTATCTAAATCCTTTACCGTGATATATATTAAATAGACTTATTATAATTTTTTTTAACAAGTTTAATCAGTTTAGGGACCAATTTTATGATTTAATCTTTTTATTATTGCAAAATAACACCTTGGTGTATGACTCCATTCCACCTTTTTTATACTCTTTCCCCCCCCCCCCCCCCCAACTTTCTTAAATTACTCAATGTACCAAAGAAGGAAACAAAGTTAGGTAGATAGATAAAGCCATCTCTCTCTCTTCGTTTCTTAATATATATATATATTTTTAAATATTCTTTTCTTTATATATATTTTTAAAATTAATTTGTTTGGATATGGTTGGTTGCCCTCCCTGCACTAACCACGCCAAAACTTGAAATTCTTTAAAATACCAATAGTGATTTTTTAAATAAAAAAATAAAATAACCTTATCAAAAAATAATAAAAACAAAATAATAAAAAAAGATTTTCCCCCTTCTTTTCAATCGCCCCCTCTTTTTGTTGTTTGAAGTAATGTGAATGAAATGCGTATCATTGCTTTGCTTGAAAAACTAGTCATGGCCAAAATTCTATTTTGAAAATTTAAGGAATTTTTTTCCAATAGAAAATTAGCAAATATTCAAAACATGAGGTAACTTTAAGTCCTTTAAATTTGACGTTAAAAAAGTTGATAGATCATTTGTCTATTGTGATGTCTTTAGATTAGATTTGTTTATAAACTATGTGATTATGTCTTAAGTAATATTTATCTAAGAGATGACTATTGAAGTTAAATTACAAGTTTAGTCCATTAACTTTTAAGTTTGTGTCTATTTAGTCTTTGAGCTATAAAACATATCTATTAATTTCTTAAACCTTTTGATTTGTGTCTATGTTCACGAAAACTTTCATGAATTTTTAATACATCTTTAAACTTTCAATTTTGTGTATCAATAGGTCATTGAATTTTCAATAATTTCATGTCTTAAAATTTTCAACATATTCAATATTTAAAAATAAAAAATAAAAAAAAATCACATGCCTGCATGACACAAAGTCAACACAATTTAGATCAGGTTTACCAATTCATAATGAAAATTGGTATAATCGTCATGGGATTCCATTGATACATCAATTGCAATGGGCTACAATTGGAAACATACTTGGATTGCTAATTTTGATCACATTTACTTAGAATTATAAATCTGTCACATTTAATATTATCGTTAACGTTACTTTTTAGGGTCAAACGGTAACGATAACATTAAATGTGATAAATTTTGTGGTTCTCATGTTGTAACAGTACCATAACCGTAACCGTAACAATAATTGTAAGAGTAACGTAATTTTCAAACGCAATCGAATTGATCACCCTCCCATCCTCAAATGGATTGCACTTTTTATTACAGATTTGGAAGTAGACCTGAGATGTTAGTACGGGTATGAAACACAAGTAAACAACACTAAATGTAATCAAATGAGGCCCACTTTTCGAATTACTATTGATTTATTACATTTCACCTGAGGTAAACATGATTTTAGAGTTCTGTCACACATAAAATTCAATATATAATAGATCATTGAATTTTTAAATTTTCCAATGTGTAGAGACATATTAGACATTTTCAAAATTCAAAAATATATTAAACACTTTCTGAAATCGATGAATCTTTATATACACAAATTTAAAATTTTAAAGGCCAAACTTGTAATTTAATCGCTATGAAATATGCATATACACACATAAAATGGAATAAGAATTTATGTGGGGGGACTAGAAAGTCAAAGCTGCCAACCAAACCTGTGACTTTAGAAGGGGTAGCCCAAATGATATGCCTGTACTTGACAACTCTCTCCCTCTATTTCTCTCTTATTTTTCTATTCTTTTTCTTTGGCGAATAAATTAATTTAAAAAAAAACAATAATGAAAAATATCATTTTGGTCCCAATATTTTAAAATGTTACACATTTAGTTATTTAGTTTTGAGTTTTATTTTAATTTAGTCTTTAGGTTTCAAAATGTTACAATTTTACCATTGAGATTTGAGTTTTGTTTCAATTTGATCCATAAGTTTCAAGATTAACACTTATAACCTTGATTTTTCACTAAATACTCAATTTCCTTCTTTAGTGTTAATATCTATTAATTAATTTAAAAGAATATAATTCATTAAGTTTTACTAATTTCTATCATTGTTAAAATTAAAAATTAAAATTTTACTTTATAATTATTTTAAATTAATTCATAGTTATTAACCCTAATTTCTAAAATGGAGTATTCAATGAAAAATCAAGGTCATAACTGTAAATTTTAAAATTTAAGGACCAAATTGAAACACAATTCAAATTAATGGTAAAATTGTAATATTTTGAAACTTAAAGACTAAATTGAAACCAAACTCAAAACTTAATAATTAAATGTGTAACATTTTGTAATTTGAGAACCAATAAAAATTAAATTCAAAATCTATTGATAAAAAAAATACTTTTTTTTTAAAAAAAAAAAAGTTATATGTAAGAAACTATATATTTTTTTATAATAAAAGACTGTGTAAAAAATTATGATTCAATGACTCATAAAATATAATACTAAATTCAATGTCCATTTTTTTAAAAAAAATGATATTTCACTCATAATAGAAATCAGAAAACAAAATATAGAAAATCAATTAATTAAATGTAAATTCACAAAATTGGGAAATAAAAATTAGAAGAAAGAATTGTAAAGAAGCAAGTGGAAGTATCATAATTTAATTTATTGAGAAATTGGTAAATGGCATGTGATGTAAGCATTTGCATTGAGCAGTGAGTCTTCTTAGCTATAAAGTTTCACATGCACTGATTTCCCATATATCATTACTTTTTTTTCTTCTTTTATTCATTATTTTCTATTATATTCTATGTACTAAAAAAAGTAATTCTCCATTTCCACCCTTCATTTTTTTCAACCAAAAGAAAAAAAAAAATTAATTTCTATAATTTTAGCTTCTATATTTTAACCTTAATTTTAAACCTAACTATGCCTTTTAAAGTTTTATTTGCACCCATCATTCACCTAATAAACTATTCTTTGTAGATATAGAGTGGTGTGGAGCGATCGGTTGGAATAGGTTTTCAAATCAAACCGCTACTTAACCGACTATGATCAATTTAGTAAATGTTCAAATCGACCTCGACCGTCGGTCAGTTTTATTCTTTGAATTGTTTTAAAATGTCGGTTTGGTCAGTCGAACTCGATTTTTCGGTCTATCATGCTCACCCCTACTTTTAGCACAATAATTGTGAAGATGAGAGATCAACTTTCAACATCAAGGGAGGAAATGTTTGCTAATTATCACTGAACTAAACTCCCTTTGGATCTTCGTTTTGTTTTTATTATTGTTTTTTAGATTGATAGTGAAAGATAATAGAAATTATATTTTTTACGTTATTTATAGATGTGTTAAACTAAGTAATATAATGTGACATTTTGTGTTAATGGTTTCTACGGTCTATTAAATATAATCATATTAGTTGAAGCCAACATGAGTATAGATCAACTAATATAAAGTATATATCTCGATCAAGAAGTCAAATGTTCGAATCTCTCACCCATGTATTAGTATAGAATTGAAGAAAAAAAATGAAAACATATTACTAAAACAATTTTGTTTCTAAGAAATAACATGCTATAAAATAAAAGGATTTTTTTTATCAATATTGTTTTTTTAAAAAAAAAATCATTAGAAAAATAAGGTTGTTTTGAAACTTATCATTGAAATAAGGTATATCTCTTCCAAACAACCCTATATTTCTAGAAAGTTTTAAAAAATACAATATTAATTTTTTTAAAAAAAAACCTAAAATAAAGTGGTTAACAAGTGACTCTTTGTAAATTAGGCTATTAATTTGAAAATGCGTTAAAATTTAAAAAAAGAAATTAAAAAGAAAATTTTAAAAGTTCTTAAACATTAAAAAGTAGAGGAAAGTTTGGTTTTTTTTTTTTTCTTTCCAAACATATATTTTCTTTATTGAACCCGTGAAAATGAAAATGAACATAAATTTTGAACACATATCTCAATTTTATTTGCCCCAAACTCATTTTACGTTACTTCATATACTATTTTTTTAATACAAAATTATATTGTTTTTTTGGTTCCCGGATTTTCACCTTTTTTAATTTAATAATAAAAGAGGCCCCACCATATATATATACATCCAATAATATGCAAACAAGTCAATATCAGAACTGTACTCACTATTTGAATAAAAAATGTATATAATTAAAGTTTAGTTAAAATAATGGTAAGAATCGATTAGGTAAATAATTGCGATTTGTTTATTTTCATTTTCATTATCTTGGCTTCAATTATCAACTTTAACTTTAACTAAAATGGTTGTCTCAAAAAAAAAAAAAAAAAAAAAGGGAGAGGAAGTTGAATAAATATAAGAGTGGGAAAAAATGTAAAAAGAAAAGAGAAAAAAGGTGAAGAAATAGAGTGAAGATCTTGGGGTTTTTTTTTTGCATTTTCTTTCATTTTTTCTGTTGTTGTTTGAGTTTTCTTCGGTTTTCGTTGTAAATAATAATAAGAAGAAATTTTTTCACAAATAAAAAAAATGTCAAACTATTTACAAAAAAAAAATAATAAAAGAAACACATTAATGAAATTGAGAGATTTGAACCACAAACCTTTGTCTCTTTAGCACACATTAATGCCAATTGAGCTAAGCTCTTCTTAGTAGTTTAATTTCAGTTGTTGTTAATTAATTTATGTAAAACTTTTAATATTATAATTTTTGAATAATTATTATTTTGTAATATTTTAACTTCTTATATAGTATATATTATCACCTTTTAATTTAACAAAATAGAAATGAGTTTATACAACAACATGAAGTATTAATATTTTATTTTATTTTATTTTATTTTTTAATGTAATTTTCAATTTTAAAATTTCAAATTAAAAATTTGAATACAATAAAAATATAAAAGTTCAAATCACATACTATACAAATCCTAAATTTCTTGGACATAAGAAATACATGGGAAAAAACCAATGTAAAAATTAAAAATTTGCAAATTAACATAATTTATTTCCATTCCTTGAAATATAATAATTTATTACATAGGCAATGCTACTATTTAATTATTCATAGGTACACTTTTACTTTTTAAATGCTATTAGAGAAGCTTCTATTCTAGGGAATAATATAAGGATATGGCCCAATTAGCCTAAGAGAGAACTATTGGAAGGGATGTAAAATGGGGGCCATTTTGTAAAATCACATGCTCACAAAAGAGCCCATCTTTCATGTTGGGATTCATCATTGTATTGTAAGAAACAACATGTGATACCTCAATATACTAATATAGTTCAATGCATTAAATATGGGTAAATTGTTTGTGTATTGAAAGTTGGTTAAATTACTATTTTAGTCTCTATACTTTAAAGTTTATTCAATTTTAGTTCATATACTTTCAATTGTTTAGTTTTAGTCTCAGTACTTTGAATAAATATTAAATTTAGTCCCTCAAAATTATTTTTTTTACCAAAATTGGTTAAATAATAATGACAATTTTCATGCAAAGAAATATAATATGTGAATATGTTTTCAATATTTAGTCTCTTTAGGTTCCCTCGAGTTCTCTAAGCTACCTCTAGACTCCATTATGAGTACTTTGAGATCCCTCATGAGTACTATGAACTACCTCTAAGTTTCCTACGAGTCTTCTGAACTCTCTCTAAGCTCCATCATGGATTATTTGAGCTACTTATAAGCTCTCACACGCGTCTTATCAAGATTTGCCATAGGTCCTTTGAGCACCTCATGGATATTGATCAATCCACTCTCATTAGTCTCATAACCCCATAAGTCTTTAGTCTGTTATCTCGTACCTCTATCACTGTTTATGGACCTCTTATCTCTCTAGACTCTCGGTCTTGGTCTGTCTTGGTAAATCTACCCATAACACATGCAATTTTCAGTGCGTTCACCAATTTCACACTCTTGCAACTAAGGTTTAAAATGTCAAAATCTCAATTTTACAAAAATGACAATAGAAATATCGACAAAACATTGATGTTCACAAATATTTTTGAAAATATATATATATATTTAAATTAGCAAACGCTTTTTAAAACAAATTGAAATATTTATTGGGTATATTATATTTACATGAGTGACATTTCATTTCTTGTTTTTTTTTTTTTGTGTTTCATGGATTTTTTTTAACGATATAATAAAAATGTCGCTTCATCCCTCATATTAATATCCATCCCACCAAAATATAGAAACATTAATGAAAATATCGAGATATGGAAATTTAATACCAAACTTGTAACCTTTGGGGTGTTAGGCCAATTTGACATTACTGTTTATCGTAAGAAATAAAAATGTATATTATAATTTTAACAAATGAATAAATAGAAGAGGAATTTGAAAAAAAATAACATTATTATATCCATCCCTATCTTATTTTTAATAAATGAGAGAGAAAATAACTAAATAAATAGAAAGGAGAGAAGAATTTGAAGGAGAAAGTTAAAGGGTCAACGTTTCCAAGGTTTATATGATATGTATGGATTATCTTCTATCATTAAACATTATTATATTCAACCCTATTTTCAACCTTCATTTTTTTCTAGATTTTAGGAAATCAAAAAAAAAAAAAAAAAAAATCACTATTGCATAGCATCATCGAATTCCATTTCTTATTTTAATTTTTCTTTCTTGACATCCATCTTATTGAATTAATTTAAATAATGTATAAAAGAAAAAAGAAGAAAAAACCTTGATGAAAAAGAGATCGTGTTTCATTTAGTTCAAAATACTTGGCTTTGAGCACGTGTTGAAGTGTCAAGAATGATACATTCATTAGAGTTTGATGTTGGTCAAATTTTGAACACTTATTTTAAAATATTAGATATAATTATATATCGCTAATGTGAGTATAGTTTAACTGACATAAAGTTTATACTATTTTATTGAAGTAAGGCTGGTAAAAAAAAAAAAAAAAACTTTGTCTTACTTCCACATTAATAAGTGTTTGATTGAAAGTGATTGTTCAGACGGTTTAACTAATTTGATTAAATAAACTCCCTCGCACCAAAGAAAAAAAAGCAAAGAAAAGATATCTTGATATATGCCATTCATTTGATTTGAGAGGGAAAATAATCATTATTATTACTTTATTTGAAATATGATCCCTTAATCAAGTAATAGGGTACCAACACGAGCATAGTTCAACTAACATAAACTTATACTATTAATTTCGAGGTCTGAAGTTCAATCTCTTCATCCTCATGTATTGTCAAAAAAATCTAATTATAGGCTATATTGAGGTTCAAGATGACTTGGCTTCTCGACAATATATCAAAATATATTTTTTTTATTATTTTATTTGAATTTTGTTAAATTAATCAAGTAGTAATGTATATTAAGCTTTAAGAATATTAAGCCTCATTTAGTTTGTGATCTATTTTCGTTTTTATGTGTTCTGAAATAAAAAATACAAAGAAAACAATGAAAATAAGTTTGGTACACCTATTTTCAAAAATTATTTTAAAAACAATTCAAAAAATGACCTATTTTGAAGAAACAAAAAGATGTTTCCATCGTCTTTTAATTTTGTTTTCAAGGTAGAAAACATAAGATACAACTTTACCAAACACAATAATCTTTTCTTCTAACTTTAAATTTACAATCAAACACAATTTTCAAATTTTGAATTCAAATTTAAATCTTTTAAATTAAAATTAAAAAAAAATTGTTTTCATTTTTTACAAAACTTTCTATTTTAAAAAATAAATTTTCACCAAATAACTTCTTAATTTCTCGATTTGAGTTAGAAAAGATAATGAAGATGGTGAAATAAAGAATGTTGTTAATTATTTGAAACTAAACATCAATTTTCCACTAACTAACAATGGAGTCCGAGGAAAAAAAGAAAAAAAAAAACAGGAAATTAAGGAAAAAGAAAAAGTAGTTATTTTGTTAATGTGATGGACCAATAGGAGCAATGTCGGCAGGGGGTAAGACGGCGACGTTTTGAAATATCAATTACCTAAAATCCACCTTTATTTTAATATTAATATTAAAATCCGCCTAATTAAACGGATAAAAGTAGCTGTCGTTTTGCTAATCCACTTGTTTTAGTAACAAGTCCATGGGGGTGACATGTCGACCGATTTTCAAGCAATTTCCGAAAATTATGTGTAATTAATAAACTCATATATAATTACGGGAACGAAATTTACTCCTATTTTTCATCTCTAAAGTTAATTAAAAAAAAATTAAAAATCCTTTTTAACTTCCTTAAAAAAAATAGTTAGACTGATAATAACTTTTACTTAAAAGGGAAAAAAACTACATAAAAGGCTAGAGGGGGCCATCACTTTTTAATATAAATATTAACGATATCGTACCCTTTGTTGACCTAAGTATAATTAAAGTGGTCGAGTATTGTGAATCTAAGCATAGTGTAACTGGTTAAAACATATATATTAATGATATTATATCTTTTTTGTTGGTTGGAAACTACTTGGTCCACTTGTTAGATGTCATAATCAAGTGGCAATGACTAACACTACAACAAATGAACGTACGCGAAAAAAATCTAAAACGGAGGACAACTGTAAACATCAAGTGGTTGTTGTCAAATACCTTATGATTTTTACGTCAAACCAAAGTCTGGTGAGAAAGGTGCATCAAGCACAATTAGAATTGTAAGTGACACATTAGAAATGACACCAGACGTAATATAATACTATTAGATGCACTTTTCTTACATCCAATCATGGTGAATTGATAGTGATTTGATTGGTGACAAGCTCTAGGTACCGACACTGGGTGAGATCGGTAGTTATCTAAAGATTGCATCATACTCAAAAGGGTTTCATATGCCACCAAACCTCTCAAGTTAACCCATTCTCACTCGAGTATGTGTTGCATTTTTTCATATGAACTTTTTTATCTATGCGTCTCTTGATGAGGCTCATAGGTTCAAGAATGAACTAACAAACTAAGCTAGATAGTACTTCTCTAAGTTATCTCGGTCGAGATACCTTGTTGAATGGCAAAACTTAGCTCACTAGAATGGCACGAGTTTTTTCTTTTTTGTCGGGATTTTTTATAGACAAAATAACGTACTAGGACCAAAGCAATAAACGAAGCAAGAAACAAAATTTGTTGAAACAAGAAGAAATAATAAGAACATTTCAAAGTGGCCTTCAAAGAATTAAAATGTTATTAGTGATGGCCTCTTATTGTAGATTGGACCAGCACTGGCAATTAGGTGCTTCTGTTCTCATTCTAAATTGGATCTCTTCACACTCAGCATTTCATAGTTGTTCTTTAAAGCCCAAATAAATAAAATAAAATAAAAACATCAACTTGTGAGCAATTATCCCAAAAAAAAAACCTATTATTATGCTGTTTTATATAATTATTTAAGCAACTATTCAATTATAAGTATTGTTATGTTTTAATTTTAATTATAGTAGCAGAAATCCAACAGATGAAAAAAAATGACTAAAGACTTGATCAAAACTTTTTAAAACATCGAGATTAAGGCTCGTTTGGATTGACTTGCTAAATGTTTATAAGTGTAAAAAAAATGTTCATAAACATTTAGAAAATCAATCCAAACAGACTCTATATAATTACAACTCATAAAATTTAAGGATCAAACGTGTGTAAGTCAATCTTCACATAAAATAATAATTATCAAAAAAGATATCTCTCAAAGGCTGTTAATTACCTGTTTACAGGGATGGGGAAAATTTTACTGTGAACAACACAACACAATGACCAACTTCATCCATTATTGTATCTTAAATCAATCAATCCAACCATGGTAGAAAAAAAAAATTGAACTACAAAATATGGGATGAATAAGGATCCAAAAAGACAAGATACAATGCAGAAGAATCAATTCATAATCATTATACATATAAGGAGTTAAAAATCAAACACTGGGAAGACTCATATTTTGCATGTAAATAGTACAGATACTACTTCGAAATCTAAAAAAAAAAAAAAAAAAAAAAAAAAAAAAACTCATAAACTAATTAGGAGCAGGATCCTACATGTCTATCTTGACATCCAACCAGTCCTTGGAGTACAAAGAGGCAGATACAATTGTGCAAAATATCCCCCATGGGATGCAATGCTTCTTCCTTCATAAAATGCAATGATAATTTCTAATATCCAATGCCTTAGCTTGCATAAATTATCTCTATGGCATGTATAGATCATTCCTGCAGGCATATTTTAGCTATCACTAAACAGACACCAGAAATCTTTTTGTAAAAAAAAATCATAAGCAACAAGTAATAAGCATGGTAGGTTGACTCACATCCGCATCGGATTTAGCAGGAGATGGACTTCGAGAATCAACTGGTTTATCATCCGGTGAGCCATTATCTATCTTTGGCGAATGTTCATCGTCACTTCTACCTCTAGATGGTGGTGTCCTACGTGGAGATATGCTTCTCCGAGTATCAGGGGAATGTCGGGTGGGCGACATGCTGAATCAGTATAGAACCCATTTTCAATTAGAGTACAGACCCAAAAAAGAAAATGAGAAGAATTATAATGGATGATTATGAGGACCATGGCAATGTGAAATTTCTGTGATGTTGAATGAAAAATGTGTTTCGTAAAAACATGAGCAGAGGAGTAGTTTGAAAACTATTTTCAGAAACAGTTGTTTATCTTTCAAGCAAACATTTAGTCTCTTTAGTTCCTGAACTTTAGTTTGTAGTTCATGTATATTCATATTTATAACAATTAGTCCTTGAACTTTAATAAGTAACAATTTGGTCTCTATACTTTATAATTTGTAACGCCTTTGTCTCTACATGAAAAATATTATAAAGATTTAATGAAATTTCTTACATATCGATTAATAAACTAATTAGTAGTCAAATTTGTTTATAAACTATAAAGACTAAGTCATCATGTAATAAAAAGCGACAAATAATTTTAATGAAAATGTTACGATTGGAACTAAATTGTTGCACAATAAAAGTTTAAGAACTAAATTGTTATAAATTGAAAGCATATGGACTAAATCGTAACAAACTAAAGTACAAAGACTAAATTGTTACTTCTATGGAAGTTCATGAACCAAAAGGCAAAAGTGTTTTTTAACCTCCAAACAATAGCTTTGGAATACGATGGCCAAATAACTGTTTTTTACTTAGTTTTAGTATGTTCTCACAAGCCTAATTTGAAGAACTAATGTAGTTATTCTCAAGCAAATTATGGACTGAAAGATATTTAGCCACCCGTAACAGCTTGCTCCCAAGTAATCTAAAAAATATCTAATGGTTTGGTTTGGCAAACATACCCTCTCTACCATGAGAACGTGATAAAAATAAAATAAAGTGTGAATAAAACAGGAAAAGACCACCTCTAAGGCTCCACCCATCCCCTTGCCCATGTAAATGCAACGAAATGGCTAAAACTTTCCAGCTGAAAAATTTCCTCCTTTTGTGCAAGTAATAAAATTAAGAATGTATTTGTGTACCTTCTGTCAGAGTGGCTAGCACTACGCCGTTCATCATCATCATCTCTTCCCCTCCTACGATCTTTACTACGGTCAGGACTAGCACTACGACTCCTACTACGATAGCGTTCTCTCTCACTTCTGTGGGGTCTATCACGATCATATCTCTCCCGGCTTCTACTGCGACTTCTCCTCCTGTAATCCTTATCCCTATGGTCATCACGGTGCCTGAAATGTTTTTGCAATCCATAAGAGAAGGGTAGAATAACCAGCTTGCAACAATGAGATTACAATCAACTGCCTGTAATGATAAGAAATTCCATTTAAGACAAGTCTTATTTACCATTCGTTCCTTATCCCGTAAAATTTTGTCAAAACCGGTTAATCAAATACAAGTTCAGAAAAAATCCAAGGTAGCTTCATATAATAATTGGCGACCCCCACAAAAAAATAAGAAAAAAAGAGCAGCATGACAGTGATTTTCAACATATTTCTTTGAGCAATAGACTAGAATGTAAAAATTTAATCCTCCCATGCCTATAAGATCTCCTTCATCTTGCGCCCATTCACATATAGAACTAGTTCAGGAAAAACTGTAATCATCCAGTCTAAAATAATCAGAACGGCTTACTTCCATCACTCTTTTTGTTTATATCTTCTCTGCAATCCACAAAAACTATGACATGGATTCAAGAGACTAACGGACTTTGTAATAACGAGGCGAGACCAGATGCAATTACATTTATGAACCAACTCAATAAAAATTAAAATTAAAATTAAAAAAAAAATCTAGAATTACCTCATTGTATCATGCAATATACACTATATAGCACTGGTATTTCAGGACTCCTCCATGCATCGGAAGTTAAATGAACGAATAAAACATATCCTTATAGTTTGTCTATTTTGCAAAATGCCTCTGTTTCAAAAATTCATATTGTTTGCAATATCAAGAAATCATGTCTAACCATATACATCAGTTCTACTAAAGCAGAGAAAAAGGATGCAAATCATCGTTGTAAATGAACTACCAAGGAATTTGCATCCATAGCCAGAGAAAATAGCATTACCTCTCTCACTCTAAATGACTATGCAGAAGAGTAGTTGAATTTTTGTTTTGATTCACAATTAAATAAGGGTAATTTAATTACCTCAAGCAAATATAAAATTCTTCACCAGAGCACTGATAGGAATTCAGATGCATTTAGACAAGGACTCTCACCTTGAACGTGGACTGCGACTCCTTGATCTTCCCCTTGCCTTCGATGATGACTCCATTACTCTCCCCTTACGACTGATAAAAACCAAAACTCAAGAATCAAAACATACTTCCTTGTGTAGCCATTGAGTATGAAAAATTACATACAAAAAAGCATTTAAAAAAGCTCTCATAAACTCACATTTTCTCAGCATTGGGACCATACTTAGCGAATTGAACCATAATTTCTCTACCATCCAACATTCGTCCTAGATAGCAAAGTAGAAACCCAAATTGATTTCCCATAAAACAGCAGCAAAGTTAAATTGAAAAATCTCAAGCTTAATGCGAGTTTTCGGTCGAACTGAAGCTGACCGTCAAGCTTATCAATTGCCTTCTGTGCTTCATCCGCATACTTGTATCGAACAAACGCAAATCCTCGGGAATCCCCAGTCCTAACAACAATCACCCACCAACCAATTACGCACTCTAATTCATCAAAAATCATGAAAAAAAGAAGATTAAAACGCGACGGAGAGATAAAGAAAAAAACCAAACCTGCGGTCTCTGGGGATGAAGACATCGACGACTTTTCCATACTTGTCGAAAAGGGGGTAAAGATCATCGGCGGTGGTTCCTGAAAAACAAGAAAAAGGGGCAAGAAATTAAAGAAAAAAACAGAGAGAAAGAGATGAAGTTGAAGATAAGAAAAGATTAGGGGTCGGAGATACGGAAAGTGATGTTGAGGACGAGAAGTGAGTAAGTATCTCTGATATCGGGAGGCCCTGATCTTCCAAAATGCGACATTTCTCTCTGCAACTAATGGAATTCGGCTATGGAGAGAGTGGTGACCAGCAACGGCGGCGGATTCAGGGCTCAACCTCAACTAGGTCTCTGATGGAAGGAGAGATTCTAACGATTTTTGTGTATTTCTCGACAAGTCCATAAGTTTAACTAAAATTGATAAATGACCCTTACTTTTTAAATAAACGGTCAAAATCAATTTCTACTTTTTAAACTTAGCCAAAGATAAAATATTGGGCTTGTATTATCAATTTCTATTTGATTTTTAAAATAGGAATTTTTAAAAATAGAAAAATCAGATAAGCTATTAACACAAAATAGCAAAATTTTAGATAGTTGTAATATACGCGGATAGAAGTCTATCAGTGATAGAAATGATAGAAGTCTATCATTGATAGATGCTGATAGAAATATATCATTGTCTATTAGTTTTTTTTGTTATTTTCTGTAAATAGTTTGACATTTTTTCTATCCGTAAAAATTTTCCTTTTTAAAAATGTTTTTTGAATTTTCCTTTATAAATTTTTTTTTTTGTTTTTCGATAAATCTACCTCGACATATTATAAAAAAAGAAAATTTGATTTCAACTTGATTCCTCAACTTTCATGTTTTTATTTATAAAATGAAATTTTTGTAAATGTTTAATAGATTTCTAAATTTGTAATTTTATGTCAATTAGGTCCTTTAACTTTAAAAATGCCATTCATAATTTTTGAATTTTTTGATTGATGAATTTTTATTTTATTTTTTAAAATTTTAAATCTACTAGGCCCTTTACCAATTCGATATTTTGCGTATCTACTAAATATAAGATTGAAATTTTAAAGTTTCATTAAACATAAAATTAAATTGCATATCTAATAGGTAAAGTATGATTAACTTTTTAAAAAAATAATATATTAGAGACATATTATATACAAAATTGAAAATTTATGGACTTATTAGACTAAAAAATTTAAAGTTTAGGGACTTAATAAACATAAAAGTGAGATTTTAGGAATCTATAAACATTTTGAAATTGTAGGGACAAAATAGACAAAAGATTAAAAGTTCAAGGACTAAACTTGTAACTTAACCTTTTCAATTTTATCAAATTTGACCTGACATTTAAATATGTGTTCGTAATTTTTGCCTTCTATTCAATTTTCGTTGTTCCACTCACTAATTTGTACTATAAGGTTTAGCAATCTAAAAATCTCTATAAATTCACTAGTTTCAATCAAATAAAGTTTCGCACAAAATTAAATTTGTCCCATGTACAAATAAACCGTTAAATAATCTCGTCAAAATTCACCATTTTTAACCCCATAAAATAACTCTAATGATATTTTTCTCCAAAATTTAGTGGATCTTGTACCATGTATATGTTTTATAGTTCATTAAATACATGTAATACTATCGTTTATTTTAAGTTTAACGTTTAATAAAATTGGAAGTTAAGTGTAAAAATTAATACAACTTGTTATATTTAAGGGTAAAAATTAAAGGGGTTCTTACACATATAGCAACATAGAAAAAAATGTTGGAAATATAGCACAATTTAAAACAATTTGTAAATATAACAAAAACCATTTTAAAATAAAATTTTAGAATTACTAAATTACCCTTTTGTTATTCCTTTCTCAAATCTCACGTGCGTTCACGATTACCTATTTAGACCCTCCTAAAACGTTCATCACAATTTTCTTCTCCATGCATCACAATTTCCTTCATTATGATTTTCCTTTACATTACAATTCTCATTTATATATATATACATATATATCACGTTCATTTTATTTCTTCTATCGTACAATAATAGAATTCTATCAATGATAATTACGAATAAACTTCAATTTTTATATATAATTACATGAGTGACAAAGATAAAAGTCTATCAATAGTTATCATTGATAGATTAATATATCAGTGATAGCCACTGATATATTCGGTAGGTTCTAGACTTTTAGTGAGTACATAATTACATTTTAATTACAATTATCAAAAGAAACTCTTCTATATTAATGCTCATTTACTCTAGGGAAATCATGTCTACCACCCCACAAATATTTACTCCATGCTTATTTATGCAAATAGTCTATGGGTCCAAATATCCAATCGTGTCATATCTTGTATTTATTACTTGCAAGATGCAATTGATTGGTAGAAGGAGGCAAAGCCTTTCAAATCTCATAAGTAAAATGATTCATTCATATTATACTTTAATTGTAGTAATGGACAAATGGTTGTTTTTGGTGTGGATTTTAAAAGGCTAGATATAATATTATACATTGGTGGATAAGAATCCATAAGTTATAAACTTTTATCACTAGTTGAAGTAGTTAGTCAATAGTCAACTGTCAATCTATTAGTGGCAGTTTATCTTATAATAGTCTAGAGACTAAAAATGCATAATATTTAGAGATTGACAAATATCAGTAATTGACACATATCAACAACAAACTTCAATCTTTATATTGTAATAGACTTAGTCTATCAATGATATCACAATTTATCATTGATAGACTTCAATTGCAGTGACAATTTGTCTTATAGAAGTATACAGACTAAAAATGCATAACACTTAGAGTTTGACAGATATCGACAATAAGCACATACCAACAAGAAACTTCAATCTCTATTGCATCATTGTTGTGACCAACACAATGACAATGACTACACTTCGTGTGGCTTCTCTCTTCACCAATTCATAGTATTATTCGGTTTTTAGACCTTCTTGCTTGACATTTAACAATTGAAAGTAATTCATTCACACCAACATCTACAAAGCTCCATTTAGAATGATTCTCAATTAGATGAACTAAACCTTTATAAGAGGATGATAATTTACTGTAAAAATAATAGTAAAAATTTATGAGTTGATGACTTAGTTTATTAATGATAGGTGTTGATATCATTTTAACAGTGATAGACTTGTGTCAGAGAAGAATATCGATCTATCAGTGTATATCAATAATAGATTAGTTGTCATGGGGATGAATGTCAATTTATCATTAATATTATTGGGAGATATGATCAATCTATTAAGTGATACCAATGACACTAATTATCGAGGAGGAATATCAACCTACCACTGATATCAGCGTATATTCATGATAGGCTGATATTTTTGTTTGATATCAGTCTATCGATATCCACCACCATGATAATGTTGAAACAAAATCTCGCTATAATAGCTCAATTGAAACAAAATATTTACATTTAAATTCTATCACTTCTTTTTTCTTTTTTTACAAAACTACAATAAATCCAATAGCAGACATTACATGTAGCCCATTAAACAAAATCATTAGCTAAACACATCAAAAACTCATGATTGACAAAATTTAGTTTTCTCAACGATTACCCATTACCTCTTTGCTAATCGACAATAAACTTTATTATCCAATGGCCTAAAATCCTTAACTACAACAAGCCAAGCTCCTCAAATCCTTCTTATAATCGAGCGACTATTAATAAATGAAATCCAAAAAATTAGATCACAAGTGCAAGTTCTTTGAAATTTTAGATGATAAGAGAACATATTGAAATGAAGTGGATGAGGTCAATGATGATGGAACTAAGACAAGGGTAAAAGTAGGAAAATAAAAATGTGAATAATCAGATATTAAAAATTGCTATATATGCAAACATTTAATAAATGTGCTACATCTGCAAATTTAAAACCTAATAAGGTTACCTAATACAAATTTCCTCTTTGATTGAAAGCTCAAGGCAGCCCATTTAGAAAGTACAAAGTGAAGTGAGGTTGGGCTATACGTTGAAGTGGATTTGGGTTGGGCCGAACTATTATAAAGAGTTGGGTCAACATGAGCTTAGCCCCGCTCGGCCCATTTCACCACTCTACTTTTTTTTTTTTTTTTTTTTTTTTTAAATTAAGGATTTTATTATTTAATATAACAATTCATACAAAGCTGGAAAATCTAACTAAGGAAGGTTACTAATATAATGAGTTGTTCAATAGTGATGAAATCAAATTTTGTTTTAAGTCATTAGATTGAAATAAAAACGTGTTAGTTATTTTCCTAGAGAGAGATTCTATTAGATAATATAAGATTAAATTTGTCTTCACTTATAAACTTAAGATGAATTTGAGTTTGATGGATAAGGTTGATAAATATCAATTAAAATATAGCATAATGGATAAGACACTAATTATTTCAAGGGTTGATGGTTCAATTATACTCCATTAAAATAATTGGATAAAACTGGGAGATTAATAATTTGAGAATTTTTGTCGACAAAACAAACATATTAATTAAAAGGAGATTTTCATGAAATTTGGTAAGATGAAATATAATATTTTAAAATAAAGATGCAATGAAAAATTTAAGGTCAAAATATAATTTAAACCATAAATTTGGATTAACGACCGACCTACACATAAATATTTGGAATAAAAGGTTTAAATGTCATAGAAATGTCGAGATCTCAACTATAAAATTGTCAATAGAAATATTGATAAGATATTAATATCCAGTGAATACTTTTAAAAAAATATATTAAAATTAATAAATAAACATCTTATACTTTTAAAATAAGATAAAACGTTTATTATGTATATTACATCAACATTACTAACATTTTGTTGTTTATTTTTCATGTCTCATAATTTTTTTACAATATAATCAAAATGTCGATTCACTTTGATATAAAAATGTAAAAATATCAACATTGAAAATTCAATATCATTCCACGAATTTTACATTTTTTTTCGTTTTGCACAATTATATGCCATTAATTTTATTTTATTTCTATATTTTTTTAAGTACATATGCAATGGATATATTCTTTATGGATGCGTGTATCTTTGATCAAAATAATTAATGTATTTTGCATTTGCTAGTTTTAGTCATTTTCTTATTTTGTGTGTAATGCCACTTTTACCCATATCTTGTAGATGCGTGGAAGGGCATTCCTGGTGTTTTCTATCTTCTTTCATACGAGATGCTATTTTCCACGTGGATTTGAGTCCAGATATTTTTTCAAAAATATATATATATATATATATATATATATATATATATATTTTCTTTATTGTTTAAAATGGACGGTCCCCAACGTTGAATTTGATTGGAGTGGCTGCGCTATAAATTTTACAAAAAAAAAAAAAAAAAAAAAAAAGTAATATAAAAATTATTTAAAAAAACAAAAATTTCAAATAAACTAATTAATTACACCAAAGCTAATGTATTAATTACTGGAAATATCTTCATCTGTAGCCTTTAATTTTTGTCACTTTCATTGTCCCCTATCTCACATCTTAAAGGGAAGCATTTGAATAAAATATTAATTACTATTTTATTGCATGATAATATTTTGCTTTGTTTTTTCCTTTTTTTTTTTTTTTTCATGCATGTGTTGTTTAGCATATACATTTTTCCTAATCTAATTAACATTTAACATTTTTTTTCTAATCTAATTATCTATTTTGTTATAAGTGATTTTGGACCCAGAAATATTATCAATACTAAACAACACCGAAACAACAAAATAAAAAAAATGACAAGATTCGAATAAAAAACAACATTTAAAAGACAAAATGTGCTAAGGAAAAGTAATCAACAAGGGAAGTAATTCCATTATCCACTATCAACTTCTTAATTTGCTATGGGTATTCACTTTCTGACTTAAACATCAAAGCGTGTGTAGCTAGTACTACACCAACGTGTAGATCTTCATAATTTTACACGGGTATATTCTTTTCCCACCATATAAATTTATCATTATTATTATCACGGGAAAGTCATTCTTTTCCGTGCCCAAATTTTGACATTAACCTATTTAGTTTAAGATAAGGATCAACGTTATAAATTTCCATGATTTCTTTTATATTGAACTAAAACTCCAGGAAAGGGGTAAGCTAAATCAATAAAAAAAACATGAAAGTTAAAATTTTAAGTACAATTATAGATGGAGTATGATTTAGTTTTGAGATGGATTAAATCTTCAAAGTACATGAAATTAACTAATTAATTGAATAATCATCTAATCCCTTCAAAATAAATTGCGCCATTTATAATAACCCCTATCATTGTCATGTATGTAATATAGTGATCGAGAGTGTCACGTAATATATTTTCCTATATTAATTAATGATGTGTACTAGTTGAAAAATACTTTTCTAAAACTTCACACATAAGAGAAAAAACACAATATTCTGAGAGCAAAAAAAAAAAAAAAAAAAAAAAAAAATGTTTCAAAACAAAAAAAAGGAAAAAAATACATTTTAGTCCTAAATTTTGAGTCTAATTTCCATTTTTGGTCTCTAAGTTTTAAAATGTTAGACATTCAATCCTTAAGTTTTGAGTTTGATTTCAATTTAGTCTCTAAATTTCGAAATATTACTATTTACCCTAGAGGTTTGAGTTTTGTTTCAATTTGATCAATAGGTTTTAATATTTACACGTTTAACTTCGATTTTTTGTACTACTTACTTGTTTTTCTATCTTTAGTGTTAATGTCTATTAATTAATTTAAAAGAAGTATAATTGATTATGTTTCACTATTTTTCATTACTATTATTAAAATTAAATTAAAATTTTCACTTAATGATTATTTTTAATTAATGAATGAATTACATTAACACTCATAACTAAAAATAAGTATTTAATGAAAAATTAAATTAAAAGTGTAAATCTTGAAATCTAGGGATCAAATTGAAAAAAAAAAAATTCAAATCTCAAGGATAAAATTGTAATATTTTGAAACATAGAGACTAAATTGAAACCAAATTCAAAATATAAAGACTAAATGTCAAAAAAATTTAAAATTTAGGGACAAAAGAATATTTTTTTCCAAGAAATTAAAATTGAATCAACACAATCAAATGTTTTGTATAATTACAATTGATCATATGATAAATAGTTCCCCTATCTTAGTTTCCTATATTAGGAAAAAGGGTACAGAACTCATTTAAGCTCAACAAAATGAGAGATTGAAGATTGGAGCAATTTTTATTTTTTATTTTTTTATAAACAATATATACTCTTAACGAATTGTTCAGTTATGTTCAGGTTAACACCTACATATCTCTAATATATATATAAACATAAATTAGAGGGTCTGACGTCAATGAGAATTAAACAACATCTTTAATATCTTTTATAGATACTCATAAAATATATAACTTAATTTGTAGGTAAAAATAGCTTAATTATTAATTTATATAATTTTTTTAGATATCGATATAAATATCTTGTGGATATTTTCATGGATGTTGATAAAATTAAAATCTTGAATATTATAATTATTTGAAGAGAAGACAGTTGAGAAAATTTAAATAGAAGGGGGTGTGATGAAATTCTGGTGTGTGCCTGCCATATATACTAACTAGGAAACCTACCCTCTGTTCTTCCAACTCCCCTATATTTATAAGCTCACCTCACAATTTATTAACCCTTATATCAGCAAAACCATTTAATCTCATTACTCTATCCGCACACACACACATACTAATGCTAATCAGAAACCCGAGCAGCCTCGATCTTCACACAGCATAATATATATATGACATACGTTGCGTATAGGCTCGATTATGCCATTTAGGTTTAGAGGAATAATATCATATCAATGTGAAGATTTGAATAGTGTGGTTGTTGGTATTAACTTTAGTATTATGTCGTCATCAATTAGGGTATTTGTGGTTTGGGTTGGGTTGAGTCTAAAAAGTGTTTGAGTTGTAACTTTCTTCAACCGAAACAATCTTTATTAATTAGGGTGGGGTTGGGTTAGTTCGTGTTAGTTGAGAAAATAAGTAAAATATTAATATATAAAAAAAAAATTAGAGTTGTTTTCAAATATAGAAAAATGAGTCAAACTATTTATAACATAGAAATTTTTTACTGTATATCGCTGATAGAGAGTGAAAATTTTCTATATTTGTAAATAATTTGATATTTTTTCTGTTTATAGTTATTTTCCTTATTATTTAATTATTTTTATATATTGAATTAAGATTAAACAATTTAATTTTAATTTATATTGTAAAGTTTTTCTTTCCAAAGTGCTAAAAAGAAATTATTTTTAGGAGTTGTTACATAATAAATGAAAAAGGAAATCATGAAATTAAATTGAATTAAAGTATATATATTATAAATAAATTTATAAAATATTAATTTTTTAAACTCAGGTTGGTTTTAGATTATTTAGATGAAGTTACGAACCAACCTTACCCATCAAAATTTATTTATTTAATATCCAACCAAAACTGTATAGGTGAATTGGATTGATCGAATTCTTCGAATCAACTAGTTTTTTTTTAACACTCCTATCATCAATTAATCAACTAATTTTTTTGGTGGATTGAACAAGTGAGATTTTTTTAATCTTCCGACTTTTTATTAAAATATTATTATACTTTAATTCGTTGAACTGTGTTTAGATTGACGATGATTATTTGTGTAAACGAAAATGGAGTCGAGAAAGGTGGGTTTAGAGTATTAATAAAAATAAAAAATAAAAAATAAAATAAAAAATAAAATAGAAAGAAGGCGGTGGTGTAATGAGAGTGTGACGAAGGAAAGACGAAGAAATGAAGAGTGATTGAATTTCAATGTCAATCCTTGAATTCTGCATTTAAGTGAATTCAAAGGTCAATTAATGGAGGCAGCTAAACTTCCTTCACATTCATCCCTCTCTCTCTCTCATTACCCACAATTTTGTTTAGTATTTTTTCTATTTTTCGACCTCAACGTACAACCAAATTAATTTAAACTTCTTGAGGTTTAAAGAAGTAAAAAGTATTGTATTCACCCATTAAACTATACTCTAAATTTGTTTTACTAATAACAATTCAACTATTAGGATAAGACTAATGAATACTTGAATTTAAACAGACATATTGCTTGTACTAATAATTTTTAAAGTCAAAAGTTCGATACATATTGTAAAAAAATGATAACAGACTTCGTAGTCATTATCACATTTATATGTCAGTTGAGTTATATTCTTTTTTACTAGAATGTTAATCTTCTCAATGAGAGATAAAAATTCAAATCATTGTCCAAATATAAAATGCAAACCTTAATTCAAATAACACAATCTAAACTTAATACAACATATTCAAAGCATAATCACTAACAAAGTATTTTTTTTTTAAATTCAAATTTACTAATTAAGGGACATCTAATAAAGTCCCACCAAACCATTAATCAAGTTGGATGATTTTGAAAGAAAAAAAAAATCTTTTATGAAGGGGATTGATGTTTAGGAGTTTGCTACTAGAGTCATGATTTGTGATTGATCTAATGCATGGATATAGTCCCATCTGTGTGGTCGATTAATTAAGATTCATATACATACACTAAATTTTACAAATCTTATTTATATCACACACCAATATATATAATCGAGCTAGCTTACACGCACCTTGACTAATTTCACACGACAATCCGCCTGACCCTACAACATTTAGGTGTCAAGAAAACTTGCATGATATTAAATCTTATGTAGGTGACCACCGTGGATTAAACTCATAACTCTTTAGCATTTTAGCCTTTTTTTTATGTTTCCACTACCACTAGACTAACTCAGGATGATATTTTCTAATTAACCTGACCTTCCAAACATTACTTTATAAGTGAATAAATGAGGTAAATTCCTTTTGCTTTTGTTTAATCATTACAAAAATGAAGATAAAATTATTAACCTATGAGATAGTAATTATTGTTTTATTCATCAAGCTGCGTACAAATTTACGAGGTAAAAGAAGTTGTTGATCAATTCACAAAATGTTGGGCTTCTATAATTGAAATCTTAGTTTATTATTCTATCAATATATAATAAATCCCAAAATTGAAGTTTACTTGTTTATATATACCACAAGTTTAATATTGTAAAATTATACATACATTGTCTTTTCAAAACCTACCTCTCAAAACTTCCCAATTATAAATACACAAAAGTCAAACTTTTTAAACCTATAAACCCCAAATGCTCTAATTTTCTTTGCATTCCCAACTGTTTATATGGCCCAAAAGCAAATAAAATATGGATGACTATACATATGTTTGTGAATGCCCCAAATGTTTTTTTTTTCAAAGGAAAATATATCCAAAATAAATTAAAGAAAAATTACTATAAACATAAAAAATATCAAATTATTTATAAATATAGAAAAATTTCACTGTCCATCAGCGATAGACTGCAATAGAAGGTTGTATCGCTGATAGACAATAAATTTTTTTTATATTTGTAAATAGTTTGACTCATTTTTCTATATTTGAAAACAATACTAAATTAAATTCCATTGTCCATATATCCAACCTAGTTTTTTAAGGTAACAAAACAATTGGAAGGTTTGATGAATTACAAACATATATATATAGTGAGAAACCCTAATTTATTGTGTGTCTGATTTTTTTTGTTGGGGTTATTAACTGTGTAGCTTAAAGGCATCAGTGTGTATACTTGGGAGATGAAACATGAAGGCAACTGTGCATCTTGTTGGTTCAAAAACATTATAATAAACAATAATGCACATTAATGTCTCTTAAAAAATGGACATTTTGGGGCCTATGAAATGCAGTTGGAGAAAAGCATGCTTTATGGGAAGAAAGGGGGAAAAAATTGGTTACATAATAATGATGAATTAAAGCCTTTTTGCTATTTAATATATATATATATATATAAGTAATGATCAATATATAGGAGGAAGACTAAAACACATATCATTGAAATTGTAATGTTTTATTTATATACTATTGTCCAATTTAATCAATAATGTTTTAGAAAATTTGATTTCACTTTTAAATTAAGTACCATTAAAATTGAATAATTAGATAATGGAAAATTATCAATGACTTGTGATGTGAGGTTATAAAGCAAAATTTTAGAAATGGGTTACGTATGCCCATTTAATAATCATTTTGTTTTTTAAAATAATTGTGGTTATTTTTCTTACCTCAATTCCTTGCCATGATTTTTATTTTTATAAATAAAAGAATTAAATTCTTAGTCAAATTTCAAAAATAATAACAGGTTCTTAACAACTATAACTTCATTTGGTGTAGCAATTTGATTTTTTATTTTTAGTTTTTGAAAATTAAGCTCATTTCCTCTTAATTAAATTTCTTATAATGGTTTGCATCTTTCTTAAATAAAAGAGTTTAATTCTTAGCCAAATTCAAAAAACAGAAACAAATTTTTAAAAACGATTTTTTTAGTTATAAAAAATTGTCTTCACTTTTTAAAATATTGGTAAAAAAGTAGATAACATAAAGCAAGAAATGTAGAGGTGGAAAGAGTGTTTATAGGTTAAATTTTCAAAAACTAAAAACAAAAAATCAAATAGCTACCCAACAGGTCTATTTTTAGTTTTCAAAACTTAGTTTTGTTTTTTAAAACATTGGTAGAACGTACATATAACAAAAGCAAATAAACCTAGAGGGTGGAAGAGTGATTTATAGGCTCAATATCCAAAAACTAAAAATTAAATAGTCATCAAACAAAACCTTAAAATCAAGCAATTAAATTAATTGATAGAATACCAGAAGAGACAATTGGGGTGAAGAGAAATGCCAGAGTTGTAGTTAGTTATAATTTGAATCATGATATTAAAATTTTCATAACATTTTGACACGGACATAAAGGACGAATCAACATTTCTATTATATCGTAGAAAAACCACAAAATATAAAAAAAAGTAACAAATATCTCCAACGTGAACATAGTAATTAACTTGTTTATAAACATAGTAAAAACTAAAATGTTTATTGATATGATTTCTATAGAATTGAGACATCGATATTTTCGTCATTTTAAACGTTTGATTTGAGATCACATATGTTTGTTATTAGTTTGAAAAGAGAGAGGGGGGTGGTGAAGTTAAGTGTGTGTGGAAGTGGGTGTTGAGAGTTATGAAAATATTAAGTTCATTGAGCGACCTTCAATTGTGGAAGTTGGAGTTAATATCTGTATTAAAGGATCTTCCATAGATATATTCAAAGCAAAAACCTTTCCATAGCCTCTTTCTCTTTTCAACTGCATTCACTCTCCTCCCTCTCATCATTTATTGTTTTCTTCAACCTCCCCTTCCATCTCCCACCTCTCATAATTATCCTCTTCCTTTCATTGTAGGAATCTAAATCAAGTGGCTTTCATTTTAATTAGGTCTATAAACTTATTTTATCTTTTTCCCCAACTTCTCCATCCTATATATATTATGTCAAAATCGAGACATAGTTCAACTGACATGAAATTTGTATTATCGATCTCGAGGTCAGATGTTCGATTTTTTCCACACGCCCTACATATTGCCCAAAAAAAAAAAAACATAGTTGACTCGTCTCGTGCTTACTCTCTTAGTTTATATACGTGTAATCAATTCAAATACACATCATTCTACCTAAACCCTAAATTATGAGTTTGGATCGTGGAACTTTTAAAATTGTGTGTGTTTATTTAGTTCATGTACTTTAGCATAAATTTAAAAGTACCTCTTGAAATAAAATAATGTTGTCAACGGTTAATATTTAATCTATCTAGCTAAAGCAATCATAACTCAACTGACATCCGAGATGTGTTAGCGACCATGAAGTCTATAGTTTGAATCTCCCTACTACCTAATATACTCGAAGAAAAAAATCTCTTTGTGCTTAAAGAATATTTGCTAAGGTCATAGAACAACTTTTAGTGATGTGTCTAATAAGCTTTGTGTTAGTTTGATCATGCTTATCATGTCTCATTGAAAGAAGAGCTCATCACGTGGGTGCATATACAACTGAACAAACTCAAATATTTTTAAGCACTCATCTTTCTGCATCTCATCCAATTATCCAATCATAGTTTTTCATAAATAAAAATATATTTTTTTCTTTTTTATGCGTGTAATTGGAGTAGGTTTTTCAAGTTACTATGTCAATATAAAATTATATTGGTTCTAACCGATGAAGTTCGCTAATCAAAAGACGTAGTAGAAACTTTATAAAGTAGAGAGATGATCAGTATTGACCAAAGATATATAACTTAATAAATTTGGTTACTTATTATTAGTAAGTGTAGGGTCATGTCTTAGTAGGACTTCTAGGAAGTGAAGTTTCCATCCTATTTAAGATTCTCACCTGCAGTTTTTAACCTCCCAAACTCTTTCTCCTATATATATATATATAACCAACCCATTCCAAACACACAAAAATTAAAAGAAAAAAAAAACAGCCATTGAATTTCAAGTTATGGTTCCCTTTCAACCCCACCCTTCTTCTCTAAATGACAAGACATCAGCAATTAGAGAGCCTGCAGATAATTTAGCAAAGAAGAGGAAGTGGGAAGAGCCGACGCCGACGACACCCTTGAACTCTGTATTCGACGATATCGAGCTCCACCTCGAAACTCCATTACCGTTCTACTGGCAAAGGTGTCTCGACATTCAGGTCTTTTTCTTATTTCCTACAAAAACCCTCTTGTCGTATGTTTTATTTGTTAATCCTCTAAGCTAATTAAGTCAATCAGTGATTTAAATAGTTTTAGGATATGAGGTTTTGTTTTTAAACACATGTAATAATATAGTTTTCTTCTCCATTATTATTGATTTTTATCAACTTTTAGATTGATCAGTAAAAACTTTTGAGTTTAGTTGTGATTTTGTTTTTCTTTTTTCATTTTCAGTCAGGAAAGATACACTTTTACAACACGACGACGCAAAAGAGAACATGGAAAGATCCGAGGGACAAGCTCCAAAAAGACGATGATGACGACGAAGATGACAACAACGACGACAACGGCGAGGACAACGACATGAGTTTGGACCTTGAACTCAATTTAACTTGTGAATCGCTCGACAAGAACAACAACAATCAAACAATACAAGGTGGACGTCGAGCTATAAATAATGGAATGATTTTCGGGTCGTCGGAAAATTACAACAACAACAATAAGGCGGAGATGGTGGCGGCTGTTTGCATGAGGTGCCATTTGTTAGTGATGCTGTGTAAATCTTCGCCGGAGTGTCCTAACTGTAAATTTATGAACTCGCTGCCGGAACAGACCTCGCCAGCTATGTTCAAGCGCCGGTGTCATCTTTCTTGGTAATTAAAGTGATAATTATATTATAGTAATGATAAAATTAAGAGAATATGAAAAAAAAAACTCTTGAATAATATTATAATTATTCTCTTTAATTGTAACTTGTATGTGTAGGATGACTCAAACTTTCTTCTTTTATTAGTGTTATTGTTATCAAACTTTTTCCCTCCAAAAAAAAAAAAATAAAATAAAGATTGGGGGAGATTTTATTTGTAATGTATATATATATATTTGTTATAAATATCGAAAAGTTGCTTTCAAATTGGCATGTCGGTTGAAGATGAAAAAAAAAAAAACATTTAGGTCCCATTTAGTTAATGATTAGTTTTTGATTTTTGAAAATCAAGCAAACTTCGTTTACCTATAATAAACTTTTATATAATTTTATTATTCATTTTCTGTAGTATTTTAAAAAAAATTGTTTTGTTTTTAAAATTTGACTAGAAATTCGAATGTATCTTTCAAATTAGTGAAATTATTAATAGAAAAATTAGAAACAAAATGTAAATCTAAAAAATATAAGACTAAAAATGAAATGGAGGTATAATTTCAATTTAATTCTCTCTCTACCATATTTGACAAAAAGGATAAAAAAAGGTTTGTGCTACTTTCAAAATTTTATTTTTCATTTTTAGTCGGAGTGAGGACATGTTTGCACGTTCAATACTACTTATTTTGTTTCGTCTATATAAAAATTAAAAACATGTTCGAAAATAATTTTATTTTGTTTAAAACTATTCTGAAACACATATCTAATCAAACAACGAGCTAATAGGCGGCTGGCAAGAGAGGTGCAGTTGCACTTAATTTTTATTTATAGACCCAAAAGAAATATTTAGTTATAAAAAAAGAAAATAAACATAGGGGATATAGATAAGTTGAAGCCTTCACTACAAAATTGAAGTTTAAAATTAAGGAAATTAAAGAAGAAAAAGGGGGCAGTTGAAAAATAAATAAAATTTTTGGTAGATTTAGTTTTAGAAATGATCAAATTTGGAAAGAAAGGGTGCCTAACCATTAACCAACGAAATCATGTGAGCTAATAATGATTTTGTATACTTTTCAGCGACCTCACAACGCAAATAATCATAAATGAGAGGCTCAAAATCTATTGTCTTTATTTTGCTTTAATGCCCCTCCCATGTACTCTGAACATTCCTAAAATAGGTCCCGTTTCGTTTGGTACAACAAATAAAAGTATATGAATTTAAAATTTTCACTTCAAAAAAAAAAAAAAAATATATATAAACTAATTAATGTTGATCAATCAACTATGCTCACTTTAGTTTTGTTGACTCTGTTAGAGATGTTCTCGAAGCCTTGTCCCTATTCCTACTCTCCATTTCATCCTTCATCTTTGAGAAATTTTTTGTTTAATTTTATAGGAATCGAGATAGAAAGTTATCACCCGTTTAGTGTTTTTTTTCTTAAAAAAAATCAAATTAAAGGAATCATATTGAAAAAGTTTTAATTATACTGTTGATTTTTTCTTTAAAAAAACCATTTAAATGGTTAATTTCACGTGGATTATTTTGTGTCCATTAGGAGTTGATCGCCATAGATAGGCCCTCGTCTTCGTGAGAAAAATGATCATCCCTAAGCTAATTTTGGTATGCCTTTATAAATATACTAGTTGGAAGACATGTGCGATACACGTTATTTAAAATATTTTTATGGCATACTTTTTACCATAAAATTTAAGTTTTGATTGAATTTATTTTTTATTTAGGTTAATTAAATAAATGTTGGCCATGAATAAAGTTATTAAAGAAATAGTGTCTAGAACGTGTATTTGTTGATTTAATTTACAATGAATATAAAATGCCTTATTGGATGTGGTGGGGAAATCCTGATACATAATCTTTAATAGAAAAGCAAAAATTTTGAATGACTTATAATATGAAATGTATTATTTGTGGCACCATAAAATTCATAATGTTAACCATTATGAGTTGGCCTAGTGATAGTAGGAAACATCTAAAAAAAAAAGTCAAAGGGCTAAGAGGTTGTGGGTTCAATCCATAGTGTCCACCTATCTATAATTTAATATCCTACTCCTAAGTTGGCACCATAGGAAAAATTTAAATTTTAAAATAAATAAATCTACAATTGAAAAAAAAAGTAGAGAGAAGTAAATAGAAGATAAAATACAAATACAATTATTTTTAATTATAAATGAGAGTGTTAGTACTTGATTTATGTTTTCTCTTTATCTCCTTTTTATCATACCTTTCGAACATATGTTAAAAAAAAAAAAAGTGACAAAATAGGAAGATAAAGATTATCCTCTTAAAACTTCTTTTATATATGATTTAGATTTTTGTTTCCATTTTTTTTCTAAAATTACACTCACTTGTTTAATATTTTTTTTTGAAATACATTAAACATTATTAATAACCTAAAATCAATGTTTTTTTTTAATAACAAGTGAGAATGACACCTTTTGATTGAGGATTTAAAGTTTTAATAAAAAAAAGTTTGATATATTTAAGTCAGTGCATTTAATTTTAGATAAAAGTTATAGATGTAATCTTACAAATTACTTATGATAGTGCAACAAAACGTCAATATAATTATATGTTAACTCAACGACAAAACGATATAATTCAACTCGTGGGTGTTTCAGCCAAGAAGTTGGGAAGTAGGAAGTTGACAACTCTACTCCTTGAGTTTGTAGATCCACTACTAAAAAACATTGTTAACTTCTTACATTATGGGTTCCACGATCACAACTCTTCTTACTTCGCAAATTTTTTTAGATTTTACAACTTCATTCATTATCTTAAACACTTTTGTATTTTCATGGTCTAAAAATAATATAATAGGACAAGTTTAAGATGAAAATTAAATTTCTTCTTTAAGAAATCTAGCTCAACTAATAAACTAACCTCTAATTTGGTTCAATTCTCCAATAAAAAAAAAAGGTTTTATCTAAAAAAGAAAAGAATGAGAAGAAGGAAGAGATTGGATTAAGTTGGTTTGCTAGGTATCAATGTTCATTATCGAATCCAATCTCTCAAATCCCCCATGTATTCCTCAATCTCCCACTTTCCATTCTCAATCCAACCTTCTTTCTCCTTCCATTGTTGAAATGCCTCGCTTTGAGCTTGATTCTTCCCCCTCCCCCTTCCACCAACCATCTCAACCTCTCATTTTCTCTTCCTCTACTACCAATTCGACCTTCTTTGTCGCCGGCGGCGGCTTGTTTCTTGACCCTTCTCTTCCATCTTCATTCGCCAACTCAATTTTGCCCAAGACTAACTCAATTCAAGATTCCGGTTCTGTTTCCGCTTCCTTCTGTTATCAAGAACAACCTGTGTTTTTTGGGGTTTTCCGGTCCCGGAAGAAGCCTCGCATTGCTCACTGCGGGTTTCTGTCTGTGAGTCTGAGAGGCCATGGTTTTGTTCCGGAGCAGAAGGTTCATGTTGATGCCTATGACAACTGTAAGAAGGCGGGAAAATGCGGCGGAACTCATACCCTACGGAAAAGAGGTGCGATGAATACTACGAAGCACCTTTGGTCTGGTGCCATTGCCGCCATGGTTTCCAGGTCTTACTTTATTTGTTCACCTTCATTTCATCGTTCTTGTTTATTTCATTATAAGTTGGCTGATTTATTCGTTGGTGTGAGTGTGCTACTCAAATGTCTTATCAGTAGATTCAGTGTTTGTTTTGTATCATGGTTTCCCTAATAACTCTGTATCATCAAACGTGTTCATGAATTATCGAATTGTTCTGATGCTTTATGATTGTTAGCACGTGGGGAGAAGAAAAAGTTACTTTTATGATTCCGTATGCATACCTGGTCATTGGAGAGGAAAAGTTGTTGAATCTTTTTCGATGAAATGCGGTTAGAAAACATGTAATGGGCTTGCACATTTGAAGATGTTTGCTCTTTGTTAGATTCTATGTTTCTCTTTCAGCTTTAGTGACAAAGTATTTTTTGTATTACTGGCTTGGTCTTATTTTACTTAATTGGGGCTCCTTTTTGTAATTTGTTGTAACGAAATTTACTACATACATAGACCATGGTGAGGAGGGATGATGTTGTCACTTAAATTTTTTAGGTTCAAGGACTTGTATGTATGCCTTTGATGAACTGAATTTTCACCTTTTCAGAAGGGTGAGGAATAGTTAAATCTAGAGGAGGTTGGGGTATATAGAATTAGATTAATGAATGGCTTCTAAGAAGCACTGTAGTAGTTTCTTACATCTTCTATGTTTATTGATGAAACAACACTTTTATTGCATCAGAACTTTAGTTGCGCCACTTGAGAGGCTAAAGTTGGAATATATAGTTCGTGGTGAGAAGAGGAATCTTTTTGATCTCGTCAAGAAAATTGCAGCTTCTCAAGGGTTGAAAGGGTTTTGGAAGGGAAACTTCGTCAATATTCTTCGAACAGCTCCGTTTAAAGCAATCAACTTTTATGCTTATGATACGTACAGAAAACAACTGCTTAAATTGTCTGGATACAAGAATACTACGAATTTTGAGAGATTTGTTGCTGGTGCTGCAGCAGGCATTACAGCAACCGTACTCTGCCTACCACTTGACACAGTATGTACATTCTGCTTCCCCCCCCCCCCTTTCTTTTCCCACTCCTCGTAATTACAATTAACTTTTGGGGTTGACTGCAAAGAAAGATTGAAAGAAAAGAGGTGCTCTTTTCTGGAAGATGGAAAAATTCTACACAATGAGTGATGTAGGCCTCTAATTGTAATTACACACCCTACCTATGGGTAATCTTGGTGCCATACATTGATATGTATTATAAACAGCAATGGAGGCATTCTTAGAAGGCATCCTAGGGATTATTGGGGGTATGTAGAATGCAATATGAATGCAAGTCACAGCCCTGCTCAATGTCACCGGGCATTCAAATGTAGTTTAACCATCAAAACCATCTAGTGTCCTAGAATATTGGAGTTACCCTTGCGTTGCTAGTCGTTTGCTTGCTTGAACAGGACACATTCAAAGTGCTTAAACTTCTCGACGCCCTTATTAGACTAAAACATCAGTCGTCCTTATCTCCAAGCTTAAGTTCCATTGGTTTATTCTTCATCTTTGAATTAAATTGAACGTAGGCTGCCACCTGGCTTTATTTAAACAGAAATACAATTTTATATTTTTATCTAGGAATTTGACCAGGTTAATAATTCTTAGCTTGTAATCACCTTCCAAGTGGTAAATTATTTTAATTGTTGCACCTTTCAGATCCGAACAAAGATAGTGGCACCTGGAGGAGAAGCTTTAGGCGTTGTTATTGGTGCTTTCCGCCACATGATCCAAACTGAAGGGTTCTTTTCTCTTTACAAGGGCTTACTACCCTCCATTTTAAGTGTGGCTCCTTCTGGTGCAGTCTTCTATAGTGTCTACGATATACTCAAGACTGCTTATCTTCACTCACCCGAAGGAAGGAAAAGAATTAAGAACATGAACCAGCACCAGCAGGGGCAGGAGTTGAATGCTCTGGATCAGCTGGAGTTAGGACCAATTAGGACTTTACTATATGGTGCTATCTCTGGTGCTTGTGCAGAATTAGTGACGTACCCATTTGAAGTAATCAGGAAGCAGCTTCAAATGCAAGTCCAGGCAACTAGAATGAGTGCCTTTGCAACCTGTTCTAAGATAGTTCAGCAAGGAGGAATACAAGCTTTATATGCAGGACTTCTTCCCAGCTTGTTACAGGCATGTGATTCTGATGTTTCTTTTATTTGTTGATATGAATTGCTTTTCCTTGTAACCTTGTGCTTATAACCACAATTATTTTAGGAAAATGGTCTTTTTGTATCATTGACTCAGAGTCTCAGACTGTTGTGCCAATATCAGTTCTTTATTGAATAGAAAAATAATTCGTTTTTGAGCGAGAGAGAACTAGATTTGCAGAAATGCCTGAATCAGTCAAAATCCACCTTTCCCAACTCACCAGAAAAATTATTCAGGTCGGATTAAAGACTTAAAAGTCATATTGGAGGCCTAATGGAGCCAAGTATATTGCCAATACTTGGTAAGATAGCAATCTATACAAATATTCACCTATATTTAGTTGAGATTCTTTGGACCTCTTGTCAAAATACTTTTTAAAACGGCATGTAAGCTTGTTGAACAATTAAACTCAAGATTCTATCTCCTTCTCTGCCATACCAAATATCAGTTTCTTTGCCCAAATCTAACTGCGTATCATTTGGATCCACCCTTACGACTTTCATAAGAGTCGATATGAAATTTTCTTGGTCATAGCCAACCCATATTAATCATCTTCAATTATTGTGAAAAGATCATTTTATAACTGATTTGTAAGTGGTTCTCCAGTGATAATTTTGCTGAACTAAGTCACTAGCCCCCGCTTTCCAAACTTTCCATTTGCATTTAGTGGAACATCATGCTCTTTAAATTTCTTTCTGTTCCTGCATTGCTGCCTGAAATATATTTAGAACAATCTTGTATCAGATCCAAATTCCTTCCCCTCCAGCGGCATACATACATGTTTTGTCTAATCGTTCTGGTGCGCTTGTTTGTTTTCTGTCAAACTGGGTCATTGTCTTGTTTTCTTCAAATGCAATTGTCTTATTTGCCTGACCAGAAATCAAAGTTACTCATCATCATAAGATGGACCAATATTTAATCTGCTTATTTCAGCTACTGTAGATAATTTGGAACTGTCTAACGCTTATGTGTTAAAAAACGCTGAAATCTTTCCTTTAGGTGTTGTATTCTCTTATAATTTTCGTTTCTTTTTATTTACATACCCTGCTTTGCACATCCAGGTACTTCCTTCAGCTGCCATAAGTTTTTTCGTTTATGAGTTCATGAAGATTGTTCTTAAAGTGGAATGAACGATGACAACAGAATGTAGGAGGAGACTGATCAGTTGGCCCAACACAATTCACAGTTAAGCATCAGAAATACCCTTGAAACATAACCAGATTATGGTAATCAATGATTGCTTTTGCTGGCCGTGTTCCCTGTTAATTCTTTCACTTTAAGAAATACAGTTGCTTCCTCGATGTCCTAAAATCCCTTTATTTCCTTTTTTTTTTCTTTTCCCTTGAACTGAGTGCTGATCATAGAGCATATTCATCACTGCCAAATTTTGACTGCTACAGGAGCTTCGTTTTGAAAAGAATGTTCCACGGAAACCAATTGTCATATTCATTGTAGCATACCGCATTCTAGGTATGTAAGGTTTTTCACCAACTGGGCACACATAATTCATACAATTTTGTATAAAAACGTGTAGAATAATGCATTTCTATGTACTTATCATTAAGATTTGAAGTAAAAGAAAATCATCTGTTTATGTCACTGTACTGTACAATGTTTGGCCTAATCATGTATGGTATTTTTTCTTCTCATTAAATACTTTGATATTTTGAATACTTTTAGGTATCAAAAAGTAAGAAACTAATGAGTGTAGTTGGAATATTTATTTTTTCCTCAGAAACAGTTGAGTATAGGTGCTGGTTGGCTGCCAAACTTGAACTAATGCAGTTTAATGTCAAAAGTTACAGCTTCGAAATAAAAGGTATTTGGGTCAAACAAAAAACCATGGTTTACGACGTGATAGTTTTTCTTTAAATAGTAATGTCTACATTTTTGTTATATGAGTTTATTCATAATGTTACTTTTTTTCCTTTAATAAATAAAAATAAGTATCATCTTAAGGTAAAGAGGAGTGATATTTGAGCAGGTTCTTGGGATATAATATATATTTTACCAATATCACTTGAAAGTTGAATATTGATGAATATGAAATTTTTTGGCTCTTGACCTTCGAGTTTAGAGAAAGAATGTACTTGTTTGGATTGTCGGTGAAAAGAAACGTTTTTTAAAATCAAAATAAGCTTGGCCCAGTGATATTGATATACGCTCTATCTTTAAAGGTCAAAAGTTCAACCTCCTACTCCGGAGTTGTTGTACTAAAAAAAAAAAAACTTTAGACTGTTTAGAATTAAAACTCTCATAAGTTTGGTTATAATTTTTTTTATATATTACACAAGTTTTGTTTGTTGTACATATAAAGTGCTTCTACAAATGTCAAACTATTATAAATGACCTATTAAATACTCTTAATGCCGATTGAACAAATACTGTGAACTAATAATTTTAAATTTATATCTAAAATGCTATGATAGGTTGACTAGTTGGCAAAGTGGAAGTTGGCGGGTGGGTGGCTATGCAAAAGTGACGTTTAAGGATATTTTGGTCATTTTTATATATCATGAAAAATTGAGAGGATTTTTCATTAAAAAAAAATAATAATAATAACTGTTCAATTCATATTTATTATTGTTAATATGAAGAAAAGCATTGCAAGCGAGCCTTTTAATTTTTCTCATTATCACAAGAAACCATCTAAATCTCTGATTTGGTGGACCAACGTGTTTTTCCTCAATTAATTCCTTGCCACGTTTTTTATTTTAAGCATGGCAAGAAAAACAACAAAAACTTCCTACTATTATCTTCTATATTTGCTAATTTGAAAAAGCGTGGACTTTACTTTATATAATAAAATTTAATAGTGAAGAAATTTTTTCCCAGTTGCCACGTAACAGCTGAAATTATAAAATTTGATGGGACATCTCCTAGTTCTAGTTCTCCACTCTTACCATACTAATGACACAATTTCTATTTCTTCAAGTATATATGTATTTATATAGTAGCATTAGAATTTGGTATTTCTTTTTTTTCACTATAAATTTTTCTCATAAATATTCTTTTAATGGTAGAATTTTTCAAAGAAAAAATCAAGTACGCTACCTACTATACCTATATTTATGTATTTCACTAAATTTTTCAGTCATAATTTGTCACATGATAAATTCTTCCTACTTTTTTTTTAAAAATATTTTAATTCATTTTTTATATGTTGACGAGTGTGAAATGTATAAAGATGATCTCTTTTTCAAAATTCATGCTTTGTTACACACTTTCTATTAAAATTTTCAAAAACCAAACTAAATTTTGAGAACTAAAAAAAATACCATTTTCAATTTTATTTAGAATTTAATTAGAAATTTAAGTTTTTTTAAATCATAATTAAAAAAAATTAGGAAGAAAATAAATAGAAATTCAAAGACAAGATCAAAATAGTTATCAAGGTGCAATTCCAAGAATTATGCCTTTCTTTTTTTTTTTCTATGTAATAGAGAAAAGGAAGAAGAAAAAAAATGATAAAGTTAAAAATGGATTAAGACTTAAGAATCAGAAACTCAAAGGGATTTCACGTTCATTAATTCATGCTTAAGAAAATTAGCACAAAGCTCCTCTGTTTTATCTCTCAATTCCTTTCTGCTGCCATTTGGGATCTCATCTCACTTCCTCTTCCACTCAACTCACGTTCGTAAGGGGGAGCCCTAGCCTCCGCTTCCGGGACCATCATGTCGCCGTCTGCTGGGGGCGGCTTCGACGCCGACGGCGGATGTGCATGCCTTGCTCAACAGAATGGGGATGCCGAAGCAGCTGCTAACTCTAAATCCGGTGATTCCTATTGCGAGCATTGTGGTTCAGCGGATTCATCTTCTTTGCCGGCGTTTTCCTGCTCTTCCTCTTCTCTATGGCTTGATTCGACGCGGTTGAGAGAGTCCGGGAAGCTATGGCGGATCCTTGTTGCTTCTGCTAAAGGCTTCACAATTGGAGCTGGTCTCAAAGGTGGCCTCTCTCTCTTTTCGGTCCTCGCTGGATTGAAGCGGAGAAAGGCTTTGGCCTCCCTCGGGTAAGGTTGTTTGAAATTTGGTTGTGAAGGTTCTCTGCATGTTATTGTGTCTTTATTTTTGTTGTAGTGTAAACAAACATGTTATCGACTTATGTTTGGTTTAGGAAGAAAGGAGTGATTACGAATCGAGATGCGATTTCCATGGCGTTGAAGGAGACTTTGAGATACGGTCTCTTTCTTGGAACCTTTGCAGGTACATTCGTTTCAATCGATGAGATAATTGGCAATCTAGCAGGCCACCGTAGGTATACTCTGTTCTATTCTGATCTTCTACTCCTGAATCCTTGCTGTGTCTAGAATTTTTTTTGGTTATCCTTTTGATTCTTTTAGTGTTCTCTTGTAGTTCAGGACTGCAAGATGGAGGGCACTATTAGCGGGAGCATTAGCTGGGCCGTCGATGCTTCTGACTGGGTTAAATACTCAACATAAGACCTTGGCTATCTACATTTTTATGCGTGCTGCGGTCTTGGCTTCGCGCTGTGGGATTAAAAGCAAGCGGCTCGGGCATATTTGTAAGCCTCTCACGTGGTCATATGGTGATATCTTCCTTATGTGTGTCTCCTCTTCGCAGATCTTGTAAGATATATTTCTGCCTTACCATATTTTGCCGCTAATTCAAATACAATAGGTCTAGAGTGTTCTATAATATTGTCAATTTCCAGTTTTAAGCTTTACTCATCCCATTGCATTTTTTCCTGCATGATCGTGGTATCTGAATCATAAATTTAGCTTTTAGCCCCCAAATCACTACATCTAATCCCTAGTACACTAATGAACACACAAGCAAGCAGATTGGAAACTAATGACATCTGTATTGTTATAGTTAAACGCTAATTATGTAACAATAGAACAAAATCTATTTTTGGATTGAATGCAGTTGTGAATACTGCGTTTCATTATTATTTCACCAGGATGGTATATGCGTCGGACATTTAAAACTTATAAACAGTAGCCAAATCATGTAACATTTGGGTTGCTATATGTTATTATAAAATGATTCTTAATATTCCTCTTATAAGCAGTACCTATAAGCTTTCTTGGAAAAAGTTCTGATTAAAGCTTTACAAGTAAAAAATTTTTGGTTCACTAAGTTTAGATTGGCTTATCAATACTATTTCTTTTTGGTGGTGGGGGGAACAACTCAGTTCCCTGAGCTAATTTTACAGCGTGCATAACAGAATGGTTGCCTGTTAAGTATTTTACAGTGCACAACATTGAAGCAACTCAGGTTCAAGTAAAGTAACAAATCTAATGATGAGCTAATTTTTGTTTGTTATTGTGTTTCACCTCTCCTCAATGTGTTTATATGTGGAGGAATATGTTAATCATTTCTTTGATCATCCGGATGAAACATATGGTACTTAACCACTTTAAGCTGGCGTACGAAATTATTTTGTGCTATTTCTTTGTAGTATCTACATAAGTGATTAATAATTATAATATTAGGAGAATCATTTTCAGGTCTGCTTATGTGTTAAAGCAAGATAGCTTACCACCATCGTTTAGGTCCTTTCTCAATACACATGGTGGAAAGGATACTGTAATCTTGGAAGGCTTAAGGAGTTTCGTATCAGGCATGCCTTCTTCTATTAAATTTAAAGCAATAGAGAAGTACTACAGTGCCATGGGTGCGGGCGTCAAATTAGATCCGCAAATGAAGACTCCATGCACGGTATATGATTTATTTATTTTGTATTCATCTATGTTCGACCAGAAGAAAAGGAACTTCTTCTTCTCAAAAAGTAAAATTAGTTGTACTTGTACCTAATGTGTTGCATATAAGATGTTCACACTTAATATGTGAATGCACTGAGATATTAGAACATTGAGCATTGTAGCAGACAACAACTCTAGGCGTTAACAATAACATGCTTACTTTTTATCTGATACAAAATTGAACAACTTTTGCTTTGATCCAACTCATATCCTGTTTCCCAGTTTACTTGGCATCTTGAACCTTTTCAGTTGTCAGCTAGTTGACATCCCAAAGAAGTCTAGTTGTAATATTGGAAGATCCGTGCTTCTCCATGAACATGCACAAGTTAGAGCACTGTTATTTGAACAGATTGCTTCAAATAAATCTAAATGCACATACAAAATAGTCATAATAGATCTCTGTGCACCTGCACACACAACTACAACAACTATCCCGTTCGGCAAGATGCAATTGAATATTTGGAAACAGATGATTGGAAAAAAAAAAAAGAAGAAAAAACTAACAACAGCAACTATCCTGTTCAGCTAAATGCAATTGAATATTCGAAAACAGATGATATTCTGTTCGTTATCGTTTGAAAGCTGAAGGCACATTTCAGAACATTAGAAATGAGTTATGCTCATTCCCTGGCCCCACAAATTCTTGGGGTGGGAATTTGGGAGAAACAAAGATTATATTATAAACATTCCACTTGTAGGCTTGTACCAAGACCTTGCAGGGGATTTTCTTGTGAAGACCCCTTCAATTTATTCCTTAATTACTTTGGAACAAATAACAATCTTTCCAGAATCTATCCAGTTCATTTTGTTTTCTCACAAATTGTATTAGTCAATTGTGATGATGACTAGATATTTGTACGCATGAAATGATTATGGACCCTCCTTCATTTTGTTTTCTCACAAATTGTATTAGTCAATTATGATGATGACTAGATATTTGTACGCATGAAATGATTATGTACCCTCCCTACCTAGAAATTGAGATTACTTTTGAGAGTTTACTCTATCTGCAGTTATCTTTCAATCTTCAATTTTTCAGTCTGCATATGCTCCTGGCAAGGCTAGTAACTTCAGACTTCAAGGATTTTTTCTTTCTTAATGCAGATTATACATGGAAATCAATCATGTGGTGGCCATTTTCTTTCCTTTCTCATTCAGGGATATAAAAGAGCGTTGCCAGTTTACCTCCCCGTTTATCTTGTCCCAGCCCTAATAGTTCATCGTGAAGGTCTCATGAATGGGTAACATTTTAATTTGAATATCATATGATTTCTGCATATTATGAAATGTTTTGGTTCAATTTAAGATTAGAAGTAATGATTTCAAGTAAGGTTTAATTAATTTTCCACAGCTTGTTTTGGTTGAAAGATAGTTTAGATTACCGATTATGTCGCAAATGGGCCAGTTAAAAAGCTCCCTAGTTACTCAAGTGCCTTCATAGGATTTTATTTCATGCAAACGAGGTTTTTTTCCCTGGCTCATTTTACACACTTGCTACAAATAATATTAAGTTGAATGGAAATTTACTGATGCAAACCATTCGGTGAAAAATTATAGCTTTTTAAGACAGTTTTTAAAAGGTATTTTCTTGGGTTTCACGCTTGACATTCAAACATGCAGGATGTAGTACCTGGCTTGAATGATAATTCAATTCCTTCATAGTTGAACGAGAACAAGTAATTAGATTGCCACCTATTTTGGGGATATAATAGTGCCCTTGAAGATTGTAACGAAATATTTGCTTATTGAGATGACTTTTCTGGGTGCCTTCTTCCAACTGTTATTTTGTATTTTCCGAAATTCCACGTTTTAGATGGATAAAGAATATGTTATGACCTTTTCTGCAGGCCATACGAAATTTTAGCGAGGGGGCTTCTTGGAACTGCTAGATCAAGTCTGTTCCTTTCTGCATATTGTGCATCTGCTTGGTTCGTATCTTTTTCCACCTATATTCTGTGCATTGACTTCTATTTTTGTCGTTACTATTTTCTTCCACTTTTTCTGTGTAACCTCTTGTCTCACTTTAAGATTTGATGAAATATCTGTTAAAATATTAGTATAATGAATATGGTATAATAAATTTGTATCATTATTTTCCAAGAGGAAAAGCAGGCTCGTGTTGTATGGAGTCTTCTAACATTGCTGTCAAGGTTCCAATATGTTTTCATTTCTGTGGAAGTAAATAGTTTCAAGCATGAACCATGGTGATGGGAATTGATTTTTGTTGGGATGTTTGAATTCGATAGATGGGAATAAAATGTAGTTTTGCTTGTGAATATACCTTTGGCCATCCGGAAACTGTATCCTGAAGCATAAACATTACGAGTAAAATGTTGGAGATTGATAGGAAGCCTACTCGGACACATAACACCTCATTTGAAGTCATTTGGAGTGGTTTTTAAAGAGGGGAAAAAGTTGCGAACTTCTTTAATTATGTTCTAATTTTTTTAAACGGTAACTTTTACAAAGCAGATGAAATTCGTTTGTTTCAGCAGCACGGCCGCTTTAGTCAAGAGGCCAGGTTCTATCCAATGGAGCAGTTTCATAACTAGACTCCAATCAAATTATTTTAGACTGAAAGCTGCAATGATAAACTACATTATTCATTCTCTTTGTGATTGCAAAACTTCATACTTGATAGTATATATATATAGATATTAGACAACTTCGGAGGTTCTTGATTCTTAGAAGCCTCAACTTTGCCTTTTGACCTCTGAAAAAGCTTTGCAAGCCACTTCAAAGTTTCAGCTTTAGGAGTTATTATCAGTTCAGATAAAAAAAAACATTAGCCTCAGGCTTTAATAGTTCCACATACTTTTCAGGATGTGGACATGTCTGACCGCAAGGACTTTCAAGAAAATAAACATACCGTTGGTTGCTGTGGCAACGGTATAGCTTCAACTATCCTTTACAATAAATTTTAGGTAGAGCAAGAGGTTTTGTTCTAGGCCTGATAAAACTATGTCTTTTTGGGCAGTTCTTAACAGGTTTGGCACTGGCCATCGAGAAGAAAAGCAGGAGGATAGAAATCTCACTCTATTGCCTTGCCCGAGGTATCGAGAGCTTCTTCAGCTGCATGACGGATTTAGGATACTTACCACAATCGTTAAATTTCAAGAGAGCGGATGTGATAGTTTTCAGCATATCAACTTCCATTATAATGCATTGCTATGCTCAGGAAAGGGAGGTATTTCGATCTAAGTATTTGAACGTTCTCGATTGGGTTTTCGGTGTGCCTCCTCCCCCTTGTGAAACACCACGCTGCAAGAATAGCAAGCAATATTGAGAGAAGCCTTGGATCTCTGACGAACTACACATTGCATTGGATTTGAATTGAAGATAACAAATCTTTGTAATGTTTGGTCATACATAATATTTTAGTTATCATTAGTACCTGCTATAGAATTAGCATTCAGTCATTTGCAGTTGTTGAATAACAGTCAACGGATGACATCGTTGTCTGGTTAGCTGATGATTAAATTACGAAGTAGAGTCCCTAGATTTTAGATATCCTCTAATTTTGCAGTATATTTGGAACATAATTCATTAGAAGTAACAAACAACATTTAACTTCTAATAATATGAGCCTTCTCTTTTGGAAGTGCAAATCTCCTATCGTACTTTTGTTGTACGGCTTCGTTTAACATTTTCTTATTTTATTTTATTTTTTTTATTTTTACAATTAAGCTTATTTACTTTACTTTCACCTTCATTTCTGTGTTGTCAATTTTCAAAATTTGAAGACTAAAAAACTAATTATTATTATTATTATATATTTTTTAATAAAGTTTTGCCTAGAAATTCAAATGCCGTCAATTAAATAAAGACTACCCTCAATTCCGCAATTCCATGTATAGTGCCGAGTCAAATGCACACCGCGGCAATCGAGTCTATAGAAGCAACCAATCGAGCTCGGAACCAATTAGCTCCTTGATAATGAGTAGAATCATGGATAAGAAACTATAATAGGACCCTGCCTAATTTTATTTTATTGTAGAAATTTTGTAGAAATTTTTGAGCTCAGTGATTGGACCATGCAAAGTAGAAATCACTTTTCTTCAATTTCCTGATTACTCAATTTATTTTCGTACTTTGTATGAATATCAATCAAATAAAAGCTAGAGGCTCTGGTGAAGTCAAAATAGGAAAGCAATCATCTTGGGATTGACTACCGAACGGGAATCCTTAAAATTTGGTGGTTTTCCTTGAATCTGTAAATTTAAAATAACGAAATCTATGCATAACAATAACGCAATCAAAAATTGTATGACCAAGATTCATCTAACAAGTTCACAAGGAAGATGTGGCAAAATTAATCTACGAAATGAAAATGTGAAAATATTGTACAATTGAGGTCGCGATACATAAAGAATAATTTTGTCTGCTCTCTGCCATGGGCTTCGATTTTCCCATTTTGTATATTTCTTACTTTAAGCATTAATACTGAAAATCGTATAGAAATTATATGTCACGAAGCAGTTTTCACCCATCACATTAGTAAACAAAGATCTAATAATCCCATTCACGGCCAACAAAAGCAAAGAAAGGCATAAACCCTAATTTCCCAATTCATGACAAAGCATCCACAAATACCCTATGCTTGGTCCAGTGAAACCCTAGGATTTTCCTTTCTAGCACTCTGAATACAATCAAAACTAGAGGAATTTGACAAAATCTCAAACTCAGACCTCGTCTTCGTGAAGAAGCAAATTGGGAATACCTTTATTGACAGGGAATCGCCGGCCAGTCTCCGGGCAAATAAGAGTGCCTTCCTCGAGATGCAACTCCAGAAGTGCATGGTGGAATCGTTGCAGAAAGTCATGGGAGTCTAGCATTGATGCCTCGGCCTCCTCGGGAAGCTCGGCATAGCCCATAGACCGAGAGGCATCGACGAAGGGCTTCCATTCAATCTTGGAGAACATGTTCTTGAGGAAGTCTGGATTGAAGTCGACCTGCTTCTCGACGACTTTCTCGACCTCAATTCGGAGAGGGAAGCCATTGACAACGCCCTTGATGTTAGATGAGAGCATGTTATGAGTCAGTAGCCTCATCTTTTCCTCTGCTCTTTACCTTCCTCCTCTAGTTACCTGTTAGGAAATACCTTTCAGTATCACGTCACCATAAGAGAATCGATACCAAATACCAAATTCCTGTTTTTAAGAGCTGCCTAGGGTTTTATAAGAAAATTTCAAGGTACTAGGCAGGCTTGTTATCTTTACATTTAATTATCTATCTATATATAAACAAGCATAATTGGATTTGGGTATTAAAAACAAAAAAATAAATTACTCTTGAATTTTGCCTTCTGTTTGAAAAATGTGTGTAGTTCAAAAAGTGCATATTAACTTAGAGATTTCATAAATGTTTCAAAAACTACTAGCAATCCATTACAATGTTGGACAAGTTAAGATCTAGAATAGTGTGACAGTGAATGAAACAAAAATTGAGCCCATCTTTTTAATGTAACGCTCCCAAAATGTTGGCATCAACTTGGGTATTAAAAACAAAAAAATAAATTACTCTTGAATTTTGCCTTCTGTTTGAAAAATGTGTGTAGTTCAAAAAGTGCATATTAACTTAGAGATTTCATAAATGTTTCAAAAACTACTAGCAATCCATTACAATGTTGGACAAGTTAAGATCTAGAATAGTGTGACAGTGAATGAAACAAAAATTGAGCCCATCTTTTTAATGTAACGCTCCCAAAATGTTGGCATCAACTTGGGGTATTCTACCAGACTACCCATGTACTTAACACCTGATAAACAACAATTCTAGGTTCCTATGTAAAGACTTCTATAAGATAGAAGTTTAATCAACCTGTAAACATAAATTCAAACTCACGACCTAACATATAAAGAACCAAGACGATATAACTAAATTAAGGTCAACCTTAAATTAAAACCCAATTCAAAAGAATAGTCTAAAGACTTCTTCAACAGTCCAACTGAAACAAGGAGTACATAACAACTATTCCTAAATTGAAAGAATAGCCCAAAAAAATTATTAGTCTTTCAAGAAGACTCAACTATTAAGCAAGTTTAACGACCCAAATGCTAAGTCTAAACATGTTACCCAATGCTCAATGCTAGCTCGAACTTAAAGATACAACCAAACATCAAAGAAAGAACAAGACAGTCTCAAGAAGTTCACAACAAAATTCATCTACTTAGAGGACTAAAACGACTAGACCTTGCCCAACAAAAAAACAACTAAATGCAAACAACTAGCTAATAGTTTCTCTTTCTCAACTCTCCTCTTTATCCAAAATTGGCAATTTGACCCCCAAATGTTCACCCAATAGTGGCATACCAGCTCTCAACCATTCAACCTGAAGCCTTGATATCCACTTAATTGCCGTAACAATACCAACCCTTAAGCATTTAACCCAAAACCTTGATATTCTATTACCTTCCTTAGAACATTGATCCTTGGCCATTTAACCCAAGGCCTCAACACCTGCCTCAAGACTCATCACACTGACCCTTGACCATTTAACCAATGGCCTCGATGCTTCTTTTATCCAATATTGGTGTATCGACCCCCCGACCATTTAGCCTGAGACCTCAGCACCCAACATACCAGCCCTCAACCATTTAACTCGAGGACCTGATATCCACATATGTTCCTTAATCACAACTCAAGGTTCTTTAACCACTAAACGGGCGCACAGAAACCCAGACATACACACCCTAAACATGCTTCCAAGACCATGCATAATGTCAACAAGTACCAACATGCTTTCAAACTAAACATTATACTTTTCAGATTAACAGAACAGCACGCTTGACACCACAATATACTTAGAGACTGAAGATCAAAAATCACAACATGCCTAACAACTTCAAAAGAAGACCTTAAACTTGTTCGAATAGCCCAAATCTAGTCCAAAAATACAAACAGAAGTGTCCCAATGATTAGAAACTAATTTGCAGCGACTTAATCGAATTGGTGAAAGGGTTTAAAGGGACCCATTACCTACTGAACTCAGCTAAAGAGTCTCACATCACTTATCCAAAAATCACTTGATCCAAAACTCTAAGTTCCACCGATTATAACTTGAATCTTGGCAAGAAAACGGACTTAAAAGGTTAATAAACCAAAAATTCCAGCTACCAAAACAAGATTTTAAGGGATAGACGGCCTTAACATTTACCAAACGTCAGACAGCAGCTATAGTCCCTTCCAAACTCCGAATCTAACCTCGGAATGGGTAATTTATTTTAAGCCAAACCAGACTACGAAAATCAAAATCACACTGAAAATACCCACAAAACAGTGCCGGGAATTCACCTCAAACGATGCTGGCCCACGCTTTTCTGACGATGAAACGGCGGCGACAGCGTAACGGCGGTTGTGCACCTTGGTCGCGACCCGAGGAGAACACCGTGAGAAGGCCGAGAGAGAGAGAGAGGGCGGCGCTTTATCAGAGGCGGACGGCGACAGCGAGGGTCGGACGGCGGAGGATAATCGGCGGCGTGGTGTGGAGGCTGCCGGCGAAGATGAGGATAGAGGGGGCTGGTCGCTGGCGCTCACGAAGAAGAAAGGGAGGACGATAATGGGGGTCGGCGGCTTCTCATGATAAAACTGAAGCTTTTATTTTTACTTTTATGTTTTTCTTAACAAATCAAACCCTAATTGACTTGCTCAATATGAGAGTGGATGACAGATTTTAGGGCTTTCTTAATTTCTTCTCTCCCCTTTTAATTCCCCTTTTTTCCCGTGAAAATAAAATTCTTTGGTTCCAATTTAAAAACTTAAAATTTCATAATTTAAAAATTGTGTTTGGATGTAAATTTTAAAATGGAGGACAAGATTAATATGTGTTATCTAAAAAAAAATGTTTTTGGAATTTGAAATTTGACTTAGAATTCAACTTTTTTACTTAATAAAGATAAAATTATGCAATCCATTGAGAGAAAATAGGCTTAAATTTTAAAAACTAAAAACTAAAAATCGAATGGTTATCACATGAGGTCTTAAGTTTTTATTTTTTGATTTCTAAAAATTTAACTTATAAATACTACTTCTAAGTTCTACCTATATAAGTTTTTTTAGTAGCATTTTCAAAATCAAAGCCATTTTCTGAAGAAAAAAAAAAGTATATCTCATTTGATAACCATTTTGTTTTTTGGTTTTGAAAACTATGTTTATTTTCTTAGAAATTCTTCGTCATGGTTTTCTAATTTTGGCTTGGTTTTTTAGAATGCTCCTAAAACTGCATGAGAAAACAAATAAATTAATAGATAGAAATAGTGTTTATAAGTTTAATTTTAAAAAATAAAATGATTTTCAAAGGAACCCTAATTTCTAAAAAGTAGTTTTTGTTTTTTAAATTTGGCTACAAATTCAAATGTTGCTGGGAAAGAAAAAAATCATTGTGTATAATTGTGAGAAAACAAATACAATTTTCGAAATTCCTATAGTTATAAAATAAGTATAAGTTTATATAATTAGCAAGATTATCTAAATAAATAAATGTTAGTTTAAATATTGTTATGGTCTTACACTTTTGGCTATTATTTATTTAGATCCTTTCTACTTTGAACATTTAGTTTACTCCATGCACTTCTAACTTTGTATAGTTTAGGCCATATATTTTTATAAATTTGTTTTCATCTCTATACTTTTTAAAAAGTGACTATTCTAGTCTCTTCATTTTATTTTTTTTTATCAAATTTTCTCAATCAATACAATACTACACTCAATAAGTTTTATGAAATGTAATCATAACTTTGTATGAAAAGATTTCATTGTGAGTAAAATTGTAGTTAGAATTTTATAAATATACACTAAAGCGGTCACTTTTTAAAGTACAGATCCATACTAAACAATTTGAAAGTATAATAAATTAAAATGAAAAAAATAAAAACTATATAGAAAGACTGAAATAGTTATTTAAGAAGTATAATTATCCTAATAAATCAAAGTTGAAAGTACTAAAATAAAAATAAAAACCTACTCGTGTGAAGAGTTGGTATGTTAGGGTGTTGTCTTATGCTGGTCGACTTCAGCTTATTCGTTCTAATATGCATAGCTTTTAAGTCTATTTAGTGGGTTTGTTTTACTTGCTAAAGTTGTTCAACACTTTGATTGTTTGCTTTGCTCCTATATTTGGATAGGAAAAGTTGGATAGTGTTGGTGAGGCTAAGGTTGCTTAGTCGGATGTGTGCCTTCCATGTTGTGAAGTGGCCTTGGCATCCGTCATATTCCTTCTTGGAATATTGTTGTTGTCATGAAGTTATTGTGGCTTGTTCTGATTCGCTCTAGATCCCTGTGGGTAGCCTGGGTGGGAGCATATAGTTTGCGAGGTTGGAGTATTTAGGCGGTTAGTGCATCTAAATTTTCATCTTGGTGTTGTCGAGCTATCCTTCGTTTCGAGATAACTTGAACTCATTGGTTCGGTATTCTATTGGTGATGATCGACATTGTTCAGTTTGCTTTGACTCTTGCCTTGAAAGGGGCCTTATCCTCCATTCGCTTAATATTGTGGTTATTTTGGATGCCGATTGTTCCCTTTATGTAAAGGTGGGTGATTTCCTGCGCCCTGAGGGATTTGGGACTAGCCTTCTAATTCTGGAGAGCTAGTTGAGTTATCATCGCAGGTACATTTAATTGTGGTTGATGTGGGTCAGGAGGATAGTATTACTTGGCTCTCTTGTTGATATGGTGTGTTTTCGGTCGCTAGTGCCTGAGAGTCCTTATGTCCTAGACAACTTGTGGTACCTTGGGTTAGGCTCCTTTGGTTTGGAGGTAATATTCCCAAGCATTCATTCATTTCATGACTTGTTGTTCGTAATCGTTTACAGACGTGTGATCGTATTAGCAGATGGTGTTCTAATATTCTGAGTAATTGTGTTTTGTGTACCAGTGGAGTTAAGTTGAGAGATCATTTATTTTTTGAATGTCCGTCTAGTAAGGCTATTTAGGGGACATAGGAAGGTGTTTCCATCGAATCTGTGAGATACAAAACTCAATTGGAATTTGTCACTTTAGTTCAGGTAATAGGCTAAAGCGTCAAGTCTAGAAAGTTGCTTGGTATGTTGTTATTTATCTATTGTTTTGAGTGGCTTGGGATTTCTCTTTTAGGGTCTCAAACTGCCTCTTCTCCTTGAGACCTTTTTCCTTGAGTTGTTTGTATTTGGTTGGTTTTTGCCTTTGTTTGTTTTCTTGTTTTTATGATGTTTTATTTGTGCCTTGACTTTGAGCGACAAAATCTCTCTTTTTTTAACAATTCAATATTTTTTTTTTTAAAAAAAAAAATAGAAACCTAGCTGTGAACCATGAATACAAATGAGCACATGCTTTTATGGAAATTTGTCTTGTCATTGATTGAGGCAAGGCAAGTTTGAGAGTTCATTTAATTAAAAATAATTGAAGAATGGGGTATCCTTTGCCACCCACCAAGTTGATCAGAAACCTTGAAATTTATCTATTCATTATGGCCACCAATCCATAGAAATTGATAGCCATCAATATCAACGGCTCAGATTCTAATTTCATCAACAAACACCTCCACTCATCCGTTGATTGCTTCCCATAACAATACAAACAACACAATTTACTTTAAAATAACAAAAATGCTTTGGTGCAATGCACTCAATTTTGAAATCTTACTTCATTGTCCAATTACAATTTACCATGTAATAAAAAAAAATTTAATAAAATTTTTCGTGTTTTTCACTATGTGATCGGAGCGAATTGTAAAAATAGATGAATGCATCCAAGTATTGTTCATAATATAAAGGGTTCAAGTTTCTTCAAAAGAATGTGCAAAAAAACCGATTTAAATAATTAAAAAGAAATGTAACTTTAATCGACAAGAACAAGAAAAGTTATTCAACGAGGCTACCATAACGTGGCTATCTCATAATAAGTCTGAGATGTAGATTAAAAATATACATGCCCTAATAACTACTTTTTTTTTTTAATATACATGCCATAATAACTATTAGATATAAAAACCATCATGAGTTGGCCTAGTGTTAAAAAAAGAGACAAAGTCTCAATATAATCGAGGTGCGCGTAAGCTGACCATATAAAAAAAAAAAGCAAAAATTTTGTATCCAATATCTCAATGGTATATAAATTTGAAATTTATATCTAAATAAAAAATTTAACTTCTTTTAATAACACATCTAAATCATTGATTTTTTTTTTGGATTTTATCAATACAATCTCGCGCAGGACAATTTTGTATCCAATCAATCTGGGATTGAAAAACCATATTTATAATATGATATTCTTAAATACATCCAACAATGTAAAAGTATTGTCTAGCTCGAAGTAGTTAAAAACTATCAAATGAAAGCAGACAATGGAGTATAGCCACATACACAACAAGCATGGGCCTTTCTAATTGGCTCTGGACAGTTCACCACATGCTTATCACGTTGAAATCCTCTCTCTTCCTGCCCATTGGCTTTGCTTGCCTATGCTGCCCACTTTTGAATTCTGAAAAACAGTCTCCATTGATTCCGATTCTGATCTTGATTTTTGATTCTGATTCTGATTCTGATTCTGATTCTGATTCTGATTCTTTCATGTTCTTCACAAATGACAAGGTGTTTCTTCTTCAGTATCACAGAGGCCAAGAGTTGGTTCCACCGTCATAGTTTCATCAAATCCGGCCTCCGATCCACCATTACAGATCTCAAAGACGGCACCACAGTTCATTGCTGGGTCCCCAACAACCCAATTCACACCAAACCCAATCTCCTTCTAATCCATGGCATTGGAGCTAATGCACTTTGGCAATGGGGGGATTTCATTCCTGCCCTTATACCTCATTTCAATCTCTACATCCCCGATTTGATCTTCTTTGGCGACTCGTTTACCACTCGGCCAGACAGAACAGAGTGGTTTCAAGCTCAGTGTCTAATCCGAGTTATGGAGGCTAACTCAGTGGCGAAACTCAGTTTGGTGGGGCTTAGCTATGGAGGGTTTGTTGGGTACAGCATAGCGGCGCTGCGGCCTGAAATGGTGGAGAAAGTAGTGATTTGTTGCTCTGGGGTTTGTGTGGAAGAGAAGGATTTTAAAGACGGGTTGTTGAAAGTCTCTGATTTGGAAGAAGCTACAGCCATTTTGGTGCCCCAAAAGCCAGAGAAGCTTAAACAGTTGGTGGGTTACTCGTTTTTCCGCCCGCCGCCGATGCGGTTGATGCCCTCTTGTCTGCTCAATGATTTCATTGAGGTATGGATGGAGGATTCAAACTTCTAACTTGTTAGTCGAGAATATATACCTAAACTAAGTTTTCCAACTTTTATATCTACACTACTTGCATTTCATACTTAACAATTTTTTACTACACACAATTCGACCTATAAACAAGGTTATGTTTGGTATGTGAATCTATTCATTCTTTTGTTAATTCCAGTGCACTATTAAGTTCATGACATCTACATTTGATATTACATATTAACTTCTTCAAATTATTAAGTTGCACAAATCCAGGTTGAATACAAACCCAAACATAAGCTAGTTTTATAAGTAACAAACTCATTTTGTGTTAATTTGACTAAACTTTGGGGTATGTGGTAGTCAATGTGTTTGGACCATATTGAAGAAAAGAGGGAGCTGATTCGAACTATTCCCAGAGGGAGAAAGCTTTCAGACCTTCCCAAGATTCACCAGGTTGGATTGCTATTCAATACAACTTATCCGCATTAGCTTTAAACAGTTCATTAACTACTTATCTTCATTGGCATTTCATGATTCTGTTTGATTGTTTGTTTTAAGTGAAATTGGGAAGGTTCAAAAAGTTGAGTCGTTTGTATACGGAAATAGCTCTCGAGCTTTAAAATTTGTATCAATTTGGTTCATAAACTTTCAAAAGTGTTAATAGTTCCACAATAAGTAACTTTAAAAATTGATCAACAGGCCCTTAAAATTCCAATTTCATGTCCAATTCTAAAATAGGTCTTCGAACTCTTTTTATTGTTTTTTTTTTACATACAACTGAAAGGTCCAAGGATTTATGAAACACAAATTAAAAAATTTATGAGCTATTAGACATCTCTAATTGCCACTTTTAAAAGTTTTCAAAAAATTTATGAGCTAACAGTGAGATATTAGACATCTCTAATTGCCACTTTTAAAAGTTTTCAAAGACTATACTTATAATTTAAACATTTGTCAACTTGCTCGCAGCGGACGATGATACTGTGGGGGGAACATGACCAAGTATTTCCAGTAGAATTGGGTTACAGATTGAAAAGGTGAGTAATACAACTCCTTAAAAGCAAACAATCGATCAAATATTCTCATTTAGAGGCAAATGATAAATGTGTTGGCCACTCCTTTGAAGTAGGCATTTGGGGGACAATGCTACGCTTGTAGTAATCAAGAATGCAGGCCATGCCTTCAACTCAGAGGAGCCAAAGGAGTTTCTCAACCATTTGATTTCTTTCCTGGTTGATTCATAGCCTCCCCCCATGACGTTTCGGCAGTTCAAATTCACAAACGACAACGTCAAGAAAAAGAAAATGAACAACACCAAAAGTTGGAGTGATCTAACGATTGGTTTTAGTACAACAAACAAGAGAAGAAACATACCTTGACCACATTAAACAATTAAATTTCTTATAGGAATTTTTTACATTTGCCATTTTGCCTCTTAATTCCAAGGACTTAAAACTCAGAAATCTTCAACCATAATATTTGTAATCCCAAAAATGTCCCTCAACTATCAGATTCCATGTGTAACTCTCTTGTACTATTCTACACCAGTGCTCTCTGTGCCATTGTTTACATCAAGTCTATTTTAATGTCTGGCAACAATTCCATCCGATGACTAATGGGACCAAAAAATAAAGCATAATATGAAATAGTAAAACCATGAATGAGCCTATTCTACTCCAAGAGTCTTTCTATTCTGTTATGACTTATGAACCAGAAAAGATTGTGAGAACGTAAATTGATAATAAAGCATAATATTGCAACTACTGTCAATCATGTGATAATAATTCTCAAACTAAACAGATTCACTTAATTTTTAAAGCTAATGGTTACAAAGTGATAACAGATTACTGTTCTAGTACACTAATAAGCAAGAAAAGTGGCACAGCTAAATGTCCTGCCCTCCTAGAACCATGTCAACAGTAATTAGCTGTGCAAAATATATAGTAGCTAGTAAATAATTGTTCCAATGAAGTACTTAAAAAAGATGTCCCTCGACTGACTAAAGATAGTTTGAATATCTTGCCTCTGCTTAAGGTTCATCAGCAGCTTTAGATTGCTCACCTGCGGTAATTAAATAACAGAAGATTAGGTTGCAAATGTGTCACAAATTTTTTATTCATAGTTCATACCTGCACAATGCTCAAGTGCCAACTTGAACACGCATGAACTAAGACAGAAAATTAGTATCACAATTTCTTGAAAATACTAAACATAAGCGCCAAAAGTCAATAAAGTTTGGCCAAAGTTTCCAGAAGAAATTCCATTTGAATCATGGTAATTTTTAATAACTCCCAACTCCCAAGCACTATTTATATTAGACTAAAACTAATCTGTATCAAAATGAAATACATTTCATGTACTAGCTCAATATAGGGAAGCTGGTACTAGCTCCGCCCATGACAGGACCTATAGTAAACTCAACAAAAATAGTTCTTGCAAACAGTTCTCATAAAATGTGCCATGGCAGTCCCAAAATTTCTAGGAGAGGAGTTGGTCACTATGATTTGGAGCTCTCCCATGACCTTGAAGGCTATCTATTTACAGCACAGCTTGGCCCTCCCCCTCCCACTATTGAGCCAACCTAAGGTGATTCTTTTTAGAAAGTTTCGACTAATATATATCTTTATACTGGCACGTGAATACCACTTAAAAGTTCGTTTCAATCATCAATATAAAACAAGTGAAGTTTGATTGTAGGTAAGGATAGGGGTAAACGAGGATTCATGGAAATTTACCTCCCTCATCTGGGAGATCTGAGGTCCATAACGTGAGATTATCCCTCAGCAGCTGCATAATGAGGGTACTGTCCTTGTAGGATTCTTCATTGAGGCCATCAAGTTCAGCTATGGCATCATCAAAAGCTTGTTTAGCAAGGTGGCATGCCCTGTCAAGCAATAATAATGTTGAACATGATGAGATGGCAACATATTGTATCGAAGCAATTAGATAATAGATCCACGTTGTGAAATGAAATATAAAGATAGTGCATCAATAAAAAGAAAATTGACGAAGATAGATTAAGAGGTAAAATCAACCTCTCCGGGGAATTTAATATCTCATAGTAGAAAACAGAAAAGTTAAGCGCCAAGCCAAGCCTGATGGGATGAGTTGGAGGCAGATCAGAGCTTGCAATGCTTGAGGCAGACTGCATCAGAAAATAACTCCGGTTACTAATCTGACAATATACATAGGAATGTCGAAGAGAGGAAAAAGCAAAATATATATATATACAGAGACAGATGCAAGTGGAAACGAAATACAGAGGCTTCAGGAAACACAAAAAGAATTGAACTTACCTCATAGGCCTTCATCGACTGGTCTGCAGCTTCTTCACGTTCACGGCCAGATTTAAACTCTGCTAAGTATCGGTTATAATCCCCCTTCCTGCATTTGAAGAATGCATAAGATCTTACTAAAAAGGAAGACCAAAACCATAGTGAGATAAATGTTGTAGAGCATCTCAGTAAAATGTACGATAAAGTTCAATAGAACATAGGAGATAAGATCAATTACATTACCAATTCATGCATTTTTAAACTAGTTAATTTATTTAAGTATTCAGTACTTTGAACTAAAAACTAAGGGAAACAAAACAGGAGCAGATGATAATGATCCTTACATCTTATAGTAAAAAACATTGGATTCTCCAGAGGATGAAGATGGAATGAGGTGCTTGTCGACAACTGTTAAAATGTCCTGGCAAATTCTCGCCAGCTCGTCTTCAACCCTCTGCCTGTACTCCTTTACCCTCTTCACATTAACCTCGTTCTTCTTTCCTTCTTCCTTCTGTTCAATAGAAGATAAAATACGCCATGAGGCTCTTCTTGCCCCAATAACATTCTTATATCCCACAGAGACCAGGTTCCTCTCCTCCACAGTAAGTTCTACGTCCAACTTTGCTACGCTCTTCATCATTTCCACCATTTCTAAGACAAACCCAGATGAAATTAAGCGTCAGTCAAATCAAAAGTACTGGAAAACAAAATATAACAATACTATTCTCAGTTCGTCTTCAACTCAAACAATTTTCGAATCTCATATCATATTTTCGAAAGATGTTAACAGAGACAGCGCGGCCGATTTACCGCATATAAACGAAATGCATCGCTCTATCTTCTTCATTTAAAGTACAATACTCCAAAATCTTCAGGTATTAATTTCAAATTTCCAAGACTAAAACGAAGATCATACAAGTTCCCTGATAAGTTTCAAAATACAAAGAAAACCCTAATCGTACAAACTATCCAGTTCAACAAAACCGCACTAAGAATCCATAAAAAGGAGAGTTAAAACTGGATTAAAAGAAAAAAAGAAGAGTTCAACAAAAACGCACCATCATATCTCTCAGCTTGTTCTGCAAGTCTGGCCAAGTAAACAAGGTGCTCTCTCTCCTTCTCCATGGCCGGAACTCTGTCGAATTTCTCCGTCCGAGAAATGCCTTTTTGGCTGTGTTTTTGGTTTGATTCATGTTGTTCTTGCTGCTACATAACCGCTTCCTGAGATACTGTAGTTCGTGGAATGGCCGTCAGATGGAGGGTAGTGGGGAATCTTGGGCGTTTTGGACGGCTAGGATTGGGTTTTGGATTTGGTGAAGGGTCTTGATTCTCGTGATGGTGGACATGAGCCGTTGGATTGCGGAACCGTTGAATCCGGCGCGTGATGGGAAACACAAAGGAGGAAATGGGACCAAAAGAAAAAGGCGTTGGTGACGGTCCATGTGGGGAACTGTGACGTCAACTGGGTCGGTATGGGAAAAGGAAACTAAATAATAATAATAAGGTTTAAATTCTATTTTAATCCATGAATTTTGAATCTTCTTCTATTTTGGTCCAATTTTTATAAACATTTGTTTTAATTCTTAAACTTTTAAAAATATTTTAGTCTCTACTATTAAAAATATCTTTAACTTTTCAACACAAATGTGAGAGAACTTATATTTTTAACTGACTAGGCTCTAGATGTATTGAGTATGCTGAAGATGAAGTAAAATACCAACAACGAACACACCAAAATTTTGAACTAAAAATGTCTTTTAAGTTCTCCAATTTGCCACCTTATTCAAACTTGAAACTCGTAGCTTAGTCATCTAAAAATATAAGTCACCTCGCCATTTTGTTAAAGAGTTAACAATATATTAATATAGGAGAGACCAAAATAAGCATTTTTCAGAAGTTCAGGGACTTAAACAAACATTTTTAAAAGTTTATGGACCAAAATATAATGACCAAAATGAACGTTTAAAAATTATAAGGACTAAAATAAATCAAAACTAAAAGTATAAGGACCAAAGTAGTATTTAAACCTAATAAAAAAATTTCCAATTCTACTCCAAGGATAAATATTTTCAGCCCCATGCTGGTTATAAATATGCTAAACTTAAGATTTATCTAACATATAGAGATTAAAATTGAACAAATTTTAAGATTTAGAGATGAAAATAATATTTAACTTTTATTTATTTATTTATTTCAACTTTTTTTTCAACTATATAGTTTAGTTTAGAGGCCTACCATTTTATAGATTTCTAACTCCACGACTAAGAATTAATTTCTCATTAGAAATTTGATTTTTATATATATTCGTAGTTGTGATGTTGGACATGAAAGCTTAAACTTCGTTTGAGATTGATATAACTTTTAAAGTATTTGTTGGCAATTGTACTTTAAAAATAATCAGTTATGTAAATTAGTGTTTAATAAATCTTAAATTTAAATATAAAAAATATTAATAATGTTTGGTAAGTTTAAACTATAGTTATTGTGGCTTAGCTATAGTGACTAAATTAGACATATTATTTTAATTATTTATATATTAATATTCAATATATGAATTTTTATGAATTAGTTATTTGTACTTTTTTAAATAATTTAAATTACATATTATATTTTGTTATTTCCATAAATTACATGATAAAAAGATTAAAAAAAAATAGTTGTTATATAAAATTGAAATCAACAAATGTTGTTACAATTTGGATCAGTTTGGGTGACTATAATGTAATGGGTTGTAATTTCATGCCGACATTTAGATTGAGGAAACAATGCTTGAGTGGAAAAAAAGCTTATCACACCTCTTGATATGAACCATTCAAAGCATAAAATTATTAATTATATTTTATTTAATAGTTTCGATGTAATTTATGGATTTTTTAAATTTACCCTTTTTATGATATATTAAGCTCATAGTTTTTATTTTTTGTCATAATAAACTAGTATTGAAATGGCATCAATTTTTTCTCTTTCTTTTTTGATAACACTCATCTTCTTTTCTCTCCTTGAGCCATTGAACCTATTATAAAAAGGAGTCAAACTGAAATTTAGTCCACCCTCAAAAGGCAAGAAGCAACATACAATTCGATTAATTCCACCAATTTAAGAGTTGCAATGGTAAGATATTGGAAAAATTGCACAAACCACTCTGAACTACGAGGTTTGGCTATAATAACACTCACTGACTTTTAATTTGATCAATTATCTCCACTATTGCTTCTCGAACTACAAAAAGTAAGGGAAAAAAAACAAAAAATAATAGAATTGTGGAAGAAGAAAACTCAAGATTAAATGTTCAATTTCATAATCACAAAAGCAAACATGAACAATAGGGAGAAATCTCAACAATCTAAAATTCAAGAACAAAAATATTCTTAACATTCCACGTAACACCCTTGAGGAACACAAATATTATATAAAAATTAAAATGAGTCAATTAAAAACTGTGAGTGTGATTATAACTAACCTTATTGTTCAGAATAATTAGTGAAATTTTCTCGAAAATATATAACCAAACAATTATGGAATTGAGAATCAAATTTCTAATTTCAAATAAGAGTAATTGAACACTGTTTAACTAAGATACTATCAATCTCGAAATTAGAGATCTGAACTCTCACTTTACACCTCGCTTACAATGGAAGAAGAAGGAAAAAAAAAAAAAAACGCTGGGGGCATTTAGGTCTTATTCTATACTGAATGCGAGTGCTATTAATATTTAAAGAGAAAAAAAAAAAAAAAAAGCGCGCTCACCTCCTGAAGCGCAAAACCAGGTCGGACTTCGAAGTGCGCGGGAACATGCCGATGACTGTAAGGGAGAGAATTTAGGGGGTTTTTGAAGAATCTCCAAAAATCTCACCTCATTTCCGCCGGAAGATCCAGCGAAGAAGGTCATTCGTTTGAAAGATTTGTGCTCTCTCCCGTCGCTGCTTGGAGCGCTCGCATTCTTCTCTCGTCTTTTCGTCGGATTAGTCCGGGTAAGCTATATGAAATCAGTTCAGTTTTATTACCGGTAGTCTCTTATTCTATCAATACAACCTATTAGAATTATTTTTTTTATCCTTGATCAAACACGACCTTGTTGTTGATTTATATACACATTTGATGATTTTGGAAATCCGCCGTTGTTTATGTCATGACTTCAGTTGTTGATTTTGTTTGTATGTTTCTCTTTGATCTTGAATTAATTGTGATTGTGATTTTGAATTTATTTATGAAGGAAAACTGCTGTAGTATGGCAAGTGCAGGAGAATGTCTTTCTCAATTCGACATTTCAGAGGAGGTATGAGATTGTCCTCTCTGCTTTTTGCCGTGCATTTTCCTGTAATTGAGGGTCTCCTCTTCGTTTTGCCCCCCGGACTGTTGATATTTCTGATTCCTAGAGCACGTCTAATTAACAGGAGAAGGACAAGCTTGTAGCGGAAGCTATCCGTTATATCATATTCAAAACTCATCAAAATTCTGGATGTCCAATCAAAAGGGAAGAACTTACTCAGCTCGTAACAAAAAATTATCGGAATCGTGGATTGCCGGCCATTGTGATTGAAGAGGCTAAGAAGAAGCTGTCGAGCATTTTTGGTTATGAGTTGAGGGAACTTCAAAGAACGCGGCCTTCATCCACTGGCCAAGCGCATTCTTCCCAACAAAGTAAGAAAGGATCGAACTTATCATATTACTTCTCTGATAATTGCGGTTGAGATTTTCAAGCGTTGGTGTGATTTCATTACTCTCATGCGTTCAGATCACCTTCCTGCAATTCTAATTATCAAAATTCTTTTTGCAACTATGACTATTGCAAGTCACCACAGATTGCTATCAAGGAAACTGGTAGAATATTAAATTTTAGGTAGGTGGCCACCATAGATGAACCCATGAGCTCTTAGTCCTTAATCAAGGGTCATGCTGCATTATTTATCACTAAGTCATCCTATGATAGTTCACCACAGATTTCTTTTAACAAACAGGAAACTGCTTCAGTCTTGTTACAAGTCAAAGCTAAAGCCATACAATTTTTTCAAAATGAGATATCTTTTTGCAACTTTAGCACAGAAGAAGTGTCTAACTAGTACATACAAGTAATGATCTTTTGACTGGAACAAATTGTCCTTATGGGTAACATGTCCATGTGGGTGAGAAATACCTCTATCTTCTAAGTAATGATCTTGTTATTACTCCCGTCCGTGGGCTGTGCACATGCTCTATATTAAGTGTGGTTCAATGATCAGTTTATTACTGATGCTACACACTATCTTAAAAACCAAATATCTGAAAGATCAAAGTATTCAAATTTAATCTCCTCCCAGAAATTTTATGTGCCTAGTTTGCTTAAACTGTCCGTAAATTCTTCAAAATAGACATCTGACCTTTCTGACATACAATCCTTTTTATTCATTGCATCTCAATACAATAACTGGAACGTGAGGGTTGGATTTTTTTACCATGAAAGTCATGGTTATGGGTTGTAGAAAGTCATAGTGAATTCAGTGGATGTGTAAACTTTTGAATGTGGTTATTAGATTATAAATTTTCTTAGTTGCTGAATAAGCTCTTATTTCATCAAAGGAGTAACTGTTTGTTTAAATGGGAAAAAAGGGCCTTTTTGGGTTACTCAGAACCCATTATCGTTAAGGCTGCCAGTCTTCCATCAACCTGCTGACTATTTCCTATCTTTCTAACATCTGAAATAGCCATCACAAACTTTCAGCTGCTGAAATTACCCCTTACCCCCTGAAGTGGTCGTATTATATTTCTTTGGCGCCTCTAGAAAGCTCACTACAGTATAGAAGTATTTTCCTTTAGGATTTCAGTAGCTTTTGTATACATAGACCTCGGAGGATCTCTCAATCACCTTCTCTTTGAATGTGCCTTTTCTCAAAGTTGTTGGGCTCTGATGCTTAATACCTTTAACATCAACTGGGTGTTCTTCGATTCTTGGAAGGAAAACGTTCATCAGCTCATTTGCGGCTTACTCGAAAGCCTACTTATTATGGGCTAATGCTGTCAAAGCATTACTTTCCGAGTTATGGATGGAAAGAAACCATCGTATTTTTCAGATTTCTTCTCGTTTAAAGTCCTCTTCATGGTGCTCTCTATTGAAGAAGTTTGAAGGCTTCACCATTCATGATATTTTTTGTATTTGGCAGACTTTCATTTTTCCTTCATAACTATGTTTTTTGTAAGTCTTGTGTTTGTTCTAAGTTACTTTTGTTTTATTGTTTAGTTCTCGTATTTTTATTTGGTCTCTTGTTAGCTCCTTTTGTGTCTTAGAGCATTAGTCTCTTTTCATCATCTTAATGAAAGTTGTTTTTTCATTCTTGAAAAAAAAACATGGACCTCAGAGGTGTTGTATACTTCTTAATCATGGCTAGCCCTTGATATTCTAATCTATAGATTATTTTCATCTGTTATGGCTTGTGTTGTAGTGTAGCTTTTTTCTTCATAGATCTTCCCAGATCTTCATCTATTATCTTTTGTATGCTTCATGGCTAGCCATTAATATTCTAGTTTTCAGATTACTTCTATTTGGCATGGCTTGCTACAACACTATTTCATTATTAGATCTCTTTTAACTTGTCACTACATATTTCTTCAGACGTTGCAGATGCAAAATCCTATGTTCTCATAAGCAAGCTTCCCGCTGATATTTTCAGAAAGTATGTTGAGGATGTAAATACAGCGCACATGACTGGTTTTACTTTTGTTGTAGTTAGTATTGTACATCTTGCCGGTGGCAAAATTCCTGAAGGTATGCTTTCTTAACCCAATGCATACTAGGTAGCTTTGAGAGTGATAGGACAGCTTATACTTGAAATGAATTTCATTCATCAACTTATTATTTCATCTTGTTCTGGAGACACCAATTTAGTAAAATACCTCAAAAAAAATGTTGCCTATCAGATAGTGGCGATACATTTATGTACAATTGATCGACTCAAAATATTTCAAAGAATTTCTTAGGGCAAGAGTTCCAATTTTTTGCTTGTCTTTTATCATTTGTTTCAATGGAACCTGGCAATACCCTGCAGAAAGCCTTTGGCATCACTTGAGACGAATGGGGTTGTCTGAAAGTGATGAAAACCATCCAGTCCTTGGAAACATCAAGCATGCAGTAGAGTTGGTTGTCCAGCAAAGGTCAGTAGGCCCTGTACTATATGATTCGGAACTGCACTTGAGAAATTGTGGAGTAATTTGATGATCATTGAAGGTACAGGAAAAACTGGTTTACAGGTTCCTTTTTACTCTTGCCTTGCTTTGTAGATATCTGCAGAAGGTCAAAGTAAATGCTCCTGAAGGCAATATTACGTTCTACGAGCTTGCTGAGAGAGCTATAGATGGGCCAGTTAGTGAAAAGATTAAAGAATATGTAGCACAGGTATGCAGCTTGTAGATTGAAAATAAAGGTTTTTGAGTGTTTAAGATATCATAGAAAAAATTTCCTCATTTTAATATATTCTTTATTTTCTATCTGAAAGAAAAAAAGGAAAAAAAATCTTAAACAAGCATGAAAATAGAAAGTTCCCCTATTCTTATTACCAGGTCATTTTGGATTACTGGCGAAAATACAGAAGTTTTCTGCCTATGAGGATATGCTTGGTATTGTCCGACAACGGGATTATGGGAATAGGAAATCTTGGAATGCAGGAATAGGATGGTTGGAAGCAGGAATGATTATTGGTATATGAAATGATATCTGCGGAATTTGATTTAAATTTTTAATCATCTATTTCTATTTTAGATATTAGATCTTATTATTTTTATTAATATTATTTTGCATAATAATTTAAAAACGAATAATTAAAATTTAAAATATAAGCATAAAGTCTTATAAATTTGCTCATTTAAATTTATTTGTTTGTTTACTTTGTGGATGACTTAAAAGTACATCAGGAATAAACTCCCTATAATCTTATTGCCGAGTCATTTTAGATTGTCGGCCAAAAAATATACAAGATTTCAGTATATGAAAATTTAGATGTGCGTAATTTCTTTCATAGCACAAGAATTGTGCATAATGTGGATGGTTGGATGGAGGAATCAATGCTATTATGAATGATGGAGAAGTTTTGCGTAATTTCTCAAGTTGCACAAAAGTGTACATGGTGTACATGGTAGGATGGACAAATCAACGCTGCTAGGAATTATGGCTCCCCCCCTCCAAAGAATTCTGAGTTTATCTGTCTACAGTGATAATTATCTGGTTTCTGTTGAATCTAGTTTTCTCTAAGCTATCGTTGCATGTTTCTAACAATCATGCCTTGGTAGCATCAGATCATTGTTTCACACATTTGACGTGTGATTTCTCCTATATTATAATTTAGTGTCGACTAGCATTACTTTATGTTTTTGCCTGGCTACAATACAATTCTCAGAGCAAACAGTTCTTTTAATCCTTGAGAAAGGCTACACCACACCATTAACTGAGACTCAAGAATTGACGACCAACTACTACCAATATTAGTGCTTATTAGTATTGAATATAAATGGGGCGTGGCCAAGTGGTGAGGCAACGGGTTTTGGGCCCTTCCTTTCTTCAAATGGCAACTCTGATTGGTCAATAAAATTTTAATACTATTTCTTTTTTCTTTTTCCTTAGTTTAGCCCATTGGTTCTATATGATATTCTTTTCGTTGTGGTGTGTAGTATAGCTTTATACCTGCCTATGATAACCCATATTGATAGGCTCAAATCATGGGATTTCCCACCATAGAGTTTGATCTCGGGTTGTTGCTTCCAACCTCCATTCTGATATTCATAATTGGACTATGTTTGATAACTATTTGGTATTTGTATTATTTTTAAAAGTCAAGTCAAGTTATGATAACGAAGACTAAGAAAGGAAGTTTTTAAGAACTTGTTATTGGTTTTGAGATTTTTCTGAGAATTCCAATGTTCCTTTAAAATATGTGAAAACACCGTAGTAAGGAAATTAGGCAAAAACAAGGATACATTTCTAAAATTGAAAACAAAATTGTTATCAAGTGAGACCTAAATTAACCTCATGCAAGCATTTCAGTCAGGATTGCTGGTAATTTTGGTTTGTGAAGTTGCAAAACATGAGTTTTTTTATTCTTTTTTTTTTTCCTGGCAAGTTATAGTTTTGTTGATTCTATTATGTGTTGTGGTACTTTTGCATCACTGACGACCAGGAATATAAACTTTTCCAGAAACTTTATGTCTATTATTTAGTTTAATTGATTTTCATGATCGTCGAAGGATCTTTTGTCAACATTTGCAACCTTTATGACTCCTGTTTCTTTCCATGTTAAGATTTAAACTGTATTATTAAATTAAAAGATTGCTTTGTTAGGAAAAAATTTATTCAGGCATTATCTTATAAGTATGGCTACGATTTTGCTGATTAGATATCATGCTCACAGATTGTCGACACAAATGTTACTGCAGCAGATAGCTAACCAGTGTCTCAACTTTGCCTCCAGCTAAATTGATAGATCAAGAGTTCCGTCAGATCTCACAACGATCTGGATGGCCTCAAACTTCGCAAGCTCTACGTTTACTCATTGTTTTGAAACCGAATGTATCTAGTTAACATATGTGTCTAATGCTTGAATAAATCCAATTGAATATGTTGTATTCATTGCATTAAATACTGTTTGTTACTGTAATTTAATATTGCAGGTGGGTTAGGGTAGGGTGGAAGAGCCCATCACGGTCGGTTTCAGCTGAATGGTTTTGTTCTACATACTTGGATGTGATTGTACATGTCTAGCTCTATTTGTCCATCCCTCTTGACTTGACTACCACAATTTCTTTCATCTTATTGCACCATAAAAGCATTGACTTATGGTAAGTTGCTACGAAATTCGTAGTCTAGTATGACTAAGCGCGATTGGTTGGAAAAGTTGCCATACCATTTAAAAATTTAAGACAGTTAATTGGAGGGTTTATGTACAAGTGTGCTGGAATGATCTAGCAACAATCTTCCTATCGAAGATGAATTTAATGCAATAGAGGATGTTTCTTTAGCTAAGATTAATCTTCAGTGGAGATATTCTATTGTACATTTTTACCACATGCCTTAGAGAGGTGAACAAATCCACTCATATCGTCAGTAAAGGTGTTAATCGGTCTAGAAAGATATTTTTTGAAAATGTTGTCCTCCCCCCTCCATGTTTGATCCGGAGATTTGGAGGTTTTGGCATTTGGTAGAGTTTGGTCGTTCATCTTAAAAATGTATTTGATCCCATTTGTCTATGGTGAGAAAGTTCAAAGGAGAAAACCACATCGATTGCAAATTCAAGAATGGCTAGAGAGCGGATAATGTTTTTCATACAACAAAGTTACTGATTACATCTGAACATTATAAGAGTAAATCTTCAATGATGGAAAGATTTCGAGGCCTTGAAATGAAACAACTATGGCAATTTACAACATTTAGTTGCCAACACCAATGACATTCGAGAACAGAAGTAGAGGTAGAATTCGTTGGACGATGTTACAAACACAAGGTTTTGGGCACAATAACCTCCAGTTAGCAGTACAAATATAAGAAAAGAATGAACACTGCTTCAGAACTTACCACGGATGATCGTGGCATTTGCAGCCCCACAAGCAAGAAGTTACACAAAAGGGAGGGAAAGAGTGTTGGTTATTCATTCCTATACACAAATTGGGTTCAAACATCATTTGCAGATGCGTAACAAATTATGAACTAAATCCTACAACAAAAAATAATTGGATTAGGACGCGTATCCATGTTTTACCTTTGTTCACAAGATGTCGGACCCAAAAACTACTCGACGCTCCAGAATGGCATTTTCTGCAGCTCACCACAGTACCATCCCATTAAGCGATTTGATGCACATTGACGACGTTCTCACTGGCACATTCGACTACTAGAGCTTGCATCACCGATTGAAACTGTGGCAAAAGACTTAGCCCATGCCTTGGCATTCATGGCCCCTCCTTGTAAATTGCTTCTCTTGCAAGGATCCTTGAAATGGCTGAATAACTGAATTGCTCCTTTCAGGCACGTCAAAGGTCGTTCCCACAAGGTTCCCAATCTCATATTCCTAAGGTGCCTTCGCCAAACATATCGAGCATAGACTAAAAGAGTTGGAAAGAAGATATAGATCAATCTCATTAGCACAAATGCAGTAGCCAGAGCCAAATACGTCTCCTCCCGAAGCAAATTTTCTGGAGACCTTGCCCAGGAGAATGGACAATTTTCCTGCTCATTGTTATCATCATGCTTCTCCCGATTCCATACTTGTCCGATTCTGTCTGTTGATATTTGATCCAGTGATGCAGTCTGAATGCCTGTAATAAACAAGTAACCATGACCACTAATATCAAACGATAGAACCAAATGTAACAACCTGGGTCCAGTAGCAATTAAGATTCCTTGTCACATTTTCAATTAAAGCTAACACAGCATACAAAAATTGGACAATAAAATACTATTCTGCATATTGATGCAACATTAATATTTTCAACAACTTGCACCATATGTGGGGGTCAGTAACTACTTAATAAAGTTTTCTTGATTCATCCAATGTCAATGCCCTAAAATGAAGGGGGGGCTTCAAAAGCACCACAAGGCCTTCTTGAAAAAATCTATTGCACGATTAGCAAAAGCTAAAACATGAAATTTTATCATAAATCAATGCGTCAAGGAAAACATGTCCAGAATCAAGATTCAACGTACTTTAATTAATATACAGAAAAGATGGAACATATTATCAGCAACTTAAAATGTATATTAGCAACACGTTCCTTGAGCACTTAATTGTTTTTTACATAAGATGTAATCTGTTAAGCAAAAAAAATACAGACAACTTAGCACGAGACTACACAATTTCAATTTCTATGAATTCAAAATAAGTATTCTTTTCATGGAAGAAAAATTTAGAGGCAGCATAAAGAAACCTTACCAGTAACATCATTATAGAATGCAACAAGAGAAGGGAGAGTTCGAGAACCGTAGTAGCGAGCACGCATTGTAGAATTTAAAAGGAAAAGAGTAGGAAAACCATGAACCCCATACTTAGAGAGTATGCTGCAACAAAATATGGATTATGTTCAGATAAGTAAAAAAAAAAAAAAAAAACATGATCGAACAGAGCAAACTTGCAAAAGTGAAAGTTTAATATGAAACCTTGGCCGAACAGCTGATTCTTGGATTGCAAAATGCGGGATAGAAGGATATAATGAGGACAGTATGGAAAAAGTCGGCCTAAACGACTTGGAGAACGGGCACCAAGATGCATAGAAGAGCACTGCGACGTATTCGTAACAGTTTTTATGTACCATATTCAGAGCCATTTGTAATGAGGCTTCATCTCCCTTCATCATCGGAAAAACAAATAGAGTTATTATCCTGACAATTATAACAGTCTGCCTCTACCTAAACTCAAAACTCCAGCCGTTTTCCAAATTCAATGTGAAGAACACAATTCCCAATTCTTGCAATTGCACCAACAAAAGGAACAGAAAAGAACTCAAAACTTCAGAAGCTAAAATGCTAAGGATCCATAGTCTTCTGAGCTTTATTCAGTTGTGTGCTTCGAAAACAAACTAACAATAACTAGACTAACAGAGGCAGAAGCAGAAAGTCTATAAATCTTCTTAAAAAGCACAATTCAACCATCAAATTTTCAAAAAAGAACTACAACGCGTCAAATCCACATCCCTCAGAGTGAGGTAGAAGAAACCCTCTACCTGACGATGATCTTAACTACATACAAGTTCATTCAGATAAGATAAGAACAAAAAAAAAAAAAAAAAAAAAGGTGGTTACCTCAGAAACACCAATAAATTCATAGTGCCCATCCTGACCGTGAAAAGGGCACTTCGAGTTCCAATCCCTAAAACGAAAGATCGTATCCAGAAAAGATTCAGCAGGACACAAGGGGCCTGAATCGGAAACCCTAACCGAGTGGGCAGAACCCAACATCAGGGCAAAGAGAATAATCCCTAACACCCAGAACCCGGGGGTCCTCATAATCACAGAAACAGAGAAATGGAGGTAGAAAAGTGGAATCAAAAGGACGAAGGAGGGGAAAACCGAGAGAAGCGCATTTTAATGGGTCAGAAACAAGATCGAGCAGGATCTGATGAGGGAATAAGCATCTGGGGAAGCGAATTTGTTGAAGGAAAGGGAAAAAGGAAGGGAATTTTGATTTTTGAGGGTTAATGGCGGATGGATGGATGGATGGAAGGTGGGTGGAGCGAACCTAAAGATAACGAAGGCGATGCGCACTGCGCACTGCTTACTTTGGAAAGGACCGTCTCTGATCTGTCTGAACGCGCTCACGCTCCTCTTCCTCTCCTCTCCTCTCCCTTCATCTTCATATTATTTTCCTTAAATTAAAATTTGTATCTATCTATCAACTTTCATTTTTGCGCGTCTAACCGACCTCAATTAGCATATGAATTATGAATGTGTCAGTGAAGATCTATAGTTAAAATCTCTCTTTCTATTTTTTAAAAAAAAAAAAATCCATTATGTGTGAGGGTTAATCTAGACAAGGCCCAGAACGTATGAGGGAGCCTAAGCCCATAGAATACTAGGAGGAGGCATGAAGCATGCGTCCCAAAAGGAAAATATCAATGACTCGGAGTTTGGATCGACTAGTTGAGCCACTGAATATATACAAATCTAGAAATAATCGAGCAACATCCAGATTGGCATCCTGCAATCTTGAGCGTCGAAAACGATACAGCTAGCGCTACACATAAAGAGAGGCAAGTGTTAGAGAGGAGAGCCGATATGTCATAAGCTCTTGTGTGTGTTGGAAATAAAAACAACTTTTATTTATTAATTTAAATATATTTTGAAATAAATTTCTTTATTTACAAAAGTATCCATCGATCTAAATGGGTAAAATTAAAATCTCAATATTCAATGTTTTAATCCTTAATCACATGTAAAATTTAGGTTAAATTACAAGTTCTCTCTATAAACTTAAATGTTTATCCTTAAATAGGTCCTTAACGTATTAAACGCTTTTAAAAATTAATGTCTCTATCAAACCCAAATTAGGATATTAAACTTTCAATTTTGTGTTTAATAGGTTAGGTTTGTTATCATCATTATTATTAAAATGTCAAATAGGCCAAAGAGCTATTAAACACATCGAATTGAAATTTCAAAGATTTATTATCTATAAAAATCTAAATTCAGGGAGTTATTGGATTTAATTCTTATAGATTGAGTATTATTTAAATTTGATCTCTCGTTTCAAAACTTATTGATTATATAAATATAATTACAACCTCTATCTTGAGTTCTATAGTAAAATTCTCTAATCTAGTTCTATTATTTGTTTTGACAATTAAATTTTTTAGCTACATTAATGAAAAATACTACTATTCATTTGATTTTAATATTTTTCTCTAATATATATAACATTAATCTACACATTTAAAGAATTCTTCTACAAGTACAAAAGTCAAAATCATGTATTAACCACTTAAAAAAAATCTAACAGAAGACATATTTTCATTCACGTTTAAAGTTGATACAATTATTAGTTTGATCTAGTTTGATCCTAAATTTAGGAATATAGATTGATTTAGTCTCGTTGAAATTTAGCCAGGATTTTATTTCGTTATATTTGAAGAGTAGAAGAGCAAAGCAAAAATGTCGTTAAACAAGTTTGAAATTTCTTAGTATATATAAGAGGATTGCAATTCAAAGGCTTGCACAATGATAAAAACGATGGAAATATTTTCTTAAAAAATAGTGATGGAAGATTTCCCAAGTGTTCAAATATATACTACTCGTCTGAAAAATAACTTGGGATATTTTCTATTGTGGCAAGCCAAAACAACTATAAAAAATTCTAAATGTAAAAACAAAATAAACAACGTTTCATAATTTTCGTCTCCATAGAAATTTTCAATTTTTTTTATAAATTCGACATCGATACGAGTAAATCAATATTTCCATTATAATATATAAAAATCCAAAAAATATGAACAAAAAAAACCAACAAAAAAATATCACTACAGTTATGATAAATCATGCACTTTCATGAAATAAAATTCATTATCTTTTCTTTGAGCATTACAATTCAAATAACTAAGAATTCAAACCTACAGTTAATTGTTTTCTTTGAATTTATCAATTGTAAACATAATATCTAAACAGAAAAATAATTCATACAAACATACTGATCTAGACTTGAGCAACTCCTTGGCAAGATTGACATAAAATTATTAATGAACCTTTTATGATACAAGCAGAGAGAACATGAAACCTTTGATGTGAAGGCTTATGATTCAGCTACATTCAAGAATTATATCTTCAAGCAGAATCAAGGGATAATAGCAACAAAATAAATGAGTTTCCAATGAAATCAATTCAAGCAACTAAAAGTAATATTTCAAGTACAAATCTTGTTACAATTACACCGTCGAATTTCGACTCTAGCACTTGAGTGGTTCGAGTCAAGGGATAGTTCAACTAAAAATGACTGATGAGATACTAACTATTCACAGTATTTTTCCTACTTAAGTGACAAAATTGTAATCTTGATAACTCCAATAAGCAGCAAGGTGTGTAAAGAAGAGCCATGACTAAAGATATTTGAGTATTGGCGTCAATTCGTGCAAGAGACCTCGTCTCTCTCTAGTGAGAAAGAAAAAGTTTCCAGCTGATTCAGTCTAGCAAAAGGTTCGAAATCGTTCTCCTTCATCAGCTAGGTTAATCATAACCAATTGTCTAAAAAAATCTATACACTTTCAGCTTAGTCTACATCTCTGCCCTCGTCTGCCTAAGCTCCTAAAGAACTATGATCCTGCAATGCAATTTAGTTATTATTAGTAAGGTCGTGGGGGGTGGAAAAATAGACTAAAATTGGATTCTTCTTCATGGATGGTACTCAACTACTCATGAAGAAGAATGCCATCACAATCAATTTCTGTTGTCAAGAGAGAATCTTTTGTTTGTCTTTTCTTTCTCTTTTTGTTTATATACATATATAATGAACCAAGAAAAAAAAATGAAAAGAGCACAATGGTATTAAAAAAAAAACCAAGACCAATTCTGAGCCTAACGACTAAAGAGAGAGACTCTCAATCTCAAGTAAAATAAGATCTATTTATAGAATAATTACAAAATGTCTTCGTCACCAGGAATCTTGAACAGTTTCATTCCTCCATAGGAAACGCAAGAGAGTCTTGAACAGCTTCATTCCTCCACATTATAAATTACGAAGCATCCTGAAAAACTTACCCGATTGTGAATGGGTTCATAATATCCTAGGTGAGTAGATTTTCACTTGTGGTAACTGTTGTGGAGGTGTTTTTGAACCTATTCACTAATTAAATCAACTCGTTAAAATGCTACTAGATAGAAGGAAAAAGTTATCATGAGTGTCTTGATGTGTAGTAGAGGTATTCTTATAATGTAGAAAAAGTTGTGTCTAAATAATGTTGAAGAGATGTTTATGTAAAATAGAGTTATATCAATAAAGTTTACATTCCACGCACAATCCGTGCAAGAACAAGTCATGACATCAACGCTATGGATTGGAATTACAAGTGAGTTTGATTTAACTTTTCAAGAGTTTAATTTTGAAAATAAGTCAATTTAAAAAAATTGAAATGTTTGGCAATCACTCAAAATAGCTTTTGAAACACTTTCAAAGTATATTGTAAACAATTTTTAGCAAAAGAGTTTAAATAATAATGATTTTTTTAAAAAATATTTTTTTCTCTAGTCAATCCAAACACAGTCTAAATCTCCTAGAGGAAGCAGAACTCACGGTCTCATAGACACTCATTTTTGTAATCAAGTGCTTGCGACAAAAAGGATTAATCCATCAAATTGAGCAATTAACACTAACAAATTCTTTATGCAACACGAGGCAGCCAACTACTTGGTAACAGGCTCAGTACTTGGTAACAGGCTCAGTTATCATTTCTCGTATATCAATGAACACCATAGATATTATCTGCAAATGTTGTCATAACATCTCTCCAAAGAGTTTCCTTCTGTAGCAACTAGCACGAACATCTAAATCATTTGCTACTAAGTCCCCCAAACTCTTGAGGGAAAAATAAGCTCATTTCTTATTAATAAAACAATTGCCTTCATGACCAAAATTAGCCCCATCCCATACGTCTGTTATTATCTTCTCAATGCTAATAACCATGGATGAGGTCCAGCTGAAAGCCTAGATGCTTTTGAAGGTCAAGAGTTCAAACTGTACCACAAGTTTTGAGATGCCATTATAGAGTCAAACATTACCTTGCAGAAAAAAACAAGGTGAATGTATGCTAGCCATAACATTCATGGTTATCAAAATAGTCGTAATAAGAAATCTTATCCATCTTCTTACTTCATCCAGCTATAATTTTGAAGAGAGACAAATAACAGATGTGATGTTTTGACAACACTAATTGGGTCATTCTCTCTCCCTTGGAAATCCAAGTCTTCTTCCATTTAGTTCATTTGGCAAATACTCAATCTATAACACATTCCCAAAATACAGAGAAAGTAGCATGCCCGTCAAAAGGGATACCAAGATAATTGAAGATACTTTTCTTATTTATGAGCTAGTAAAACAACCCTCTCAGTTATTCCATTCGAGATGTTTGAGCTATAAAGAACTTAAAGCTTAATACGCAAACCTGAGGTTCTGAATTCTTTTGAAAATTTCCTAATATTAACGTCCAATTAGAACATTCGTCCTCGATAGTGGTATATAAATCACATCATATACTTTTATCTGGTCCTAATTCAACTAAAAAGATCAGCCACTGGGTGAAAAAGGAAAGGAGAAGAGGAATTGTCAGAAGCATCCATCTTTTACCTAGAACCTCTAGTAATAACATATCCATCTTTTATAGAAAGAATACAACCAATTAGTATATAACCTCCACATATATCCAAAACCTTTTCCCTGCATAACTCAAATTTTCATCAAGGTATAACCTCTTTATCCCTTCTCTTTCTAGTTTTTTACACGTTCATTATTAACGTGGAGGTCATCTCTAGAAGTTGCTCTCTTTTTTTCCCCTCTTCTAACAAAGCTAGTTGAGTTTTATCTGAGGCAGTACTTCTGAACTATCCCAAGCTTATTGGCCAATAATCACTCACATTAGCCACACATCTTTAGTTTGGAATTGAACAAAACTTACTTATACAATCTATTGACAATACCATTCTCATAACATAACCATATCATGATTATCACCTAGAAAATTCTATTTCTTTTCTGCAAGAATTCAACAGAGTAATTACCTCAGCTAGGGCTATCTAGTTATGCTCTATTTCGTATCTTGTCTAATATCTTGAAAACTTGTGTTGGAGAAGCCCAACTCACATTAGTAGACATCCATATTACTTAAAAAAAAAAAGCCTATCGAGAAATACTAACTTAAGTTTTGTAGAGGTCATTTGGTAAAATTTCTGCTTATCATTTTCAAATTTAAAAAACATATGAATTTACTAAGAGTTCTATTAAATCACAAATTGACCCAAGAGTTTAAGCTGATGTATGAAGGTAGATTTAATATTATATCTAACACTCCCCTTCACTTGTGGGCTTGAAATAGGTAAAAGACCCAACAAGTGAAAATCTATATTAATTGGGAAGGAAATAATATTGCAGGTAGAGATGTTCATTTTCCCCATGAAATGGGGGAGGGAAGGAGTGGGGAGAACTGTTATGCTAAATGGAGACAGGGACGGGGAATGAATTCCCACCTCCACCTCCACCCTCACCCCGTTTGCCTATTTTTAGTTTATTATTATAATTATCATTATGTTTTTATTATTAAGGAAATTTTCACAGATAGAAAAAATGTCAAATTATTTACAGAAAATAGCAAAAAAAAATACTGATAGACATTGATAAACTTATACCATTTCTATCACTGATAGACCCTGATAGATTCGATCAGGGTCTATCACAATTATCTAAAAATTTTGTTATTTTGTGTAAATAGTTTCGCTTATTTTTCTATTTTTAAAAATTCTCTTTATTATTATTATATAAATATTATTTTTAATTTTAAGTTTTATTGTTCAATAGTCAGGATCATGAATATGTTTTATTTGAATATTTAGATTAAGATTATATATACATGAATGATTTCATAAGAAAAATTATTTCATTCTACCAGGAAATTTGAGTAATTTCTCTTTAAATTCAAATTCTTTTTACTAAATTAATCATTTAAATGAAAGCTTTTAGTGAAAAATTAGCTATTTTAATTAGAAGTTTTCAATAGTAGTTATTTTATTTAATTGATTTTTTTCAAAAAGATTTTTAAAAAATCGGGGAAAATTTTCCCACAGAAACCCCATCCCCATCAAATTTAGGAAATTTTATGGGGATGGGGAATGAAATAGGGAGCGAGGCTGGCCCCATGAATATGAACACAAGACCTCCTACTCTGATCCCATGTTAAATCACCAATTGACCAAAAAACTTAAGTTGATAGGTGAAGGTAAATTTAATATTATATCAGTCAAGTTCTATTCCACTTTTCTCATTTTAATGTAATGTTCCCAAAATTGTTGGAAATTTTGGAAACAAAAAACGTGGGACTTGCTTGATGTCATTCCCATTTTCTTCCCCATTTTAAAGAAACAAAAATAAAGACACTTAAAAATTGCTTATTGTTTTTTTGAGTGGGAAAAAAGAACAAAGAAACATAAAGGTGTTTTTTGAACCCTTTTTTTGTTCCTTGTTCTCTCAAATTTTAAATTAAAAAAATCAAAGTTTTCTATGAAAACTATTTCTTTTAAAAAAAACCAATTGAGTAATAATGTTGAATATAATTTTTAAGTATTTATTATGCATTTTACAAGGGAAAAAAACAATGGAATAATGTTTTTACTTATGTTTTTAAAAAACTAGAAAAAAAAAACAATTTTGAAATGATTATTCAAAATTAGAAACGAGAAACAATCATTGATTCACGTAAGCTAGTTCAAACACTTACAGATATAAATAACTAAATAAAAAAGATACAACAATTGATTATGTCAACCTGACTAGTTATGGAAGGCCTATCAAATAACAATTTTGAAATGATTATTCAAAATGAGAAACGAGAAACAATTATTATTTTAAGTAAGCTAACCCAAACACTTACAGATATAAATAACTAAATAAAAAAGACACAACAATTAATTATGCCAACCTGTCTAGTCAAGGAAGGCCTATCCAAAAATCGACCCTCCCAAACAAATGTCGATATGTCAGTTTTAGAAGCCAAGCAGTCAACGTTGTTTTGCAATTTTGCAAAACCAACGGTTAGTCAATCTATTCATCCAACTCGAACGATAACCAATGCCCTAACCCACCTTTAGTTTTCTTCCTTCTTTTCTCCTTATCCACCTTTCTCTTCTACTCCCTTTCCTATAGCTTCCTTGTTGTTGCCACCTCTCTCTTCTTTCTCCTTTCTTTCCTTTCTTGTCGTTGCTTTTTATGCAATTGCCACCAAAGTTCGACCAATGTTGTCGCAAATCACCCCATACAACTGCTAGTGAGTGGCCAACTACATTTTCATTTTATTTTTGTTAAATTATTCATATGAAATCAACTGAACTAACCAATCGATTCTAGCTAAAAAACGATGTTGACTGACTGATGATCACTCCTAGTATTTACCTCAACCAAAAGGTCAGAGGTTAGAATTTTCACCCCCACATATTATGGAACTAAAAAGGAAAAAAAAAAAAACAATATTAATTAAGTTACCAAACCTATACAATTTCAAAAATTGGAAATAAGAAAGTGTCACTAAACATGCACATTTCTAAAAAAGAATAAGAAACAAGAAACGATTAGGAGAAACAAGAATATAACTAGACAACCATGTAGTTTCTTGTTTCCTATTTTTTTTTTAATTTTAAAAAATATAAATAAAGAATAATTTATTGTTTTTTATTAACTTAGAAGACAAATAAATAATAAGAATTAAAGAATTAAATATAACATAATAGTTTTGAATATTTTGTATTAAAATAATTTTTAAATAGATTTTTTATATTTTCATATACCATTTGAGAGAACACATAACAGTTATCAAACACATCATTGTTTCTTTTTCAATAAAAACTGATTTCTGAAAACGATTTTACTTTTTATTTTACAAAAATAGGAAATAAAAGCAAAAAAGTAAAATGTGAAACAAGAAACAAGAACCAACAAAAATAGGAAATAAATCACTTCCTAGCTTCATAGTGAAAACTAAGACTTACTTTTCTACAAGTTATTTAGGGAGCATTTGGGTCCAAATTATTATAACTCACACTTAGCTACAATAAAACTATTTGAAAACTCTCATTGTCTACATTGTTTACTATTTTATAACCATCCTATCTGATTCTAAAATAGTCTGCACCCTGAACACAAACTATTATAACCCAAACTCAAATAGTCTGCACCCCAAACACAAAATATTATAACCCACGGACTATAATAACCAACTCAGCGTTCCAAACAGCCACTTAAGATTTTGTACGAGATGTTGTAATGAAAAAGTTCTTTTTAATCTTCCAATTAGGCATGCCTATTTTCCTCAGGAATATATTCTCCACCCTTGCCCTCACCCCCACCTTGTTAGTTTGCCCCATTATTATTATTATTATTATTATTATTATTATTATTATTGTATATTTAAATTTCAAGTTTTATTCTTGAAGTGATAATTTGATGTCTTTGAACCAAATTGTTGAACATTTTGACTTTATATATGGATAATTAGATAATTTGATAGATTGATTAATTTGTTTCTATTAGAAGGTTTAAGAAAAATCTCACTAAATGGAGATTATTCATGTGAAATTAACTGTTTAAATGAAATATTTGGTGGAAAATTAACAATTTAGTTTTAAAATATTAATAGAATTAATTTAATTTAATTGTATTTTAAGAAAAATAAATAAATAGAGAATAATTACTCGTTGGTAGCCCAATCCCTGAGAATTCCCGATAAGGAATCATTGCAAAATTTAACAAAAATTTTTGCAAGAATGAAGAATAAAATAAGGAGTAGGGATGGGGACGAGGAAGTTGCCCATGAGCATCTCTACTTCTAACTAAGGGTGAACAACAGGTGCTCGATATCGATTTTGGGCTTAGTTTGACATCGACCACCAACATGTTAGTTCTAGTGATCAATTTTGATCGATTTTGGAGAAGGTGTGTACGCTTACTGACCGATCGACCACACTGACAATTAGTCGATTTTGGTCTGCTTCACTTTCATCTAGTTGACTAAATGAATGAAAAAAGAAGTTTTGAAGGAGAAAAAACCAAAGAAAAGTAGAAGAAAGGAAAGGAAACAAAAAATAATAAAGTGTTTTATGAAGGAGACAAAGTCTCAATATATGGCTAAGAGGTCATGAGTTCAATCCATGATGGTCACCTACCTAGAATAAATTTCCTACAAGTTTCCTTGACACCCAAATGTTGTAGGGTCAGGCAGGTTGTCCCGTGAGATTAGTCGAGGTGTGCGTAAGCTGGCCCGGACACTCACGGATATCAAAGAAAAAAAAAGTGTTTTATGTTCAAAGAGGTGTGACTTGTGAGAATGACTAAATGAAAAAGGGAAAATAATAATAATTTTCTAATGTTAGATGAAGGAAGGAGAATTTCATCTAAGTTTTGAATAATTTTATCCACTCCTTAACTAATAATAACTTACTCATGGTATCCTAATAATTTCAAACATTTATCCCAATGCTATGTCTATCATTCCTCCCCCCTCACACCTAATTCTAGACATGTAAATGATCAATATATTATCCAAAAGAAAAGTTAAAATTTATGGATTAAGCATAAGGGTTCAATATTAGAAAATTTAAGAGGCTATACTATAAATAATCCATAACAAAAAGGTCGTCAACCCAAATCAGAGTTTTAAATGTCAGTGTCAACCTAAATGTCAAGGACTCAATTGTATGAAAATGTTGATGTCGATAGATATTTGTAAAAAACAATATAAAAACAAAAATACATTAAAATGCATTCAAACTCATTTAAATTAACAAACAAACATTTCACACTATTAAGATATGTTAAATTTTTCATTGTTAATAATATATCATTGTTAGTAATAATTAATTGAAATTTTTGTTATATTTACTCAATTTTTATATGATATAATAGAAATGTCAATCCACTATTAATGTTGATGTTAAGTCCATAACCCAAACCTAAGTTTTTTTTTTAAAATATTCACCCGACAAAAAAAGACAAAAAAAGAACAAGACAAGAGGGATCAGGAAATGAATCGAGACAAACTACTCAAAACCTAGGTTGTGCACCATTCAATCCAAAACCATCCCAACAAAATGAACACAAGTAGTGGGTAAAAAAAAAATAATCTTTCCTTTATTTTATTAATTTATAATTAATTATTTGAACAAAGAAAATTAATTTTATTGAAGAACAAATAATTAATTCATTGTTAAATTATTGACTAACTTACTCCACTTATTCTCATTTAATATTAATCAATTAACTTCTAAAATTATTTTTATGCTTCAAAGTGAATATTATTTATTTAAATTTTGGATGAAATATTATCAAAGATTCTAGTGGAGACAAACCCTACAACATCAAACATAGAAATCTTATTCTCACACATCAATTTCTCAAACATATCTATTGAAATTAATATTCGTGTTTATTAAAATTCGTGTCTTGTCTTGTCCTAATATTAAATTTCTGTAAAAAATTTCCACATCTCCATAAGTTTGACAATGACATTTCCATTATATCATAAAAAATCTATGAAACGTAAATTAAACCAACAACAAAATATACTAATATAAATATAATTATACATGTTTACTTATTTAAAATGTGTAAAATTTTAGTTTAAGTACTTTTTAAATTTTTTGTTTTTATTTTTTTTCTAGAAATATTCATCGATATTCACATGTTATCGATATTTTTGTAAATTTGAGTCTTGTCTAATTTTATAATAAGTGAATAACTGGGCGTGTTTGGTTTTTGTTTTTTTTCCCCTTTATTTGTAGGTTTTTTTAATGAGTTATTAAGCTTGAATGAAGATGGGCTTAGTGCGTTGTTCGCGTGTCCAATCCAAAGATCCATCAGCTCAAATCTTCAGAAAACATTGGACCCCACATTACAAACCGACGCTGACACTTGGCGTAAAACAACAAATGCGTACTTCCTACACACTTTGACATCGGTTTTCAAGACACATAGCCAACGAATCATTAAGTTAGGTTAGTTTCAGTTATTTACATTATTTACGTGTATATAGAGAGAGATTCTAAATAAATCAGAAAAACCTATTTTGGTCAATAACGTTAAAAATATTATGTCAATAACAAACTTTATACTTAATATCATAAGTTTATAGTTTTCTTAAGAACCACAAATTAATTGTGTTTTATTTTTTTTTTACAAATTAGCCTGAAAATTTGGGCACAAATAAAACTTGACCTGCTTTTTCAAAATAAGTTTTTCTAACTCTTTGCTTGGATTTGCAAACATTTTTCTGTATTTTTTCACTTTCTCACTCCCTCTTTTCTCTCTCACGAAGTACTAAGAACGTTTTGATCAAAACTTCTTCACTCGCCACCGAGTCCTACACAAAATCACTATCCATGGTGTGTAATTTTCTCATCAAAACATTTTTCAACAACATTTCTAGTTGCTCGGTTGCACTTGAAAGGACCAACAACGATCCTCATAACAAAAGCTTTCATATCCTGGATGCACTTTAACTCCATAATCTCTGTCGTTGTAGATCTCGAGAGACAAAAGAGAAAGAGGGAGCAAGAGCTGGAAAAACCTCTGCCTACATGTTCCTCTCATATGATGATTCAATTAGGCTGGTGGAAAGTGCAACCATTGTTGGACTCTTCTGGGGCAGTTTCAAGGCATAGTGTTGTTGATTCGCAGGGCTTTGTCTTGAGTGATCATGATTTGTTAAGTGTTCTGACTGATTGTCTCTTAGGCCCAAAAAAAAAGGAGAAAAGTGAGCGATAAGGAAGGGGGAAATGGAGAGAGAAGGAAATGAGAGGTTGGGGTCAAGTGGGATGAGAAGAAGTGAGAAAGAAAGGAAAGAAAAATACAGAAAAAAAATTTACTGATGCTAGCAAAGAGTTAGAAAGCTTAATTTGAAAAAGCAGGTCAAAGTTTATTTGGGATCAAATATTTAGGTCAATTTGTCAAATAATAATATTAATAATTAATAACTCAACCTAAACTGAGCTGAGTTTATTCCAATCATCCCAAAACCTTAGTGTAGGTTTATTATGAGTTATAGAGCCGGACAATCAAGACACCGAACCTCGAATCTGGTGTATCCAAGCTTTTAGCAACAACTTTTTCACGGATTTCAAGGGCATCTCCATCAACTACTTTTAAGTTTCATTTTCTAAGTACTATTGAAACTTGAAAGTTAGTCCCCAACATTTTCCTTGCACAAACAACCAATTACCGAACTTCCTGCCAACCAATTGTCCATAGAAATGTTTCCAAATGTCTAGACTACGAGCTAAAATTCACGGTAACAACCTGACCGACATAAGAAACCACGTTGCCACTCTTTTAGACACAATCATAGAACTCTAAGGGGTATTTGACTCAAGGAGTTAGAGTGGGGAGGAGTGAACTTGTTAAATACAGTCCTTGTTTGGCCCAAAAAGTTCATGGGCCCACAACTAGAAATCATCACTTTCATATTTTATTAATTCTTTAGGCCTACAACTAACAACTTTTCAGACTTCACTACTCTCTAGGCTTGACAACCACTCCTTGCCTCAAACGCTTCTTAATTGTGTAATGAAAACATCATATGTACTAAGTTGTACATTTAGCCAGCACTTCAACCAATCTAGTCTTTGTTGATATGGAGCAGTCTTAAACTAGCATATATGGAGCTCAACACTATTAACCCTCAAATAATACCCAAGAATCATACATATTTTTCTTTAAAGATGCCACAATTTTCCAATCATCTCCTCCGACTCTCTTTTGGAATGCTTGAAGTTAGACTTCCCAATTAATAGAACTTGTGAATGTCTGAACTACAAATAATGACCCACTCTTCCTTGCTCTATAGGGAGTATCAGCAACCTACCATCATTACACATTTGCTTCATATTGCCTGCTTCACGAAGAGATTTCCTGAATGATTAATCCTCCCAGAACTATACCATTGGTACATCAACATCATCATTATATTCCCACGTGTAGCCACTACTTTTTGGAAAAATATTGTAGTCTAACATTATGAGGATCACAAAATTGGGTAACCTTCCTTCCTTCCTTCCTTCCTTCCTTCCTTGTTTTCTATAAGAAGAATATCTCTCAGCTACTCATCATTCACTATATTTAAAAATGGACTAATTTGATATATGACTGGTTCAAAATTGAGACCTTTGTCTAAACTACATGATAAAGTGGAAACTAAAACTACCATTCCAATACCCTTTTCTTACATTTTAGGCCTTATTTGGTAACCATTTAGTATTTTATTTTTGAAAACTAAGTCCGTAAACATCATTTTCATCTATTGGTTTCTATGTTTGGTTGTCTACATCTTAGGAGTGTTTTCAAAATCAAAGCCAAATTTTGAGGGGGAAAAGTGGTTCTCAAAAACTTGTTTTTGTTTTTTAAAATCGGCAAAGAATTCAAATGTTTAGATAGGAAAAATGAAAATCATGAGTAAGAAATTGTGAGAAAACAAACACAATTTTCAAATACCAAAGACTAAATAATTGTCAAACGGGACCTTAATGATTATACTCAATATTTCATGAATGGATGGAAGATTTTGATTGAAATTTTGATATTTTAGAAGAAAATGTGAGCTTCAAAAGATGAATAATACGAGGGTGGATTGCATAAGCAGGACAATTCAAATTTCCAGACAGAAGCAACGTTTGCATAAGGAATGGATATGTCTACTTCTGGGTGTGTCTCTAATATACTTGGAAGATCTTTTCAGGTAATGTGGGCACTCCTTATTCTGTCAAGACTAGGAATTACGAAATTATAGCTTACTAGAGGTGAAGAAGCTCGAATGAAGGAAAAACATGGGCACGAGATCTTTCTATTAATGAAGGGCTTTTTTGAGAAGATGATTCCCTTTTTAAAAGGGAAATTTTAGATATGAAAAGGTGAAGTCTTCTTGGAAGAGTCGGAACCTTAAAATTTTTTTCACCTAAGATTTTCTTCTTCATCAGCAAAGATTGCTAAAATTATTGTACTTTTTTCTGGAAAGTTTATTCGACATGGATAGTGATATCTAATCAAATTATAAATTTTACTATTGTTTTAACTCATTGTACAAGGGACCCATAGTCCAATTATCAACATATTATATAGTCTATGTTTAAACGTTTTACTACCTAGTGGTAGAGTAACATAAGTGATTACTTACCCCGGGATGTTAGGAATGTTAACTACCTCGATTTAGTTGACACGAGCATAGCTCAATTAGTTATGACATCAGTAACCTCTAGGTCCAACACTCACCTCCTACCTTTAAAATTGTAATACTAATGAATAAATAATTAACCCTGGCTTTTTTTTTTTTTTTAATATATATAGGAACTATCTTTGTTGATTATTTTATATCTTTGAGTGTCCAAACTAAGCTTGCACATCCAGTCTAAATGGATACTCCATCTATATGAAAATTACTATTTTATTTATATAATAATTTACTTAGTATCTAATCAAAGCTTTTTAAACAAACATTAACTTGATATTAATTAATAGCATATGAACTTAGTTTACTCAAGCGATGAGGTGTTTTTGATTGTTGAGTAGGGGTGACTTATATTTGATTTTGAGATGAATTATTGTAACTTCTAACTCCTATGGCAGTTGCATACTAAAAATTCAAGCAAACCATAGAAATGGTGGATTCTAATAGCTAGTCATCCAAAGGTCAGAAGTTCGAATCTACTCCGAACCCAAAAGAAAGAAAGAATTCTAATAAAATAAGGAATGAAATCTGATGCTCGATTTCAAGGAATTTTAACATCAATGACAAAATGGTTGAATTAAAAAGGCAAGCAAATTCAGTAGCAATGAGTAAAAATTGAAAAAACAAGTCAGACATTTTTGTAAACAAATATTACCAAAATATATAAAGTCAGATACGAAGAAGCTCATCATGTATAACAATAATATAAAACAAATAAGAATAAATGCATGCACTTAATATGAAAAAAAAATGAGAAAGATGATAACAAATCAAGAACTGATATTAAGGAAAGAAAATAACAAAAACTGGAAAAAGAAATTGGAAAACCTAAATAAATTACATAATATATTATTAAAAAACTGTACTTGTTTATAAAAAAGAAAAAGAAAAAAAGAAATTGGAAAACCTAAATAAATAACGAACATTTCATTTTTGTTATTTAAAAAAAAAAAAAATCAAAATACTGTTATCAAAGCATTTTCTTTCTTTCTATCTTTCTTTTTCAAGAGAAGTTCAAAAAATTATTTCAATAAACTTGAAAAAGAAATAGAAAAATATATATATAAAAATAAAGTAAAGAACAATCAATAAAATTTAAAGAATGAACAATAACAGTTAATCTTACATCTACAGGAAGGTCGAAGCGACCAGGTTCACAGCATTACCATTACGATCTCCTCCTCCGCCGCTGCCGGTTTATCGCATCCGCTTTTGAATTCCGGAGCCGCATTTCCATTACTCTGAGCAAACCGATTGCTATCCTTCCGCGGTCGCCCTCTCCGCCGCTTAACCGGGGCGTAACTGCTATCAATAATATCAACAGGAATACTCTGGAAAATAGCGTAGGAAGAATCAGGTACCGATTCATCGTAAATGTGGTTAACAAGTACCAGGTCCTCATCTCCGTCGGCGTAGTTATCGTTGACGGCACAATGAGAATCTCCAACGAAGAGTTGGTTAAATAGAGTAACAATTTGAGCGCTCTCTGTATCTAGGCGGTCGGGGGATTGAGGGCGAATTGTGGAGGAGGATGAAGAGGAAGAAAATTGGGGTTTGCGAGGGGCTAAACGGAGGCGAGAATAGGTTTGTTTTCGGCTACCGGCGGACTCGTTGAAGACAGATCGATCAATTTTGGGGATTAGAACGTCATCTTCGTTGTTGGATTGGGAGGTTGAAGAAGAAGAAGATGAGGAGGAGGAGGAGAAACGAGAAAGACAATAGAGCTCGGATTGGGAGAGGAGACGGAGATCTATGATCGGAAGCGGATTCATGCGGAAACTATCATTGGAAGGGGAAGCAACCATAGTTGTGGAAGCCATGGATATGGCATGAGGTTCTGTAAATTGCGAAAAAAGGGAGGGAGAACCGAGAGGGAGAGGGAAAAGCGAAAGGGAGCAGCGCCACAGTTAAAAGGGAAGAACCGGTTTGAAACTGGGCCTTGGCCCAACTTATTGCGACTGGGTCGGCCCATGCTCTTTTTTATTTTCCTGAATTTACAAGATGGTCCCTGATCCTTTTTAGTTGATTCTCAATTTGGTTTTCAATTTTTTTTTAATTTTTTATTTCCCCCTTGAGTGTATTAAAATTCTCAATTAAGTCTTTTTTCCCTATAAAAATATTAAGTTCAATAAATAAAAAATTTATGTATTAATAAATTATTGTTTTATTAACATATTTAGATAAAGTGAACATGTCACTCAGATGCTACTTGACACATGAAATTTACCTTACACATTAGTAATTGATTTGTTGATTAACTTAACTCGTTTTTGTCTAAGTGACATGTCCACATGTTCATATGTCAATAAAATAATAATTGATCGACAATATAGCTAAACAAATTTTGATATTTTTTTAAATTATTTAATTGAAAATTTTAATACATTAAGCCCAAACCTAAAAAATTATGGACTATTTTGGCATATATATACTTCTTATTTCTTTTAGAGTTCATTAGATCATAAGCATGGTAAGATATTCAATTTAAACTTACAATTTGTGAGGGAAGGCACAGGTACCTAGTTTGCTAAAAATGGTGTATTGTCGTTCTTTTTTTAAGCTTTTTACTTGTTAAGAACACTTCTAAAATTTTTGCGAAACTTTAATATATATGTGTGTATGAATTACAAAAATGGTTCACGAGAATGACCTAAGAAAAAAAAGTGGTAAACGTATGTTAATTTGTGAAAATAGCAATCCCTTATTTTGCAAAAATAACAAAAGCTAGAGCCTTAGCACACACAAAAGGAAGCAAAAGTTGATCGATAAAACCTTAATGAACACAAAGTCTAAACAACGATATGTCTAATATGCCAATGATCTACTTAATTTGATATTTGTAATTTTAGTGTAATAATTGTGGAAACAGAGGATAAACCTAAGAGCCAAACATGTAAGCTTGTAAATGTGAATCTTAATTGAGGAGTAAATAACATTTCAAGCAGAGGTTTGAACACATGACCTTTTAGATCACTTGGCCAGATATCATGTTAATTTACTGATTGACCCAAAAGTTTAAACTGATGAGTAAAGATAAATTTAATATTATATCATCTAACATCGATATTGGATGTGGACAATTATGGTAGCTTTGGGGTTCATCTCTTTTCAAAATAGATTTGAACCATATGCAAAGCAAAGTATGAAACATCAATTGCCATATCCATCTTTCTCCTTTGATATGATTCATTGTGTGCAATGTGGTATCAGTCAAAACTTAATACTTCTCATGATATTGTTTATAAGTTATACACACCTGCATGAAATCTTCAAGCCAATAAATAGTTCTTTTAAGTGTGACATAGCGGTTCAGCTCAATCTGATTGAGTTATTACGATGATTTACGATTTCGTTCTCTTATTTAGCAAACATATTTAGAATTAACTTTTCAAGTTCACAAGTGAGGGAGGACATTAAAGTGTTGATATAACTAAATTTGTCATAACCCATCAGTTTAAACTTTTGATTTATTAAGTAAATCAATGATTTAACAACATGATCGCTAAGGTATTTTGTCCCTTGATTCCCACTCACATCGTTGCAGCATGCTTGAGCGGTTAACCAAGATTGATCGGTTATTGTGTCATTAGGTAATCAAATAAAAGTTTGATTCATAAAACATTAAACATCTAATTATCATACATTGACAATTATAATTACCCCAGTTGGGATCATATAGTTGGGGTGGGTCCTTCCTTCCTTGCAAGTGACCAAATAGGATTTCCCAAATTTTCATCATCGTATCAGATCTGTTTTGTGAATTTATGTTCTATAAACTAGAAGCTTTTAGCAACTAATTTTAAATGCTCAGAAAGCTTTCATTGAATTCAATCACCCTTTTAAATCAAATTATGTTTCTTCTTTCAATATATGCTAATGTAATTGTTTCCGATGAATTACAGGGTTGGGATGATAATACACGACACCCCGAATCTCATAGAGTCAGTAAGAATGTTGAAAACGCAACTGAAACGGGATGCTCAAGTTATAGAGAGCGATAGCGACAACGACAACGACAAACGACTTCTATTCTACCGGAAACCATTCTTAATAAGGATAGCAACTTGATAATAAGAAATTTAAATAAGGAAAAAGGCAGAGGAATGAATCAGTCTTGCAATTCATATATATTATTCATTTTCTACTTGTTGAATGAAAGAACCAATTGAATAACCTTTAGAACAGGATGGCATCCAAAAGTTTTTGAAAAGGAGAAAACCTGAGGAAACATACAGTGGATTTAACCACACAAAGTTTATTGAGTCATGTAAAGACATGGCATTAGCAATGTGTAGAAAATATATTGAAAAAGAAAAAAAAAAAAAAAAGAAGGAAGATCAGTCTTAAATAAAAGAAGACGTCGAACCACTCGAACCGTTGAAAGCAGCTTTTTCAAGTGTCAGTAGCGGGACGTTCTGTCAATCGAAAAAAATTTACTTAAAGGTTTAAATCACCAAAAATATTATTTCTTCTTCCTTTCATGTCAAGAGTTTACACTAGAACCTTGTATACTTACTAGGAAAAGTGGGATTGTGAAGGTGTTTACTAAAATTAAGGAATGAAAATGATTGGCGCACGTTTCTCGACAGGTCACTTTAGAGTTGCGGATGTACATAAATGAGTTGACTCCTATAAAAGAACTCATATTGGGGTAGTGTCGAGTGACACATTCTGATGCTTAAATTAGCAAATGAAGTATTTAGTTCGGCTAAGCACCTGACATGGCATACCCCTTTATAAGTGGTTGTCATTGGCTTATTTAGAAAGCCTGTCATCTGACAAGCAACATGCAAACTGTAATAAAAATAAATATTTCGTAATAGAGCTCACAGTGAAAAGAATTACTCTTTTTATTGTTTAAAGACAACAGAAAATAGATATTAATACACGTTAGAACAACAACCAATTCATTATTCAGTTGTCAGCATCAATTAAATACAAGAAAACAAATACAAAAAGATGGACTATATCTATAATAAAAATATAAAAGAATCCAAGTAATCCAACAACACACAGAATATTTATATAATGATCAAGGTAGATGAGATTCCATCAAAAGTTCATAAAGCTTAGCCAAATACAGCAAATATTGTGGTTCTCATATGGGTCATGGTGCATGTGGAAGTAGTATATATATATAGACAAAATAATGGCATTTCCATCAATGTCATAAACAATTAGTCAAAGAAATGTGTTGGTAATAATTTTATCATCAAGACGTTGAATACCTGAATGATTCATGATAATATTAAAGATATATGTAGATATATACACTAGCTAGCTCAATATATATCTTCATCATATAATTATGAAGTTTTCTTTTTTTAAAAAAAAAATGTTTAAAACCCAATGGTTTTGGCCCTTTGACTTCTAATATGAGATGAATTTTCCATTTCTGAATTTTTACATCATCTAATTTTCTTTCCATATCAAGTTTCACAAAGTCTATTATAAAATTTTATTCTAAATCGAAGCCCAATTTTAGATAGATAGAACCTAACATTTACCTTATATTAAATTTGGACATATTCCAAATTTTATCCCAAATATTTTTTAAGAAAATGTAGAATCCAATTTCAAGTCATCTGGATTTGATCTCAAATTAAAATAAAAAATAAAAATGTTGGACTCGTATTCAATTCTAGATAAAGTTTGGATGAAATTAAAAATTAAAAGGTAGAACAAATAATGAAGAAAAATTTGCAAACAAATTTATTGATATTGAAAGTTTTGATTGAAACATAGCTCTCATTATATTGTACATTAAAAAAATAGCATAAAAAGAGACTTTCGTATTCGAAGTTAAACAACACAAACTATCTAAACCTAGACTGAACAACTTTTAACTTCAAACACAAATTACTTAGGGCGTGTTTGGTAGAGAATTTGAAAACAAAATTGTATTCATTGTTTTCATATATGTGTTTGGTAACATATTTAGAAATTTAATTGTAATTTAAATCATTGTTTAATCTGTGTTTAATACTATATATTTATAAATCATAAAATTAATTGTAGTTATCCACTGATATTTAGTTAACAATATACTATTATTAATTTATTTAGGAATATGATTTAAGTTTTAAAAAATTATATAATTATTATTTTGTACTATTATATCATTTACAATACATTACATAATACATATTATATTTTTTAAAATATAAATTGAGTTTATAACATGACATATTGTATTTTAAAATATTTTTATCTTTATTTAATATAATTCTGCATTTTAAAATTTAAATTATAGATACAATGAAAACATAAAAATATTATTTTTAGAATTTACACGATATTAAACTAATGAATCTGTAAATATAAAATATAATCTAGATTTTCAACCAAACAAACCATTGACTCCACGTACTAATTAACTCAAATATTAAATAATTTTTACCTATCCACTTCTAAAATTTTAGAGATCAAAATAAAACAAAATATAAAATTTTTACACAAAAATGAGATTTAAAACCAGAGGGTAAAAAGGAATATTCAATTAGCTGTGTGATGGGAGGTTTTGAATTAAACGAGACCAAAAAAATAGATTTAATTTTTTTATTAAAAAAAAATGTCAGAAATAAGATTGGAGTCGTGTTTTGGGTATGATAATTATGCCGCTAACTTAATTGCACATGCAATAATGAGCGTGATTGAAGGCTTTTTGAAGGAATTCTTTTGTGAATTTTTGCTGCTATGGTTTGTCTTCAATTGCAAATGCATTGGTTTTGTTGACCTATTGATCCCCTAAATCTTAGATTAATCATCTCCAATTAATCATTGTTTATGCATTATTCTACTTGGTTTGGTGTTTCTAATTCAACTAGACCTAGATCCACGACCAAATTGTGACCGTTGGTATACGATAAAATTTTTAGTAGTGTGGTAATACTTACTATTTTATAATTTGATACCCTATATTAATTTATTATCAGTTTGTTTAAAAAAAAAGATTTATTATTCATTTATTTCGTGAATTCCACATAATTTCATACCCACGATGAATGAAGTTTTCATACTACCGTATTAGTAGAAATTTTCTAATTGGTATATGTACTTATATACATTACTTTCACTCATTAGTCTATATATGATTGTTTGATAGCCATAAAAAAAATTATTATATATGTATGTAACTTAAGACACAATTGTTTGATAGTCGTTAGGTTGTAAAAAATCAAGTATATAAACATTACTTTCATTCATTATTTACTTTTTCATTATGTTTTTAAAATTTATACCAAATTTTAAAAATTAAAAGATGCAATTTCTAGAAATTTTTTTATTTTTGGAATTTTATTGTGAATAGTTAAAATAATTGTCTAAGTGAGATCGATGAATACTATGATAAAAAAATTTTGTGAGAAAATAAGTCTATTAAAAAAATCAAGTGATTTTCAAACATATTTTTTTCTTGATTAATTTGCCTCAACTCAACGAGAGTTGATTTTAGAAGGAAAAAGGAAAAATACAATGCAGAACTAAAATTTTCGATTCAGAAGACATTTTTAAGAAAGATAAATGGTCAATGACCATATTATAGTAATAAAAAAATATATTTTTTGTTCTTCGAAATAAGATGTCAACTAATTAAAAAAAAAAAAAATTGTTGTGAGTATATATGAATTCTTATATAAATGTCAAAAGATTGAAAATAAGATTTTGGCAGATGGTATGTAGACTTTATTACAATATTATAAATAAGATTAAATTTATATTGAAAAAGTAAACTAGACAAAGTTTGAAGTTTGAATTATATGATTATTCTAAAAACTAAAATTCAGCTAGAAAAAAAATAAATATTAAAATGTATTTTTTAAAAAACTAGTTTATTCCTTCTTTATAGCCATTTGATTTTTCAAAAATAATAATAATTAAGCTTATAAACATTACTTCTACCTCTGAGTTTCATTGTTGTATTGTCTACTCTTATTAGAATTGATTTTTGTTTATGCATAATTTTTATCGAGTGGTCCTGCTCAGATGATGATCATGTTCGTCAACTCCAAGCTGACCTGCAAAGATAGAATCTCACACCTATGTGATGTAGTGCCCAAAAGACTCTGATACTTAAGTCGGTGTTAGCTGAAGCAGTGTCAAGCCGAACAACAATGATTTTTTCATACCTTGGAGATGGCGTAGTGTTCCCCTATTTATACTATCCTTCCCTAACACGGCCTTCTTGGGTCTTGCACTCTAAGGCTCTGTGGTGCTAGTGGGTGGTTGCTCGAGGTAGGTTTGACAACTTGTCAGTCGGTTGGATCGTGGTTTCTTTACTCCTTTTATGTAAAAGAGATTGTCCCAATTTAGTCATTGTGGCCTACAAGGCAACGTCTTTCTCTTTTAAAAATGTAGATGTAACAATTCTTAAAATTCACGTCGAATAATTTTTTTAGCAAATGTCCTCGTAACAATTTCAAAATTCAAAACAAGTTTTTGAAAACTAAAAATAAGTTTTTAAAAGCTTGTTATTTGATTTTAGAATTTGACTATATATGAATTCAAATGTTTTTTTTTTTTTTTAAGTAAAAGATGGTAATTGTTGTAATAAAATGGCCAGAAAACAAAAAAAAAAAATTTTAAAAAAGGAAACAAATAGTTATAAACGGAAAATTAACTTTAGATTATGATTGATTTAATTTGATTATTATAAAGAACCAAAGAATTTTCAGTTTCGATTTTGTTTGGTTTGATTTTGTTTTTCAAACTTTTTGACAGAGACCTCTCCTAATTGGAGTTGTTTGTTTAGTTGACAAAAGTAGGTAAATTGGGTAGTGGTTGCTGTTACGAACCCAAACAATTTATTAAGAACCCCATTCAATTTATTAAGAACCCCCATTTTTATTTAATTACACTTTGTAATGATCAAATTATCTAATTATCTAGCTAGCTAACACACAAACACAGTATTTTCTTTTACAGATTAGTTGATGATTAAGGATCTATTTGGATGGACTTTTATAAGTGTTTATACTTAGTTAGTCGATCAAACATGCCCTAAATAAATACAAGAAAGTGATTATAATTTTAGTTTAAATGTGAAAACGGTTTATTCTCGTAGGTTTTTTTTAATAAAGTACTTCAATTTTTTATTGCATATTAGAAATTAATTGTATCAAGAATCTCGTCGTTCTATTGGATAGTTAATAAAGTAATATCTTTGCAAATATTTAAAATTTTAGGGAAAATCCAAATATTGTAGGTGTGAGTTGAATTTAAATTAATTATTTAAGATTTACATTTTGATACAATATTACATTTTTATCCATTCTAAAATTAAATTAGAAACTAAAATAAGATTTTTAATTTTAAAAATAGTAAATTTATATTTAACATGAGAGAATATAATTTTCTTAAAAAATGCCAACTAAAGTTTTAGCTCAATCAAAAATTAAACAAATTTAAATGGTTTAGGGTTGTAACTCAAAAATAATATTCATTAGTCATAAAGGCCAATCCAAAAAAAGAATGGAGAAAGATAACAATTTTCTGGAAAGTTATTGATGGAACAGCATTATCTTACTGGAGATGGTGGGATTATACTATTTTTCTTTGACAGAGTGGCCAGTTTTGTTGGCATATTTCAAAATTTTAGTATTATTTAATTTAAATTTAGAGAGAGAAGGAGAATTATCCACCCCTTTACAAATGGATATATATAATATATTATATATATACTCTTGTGTGTCTGAAATTAAATCTTTTATACTTTTAATCAATTTTAAAACGAAGTAAATACAATAGTTAAAAAATGTTAAAATTTTGAATGTGATCTTTAAAAATTATCTTAAAGCAGTTATTCACATTCATTGAATAAAGGTTATTGGTTATTATTATTATCTTTTAAGGTAATTATTTTAAATAACAAAACTGGTAAAAATATTTTAAAATATAGTAAAGTGTCATTATTAGTTATAGACACTAATAGATATCTATCAGTGTCTATCACTCATAATAGTATATTAGTGTCTATCATTGTATTAGTGATAGGCAGTGACATTTTGCTATATTTGAAAATAACTCTTAAAATTTTAACATTATATCTAATATATATATATTTCCACTATAAAAATATCTTATAATTTTGTGTCTAATAAGTATATAAATTTAAAAAATACTTACAAGTCTCTAACTTTTAAATTTTGTGCCAAAATATTATACAATTTAAAACATATAAATTAAATTTTTTTAACAACATAAAAGTGAAGATTCAAACCTGATCTCACTTTTTTTTTTTCTTTAATTAAGGCATGTAATGTCTTAGCCCAATTAATCTAGCCAATATGAACATAACTCAACTCAAATGTTTGATTCTCCCACCTATTTATTGTCACAAAAATAATAATAATAATTAAAAAAAAAACAAACAACATTAGCAAAGTTAACAAAGACTAAGAGAACAAACATCTGCCTAAAAAAACTAGTGGATCCAAAGCAAGAAATCCTCCCATCAAATATGAGAGCATCCTTCATTGAGCACCCATTTAACTAAATGGTCAACCACTTGATTATAAAGGCCCCTGACAGATAATAGTCTTCAACTCATCAGAGATAGCCCAAACCTCCAACAACAACGAATCAAATTTCCCACACACATACCGACCTCTCACGCCGCAAAGCTTCCCTTCACAATCTCGTAGGACCCAACCTAAAGCCCCCACCCCCTTTCCTTGTCGAAGCAATAGCCCAAAAAATAATAACAATTGCCCTAATTTAGATTGACAAAAATATATAAACTAATTTATAGCTAAAATAGAAGTTCAAATGCATATTTCCTTTTTTTTTTTAAGAAAAATAAGATTCAAACATTGAATTAGCATTTTTTTTTTAAGTAGATACCTATTAAATAGTATAATGTAATTAAATTGAACTCCTTTAAAGTAGTTAATTCGAACATGACTCAATAAATAAAGTATTAATTACTCATCAAAATAAGAACATATATCAATAATAATCGACATGTATTTTATTTCCTTAAGATCATTTATCCAAATCTCCATGTCTCCATATTTGTTGTAAACAAATATGTTAATTAATTATCATTTGAATTAATAGACATATATCTAATTCAAATTTTCGTATGGTATATATTGACATACATTCCAACTCTAGAAGTCAGGTTTAATCTCCCATTCTCGTAACGGTTGAAGAAAAAAAAAATACAAACCATATTAAAAAGAGGGGAAAAAAAAAAAAGATATAATCCCAATCCTAATTACCGGCGCCATAGTCTCTGTTCACAGCTGTTAATTTATGGACATTGCAAGAGGCCAACAACAATAACAATTAACAACAACCCTTTTTTTTCTTTCCTTCGCTTCAAAACCCTTTCCCTTCAAACTTATAATTCCTTCTCCCATGGCCGCCTTCCTCTTCCTATCATCAATCTCTTCTTAATTTTCTTTCTTATTTATGAAGAACATCATCATCAAAAATACCCTTCCCCTTCCTAGTTATTCCCCTAATTAATTAGATTATCATCCTAAATTCTAACTCATATGGCTGATAATAATAATTTCCCCCTTAATCATCCTCCGCCCTTCGCCAGCGACACCACTTGGACCAAACTCTTCGTGGGAGGCTTGGCTTGGGAGACCCAATCCCATGAAATGCACACTTTTTTCCAACAATTCGGAGACATTCTTGAAGCTGTCATTATTCAAGATAAACACACCCGAAAATCCAAAGGTTACGGATTCGTAAGTTCCCTTTCCCTTAATTTTCATTTTTTTTTTTTTAATTTTGTGTTGTTTTAACTTCTAATTTAATTTAATTAATTAATTTAGGTTACTTTTAAAGACCCTGAATCCGCTAGAAGGGCATGTGCGAATCCAAATCCAATTATTTGTGGAAGAAGAGCTAACTGTAACATCGCCGCCTTCGGCCGCCCTCGTCCTCCGCCCCCCTCGCCGTCTCACGGAGGTGATCTCCCCGATTAAACTGAAATTAACTTCACTAAATTTATTGATTAATTAATTAATAAATCAATTAACTTTTTTTTTTTTTGCTCGATTCTAATAGGACGAAATCAAATTGGGAATCTCCAAAGTACAACTCCGGCGGCTGCAGGCTCTTACGGTGGATTACGGCCGCCGTTTCCGCCGCCGCAGCTCATTTTTCCACAATATAGGTATATGGGCTAGCTATTCTTAAAATTCCCAGAAATGTTGAGCTGTAAATGAAAAAAAAATAAAAATAAAAATAGAATCGGCTGGTTGGTTGCATGGTCCTGCCATAGGCAACAGTATTTTCGATGGTGACAATGTTTTAAGGAAAAACAATTTACCTCGACAAGAAGTCAAATGCCTGTCCAATTTCAGAAGGAAAAAAAAAAAAAAAAGCTTCGTCTTATCCATTTCTATTATTATTATTCTTATTCTTATTATTTATTTTTTGTTTTGCTTCTTTTTGCAGATACCGATCCTACGCCCCAAATTACCACCAAGTTAGTTTTCTCTCTTAATTTTCAGTTATTATTTTCTTTTTTTGAATTTCGCTTTTTAAAACGTCTATTTTAGTCATTTAACTAGAAAATATCTTGATCTTTACATTTATTTTGTTTTTCAACCCTATACGGTTTTATTTTTGGTATTTTTTTTTTTAAATTAAGCTAACAAAACTTCCATGTATTGGTTTCTATATTTTTGTTGTTTACTATAAATATTTTCAAAATCAAACCCAAGACATTTGAAAACTAAAAAAAAATGTCATTTTCAAAAATATTTTTAAAAATGAACTAAAAATTCACAAATGCTTATATAGGAAATGTGAAAACATGAATAAGAAGTCAGAAAGTGTGTGAAGAGTTGACAAACACAATTTTCAAAAATAAAAATTAAATGATTATTCAACGAACTTTAATGACACAATTTTGAGTATGTGTACTAACATGTCAATATGAGAATACAAGTATTTACGAATTTAGATATTGATGAAAAGATAATACAACGATCTCAACAATCAAAATCATTAGTTATCTTATCTAACTAGTGACGAAAATGGAAGTATCTTAAATAGTAATTAAAGCCAATTAGAATTAAAGGTTGAAAAATTGAGTTAAAATGGTTGTGCAGGCTATTTATAATCCACAGCTTCAACAACCACAATTGTACCAGCAATCACCATCTTCTTCTTCATATTACTATGGCTATGGCTATGGCTATTCTTCTTCATCTTCACAGCCTCCAAGAGGAGCATTTTCAGTACATGGCCATACCCCTTCTTCACCATTATCATCATCACCATCATATTTTCCTTACTATACAAATTACACCCACATGCAACAAGGCTTATTCTACACTCCAATGCACCAGATCATTACTCCAAGTACTGGTAAATTATAATTATTATATATATATATATATATATATATAATCATCATCATCATATTTATTATACTCTTTTAATTGCATGTGACATTATATATATTATATCTATATGAAATAATAATGAACATCTGATAATGATTATTATGAGATGAAATTTGATTAGAATTATAGGGAGGGGAATTTTGGGTTATTGTCTTTGGGTTTGAAAGGGAGGCACATGGGTTAAGCCTGAGGCCATGTGAGGAATGAGCTGTCTAATATACCCCATGAAAATAGGTGAATGGAAAGTCCTGACAGATTGGAATCACCAACATAAATAGTGACTTCCACTTTTTTTTTTTTTTCCCATTCTTAATTCCAAGTCATTGGTTTGTGCGTGTATATATATATAAAGTTTGAAATTATTTCTTAAAAAAAATTAATAACAATAAAGTTGGATTACAAGTTTAATGAAAAATATTTAAGTTTGTGTCTATTTGATTTATATATAGAAACTAAATGGGGTGGAAGTAAAGTAGTATTTATTAAGCTTAATTTTAAAAAATCAAATGTTTATTAGATGAAATCTAAATTTTCAAGTTTGTGTCTATTTGGCCCATAAACTTTAAGAAGTGTGAAATTGTTCCTCAAACTTTCAGTTTTGTATCTTAAAATTTTAATTTTGAGTGAATTATTTGATGTTTAGAAAAATAAAAACTACTAGACACTAAATTAAAAGTTTAGAGATCTATTAGGCATAAAATTGAATTTTATATATAACCTTTCATATAATTTATAAAAATTTTGTATATGTATCAAGGGCTTGTTAGACATTTTTAAAGTTTAGGGTTCTTTTAGACAAAAAAAAAAAAAAAAAAAAAAATTAAAAGTTCATAAATAGGTTGCATACTCTTTAAAGTTTTACTGATGTTTCAAAAATAAAATTTTGAAAGTTGAGACTTGAGAGACTAAATTTATAATTTTAATTTAATCAAATAATAATGAAGATCAAGTTATTTTTGGTGTCCAACTTCTGTAACTAATGGTTTTTAGAATGATGTTATTTTAAAGGATAAAATTGCTGAACACATTTATAAATATAGCATAATTTCACTGTCAATCTGCGACAGACCGGATAGACTGTAATAGACTACTATTTGTGTCGCGATAGACTACAGATAAACACAGATAATAGTCTATCGCGATCTATCGCAGATAGACAGTGAAATTTTGCTATATTTATAAATATTTTGGTTCATTTTTCTCTATTTGAAAACATCTCCTTTTTAAAAACGATATTTTTGTTTATTTTATAAAAACCCTATTTATATAGTAAAGTTCTTTTTAATGGTTATTTTGGTGCAGTTTGGTTTTTTAATGGAACACTTGCCATGAACAATAGGAATAAATACATTATAGGGGACTTTTTAAAAATAGAAAAATAAAAGAAATTATTTACACAAAATAGCAAAATTTTTTAAATAGTTGGATAGATGATGATAGAAGTCTATCAGAGTCTATCGGTGATAGAAATGATAGAAGTCTATCACTGATATATGTTGATAGAAGTCTATCAATGTCTATCAATGATTTTTTTGCTATTTTCTGTAAATAATTTGATATTTTTTCTATTTGTGAAAATTTTCCTACATTATAACATTTTAATATTTGAAATATGTAGTAGACATATATTAATCATTATAGCCTTATAAAAATATTCTAAAAATTATTGCACATAAAACACAATAAAAAAAAAATAAGGCAGAAAAAAAAATTATATTATTGTTGAGATATGGGATGTGAGTTGTTTGTAGGGTAATATCATGAAATTTAAAGTGTAAGACAAATGAAAATTCAGGCAGAGCTAGCTTTTCTATTATTCAATATAGCAGCTAGCTTTTTCCCCATGATTAAACATAACCAACAAAAACATACAGTAATTTTTTATATATATATTATTGTTGAATAATATTAAATCTATTCACTGATAAGATATGTTCTGTCGCTTTGAATATTAGCTTTAAATCCATGTATATTTAAAATATCAATTTTGGTTTCTATACCCTTATTCTTTCCTTTTTAATATCATTTTTATCTCATTTTTGTAATATAAATATTAACATGACACTTCCTTCACTAAATAATTTCTTAAGATGTAGTCATAAATTTGCATCATATATAAAGTTTACGCGTTTAAATTTTGAATTAATAGGATGTTTTGAAAGTAGTATATTATTTAAGCCTTAATAATACATTATGTTTCTGTTATTTATGTTTTTTTCCCTCTCAATTCTATGTGCATGCGTGTGGTTGTCTATTTAATTATAGGGGTGATCATCAGTCGATTGGCGTTGTTTTGAGACAAATCAACGTCAACCACCGACTTGTCGGTTTAGATAGGTCGGTGGTCGTCGATTGTGGGAAGGCTTATGAAACTGACTGATCGACTACTCATACGATCGGTCGATTTTGATCCATTTTATTCAAGTGTGAAAAATTACATCACTCTTGACATATTTTTTAGGTTAAAAAACATACGATAGAATATAGTTTGGGACTTTAAAAATTGAGAGATTAAATAAAAGTTGAACAAATTATAAAATTTTGGAGTCGAAATTATATTTTTGTACTAAAAATTATATATGTTGAAGTAGGAAACTTATGTATATTTCAGGTTGGCAGACTCCACAGCATACTCCAACGGAGACAGAAGCTGGGGCCAGTGGCTCCAACAGTCCAAATACTTCATAGAAATTATCTTGTTTATATTATATTTAACTATATTTTTCTAGAACATTCTTCTATATATTATGTTAAACATCATCATTTTTTAGTTAAGGCATGGATCTCATCGATGTGCCTTGCAAAATTTAATTCAATTAGCTGAGGGACTTTATTGTTTTAAGGTTAAATTATAGAAAATATATCTCTCAAAACACTAATTTGTATTTTGTTTGAAAACGCCTTTCAACTTTCAAAAACTTTATTTAATACTCTTAAACTAAAAAAAAAAAAATATTAGTATTTTGTTTAAAAAGTACTTTGATGGTTTGAAGTTTCATTTAATATCTTTAAAACTTTTTATTAAAAAAAAGAAATCATAACACTCTTACCATTTAGTACATCATTCCAAACATACTACTAAATTATCAAAATTTGAATTAATACTCTTAACTTTTAAAAAAATAACTTAAAAAATGCTCGATGGAAATTGTTTATCTACACTCTATTTCACTTTATTCTTCCATTTCCTCTCTTTGTTTCAATCTAACACATCTCTATTTTCCATTCTTCTTTGGTATATGTTATGTCATGTCATTTCTTTCATTCTCCAATCTAAAAAACTACTCACTTCAATCAACGATAAGTCAACATCTTCCATTCGTGTACTATTATCCCGTAAGAGCACTTTTTAATCTTATTCTTCATTCAACTTTGAAAGTTTAACAGTATTTTTGAAACGAGGTGCTTATAGTTTTTGTCCATATACTAAATAGTAATTGATATTAATTAATTTTTTTAAAGTTTATGGGTATTTTTCAAATAACGTATTTATGATTTTTCTCAACAACTAATGGGATAGATATTTTAGAACTTGTCTTTTTCTTTTAAAAAAAAAAAAGGAAGTTTAAGTATATTGATGAAGCATTTGAAAGCTTATAATATTTTTGAAATTACGAAGTATCAAGTTTAAGAGTATTTTAAATTTTATAATGTAGTCTTAATTTATTTGATATTAAGTTTATTCACTTCTTCTTTAAAAAATCGAAATAAAATCTTATTAGTTAATTGAGCAACTAATCTACCTCTTAGGCTTTTCATAGCAAACTAAGGGTTTTTGTTTGGCATGACTTAGAAAAAAATGTTTTTCAAAAATTCATTTTGATTTAAACACTTTTGGTAAAAACTCCTTAAAATAAAATACACATGTGTTTGGTAATTTCTTCTCAAAAGTGTTCTTAAATATAAACTTGTTTGGTTAGATTTATATAAAAGTATTTTTCTAATATAAACAGTTAATATATTATAAGAAATGACTATAAAATACTATGAACTAATAATTTAAAATAATGGTCATCAAAGTTGGTCGTATAAGGTGTTGCTAGAGTTGGCCACTGATTGTGATGGCTGGGGTTGGACAGTGGTAGTCGCTAGAGTTTGTCGAAGTGGCCAGCAGCGGTTCCCATAAGTGGTAGTCAGAGTTGGCTGGCAGAAATCGCGCGAATGCTGTGGTTAAGAGTTTTCCGATGACAGTCACCGGCGGTGGTAGTCAGAGTTGATCGGTGGTGGTTGCAAAAAAATGGCCGCTGAAATTGGCCGCTAGTGATGCTTGCGGGAGTAGGTTTCGACGGTGGTCGTTGGACATGGCCCGCAGAGGTCGGTGGTAGCTATGACAACATAGTGGAAGCGAGAAATTAGGGAGAGATTAACCATTAAACACTCAAAATTCATTTGTCTAAAACTTGGTTTCAAATGTTTATCTTAAATCAACTTATTTTATAAACTTATTTTTTCTAAAATTGTTTATTTTTTAAATTAAACACTTGGAAAGGTATTCCAAACACACCTTAAATTTCTTTTGTAATTTTGTAATTATTTTGATTAGTCAATTTTACCTTTAAATTTCCAATTCTATCAAACTTATTTGTGAAATTAAAATTTTCTCAAAATCAAATTATAAAATATTTACCAAAGTAATAAATACTAAAGATTCCATTGTTGGAGAAGAAATTTTGGCCAATCAAATTTCGTCCATGCGTCCATAAAGAAACCTTAAATTATTAAGTCTATGGCCAATTAAGATGTAATGTGTGCCCCTAAATTAAAATTTGGATACAAACAAACGATAAATTCAAAAATGTCAAGTGTCTCCACTATGGTTGATTAATCACAACAATAGGCTAAATTAGATCCACCGGTGGTTAATCATAGATTATTGATTATTTGGCCAATAGCCCAATTCAGCCTAAAATCATAAATTAGATCGAACTTGGGTAAGTTAAATTGATCGAACTTGAGCCCCAATCTAAAATTGTGCCAAATAGATGATTGTGTCCGAGCTCAATTTTGGTGCGAGCCCAAATTCAAATGATGGGCCCAAAAGTGTCCAAGTCTATGTAAGACCTTAAGGAGACTCTATAAAAAGAGGTCATACATTTAATTTGAGAGGATAAGAAGATTGAAGACTATGAAACTCTAAAGATTACAACTCTCTTAAAACTCAAAAGACTATTAAGATTGAAGATTCAAATATTAGCTTTTAATTTCCTGAGATCTAAAAATCGAAACTTAAAGGATTTCTAGAAGATTAGAATGCTCTCTAAACCTCTTGAAGTTAGAAACTCCAGAGACAATCCAAAACAATTAGAACCTCGAGAGAGAATTCATAAAGTAAAACACTCACCAAACTCTTGAATATTAAACATACACCTTTGAAGACCAAGAACACTTCAAAGATCAAACAACTTCCAAACCCAAGAACTTTAGCATTGAGAACAAATTGCAAAGCTTTCAAGACAAATCAACATTGAGAATATGTTGCAAAGCCCTTAATACAAATAAACATCAATAATAAAGTTGCAAAACCCTAAAGACAAGTCCACATTTGAGAACAAGTTACAAAGCTCTTAAGACAAATCAACATTGAGAACAAGCTGCAAAGCTCTCAAGAATTAATATAATTTAATAAATCATCAAGTCTAAATGATACATCAATTTTTCGTTAATCAACTAAAGAGCAATTTATACTCAAAGATGATTTAGAATTATTTGTCAAACCTATTTAACATCTGAAATGTTATCCATAAAATATATAGAAAGAGTATATTGTGTTTGTGAGTATTAAAAGTTTAAAACCAAAAGAAAATATCCATTTACAGAACTTTTTATTATAACTTTTGTTGTTTTCACACATACACACATATCTTATATATGATTTACATATACATTACAAGGTCACGCGACCAACCACCTCTCTCTCTCAACCTTTACTAAAATCCCCCGCGGGTCAAACCAGCGTTGTACACCGAGAAGTTACAGGATCGTACAACGCCGGCAAAAGATACTTTCTGGTACCGACGCCGGCGGCGTTGTAGCTCCCGCCGGTGGTTTCGTCCTGCAACAAATCGCCGGCGTATCCTGGATAAGCCCCCTTCCCGTATACCCCGGGGCAGGCCGTCGCCGCCTCCAGCGGTGCCGCTGGCGAGCCGAGGAAGTAGCCGTTTCCGAAGGGATTGGTGGCGGTTCCAGCCAAAAGAGTGGCGATATTGATTATCATGCCGTCGATTCCGACGTCGGCGTTTGGCGGTTGGAGCGGCGGCGTTTGTGGGCCGTAGATGGGCTGGTGGAACGGCCAAGCGCATTGACCCGGACACTGACTCACTGAGTTGCCGACCCATATGAAGGCCGATTTCGATTTGTGGTCCCATTCGTGAAACCCGCAGCTGCTCATACAAAACCCTTCGACGGCGACGTCCTCTGCCGTGAGAACCAGTGTCGCACCGCCGTATTTCGAGCCGGCCCTCCGAGATAGCTCTGAAATTTGGGGTTTTTTTAAGAATTTTCCAATGGAGTATTTATCGTCTGTTATTTGTTTCGCTAAAATCACCTTAGCGTTTTTCTTTCCGGCTCTTTTCATATAAACCTGAATTAAAGAGAAAAAAAATTCAAATGAGGTTACCAATTTCAAGTACTTTTACCATTTTTATTCAAATTATATTATATATACCATTGTTTTTTTTAATATATATATATTGTAATGTGTGAGGCGAGAGAATTAAATTTCTGATCCGAGGTTGATAGGCTCGTAATCTACTTAGCCTAGTTATTATAGTTATAAGAATTACATCATCAATTAAAAAATTGCCTAAAAATAACTTTTGTCTATGTTATTTGGTAACTATTTGATTCTTAAAAATTATTTTTTTCTTTTTCTTTTTTTTAATTTTTTATTCATGATTTTTATATTATATATTAAATATTTGAATTTTTAATCATTTGTTTTGTAAGAAAACAAAATTTTTAAAAACACACAAAAATGTATACATGCAAACTTAAAAACCAATAGATAGCAGGTATATTTTAAAAAAAACCAAAGGTTATCGAACAAGATTTTAATTAATTGTTATTTTATTAATATTTCTTTTTTTAATAATATTTTTGTCATTTGTTAATATAAGCAAACTCAACTGACATAAAATATCAAAATATTAAAAATTTGATCTCGCACTTTGCATATTTTTGAACTTGAACAAAAATTAAAAATTCTATGTTTTTCAATTCAAATAAATATCTTTTGTTACGTTCCTACCTAATAAACTTACATGAAGATTAAATTTAAATTTCGTTTTGATTTTAACTTTGAACTCCATTTCAGTTGTGTTTTTAAGATTAAAATAAATAAATATATATATATATATATATATATATATATATATATATATATATTAAGTTTGAAGTGTATTTTTTAAACTCTTGAAACTTTTGAATTTTTTTTTTCTGAAATAAATGTTTCATCTAAAACTAAAGGTATTTATAAATTATTTTTTTTTCTAAAGTTTAAATATATTTTTTAAACCTTTAAAAATTTAATGGTATTTTTTATAAAATTTTATTTGGTATAATTTAGCCAAAATTAAACAAACCTAAAAACATAGTCCTCAAATAGAACAAAAATTCAAACATAGTCAAACATAATCCTAAACGAGTTTCACGGATAAATGTATTAGTTAAACAGAAGTTATTCATCACTGGAGCAATGAAAAATGGCAAGCAATCAATCACGCTACTCATAGGAGAGAAAGCTACTAGGCAAAATTAAATTCAAACACAAACTTTTAGATTAAGTGGTAATTTAACCAACCTGAACAGTATTCCACCATCGAGAGACCGACGGAGCGACACCGTCTGCCTCCTCTGGATGGGAACCGAGGGAGAGAAAGAAATCGAGAACAATGGCTTTCTGAGGGGCCGTAAAATTGCCATACCACAAGATGGAAAGAGGAACATTTCCTTGAAGTAAAGCCCCATTATGGTAACGGATTGCCATGGTTGGTGCTTCATATAAAGATGCAAGCTTTCTTGCTCCAAACCCAAAATTGAACAAATTCATCATACCAAAAACAACAACAACAACAACAATCGAATTGGGAAATCGAAAGAAACCCATTTTGGAAAACAGTTTGATTTTTCAGAAAGTTGAAAGCTTTTTTGCTTTTTTGGTTGTGAAAACTGAAAATGGAGGGCTTTTAATGACAGTATATATATATAATAGGGTGAGGGATTTGAGGCTCCATGGAGTGGAAGTTGGGAAGTAGCTTTCTAGGGAAGGAAGTTTTTTTAAAAGCTAAAAGGAGATTAAAGATTTAAACTGACTTCACGAGAAGTTGATAAGATTTAATTAAGTTAAAGGGGGAAGAATCTAACCTTTTTTACTTTATTTATTTATGGTTTAATAAATACTACCATACATACTAATTCATCAATTTAGTTTTTAACTTTTAAAAGTGGCAACTTTAGTCCCTTCAAAATGAAATTGAAAGGACTAAAATAGTCATTTTTTTAAAGTACAAGAATTAAAATAAATTGGTTGAAAAAAAATAATCAAAATGAACATTTTCAAAACACAAAAACCAAAATAAACAAAAGTTGAAAGTAAAAGGTCTCTCATCCATGTCAGTTTCTATAAGATCCCCGGGTTTGACTTATCAAGATGTTGGAAGGTCAAGTTATTGTTGAAGGTCTTGATTCTCTTACTTCTCTTTGTCCCTCTCCCTTCTTCAAATATGGTCGAATCTTACACTAGGGTGGTTGTAAATCTGATTAATGATTGCTCTTTTGATTTTACTAAGATGAAAAATAATGTTGTTGAGATGCTTGGGCCGTATTTCCTCTTTCTCGGCTTCTTCGAGTACTCGAAACATGGATTCTCATTGTTTAGCTCATTATAATGTTGGTTTTTAGTCCAGTTTTGATCCTTTTATCACTCGTGTGATTCTACTAATTTGGAGGGTTGTTGGGTTTCTGATTTTCCAACTTGGTTTGACAACTGTGAATTATTGGCTCTTACAGCTTGTGCTGGGTGTTAATGAATTTTTCCTAAAAAAAAAAGTTAAAAGTACAAGAACTAAAAAATAATAATTTGAAAGTATAGAGGCTAAAATGAACCAAATTCAAAAGTATAAGGATTGTAGTAATATTTAAATCTTTATTTTCTTTTTACATCCCCTGTGTTTTTTATTAGACAAATATTCAAGCAGTTCTAGGTATTAAATGGTCAATTGACTTAAAAACTTAAGTTGATAGGTGAAAATAAATTTAATATTATATGATCTAACACTTTCTATCTCGATATTTGATATGCATGTATGTATAATTTTTCGAATATTTAAGTACGAATATAATAAGAATATTTTGAAATGAATTTCTGAGAATGATATCATAATTTGTTTGACAAGAAAAGAGTTGTTTTAAAAAATTTGGAATAGAAAGTAACTAGCTATTAAGCTCTCTTACCAATTACCATAAAGGCTTAAATTAAATTATTAGTATGTTTCAAAATGTTTTTTTTTTTTTTAAATTATTTCCTGACATTTTAAAAGAAGGGGGAAAAAGGCCTCAATTTGTGTGTCGTTCTTGGATCTATGGATGATGCTTTGGCTATTACTCAAAGGAAGTTTAGGGCACCGAGAATATTAAATAGGTCTATTACATTTAAATTTTCAATAATTTGAAAATGCTACACGCTTCCTTTTTTTTTTTTTTTTTTTTTTTTTGAAATTTCAAATTAATTAATTTTTTAAATAATAAAATCCTAATCAATTATTTGAACGATACCAATGCTACCTCATTTGATAATAATTTTATTTTTAAGTTTTTGAAATTTATATTTATTTTCTCATTAATTCTATAATACGGTACTGACCTTTCTTAAAAAAAACATTCGAATTTTCAATCAATTTCTTAGACAAAAACTACTGTAATTCTTAAAATTGTTTTTTATTTTCTAAAACATCAATAGAAAGTGAACAACAATATTAAATTTTTAGTATAATACTAATGTATATGTAAATTTGAAATAAATAGATTTAAATTTCATTTCAATCAACTCTCTTTTTTAATAATTTTTTAGTATACAATAAGTGGAGTAGTATAGAGATTTAAAAATTATTGTTAAGGCCAAGGATAAAGTTGAACCATCATTCCAAAATTTGTAGTCTGATAAATTTTTGTTATGTTACTTAGCTAAATCCCCCGGCCTCATGTGCCAAAATAATATTATTAATAATTATCTACTTTGATCGATGACACATGCTTTAACCAATTGAACTATGTTATAGTCCGTAATGAAATATTAACCTATTTTTTAAACTCAACAAGTGAAAATGAGAATTCGAACCTATGACCACTTAATTGAGGACATATATATTTATATATATAGTAACTAGTTGAACTACGTTGCTATAACATTTTTTAAACAAATACAATAATGAAATGTGTAGAGTTTTTGACAAAATATTAGAAGAGTTGTAATCTCACGTCACAAAAGTTAAAGAAAGCAATGGACTCCAAGCACATTAAAAAAATTATGATTTTGATTTCAAATCGCTATAGTTAAAAACAAATTAAACTTGAGTTTACTAACTCTAGTTAAATATTTTTTTTTATTCTCTAGTTCAAGAGTCAAGAAAAAAGTATAGTACGACATGGTGTTTCTTCAATACTAGAGTTTTTCACGTAACATTATACATTGTTTTCAAATATAAAAAAACAAGTTAAACTATTTACAAATATAAAAAAAAATTACTGTCTATCAATGATAGAATAGACCGTGAAATTTTTCTATATTTGTAAATAGTTTGATATTTTTTTCGTTTATAATAATTTCTCTAAAATTTATTATGTTTGCTATTTTTGTTGTAATTTTCTTTCAACCTCTCAAAGCTATTTTCGGCTCTTTTCTAGGTGGGATGTATTTTTTTTAAACCAAATATATATATATATATATATATAGAAAATGAAGAATGGTAGGACCAAAATAATGAAAAAGGAAAAGTGTAAGAGGAGATGGATGATGATAATAATTGAAGTTAAAATGAAAAAGGCATCAAAGAAGACAGGCCATTTGGTTGGCCCAGAAGAATCTGTACGCTCCAAAGAAAATAACCCATTTCATTTATTTACCTTCTCCTTTCTACCACCTTATCCAATCAAAATAATAATAATAATAATAATAATAAAAGTGCTCTATGGCCCATAGCCTATAAGCTAGGAATTCATATCGGTTTCCCCATGCCGACATGTCGTTCCTCGTTACCATAACTCTCAGTTTCAGCCTTTCAGGTTGGGTGTTCGAAACAATTATAGCATTATGGGCAAAATATGCATAATTCATTGCACCTTCCTCTTTTTATGCTCTTTTTCTATTCTGCTCTTTCGAAATGTCAATGCCTATTTCAAAATTCACCCATATATATATTGATACTTGTGTCCACCTCACCATATTAAGAATCTATTTGGTACGTAATTTAAAAAAAAAAAAAAATATTTGAAATACAAATAATTCAAAATAAAAGTGGATTTCATGTTTTCAAATAATGTAATTAATTACACAAAATAGCAAAATTTTTAGATAGTTGTGATAGACGCTGATAGAAGTCTATCAGAATATATAAGTGATATAAATGATAGAAGTTTATTATTCATAAATGTTGATAGAAGTATATCAATGTCTATCTAGGTTTTTATTGCTATTTTCTATAAATAGTTTGAAATTTATTCTATTTGTGAAATTTTTTCATATATATGATCTAAATCACAAAATTTTAAAATAATTTTTAAACATGGAATCCAAATTACTTACCAAACAAAAGTGAATCTAATAATATAAAGCATAATCAATATTACCTACCAAACTCAAACGAATTTAAAAACATAAAATATATTCTAAATGGCTAATCAAATAGACGGTAAATTTTTGCTGACATTTTCATTCATATATATATTTTTACACATTCATAAGTTTTACATAGCATTGTGGTTTTAGACCTTAGTTGATTTTAGACAATACATAGCTTTAAATAGGATAGCCGAGTGTAATATATTTTCCCACCCAAACAAACTTTTTTTTTTCTTTTTTCTTTTTCTTTCTTTTTTTTTTTTTTTAGGAAACCCCACTTAAACAATAGTCAAGTCGTACTTTCTTTTTTTTTTTTTTTTATAATTAATATTCAATTTCTAACCTTTGATGAAATAAGAAAAAGTGAATTTAATAAAACATAACTATGAAACCCAATGTATTATTTAAAATTTAAAAGTGAATTGAAAGCTGCAAATTATATTAAAAAAAAAAAAAAAAAAAAAGAGAGACAGACAGAATGAAGTTGAGGGGTGGCATATGGGCAAACAAAATACAGTGGTATTGGTTAATTATATTTTAGTTACTAATATTAATTTGAAGATTATATATATATATATATATATATTATAAGTTTATTTTATTATATAGTTTCAGATTCACATTGCAATGGAATTGGTGAGTACAACGCATTCAGACAGACAAAATTTTGATTCATCGAAGGCTGTTCTCTTGGTCATCTCATTCCCAACAAAACACACCCCACAAAATGTTCTTGTTTTGTTTCTCCCTCAATTATTTGAATTCAATTACCTAATCCCCTAAAATTCATTATTTCAAATACTTTCTTCAGATTTAATTTACACATTTTCTCTCAAGCTAATTTCATATCATTATTGGTGTGTACTTGTACAAGCATTGCTTAAACTTAACATAAGAACTTGAAAAAATAAATTATCCATTCTATAAATAATCAATTTTACCATAATGAAAATAGATGAAGGATTAAATTATGGGCATAGGCATGCAGAATCTATAGTTATATGTATATATTTGCCAATAATAATGAAGGGAGGGAAGTCGAAGGTTTAGTGCAATAATGGAGTTATGAGGTTGGGAGAATCTTGATCATTGATTGAAATTGGACAGTGCAAATGGGTAGAGAATAGTGGTTGCAATTTGCAAAGACAATCAATGGTTGCAAGATTAAACTAAAGGAGAGAGATAGATAAAGTCGAGGGCCAAAAAAAAAAAAAAAAAAAAAAAAAGAACAGAGAGAAAATCCATTTTTATTCCAATAAAGGGTGGGGTTAATCAAAATTAAATCCCCAATTTAGACAAAGATTGCAATTTTGAAATAAAGTAATTAAAATTTTTTCAAACTCACTCATTTAATCGAGCCTTGCACTAAATTAAGCTCAACCATGCATATGTTTGAATTACTATAGGTTTATTTTTAGGGTGTAGGCAAATGAGTTAAACAAATCAAATTTGCCACGATTATCACTTTATTTTTCTTTAGCGAACTAATAATGGTCAACTGTAACTTAAAGACCATTTAGAATTATTTTTCAAATCTCAGAGACTAAAATGTTTATTTGAAACTTCAATGATTAAATGGACACAAATTCCAAATCTTATGAACCTAAAAGTATATAATTTTATCATAATTTTTAATTTATCAGCCAAAGCGAGCATAACTCAACCAATATATAGTATGTATTAACGATCAAGAGATCTGTACGCCCCATATATATATATAGTCTTTTACAAACTTTCAAGTCCAAGTGAGAAGAAATGCGTCGCAGAAGTGAGAAGAAGTGTGTTGAAGTGTTAATATAATTAAAATTATCATAACCCATCAATTTAAGCTTTTAGATTAATTGGTGATTTAATAATATAAAAAGGTTTTAATTTTTCAAGTTTGTAGGTTTAATTAGATGGTTTAAGAATGGAATTAAGACAACAACATGGTTGGGATGGCAAGTTTAGAAAAACTATGGATAAGAGGTTGAATTGTGAGTTATCATTTAAACCCATTGGTTTCTTGTTTCTCCAAATAAAATCTTGATTTGAAAACTTGTTTTCCTCAAACATGAGTTAAAGCTTTGAAAATAAAACAAATTGCTAACATTTATATAATTAAATTTATTCTAATCTATTAACTTAATGGGTGATTTAGCACAATATCAGATATAGAAGATCGTATATATAAATCGCACTTTTGAATTGACTAGTACTTTTAATACAAGGTTGGAGTGCGACTAAAGTTCTACAATGACTAAGTAAGAATAAGATCTATAGTATTTAAGTAAAGACAACCATTTTCATCAATAAATCATAAAAATTTTATATCTAAAACGAACAATATGGTGCAATTGTAAAAATACGTAGAAGATCATTATTCCTAACAAGTTGACTCTTAAAACGCTGCATAAGATTGTGACTTGGAGAAATTGCCAATTTTCAATATCAAAAGTCCAAGGATATTATGAGGAATGGGGGGCTTTCTGACAAGTGAATAAATGTGGAATTGACTTTGGCAATTGGCATTGGCTAGCTGGTGAGCCAACTGCGCTATGCCATTGACTTGGGCCCCAAATCAAAGGGCATTCACCTAAATCTCATCCACTCTTCACGGACATGTCTCCCTAGTCCCTCCAAACCCCATACATTTCTTTTCTTTCGCCGCTTCCTTTTCAAAAAATTGTCTTTGCTTTAACAAATATTATATAATTTAGGTTAAAATATCTTAAATTTGTTATCTAGCATTTTGAAGGACTAAAAACGAAGGTGTCATTATTTTTTTCTCTTGCTTGTAGACGTAGCTAACACACTATTAGTAAACAACGTAAATCTTTATGTCGATTCTCAATTGTTTACTTTTTATGTTTATATTGACTTGTTGATTTCACAACAAAAAGTTAATTATGAGATTTTATTGTTTTTTTTTTTTAACCATATCAAGGTTTTCTACGGGAAGAATATGACAATTTGATGTGTGTGTGTTATGGAGTTTTTAGAATAATGAACATGTGGGAAAATCTTGTTTGGAACATTCAGCTTTCATATGAGACTATCCACAAGTTCTAAATCATTGTGTAACGAGTAAAATGGACATGCTATTATTTGATATAGTTGTTTCTTTGTTTAAAGAATAAGACAAGTCATTAAGGAAGCTCATGAGATGACAAACACGTGCACTAACCCCAATGAGATAAGAGATCTAGTTCATCATAACTCTGGTGTTACCTCCCCATCTATGTAAGACTACTTGTTTGTCTCATCCAAATATATGGTACTTTCATTTAAGTTTTTGACAGTTTAGATGTGTCAATTACTTAACCAAGATGAGAGGTGACCTAAAATAATCTCTCATCTTAGTGAATTAAGATATGAAACGTGTCCCAGAGTACCAAATCATTGTTCATAGCTATCAACCACACATTACGGTAATAGCAATGCAATCATTATTGTCCCTTTTCAAATAAGAAAACACGATATCAACTCTTTTTTGTGAAAAATGTTTAGTATTATGGTATTATAAAAATTTTGTATACTACCTCAATTCATTACTTATCGTAATAATAGTCTTTGAAAGTAATATAGATTTGACGTGTAAAATTATGAATGAAAGTAATTGTTTGCAAAGGTGAAACAATACCAATGCAAAGTAAAAGTAGGTTTGTTCATGACAATTTTGTCTGTTAATTAAGAAATTACATAAAAAGGAGAGAATTAAAAAGGGCATTCATTTGTTGAAAAATTAATAATACTTGCTTATTCTATTAATAATAAAAAAAATTTCACAGATAGAAAAAATATCAAAATTATTTACAGAAAATAGCAAAAAAAAATACGGATAGACATTGATAGACTTCTATCAGACTTTATTAGTAATAGACTTTTTTCATTTCTATCATAGACTTCTATCAGTGTCTATCACAATTATCTAAAAATTTTATTATTTTGTGTAAATAGTTTTCTTTATTTTTTTTATTTTTAAAATTTTCCTTAATAATATAGTTTTTATAAGAGGGTGACGGTATTGTATAAAATAACCCAAACAATACATTTTAAGCACTAGATCTCAATAATAATAATAATAAAACAAATTATTAAAATACTATTTTGATCTATCTACTTTAGAGTTTATTCAATTTTTAGTCCTTACGCTCTCAAATCACCAATTTTAATTTTTTTGCTTTCAATAAATTTTAAATTTAGTCTCTAGGGTTAGATTCCTGATAATTTTTTTCTAAAACTTTTGCTACTTATTATTAACATTTTCACTATAAATTTAGAAAACATACTCTAATATTGTATTTCCTTGCACGAAAACTATTATTTTGTTATTTAGACAATTTCAACAAAAGTTAACTTCGAGGGACTATATTAACGATTTATTAAAAATATAAAGACTAGAATTGAATATTTAAAAATACATAGACTAAAATTGAATATTTAAAAGAGAAAAACTTAGGTGTAGTCCGACTAGCACACCAATAGAAATGTGTGTCATATTTTTTTAATATTTTTTAAAACAAAATTTCTTTGTTGTACATGAGAGGGGAGTATGAGATTAAGTGCAGCCTCCATCTAATCATTACTCTATTTTAAAAAATATGATTTAATGAAATAAATTTTAAAGTAGGTGGAAAAAATTAGTATTTTAACCAAAGATAAAGTTAGAAAAAAAAATACATAGCAACATCATTTATTATTTATTGTATCTAATCATGATTTGCTACTTGGCAAATTCTTTTCTCTTTCACTTTTAAAATATTTTTAATAATCCAATTTTTAATGTGTATTGGAGGTGGTCACGAGACAAGTCCAGCTTTTGAGCCACGGACGTAACAGACAAAAAGAATCTAAAAATTAGGGTTATTTAGTCAAAAGCCAATCCTAAGAAGAAGAAGAAAAAAAAAAACCCTATCTTATCCTCCGCGCTCTGCGGCGGACCACGGAGGTCCCTCCTCCGCCGGCGCCACTTGTTTATCCTAATCGGGAATTTAGGAGCACTGATTATCCTAATTTTAATAAAATACAATTTAAGCTTAAAGTCTTACGAATCTTCTTCTTCCCTATCTTTCATTTTTAATCAATTAGGGCAAGGGGTAGGGTTTTGGTGGGGAAGCCTCGTGATCCCAAAAAATAACCCTTTTTCTTTTTTCTTTTGGATAATGTTTTACAGCCAATCCTGTTGGCAGACTCGTGATTATGATTTATGGGTTTACTTTCTATCTTTATTCATTACACGCATTCAATTCGCGCATTAACTCACCAAACTCATGGTCAAAATTAAAATTAATTAACCTATATTTACTTTTAAATGCAGAAAGTGACTCATTTTTAGTTGAAATTATTTATTTAAATATTATTTAGAGTTCTTAAGATAAACATTTCCAAAGTTTGTAGAACAAACTAAATTAAAGTTGAGTATACAGTCTAAAATGAACATTTTAAAAGTACTTAAATGAGTCTAGTTCAACTAACATTAAGCATGTATTACAATTCACTTTATTTATTTATATATATATATATATATATATATATATATATATATATAAACCAAAATTTAAAAGGATAGAGATGAAAGTGGTATTTAAATTAAAATTATTTTGGTGTTTAAACAATTAGGATCCATTGTCCTTAGTAATTGGTATTAATGTCAAAGCAATCTAAACTTACTTGTGTGCCAAACAAGGTCGTGTCATTATAGAAATAGGTGGAAGTTTCATTATTTTTATTTAGTAGTGTTCAAAAAACTCAATCAACTCAACCCACAGTGTACTGTTTGGGTTCAAATAAATGAAAATTTTATGGATTTAATTGGTTCATGGGTTCAATTAAAATTATTTAAGCCCACTTGAATTTGTTATTAAATTTAAATAGCATGTGTTTTTTTTACTTATGATACAATTATTTATCCATATATTTATTTCATAATTTGTTAGATTCATTATTCTCCAACAACTTAAAGAATGATTTTTTAGTCCTTTATGAATAATTTTTATAATATAAATTGAAATTAGGTTGTTAAGATCAATTCAATATCGGAAAATAATTATATAAATTTTGTACATATTAATCATTTTTTTTGGAACACAATTTTAAACGTATGACTCAAATAATCGGAACCAACTCAATCTAAATGTCTTTTTATTGAGTTAGATTGAGTTTATTATTTAACAAGAGTTGTTAGAGTTGAAGAAATTTATAACTCAAATAATTGAATTGGTCTACAAAATTCTCCAACCCCACTCAACTTAATCCATGAAAACTCCTATTTTTTTTTAACGGGACCAGTAAATAGCTTTTGGGAAAGAAAATTATCAAAGTGATAGAAATTAATCGAAAGAATATTTGAAATAAGCTTTAGGCTGTGAAATTCATTTATATGCCAGCTGGGAGGTCCAGTGAGACTTTCACTGGAGGAGAGGGGGAGTGCTACGGCTACTGGCTACCAGGTAGCCAATACGACGGCTCTACGTGGAATTATTACAGAGGAATTAAATTACCAAAAACTGGGAGCGTCATATATCACGTGCACCTCACGTGTTCTTCCCATTGGATACCGACTGCCAGTTGGATTCTTTTACGCCTCTCGATGAATTTACATTCATGCACTGCCTCCAGCCTGTCCCTCTCCCCAACGTCTATTTATCTTTTATTTTCCCATTTTACCCCTACCTCCTCCATGTTTCCTCCGAGGACATTTTTGACCTTTGCAAATTCATGCCTACTGTATCTAAGCTGTAACGCTTTTTGTTCGTTAGCGAAATCGAGACGGAAAAAGGGAAAAAAAAGAAAAAAAGTTCCCCTCCGCTGTAACACACGTTTTCATTAAAATCCGGAGATTTTTACTTTCCGTTATCCTACGGAATTTGTAGCGCGTGTACCTCACGTCCCAATGCAAAACGTGAACTATAAGGCAAACTCAAGCGCCTGTGACACGCGCGTGCCTAGGGAATGGCGTTTGGGGTATTTTTTTCTCTTTACTTGCTGGCTAATTTTGAGCAATCGTAAATGGGAAGCCAAATTCCATCTCCAAAGTCCTATCCTATCTACCTTTTTCCCTTTTCTTTATCCATCACTTCTTGGCAGCTTCTTGCCAAACCACTTCAATTTTATAAAAAATAAAATAAAATACCCCACTTAACACTAACTTTCCTCCTATTTATATAAACCCCTGCTACCCATTTTCTCATCCACAACCCACAAACCAATTTCCTCTGTTTAGTTAAAAAAAAAATGGCTTCTTTTACTTCATCAATGCTTCATTTCTTCTTTGCTATTTCCTTATTCCAAATCTCCTTCGCACGGTTGCTAAACGAGTTCGTTCCAGACCAATCCCAGTCGCTTAAATACCACAACGGCGTTCTTCTCTCCGGCAAAATCAGTGTCAATCTCATTTGGTATGGCAAATTCAAGCCATCTCAGAAAGCAATCGTCACTGATTTCATTAACTCCCTCTCTTACTCTCGACCCCAAGTCGGCAAGCCATCGGTTTCCGCTTGGTGGAAGGAAACAGAGAAGTATTACAAATTGTCTAAGAAGAAATCAACTCCCCTGTTTCTCAATCTCGGCAAGCAAATCTTGGATGAGAATTACTCGTTGGGGACATCACTCACCAACAAACAAATCCTTCAATTGGCTTCAAAGGGTGAGCAAAAGAATGCGATTAATGTTGTTTTGACGGCTTCTGATGTTACTGTTGAAGGGTTCTGTATGAGCCGTTGTGGCACTCATGGGTCCGGTTCTGCCGTGAGGTCCGGCGGTGCTAAAGGGAAGAATTACAAATTTGCTTACATCTGGGTTGGAAATTCCGAAACTCAATGTCCTGGACATTGTGCTTGGCCATTCCATCAGCCGATATACGGACCTCAATCGCCTCCCCTGATTGCGCCCAACGGCGATATGGGAATTGACGGAATGATTATTAACCTTGCTAGTCTTTTGGCTGGAACTGCTACGAATCCATTTGGTAACGGCTACTTTCAGGGACCGGCTGAGGCACCATTGGAGGCGGCTTCTGCTTGTACTGGAGTTTATGGGAAAGGGGCTTATCCTGGTTACGCCGGCGAGTTGCTGACGGATTCCGTTACTGGCGGAAGCTATAACGCTAACGGCGCTAATGGAAGGAAATATTTGCTTCCGGCATTGTATGATCCTTCTACATCGGCTTGTTCGACTTTGGTTTGAGAAATTTTGTAAAATAAAAACGATGGGATTAGGATATGATAGGGAATGGTTGTACTGAAAATGAAATTCGTTGATTTCTTCATTTGTTTTTAGGCACTGTTACTACGCGGATTAATAATAGAAAGGGCAAATATCTTTTGTTTGCTTTTGAAATGAGTTTCTTTTAATGTCTACTTTTTTTTCTTTTTTTCATATTCTAAAGTATTGGGGTATGAGATTGTTCCAATTTTCAATAATCAAACGTTATTTGAAGAAACCATCACAATGGAAGGGAGATCTTTTTCAATTTTGAATACATGAGACATTGTTAAAGGAAAAATACATGTAGTCTTAGTTCTATAGAGTTGGTAATTAGTTCAAATGTTTAATTTAAAAAAATAAGTCATTTTGAAAAAAATTAAAGTATTTTGGCAACCCTTCAAAATAGTTTTAAAGTATATTTTAAACAATTTTATCGAAACAATTTAAATAAAATCGAGTTTTTTAAAAAATATATTTTTTTAAAGTCAATCCAAACCGACACTTTAAAATGTTACAGTTTCTTTTGATTTTTTTAATTTATATTTTGTTTTAAAATTTTAAAATATTATATTTTAAATCCTTTTGAGTCTCGTTTTAGTTTTCATATGTTTTATGTTGATTGAGTATATACATTTTATTTAGAGACAATTAATTAAATATACAGTTGCAAATATAGCAATTAGATTCAAAGTATAAGTATATATATAGCAACATTTTTAAAAAATTGCAAATATAGCAAATCTATTAGTGATAGACTTCTATATTTGCAATTTTTTTAAAAAATGTTGCTATACAGTTGATTATTATCTCTAAAATTACTACTCATTATCATTACCCTTAATTAAAAGACCCAATTTTATACTTCAAGATGGTTTTTGCCCCACTTTTTTAAACTTAAGAAATTTACCCTATTGTTTACATCATCATGAGCCAAAGTTACAAAATTAAATTTAGTTTTCTTTTTTTTTTTTCTTCCTCTTCTTTTCAATTTTCCTTCTTCCGTTTGTGTCTGTCATTCTCAATTTATCTCGATCATTGAAACATTACTAAAATGTCATTACTGGTCATTAAAACGTTGCTTGAAATGACAGATGAAATGAAGCGAGATAGCGAGAATGTTTGGTATTGTAGCAAAATTAAAAAAATTGATATTGAAAAGTGAGTTTGGAAATTAATGGGGGAGGGTATTTGGTTTTGTGATTTTGTGATATCCATTTTTGTGTGGAGAGTGGGATGTTAGCTGGCATTTGTTCTTTTTCGTACTTTCAAAGTACCAACAATAAGCTGGCCCCTAACTTGCTGGCGTTGGGACATTCCCTTTTTTAAAGTGAAAGGCCCCCTTTTTTTTTATATATATAATTTTATATTGCTGTAAATGGGTGAACAGATGCATAAAATAGGAGATTTTGTTGGATTTTGCTGTATAATTTAAAACGTTTTAAAACAAAAATTAATATTCTGTTAAAACAAAATCTAAACTTAAGATTATTATTATTCTGCACTAAATTCTCTACGATTATTCTTGGGTCAGAAGTCTTAAAACTTAAATGTAAAGTTATCAAAAAGCATGTATGATAATAACCTTTTGGTTAGAGTTTTGATCCCACTCAAAAAAAAAAAAAATAAAATATTGTAGTAATAATTCTAATTAATTGTAAATATATAAATTTTGAAAAATAAAAATTATTGAATTCTTGTTTAATAATCATTTAATTTTAGTTTTTTTTTTTTTTTGAAAATTAGACTTATAAATATCTTTGATTTGTTAATGATTTGTTATTATTGTTATAAAAAATCAAACCAAGTTTGGAAAATTAAAAAAAAAAAAAGTATTTTTTGTTTTTGTAGTTTGATTAAGAATTCAACTCTTTTACTTTAGAAATATGCAAATTATCGTAATAAATGGAGAGAAAATGTGCTAAATTTTCAAAAATCAAAGATGGGTCAATAATGTACATAGTCAAAATTTAAAGCCAGATGTTGCAACTCGTATTCAAATTAAAGTAGGAAAAGAGAAAAAAAAGCTTTGGTCCATGAACTTTAAAGTTTATTTTACTTTGGTCTTAGAACTTTTGAAATGCTCATTTTTAGTCTTTGAACATTCAAGTTTGTTTTGTCTTGGTCTACAAGCTTTTAAAACGTCTATTTTAATTCATGAACTTTAAAAATAATTATGTTAATAATTTTTTTTTTAATTTGAAGAAATCAATAATGTTACTTCTGATAAGTCAAATAAGTTAGAGATCAACATATTTAGGGTAGTAAAGTAACATAGCAAGGACAAATATGTTTGTTTTTCAAAGTTTTAGGACTAAAATAAACACTTTAAAAGCCTAAAGACTAAAGTATGACAAACTTGAAAGTTGAAATACTAGAACGAATTTTTTTTTTGAAAGATAAAGGGATAAAAATAAACAGATTTTTACCTGAAAAATTCTTTGTACACCAAATATTGAATAAAATGTCCTATATTTTGAATTATTTCGTTGAGAACTTTTAGCTTTAATTTTGGACCAATTTAACAATTTCACCATTATTTCAAAATTCTTGAAATATTTAATTATTTCCTTAGTAACATCATTTTCGATTTTCGATTTGTTGACTTTGTTTTTTTTTTTTTTTTTATTTATTAATTTTGATTGATATTCATTTCATGATATTTTAAACTAATGCTTCCTTTGTTTTAGGGTATTTTGTTTGTTTACTTCCATATTCCTATATGAAAATTGATTACCTCTCCATTGAGATCTATAGTACATGTCCAATACACGGGTAATATATTGAAAAATGTAAATATACATCGCATATATTGTTTAATATATAAGATGATATAATGCACAAATTATCTTGTTCTTACACTTATCAGATACACCCTTGTTTATTTCAAAGAATTCAAATAACATCGAATATATTATGTAGTATATATCAAACATATATACCTTATTTTCTCTTTCAAATTATTGCCGATTCTTGCTTTCGCTTACGAGGAGAACAATTATTAGAGAATTTTTCTTTACTTGTGTAGGTTTTGAAAAGTAGGCTATTTTGAGAAACGATCCTTTACATGCATTATTTTGGTATTAATTTTATTATATATATAATAAACAAATTAATGGTAAGAGGGCTAAAAAGATAAATTAGACCAGACTTTCGAGTAAAATGATAATTAAATTTTTTATGTAAAATTTTTATTTTTTTATTTTTCTTATAATTGTGTAATTGAGTTATGTGTCGAAAGCCCTAAATAAAAGCAAACTCAAAAGTTGGGAAATACCTTTCAACACTATAAATAAGAAGGTGATGGAAAAACAAAAAAAAGAAAAGAAAAGAAAAAGGCCCATTTGGTTTAGAAGATTGGGCTTAGAAATGCTTTGATGGGCCAGTCCTAGAAAGCCCACCAACGAACTCCATTGTCGCTCGAAAGAATCAACATCAGGAACCAGAAGCAGAAGCAGGTGCCACTTCGTTTCACCAGTTGATCCGACCATTATCGCCAATCCAATTCGACTTCTCGCTTTCTGTAGCAATGGAACAACCGCACTCTCATCAAACCCTTTTATCGCCGGACACCTCATGCCCACCGCCGTCATCTTCTTCCTCCTCCGCCCATGACGATTCTACTGCTGCATGTGGAACTTGCCGCAAATGCGGCGGCCCTACCACTCATGCTCCGCCGCCTCCTTGGTCGTCGGAAGTTTCACCACCGCCAAACTATCGCCCTATCAGAGCTCCGGCCATCAATCTCCCTCCGAACGAACAGTCCCGGCAAGCCATAATTCTCTCACCAGTTCCTCAAGCGGAGAAGGTACTTCCCGTTGGGCCTCCTTTTCTTTTTCAAGCTCCTTCCAAGAAAATCCAATCGCCTGACCATATCCGTAGCTTTAACGATTCTGATTCCGGCAAGAAGTTTTTAGGTTTTATTGTTGCCCTCTCTGAATCCATGCGTGGCCACAAAATATCTGATCCTTGCCATCAATCGGACACCGTGAATACTATTATTTCAATTATTCATACGTTGATTGATTGGGTCGATGAAATTCCTCCCACTGAGCAAGCAGCTCGATACGGAAATGTTTCGTACCGAACTTGGCACTCTCGTTTGGTCGAAAACAGCGATGATTTCATGCTACGGTTTCTTCCCGACGATCGGACATCCGCCAGTGTTGAATTAGTCCCGTATTTCACTGATAGCTTCGGAAATTCGAGCCGTATCGATTACGGCACGGGTCATGAAACTAATTTCGCTGCCTGGTTGTATTGCTTGGCGAGGTTGGGGCTTATTAAAGAAGAAGATTATCAAGCTGTTGTGGCTAGAGTGTTCGTCAAGTACCTGGAGTTAATGAGAAAGTTGCAATTGGTTTATTGTTTGGAGCCGGCGGGATCACACGGGGTTTGGGGTCTTGATGACTACCACTTTTTACCTTTCATTTTCGGGTCTTCTCAGTTGATTGACCATAAATATATGAAACCCAAATCCATTCACAATCCGGATATCTTGGATAACTTTTCTTCTGAGTATCTCTATCTCTCATGTATTGCTTTCGTGAAGAAAGTGAAGAAAGGTCTGTTTGCAGAGCACTCTCCTTTGCTGGATGATATCAGTGGGGTTCCTGCTTGGAAGAAGGTGAACAGTGGGTTACTCAAAATGTATAAAGCGGAAGTGTTGGAGAAAGTTCCTATCATGCAACATTTTCTCTTCGGCTGGCTCATCGAATGGTATGACTCTCTGGTGCATTCTCTTTATATTTTTACTACATTGTTTTCTGTTTTGTATTCGTAACTTTCATATAATTTACACGACTAGAAACTTCATGCCAAAAAAATTGCTCTGTGGACATATCTTAGTGGTACATTTTAGGGAAATTAAGAATTCTTGTGAACCTTTTGTTATACATTTGGTTGGAGTATAAAATTCATTGTGAGAGCACATTGACTAGGAACAAGGTACTCTTTATTGGTAAATATGTATGTAAACGAGTTTATGAATTGGTAAACAGAAACGAGTCATTATATTGAATGACTGGAGCCCCTTCCTAGGCTAGGTGGGTGCCTCTTGGGGTGATTTTTTTGTGTTCCTTGTGTATTCTTTCCCTTTTTTCTTAATTAAATCTTGGCATTTTACCCCCGAAAAAACCATAATATTGAAGGATTAATTTTCCTGAAGTACTGCCAACTATTTTTATTTCAAGAAGAACCTATTGGTTTGTTGTCTACTATTACTTCTCGACTCCCTTCATTTAGTTGTAGTATTCAGTATTCAACAAAATAACATATTCATGTTTTATCCTATTTATGTTTAGTTTACTCATGTTTTTAAATTAAAGATGAACTTGTATATCTATCAAAAGTTTATTTTGATGAAGATAAATGGTCGAAGCGTCTAGCAGCAGTCCAAAGTAAGCTCGATCACAAATAGCTCTCCATTTGCTAAGATTAAAACATGATGGAAACCACTAAACACCTTTTTCATTGAGAACTTGAGAAACACAGGCATGAACATGACATGGATATGGTGACACATAAATTTCTAAGAAAGTAGGACATGAACATGTTAGAGACACATTATATATATATAGATTGTTAATACTTCTCTATAGATAAAGCATGTAAATTTGACATAAAAACAAAATATACTTCATTGAAAACATACAACGTTAAGTCAATTACCGATATATGAAAACTTAAAAGATAGGATTTAGTTGCTTTGACTAGAGGAAGAAGATGTCTTCTTAATACTTTATGAATGATCAACATATAAGGATTAGAGTGTATAAAAGAATCTCTATATTTTTCCCTTAATTTTTTAGGTTAATTTTTTTTTTCAAAAGGCGTGTCCATGTTGTGTCCGAAATTAGAAAAAAAGGATATTTTATTCAGACAAGTTTTATAGCATGTTGAACACATGCCCAAAGCGTCTTTGTATGTATCCATGGTTGACATGGACATTTTACCTAAAACAAAGTGTCTATGCTTCCTAGTTGATGACCACAATAAGGTTAACTTAACCGTGATAACCACCACCATAGGTTGACTAGTGGTCAATAAGGATTCATGTAAACGACAAAGGCTTTGAAGAAATGACTCCAAATCATATAGCCATCTACCTAAGATTAAATACCATACCATTTACCTTGGCAACCAAATGTAGTATGGCTAGATGGTTGGTTTGGTTCGAACACTCAAATATTTTCTTAAAAAAATAAAAAGAGGATAAGAGAATAAAAGCATTACTATTTTTCTAAGAATTTCTTTCTTTTGTTACCCCAGATTCAACAATATGTGATATGGGAATTCATCTTCTAACCTTGTGGTCGATGTTACAATGTCTTAACCAATTGAACTATGATCAAGTTGACTCATTTCCCTCCTTTTTAGATCTCCATTAGGATTAATGACTTTGTATTTGTCTAAATTACTTATCTTTTCCCTTCAAACTCAGGTTGTTAACTATTTAAATTATATGGTTGCGACAAATGTTTAGACCCACCTCCTCTAGGTGAGTCAGTCTTTTAGACTCTCTGGAGGATTAAGATCGGGAGGAAAGTGAACTTTTTACCCAACAAGTTTTACACGGTCGCGCTAACACGATGGGGAGTTGTGTGATATTATTTCCTTGGGTTTTCCCATGCTTGATATAAGTTTATTAGTGGTATGTTCAGAGAGTTTCTCCTTCATCCACCTTTTCAGGAGAAGGGATGCATTTTATGGATGGTCGGAGTGTGTGCTGTTCTTTGGGTTATGTGGGGGAATGGAACAAACAGGATGGTTTAGGGTGTTAGAGACTCTTTTGAGGTTTGGTCCCTTATTATATATCATGTTTCTCTTTGGGTTTCGCTTTCGAAGACCTTTTGTAACTATTCTATAGGTTCTATTTTGTATTGTTGGAGTCTTGTCTTTGAGAGTAATTTGCTACTATTTATTTGGGGTAGTAGAGTCTTTTGTCATAGTTTGTAATTAGTTGTGAAGTCAGCAAAAGAATGTGAATTCAGTTTATTAGTAGATTTCGTGAAGTGAATATGACACTTATCCACCTAGTGAAGGGAGGTGTGAGTTGGCCCATTCTGTTGTTTTCTTTTCTCGGAAGGCGGAGGAAGACCTGAATCGTTTTTGTTGGATGTGTGAGTTTGCGAGATCTATTTGGAGTAGGTTCTTCTAGACTTTCGGTTTTAGGCTTGCCCATCATAAGGTTACTAATGAATCAGCGAGTTCCTCCTCAATCTGCTTTTTTTTTGTTTTTATAAGAGGTTGGTTTTTATGCTTGTGAAGGGGTGTGTTATTTTGTGGGATCTTCAGGGGGAGAGGAATAGTAGAATGTTTGGAGATTTGGAGAGGGATCCATCGGATGTTTGGTCCCTCGTTAGATTTCATATTTCTCTTTGGGCTTCAACTTCGAAGAGCTTTTGTAATTATTCTATAGGTTCTATTTTGTACAATTGGAGCCCTTTCCTTAAGTAGGGTTGGACTTGTATTTTTGTATGCCCTTGTATTCTTTCACTTTTTCTCCGTGAAAGTGGTTTCATCTAAATAAAAAGAAAAAAAGAGTATGCTCTAGTTTTTTGTCTGAGACACCTCCAAAACTTTGGAGCTCTGTATCCTTTAACTGAAATCAAAACGAGTAGAATTTCTTTCCATAGCTATGTCATAGATTTGGAATGGTTGGAATCTGAAAGTATTAACTGAGTTAAAACTTAAAACTTTGTTTTCCCGGTTGATAAGAAGGCTTCCTTTCAGCCTATTGATTTCAAACAAACATTTCAATGACGGGCTCCCAAAATGTAAGGATTTTTTTTTTTTAGTTTCCTCCCTCATAGGGACTGCTGGTGATAACAATTTAGCTACTCTGTTGACTTCACCCTCATAATTGTTAATACCCAGCATCAAAGCTTCTTGCTCTATAAATTTCCTAAACCATTGATGAGTCAAAATATCATCACCCTCATAATTGTTAATACCCAGCATCAAAGCTTCTTGCTTTATAAATTTCCTAAACCATTGATGAGTCAAAATATCATCGAGGATATTTTTGTACATATTTGATGTACGAATCCTTTTCTGCTCTTTTACCAAGCAGAAAGGATGAAAGAAGATTGAAGGTCAGCCACTTTTTGAAGTGGATAATAAGGCGGCATAAATTCTTTATTGGAATGGTTGTAAAGCTCTTTGTTTGTGTAAGGTTAGAGAGGAATAGTGAGCTTTCTGAAGGCGAGCCTAAGGATTTAATTGAATCTTCGGACCTTGCTCATTTTGTTGCTTCGTCTTGGAACTCTTCACAGAAGCTTCTGTAAGGATCCTACATATCCAGGGTCTTTTTCTTGTTATCATTGTTTTCTTGGGATAAACATTAGATATATATACCTTGTTCCATCAAGTGTTTTTCTGCTTCGTATGTTTATCAAATATAGATTGTAGTTTTTCATAAAGAGGTCGGGTCTTTTTAACTGTAAAACATGCGTGCTTGGTAGGCTTCTTCCTTTCCCTTTTTTTAAAAATTTATGGTGCGGTGCCGTTAATGTTTAAGTTTTTGATGAGAAGATCAGAGTAATTTAATCTCTTCGTGTCAATGGTCAGCTGAGTTTAGCCGTGTCTGTAGTCTAGTTCCCACCCAGTTCTATCGTCCCTTACAATAATTTTCATCCCTGTTCCTGTTATCTGGCGTAAGGAACATAATCCTAGAAAGGAAGAGGAACTGGTTTTTTGGTACTGTTCCAGAAGAAAAATCCTTTTGCCCCAATTCTTACTTACCTTTATTAAGATCTTAAACACAGTAAAGACTAAGGTAAGAACCGGAACATTTTAAGGATAATCAGGGAACAATAAAGATATTTACCTTTAGGGAAAATTACCTTTTTAGTCCTTAAGTTTTGAACAATATGTGCGTTTGGTCCCTAAGTTTTAAAAATATACCTTTTTAGTCCCTCAGTTTATAAGGATAGGTCCATTTGGTCCCTGAGTTTTCAAAATATACCTTTTCAGTCCCTGAGTTTTTAAAAATAGGTCTAAAAGGTCCTCTGAGTATTTTTTTTCTTTAATTTTTTAAAAATAATTATATGATATTTAAAATTAGAAAAAATAGTTTTAGAGACGAAATGGTTTTTAAAAATTATTCTTATAATTTAAAATATCATATAATTATTTAAATTAATAATAAAAAATTATTTGAGGGATCTCTTAGACCTATTTTTAAAAACTCAGAGACTGAAAAGGTATATTTTGAAAACTCAGGGACCAAATGGACCTATTCTTATAAACTAAGGGATTAAAAAGGTACATTTTTAAAACTTAGGGACCAAACGCACATATTGTTCAAAACTTGGGGACTAAAAAGGTACTTGAAGAATCTGTAGCTTAGTTCTCTTCCTCTTGTTTTATAATATTATTTTCTTAAATTGTCCTCTAGCCCTCAAGTGTCTGAGGTGCAGGATAAGAAATTGACCTTCAACCATTTTGGTAGTTCATTGCGGAGCTTGATTCTTATTTGTGGTGAGACACTGGGGTTGGGGTTGGAGGTGGGAGGAAGTAGAGACAAGGATGAGGAAAAAATGGAAGGAGGATAATAGCTCTCCTTTTCGACCGCTAACTGATGAGCACTTCAGTCAGCCAATCATCAGTCCGATTGGGGAGACTAGTTGAAATCCCAAAAATACCGTGAAGGAAGTTCCACCCTTTTTTAGCAAAAGAGCAATGAGGGAAGTTCCACCCCTTCTTAGTTTTAGCAAAAGAGCAGTGAAGGAAGATATGATCAAGATTCTCCTTCCTTTACATACAAAGGCAGCAGTCTGAAGGGGGGCAGAGCCCACCCCTTACTGGCTTTCTGCAATATTTCATGTGTATTAAGACTTCTATGAGCAAGAGACCACAGGAACACCTTAGCTTCCTTAGGTGACTCGAATTCCTGATGGCCTTAAGCAGAGGGCACTAGAGAGTGATTCTTGACTGAAACAGATTAAAACAGCTGGCTGACTTGTAATTTGTAAAGGATGCTGATGTGTCCAGCATCCAAATAATGTTATCCATGGAGCTTCCTAACTGGTCAATATCAATCTTTTCGATGAGCCCAATCCAGCTTTGAATTTCTCTGTCAAAGAGGCCTCTATGAAAACCAAGTTCTCACCCATTATTCGCATTGTTCTAGCAATTAGGGATAGTTGCATTTTTTTTGAAGGGACATTCTGAAAAGATCTGATAAGTCTTGTTCAAGAGTGAAGTCCCCTATCCACTTACCAGCTCTGAACTTGGTGAAATTCAAGAAAATCGCAATGTTCTTATCTTGGTTAAATAAAAAACTAGGTGTCCCCAAAGTTCTGTCTTTCTGACCAGAGGTAGCCCAATCAATTAAGTTCAAGGCTGCAGATACTAGCAACGACCCTCTTCCATAACACCTTTTACTCTTGAGCAAACCTCCACAACCATTTTCATAAGACAGCATTACTTCTTTGTTTAAAGGAGAGCCAGCCCTCCAAACTGAATAGGAAGAGAGGTCCATTCCCAACTGACCAGTGGTAGCAATGTTTGTAAAAGAAATTTCTAACGATCTTTTTCATCTCCTTGGTCACCCAATAGGAGCTTTGTGCCATTGTAAAGGGTTTTTGAGCTTACATAAGCTTTGATACCATAAAAACGTAAATGCTGGAAAAGGATAAAACACTGTGGCGGCAGCAACATTCTCTGATGATATTGTTGATGCAAAGAGAAAGGGAGCTGCACTGTCAATGTCTCAGTTTTATGTCCATGTCGATGTGATATTTATGAAACATTTTTTAAAACAAAAAATTGAGAACATATATCTAAATTAATAAATAAACATTTTACCCATTTTAAATGAGTTAAAATACTTGTTATAATATTATAGTCACATTAGGTTACATTTTGTTGCTATTTTTTTAAAAATATTTTGTATAGTAACAGAAATGTCAAATCGCTGTGTCAAACCCAAGGATATATGAAAATGTCAGTGGAAATTTTATACTATAGTTCCAATCCATATAAAGTATCTGTACTAACACAAAATTAGCAAATAAAATAAATTCATTTAACAAGAACCGATAGTTTGTACTAATTTTTCTGTTATTCTATTTTCAATAGTGGCTAACGTTGTGGTCTCTGCAGAAGTATGCTCTCAAAAATGGCATTCTGACATTTTCTTCCTTAATTCTGACAGGGAATAAAATATGGGCATCATTTATGCACATTTTCTGTGGGCTTCACACTATGCTAACAAATTTTGTAGAATCATTGAACCTGGGAAAGTATGTATTTTCTTTAACTCTCTTTTTAATTGGTAGTCTTGCTCAGGTGCTCTTAAGTTTGATGAATCCAAATAAGAGAATCAAACGTTCAAACTAGAATGTGACGTAGATATGAAAATGGAAATCTTCTTAATATTTAGAATATTTACATAACTGAAATTGTTTCGTACTTTTTCTTGTAGAATGGTTTTGTTTTGTGCTTATTCTTGGTTGAATTGTATTGTCTTTGGGCCTTTCTTGATAAGCCAAAAATATAGTTTTAGATACCAAAGAATGTTTTTTAAATTTAGTCCATATTTTAAAAGTAAAAAGTCGGTTAAATTATAAATTTAGTTCTTAACTTTTGAGTTTGTGTCTATTTAGTTCTTAAACTTTAGAAGGTGTTCAATAGGTTTTTTGAACTTTGAGGTTTGTATTTATTTGGTCCGTGAAATTTAATAAGTATTTATTACATCCTTAAACTTTTAAGTTTTTAAATTTTAAATTTTGTATTTAATGGAACCTTGACATACTCTCCTTTTTTTTTTTTTTTTTTACATACCTACCACATACATAACAGGGAATTTAAGGTTCTATTAAACATCACATTCATATTTTTATGTGATAGATCAATTAATTTTAGAAAATTTGAACGTGTCATAGACCAATTAGATATAGTTGATAGTTAGAGAATCTATTAGACATTTTTAGAGTTTAGGAACTTATTAATCACAAAATTGAAGGTTTAGGGACTTAATAGAAACCTAGCTTATGGACCTTTGAGACACACAAACTTGAAAGTCAAAAGAATAAAATTGTAATTTAACCCAAAAAAAAAGTTTTGAATTCAAATCCATATGTTTTAATTTTTTTTTTTTTTCAAATTTTGTAGTAGCTCATTAGGTTTCTTGTTTTTTTTTAATGTATTATGGAAGTTGTGACCCAAATTTAACATTCTAATGTGAGGGTATAATTAAATTATGTTAATTAAATTATTTAAGGTCTCACAAATTTAAAAGAGGAATTAGTTCCTCCAAGAGAATAAAAGCCAAAAATTTGTACTCATTTTTCATAAATCCAGAGGGAAGGAATTTGATACTTCTCTCTCTTAGCTGGGGTTTTAATTTCTTGTCAAATTTCAAGAGACTCATAAAATATCATGTCATGTAAATCTAACATTGCTCAATTTTAACATTTATCAACGAGAATATAATTATAAAATGTTAAAAAGGTAAGGAACTCGATTAAAATTTTATGAACTTTGATGTCTTAATTGAACAAATGCATAAATGTTAGTAACCAAATCATATAAATGTTTTAAAAGAATATCCACTCGTAAAAAGTTCAAGGGTGGCCATCCGTCTACCTGTTTGTCAGTTTAGGGTTTTCTGTTTCTAAATGGATTAAGAATTAATAGTTAAAGGGTCAACATGGAGAATGACTATTTTTCAAAATAATAATAATAATAAATATAAATATATATATTGATTGATTTAAAATAGACAAACTCAAAAAATGGCTAAGCATATTAGATTTTGTAAGTATGTCTAACAACTTGATAATAAAGGTCTAACGTATTGTACGTTAGACAATCTAATCTTTCACTTTTCATCCAATCTTAGGTTTAATTAACATTTTTGTCCTTGTACTTCCGTATGAACGTAATAATATGGTTTATGAATTTAATTAGTAAAAGATGCACTCTCTTCATTTTTAATTTTGTAACAATTTGATTCTCGATCTTTAGGATGTAACAATTTATGCCCTATCAAAAAAAATATTGTTATATTTTAATGGAATTTATTGACTATGTAGATCAATAAGTAGATTATGGACTAGATATGTTTATTTATTTGTAAAAGACTAAAGTGTTTATAAATAAGAAAAACTAAGGCGTAATAATTGGGGTATTTCCATAAATTGACTATAATAGGATCTAATATTATACAAATGTTAAAAAAATTCGATATTTACAAATTCGTCTGATATAAAATACGTAGAAATTTTTATATAATATGTCAATTACTATAGTAACTTTCCAATATTGTAATTTTTATTATTTAAAAATAATAATACGAAAAATGCGAAAAAGGATTTTTTTTTCCCCATAAAATAACTTCATGTATGCCATTAATGTTGCTGAAAATTTTAAAGGAAAGTGAAAAATGAGAAGAAAAAAAATTTTCATTTGTGCTATTGATGGTTTAAAAACAAAATTTGAAAAAGGAAATAATGTGTAAAAACAATAAATCTATAAAAAATTTATGTCGAAATTTTATGAGAAAGGAAAAAAAAACCATGTATAACAAAGAGACAACTATTGAAGACTAAAGAGACAACTAAAATCTATAATATGCTAATGGACCCTGATAGATGTATATTGAATATTGAAATATCAATGATAGAACTATAGGTATATGAATTTTTTTTTTTTTTTTGAAGTATGACACTGATATACTCTGATAAAATTATATGTGCAATCTAATAATCAATTGATATAAATCTATCAAGGTCTATCACTAATAGACACTAATAGACAACCATTGATTTTATATCACTAATAGACAGTGATATAAGTTTATCATTGATTTTGCTTCCATCAATGATAGACAGTGATAAAAGGTCTGATATACTTATTTGATACTTTAATTGTTTGAGATTTGTTTTTAGAGATAAATTGATAGTTTGTCTTTACATGTGTCACCTTGATAATTTGAGGCTAAAAAGACAACCAAGACCTACAATATGTTAATAGATCTTGATAGAAGTTTATAGAAGTTCAACTTATAAGTTTTATGATTTTTTTTTTCTTTTTTTATGAAAGTATGTCATTAATAGACTCTGGTTGAATTATATGAGCAACATGACTACTATTACTGATAGACTCTAATAGGAGTATATAGTAGTCTATTAACATGTTGATAATCCATGATAGAAGTCTATCAGTAATAAGTATACCAGTTACATTATAGATCTCAAAGACGGGACCACAATCCATTACATACCGAAGCTATTCTTCATCAAATGCAACCTCTAATCCACCATTATAGATTTCAAAGATGGCATCACAGTTTTTTTATGGTTCACACCAGACTTATAACATCCCGAGTTTTATGTAAATTTAAACTAATTATCTTAAATTATTAGGTTTTATTTATCTTTAATTTTAGATTTTTGGAGCCTAAATTAAGTTAATTTGAGAAGCTAATTAGTTTAATTTTGGATCTTATTTCATAAAAAATTTGAAAAATTTGAAAAATATGGAATTTATGAAGGAAAAGGAAAAGTTTGGCTTTAATTAATCAACTCTAAGTTTTAAATTTAATTTACCAAATTTACAGTAACTCTAAGAATTTTACTATATTTATAAATAATTAACTTAATTTTGTCATTTATTATAATTGCCCTAAATTACATAATAAAAACATTCAGAATTTCTAAATTATAGTAAAAAAACGATAATAACTCATTGTGATAAAGGTGTTCTGGTAAGATAAAAATAAGGAAAAAAAATGGTGAAACCTCATTAATAAAAAATAAAAGTTATTTGAGACACTTTTGAAAATATAGACTAAAATTGGGTCCATTTGACACAATTTCTCGATTTTTCTTTTTTTTGAGGCACACAATTTCTCATCTCCATTTTCACTTATCAAAACTTTATTTCAAACAACATATAATCTTTAGATTAATTTCAGTAAATAATAATAATAATAAAAATAATAATAATAAGCGTTGGAAGATGGTCTAAATTATTCCAGCACTATTCTGATCTATAGATATTTTGGGGTTGATATCTGTCTGTAACGAAATTTGTTGGTTTTCTCATATTCTTAAGTAATAATTGATTTTTTATTACTCAATATTTGATTGACTGATTTTACTCCTACCAAAAAATTGCCGTACTATAGTTTAGATCTGGCTTCAAAACAGTTTATATTTTGTTTTCTCTAAAGAAATATTGTCTACTAATAATTTCATTTTTTTTTTAATTTTCTACTCGTTATAAATCCCTTTAAAGTTCATATAAAAAAAATGTAAAATATGTATATATATAAAAAAAACTTTGAAAACCACCTATAAATATGTGCTTCATATGTTGCATTTAGACTTACACGCTAAACTCATTTTTCTTTTAGGACAAATTACAAAAACTACCGGTGAAGTATTATGATGGTTGCAATTACATCCTTAGCCTTCAAACTTATATGAATGTTGAAATTGAGTCAAATTGGACCTTTAAACTTACATAATTGAATAAATTATAACATTTGTATAAGTTTGAATGTTCAATTTTTTATCATTTATGGGTTCAATTTCTACAATTATTTTAAGCTTGAATGTCCAATTTTAACACTTATAGAAGTTTAGGGTCTAAGGGCCTGGTTTTTAAGTTGAAAGTTTGATGGTGTAATTGCAGTTACCACCAAACTTCAAGGTTTTTTTTTTCATGTGATTGAATTGACTTGTACAATGATGCACATGGTGTAATTGCAATTACCACCATACGTCAAAAGTGTTGTTTTTTTTTTCTTTTATAAGTAGAAAATTGAAAGAAATGTTCTTATAAACCAAATATTGATTATGATGAAGAATACATATATTTATATTGAGAAAATAATAGAAGGCTATTTAGGCATGTGAGGATTGTACGATGATCCAACATTTGTGGATGTCTAGGACAACATATGACAACTCTACCTTATGTATATTTAACTTATTATTTTAGACATGTGACCTTTAACAATCATATTCATAGGGGCTAATTACTTTTTATAACACACACTCACACTTACATGTGATTTTACTTCAATTATTTGTGTTCTTTTTGCTTTTGTCTTTTTCAATTATTTTTGTACTAAATATTAGATCTTGTCTCAAGTTAAGTAAATCATCTTATATATGAAAAGGGAGGAAAACCAAATGATAGTTTGATAAAGTCTTTATAATTTAAAATTTTCCCTTATAATTTAGAAGAAAAAAAATGAAATTGTGTTGAAATTCTGAATCTAATGATTTTTTTCACAACTACCCACAACCCTTCTACTATATATATTTTTTTCATTAATATAATATATGAATATGTTTTCAAAATTTATAGTGAAAATGTTAATATAATAAAAAAAAATTGAAAATATATTCACATATTATATTTATTTACAAATAACGAAATATATTAGAGGAGTTGTTGGTAGTTGTAAAAAGATCATTGGATTCAAAATTTCAACACAATTTCATATTCTTTTTTTTCAGAATCATAAAGGAGATAACATACAAATAATATTGGACTTGAAAACTTTAGATTATAAAGACTTTATCAAAGATGAACTATCATTTGCTTCTCCCTTTCATATATAAGATGATTTACTTAACTTCAGACAAGATATAATATTTAGTACAAAAATGTTAATATAATAAAAAAAAATTGAAAAAAAATAACAATAAACAAATAATGGGACTAGATTTAAGATTTATTAAAAGTATATGAACTAAAATTAGACATTTAAAAGTATAGAGACTAAGACTTAGTTTGAAATTCTTGTAGCTTTTAAAATAACGAGTCCATAACATGTGTTATGCGCGTAAAATATATACGATAACCTTGAGGTCAGAGGTTTGATCTTCCATCCCACATAATGTTAAAAAAATTGTTTATTTTTAGTACATAGAAAAAATGTGTTTTAAACTATTATAATTAATGTATCAAATAAGATTTTTACATTGTTTGACTCAAATAGTTGTAACTATTTCACGAGAAAAGACAAATTAGGAATTTATGAAATTTTAAAAGACAAAATACGTGATTGTTTGTTCAAACATATCTCCATCGTTAGATATTGATGTCTAATATCTCCATCTTTGGACTCGAATACATTTCATAAGAGGGCATGTTTTTTGGTAAAAAGATACAACTTCGATTGAAAGATATGTTTTTACTCTAAAGATATATCTATATCTTTTTTAATTGCTATAAATAGTTTATGAATGTGTGGTTTTCTTATCAGTTTAAAAAAACACACAAAATATTAAAGCTCCGTTTGGTAACCATTTGATTTTTTGAAAATTAAGCCTACAAACACTCCTCACACCCCTAAATGTCTTCTTTCTTATATACTTTTTACTCATCTTTTCAAAAATCAAGCCAAATTTTGAAAACTAAAAAACATTAGTTTTTAAAAGGTTGTGTTTTGTTTTTGGAATTTGGTTAAGAATTCAACATTTTATACTAAAAAAAAATGCAAACCATTGTAAGAAAATGTGAGGAAATAGGCTTAATTTTCAAAAATAAAAAACAAAAAACGAAATGGTTACCAAACAGAGACTAAATAATCACTCCCTTAATTCTCATTTTCCCTAATTCTCATTTTCAATATATAATTTACTTATACATTGTAGTTTTCATTGAGCATGTGGTTGAAGTGCTACATTCATAGGTTAGTAATTCGTCTTATCCTGGAAGATAATTGTTTATGACACATTGAGCATCATAAAAAGGAAAAAAAATTGTCTTAAGAAAACAATATAAATTTGTTGGATTCAGATTGATTGTTTTCGTCCTTTCTTTATTCTCACATAGATCTATTACAAAAACTAAACTTTTTTTTTTAATTATGTTTTTTTATGTTATTTTCTTCCTTTGATTTGAGATTAATAAGTGCATTTAAAATATTAATATTGTTTTATCCATATGATTTTTTTAAAAAAAAGTAAGTAAAGATATAATTTTATAATTATATATATTAGATGAAGAATTATGGTAAAAATGGTTTGATTTTATTTTTATAAAAAAAAATATAAAACTAAAAAAGGTGACAAAACTTTTTTTCATTTTTCTAAAAACAGGAAAAAAAAAACAATTATCAAACCTATTTTTTGTTTTTGATTTTTAAAGTCCATACCACCAAAAATAATTACCAAACATATTTTTAATTTTTAATTTTTAAAAAAGAGAAAAAAAAAACAAACATATGTGATTTTTGCTTTTTAAAAAATTGAAAACAAAAAAACCAAATAATTACCCAACAAAATTTTAAAAATTGATTTTAAAAAAACTTATTTTTAGTTTTGAAATTTTTATAAAAATGTGTTTTATAAAAGATGAAGAAAATATAAGCAAACATGATACTTAAACTAAAATAAAAATGAAATTATTTTAAAAGTGATAGTCTAAAAATAGATTAAAAAAATACAAAAGTTTTCATAAAATGAAACATCACGCGAAAGAATCAATTTTTAACTCTCTTCTCATTAAAGTAAAATAACACACGTACTACACTTTTTTACTCTATTTTTTTTATATTCACTCACTAATTTTAACAAAAAAAAAAAAAAAAAAAATACAAAGTAAACATCTCTTGAAATTTATTGAATTTTAAAAATATATATATAGTTCTTCTGTGTCTTATTCTTTAAAACTTCCTAAATTTCGTACTAGATATATAAATGAAACGAATTCATCGACAATTTTTTAAACGAAAGTCTTTAAAAAAAATAAAAAATAAAAATCCAAAAAATAAAAATAAAAACTCAATTTTTTCCGTGGACTCCACCAACCAACTCTCAATTTGTATAGCGACCTCTCTTTTATTTTCTTCACAGAAATAAAAAAATAAAAGAATAAAAATGATTAACATTTTGTGTATAAATTGTATTATCATCATTATCAACGATATGGCATATACTTTGATTCCACTTTCCCTTGACTTATCATTTCATTTCAGCCCTACCACTCCACTCTCTATTTCATTTCTATATTTTCTACTTTTAATCACCTTCCATATATTTTTCTTTTTCTTTTTCCTTTTTTTTGTAATTTCAAAAATATCATAAAACTTTTGTAAACTTTCCTGAAACATCCATATCAGTATTAATGACTTTAACACTTCTTTTTAGAAGTAATTTTTTTTTATTTATTTATTATTTTACCTACTCTTTTAATTAAATATATTTAAAAACAAAAGAATAAAAAAACAACAACAGTGATGCCATGTTGGACCGGTTGGTGAGGTCGGTTGGTGGAGTGGATTCAAAGTGCCGACCGGACGCCTTCCAACTTTTTCTTACGTGGCCCCACATTTTTTAATTATTTATTTTTCCTTCTACTTTTACGTTTTATTTTATCTCAGGATTAAAATATAGATTTCGATATCCATATCTTTATTCTGATTTTACGAAAACATTTATGTAACTAAAAAATTATTTTAAATTAATAATTAAGTTGTTTTTATTTTTTAATTTTTGAAATAAAAGAGATTCTTTTATTAAGGTGCCACTAGGACCATTAAAGGACAATAGTTAACAATCAAATCTAGATATATGTAAAACCAGTCAACAATAATACTACATGATCTGACAATTTTGACACTTCATTAAAGTTATTTTTACTTTCAAACTACATCATAAATTTTGTTGGGTATGTAATCTTCATATTGAAATTTAAATATGATATTTTCTTAAAAAAAGTTTTATAGGTATTTATATTTATAAAAGATAATAAGAGATATTGAGTAATTCTTATCATTGATGTTATATCTTTCAATTTGTTGATATATACATTTTTTTCCGAGAATGAAATTGATATATATTTTAATCCTTGATTTTACCATCTTTTTTGTGATCATTGCTTTTATCAAGGATGAAAATATTCGTAAATGTTTGAAATTGATATTAAATATCTATGGATATCTCTAACATTTTTATAAATGCTCATAAAACATAAAATGTCATTTATTTAGTCCAATATAATAAAGAATACTAATAACAATATTCATAATTTAGGATGAGAGTAAAAACAACTTCTTTTTTAATCTAAATAAAATTGATTAATTTTGTGGCTTATAGAAATATCCATCGATATAGATATATCTATCAAGTTGGAATCTCAACATCAATATCGACATCGGTATTTTAATCCTTTGTTGTTATCAAGAGAATTGAGAATATTTATAATTTCTTTAATCTATAGACTTAATTTTAAATTATGAAATTGTTTTCATAGTTTGAAGAATACTTTAATTTAGACTTTATTGTTTTAAAAGTTTCAATTTGATTTTCTTTTACACTAAGTTTAATACAACAATTGCGAGGATGAGAATTAAACTTTCAACTTCATAAAAAAAAAAAAAAAGTTATGTTAATTATTATTGGGCTAAACATATATCGACAAATAAAATAAAATGTTTACTTTGGTAGTTTTTCAAATTTGATTTATTAATAGAAAAATTAAATATGATAAACCTAATTAAGTAATTAAACTACAAATTCGATAAATTTGTTAAAAAATCTAAATGAAGTGGTTCCAAATGGAGGGTAAAAGATCGAGACAACCATATTTGACCACAATAATATATAATAAATACTTGACGGGCAAGATTCTGTTTCAACTATGTTAATTTAACTACAGAATATAGATCAAGACATTGAGTCAATTAACCACAAAAAAATATCATAACTTAATCTCTAATAGCTAATTAAATAAAACATGCTTTTTTTCTCATAAAAAATAAACCATGCTTTTTATTATTATTTTAATTAAATTATAGACTTAGTCTCTAAACTTCTAAAGGTGTCTAATTAATAGCTAGGTCCTTAACTTTTAATTACGTGTCTAATGTGTACCTTGATTTGTGTCTAGAATTAGAATATTCCAAAGTTCAGAAAAGATATTTGTAATTTTAAAAGTTCAAAGATTAAATAAACACAAATCTCAATGTTAAAGATTTGAATTGAAGTATATTTGATTTTATCTCCCAAAAAAATAACTGTATATTTTTTTTTTACTTCGTCTGTCACACAATTAGGAATTTAAGGGGTAAGAAATTACATTCAACTATAATCTTTGGTTAAAATATAAATTCCATATAATAGAGCATAATATAATTTGAGTCATAATATATATTATCTTACAACTAAAAAGTTATCTGTGTGTTAAAAATATTAGTGTTAATTACAAATATTATATAAACACACTTAATATATGCGTCTTTATGTTTTTAAGGTTGGATAATATTTTCATTTGGTCTTAATAATTAACACTATTTACGAATCAATATATATCTTACAATTTTTTTTTTTTTTGAGAAATTATCTTACAAATACTAATTGAATTTTCAACAACTTTTAAAGTCTGTCAAAAGCAAAAATAATAATGATTTGAAAGAAGACCATTAGATTGATGGACGGATTGAAATATAGTTTTCACTACATAGTGATATGCTATTTTCAATTTAAAAAATAATAATATATTATTAAGTTTGACATTTATGTTGGAAAAAAACCTCTCACTACTACTCGAAAATAAACATAAAAATAATAAAATAAAAGCAATAAAATAAAACGAAATAATTAAAAAAATCGAAATCGAAAAAAAATTACGAACGAGTAAAATTCCACTATATGAAAAATTATTACCTCGATCTCAATTACAAGAATAGTCTTTCAAAACTTTTATATTACTCACACAATATTTTTACTCTCAAACTAGAATACATATAAGAAATTTAACTGGAGTTAGCACATCTAAAATTAAAGTGTGAGACGATTTGAAACTAAAAGGAGAGACTCATTTTATAATATTTTGAAACTTATCATTTCTTTAAAACTTTTAATAGCTACATTTCTAATCTTTTATTAAAACTCAAAACAATAAAATAAATCTTCCTTTATCCAAGTCTCATTTATACCTTTTTTCAGCTATGTTCACTTTAATTATGCTTATATTTTTTTCGAAATAAATATTTACATATAGAATATTTTGGTGGTTGGTAGCAGTTCATAAAAAATCTCCCAACTACCACTACCGTTTTCTCTTCATGAAAAAAACATGAGTAAAAAATTTTCACCGCTCAAATCTCCAATTAACTTATAACATTAAAAAAAAAAAAAAAACACACACACACACAAATTTTTCTCCCAAAAAAAAAACTTATAACATAAAAAAATTTCCACTAAAACTAAAGAATTAAAATTATTAATCCCAGCCCAAATAAAGATAAACCAACCCAAAATGTCGTTAAAAATATTGAATTAAAATGGAATTAATGAGTTTCATAGGAAAAAATAATAACTCAGCTAGAAACTAATATTAATTATTCACGGGTGATAAAACCTTAAAAGTTAGTGAGAAGTTTGTTTGTTTTTAATGTGGGGTGTTTAAATCCAACATCTAACATGAAAGTTGACTATAAAAATTTTATACCAATTCATGCTAATTTTATCAGTTATCAGTAAATTCTAAAATCTTTATAAATAATTGAAAATGGTTATACATTCATTTATTCAAATTGAAAATGAAAAATTAGAAGCATTTACATAAAATGCGTTTTACGTTTGTTAGTTATTTTAATTTCATGATCTAAATATTGTTTATGTAAATTGTATTTTCCAAAAAAAAAAAAAACTAGCACAACATTAAAATAATTATAGCTCAATAGATTAAGATATTTATTATAAACGTTTGATTTCCAATTCTAAATTATTGTACTAAAAAATTTAAAATTACTTATTTTCTTAATCTATAATATATAAAAGTACAAATATTATGATGGTCATATTTCAAATGATATTATATTTGCTATTGTCTTTAAAGTTAGATGTTTGATTTTTTTACTTTATCCATTGAAAAGAATACAAATATAGGAATTTTTTTATTAAGAATTTTTTTCTTCTAAAAAAACAAAACAAAAAACATACATCCACGTGCATCTAAAACCTAACATTAAAATAGTAAAATAAAATAAAACTGACATTAAAACCCATGTTTTTTTTAATATTATTTTATTTTGCAAAGGTATTTATTTTAATTAATTTTTATTCCTCCTTCAATTCCCTTCCAAGTTTATCCTTAAAAAAAAAATCCCTTCTAAGGTTCTAGATTTAGTATGCTTTAGTATAACACCATGCACACTAATGTTTTTGTATGATTTCAAAAAGATAAATTTTGAAAAATGAAAAAAAAAAAGTAGTTGTTGAAAATTGATTTTTGTTTATACATTTTGAATAAGGATTCAAATGTTTATTTTAAAAAAGTAAAAAATTATGGTAAGAAAATTGAGAGAAAATAAATTTAAAATTTAAAAAATTAAAAACAAAATAATTCACAAATGGGATCTTAGTTTTAAAATTTTATTTTTATTTTTAAAATTTAAGTAGGATAGGAAGTGAACTAAAATTGACTTTAATTTTTATCAAAGGACCTGTTTTATTTGATTTTTTCTTTCACCAACCAATATAAGAAAAATCTAAAATTTTTAATTGAATTTATATATAGAAGTGTTAGGTATTGTTTTTGTTTAAATGATGTGCTTAAATTGCATTGTTAGTTTGAACAGCAAAACTACAAAACTCCATTTTACTTTTTGTTCCGTCTCCACGGCACCTAATTTTCTATTATAATAATAATAATAATAATAATAATAATAATAATAATTAAAAATAAATAAATTGAAGCGTGGCTTCTCCCTTCCTCGACTTGCAAGGCTGCAATGGCGTCTATATAAAATCCCTGTCTGCTCAGTTTTCCATTGCAGCGAAGAACGGCCACGGAAATCCAAGAAGCCAACTAAACAATGGCTCTTTCCAGTAGTTCCCTCATTCCCACCAAATCTTTTGTTGGGTCTCAGAGCCTTCTTCCTTCCTCTAAGCCTCACCATTGTTCTCTCTACTCCAACGATCAAAAGCCCCTGCGGATCGTCGCTCAAGCTTCTGAGTCTGCGAACAAACCTGTGGTTTCTGATCCACCGGTGGAGAAGAAATCGGTTGCATCGCCTGTGACCAACTCGACGGTGAAGACGGCTCAGAAGTTTTCTGAGAAATGGACTCCCGACAGTTGGAAGTCGAAGAAAGCTCATCAGCTTCCCGAGTATCCGAATCAGGAGGAGTTCCAATCGGTGCTTCATACGCTGGAAGCATTTCCCCCGCTCGTCTTCGCTGGAGAGGCGAGGAGCCTGGAGGAGCGTTTAGCAGAGGCGGCCATGGGGAATGCTTTCCTTCTACAAGGTGGGGATTGTGCTGAGAGCTTTAAGGAATTTAACGGCAACAACATTCGTGATACATTTAGGGTTCTTCTTCAAATGGGTGCTGTTCTAATGTTTGGAGGACAAATGCCAGTCATTAAGGTCTCATTTCGTTTGCTTCTCTGTTTAATTTTTCTTTTGATTTTGGCTTCGTTTTCTCTATGGTTTGGGGAAAATTGATCCGTGAATCTGAAAATTGAAGGTTGGTAGAATGGCGGGCCAGTTTGCGAAGCCGAGGTCAGACTCGTTCGAAGAGAAGGACGGTGTAAAGCTACCAAGTTACAGGGGCGATAATATCAATGGGGATGCGTTTGATGAGAAGTCGAGGATTCCAGATCCTCAAAGGTTGATTCGGGCTTATTGTCAATCTGCAGCAACTTTGAATCTTTTAAGGGCTTTTGCCACTGGTGGTTATGCAGCCATGCAGAGGGTCACACAGTGGAACTTGGATTTTGCAGAGCATAGCGAGCAAGGAGATAGGTATTTGCTTTAATTCAGACTTCTTCATCTTATCGAATTTATTCGGGTCAAATTTAGAGCGTTTAAAGGAGTCAAGTCAGCCTATTTTATTTTTCTCATAAAAAAGAGCTTAATGAATCTTCAACATTCCTCTGGCTTCTGATTTTCCTTTCCCTTTTGATAAGAATTCTCAGGCTTTTGATGATTCTTTCTTTTCCATTCTCTTTCCTCCATGCATCTTCAACTTAACTTTGTGCCCAGCCAATAATCTATATACGTATGTAATAATTGGAGGAAAGGGAAAGGGAAAGTTGTCTTTCTTTCTTGGGAAATTGAATGCTCTGTTTCTGATCATGCACATTATTCTATGCAAGATTAGAAATATAATTGACATCAATTCTTGCTTTCTTTGGTTTTAAATCATTCATTGTTGTGTTTCAGATACCAGGAACTCGCCCACCGAGTCGATGAGGCCCTTGGATTCATGGCTGCCGCTGGACTTACTGTTGATCATCCTATCATGACTGCAACCGATTTCTGGACATCTCACGAATGCTTACTCTTGCCTTATGAGCAGTCACTCACGCGGTTGGATTCAACTTCTGGTCTTTACTATGATTGCTCTGCTCATATGCTTTGGGTGGGTGAACGAACCAGGCAGTTGGATGGTGCGCATGTTGAATTCTTAAGAGGGGTTGCCAATCCCCTGGGGATTAAAGTAAGTGCATCTGATTAAGCTACCAGATTTGTTCATTTTGTTGATAATTTGGTAACAAGGACATGTAATCCTATATTGTTTTCGAGAGATCCAATGTCGATAAACGATGCTATTTCATATTATATAAATTGATGGGGAAGGTAACAGAAATATGTTGTACGATCTCATGTCCTGATATGAATATGTATTTGACGGTCTTGACTAAATTGCTGAATCTTATGGTGTAGGTAAGTGATAAGATGAACCCAAGCGAGCTAGTTAAGATCATTGAGATTTTAAATCCTCAAAACAAGCCAGGGAGGATTACAGTGATCACCAGAATGGGAGCTGAGAATATGAGAGTGAAGCTTCCTCATTTGATCAGAGCTGTTCGCAGGTCTGGGCAAATTGTCACATGGGTCTCTGATCCTATGCATGGAAACACTATCAAAGCCCCCTGTGGTCTCAAGACCCGCCCCTTCGACTCTATCAGGGTATGATATGAATCTTTGATTATCCTACTGCATGATTAGTAGAACTTAGAGTTACTCCTAAATAATATGATTTTTCATAATTTTAGCATATAATGAGCACATTTAACTATGTGACATTGATTTTTATTCGATCCAACCATTATGGTTTCTCAATTTGTTCATAACCATTAGAGTTAACTTTCATATTCAAATTTCTAGATCCACCCCTGTAAAATGCTTGGAACTAGTGCTGGATGAACAGAAATAGCAATATTCAGCTACTTAATTTCTTATTTCAAGTACTCCGCCATTTTTTTCATTCACTTAATGACAATTCCATATCCTTTCCCATATATTTCAAGTAGTTGCCACAAGGAAAATGTTTGCAAAAGAAGAGTAAGAAGGTATTGTAGATAGTATTTTGTCTGTCCACGTAGAGATGGCCAGTTGGTAGGATATGGCGACTTAGGAAAGATTTTTGTGGTCAAGATAAGGTTCGTGAACTAACAGTGTTAAAGAATTGTGGTAGGTAGGTAAGCGGGGAGGTATATTTCAGTTTCCCTATAACCAAGTTGGTTGCACCTTTTGAACAAATTTTTCGATTATGACAATTTCACCTAACTCTTTAAGTTGCTTGTTCTACAATTCATTGTGGGTCATCCAAGTTGGGAAAAGAAAAACTCTTGAAGCTAACAACAAAAATAACAAATTTTTTTAACTAATTTGCAAATCTATGCTTGTCTGAAGAAAGCAAGTAATATGGAGGTTTGTGTTGGCAGGCTGAGGTGAGAGCATTTTTTGATGTGCACGAGCAAGAGGGCAGCCACGCTGGGGGAGTTCATTTGGAGATGACTGGGCAGAATGTGACCGAATGCATTGGTGGGTCGAGAACTGTAACGTTCGATGACTTGAGCTCGCGCTACCACACCCACTGTGATCCTAGGCTCAATGCTTCACAATCTCTCGAGCTCGCCTTCATCATCGCCGAGCGATTCAGAAAGAGGAGGATCAAGTTGCAGACATCTCTTCCCTCTTCTGGCCTGTAAAATGCTTTAGTAGAGTAAAGTTTGTCCTTGTAATAGTATCCTTGTCTTTTTCAATCTTCTGCTGCCTCCTCTCTTGGCTGTATCAATATCAATTATGGTATTTATCTGTTTTCTTTGGTTGTATACTCTGTATTACACTGAAAACTATTGGTTTGGCTTTGGGACCCTCCTATGGACAGAGGTGAATGAGCTGAAGAAATGGGTTAAACTAGACCCTGCCATTTCCATATCAAGCTTTGAGTGTTGGTTTATCTCATTCTCTATTTCTATATATCTTGAGTCAAAATGATTATATTTTTCTAAATTATAGTTCATCGTTTTCGATATTGTTTATTTTCTCGAGGGTTGTATTATGATAAGAGCCAATTGCACTAAAAGATCATGGTCTTGGTCATTATTAGAATAGAGAGTTCCTACTTCCAAAAGGACCTTCTTCACATTAAACACTATCTATGTTTAATTTGTGCAACATACCATCTACAATACTTAAATTGGTTTACAATTCTAGGTGATCAACTTGGATATTCATGGAGAGTCGAAGCCTGTTTGGATTGACTAGAGAAAAAATGTTTTTCAAAAAATTCATTTTTATTTAAATTCTTTTGATAAAAATTGCTAAAAATACACTTTCAAAGTGTTTCAAAAACTATTTTGAGTGGTTGTGAAACATTTCGATCTTTTAAAAAATAATTTATTTTCAAAATTAAACATTTAAAAAGTTAAACCAAATACACCTTCAATTTTCATGAACTTTCACTGAAAACTTAGTATCAAATGTGGTGAAGAAGGAAAAGAGTCTAGTACTACTATAGTATCTACTATTCTTATTCATAATTTGACACGTCATTAAATGATATATTAATTTATTGTGTGGATCTCACATCATTTTTATAGGATGCTAATATTGGAAATTTTCCCTTGAATAGTGAGATATTAAAGATACATCATTCCATGTCAAGAAGGGAACACTTAGTCTTAGTAAATAATACCCCTGAATTGTTTTTAAAACAATATCATTGCCATTAATTTTTAATGGAAACCGCTAGTTTTTTTTCCTTCTAAATATACCTTTAAAGTTTTTAAAGAAAAGTTCAAAAATATCCTTATCGTTATACATGAACGAAAATCATTAGCATCTTGTTTGAAAAATACCACTTTTTTTTTTTTTTTTTTGAAGCAAAGCAATTATGATTCATTAAAACAAAGGATTTAAAACAGAATTACAACGAGAGCCATCTGAAAATAATAAAGGACAAAGCCACCTGAGAGGGGCTAACACCCCCCCTCGTTATCCCATGCCCACCTAGATAATTCATGAGCAACATTGTTACATAATCTAGGAATATAAGAAAAACTCTTCATCTGGATATTTAACACCTGATTCTTAATTTCACACAAAACAGCCCCCAAAGAAGAAAACTTTCCAGTATCCTTCTTAATGAAATTGACCAAAGCCTTAGAGTCAATCTCCACGTGCACAAGAGAGATGCCCATCCGTTGGACAAGCTTCAACCCAAAGAAGAGAGCAAGAGCCTCCCCCTCCAACGTTGCAACTCTGCTGGGGAAGCAATCCGCCACAGCTACCACCAAATCTCCATAGACCGAAAAATACCACTTAACTTCAAAATTTGTGTTACCTTTGACCTTTGAAAAAAAAAGGTTAAGAAATGCCCTTAATGTTTTTATATAGACCGAAACAATTTATCTACACCTAATTTCACCTCCATCTTCCATTTTCTCTATCTTCTACTTCAATCTATAGCCTAACACTTTTCTATGTTCACTTTCTTCTTCAATAGTCTCTTACTTGTAACGATGAAATTTTTTTTGATCATTTTCACAATTCACATTATTTTATTTGTTGTGATCAATTAAGAAGTTATCCATCATTGAATATGACATCTCTTTTTCAACCCTTTTTGTATTTTGCCATTCATTATTTTTTTGAGTCCTAATGTCGATTTTGATATTGGGACTTAATTGTGAGATTTTGAGGGGTTTTAGGCTTTAACTTAAATGTCTTGGATTCTGTTTGGTCCATGAAAAATTGGTGTAAGAATTGGATAAATGGAAGCAAAAATGAAGGTATCTATATGAGTTCTTTTCAAAATGCTTCTTTTCTAACTAAAAATAACTTAACATTTTCTTTAACATACTAATAGTAAGAGCATTTTGTAACTTTTTTTTAAGGTTACAGGAATTAATGCAACTATTTAAAGTTTAGGAGTACCAACAAAAGTTACTAATGATTTCAATCCATATACTAGCGGTAAGAATTTTTAAATTTTTTTTTTGTTTTTTTGTTTGTTTTTTAAATTTAAGTTTGAGGATATTATTGAAATATTTGAATGTTTAAAAATATTTTTGAAACAAAGTTCTAATAGTTTTCATCTAAAATTGACGATAAAATTATTTTTAAACTTTTTTTTTTTTAATTTAAGAGTATCATTCAAACTTTAAAAGTAGTGGACTAAAATTAGAAGAATTATCTATTTATTTTATTTTATTTTTGTAATTTAACCATGCTAAAATTACAAGAATTAGAATGAAAAAAAGTAGTGAACTAAAGTAAACTTTAGCTCAAATGGTAATTGGCATATACTAATTTTCTTGAGGTTGGATTTTCAAATCACCATATCTCCATTTGATATACAAAAAATTGTTTTCAAATCTTCATCAACTTTTTTTTTTTTTTTTTTTTGTAACGATTTAGTTTATATACTTCAAAAATTGTAACAATTTAGTTTCATCGATATTTCATTGAAATTAAGAATTCAATTATTAATAATATTTTACATGATTAGAACTAAATTATTATAATTTTATAAAGTACGATAATTACTCAATACTTTTTAAATTAAGAGATTAAATTGTTACAAATTTAAAAATGTAGAGACTTAAATCATTACAAATGGTTCTTTACGTGAAAATTTAGGGACCAAAATTTTTCCAAGAAAATTAAAAAAAAAAGTGGTCTGAAATAGGTTTAAGGAAAATTACTCTAAATAGAAAAAATATCAAATTATTTACAAATATAGAAAAATTTTATTGTCTATTAGCAATAAACCGCAATAGAGTTCTATTGCTCGAGTGATAAACTTTCATAGTTGTTTGTGGACGATAGACAGAAAATTTTTTCTATATTTATAAATAGTTTAATTTATTTTTTCATATTTAAAAATACGGTTAAAATTTTTTTTGGGAGCGAGAACTAAAAGGAAAAAAATAGAAAAAAAATTACGTTAAGCAAACTCACCGTCAACGGCGGCGCGTCAGATTTGTTAGTTTATTTCGTGGCCGCGAACGACTGTGCAAATTCTCCGAGCACGCGGCATGAACGCGACTCACGAAACGCAGTCCAGACAAAGTCAGCTTAACCTTTACGCAAAGCTCTCAGATGCTAAACCGACTCCATTCCTAGTGCTCTACTTTTCTTGAACGGCTACAGACATAGGCTCAGTGAACATTTGATTCCCTCCAAAAGTGAGCACAAATGGAGAATTCTGGACCTCCGGCAGCGGTTTACGGGTTCAGGGATCGCAGACCAGAAGCTCTGGGGAACCTCCGGATCCTTCCCGACGAAGTCATCAATACCATCTTGGAGAATCTCACTCCTCGAGATGTCTCCCGCCTTGCTTGTGTTAGCAGGTCAAATGACTATTTCTCTGCCAATTGAATTAAGATTCATGCACTTTTCAATCTCTCGATCATTTCTGATTGCAATCATTCTGAAATTGAATTTGGTTTCGTTTATTTCGTTTAACTTATGCTGTGTATAATCAGAGCCAGTTGTTATACATTGGTCGGAATGGTATAAGTTGTAGTCTGGTATTCTCTTTAGAGTTCTATATCATATTACATCGTCGATACTGAATTTTGGATGCAAATTGGCGTTGAAAATGAATGACTATCTAAAATATTTGAACGACGAATTTGAAATCAGATATTAGGTTCTCAGAATATTTGAACGACTATCTAAAATCTTTTCGGAGAGATGCACGCGTGTGTTCTCAGAATGCTCTTTAACCTCTGTTTCCTTTGTAATGCAGCGTTATGTACATTTTATGCAATGAGGAACCACTCTGGATGAGTCTATGCCTTAACAGTGCAAAAGGTCCTTTACAGTACAAAGGCTCTTGGAAGGAAACGACACTCCATTTGTATGTTTAACCAAAAGAAAATTTTGCTGATAGCTTGCTCTACTGATTTTCCTCTGAACATTTTATTCTTTCGGAATGGCCCTTGATTGTTTTGTTCTCGCAACATTCATCTTTCTTCATTCTTAGTTGATATTCTTTCAGCCATTTTTATTTTCTACAAAGATTTTATTCTCTGTCTCATTATTCCTCATCTTCCATTTTCATCTTCACTACAGGGAAAATGACCTTCAGGGATATGAAGAACCCTGTAGAAAGCAATTACAGTTTGATGGTAATGGTTATTTTGCTAAAGTGAATTTTTATTCTCTTTGGGGGATTTTTCTTTTTTCTGTGATATTAGGAATTTTGTACTGAGGTGCCTTCTATTTATTGTTGGCAACTTGTCATGGGCAGGATTCAATTCAATATTCTTGTACCGAAGATTTTACCGGTGCCATACTACACTGGATGGATTTTATTTGGATGCTGGCAATGTGGAAAGGAAAAATGATCTTTCTTTGGAAGAATTTCAAAATGAGTTCGATGGGAAAAAACCAGTATGTTTCCTTAGTTGATATTGTAGCGTATCCTATCTTATAGGAGCTAGAGTACAATATATAGTTGAACTTCAACTGCAATCCTGGAAAGAGAAATTAGATGGGGGTGAAGAAAAGAAAAAGTATTCACTCTAGCTTTTAAATAAGAGTGACTTAAGAACTACTTTTCTTTCCTTCTCTTCTCTTATTTCCTGCTACTCTTTCATTTTTCTAATTCCTTTGCTTTTGATGGCTTCGTTATGATAAATTTCATTTGTTAAGTTTCTTCTATAAAAACAATAATGAAAGTAAAGAGCTTTGGCTTTGGTCAAGAACTACTTTTTAATCTTTATATCCTTTGGGGTTTTTTTGTGGAGATATGTGATGCAACCTAGCATTTGAGGGATGTAACTCCAAAATTTCTTTAAAAAACAATATTTTTATTATTCAAAAATCTCATCCTCTATTTATAGAGGTTGTCAATCCACAAATTATGTGAAAACTAATTACTACAAAACACCTAATTAATCAACAAATAAAATAGAAAGCTCCAAATTTATCCCGATCCTACTACATCAATAGGTTTTTGCATATTGCTAATATGTGGTTTAAGTCAATCTCATGGGGGCTGTTTCTGGCAGATTATACTTTCTGGCTTGGTTGATACTTGGCCAGCTCGGCGTGCATGGTCAATTGACCATCTATCACAAAAATATGGAGATACTGCATTCAAAATCTCTCAAAGGAGTACTAAGAAGATCTCAATGAAATTTAAGGATTATGCGGCATACATGCAACTTCAGCATGATGAGGATCCCTTGTATATATTTGATGACAAGGTAGACCAGGGAGATGATAATAATATATATACGTCTTTTTGCATTTTTCTATTTGAACTCCATATAAGTTTAGAACATTTTTCCCCATATTTTGTGCAGTTCGGGGAAGCTGCACCAGATTTATTAAAAGACTATGACGTGCCTCATCTATTTCAAGAAGATCTTTTTGATGTATTGGATGAAGATAAACGGCCTCCCTTCAGATGGCTTATAATTGGCCCTGAGAGGTCTGGTGCATCTTGGCATGTTGATCCAGCCCTTACAAGTGCCTGGAATACCCTTTTATGTGGTCGTAAGAGGTATAAATCCTGAAACAAGTGCCTGGAACAACATTATTTTGTTCTTTTATTTTTTCTATTATTATTTTTTTCCAATAAAGAAGATCTGCCGCTGCTTAAAGGTTATTCTATATATTCATATTTTGGATGAAACCATGAGTCATGGCCATGTGATATTATAGAAGTTCAGTATTTGGCTTAGGTGTCATTCTATATATAGATATTATGGATGATTTATTGTCCATATCATATTATAGGACAATATATCGCTGAGTTCACTCTGTATGTGCACGTTCTGGACAAAATTGTGCCATATTATATTGTAAAAGTTGAATATTTGGTTTTCTCTATTCCTCTATATGCTTAACAATTCTACCATCGAACTATTCCTAGTTTATAGGGATGCATACACATTTTTGGGCCAAGAAACTGATCGGGCTGTTTTAGGGGGCAATTAGTCATAAGGTCTAGGTTTCTTAGGGAGATGGTGTATGGAGCCACTTCAATCTGATGGGTTAGGGATGAGTCCTCAAGTGGCAGAATGACTAGAAGCATGAAGGGTATCAATAGTCTGATTGATGATCTTCTTGTTGATATTCCTCTCAATAATGTGGCCTCCACTTAGACAAACGTAAATATCTCCCTTGTATGGGATTCTAGATTTGTGGTGTAGGCCAGGGTTTTTTTCTTTGAGTGGGCAGTGACCTCTTGTCTTCTACAACTTCTCGATACCCTTTAGATTTGAATATATGGTTGGAGCCCAAAGATCTTCCTTGGTTGACTTTTGCCGGAAGGAATTACCAAATAAGTGGTGGCCAGGTTTCAATTTCATGTGCAAGCCGAAACATATTGAAGATCACTCATAGAGATGGAACAGGAGACCTTGAACAATATAGAAGAAAATATTGAAACCAAAATCAGTGAGTTCGGGCTTTAGAAGAAACTCTCAGTTTGGACTATGAGAATTAGCCTATAGGGCCCTTATTAACAGCAAATTGTTTGACCGTGTTTACAAAGATCAGATGATCAGGGGCTCAAGTGTAGAGTGGTATGGTGAGTGTGAGACTGTAGCTCCGCTTTCTTTCATAGTTGGCTCTCTAGCTGGTTAGAATGGAATTGGCGCATCTTTGAGGACAAAGCTACAAACTTTTTCCCTCTTTTTTTGACCAATTAACTTACATTGCTCTTTTTTAGTGTAAATTCTCCCCTTATTTCCGTGACTATAGTCTTACATCTCTTTCATTCCATTAAAAATGTTCTCTATAAATCCTTTGGCATAGCTACCCTCTTTTATAATTTCATTTTATCAGTGAAAGGAAGGTATTCTTTATCCAAAAAAAATAAAAATGAAAGGAAGGTATTCATGTTTCTCATAAAAGAAATAATAACAATTGCTCTATTGCATGAGCATGATGGAAGCCTCCTTGTCAATGAGAATGAGAATGTAGAAGTGGCAGTCAACTATTTTGTATGGTTGGATTCCTTTAGTTGGGCTCACTTCTTTTGGTGGTAGGTTGGGGTGTGCGCGATTGTGTGGGGGTATCCAAGGGAGAGAAATAATAGTCTTTAAAGAGCTTGAGAGACCTTGGAGTGATGTTTGGGCCTTTTTAGATTCAATGTGTCTCTGTGGGCTTCGATGGCTAAAAGGTTCCATAACTATTTGTTAGGTATTATCTTGTTTGACTGGAAGCCATATCTTTAGTTTTCCTCCTTTTGTGGGGGCTTTTTTTGATGGTCACTTTCTTTGGTGGGCTCTTTTTTGTTTGCCCTTGTATTCTTTCATTCTTTCTCTAAAAGTTTGGTTATCTTTAAAATAAAAATTAAAAATAAAAAATAAAATCAGACAAGGCATTGTTAAGGTGTGTAGATAAGGAGGTATGGCCATTGGGCAGCTGTGGCAGGGATTTCTCTCTCGAGTTTGAAATATTGTGTGATTAAAAGCATGGAAACGAGAGGTCATTCCTTGCACTAGGGGACTTCCTTTTGAAATTTATCGATAGTTTTAACTTGGATGCTTTAGTAGCAGTATCCCTGTCCTTGACTACCTTATTTGGATCGGAAGTCCGTGGTAGAGCTTGTGGAGTTTCAACAATTTTGGAGATTGATTCATCCTCAAGTCTAGAAACATAGCTACCACTATTTACATGGCTGTCAACAATTTGATGCTACCTTGCCTTTTCTTTTGGTCAGTAATGTGTGAAGAAAGGATAATTTGTTATAAACATTCATTCATTCTTAACAGGAGTGCATTGCTCATACATTATCTATTACCAATTATGTTTCTTATGTTTAGAATAATTATTGTGATATCTAATCAAAGATCTAAATTTTCTGAATCATGCTTCTTCTGTGTATGTGTACGTGTAAACATACAATCTACTTCTCTTTTTCGTTAATATAAAGAATTAATCCATACAAAGCAGTATAACAATGTTTGAACAGGTGGGCACTGTACCCTCCAGGTAAAGTGCCTCTAGGTGTAACAGTCCATGTTAACGAGGAAGATGGTGATGTCAATATTGAAACCCCATCTTCACTGCAGGTATGTTGTCTTAAGTTGGTTTCCTTATGTTATTTATTAATTTCGCATTTTACGTTGGTGGTTGGAAGCCCCTGGGCCCTTTTTGTATATTTCATTCCATCGATGAAATAATTGTTTCTTCTTCCAAAACAAAAAGACAAATATTAAGGTTTTGTATGGTAACCATTTGGTTTTTTATTTTTAGTTTTTGAAAATTAAGCCTATAAACACAACTTTCACCTCTAAATTTCTTGCTTTGTAATCTACTTTTTAAACCAAGTCAAACTTTGAAAACAAAAAAAAAAAAAAAAAAGTTTTTAAAAACTTGTTTCTGTTTTTGGAATTTGGATAAGATTTCAACTCTTGTACTTAAGAAAGATGCAAATTGTGGTAAGAAAATGAGAGGAAATAGGCTTAATTTTCCTTAACCAAAAACCAAAAACAAAATTGTTACCAAATGGAGTATGAACATTTTACTTTGGGCTAGTGCATGTGTGTATGTGTTTTTATTTATAACAACTTTGGGTTATTGTGCATATAGTGGTGGCTCGACTTTTATCCGCTTCTTGCTGATGAAGATAAGCCCATCGAAGCACCCACTCCAGGAGAGACAATCTATGTTCCAAGTGTTTGGTGGCACTGTGTCCTTAATCTAGAATCAACAATTGCTGTCACACAGAATTTTGTTAATTTCAACAACTTTGAATTTGTATGCTTCGATATGGCACCTGGTTATCGTCACAAGGGAGTTTGTCGTGCTGGATTCCTTGCTCTTGATGGAAATGGATTGGAAGATGCTGAAACTCATATTCCCTGTGATAAGGGTAGTTTGAGTACTTTTGACCTTGAAAGGAAAGAGAAAAGGATCAAGGTGCACAAATGTGAAGATGATACAACTCATAAAAAATCTATAAGCGGTGACTCTAAATTCTATAATTTGTGGCAGCAAGGGTTTTCTTATGATATAAATTTCTTGGCCTCATTTCTGGACAAGGAAAGAGATCACTACAATTCTCCGTGGAGCCCAGGCAATTGCATTGGACAACGGGAATTGAGGGAATGGTTATCCAAGCTCTGGTATGAGAAACCAGCAATCAGAGAGTTAATATGGAAGGTACATATCTTTTGTGGCTGACCACCATTCATAGTGATAAGTATCATTTTTCTATCACATACAGTAAGAAACTATCTTCCAATTAAGTTGGCTTGGTTGGTTATGCAAGCTGTGGGAGATCCAACTTTAATGACCTTTATGTCTTTCCTACCCATTCGTGAGTTTATTATGTGAGGCTGTTCTATTCACTTGTGGAATTTCTTCTTGAATATGAACCTTGTTGGACACCAAACGTTCTTATAAGGGTGTCTCTTGTTTGAGGGAAAAAACCTTCTCAGGGTAAAATTTTCTAAGGTCCTCCATCTAAAGGGATTTTTTTTCCTTTTGTTCTTATGTTAGTTAGCATAATACGTCATGGATAAACCATACTTCTTGATCATTGCACTTGTTACCATTTTGTTTCTTTCACCCTGACTAGTTTAAATTCTGGTGTTTTACTTGTTCACACATTACCTTTAGCTCCTCTTGCAAGCGAACTATGGCAATAACTGTTAGATGATATAATATTCAATTTACCTTCACCCATGAACTTATGATTTTGGGTCAATTGATGATTTAACATGGTATCAGAACAAAAGGTCCAAGAGATCTTGTGCTCTGACTCCTACAATGTTATTTCCTCTTCAATTTGTCTTGATTTCCAATTGTTGGGTCTTCTACATATTTCAAGCCCACAAGTGAAGGGAGTGTTAGATGATATATTATTAAAATTACCTTCACCCATTAGCTTAACAATAACATAGTCGAGATTCTAAGGTTTTATTGGTCTTGGGAAGTTCTTAGGAAAATAGGGTGGTGGCCTCTAAGGCCTTTTGTAAGTATCAGTTAGGTGTAATTTTTTTGGACTGGAAGCCCTTTTTATAGGTTGTGTATTTCCTTGTATAGCCTTTCATTTTTCTTAGTGAAAGTTTGGTTTCTTACAAAAAGTATTATAATATAACACTTATACTTTGAGCTTTAACTTGAGATCTCTGACCTTAATGCTAGTTTAATTTTTAATAATCACATATCTAGACAGTTAAAAGGATAATTTAGGATGACTTCATTTAATTTATTCTTAACAACTTATAAGTTTTAATACTTGAAATGTATCAGGGAGCATGTCTTGCTATAAATGCTGGAAAATGGTTAGAATGCCTAAAAGAAATTTGTGCCTTTCATGATATGTCTCCGCCCTCTGATGATGAGCGGCTTCCGGTTGGCACTGGTAGCAATCCTGTAAGTGTTTTGAACTTTTTACCACCTCGAGTTTCTATCCCCTTCCTTGTAAGGTAACATTTTGTTGTCTTTGCGCTTCCTTGAAATGTTGACATATTGGCTGAGTTAATGATCTTCAGTTTCTTGTTTGGTTTTTGGTTAGGCTATTTGTATTCTACTAATGGAAGTTGGTAACTTCTATTGTAATTTTTCATTTATCAGTGAATTCTTTTTTGTTTCCTTTGCCCCCCCTCCTAAAAAAAGAGGTGAAAAAGAAGAAGAAGAAGAAGAAGAAGAAGAAGAAGAAGAAGAAGGGGAAAAAAAAAGTTGAACAATATATTTGAAACGCAGTGTAATTAATATCACAGTATCATGTGCACCTTTCTGGTCATAAATGTATACTACTATGAATGTATAAAGACAAGGGAAAAATTGTTCAAGAAAATAAAAACAAGAAGTGAGGAGAAAAAACTTCCCCATGGATAACTCTGTTGGCATGCCTAAGCCTAACGACTAAGAACTTCAGAAGTAGTTGCATTTTATTGGTCCTTGATTATTGTAGACCAATATATCTTTTGTAATCTGCCTCCTTAGGTTGGGTGGATCCTTTATGTATCTTCTAGACTTTTCATCGCTAATGAAAGGATAAAATGTTCAAAATTAACTTGGAAAGGAGTGAAACGCAAAAACAAAAACAAAGAAACTTCAGAAAAGTGAATAAAGCTTAAAGGCAAACCAATTAATAAAAAAAAAAATCATTGGGGAATTAAAACTCAAAAAAAAAAAAAAATGAACATTGTTGAGTCAGTGTAGTAAAAGGACCCAATTAATACAAATATCTTCATCTTTTTTCTTTCATAAAATTTTTGTTTCTTATTTAAAATAAAAGGAATATATCCATATGCCTTGGGGATTGCATCAGTGTTACTAAATTAGGTCATCATTGATCTATTTTATGTGTCTGTTCTGACATTAAATATATATATATATATATTTATATATAGATGTATATCTGTTGTCTGTTCTGACTGGAACCAAATATGGCAGAAATGGCAAACATCTCCTGCTTTGCCTAAGCAACTTTCCTCTCCCTTAAGGGCTATGCTGGTGCTGGAAACTTGATAAAATTTACAGCAGAAAGAAACGAGTGGTCATTGGTCTTCTGAATTCACCTTGTGCAGAATAATGAGTATACCGTTGAGGACTAAGGCATGAAAGGCATTTCTATCATGAATACAATCATAGGAACTTTTCATTCTGTGAACCATCAACCAAACAAAGAATCTCACTTTCTTGAGTACTCGTAGTTTCCAAATCCTTCTAAACAGGAAGTTGGACAAGAGTTCAATGAAATCAGAGAGTAAAAAATCAATTTAATGGAAGAGTCTGAGGGGTCCAAATCTAAATTCTCGATTCACTGGCAAGTGACAATGGAGAATGCACTCTGAATAAGTCTTAGAAGACAACTGAGCAACAACCCCCCAGTACAACATGAATGTGATGATAAATTTGAATGTAGCAGATAAATTTTAATATTCCGACGCTGAGCCTATCAACTTAGGCCATCTATTTTACAACTTAATATATTTATGATCCCATTATTGTGTTACTACTCCACATTGTGAATCGTGATTATTAGAGGCTGGTTATTGCAAGTGCAGCATTCTACTTGGAATATAATCAAACTGGGGTGAATAAACTAATGACACTAATGAGTTTACTTATAAGAACTAAAGGTGTTTATACTCTAATTAGTTTTGACTCTCTATTTTTGGGTATTAAAATTCTAGCCCATCACACCATGTTACTGTGCATATTGTGTTAAACTAATGACGTTTTCTGAGAGGATGAAGTTCCTTTAAGTTTTTTTGTGACCTTTTCTTGGTCTCTAGGTTTATCTCATGGATGATCGTGTAGTAAAGATATATATTGAAGAAGGTGTTGAAGCCTCGCTGTACAGTTTAGGCACTGAGGTATGCATTGTACTTTCATTTTTATCCTAAAAAATTAAGTATTATCCATCCAACTTTTGTGCTGCATGCTTCACAGCTCGAGTACTATAATATACTATGTAAAGGGAATTCTCCACTGAAAGATCACATTCCTGAAGTCTTAGCATCTGGGATTCTTTACCATGAAAATGGAGCTTATAAAATTGTGCCTTGGGATGGCAAAAAAATTCCAGATGTGATTGCCAAGTGCAACCTCCTTCCAGAGATGTACCAAGCAAATGAATTCCCTTTTGGTGCATGGAGCAAGAAACAATTTGAATACAGAAAAGCTGGCCTATCAATGTATGAACGAATGGATTCTGCTGAACATAATTATGGCATATATCATTACAAAGCGATGCAGAGGGAAGATGTTTGCTCAACTGTAAGATCGTCAACTACTTTTTCTAAGTTCAAATTTTCGTCTTTATTAATTAGTCTTTAATGATTATTGGGATTTGTGCAGAAGGGATTCCTTATCATGGGATGATGCTTTAAACTTAGCTTCATTTTTGGGAGAGCAGTTGCGCAATCTTCATCTCTTACCTCATCCACCTTTTAATAGTACAACTTCATCTACTAGCTATACATTTGAGGCTATTCCTGATGGCTCAAAAATTCATCCCAAGTGGGATGTCTTAATTAAAACTTTAAATAAGAAGAGGAAGGGCATTTCAGATCACGTGAAGAAATGGTATGTCTCCTTATGTCACTTGAATGGTTTGTTTACATTATCTATTCATTGGCAACCAAACATTGATCAAATGGCCAATTTAAAGTTTTCAAGTGTGATTGATGACTCGGTCAAATATTTTATGCATTTCAGTGCACATGTGATCATACTGAATGGTCCTGAAACGTGCCAGTTTAATACTCTTGGACTTGAGCAGGGAATCAATTAGATGTTTTTATTTTGAAGCTCTTGGGATCACCCACTCGAGATGTTAATATTTCATACTTGCTAATTACGAGGGTTAAGATTTAAATGCTACGAACCCAGTAACTTCAGCGAGGCTTGAAATTTGGGGATATTAAAAGAAAGGAGTTAGTGAGGTCTTAAAAATAAACAAGTCGTGTTACTCTTTTTTAAGTACTAATAGAGAAAAGGGAAATAATAACAGTGCGTCCTGTTACAACTTTCTCTTGAAGAATTCGCTACTTGTTTTTACTATTAGGTGGTCAGACTGCATAGATGTTCGTTGGCTTCTAGCATCACGTTCTTTCTCATTTCTTCAAAGAATCTGATAGGAACTATATATATTTAGAACACTTCCAGTGAAGGACTATAGTCTTAGTTGCTATGACAATTCTTAAGGGAAAATGATCCCTCTTTACACCCAAACACTACTAGAAAGAATGATCATGATGCAAAACGGCCTCTGTCCCTCCCCATAACCAAGAAACCGAGTAAATTATATCTTATAACTACACTGAATGATCCCTTCAAAATAGTGAAACACATCTACTCAAGTACTAGTAGAAAGCTCTCTCTCTTTTCTGTCTCTCTAACATAAGTTTTTATAATTGTGGCCTAGCTGTAGCAAAACTCCTCCCTTGAGGGATTAGCATTATACTTCTCAAATGTATGATTGTATGGTTTAAGTCGTGCCACCTCAATACTATATCCATACCTTTGTCCATGTTAGAATATTTGTATGCAATGAAGCATTCTAAAATGCCATGAAAAATATAATTTGCCCCCCTGAACCAGTCATTTAAATTTTGCAGGGGAAGTTCTATTCCGAGATCACTGGTTGAGAAAGTTGACGAATATTTACCAGATGACATGGCAAAGCTGTTTGATACAATTGAGGTTTGCTTTTTACTAGTTTTTTCTGGTCACTTTGTAAGTCTTTTTTTTTCCTTTTTTTTTTTTTTGGGGGGGGGGGGGGGGGGGGCAAGGAATATTGTATTGATAGAAAGATCAAACTGCTCTCAGGAGTCCGAAGATGAAATATCCACCACCACCACATGGAGTAGCAAAATTAAGAATAAACACTCGTTTTGGCTTGAATAAAAAAATGACCTTAATTAAAGTTTAAAAGTTAAAATATCAAAAAGAAAAACAAGACTTAGAACTCCATCCAGATAGAAGCACGGATGAGAATCAAGTTTCAATATACTTGTCATCTTCTCAAAGCTCATAATAAGAATTCTGTGTTTTCCTTCGAGCCCAAAATAAAATATTAAAAAACCGAGCAAGTGTATGGTAGCTTTTCCTTTGACGTAATGTTTTTTGAGAACTTGCTCCAAGATGGTTGGTCCTTATGTGGCCATCCCCATTTGACATAAAAAAAGATACATTTGCTGATCCCTGATAGAGAAGCATATAATGTTAGTCCTCTTTGAGATCATTTTATACATAAGTGAATGACCCTCTCTGCCTACATTAAGATACAAAATAACCTGTTACTAATAATCCAATAACTAAACAATCCTCGATGGAATAAACAAAATGAAAAGGGCAGTGGATTGGCATTCATCGTCATAAATTAAGGGATAAAAACCTCAGGAAGAGAGGAACTGTCAAAAGAGAGTTGAACATGATTTGGGTCATTTATAGTCAACTGTTTGTCAAAATCTTATGTTGTTTAATTTGGTATTAGTACTATATATAGCTTCTGATGATTTTTATTTCATTTCAGGATGAAAATGACCCCAAAGACTGCATGGGTTTATCGTGGATTCATTTTGATATCATGGATGATAATATTCAAATGAAGCCATGTTTAGTTAAATCGTGCTTAGGTGGAACTACTGGAGATAATAACCTGCCTTCCAATGGCTCAAAGAATGGCTGGAATGACATTGAAGAGAGTGAATCTTGGTGTCCGAGTTACATACTTGATTTTAGCAATTTGTCTATAGGTTTGGTTTTCTTTTCTCCAATAACGTTACATGGTTCATTAAATAATATGGCTGTGAAATAGTTTCATGCCTTTGTAGTTTACATTTTTCTTTCATTTTATTTTGGATTTGATCATGACATTAGAAATCCCACGTTTTTTTCATTTTAAGAGCGTAATGTCAGTCTTAAAGCTAAATGTGTACCCTAAAGCTCTGAGACTCATGACACTGATTGTTCCGTGCCTTTACTAACATTATTTTCTTCCCTCAAAGAAAGCTTGAAATGAGGCACCTCTTTAAATTCCTTCGGTGGTTAGAAAGTCATTAAAGAATGAAACAACTCATGTACATTAGTACATATGACAATGATAAAAAATAATTTATTTTTCTTTTGCAGATGACCCAATCTGTGACTTGATTCCTATATACCTTGATGTATTTAGAGGAAACCCAAATCTTCTTCAGCGGTTTCTGGAAAGCTATAAACTTCCTCTGGCAAGAAGGTCGCAAAATTTTGATTCTGGTGACAAATTACACAGACATTCATATCGTATCATGTAAGTCAGTGGATGTATTTAGAATGCACATAAGTTGATCTTGTCTCTCCCCTTCTTGTGATGTTTGCAGACATTTTAATTGCAAGTGTTAGATTCAACAGATTGTTAATGTTCACAATCAAATTCAATTACCTACATTTTAGCTTAATAAGTAAAAGAATTAGGAAGCTTGATAATAGTTAAGGTGTCATGAAAAGTTGGCTTGATTTTAAGTCTCAACTGTTCTCTCACCCGGTAGACCTCTATGGCATGACAATAGTGGTAAACAATATGGGTAAATATTGAGGAACAAATGAGGTCTAGGACGTGAACAGCCAACATAAATTTGTTATTCTACATGGGTGAATACGTTGTGAGTGTTCTCTTTTGCTAATCAGAAATGAGGAAAATAACAAGTTAGCAAATGAAAACTTGACTTTGAGCAACTGTTTACTTTGAGTTCTATAAGAGCACTAGTTAGGGGTCTATGAGTAAGATTAGTATGATATTAGCAAGGGCATAGGGGCAATTAGCTAGAGATGCCTTAGTTATAAAGAAAGGGTATTAGGGACCTTAAAAGGGTGGTAGGATTTGGTAGTATCCATTGTAGGACTTGGGAGAGAGATAGCCCTCTTGAGAGGCTATCATATTATAATTTCTTCCTTGATATTGCAATATAGTTATCCTGTGCTTTCTATGTTTGGGTACCTAACAAGTTCCCCCTTCATGCCACCATCTGGTTGATGATGATTACCTGTTTTCAACCACTGAACTCTACAGTTGGTTTCGAGTCTTTTGGTCATTGTGCATAAATAAAATATATTTTCAGTGTAAATCTTGGTTCCCCCAGAGAGGAAAACAAAAGGTTTTAGTGTCTGTCGTCTGGCATCAATAATTACTTTAGCAGCTTTTTTGCAGTTGAAATTTTAAAGTAATGGGTGTGATTGCGGACATTTATCTGTAGGTGCTATTGTATCTTGCATGAAGAGGATATCTTGGGTGCCATGTCCAGCATATGGAAGGAACTGAAAACAGCAAAGTCTTGGGAAGAAATTGAGCTAACAGTATGGGGAGGATTAAATAACTATAAGGGTCTTACATGATCCTTCTGTGCATTTGAGACCTAAAATTATACCATTGACCTTCACATATGCAAAGATCAGATACACAGGCAGAGGCGATAAATTGTCATCAATAAGGTATGGGATACATAACTGAATATGATAGCATTTTCATCTTGGAGATTTTTTTTTCATTTATTATTAAAATTCTGTAAATTTGTCTCCATAAAGAACAATAAAGCCAACGTTTACCTGTACAAAATGTTTAATCGAATATATTAACATTCTATCATCTTAACAATTATTCACATGGGTATGTCTTGTCAGCTATATAATGCAAAAATTGTATGCTATGGAGGCATGCCAGGACCTTACCTCTTACAGTCGTGATATTGGTGAATGGAGAATTTAGGGGAAGGGAAAGTCAATCTGATTGTTGAATTAGTTAGAAATTCTGACTGATCATTTCGTAGATTGTTGATTAGTTCGATGGTTTTAATTATGATCTACTTTTTACGTGTTTAAGTAACTCTAATCAACTAGCACTGATTTACGGTATTTAATCTTTCTAAGAATACAACCCTCATCACCCTCCTTCCCCAAATCATTATTGTCCTTGTTGATACTTCTGAGTATGGCGAACTAAATATTTCGTTAAAAATCTATGCATCATCTCAAAGGATCTCATGCACTTGATGTTCGTTAAAAATCTTGTTCACTTTAGCAAATGTAGAATAATACAAAAGAAAAGAGAGAGATGCATTCATCGATGAGTCATCATAATGTGCAACAGCCAACAACTAAAATGATATCGTCTAAATGAAGAGTGTGTTTTCTATAGAAATTCTATATTATTCTAACTACTCTATAGTTTCTTCTATTAAAATAAGGTAAAACTTTAATTACAAATTAGATAAAAATAGAATTATTAAACCATGAATGCACCTAACTCCATACTCTCCTATCTCTAAACACACACAAAAAAAAATAATTTTTCAATAAACTTTAAAAAAAAAATTAATTGCCACATGGCAATTTTTATTAGCTGCAGCAGGCGTACGTCTCACCCAAATTTTTTCTTCAATTATTGTTCTAAAAAAATTAAATATTAACCATATAAAAAACCCATGGAAGTATACCAGGCACTTCAAAAACTGCGGGAAATCCTGAAGAAAAAACTTTCCAACGTCTACATCGGAATCCATTAATTGTTTATTTATTTAATAAACTTCTAGACTTAAAATATAACCAAGGCTTCGTTTAGCATTTGAATTTTAGATAATAAATTTATTTCCCATCAATTTCTTATATTGATTTATGATTAAAAATGATTTTCATCTCTTTTAAGAAAAAAAATCGATTCTTTCTTCTGTAAACAAAACAAGATCTTAAGAATACAGTCTGTTCAAGTAAAAGATCAAACAATCAAAATTATATTTTTAAAAACTAATTTTTGGGTTTTCAAAAATGTAAACACAAAAACCAAAAGGCTTATAACCAGAACTAAGTTATATATATAACCACTATGACAATACATTTTTACATCAAATAAAGATGTTCTGTTAAAAGAATAAACTAAAATGAACACACTAATTTTAAATAATGTTAAATACATCAAGGTTCAACTTGAAACACTTCATAAAGCTCAAAGAACTGTTAATTAAACACATCTGAACAAATAAACAAAACATCAGAGATTTGAACACAGGTATATAATTTAATAAAACATACAACCTAAAATAAACAAGCTAGTGTTATTAAATATAAACTAACTATTCAGACTAACCATGCACTAAACATCCACTAAAATTGAAAAGCAAGTTAATTCTGCAGGCAGCTTACCAAGCTCTTTCAAAATTCCTCTCAACTATCATAAAATATGAAGTAATGTCAAGAAATGACTGGTCAATTAGGAACCAAAAATACCAAAACATTCTAGATGTCATGCAAGCAGCCGCAAAAAGTACATTCTTTTAAAAGCAAAACAAGATTGAAAATATAAAGATAACAGAACCCTGAGACATAAATAATGCGAACAAACTAAGCAGCAATGGACGACTTTGAGGCAGCGGAGAGTCTGGACCTCTTCTTGGCCAAACTTTCACTGCGACGTTCTCTTTGCTCCTTCAACCTAGAGGCCAGGAGCTTCTGATACTCAGCAGCCTCGGTCTTGGCCTTCGCAATTCTCTTTTTCTTCTCAGCAATTCTTCCTCGCTTCCTCTGCAAGGTCAGTGGGGTAACCAACCTCTGAATCTTGGGAGCTTTGCTGACCTTTTTGCCTGTCAATCAATCAAATAAGTCATCAAAGACTTAATTCCACAACAAATGGAACTGAAGAAACAATTAGTATAGATAGAATTCCATTGATCCCCAGAACGAGACAGGGGACCTAGTACTAATCCAACTTTGTTGAGTGAATAATCCATCTAGGGTGTGCGAACAGGGTCCCATATTAAACAACAATGTAATACGAACATCAAAGGGATATATACATCAATTATCCAACTTTATTGACAATAATAAAACAAAAGCATTTAAACCATACCAGCTTTTGTGGTGAATGATCTACGGTATGTGTTAACATACTTGCGAACATCATCCTCCTTTGAGAGATTGAAAAGTTTGCGAATCTTGGATGCCCTCTTGGGACCCCTCATTCTAGGTTTCTCAGTGTCTGTCAAGCCAGGAAGATCATTGTCACCCTTCTTCACAATCACCAGATTCAGAACAGAAAGGTCTTGGCTGACAATGCATCCACGCACAGACTTCCTTCTGCGTTCTCCATTACGTCTTCCATAACCACGGAAACAAGGGGTGCCTGGCAAGAAAGTAAAATACATGCTTGTATTACTTAATGTAGACCACAAATCTGATTTAATGGGTTGACTAATCACTAGCAAAAACAGTTCCACAAACCTCTGTGAAGCAAGAGACGGACACGACCCGGGGTCAAAACTCCCTGTTTCATTGGGAATCCTTGCTTGTCACAACCTCCCATAATCTTGAAAACATAGCCCTTGAATTCCTGAAAGGAGGAAAATCCTCAGTCAGTAAAACTCAGTCACAGAAACTAAGAACTATGATTCTATTTAATGGCAGAAGAGCAAACATACCTCCCCGAGGGAATCTCCACTGACCTCCTGAGAGATCCTCTTGTCAAAAAAAGCACGGCTAAACAAAGACAAGGCTAAATTTTAGTCCATTGCGAAATTAAAACTAAAACAAATATTATGAAAAATACATGTGTAAACAAAAAGGGAGTGGCTAAAATCTTTCATTTCGCAAAAAACAATAAAGGGAAATACAAACAATGAATGCAAAAACTCAAACCGACATAATCACTGCAGCTAGATTTCTAGAGATGTCGACAGATAAGCCTAAATGAAATCTCCCATATCAAGGCTGAATATTAACACAACAGTTAACACGGAAAATACATCGAATTAACGATTTCGACACTATTGTGCTGTTCGAAAGGGAACCCTTTTATTCATTATACAGTTAAAAAAAAAACCCTAGTTTCAGAAAGCCTATGTAATGGAATCAAAGATCTAAGCATAGGGCAAAAAAAACAAAACACTCGGGTTCTACTAGCAACTATAACCCTTCCACACCACCAATCCAAAATATTTATGTAAAAAGTTCACGATATGAACAATGGACTAAAGATGGAAAAAAGAATTCATCAACATAAAATGCACATTCGGAATGAAAACAACAGATTGAAGAAAAGGAGGATTGAAAGCTAACAGTTTCTGGTCATCATCGATTTCCAGCTTCTTCTGGCATCCAGTAGTCGGATTCGCGATATTAAACTGTAAACACAAGACATCAAAGTTAGTATTGCAGAGAAGATAATGAGAACAGTGATGAAGAAGAGAAATCTAAGGGATGAACCTTCATCTTCGAGCGATGAGATTGTAGCAGGCGGCCGCAGAGAATAGACGAGCAAAGAAGAGAGCGAACGACGCCTTAAGCTTTAGGGTTTTAAAACCTGCGCCTATGGATATTTATATATGTGCTCTAATATTTTAATATTGGATCCGAAACAACAATGGGCCTTCTCTTTTGGATTCTGGACTGCTCCACACTACAGCCCAAATTCATCTACTAAGCCCAGCCCACCAAAGCCCTTTCAGAAATATACCATTCGCTGAAATACTATTTTGATCTGAGATTTATTCCCTATTGTCAATCTTAAATTTTGAAATCAGTCTCTAAATTTAGATTTATGTTGATTTTTTCAACAAAATTAATAGCTATGAACATCTGTGAAAATATATTTTCATCATAAATTATTATAATTATTTAACCAAATTTGGTTTTAAAAAAATAAATTTAAAGGACTAATATTAAGATTTATTGAAAGTATAGAGACATTTACCGAAAATTTATCGAAAGTATATAGATTAAAATTGGACAATTAAAAAAAGATAAACTAAAATGAAACAAAATTCAAAGTATTACGATTAAAATAGTATTTTAACTTATTATATCTTTTTCCCAAGTTATCATTGATGTATTCAAAATTAAAAAAATATAATGATAATAATAATAAATTTTTTTTCTTTTAAGAAAGAGTTACAATAAGTTTAATCTTTTAATTTTATCTAATATTTAACAACAATAAACGAAATATCAGTTTGATTCTCTTCTCCTACGGTCCTACCGTGTGCGATAGTTAGAATTCAAAATTTAGAAAATCGAAACCATCGTGCCGGGTGCAGTTTTTTACGAATAAAATACATTAATTTGCACACTAAGTTCATGCTTTATATAGATTAATCCCCTAGTCTGTTATAGATTTATACCAAACCTCACTTTATCTTTTCTTAATTTGGCTAATCACCCACTGTTGATTAAACCATTTTCTTTTGATGAGATCCATTTACTTTGCTGAGGCTATTGCTAGGGTGATGAGGAGAATTAAGAGATAATTAGTATAATCTAGATGAATTAGTATTTAATTAGTTAATTATCTTATTTGCTTGTAAGACTATGAAACAACTACTTTAGAGTTGTAATAAAAGCTTTTGAAATTTTATTTAAATATAGAATTTCTCTTCTTTAGAGAGTCTCTCTACTCTTAGGAATAGACTTCTCTTTTTTGGCCATAGATTTAGTTAAATAATTTGAATCCGTTGCATCAAAGGGTTTTTCCAAAGCTCTTGAAGATGGTTTATCTATTCTTCGGGTTGAAATTGATTCTCTTTATCGTTTGGAATCTCTTAGTCGAAAAATGCTATATGTAAAGGAGGTTTAGGCCTTTATAATCAATTCCATTCATGATCTCTATCATTCTGGGTTTTTTAAGGCTTTCTTTTGGTCAACCGTAAGAGTAACTCTATTGCTCATGATACTTAACTCACCATGCTCGATTTCATTTTTCGACGATATGGCTCGAATACCACCCTCCATGTGCAGATTCAACTTTGTTTGATGATTTGTTGGTTTCTTAAGTTTTTTTTTTTTTTTTTGTTGTTTGTCTCTATTGTTTTACTAAAAACAAAATATATATTATTTACGAATTCTAAATACAACCTCTAGGTTTTTTAAAATATAGGTAGGAGATTGAACCATCAACACTTTTAATTAATATAGTAATTTAGTTTGTTAACTAGTAAGTTGTGTTCGGATTGACGACTGTAATCATCTCTCAAAGTATAATATAAGTAATTATTTGCATAAATTGAATACCATCAAAATTAACAGTACAAGTCTATGCCAGTTGAGTTATGTCTACGTTAGAGATATATTTTTCTATTGTTACATGAAGAAGATATATAACTCTCCAATTTTGGTAGCTGCCTATGATAATCTCCTTAGTAACCACAGAAAAGATACAATGTCAGCATAAACCGGCCATTTTGTTACAATTTAATCTAAAAATATTGATGATATGCATAAGTTTCATCCCCTTTGGTAACTATCGAAGAGCCAAGATAAGGTGCTCCAACCACATATAGATCATCTGGCTGATTTATCTCTTCTAGCATAGAGCAATCTGATGAACAAGTTCAATAAAATTTATTAATTTACTATGAAAATAAGAGAATATGAAACTTATTTTTATGAAGAATATTGTTTACCACAATTTTCCGTCTCATAGCTTTTACTCCAAAAACCAATAGAGAAAAAGAGTGCTACTAAACAGAAGTAAAAGAAAATTTTCACTCGGGTTTTTTTTTTTTTTTTTTTTTTTTTTTTTTTAATATATGTTTGTGGTTTCCTCACTTTACTTTTACTGAATTTTTTTTTTTTAGATTATTCACTTCTCTCACATTTTGTTTAAATTGAATTTGATTCTTGTTCTTCAGGTTAGTTTCCAGGTTAATTTACGAATTTTGGGTGTGATTTTAATTGGTTCTCCACAATATGGATCTAATATTACTTTGGTGTAGTTTTTTTTTATTTTTATTTACATGGCAATAAAGTTGGCAAACTAAATTCTTCTGCATTTCATATTAATAATAAAATTAAATTACGAGTTTAATTCTTAAATTTTCTTGTGTTAGTTTTAATTTTGTACTTAATAGACATTTAAAAATTTTAATTATATTGATATTATATATAAAAAAAAAAAAAAATCTTAAAGTAAATGGTTATCATGAATTGAATCTGACCTCTTAAGTTTTTATTAAAATCATGTCCTTTATCATGTATTCAACGTTTTTTTGAACTCAGAAATCTAATAGACACAAAACTAACATCGAAATCCCACCTTTTAATTTTATGTATGCCTCTAATAATACTTTTTTTTTACCCTATTCTGCATTATTTTAACATTCATAAACCTACTCAACCAAACAAGAAATTTAGAGTTTAAGGTATTGTTAGACATAAAATTCAATTTCATATCTATGAGTCAAATTATTTATAAATATGGAAAAAATTTACCGTCTATCATATTTGTAAATAGTTTGATATTTTTTCTATTTATAGTAATTTTCCTGATTTTTTAATATATATATATAATAAGTCTATAACCTATTAAACATAAAATTGAACACTCAAATATCTATGAGATCACATGCATGATATCCCTGAATTCATTAGACACTTTTAAAGTTTAGATTTCAAGTCGACACATTTTAATGTTAATTTAACCTAAAAAGAAATAAATAGGTTATATATAAGGAAATTTTCACAGATAGAAAAAATGTCAAACTATTTACAGAAAATAGCAAAAAAAACTTTGATAGACATTGATAGACCTCTATCAGCATTTATCAGCGATAGACTTCTATCATTTCTATCGTTGATAGACGCTTATAGACTTCTATCAGCATCTATCACACTATTATAATTTTGCTATTTTATATTAATGTTAATTTTGCTATAGCGTCTATCACAACTATTTATAAATTTTGTGATAGATGCTGATAGAAGTCTATAAGAGTCTGTCACAACTTATAAATTTTGTTATTTTATGTAACTAGTTTCTCTTATTTTTCTATTTTTAAAAATTTTCCATATATATATAAAGAAAGAAATAAGAAATTCACCGGGAAGAGTGGGAATGGGGAAATCAGAGAAATAAGTGGAAGGTCTTCCAAGCTCTTGAGAATATGGTGGAGATAAGACATCCAAAATGGCACACCCTGAGATTGCCCTAAATGAATGAATGTTCCCTCCACTTCTTGGAAACAAAGCCCTTGCTTCACTTGGTCCACTCCAAACCCTATCAATCACCTTCTTCCCCAAACCAACTGCATCTCATTCATTTTCCAACACACAAAACAAACATCAACCACCTAACCCACCTAAATATTAAATCACATTACAAAAATTTCGAACAAAATACCATTGAATTCGTAAATAACAAATAGTTTTGGTAATTTAACCAAATATTTATCAAATTATCAGTACTCACATGTTCTGCCATTAGAAGAGCTCTGCATTTTGATCCAATCATAAGCTTTTACATGAACAGAGCCATAAAGAAGCTTGCTCATCACTGTCATCCCCGGATGGTCGTGTAATGGCAGCTCCCCACCTTCAGGCAAACAAAATATTCCAACCTGCAAAGTATTTCAACTTAAATAAATTTCCTCTTTAATTAATTCAACTAATTTCCTTTCCCCCATTACATTTTGATTTGAACTACTTACAGAGAAGAAGTCACATTCATGGATATGGATGTAAGTTATTTCTGAAATTCCTTTCGCATAAATCAATCCTCTGCCTCTGGGACTCATAATTGAACATTCTGCCTCTTCCAACTCTTCAATTCCAACATCTACAGCTTTTATCTCGTCTGCACCAAAATATATCATTAATATCATTAATTAATAATGGGTTTTAATTAAGGAGAAAAAAAAAATATACATAAATGTTCTACCCAGATGGTTTTTGAGGCAGTGTAATTGTTGAAAAGTGGGAAGCTGTTTGTGACAAAAAATTTCATTGCAGATATTATACAGCAATTGCACTTTATTTGTTGCCATTTATGGTTTATTATGGCTCTTTATTTGAGGAATAAATCGTGAACTTTGTTTGATATTTGAGGTTAAATAGAGAAAGACAGAGAAATATTAAAACTAGAAACAATGTCAACTAAACCTGGGGCTGGATTAAAGACTAACATTACGGTTGGCTAATTGGATTATTGGAGGTAAACAAAACTTGTAAACCTAATGGAGGTTAGACTAATAAGGAAGTACATAATCCAATATTGTCAACTCTTTTTTTTGTAGTGGTATTGAATTTCAAAAAGAGAAAATTATTTTGGATATTTATGGGATTGGGTTAGGTCGGGTTGAGATACTTTCTGACCTAACTCAATTGTTCGAGTTATAAATTTTCTTTAATTCGAATAACCTTTTTTAAATATTGAACTCAACCGAACTCAATCCTGAAATATTTAGGTTTAGTTAGTTTGGGTCATTTGGGTAATTGATTCAAATTTTCGTTTTAAGAAAAGTTAAATGACCCTTTATTTATTTTCAATTATTGAATTAAGATTTGCACTTAATTTCAATATATAGTGTGAAAATATGCATTTTATAGACTCAAAAATTCTTTTTTTTTTTAAGTATTTGGAGAATAAATAATTGGAAAAAAATATGAAATTAAATAAAGTTGAAATAAATATATGTATATATGGTTGTATTGTGAGCAAAGAAAATAATAAAAATTAATTAGAATTTTGGTTGGTTCGATTGACTCAAACAAATTTTAGGCAAACCTAAGAATCAACCAAAATCTTGCAGGTTGGGTTGGAGGAGTTTTTTGGTCATTAAATTTTTGAAACATTCCTAGACCTCACAATCAGAGATCAATACACACAAATAAACACACAACTAGAAGAGTTAGAAGTCAAGATAAATATTACAAACATACTCACACAAAGACGCTCTAAAACAAGCTTCAAATAAACAAATTTCAAGGGAAACAACACTTATATAAATTCTTTCGATAGAAACTTCAAATCAATTAACAATTGAGAAACACATCAGATCGAACAACAGACAAATTACCTGAAAAAAGTACGAGATAACACCATGGAAGGTTAATTATGCTCCATCAAAATATCACTTTTTTTTTTTTTTTTTTTTAAGTCAATACACGACGTTTTTAAGTCTAAATTTCGTTATTTTCATAAGTGGTTATATTTGATTATTGGTGCTCAAATTATTACCTCATCTGTAATGAAAAACTTTCCCCTGATGAGGAGGGCAATGAGAAAAACGTGCCTTCTTGCTTTGAAAAATTCAAATTAATTAAGCTTGAATAATTTGTGATATATTATACAATTCAAATGAATTGATAGTGTCCATAATAAAAAATTTGGATTAATATGTGCTTTTTCCCTTTTCTTAAATCAGTCCTACATTCTTTTATTTAAAATATAATAATCAGACCGTTAGATATTAAATTGTAAATTATAGTTTAAATAAATTGTGACACAAATAATAGACCTCAAGAGATAATTTTTGAACCTGAACCTCATAAGTTGTATATCAATTTTTATTTTAAACTTTTAAGTTCGTTTATTTGTATTTTAAACTTAAAAAAGTATTACAATTTTTTCTTAAACTTGATAAAGTATTGTAATTTATGCTGCAGTGTAATATTTCCTTTGAGAAATGATTGGAAAAGGCATGTTTATGTATGCCCATGAAATGACTAATCATATTTTTGTGTTTTATTCCTATTTAATTTTGTATAGAACTTTATTTCGATTAAACTAATTATTTTTTTTTTGGAGTTTTTTATATTTTTATATCTATTAATATTTGTGGGTGAATCAACTATATTTGATTAGAATTTTTCTAGTTTAAATGGATGAAATCAAAAGTTTATAAAGGAAGATGATATACTCATCCAAGTAAAAATTTATTTCTTAAAAAAAAAATTAACTTTTTCAAATATATAATATATATATATATATATATATACCTTTTATGAATATGGCGTCGGATGATTATTAAGTCGTGATGGATATATTTCAACAATAATTTTTTTTTATTATTTTTAAAGCAATAATATTTGAATAGTTATTTGATTGTGTTCACAAACATATTGAATTGATAACAAATAGATTATGGTATGAATCATATATCTTTTTGTTGAAGCATTCAAATGCCCAATCCTATAAAAAAGATTTCTAATTTCGAAAGCTTTATTAAATAGTCAAACAATCTTATCATTTAGTCCATTGTATCAGTGAATGTGAATGAATTTAATTCCAATAGAAAATTTAACCTAAAAAAATTGTAAGTGTAATTATGTCAATTTTGTACTCATGAATCTGGATTAGTTTCTTGATAAAATTAGGGCAGTTTAGAAGTAACTGTCCAATTATTAAAATGACTTTTTATTGTTGTATTTAAAACTCAACATGTTTTTAATCACTGAAATTCATGTATAAATAAACTTGTGTCTATTTTATTATGAACTTTCTTAAATGAAAGCATTTAAGAGGTTCTTAAATTTTAAATTTTAAGTCCAATAAATTCTTCAATTAAAAGAGTAATTGTTTTAAATGATAAAATTGCTAGAAATATTTTCAAATATGGTAAATGTCGCAATTAGTGATAGACACTAACATTTTATTATATTTGTAAATAAATTTAGCTTATTTTACCATAGTTGAAAACATTCCAAATTGAAATAAGTCGCCTTTATTTATTTATTTATTTTATCTATTAGGTCTCTAACTTATTTAGTTTTTTTTTTTTTTTTAAATAGATATAGATATAAAATTGAATTTTGTGCTAAATAAAACTCTAAATTTCAAACTTTGGCGTTTAGTAGATTTGTGAATTCTAAAAAAGATTGAGTAGGTTAAGGACCTATTAGACACAAAATTGAAAACTTAGCATTTATTCGATGCAAACTTGAAAAGTTTAGAGAACCACTTATTAAACGTTTTTTTAAAGTCCAGGTTCTATTATAAACAAAATTGAAAGTTTAAAGACTCACTAATTAGACACTTTTAAAATTTATGGAATCAAAGAGATATAAATAAATAATTCAATTAATTTATAATTTATCTTTAATTAAATACTAAATTATAATGAAGAAATTAAATGGTTGTTAATAAAAAAAATTGACAATATATGAAGTGAGAGATTAGACTTCAAATCTCGAAACTAATGGTACGAAGTTGATATTCGCTGGTAAAAAGATACTAAAGAATAGGGATAAATAATATGGTAAATGGTTTTGGATTAAAAAATGAATCAAATTATAAAATATTGGTAAATTGGACTATGGTGGAACACCTAAAAGAGGAAAAGGATAACAAACAACTTGTACTTGTACAAGAGATACTTCAGACATGTGTTTTATTAAAATTACAAAACAGTCACAGTAGCACATGGGAAATGAAGTTTTGGGTATTTCAATTAAAGCATAATGAAATTGCTAAATTTATAGTAATTCATCAACCTAAAAATGTTATAAATTTTTAAATTAATTGATCATCACTAAAAAAACATAGTTTCATCGAGTATAGATTATAGATTCAATTTTCTCACTCCACATATTATTAAAAGAAAAAAAAATTAGTGATTTAACAATATGGTCTTACTATCTTAACTCATGTAAAGTTTTTTACTCTCCCCTCCAAAGGTTTAATGTTGTAGTTTACTTATTACGTTTTTTTACAAACTTATAAGTTTATAAGTGAGAGAAGCGTTAAAGTATAGATATGGTTAAATTTACCTTTTAACTCATAAATTTAAACGTCTAGTTTCATACTTTGATCGGTGATTTAATAAAGTTTCTTAAGCTTTAAAATTTATCTTCTGAATAAACTAAATATTGAATATAAAATTATACCTCACAAAATGTTTAACCATTTGAAATACTTGTTTTCAAGTTGATTAAAAATACGATTTTTTATTATAACAATTGCAGAGATGAGGATGAAACTTCCGATCTTAAAGGATGGAGTGTGGAGCAATTATCATTGAACTAAGTATACCATGGCTCAAAGATTCAAATTACTTAAATTTTAAAAAAAATCACTTTAATTAAAAAAAATAAAAGAATTAAGAAAAATTGAAAAGGTGTGAATTCATTTTTTTTTTAAGCAACAATAGTACAATTATTTTTAGACTAAGAAAAATGTGAATCTAAGGTTTTTGAACCTAAATTCACTATGGGTGATTGGTATTTCCAAAACAAGCGTCAAAATCAGGTATCCAACACAACACAAGTGGACGAGTCATTTTCCTATTCCCAAATAAATTACATGTGACAAACCACTTTCTATATATAATATATGTATTTAAAGGCTAAATAATAAGCTATAATCTATATATAAAATATAAGCAGGGGTTCTTCTGATTTGCGTTGGTCTGATTTGGGATAGAATCAATAGACCAAATCATACCTGACGATTTTAGTCTCGTTAAACCAACAAAATTCGAATATAGTTCGATTTAGATTTTTGAACTAAATGTCATGGTTTGATTCATGTCGGTTCAATTCGTTTATTTTTCTCTTTTTTTTTTTTTTCATTGAGACCAACATTTTTTTCCTACCTTTTAATTTCTTCCTTTACCTTATAGGTTATTCTTCCTTTACCTTATAGGTTATTCTTTTCTTTTCTTTCTTTTTTTTTCTTCTAACTCTAGTTGTGAAATCTTCAATTTTTCATTTGCTTCATTTATTTACTCTGTTTTTTCAAAAAAAAAAAAAAAAAAAAAAAAAAAAAAAAAAAAAAAGTTAATACAAACACTTTGCATATTTTTATTTTCTTTCATATGTTTAATTTTGTTAGAACGTTAGTTATGGTTTAAATCTTTTTTGTATATTTTGTGTATTTTATAATTCCTTATTTAGTTATTTGGTTTTTATTATTTTCCTTTCCAACTCTAGGGCACGAGACCGTATATTCTGTGTATTTAAACTTAATTACTAATAGGTAATATAAAATAATGATTATTTTTACCTCTCCCAACTTCCAAAATCTTTATAAGCACTTTCTTACCTGACTTATTTTGAAAACAAACCCTCTTATTCATTAATCAAAATTGTATTTTAAAACTTTTGTAATTAAATTCTCTTTTAAACTTTACAAAAACATGTGCAATGTACATTGTATCAGATTAGTTCATATATAAGGGGATTTTGGGGGAGATTTTTAATTGCACCATACTTTTACACTTAAAATTTTAGGTTAAGTCCGGAGGCTTTTATATTTATGTCTTATAGGTATTAGGCTTTAAAAGTATCTATTAACTATAATGTCTTAGAATATATATATATATATATATATATATATTTTTAAATATTTTTTGCCTATTAGATCTCTAGATCTAAAATGTGTATTTTAAATATATAAAAATAAAAATTTTGAATTCTATAAGTGATTGATCTTTCAATTTTATATTGTATATCTAACTTATTCGACATTTTATAAAATCTATAAATTTATAGGATACAAAATTGAAAGTTAGACACAAAATTTATTTATCTATTTAATAGATATATTCACTTTAACCATGTTATACTATTTTTCATCTAATATCTGTCTTGCCTAATGTAGGTCTCTAGTATATTTAGCTTGAAATTAAAATGTAGTACGTATGTTCAAAACTATATTATTAACTTGTTCAAAACAAATTAAAGTTAAGGATCTAAATAATCATTTTCTGAAAGTTCAATAATTAAAAAGAAAATTTAAAAGTAAAGGAACTAATATATGATAAAATTGACAAAATTAGACACTTTAAAATTTTGAAGACCACATTATAATAAATTTAAAAATTTAAAGACTAAAATGACATTTATAAAAGTTTTTAACACTAAAATATAGATAAGTAAAAAAGTTCAAGAAAAAAAAAACATACTAATTCAATTCAAACATCTTTTCTATTGCTTTTTTTTTTTCTTCTTTTTTATGATTCTTCTTAAAGTTTTTGATGTATAAACATTACAAATTTTTTAAATATGATTATTAAAAATATCAACTATAAAATAACTAAAGCACAACTAAATATGTGTTATTATACATTTCTCTAATTTCTATATTTTTCTTTTTTACAATTTTTTTTTATATTGTCGTTTTGAAATTTAAGTTTTGTGTATTATTTGATTGTATAATACAATATATATTTTTTTACAATATATCGGACAGGAAATCGAATCTTAGATTTCCAGATTGATAATATAAGATAACCGTATATAATACTTGAGTACATAACTGATTATTATATATGATTATTGTATAACTATTAAATAAATTAAAATAAAAAAAAAACTTATGTATCAAAAACCGTATGATGTAATTTTTTTATAATATGTGGGACGGGAGATCGAACTTCAAACTTCCATATTGATAATATATTTGAGTACGTCACTGACTATTATATAACTATTAAATAAATTAAGTTAAACAAATTGTTAAAAATGGAGGAATTTTGAGAAAGATTGACTTTTTTTTTTTCTCAAGTACAATAAATTTTTTTTTTCTAAAGAGAAGATTAACCTATAACTTTGGAAAGTAAACCGAATTTCTAGGTCTAATAATCAGTCTTTGTCTCCTTTTAAACAAATCACAATCGCATCCATTATTATTATTTATGTTTTTTACTTTTACACAGAACGAGCCCGTATATTTATCAAATGAGTTGTTTTTTTCTTTTAATTTCACAAATTTTATATAATTAGATAAATTAAAATTTTAGTTTCTATAATCTCAACAAAGTTTCAATTTAATTTTTATAAATTTGGAAGTTCATCCTTCAATTATGTTTTACTCATGTGAAAAATTCATATTTTATTTTATTTATTGTTCAGACCTAAATCTTAATACAATCGATTAATATGGTTAAGTAAATAGAAAATTGTTACACGAAAATAAATATCAATATGATAAAGAGATGGACCACTTGTGAAATTTTAAATTTAAAGATATTTTTTAAATATATAGCCAAAAATGATATTATGTAAAATTCTTAATAAAAACTAAATTTTAACGAAATTGAAATGGATACAAAATCATAAGCCCAAATTGAAACCAAGCCCACAATATGAAGACTAATTAAAGACTTTTGAAATTATATATATCCAATTGAAACTTACCCAAATTGGGACCAAAGTTGTTATTTAACCCATATACATACATAGTGATTTATTTTCTTGATAAAATTACACACAAATGACGAATTACTATGTGATACAATTAACTAGTTTGCTCCTTTTTTTTCACTCTCTTTAGAAATGTGTATGTGCTTGTGTGCGTATTAACAGCTAAATAATCAAAAGTTTAAATGTTCACGTGAAAAGTACATTATAATTTTTATTTAATTTGATTGACTTAGACTATAGGTGCATGTTTTACATTTATAAGATAATAATAATATTTATGGGTGTAAAAACCCAAACTGAACCGGTGGTCGGTCTGGTTCGATTTTGGATCAAGTTTTTTTTTTTAAATACAATGAAATTAAATCAAACCGAACCAATATAGATTAGTTTCGTTCAATTTGGGTTTTAGAATAATTTGACTCTACCCGATTCACCTACACTTCTATTAATTATAATAACTATAGATGTGTATATTTTAAACGAATTAGAGTCGCCTGATCCAACCATTGCCATTGACTTTTGAATAATAATAATTAATCAATAGTTTAACAATGATATAAATTTATCATTTGCACTATTGTTTCACAATATACCGACTATATATAATCTTATTAAAGTATTATCTTTCATTTTCCGCCAACTTCTTGTTTTATAATTGCATCATGTCCCAAAAAGTCCAATTAGCCAACCACGGTGTTTCATAAACTACCCAATCAAATTTAAATCCACCAATTTAATTTAGCGTTGACTTAAAAAAATTAGGTTTGCACTTTTAATAAGTTTGAAGTTATAACAATCGTCATTCAATTATTTTAATTTATATACTTCTTTTTAGAATATTATTGATTTAGACATTTATAAAACTGAGGATTTAAACTTATGACTATGTAAAAGGAATATCAATACTTTAACTAGTGAGTTATATTATACAACCTTAATTTAAGTATACAACAATTAAATTATACCAAGTAAAATATTGTAAAAAGTTTAATTATTTTATGAGTTTATGACTTGCAAATATTGAAATATAATATAAAAGGTTAGTTTCATAACCCTAAGTTTAGGTAACTATTTTATTTGACAACTTTGAATTATAACGCAATTAGTTAAAACTCGGGATTAAAATATCGATATCGACATTTAAATTTTACATATATATATCGATGGATGTTAAACTAAGTTATGGATATTGTTATTAGTATTCATGTTAATATTTGACTAAATAGATGTCAATTTTTATGTTTTACGAGCATTATTAAAAAAAAATTTGTTAGAAATATTAATGGATATTTAATATCGATATCAAACCCTTCGGTTTACGGATATATCAACATATTGACGAATATTTTCATTCTTGATTAAAACAGATGTCTCGATGAAAAAGTAAAAATTTCAAAATTCTTGCTCTATATACCATATAATTGTGTGTTGAACTAAAAAAAAAAACTCAAGTAATCAACAAACTTTCGAAATAGCAAACCTTTTATCTCTTTACAAATCTAATTTATGAGCAATGGGTTAAGTTTTCAACTTTCTTACTTTATTTTTTTTAGTACAACGAATGTCATTGTGAGTGTCTTAGATTCCGTTTGATAACTATTTAGTTTTTTAAATTAAGCTTATAAATACTACTTCTACCCAATTTTTTTTTTTTTTTATTTTTGTTACCATTTTCTACTATAATTCGAAAATTGGAAGGAAACACAACTAAATTTTAAAATAAAATATTAAAAACAAAATAGTTATTAAATAAGACTTTAACCGTCTCCTTGTAGCTTAATTGAATAAACAATCTTCAATTTGAAGCTTCGTTTAGTAATGATTTCATTTTTTGTTTTTAAAATATATGCTTGTTTTCTTCTAAATTTTTAATTATGATTTCTATCTTTGTTAAAGAAACAATTCAATTTCCATCAAATTCTAAAAATAAAAACATTTTTTTTGAAACTTTGTTTTAAGTTATCAAAACTTGACTTAGTGTGAAAACATAAACCTAAAGCAAATAACATAAGAATTTAAGGGTGAAAATAGTATTTATTTTATAACTTAAACTTTCAAATAGTTACCAAACGGAACAAAAGGAATCGAAACCTGTAGCTAACCTACCACTTAAAATTTTCTCAAACAATCAAAGAAAAAGAAAAAGAAAGTCTGAAAAGAAAATAGAAAAGGGAAAAAGTGGGTCAGGTCAAACAAAGAATGGCCTTCCTTTCCTGCACAGGCTTGGGCCCTTTAATTCAAGTATTGAAGAATGCTTCTTTTTTTAGTTATCATATTCAAATTAATTTTATTTATTAAAAGAAAAAAAAAAAAAAAATCCCTTGCCAGCTGCCATTAAAAAAAAAAGAAAAAGAAAAAAAGAAAACGGTTTATTTTAAATAGTGTTAATTATATATAATAATATATATAGAGACAGATTTCTGCGATCCAACGGCTGAGATTGAATCCCTGAAATGTCTGTCCATCTGAACCGCAATTATCGGTCCACTACTCCCCAAAAAGGCCTTGCATCCGGCCCTCAAAAACCCAACTCTTCCACTCTCCGTCTTCCTCTCCTCCCCTTCCTTCCTCTTTCCCTTTCACACTTTGATCCCAAACCACCGGCTTTCAGATCTAATCTCCATTTCCATCCTTTCCAATGGCTGCCGCCCCCTCTGTTCGTGAGGAGAATGTTTACATGGCCAAGCTTGCCGAGCAGGCCGAGCGCTACGAGGAGATGGTCGAGTTCATGGAGAAGGTTTCCGCTTCCCTCGAGAAGGAGGAGCTCACCGTCGAGGAGAGAAACCTCCTTTCTGTCGCCTACAAGAACGTCATCGGCGCTCGCAGGGCTTCCTGGCGTATCATTTCCTCCATCGAACAGAAGGAGGAGAGCCGAGGCAACGACGACCATGTCTCTGTGATCCGTGACTACAGATCTAAAATTGAGACCGAACTCTCCAATATTTGCGATGGAATCCTCAAGCTTCTCGATTCCAGACTCATTCCCTCCGCCGCTTCCGGAGATTCCAAGGTTTTTTACCTCAAAATGAAGGGCGACTACCATAGATACCTTGCCGAATTCAAAACCGGAGCCGAACGCAAGGAAGCTGCCGAAAGCACTCTCACTGCTTACAAAGCCGCTCAGGTCTGCTTCTATGATTGCCGATCCATATGTTTTACTGCTGTTTTGTCTAATTTTCCTGCTAGTTTATCATTTTGGTTATCCTGTTTTTTGAGTTTCTTTGTTTTTGTGTACTGCTTTTCTTTATTTAAGATCACGATTATGCAAATTATTGTTCTATTTTCTAATTGGAAGGTCCATTCCTGCTATATGATTTCCGCTCGAGCGATTTTTCATGTTGCGTACAATTGAACGGACTTGTTAATTGATTTACAGGATATTGCAAATGCTGAGTTGCCTCCTACACATCCGATCCGACTTGGGTTGGCCCTTAACTTCTCTGTATTTTACTATGAAATTTTGAATTCACCCGATCGTGCCTGCAGTCTTGCAAAACAGGTTAGTCAACTCCCAAAGTTCTTACTGTACTTTGTGTTAATCAAATGGTCAAATGGTCGATACGGTGTTTGGTACATTACCATTAAATATTGAAATTGGAATCATCATATAGTTCCCTGGTTGTCCGTTGACTGAGAATCTAAATCTAGAATGCATTGCTTTTATAAACCTTATGTAACAGTTTCTTCTCATAAATTGACGTAGTACCAATTTATTCATCTGTTATTTTCATGCTTAAATAGGCGTTTGATGAAGCTATCGCTGAATTGGATACCCTTGGCGAGGAATCCTACAAAGATAGTACTTTGATCATGCAGCTTCTTCGCGACAATCTCACTCTCTGGACATCGGACATGCAGGTACAGAAATTAAATTCAACCCACTTTGGTACTATGGTAGATATATTGGAATAATCCATTACTCAACGATAAGTGACAGTGGATTAAATAAAATTCAAGTAACATTAATTTGAATTCAAACAATATGTTGAATATCTATATCATGCATCTAACATATTACTCAAGAAGCTATTTCGTTGAGCTACTACAGCTCTTCACTAGATTCTATTAGAAAATCTAATTGATGGGTGAACCCTAGAAATTTTAGCCCCAAACTTTCCTTTTCATTCTTACCCTTTTCATTTAATACCCAAGTGAAGAATTCTTCCACCCTTTTACGCCCTAATTTTTGTTTTGATGAACTTGTTTTTAGGATGATGGTGCTGATGAGATTAAAGAAGCTCCTCCAAAGCGTGAGGATGAAAAGCAGTGAGATTAGTGGCTCCCCAAGTAGGGTTAAACTTCTCCTTTATATGTTTTTGATAGGAGAAGATGCTTGCTTGTTGTTGCTTATTTGGTACTATCCTGAGTTCTCTAAAGGCTCTCATGTCATTTGTTGCCGGATTGTGACCCGAGCTACAAACCTTGTTTACTTTTTCTGATTAATTATTATATATCTAAAATCAGTCCTTGTTTTCTTCTCATTTCATTTTCATTTTCATTTTCATGTTACTGTTTGTTTTTTCTTTCATCATTTACAAGAAGAGTATTTTGAAGCGACGTTCTTCTATAATCCAATATAAAATGTGGATGCTATTCGACGTTGATAGCATTTGACTTCTATTTTGTCTCCAAGCTAATATGGCTTCATATTGAATTCGCTCACCCACTTTTTTCGTTGACAATTTTGCTTCAAATTTTTTTGTTTGTGGTTCGTATTATTAGATTATTAATATTATTCCCAAACCCTTCTATTTGGTACTGCATAATTTCTTATTCTTTCTTCCCATTATATGAATTTGGGATAGTATCGAATGTTTAAAAGTAGCAGATTCCATTTTAATTGCAAGAAATAAAAAAAATAAAGTCGTAGGTTCCCTTTTATTCTCCAAAAAATGGAACTAATGTATAGAATGATAAATTGTTTTAATGATTTTACTTTTATAGTTTTAAAAATGCAAATTGAAATATAAGTGGGATTTGAAATTTTATTGTATTTTAATAAAAAGAAGTAAAATAGTCATTATTTATATTAATTACTATCATATAGTTGACATCGAGTGGTAAAAAAACTCAACATATAATTAATCCAACTCAATTTTCACCTCCTTTGTACACAAAAAACATAGCGCAAGACAAGTTTTCCCCCCAATTCACTCAGTTTTCTTCAAAGTAAAAAAACAATTAATCCCAGAATTTTCTCTAGCAATACAATAATTGAAAATATAATAGGTTTTATAATAACAATATATATAGATATATAGTAAATTCACCGCCAAAAAAAAAGTAGGTCTTGAACAATGGCAAATAACAAATTGAAAACATTGTGTCAAGGTGAATATTAGTTAGAGGAAGATAACGCACAGAAGAGGTTATAAGGTCTTTGTCAAAAAAAAAAAAAAAAAAGAAGGTTGTAAGGTCGATAATTTGATTTTTGTAAAATAATCTGATATATTAAGAAATAATAAGGAAAAGAAAAATATTTTGACGGCGTGCGAAAGAAAGAGAGGGGGAAGGAGGAATTTCTTTTTTTCTTTGACATTATTGAGGGAGGACAAAATTATTTAGAAAGGAAAATATAACAAATTTTTATGATGATGTAACCATGTAGGGAGTGAGAAGAAAAGTTAATACGAAATTTTGTTTTTGTTTTTGTTTTTTTGTTTTGTAAATAAGCATACCAAACATATCCTCATCGTTTTTATTGTATTTTTTAATTTTTTTCTTTTGAGAAAATTGTATTTTTTAATTTTTAAAAATACATAAAAAAATTAAAGAACCAAATAGAGTCTATTTTTTTTTAATGTCTAATAAAACGATGTAGTTTCAATTTTATAACTACTACGTTTGTGAATTTTAGAAAATCGATATAATAACTTATTGAACAAAAAGAAAATCATAGACTTATTATATATATTTTTAACTTATTGAACCTAAAAGTTTAATAACTTATTATATATATTTTTAAATTTAAAAATTAAATAGATACAAAATTTAAAGTTCGGAGATCTATTAGATACAAAATAAATGTTTGTAAATTAAACTTGTAATTTAATCAAAGTTGTTTAAAGAGTTTTCTCACAAGGAGTTTAGTATACAAAGGAGATTCTAAGTAAATGCATTTTGACCATCAATCTATTATTCAATGCTTTTTGAAAGAAGCATGAATATTCTTCCTATTTATTTCTTACTATTACGCTTTTTAATATAGGATCATCAAATTAGAAAAGAATATTTATAAATTAAAATCATAAGAGTAAAAAATGCTAATCCATAGGGAGGAATTAGTATTTATGTTATTTATTTATTTTCCCCTTTTAACGAGATACAAAAGGAGAAAATTTTTAAAATTTTAGGGTTCGACTAATATGCCTTAACTTAATACAAAAATTTATTTATAGTTTATAAATAGGCCCTTTTTGATATTCATGTGTTCCACTTCGTAGTTATTAAATATGTGAATAGTATAGTATACCACTAATATTTCTTCACATCACTCCACAAATAAATTGAAAAAATAAAACAAAGACTTGAGTTTGAATTCAAAAAAGATGAATTGGGATTGGGAATGTGCGGTCTCTTTACTGAGATAATCAACCACTACTTCAAAAGACAAATGTAATGGATATAAACAACTCAAATCCCAAATAAAGTGAAAATCAGTTTTGATAGACTTGGGGTGAATTTAGGCTAAAGGGTAAGAAAGTAAAAATTAGAGTCATGCGAGACTAAAAGAAAGCAAATGACTTGAGTTGGAAACTCAAATCGCGAGCTCGGCCCCAAGCTGAGCCTAGCCGAGCCAAAAAGTGCATGCCTCGGAGGGGTGTCACACGTGAGAAGAGAATCCGAGAGAAACTAAGAAAAGGAGATCGATATAAATTCTAAGGGGAGAGAGAAACAAAACTCCATAAAAAGAGAGAGAAAGACTACTAAGGAAGTGAGTCCATTCTAATACAAAAAATCGTATATTTGTCATACAACTACCTATTCTGACTTAAGCATCGGAGCCTGTGTGGCAAACAAAACATCGGTGTGCAGTTCTTCTTATCTTGCAGGTCATGTTCATCCCCAAATTACAAATTTATCGTTGTTGTCACGTGAATGTAAGGTGCGTTTTCCCTTGGCCAAAATTTAACATCAACACTTAGAATGAATTTAAGCCAAATCACATTGGCTGAGTGTTTGTGATTAGATGCTCAATATATCATTTTTTCTACGACGTGTTTGGATTCATTTAAAAAGAATATATATTTTTCAAAAATTCGTTTTCATTTGAACACTTTTCATAAAAACGAGTTAAAATAAAACATTCATGAATTTGGTAATTTTTTCTCAAAAATGTTTTTATATAAAATTTGTTTGCTTTGTTGCTATATAGAATAATTATAAAATACTACGAACTAATAATTTAAAATAATAGTCGGAGTTGGTCATTGCCGGAATTGGTAGTGGTGGTTGCTAGAGATGGTTAGTGATGGTAATGAGCAGCGGTGGTAGTTAGAGGTGGCCGATAGAGAGGGATGGTAGCTATGATAATGCAGTGGAAGTGAGGTAAGGTAGAGGATTTTGAGAGGATTTTAAGACTAAAATTAAAACTAAAGGGTATTGCATTTCAATTTTAAAATACACGTACCCAGTTTAAATTCCAAAGTGAATAATAAAATAATAGAATAGCATTTTCCCCTCTTTTCTTTTCCGAGGCTTCTGATAAATAAAACGACAACGTTTCTTGAATGTACCGCCCGAACTGGACTAATCGCCGATCCATCTAGGGCTTGGCGCGGGCACAGTTGGCGAGACCGGCAACTGTGGAAACCCTAATTGACCTGTCGATGCCGGAAACATCATCAGATTTGGGGAAGACAACAACACACTGTGTGACGACGACATTGGCGAGTTCAAGCATCCGAATCCCAGTAGCGATGATGGCGCCACCTGGAACTGTGGATGTGCCTGTAACATGGCAGACGATGGCGGGAGAGCCATCGAACCTTGCTGCTGTGAAGTGAAATTGTTCCAGCAGGACGAGGCCAGAGGGCCGAGTGGTGAGAATCCTTGCGGCGGCGGTAGATTTGAATCGGCTGTGGGAATTGAATTTTGAATGTATCGCATGTAGGCGGAGACAGGGGATTCGGCCGCCGCGTGGACGGCTGGGAGTGGAGGCAACGGCGATAGAGGCGCCATGGGCCGTCCGCTGAGGCCGACGGTCGGGGGGTGGAAACCGTTTGGTAACTGTTGTGGAGGGGGCATGTTTGTGTTTAGAGGAGGAGGGCGTATTCGTTGGAGGCGAGAGTTTTGGGTCTTGGGAGGTTGAGTAGGCGGAGGATTTGAGAACCGCTCGTGAGCCGGTGAGCCTGTAAGCTTCTGAACCACATCTCGGAAGTCATTCTTGTTAATGTTATACACCGGGGGCTGGTGCTGTTGTGCTTGCGTCTGTAGATTCTGTTGCTGCTGCGGTTGAACTGGAGGGGTTGCCGATTGAAGTCGATTTTGGGGATTTTGGTTGAAGCTTAGATGATTTTGATTCAGAGGAGCATCAAAACAGGGCTTTCTCAACTGGCATTGGGAAGTAGCTTTAGAGATCTTATGGGATAGTTTGCTGAGATTAAGACTATTATGGTCTCTTCCTGTGGCACTGCTACTGGTACTGGTTGATTCTACAGATGTTTGACAGTTTTTATCCATAATGTATATTATCTAATACAAACAGATCACAGACCTCACTCTGATTGTTGTTCTCTAATCTATACACAAACAGATAGATCAGGCACATGTCTCACAGCAGAAAGCTCTAGGAGTGGTGGGGATGGTGGCCATGGCCTACGCCTCTTTCTTCTTGCAGCTGCAGTTGGTGAGTAGGGACAGAAATCCTTTGTGCTGCTCACGGTATATGTATCATTTCAAGCTTGAAATTTTCAGAACATGGTTGATTGAAAGAGCAGTGATATTTGACATGATTGAAACCCCTCATTAATTAGAAATAATGGAAACTTTGCCAATCTTCTTCTTTTGAAACTATTTTGACTGGTTTTTTTTATTCACTAAAGATGATTTTCTACCTTTTTTTCCCTTTGAAACTGGGATGATTTTCTACTTTATTGATAGGTGTTGATGCATTGTTGGTATCTTATATAGTATTTATGGTTTGTTGAACTTGTAACTCTTGTGGGTTAATTAAAAGGTGTGAAAGCAAAAGAAGTAACCTTGTCTGTTGTCCTCATTGTCTCTGTCTCTCTCTTCTTTTGGTTACTCTATTATTATTATTATTATTTTTTTTTTTTTTTGTCTTTCAGTATAATTACAAAAGGGAAGGGGACATGACCCGTAAAAGAAGGTAAGCAGCTGTTTCTTCTTTTCATTTACTAATATACTTTTAATCCAATGGCACTGTTGCTAATTTCGTAATTAAATGCATGATCTTTGAAAGGTAATCCAATCCCACGTCTCAAAACCAAAGTTTACGTCTGCTAATTGGTTGTCTGATTTCTCTGTTGTGTGCATGGAAACCAAATTAGAAATCACTGTTGCTGGTCAAAGGTCAAGAATCATACAGTGTTCTTTATGTGGGTTAGGAAGTGCGAGACAAAGCCTGTATAAATCATCATCATGTTCTTTTACATTGGACCCATTAGCCGTATAAGATTCTGTATGGGAAACGTTTTGTCCTTTTCTTTTAATCATTTAATGTGGATTCTAAACTCTTGTTCTTACATGATTTGGCAATTATACGTTGTAGAAGAGATATTGGGGGCAATTTATGTAGTAGACTCCATTTGATTTGATGATGATTTTTGGTTCTAAATGATCTTTGTTAGTCCGGGTGTGTTTGTAGTGCTCAAAAAAGAAGGCGAAGTTATAAGAAAATTACACATGAACTTTGTCTTTTGTTTAAAAAATTCCTTTATTGTTTTAAAAGTTGCAATATTACCTTTGATCTTTCGTTAGTGTTTGAAAATTTCAAGATATTTAGACATAAATTGGGACTTGAAATGGTGTGTAAGAGACTCAAACAAAAATCTAGATTGTAAGGGTCTATTTGGGCCCCAACTTGAAGTTGGTTGGGTGGACTATTATAGCCCACCCCATGTTTCGGGCTCCATATATAATAGTGGTGTTTACAACTATTTATAACCTACCATTAACGGTAGGAATACTATTTGAAATCCTTTTTTGTTACCATATTTACTATTTTCTGCCCATAATAAAATAGTAAGATTATTATAATCCAGACTAAAATAGTTTGCAACCCAAATACAAACTATTATAACCCATAGACTATAAAAACTAATTTAGTACTTCAAATAACACCTAGGGAGTTGGGGTAAGGAGTAGACTAGTGAAGAGTAAGGAGTTATAAAGTTCAGGGAGTTGTGAATCCTGGGGCCACCGTGTAAAGAGTTGATAAGATATAAAATTGATGTTTTTTTAGTAGTAGGATCCATCAACTCCTTGGGCCAAACAAGAAGTGGAGTTCACAATTCCCTACTTCCAAACTCCTTGGGCCAAACACACCCTTAGTGTTTTAGGTCATTGTCACATTGTGCCAAGTCTCAATTTTGTTCAACATTCTAAATAATTTTCTACTCTAAACGGTAAACAAAATTAAGCCATTTTTTAAACAGAAGACATTTCAAAGTAAGTTTTTAGGTTAAATTATCATTGTGGTTCCTGTACTTTAAAATTTAGTCAATTTTAGTCAATGTACTTTCAATAAATCATAATTTTGATCAGTGGGGTTATATTTTATCATAGTTGGTTAAATAATAATAATAATAATTTTTATGTAATATAATACAATACGTGAATATGTTTCTAAAAGCTAGAGTAAAATGCTAATAGATGATAAAAGCTTTTTAAAAAGTTAATAACAAATTAGCAGTAGGGATTAATTTTAAAATATATATATATATATATAATATATATATATATATATATATATATATATATATATATATATATATATATATATATATATGTATATATCTAAAGTACATAAATTAAATTTGAATATCTACGAGTATGGATTTTAACTTGTACTATAATATAAGTTTTATCTAAGGAAATGAGTTGTATTTTGAAGAGAAAGAGCTAATGAATGTTAAGGCTGCAAACATTAGCAGATAAAGATGATGAGACTCTAAGAAAGCAGGGAAAATTCATTGGGAATATGTGCATTGTCATGCATTAGAAACATACAAACTAATGTATGTGTGTGTATATATATATATTATTTTGTTCATAATTGGGTAAGAAAGAAATATAAAAGGAAAAGAGTAGGACTGGCAACATTGTTGAAAGTTCAAATGAAAGATCTAGTAAGGTTGGTCCACAGAACAATGCAATGATTATTGATGATAACAAAATCTTTGACACTTCAAAAAAGTGTAATGTTAATGGTTTGGTTCATTAATTTTTGTTACAAAAATGATATTAACATTCTAACCAAATTAAGCATATCGATAGATATTTTTGAAAAAAAAATTAAGCAAGGCTTAAAATGTCGATGTCAATAGATATTTTTTTAAAAAAATTATAAAAAACAAAAAAAAAAACTTTAAAAAATATTTAAAACTGTAAATAAACAATTTTATGATTTTTAAATAAGTTCAACAATGTTAATTATTTATTAGAGAAAATTATATCTTTTATCTCTAAGTTCTAAGTTTTAAGTAATAAGTACATTTGGTCTTTAAGATTTTAAAATGAACCCTATTGGTCCCTTGAGTTTTTGTCATATATGTGTCTATTTAGTATACATAACAAGTGTTTGATCCATGTCTAACAAATGTTCACATCTATTGCACTGACAAGTGTTAACAAATACGTGTCCAACAAGTTTCAAAGTGTCCAATTTTCAAACATGGACAAGCTAGCCAAACTAAAGTGTCGGTGCTTTTTAAAAGGAGAGTGATTGGGAGAGAGAGAGAGAGAAAATAGAATGTTTTTTTTTGTTTAAAATGATATGTCAAATTTAAAATAATAAAAAAATACCTCTAAATTGTTGAGGGATCTTTTAAACCCATTTTTGAAAACTGAGGGATCAAAATGGTCCATTTTAAAACTTTAAAGACCAAATGCACATATTATTGAAAACTCATACCACGACAATGACTTAGTCATGGACAGAAAACTACTCATATTTGATCTTGTGTCAAGTTCCTCTAAGCAACTAATGCCTATTTTTTAATAGTTAGTTGAATCTTAGATTAACTTCATGCAATTTATTTATCCTATGGTGTACCTAATTTATAAAGCTCCGTGACAACCATATTTCTAGGTTTTTAATCCGATACCTTTGTGACAATAGTTTATATTCTAACATTCTCAGCATTAGGACTCCACTAGATTGCTAAATTAAGTGGTCAAATTAACTTAACAATTTTTATCCATAAATTCAACAAAAGAAATGCACAAGTCAAAGAGGTATGAATCATAAGCATTGCTCACGCCATATCTTCCTAGTGTATTCACATAAATGAACCCCTCAAAGAATTTAACTGATCATGATTAAGAATAAATGAATGAATTTCATTGACTCATAAACTATGGTTACAAGATAGAGTTCAAGAGAATGAAAGATAAATAGAAATAAATGTGCTAAAATAAAGTAAGAAAATATTGGAAATACAACAGAGAAGATCTCATTGGAACATTCTCTAACTCTCCAAATCTCTCCCTATGAATCCAACTTTAAATGATTAACTCCTCATTAGAAATTCTTAAACCTCTTCAATGAAATACTATAAAATTTCATATTAAATTATTTAATTATCTTTACATGAGAGTAGAAAATTGTTTTGGACAACAACATCATCACTTGTACATAAGAATTCAAATCGATTCAAAGATGTACATATCCTTGTGTGTGTATTTATGTTTTAAAAAATAATGAAAATAAGATGGGCAGGTAAAGAGATGGAGAATGAGAGATGTAGATTTTGAAGTGTATTTTAAATTGTTTTAATTAAAAGAATTTAATTTTTTTTATAAAAAAAAATATTTTTTTCTTAAGTCAATTCAAACGGATTCGTGAAAATTTTCCATTCTTTCTCTCATTCTCTATCTAAAGAGAGAATCTCGGCTTGGAAGAGGGAGAGGTAGGTCTCACTGAGTATGACATCTCTATACACAACGTGACAGTAAGTGATGAAAAAGACAAATGGCATTTTCGGCGTCCAACAAGTGGCAACCTCACAGACCATTGAATTAAAAAAAAAACAACAACAGACACTAGACAAGACGACTTATTTAAATAATGTTCAAACAGTGGGTTTCCTCATATAAAAAAAAATTATATTATTATTTAATAAAAAAACTGAAACACGTTATAAGAATAACATAAGAACAAATAGAAGGTGGTAAGAAGCAAATGGATTATTTTTATATTGATTTTGATTTTTCTATTGAGCAGTTGACTTAAATTGAGGAGGGACAATGGATTTTGGAATTTTCTAGAACTGAGTACTAACCCTTATAGTAGTGTAACAAAACTCACAAAAATCAATAAATAATGAAGGACGAAGTCGTTGAGGTGAAAGGTGATATGTACTAGTTTTGATGAGGCTTTGTCAATCAACTTACGTCATGTTATAGATATTATAGTTGAGTCTGATTGTTTGAAGGTGGTTAAGCTGTTAAATAAGCATGATATTGACCTAACAGAAATCTCTAGCTTTATTGATGAGGCTAAGGTTATGGTGCAAGTTAAAAGGAGACATTTTTTTCCCTTACAATGTTTTGGTGCATGCCTTTGTGAGAGATTTTGAAAGGGCGAGTTTCTTAAACACTTTTCTTTTCTTATTGCTTATCCTTGATAGTTTTCTTTATTATGTCTTTGATATAATCTTCTTGATATGAAAGTTAAGGGACAAATGGAGGATCGAACGGTAACTTTGAAAGAGAAACTAATATAGTTACCATTAAGCAACGCTGATTTTAAAAATTAACAATCGTAATTATTTAATCATTACTAAAATCTTTACTAGTCAAAATAACTCAACTAATTAAGTTGCCTCTTGGGCATCATATCAAGGCAATAAACAACAATTAAACGATAGAATCCAGGACGGCAATTTGGTTCAACTTGTACTAAATCCACAGAATAATGGATAAATCGTAAGCCAATTTTATGCCCTGTTTCCTCTGCAACCATTGTTGGGCATATTTAAGGAGGTTTAGAGAGCTGCTATTTATTAAGTTGTTATTAAGTTTGATCCATCCATCACAATATGAACAACAGCTACAAATCCCCATCGCTAACCCAAGGAAAACCAATCAGATGCCGAGGTCTCTGTTTCCCATTTGCCTTTTTTCTTCCTTCCAATTCCAAAGTTTTTCCAATATTCCATCAACTTTTGTGTTTGTTTGTTTGTTTTGAACAGCTGCGGTTTGCAGACGGCCGGGAGAGCCGCTTTTCTTAGAGGAAATTGAAGTTGACCCTCCAAAAATCGGGGAGGTTCGGATCAAAATTCTTTGTACTTCCCTCTGTCATTCTGATGTTACTGTCTGGAATATGAGACAAGTAAGCTGCCTTTTAATAACCGTTAGATATTATATATTCGAAAATCCTACATTTTTCATTGTCAATCATTTTGGACAGTCTCTTCAAATAATTTCTCCAATTTTCGAGTCCGTCATTTGGGTTTGTGTAATGTATATGATTTGCAGGAACTTTTCTCATTCCCCATCATTTTTGGACACGAAGCTGTCGGGTAATTACTACATACATAACAAAAAATGAATGAGAAAGAACAACTATCGCTTCTTAATTATAAAAGATTAAGGGTTTGTTTGGAAAGACTTTCCAGTAGTATATAAAAAAAAATTGAAAAATCATTCTAAATCGACGTTAAATGTAAGATGAATTAAGGAGACAACTGCCGTAGTTCATTCCTTATTCACAATTGGTATTTCGATTCGCTAAATTTATAGGTATGAATAGAAGTTATAATGAAAAGTTTGGTATTTGTTTTTTTTTTTTTTTTTTTTGTGAAGAATTGTGGAAAGTGTAGGAGAAGAAGTGAGGGAAGTGAAAGAAGGGGAAATGGTGTTGCCTGTGTTTCAATCAAATTGCAAAGAATGCAAAGAGTGCAAGAGTTGGAAGAGCAATAAATGCAGTGTTTTTGGGGGCAAATTTGGAATAGGAATGCCAAGGGATGGCACAAGCAGATTTAGGGATGTGAATGGACACCCCTTGAACCATTTTTTATATGTTTCAAGCTTTTCGGAGTATACAGTTGTTGATGTCCATAACCTTGTTCCAATCAATCCGGAGCTTCCTATGGATAAGGCCACCTTGTTTGGCTGTGGAGTTCCCACTGGGATTGGAGCTGCCTGGAAGGTTGCTGACGTGGACGAGGGTTCCACCGTTGCTATCTTCGGTCTTGGTATTGTTGGACTTGCGGTGAGTTTTACTTACTATATCCGTCTCGGGTGATGTAATGTTCTCTTAATTCAATTACTTCTTTTCACAAGTCATTATATAACTCATAATAATAACTCGTTTGTCTCATCTTTTATAGGATTTTAAGACGTGTTTGAGAGTTATTTTGAAATTGTTAAAATCATTCACAAACATGCTTTTGATTACTCTAAATCAATTTAATGTTTAATTTTATACTTTTAAATACAATTTCATACTATTAAAATTGTTTTTGAATGATTCAAAGTATGTTTCGAGTATAATAAAAAGAAACACTTTCGAACCTATTATTACATATACGAGTTTTGTGTTTGGCTTGTAGGTTAGGAACTTAAGTCAAGCCCTTAATTTGGGTAGATGTTTGTTTAATAAAGGCTATCATTTGTTTAAACAATATTTTAATTACCAATCAATTACGTGAACATAATTGTAGATTACAACATTATATCATTATTAAAAAGCTATTGTTTCAATTCTTTACTCTCTACATGATGTTAAACTTAAAAGAAAAAAACAATTAGCTTAACCCGATCTTAATTATATATATGTGATTAGGTTGCGGAAGGATCAAAACGTCGCAAAGCTTCAAAGATCATTGGCATTGATTTGAATCCTAAAAAGTTTGAGATTGGTAACACATAATCAATTCTTGCTTTTGGAGTTTTTTCTCCATCTTTTTTTATTTTTTGGTGAATTGAAATTTTAGATCATGTTGTTTAATTTATACAGCAAAAAAGTTTGGGGTGACTGATTTTATCAACCCAGCTACTTGTGGAGATAAGCCAATTCATGAAGTAAGCAAAACTTGTATTCCTTTTGCATGCTTACTTTTTGTATAAATATGATATTTGGAAAGTTAATTAAGTTTGAAATTCATATATGTACTAATTTGTTCTTGTTTTGTAATTAAACAAACAAATTAATTAGGTTATTAAGGAACAAACTGATGGGGGAGCAGACTACTGCTTTGAGTGCATTGGCTTGACTTCCCTCATGGAAGAAGCTATCAAAAGCACTAGACAGGTTTAATTTATTTACTACTTAAACTCCTCCTTCCTTTAATTTATAACAATATGTTTATGTTTATCTAATCTCTCCATCAATATGTTAAGGCCACATTTTATTTGTTAACAATTTTGTTTTTAATTTTCTAGTTTTGAAAGGTATGTTTCTTTCTTTTCAATTTCTTTAGTATGCTTTTCGTTTTAAGTAACATTATTTGATCTAATCAAACTTTAAAAAAATAATAATAATAATTAAGGCACCCTTGGATAATTATTGAGTTTTTTATTATTATTATTAAAAAATTATGAGTTTGTTTTCTAATTACAATTTCTTAATCATTGTTTTCATCTTTCCTAAGTAAACATTTAAATTTTTAACCCTATTCTAAAAATAAAAACAAGTTTTATTATTATTATTTTAAAACACTCCTAAAACGACGTAGACAATAAAACATAAAAACCAATAAATGAAAGTAATGTTTATACGTTTAAATTTCAAAAACTAAAAAAAAAAAAATCAAATAGTTACATATAAGACCTAATTTTTTGTAGTTTTCAAAACTTGACATGGATTTTAAAAACATTGATCTAAAGTAAATAACAAAACAAAAAAACTTATAACCTATAAGTAGTGTTTAAAACTTTTTTTTTTTAACGAAATAGTTATTAGATAGAGCGTATAGTTTTTGGTTTAGTCTATAGTGTATTCCCAAACTAGCTATATTTCGTTGACATCATAACCAAAATTGAACGGCCTTCTTGTCAAGGTTTATTGGACTGATAATCACAATTCAACAATCACAGTTGAACATCGACCTTTAGAGATTTTAAACTTAAACTATATTTAGAAGTTATTTTTGAAATGATTAAACTTGCTTTTTTTTTTTTTTTTCATATTCAAAATCACTCCAAAACTTATGCGGAAGTTTTTTTTCATATTCAAAATCACTCCGAAACTTACGCGGAAGTTATTGGTTTGACTTTTAGAGTTGGGGAAAGACAGTGATTTTGGGAGTAGAGAAAGAAGGGGCTCCATTCAAAGTGAACTCCTTTGAAATAATAAATGGGATCACCATCACCGGCGCTCTTTTTGGAGGTCTTAAGCCAAAATCAGATGTTCCAATGCTTATCAACAAGTATTTGAACAAAGTAATTAAATTAAATTTTCCTCTTTTATTTTTAATTATTTTTTAATCTCTCTGTCTTAATTTTAAACAAACATTATTTTAAATTTTGGTTTTAATTTTGAAGGAACTTTATTTGGATGAATTAATATCACACGAAGTTGGGTTTGAAGACATCAACAAAGCATTTGATTTGCTTCTCTATGGAAAATCCCTTCGTTGCCTCATTTGGATTCATGATTCCAACTCTACATCTTGATTTTTATTACCAATTATTTGTCTCTCATTCACTTCTATAAATTTTCCTTTCTTCTAAATAAATTGTTTATATGAAAGTATTTTATGATTATGTCAATATATTTTGAGGTATGTTGTGAATCTTGTAAGTTCATTTGCTATCCTATATAAGTTGTTATAGTTGGGAATGTTTGTTGAGAATTTGAGTATTTGCAAAATCTTAATTTTTTCTATATTTGTGAGTGATAAAAATTAAAACAAACAGCAAAAAAAAAAAAATAATAATAATAATGAAAAAAGATTATACTAAAATTTTCACAATGCCCATATTTTTCCGTTTACACCAATATCAGCTACAAGCAATTTGGTAGTCGGTTTTTAAGTACATTCCATTATTATCTATGTTAAATTTGAAAAAAATAATATCACAAAAATTCGTATGCATTATTTTTAATTAAAATTATTGGAGAGTTCAAAATCTAGATAAGCTCTTCTAAAAAAAAACATAGAAAAGCCATTAGATGTGAGAATTCATGAACTAAACTAATTTGAAGAATTATTCCAACTTCAATCAATTCAAATAAATCTATAACTTAAATTTCAGTCATATTGATTATCTAAGAACTCTTCCAACATCATAATTTTTTAGGCAAAATACGTATTTTTGATCCTTGAAATTTTGATGGTAGATCACATTTAGACACCTACAAATGTAATCAATTAATTAGAATAAAAAAAATATAGGGTACTCTAACTCATTTTTATTCATTTTGTTTACTTCGTTTTGTAATGGGAAACAATGGTGGGTCCCACTCTAAAATTGTAATCATATCATATAATTCTATTCACCTAAAATGATTATCGAATCACATTGCCATTGGTTATTACGTGGGACTCACACTTTCCTTTTTTTACTAACTTTCCATCATTTACTTTTTCTCGTTAGATTCATACTCAACCATATCAATAATTAATAATTAGTATCAATATTTGTATTAGTAATAAGTATCAATAATAAATATTATCAACAATTTTTTTCTTTTATACCACATTTCTCTCTAGATCCATACACATATTCATATAAATATTCTATATCGCAATCGATATCAATATTCATAATTAAAAGTTAGCATTTTTTCTTTTATTTATAACCATTTTCTCTATAGATCATATCCATATTCATATCGATAATCTATATCTATAGCGTTAAAGTTAGTTTTTTTTTTATACATAAATTCTTGCCATTGACGCGTTTGCATGAAGAATCTTTCTCTAGTTTATTACAACAATATAATTTATAAATAAATTAAATAATATTTTCTTATTAAATCAAATAATTGTAGATTTTGTTTAAAATTTATTATTTTTTCAATGTAATTATACCAAGATGATGTGTTTTTTAAATTGAGATTTGAATTAGATGAGCGTGATTCAAGATAATTACTATTTCATTTTTAAAATTATAATTTTTTTATATTTTAATTTAAGTTTTGATTTTTTTTACATATAAAATTTTGAATAAACAAATAAAAATGATATAAAATATTTCAATTCTCAAAATATTATTAATTAAGTAAAAACATAAAAAGAGTATTATGGCAAGAATCTATAAGATTTGGGGTTGTTTGGCCTACTTAGTAGAGTTAATAAATAAGTATGAGATTAATGTGTTGGAGTTAGTAAGTTTGTGCTTGAGGTGTAGTCGTGTAGAGTTGTAGATTAAGTTTCTCGATAATTATAAAAAGTAGAATAAGAAAATAAGATATAGTTATTTGATAAATGTGAAAAGTAGAGATAGGGAGAAGATATAATTTTTTGCTAAATATAAAATGTATTAGAAAAATAAAAATAAATAAAATTACACGATAAATATGCAAGTTCAATAGTATTTATTATTGAAATTAAATTGTTTACGCCAAGTTAAAAAGTTAGACCGCCCTTATATAAAAGTAAACAAGGCCAGCAAATTTCTCATAACTTTCACTTGTTTGGACCTAGTTAAGTTTACGGCCCATTCCTTGTTCCATTCGGCCCATCAAAGCCCATTACCTAAGCGAAGGAGTGACGTGGCGAATTCTAATTGGAGATCCATCTCGCTCTTTCGTTTCTGCTGGAATCATCGGAACCAGTGAGTGGTCAATCTTAACCTAACCAACGGGTTAGAGTTTGTTCCTCTTCGCATTGCTTTGCTTTGCTTTTGCCCTGCCGCCCGCCTCTGACATCGAATCGTTGAGCTAGTACCTGCAACTGAAGCCGATCGCTTCTTCTTCTTCCATCCATGGCGGAAGCCCAGAGCGAAAAAACCCCTTCCTTGGCTGAGGTATTCTTTCTGCACCTTTCACTATCTCAAATTTCTTCGCTATACCTAAATCTTTGTTTTAGCTACCTCCTTCCTTATTTTTTGAAAAAATTTCATAGGTAATGGATTTTAATTGCTCGATTCACAATTGATTTTAATAGATCGTTTGTTATATGGTAGGAATTCTTCAATTATGAAGACATGTGGGTTTTCTATTAGTAAATTTATCCTGTTTTGTTGTTGAGGGAAAATTGTATAACTGTGGTAAATTCGGTGGATTAGATCCCCCGATTCCGTTGGAAATAGAAATAGTTGTGAGCTCCATTAGCATGACTGGATTCCCCGGCCTTGACTCCAATAAAGGGTTGGAGAATGCTTCCTTTGGTCCTGGTGGTTTATTTTGCTCCCTTTATATCATTCTTTTTAAGAGATAAATTGATAACCAAGTTCGAAAGAAGATCAATAGGGTTGAGTCAAATTTTCTTCTTTCCGAACTCCAAAAGCTTGGCAAATTTAATTATATCAATACTTCAACACTCCTCTGCACTCGTGAGCTTGAAAATTTATAAAATACCCAACAAATGGAACACAATATTAATTGAGAAGAAATAACATTGCACTGAACACATGGCATGTTAAATCACCGATCTACCCAAAAACGTAAACTAATGAATCATGGTAAATTTAATTATATTAATACTTCAATACTCTCCCAACACCCAACATTGGCGAGTTGGCATATGTCTCGTTTGGTTTTTATAGAAGTCCTGGGAGCTCTGCTACCTTATGATTTCTCTGTGTTACTGTAATTTTAGAGATGAGAGTAATTTTACTCTTAAGAGCATAGTGAGAAGCACATCTTCGGTTATTATTGTTCTCATTTAGGGACATTGTCGTAGAGCTTGCCCCTTTGCTTATACAAATTCTCAACCTGGTAATGTTCCAATCTGAGAATTGAGAATAACTTTCTGTTAACTTGGCTTGTAGCAATATTCCTTGAAGGAAAAAGAGGAGAAGGTGGATATACCAAAGCCCTCTGAAGTGAAAGAGGTAGAGAACTCTGAAAATGCTGCTCCTGCTGAAGTTGTTGTGAAGAATGATGAACCACCTGTTGAAGCTGATGCTGATCAAGGCAGTGACAATTCTCCTGCTGAAGAAAACAATGCAGATGCTCCAGTAGCTGCTGCTGTAGAGGACTCCGAAACCAGTCCTGCTGCTGAAAATGACAGTGGAGCTGCCGATGAAGAAAGCAGCGGAGCTGGAGAAGAGGAAAATTCCGGTGAACAAGAAAGCACCGATGAGCGACCTGAGATTAAGGTTGCTGCCCTGATGAATTACCAACAATGCTTTTGTTATTTACTTTTGTATATATTGTTTGTTCATTGTTTTGTTCTCTCTCATATGCAGCTTGAAACAGCACCAGCAGATTTCCGTTTCCCTACTACAAATCAAACTAGGCATTGCTTCACCCGCTATATTGAGTACCATAGGTAACTATCGATATGTTTTTCCTACTTAATCGTTTCTTCATTTCTTGGTCCTTTCACAATTTAGATGAACTTTCTTGAAAGTATGTGCTTATCTTTGTGATGTGTACAGATGCATACAAGCAAAAGGGGAAGGCGCTCCGGAGTGCGACAAGTTTGCAAAATATTATCGTTCTCTTTGCCCAAGTGAATGGGTATGTGTTTTTCCTAAATGCCTTGGTGTCAGATTTATTTTCGTTCACTTGTTTTCTGTTTCTAGAGCACTCAAGAACACATTTGTACAACCTACCTAGTATTTCGTTTTATAGTCGAGTGTTCTTAATCTTAATTTCTTTTAGTAACGCCGTGTTTTGTGATATAATTGTTGCAGGTAGAGAAGTGGAATGAGCAGAGGGAGAATGGAACCTTCCCAGGTCCGCTGTAGGAGTAAAATTTAGCAGCAGTTTGCCACACGCTGCCGTATGAAGGCAAATAAACTCTGGGGAATGTTCTCTTTCAAACAATTGAGTTATAATAATTTTCGGCTGGTTTTGGTATTTTATTCAAAGTCCATTTGCAAGCAAGTTTTGTTGATGCAACCGCATTATTGTTCTTGATTAACATGCCAAATCGTTTTTCCATATTTAGATCTTGTTTCATCAAATTACACGGAGCTAGAACCACTCCTATATGTGCACTGTTTGATGCATCTATGAAAATATTCAAATAAACTGTAGAAACTAATTCTCTTTTTTCTTAAGCCATACTTTCATTTTTAAGTCTTTCACATTCTCCTCGTTAGAAATTACAAATGTTGTGGATTGCACAAGAAAAATCTAACCTTGTTACTAATATTCAATCGTACTTAAAAGAGTATTATGAGATTTTTCCATCAATTAAGAAGGAAATTGTGATGTTTTAGAATAATAATTGACACAAAAAAAAAAATGAAAGATAGGATTGAAACACTATTCAATGTACGAGATATAATCAATAACCTGAAAGTGTCAACGGAAGATTTCACTAACGATCACCGACAAACAACGTAGTTTGACACCAATAATAATGTTCTTGAAAGTAAAAGTAAGATTGTGTTTATTGTAGCAAAACACAATTTACACATCGATTGCAATTCGAGCAGGAAAAAAAAAAAATATATTGTGCATAGTTCTAATCTTGGATGGATGCTGGTTAAGCTCTTTCACCGCGGATTCTTCTGGCAAGTTGGATATCTTTTGGCATTATTGTAACTCGCTTGGCATGAATGGCGCAGAGGTTGGTATCTTCAAACAGCCCAACGAGGTAAGCTTCAGCAGCTTCTTGCAAAGCCAAAACCGCGTGGCTCTGGAAACGCAGATCTGTCTTGAAATCTTGTGCAATTTCACGAACAAGCCTCTGGAATGGGAGTTTGCGAATTAGAAGCTCAGTACTCTTCTGGTACTTGCGGATTTCTCTGCAACATATACATTACCGCGGGGCATGAGATTCATATAGATAAGAGACCATTATTGATCTGTTCGTATGGGTAAAGATTAGATATGGTTACATACCGAAGAGCGACTGTTCCTGGACGGTATCTGTGTGGTTTCTTCACGCCTCCAGTTGTGGGGGCCGACTTACGAGCAGCCTGAGAAAATATTGGTTACATTTACAACAATGTTAGGTCAGGAAACAAATGGGAATTCAGGACGAGGTTGATTTAAATTCTCCTCGAAGATTATTACCTTAGTAGCAAGCTGCTTCCTGGGAGCCTTTCCACCTGTGGATTTGCGAGCAGTTTGCTTTGTACGAGCCATCTGCATCAATGTCGTACAAATTAAACATCGTCACTCAATCAAAACATATTGCTAAGACAACTTCTATCCCAAGTGCGTTTCCAGTTTCAACTACATTCCTTAACCAAAAAGAATTTGCGATAATTTGACCTATTTTCCCCAAGAATTTGAGATAATTTGACCTAATTTCCCCCATTCCGTTCCGTAAATTGTACAGGAATAACAGCACAACTTCTGATTATGTAGAGGCTTCTAAACATTTAGTCATCAACAAAGCTCAAAGTTCGAGAAACAGATTCCAGAAGGAAAGATTAAAGAAAACATAACCCTAACCATGAATTACAATCTATAAGAAAGAATTTGAGCGGAAAATCAACCTAACCGTATCCTTCAGCATGAAATTCGATGTAAAAACAAATAAATCAAGCAATTCCAAGAAGCGCAATGGAAGAAGAAAAGAGAAGACGAGAAACTAACCTGGAAGAAGAAGAAGAAGACAGGCTTGGGAAGCGAGAGAGAATTTTCGTCGTCGAAGAAATTGAGATTTCTTTCAAATGCGAATGGATTAGAAAAAAGGGAAACCAAACCCCTTTATATAGGGGCTCCCGGTCCAGGCCAAGCCTATGCCGTATGGCGGCGGATGGACACGATTTGATATTCACTGTGCTTCTTTGTGCTTAATCGGACGGTAGATAGATTCTTACCGTACTTGGTACGAGTGGATAAATGGACGGTGGCGATTTGACTTTTCTAAATACTGAACGGATTATGAAAATGACGTGGTAGTTTTCTATTGGTTGTAGGGACCCTAGAAAAGTTTGAAAGAGTAATAGATTTTGAGGCGCAAATTATTTTTTCCGTCTTTTTTTTTCATTAATTAAGATTTACTAATTTAGTATCTAATCTAGTTTAGGTTATTGTGAATCAAAGCATGTGACTCGTATTATATTCTGGAAGATAGGTAGTTTTGACAACTCAAACTAAGAAAACGCCATTTCTTTTCTTTTCTTTCTTTCTTTCTTTTTTCTTGTAATTTTGAAATAGTTAAAAATGCTTTCATTAGGTTCAAAAACATATACGAATCCATAAACGTAGTTTTAATCCGTTGAAATTAAGTTAATGTTTGGGTTTCTGTTTTTTAAATTAAAATTTTATACCATTAAATCACTTTTAGTCAATTGTAATCAATTTTAATTATTTTAAGATGCCTTCTAAACACATTAATAAGCATTGAATTACAAGATTTAGTCTGTTTGTATCAATTTGGTCTCTATACATTTAAAATTAAAAAAATTTAGATGATTCGTGTTTGTTGAAACAAGCAAGTCATATATATAAACATTTTGATTATATGAAAAGTTATACAAATTTTGTCAATATTATAATTAGCAATAATTCACGTGTAGTTCTTTTAGAGTTAATGGCTCACATTAAAAAATTTAATGCAAAATTTAGTTCATCTACAAGCCAATCCATACTAGTGACTTGATCACCAAATTTGCTTTATTAAACACTCTAAGGTCTTTGGCACACAAAGTTATTTAATCTGAGGTTCTTTTGACTTGGAATTGTTTAGCCTATTAAGTCCGTTTGGATTGAGTTAATTAAGAAAAAAAATGTTTTTCAAAAATTTATTTTCATTTAAACACTTTTGATAAAAGAATATTTTAAAATAAAAATATTAATGACTTTTAAAATCTATTTTGAGTGGTTGCCAAACACTTAGCATTTTTTTTTAAATGACTTATTTTTTAAATTAAACACTCCAAAATAAATTCCAAATGCACTTGTAATATGTGTTTAGGTACAAAGTTTAAATTTGAAATTTTAAAATTTATGTTTGGAGTAAAGAGTTATTTAATCCGTGTCTATAATGTGTTGTTAAGTCTGGGCTTATGTTAGATGTTTTTTTTCCTACAATTTTGTTGTATTGTTCAATATTATTGCTCTAGTACAAGTTTGATCAATATATTTGTTCCTTTCAATTCTAAAATTGATAAACTAAGTCCTCAGTTGATAAGTATGTTATTTTTCATTTTTTATTTTTGAAAATTAAGCCTATAAATACTACTTCCATCTATTGATTTATATGTTTTGTTGTTAATATTTTAGTAGTGATTTCAAAATTTAAGCAAAATTTTGAAATTTAAATTAAAAAAAAATGTTTTTGTTTTTAAAATTTGACTAAAATTTCATGTGTTACATAAAAAAAATATGAAAACCACGAAAAAAGTTTGGATTATTTTCAAATATAGAAAAATTTAAGAAGGTAACTAAATTATGAAAGTTAGTAACCATTTAGTTTTGAAAAATTGGACAGTTTTCTCTCAAATACTTGAGTCAAATTTCATAACAAAAAAAACTATAAATTTTTTTTCAAAACAATTTTTAAAACATTGGTAAAAGGAAGATAATATATCAAAGACCTAAAGGTGAAAAGAGTGTTTATAGCCATAATTTTCAGAAATCAAATAATTATCAAACTGATGTTAATAATCCCAATTTAATTTAGGAATTTGAGGGTTTTGTTTGAATTATCTACTTGTACTTGTATTTCGTTGTTACTCATCCACAGCCCAAACAGCGTTTCATAGAATTACTTCAAAAAGTTTGACAGCCAATAAAAGGGCCAAAGTTGCAAATTAAAAAAAAAAAACTAAATGCAACATTATACAGATCACAGCATATTCTGCATCATTGAAAGCCTCTGGAAGGATGAAAAAATCGTTAAAAATAAATTTAATTGCTTCAATGCTTTGCTCATTATTGCATTAAGTTACTATAACATGAAAACAATTATGCTTAATAACCCCCTTCGTTCCTCCTTCTCCCCTAAATGGAGTGATCTTGGAAACTTTTCAAAATTTGCCCATCTCCTGCAACTCCCTCCGCCTACTCTGCGTAAAGGGATTGCCCCTCAACCTTCTATACCGCCGCCCGCCAACTACCAAAACTCAGGTTATAAACACTCCATCGTCCCGTCGTAGCTGGCTTATTGTAACGATGTACAAAGCTGGTGACCCGTAGATGAGTCGCCTGCCCTATACATTGAGCTCTAGGGGCATTTTATCTTGATATTCAATAGAACTATCTGAAAATGGAAGTCATATTTCCATTTGGCAATTCTCTCTGACATAGACAATCTGGCAAAGGGTTAACATAAAAGGCTTCTTCTGAGCGGAACCTGTCCATGCCCTTGGTTCCTGAAATGGGCCCTTTTCTCTTCCTTGCAGAACCTTGCCTGAGAGAACAGGTTTCAGAGCAGAATCAAATACAAGTTTTGAACAACTACTCATTAATCAAGATAATCGAAACTGCAATTAGTATACAATACCTTCTCTTGTGCATTTCAATAATTCGGCTGGCCATGTTTTTTCCTTCTTTCATTGTTCCCTGATCAAGTTTGTCAAACAAACGAACAAGCCCTCTCCTGATTGAAATTAACAAGATGATACAAACAGCTTCAGAGGAAGCAATTGAGGCAACGTTAAAGTAAAAAATGCTTCTAATGTATAACTTTCTTGCCTGTCAGGAGATATTGTTTTCCTATGTCCAAGAAATCGCCGGTGACCTTCAACTGCTCTAGCCATATTTCCAGAGTATGAAGGAACAAAAACATCACTCTCAACAGACACAATGTAGTCAAGGGCAGCCATTTGGGATGCATGATTGACAAAAGGTTCAAGCTCCTCAACAGATGCTAATTTCTCCTGAAAATATCAGAAGAAACATATAAGCAATTGTGCGACAAATCCCAGGAAAGGAACCCCACCTTACACAGCCAACACCAGAGGATTTCGAGAATGATCAAATATTAATCTACGTAGCTAATAGGACATGGGATTTAAGATTTGCAAGTTCATTAAACTTTTGTTATACAAAAATTCATGAAAATTTCAAAAGTACAGTACTCAATGTTCTAGTTTAATAATTTCGAGAATGATCAGATATTAAACCACGTAGCTAATTCAATGGGAATGAAAGATCCCACCTGAATTGAATTGGGTCCATGAATCTAAGAAATAGTGAGAATTCTTGATCTCTCTCAATTCGAAAATCCAGGATTTGAATTGATGTCCTTTCATTGAGTCCTCCTAAATTGCATTGATTTATCCTAAAGATTTCATTTCAATTGGAATTTGGTTATTCACCATGTACGAGGATTCCCGCTAAGCATCCATGGCTGAATGGTTAAAGTGCCCAACTCATAATTGGTTAGGACATAGGAATTAAGATTTGCAAGTTCATGAAACTTTTGTTATAAAAAAATTCATGAAAATTTTAAAAGTACAATACTCAATGTTTTAGTTTGATAAGAAGGTAACGGAGGCGAGGTCCAAAAAGTTACAGTATAAGTTGATACCTTGCTCATCAATAACGGATACCGTGCTTGAAGAGCAGACATATGTGAATCACCACCATAAATCTCTCCAGCTGCAATGTATATAGGAGTTTTTGACGGGTAGCCAAGTGCATTAAGAAATATTCCGACCTCCTTTGGAGTTAATGGGCAGAACCCTTTAGATCTTTGTTCCAAAGGATCAATCTCCTTTACCTTCCAATATGAAGTATTTTCTCTGCAAGTGTTGCCCAATAATACCACCACCAAAAAGGCAAACGAAGAGAAAGAAACCAAGAAAAAGAGCAATCAGGCATTGAACTCGACTCAACACATCACCAGTAAAATAAGTAAAATGTAACTAAACAAATTAAATACCTAATCATCCTTAACTCATCTGCTTCAGCAGGAGATAAATCATGTGTACATCCACTAAATGCAAGCATATCCTTCTCGTATCGTAAATGTAGAGCAATATATGGACCATGGGACCTCATTCGATCCACCAACAACTACAACATGCATTATAACTAGTTATAATCACTAAAATAAGGGATACAATTACTGCAGCAGCAAAATAAGAATAGGAAGGAATATTACTTTCCCCAAGGCTTCAATTTTAGGTGAAAAACGGAGGGCTTGATAACAAGCACGGCAGCGAAGCCTCTGGATATCTAAAGGTAGATTATTGTTTGCTAATCGTGAATCAGATTTTGCAGCTCGAATAACCTACAAAATTATCAATTAATGAAGAACAGCAATGCGGATTTGCATTAACAAGATCCAAATGATGTAGAAATACCTGATATTCTTCCCAGAGGGTAGCGATCTCCTCCTCGTAATAATCCATACCTGACCAGCTTCTAAAATGCCTAACTATCTTCATAGCAGTAGCCAATTCTTTAGGAAGCTTTTTAATCACTCTTACATCCTTAGCAAGAGCATTGATAAAATAATCTTCATCAAAAACATCCGAGAAGTTGCTGAAGATAAAAACAAATAAAATGAACTTGATCATGTGGCCCAAAGAGATCTGGTTTGGGAGGAAAAAAAAAGGACGAAGAAGAAGAAGAAACCTAGTGTCCTGCCAAAACGATTGTTTATCAAGTTCTGGAATTACAAGTGTAGCATTAATGATTCGAGCTACAGCCACCATGTCACATATCTGCAATTCAAGAATGAAAATGGTTTTTAAAGACCAAAACTTCCACTGATTTAGTTATGTAGTATTGGAATGTAATAAGCGAAAAAGGACCTGGTCAACAACTCTGGATCTATACAAAGCTTACATGACGTGAATTGTGAAAGATACAAACTTCAGGAGAAAACTATGTGCCAGAATTTTCAAAGCAGCATACCCATAGAATCCCTCTCCAAGCACTCAAATGTTTTTACAATACAATGTATACTTGTTAAATAACATAGAATGAGACTAGGCCTAAACTTTAAATATAGTGAGTGCTGAATGACCAAATTGAGAGGTAAAGAGCTGAAAGATTCAAATTAGAACAAAGATAACATTTCAAAATTGAATATAGATAACTGAAAAAGATAAAAGTTGAAAAAAAAAAGTTTCAAGAACAAAAACCATACTTTGAGAACTCTTATTAACATTGTATGAATCTATTCCAACGAATTGTATTTTAGCACATAAAAAAAGGCTAAAACAATTAGATGAATAATTATTGTTACTATCATAATGTAGAAGAGGTTACAGACCCCAGCACGCATTTGATTGAGTCCCCCATTTGTATGAACTAGAAGGTAACCTCGTGACTCCACAGGAGCTGCATAACCGACACAAGTTTTAAGATCAAGTACAAGGGAATCTTTGTTTGGAATTAGATGAACATAGTAACACTCTTACATGTATAATTGACACTGGGCTTTACACATGGTAAAAAGTCACGGTTTGATGGGGGCTTCCATAGCTTTTCCGGACCCGGAACCAAGTTTGCACTGCCCAACTGTCAAGTCTAAAGGAGTGAAAACATGAAAGGTGCATAACTTCTTATCAATAGCGAAATTACATCTATTAAACTTTAAACCAACCATAAAAATTTGATTACCTATTTTTACAAAAGATAAGAAAGATTATATTCTACAGATTACTCAAAACAACGGTTGTGAAGTAGAAACGTCTAGGACGGGATATTACTTTTCCAATTCTTTTGAGTTTTCATTGATTTTCTTGAGTTTTCACCAAAAACAGAGGGCATTCTGCAAATAAATCATAACTATGGGGTTAAAGAAATGGAAAACCTTGCGAGAAGCAACAGGAGCTTTGGACAGATGGAGCGGAACAATCTCCTGAGTCCAGCTATTCTCGGTGCTCAACCTCTGGTGTTTAAATTCATGTTGCTACATGATTAAAGAACACAAAATATGTTAACGGAAATTTTCCAAAATCAAAATAAGCGCAACCCACTAGTTCACAAAGAGAAAACCTAAAACCACTCCGTCAAACATTTCACGAGTAATCAGTCAGCAAACACGACTCAAAGTCAAAGAATGCCCTACCTAATCTAAATTCAAAATCGAGAATAACTGCAGACCGATAGAATTAAAGAATACAAACGTAAAATTGGAGTGCATTACACACATTCAAGACATAATAAAAGCGTTGCTATTCGTTGTCTACACTCGCTCATCGAATAAGCACTCTAATCACTACGAATTCAAACGCCAGAGTCGGAAATAATTCAAAGAAAAAATTTATAAACAAAAGAAAATGAAAGAAACGCAGTTGAAAACACAATCGTACGCGAAGGAGAAAATGAAGAAATGAAGAGCGAAAGCAGAGATAAAGAGAAAAGATAAGTCACCGCAGGAAGCTTGTGGGAATCGGAGAAGCCAGGGACTTGGGAGGACGGAAAAAAGTGAAGATGAACAGAAAGCAGTGCCAGTAAGGCTATAAAGCATATGGCGCAGGTTAGCAACTTCCTCAGCACCGCCACTGCTCTCCTCCTCCGTTTCAGCATCTCTCTCTCTCTCTCTCCACCGTCACTCTGAGCAATGGCCAAGCGAACAGGTTAGAAAATACAACTCTCCTTCTGTCTCTCTGTAAGCCTCCAGGCTATGGCTTTGTTTCTCTCCGGCAGAGTCCAGCGGCGGTGGCGAAGAGATCGGCACGGCAGAGCGGTGTGTAGTTTTGGTTTTATTGTTGATTCTGGTACGGCATTCGGCCGCACATTGCCTTTTGCTTGATACCGTTTCCGCGTTGAGGAACGAAGCTGTAATTAAATATTGGGATTTAGACATTTCCTGGGTCCCACATATTTTCTCTTTTGGACTCCAAATACCCTTTTATTTTATTTTACTTTTTGTTTATTTTTTCATATTCATGAAAAAGAAAAACGTTTCCTGTTCTTCTACTACTCATTTTCCAAGTTGTTTTCAGTAACCAAGCTTGTAATTGTAACCGCCGCCATTATTATGAAATCCAAAATTATTGTTCACACCGTATTTAATAAATTTTCATTATACATAATAATTTCAATAATTATAATTAATAAACCGTACCTCCAAACATAGTTTATTGATAAGATATAAATTATCATTTAAACGTTGATGATCTAATTTTCCCTTCTATATATGGCTTGAACTCAAAAATATTTTAATTAATGTTGGCACAAAAAATTCAAATACATTTGTCGTTGTTATGGGCTTCTCATAGGCTTGACCGCTATCCCGCTTCTCCTAGTCTTAGCCTGTGTGAAAGTTCTTCATAGTGGTGTGGTGTCAAGCCTACCATGTCCCAATGCCTAAATTAGTACAGGTATAGTTCAATTAATCATAGAAAAGTAGAGTCATGAGTCTTCTGAGAAGATTACTTACTCTTCCTCTTTGTTGTCGTCCAAATGAGCTATTTATAACGCTTTTCTTATAACATTCGTTTGTGGTTACATGTAACTCCAACGATGTCAGGGTAGTTTGCGGCACTCGAAGCTGTAAGGCATTAGACCTAAATAATCCAATTATTTCTCGATTGATATATATTCACTGACTCGACTGGTCGGCCTAAAACCCGAGGCTCTGACTTTTCCCTTTTGAGACTCGAGTTTTCTCATACAGCCTTTCAATTCCTTTGAATTTGAACCTGTCCGTGAATTTTGAGGCTTGCATAGAGCAAGCCTCGATAATTAACAAAACATCTATACTAATGTAGCTAACTATTATCTAATTAATATTGACATCTTATTTTGCAATAAATTGAATAAGAATAACTTTCGTATGTCCGTTTATATATTCCTACTTTTTCCTTGTAAATATCATATTAAATATATTTATGTTCATCGTGGTTAAAAGTTTGGAAATTATTTCATTAAAAAAAATGTTCTCCCTCCGTCGTAAACAAATATTTATGAATCGATTATGAGGCATACTATTAAAAAAAACATTATCACGATTAAAAAAGAAAAAATGTTAATTTTACTCCTTAGTTTAAAAAGCTGAATTAATTTATGATTTAAACCTTTAATTTCATCAAATTGCATCTTAATGAACTTTCATAATGGTTGTAATATTTACCTTAAACTTTTAAATATTATTACAATTTTTACTCTCTTGTAAATTTACATTTGAAAATTAGTTGGTAGATCGGGTTAACAGAAATTGAACATAACGTAAGAATTGCACTCAAAATTTAATTTGGTGAAATTGATAATTTATCGTGAAATTTGAAATAATGGTCAAGTTTAAGTGTAAAAATATATTATCCCCCTCCAAAAAAAATTTATGCTACAATTTTTTTTTTCTCTTTTTATATTTAAATTGAAACTCATCTAACGTAGAAATGGACACTCAAATCTTTAATTTCAAACAATGAAGCAATACTTTATATGTAAAATTCATAAATGATATATTTTGTTTCTTCTATATTCATTCCACATTTTAAATCGAGAAATCTCCTTACTCAATTAGAGAGTAACGTACTAATTAGTATAGTTTTTCTCTCTAGAGGTTGAACGTTCATTAATGGAAATATTAGCTTGTGAACTATGATCCAAATTTAAAAGTAATGACTAGTAATACAAAATTCATAAAAGTTATTTATATTAATGAATTCGAGAAGAAATTCTTAAATAAATTGTTGCCTAAAAGGCCAAAGCGAGCTTAGTTTAGTGATAATTGACATGACTTTTCACTCTACAAGTCGAATGTTCGATCCCCACTCTCACAATTGTTGTACTAAATAATAAAAAAAGAAAATATTGTCTAAAAGAATTATATTATAAACTTTCAATCTCTCATGTTGGTGTGTACAATAAACACGTGGTATAGTAGCGTACAATATTATTTTATTTGAACCACATTTTCTTTCAATTCAACAATTATAGATCCAGTTAAAATATTATTTTGGTCATTATATTTTAAAGTTTGTTTAATTTTCGGCCATATACTTTTATTTGCCTAATGTCAGTATCTTAAATTTAGTTTCCATTGTTGATTTATTGTTGATTTTAAAATAATAAAAAAACTCATGGTTATCTAGTAGCATTTTTATTAAAAACTTTGAAAACATATTCAATCAATTTCAATAAAAGTTAAGTAACTAAATTTAAGATTTATTAAGAGTAAAAAATAAAATTAAACAATGAAAAGTATCCGTGTTAAAATTAAACAAACTTTGAAATATAAGACTAAAATTGTATTTAAATGAATGAAAAAAAATTACATATAGAAAAAATGGCAAACTATTTACAGAAAATAGTAAAAAAAATACTAATAAACATTAATGAATTTCTATCAGTATCTATAGACTTGTATCATTTCTATTGAATTGATGGATGAATGTTGAATATGAAATACGAATATTTATATGAACTGTAACGACATGTTTGGTTTCTCTATTTAAAGATAAATTTCCAAAACAAGTCAATCCATGGGCTGTGTTTCACATTGAAGCCTCGTGACTTGTTTTTTTTATAACACAATAATAATAATAAATAAATAATAGAAATAATAATAATAATAATAATACCTAACCTCTATTCTATCCTTCCCACTATGGAGTCACATTCTATAGACTGAAAAAAGGTACCCAAAAAAGCTGCACAAAATTACTTTACTTTTCAATTACTTAACCACCTTTACACCTTTATTTGACTAAACAATGTTGTGATTATCATCTTATAAGCTCTAACATTTCATCAATCCAACTATCATGAACATCTATATGTAACTAAAAATTCCAAATTGTTTAAATTTAGATAGTTTCCATTTAGGTAAACTTTGTCAATTTTGGGACAATTTTGAGTAAAATTAACTCAATGATTAAAAGTATTTTGTTCGGGTCAAACAATGAACTTTTGGCGTTTGTTCACTTCCAACATTAGCTTTTGTGAATTTTCTTTTTACATTCCACTTTAATTATAATGTTTGTTACCTTTAGAACTACAATTTTTTTAACTTATATAATTGTAGTCATTCTTTAATTCAACTTCTATAAATTTTGTGGTGGCATTTTAAATTCGAGACTAGGTTATAAAAAAAAAAATCGATTTGATTAAAAAATGTTGGGAAAGTTGTTTTTTTAGCCATCGAGTTTGGAAGAATATGTGTTCTGGTCTTTGAGTTTTCTAAATGTAACCCTATAATCCTTGATTTTAAAAAACTAGGTGCATCTGTTTCCTGAGTTTTCAGCATATAACTCTTTTAGTCATTGAATTCTCAAGAATAAGTTCAAAAGATCCCTAGGTAAAAGTTGTTATTATTTTGATAATTATATGATATTTTAAGTTAGAAAAATCATTTGAAAAAAAACTCTCTTCTCGTTAAAATTATTTTTTTAATTTAAAATGTCATATAGATATTAATAAATAATTACTTTAAGGACATTTAAAACTTATTCTTAAAAACTTGTGACTAAAAAGGTGCATCTTAAAAACTCGAGGACTAACAAGGTTTATTTTTAAAAATCCAAAGATCAAATGTACATATTCTTAAAAATTTCATAACTAAAAAAGTACATTTTCAAAACTCAGAAACTGAATGCACTTATTCTTTAGAACTCAGGGTTTAAAAGTATAACTTTTCCAAAAATATTTCCACCATTTTCAAATATTGCAATATTATTCTTGGCTTTTCATAAATGTTTCAAAATTAACATTGGAATAGAGATTGTTAAGAAAATTGGGACAATGAAATGGTGTGGCAATGGGCTTAGAATTACAAAATTTTGAATTGCAAAATTTTGAATTGTCATTTTGTTGTAGGTAATCATCGCAAATGTTTTAAGATTCAATTTACTTTCAAAGTAATTTGAAGATGGGTGTTACTGTTGTAAAAGATATTTTTGAAATAAGGAAGAATTAGGGAATAATAGGAAATCCGTGACAATGAGGAACAAAAAGGTTGAGTATTAGGAGAGCGGTGGAATGGTACGGCGGGCTGATTGTCGGTCGGTTTGTCATATGGGCAAAAATATTTAAGGCAAAAGAAGAATAAACCCATTTTATCTAATTCATGTCTCTATAGTCTCTCAAGTAATTTCATCACATGACTCATAAATTCATAATTGGGGCCTTCTTGCGTTTCTTTTTCACGTAATAATGGGATTTCAACTATGCCATACACGAACCACCAACTACTTTCTGCATAATAGTAATCTTTTTTCTAAATTCATCTTTTAATTTCAAACAAGGAAAAAAAAAAAGTACGAATAGCGAAACCAAACTTTTTTTGCAACCTCTCCTCTGTTTCCAAGAAAGTTTGTTTAGACAACAAGGTCAAACAAAAAATGTTAGATTTTTTTTTTTTTTTTTAAAAAAAAAAACATATATGTGCATTAAAATATATAAGAAACAATGACTCCTATATCTTCGTGTAGCATTATGAAGCATGTTGACAATATGAAAATGCACAAGCTCACTCGTAAACAAAAATACGATGTGATAATTAAACTAATAGATGTGCAAAATGAAATATATAAATAAAAGCATGAAAGAACAAAAATTTTATAGACATCAGACCACGAGAAATGCCCTTGAGGAGCACGATCATAACATCGATGCACACAAAGAGGAGTAAATAATGAAGATGTCATTTTCATATTTACGTTAGATTAAGAGATTTATATAAAAACATCAAGATTATGTTAGCATGATTACTTTAAATCTATATTGTATAGATTAACTCCCTAGGATCATTCATGTCAAATTATCAATAATAAATAACATACCGGATTTCATTGAGAAATTGAAGATAACTTTATGACGATGATAGACTATTGTCTTATTTGACCAAAACTCTGAATGCCCTTAGTAGAATCTCTATCTAGATGGGATTCAAGAAAGACTGAGTGCTTGTTGTTTTGATATGTTGGGGACCACAGTCTTAAGGTCTCTTTATATATACCAGTTCTATCAGGTTTCCATTAAGCACTAATCAATCTAGGAATAGACTTCTACCCATTATTAAGTCCATACTCAATTAGAATTCCTAGGGTCTTAATTAATTATATCACATAATAGGACCCAATATAATAAAATAACCAATGTGATCAAATACTAATCCACATCCATAGTCCACATATTAATTATACGTATTTAAAAATACGTTTAACATATTATTTTTTCACTAATTACTCACGTTCTATCTTTAGTGTTCATGTCTATAAATTAATACAAAAGAAATAAAATAATTATAATTAATTAAGTTTCACTATTTTTCATCTCTATTAAAATTTAATTTTGTAATTATTTTTAATTAACTAATAAATATTAAGGCCGATGATTGAAAGTTCAAATTTAATGAAAAATCAAAGTTAAAACTATAAATCTTGAAATTTAAGGACCAAATTGAAATAAAAACTCAAATTTCAAGGATAAGATTGTAACATTTTGAAACTAAGAGACTAAATTGAAACTCAAACTCAAAACTTAAAAATTAAATATGTAACATTTTGAAATTTAGGGATCAAATAGAAATTAGATCCAAAACCTAGGGAACAAAATTTTAATTCTCTAAATTTTTTATTGTTATTGTCAATTTTGCATCAATACTTATTTGTATTAGATAATGTAAACTTCTTATATATATATATATATAGTTAAATTTTAATTAAAGTATGAAAACAAAAATAGCTCAAACAAATTTATATTTCTAATATATTTATGTTTTTAGTTTTTCCTTCTTTTTTTTTGAAAATATGTGGGGTAGAGGATCGAATCTCAGACTTCGAGATTGACAGTACAAGTTCATGTCAGTTGAAGAATACTTACATTGACATATTACTAGTTGTTAAAAAAATAAGAAACGAGATATTATCCAACAAGTTTATAATATCTAAATTCATAGTGACTATTTTTTTTATGGTATTAAAATGTTACCAATTTTATTTTGTTGAGTTGAAATACAGATCACAAAATATATATATATATATATATATGTTGCGAAAAGATTAACTAAACGACATAGTCACATACTTGCACTAATAGACATTGACAAAGTATACTAAAAAGCGAAAACAAAGCAACCAAAGCATTACTTTTTAATATTGAAAATTAAATGATTTCCTTTCACTCACTTTAATTTATACATATATATAATTAAAGGCTAAATCACGTGATTAGAACATATTTTACACCCACATCTTTCCCTATCTTTAATTTATTTTTAATTAGTTTTTTTTTTTTTTTTTTTTCCATTCAGTCATCTTGACTTTGACACAGAATTTTTCTCTTTTATAAAAAGCCCAATGTTCTTTTCTTTTTCTTTTTACGTGTTTCACAGGGAAAGCATCAGATCTCAGTCTTGCAACGTGGCATAATCCAGTTGGTTGGATACGCTACAAGTTCCAACAGTTGACTGTAGATAATTTGAAAATAAAAAAAGGTCGTGAAAGAAAGAAAATAAACACATGAAATAATACAAAAAATGAAATAAAAAAACGAATTGTGTGTACGTGGCAAAAGATGGCATGGTTAAAGACCAAATGGGGCCTCCTTTTTTGTTTTTTGTCTGAAACTCATCCATAGACGAGCACAGGGGCAACAGTGGGGATTAAGTAAAGAACAATCCACATGAACATTATTTAAAATACTCAAAAAAAAAAAAAAAAAAAAAAAAAAAAAAAAACGTACCCAAAATTTCTGGCCTTTGTTTATAAGGGAAATAAATGAAAGTTCAAATTAATTAATATTGTGACTTCGATTCGAACAACTGAATTAATTACAACTTTAGCTGGATTATTGTGATCTACTTTAATTACAGGAATAACTGATAAGACGAAGCATTAGAATGCCATTTTTTCCCCTGTGTTAATCAGGGGATTAAATGCTAAATTAATAAAACCTCACCAAATTAAAATTAAAGAAATATGGGAGTACTGTTTCTGACATGTTGATTATTTAAGTGTTACTATTTTAAATCAATTCAATTATTTCAATGTTTTTCATGTTTTTGTTTTTGTGTTTTTTGAACATCAATTCAGAGTTGAGAGGTTAGAACTCCTAACTTTTTTTAGACGTATTTTAATTTGTTAAATTATGTTTAAGTTAGACATAATATTTTAAAAAATAATATGTGAAAATATTTTTTATGCATTTTGGTAACATATGGGTTTGATTATATATTTATAAGTTATATAAATAATAAATACTAAATTATTATCAATTAATTTAGGAACACATTTTATATTATAAATTTTATACCGTTATTATTTTGTATTATTATAAGTTTTATAATATGTTATAAACTCTAACTCTAATACATTTCTTAATTTTCGATGTTATATTCATTAAGTTCAAAATAAACTATAAAAAGTGTCTAACAAGTCCTTACACTTTCAATTTTATGTCTGATACATCCTTGAATATTTCAATTCTATATCTAATAGGCCACTTTTTAAAATTCACATATACACTAAACATAAAATTGAACCTTTAAAGTTTCATTAGACATAAAATTCAATCTTAAATCAAATCAATTAATTTTTTTAAAAAAATTAATGAACATAATAGAGGCCTCTTAGATTCAAAATCTAAAGTTCAACAACTATTAAACACATAATTAAAATTTAAGAGACTTAGTAAACACTTTTTGAATATTATTAGTTATCACTAACACTTAGAAATAAATTATAAATGATTTAACCAATTTAACTATATGGTTCAAGATGATGTTTAATACATATAACAAAAGTAAGATTACAAAATTCAACCTCTTATCGAAGATTTTAGTAACTCTTGTAAGACGTTAATAAGAATTAGGTTGGATATATTGAAGTTGAATAAACTAGACCGTCGGTTGAGTTAATTAGTTTCCTACCCAAAATCCACAAAACCTAGTTTTTTATGGATAAGCCCAGACTTGACATGCTACCACAAGAACCAATCTGATTATTGATTTTTCTTTTTGGCATTTCATTATTATGCAAAATTTGGCTTTGCAATTATACAATTAATTGGTTAATGCATCCTATCACATGTCATAAATTTCAATGAATCCTCTTCTATTAGTCATCACCCAATTTTAATAAGTTTGTAGGGCAGATTGTAAAGACTAAATCAATTATAAATTAAAGTGAGTCAGTTATTAAGTTCACGTAGTGAAATAGAAAGAGCAAAGTGAGCATAGTTTAGCGGTATAGTTGGTATATATATTCATCTCCTTTGAATTTAGAAGTTTAAATCTCTTAATCTACTCGTTTGTATTACAAAAAATATTGAAATAGAAAAACTCAAATTGGACCACATCAAATTAAATGAGTGGACAAGAAGAAACCCTTGAAAAATGGGTCGTATCATCCCCTTAAATAAGCATAACACTTTTTTGGTCCCAGATATTTGAGAAATGTATCGACTTTTGTTTTTAGGTTTCAAAATTTAATAACCAACCATTTTTTTAATAAATAATTATATTTAGTTATTTAATAGAAATATTTTTTTCATTAAAAAATGTTATTTGAGATGAGGTAGGGGAAGTGGGGTGGAGAGGATTTTTTTTTTTACATTTAATTTCTAATGACAATTATTATTTCTCTTATAAAAAAGTGTCATGTCAGCTATTTAATGGTTTTTTTTGTTAAAGGAGGGACTAAATAGAACCCGTTCTTAAACATAAGGGACTTGATTGTCAAATTTTAAAATTTATGGACCAAATTAACACATTCACTAAACCTCAAATCAAAAAGATATTTTCTTGATTTTATTTTAAATGACTCAATTCATAAACTTAGGATTAAATGATATAAATATCGAGTATTTTAGGGTATGTTTTTATTGTACTTATAAACTTTTATACTTTTATTCTATAAATTTTGAAATTTCCAACATAACATTTAGTGTTTTTGTTGTTAGAATAAGATGAAAATTGTCGTGGTAGCTTTTGTGTAAAAATTACAGGAAAATTTTTACAATTTAAAAAAAAATCAAATTATTTATAAATATAGAAAAATTTCACAGTTGTATCAACGATAGACCGCAGTAGACTTCTATCACTGAGTGATGAAATCTATTGCGATCTATCGCATAGTGATAAAAATCTATCGCGGTCTATCGAACAGTTAAAATTTTATATATTTGTAAATATTTTTACTCATTTTTTTATATTTGAAAACAATCCTAAATTAAAAGTTATACGCACCATAAATTCCAATAACATTCATGTAAATTAACATGGCAACCAATGTATAAAAATTGATAGAGTAAATTACGAATGAGAGCAAATATCAATTTTTATCCTTAAACTTTGAGAGTTGTATCAATTAAAATTTCAAGCTAATAATTTTTTTTTTTTTCAATTTGAATCCTAAGCTTTTATAAGTAAGTCAATTTAGACCATTTTGTTAGTGTTTTATAGCTATTTTCAATTGATTCAATTTAAAACAGGCTCAAGATAATATAAATAACTAATAAAAATTCTACCAAAATTGCAATAAAAATTATCATGCAATTCTTTCTAAACAAGTTCGTAAAGGGAGACAAGCATACACAAAATCGTTAAAATTTAATGAAAATTTGCTACTATCTATTTGATTATCACAATTTTTTCTAATGTACATTAATAATTGCATTTAAATAAGTTCTATACACATATGAAGGTTATGCATCAACAATTTTAAAACGAAATTCTAATGGAGAGTATAAATTGATTTACTTACAAATGTTTCAGATTTAAATTAATTTAATTATTAATTTAGGAGTTTAAATAATACAATTTCAGAAGTTTAAGGGTATAAAAATATAAATTAATATTTGTCTCAACCATAATAACAAACGAACATATAAACAATAAAATTCCTTTTCTCGTGCTTAAATATTACTAGCTTTAAAACCATATTACTTTTATAAATACATTTTAACTTGGGCTAGATTTGGGTTAGATTGGAATATATGCCCTTTCTCCCATCTCTAAGTTAACAACAGCCTAAATGTCTCAGTCTTGGTGAGTGTCCGATCAGCCAAGCCGCATACTATTTTCGAGCCCACAATCCAAGTGGGCTTGGGCTTTCAGTCCACTCAGAAGATTTTTTTAAAAAATGTTTATTAATATAATTTGAAAATACAAATTGTTATTATTATTAAAAATTAACTGGAAGAAACTAAATTTAAAATTCTATTGAAATTACATAAATTAAAGTTTGGATTTTTGAAAAAATCTGGACTAAAATTGAAGATACCCCTAAAATACAGAGACTAAAATGATATTTTATCATATAAAACAACACATAAAGATAATATGGCATTTCCAATATTTTTGATATTCGGATGGTAAGTTTATTAGCAACAGTTAAGCAAGTTTAAGTAGAAAAAATGACTATGTTGAGTAATAAAAAGGGATAAAACGTAAAAAAAAAAAGAAAAGATTCAAGATGGTTATTAACGCTTAACGTAATGATCTTTTAATAACCATTTTATATGTGATCATAAAAATCTGCATATTCCCTAAAAACTAACTACTAAATACAAAATCGAGACAATTTTGCAATGTCGCTCTTATACATCTACAAGTTCAAAACTTTTAGTAGAGTTTATGAATGTAATTATGTGAAAATATAAGAAGTGAAGTTGTGATGGGTAGAAAATTGTAAAGTTTAGAGAATTGTTTAGTCGTGTGATTCACAATAAAATGAGTTAATAAGACATGAAATTGATACTTTTTTTTTACTATAGATCTCACAAACTCAGTTGAATTAACAACTCCACTCTTCCCAACTCTAATTCGTGGTCGGACCGTACACCTTTAAGAGAAAGATCCAAAAAGAAAGGAAAGAAAGAGATTGAGTTTGTATAGCTGGAGCAAGGTTGTCTGGGAGAGGGAAAGGGCTTAGTTAGGAATTTGGAGGAAATTAATTGATTTTGGACAGACAAATAAAAAACAGTGGGAACTGTACTATTGACTATGAAAATAAAATAAGTTTTTTTTTTTTTTTTTTTTTTTTTTTTTTTTTTTTATGAAAATAAAATAAAATTAAAAAAAATGGAGTGTAAGGACAGCGACAATCCAGCTAAAGTACCATTACCCAAAATCATATAATATATTTTTGCTTTTAATATTTCGTAGGCCAAATTAGTGCATATACTGTACTATATAAAACATATACTGAGTAAATCGAGGAAATTGTGGCAGTGCCATAGTGGCATCCTCACATTTTTCTTATTTTATTTACTTTATTCAACTTTTTCCAACATCTAATATTATTAACTAAACTCTTACTACTTTATCCTCCATTTTGGATTTTATTTCTCCCTTTTTCTTCTTTTTTCTTCCTCTCTTTTGAAAATACAATTTCTTCTTTCTACCTTTTTCTATAACACTTATCTTTATTTATATTACAATTTGTTTGGCAATTTCATTTCTTTACTATTAGTCAATATTAACAAACCCTCACAAATTCTTCTCAATTTTTATTAACTTTATTTTCAATCACACCCATTAATTAATAAAATACACGTTGATACCTCAGTTATATATTTTATAAATATCTCTTAAACATCATCTATTAATTTCATTATGTAGATATGATTGACCTAAAAGCTTCAACGCAGGGGCTTGACACAGGACATTCTAGACCATCCGCTCTGATACCATGTTAAATCGCCGATTGACCTAAAAGCTTAAACTGATAGGTGAAAGACAAATTTAATATCATATCTCAACATAATAAGATATATAATTTAATTTGGAAGTAAAAATAATATAATTATTAATTTAAATAGTTTTTATAATTTTTTATTTACAAATGTATCCGTTAATACGAATATTTTTATTAATAGATCTGTAAAGTTGAGGTATGTATATTGATATCGATATTTTAATAATTGATTACACCTAACACAACTCTATCATTAAAATAGATCAATCTTAGGCAGATTTTCTTGAATAAAAAATTTGTATCCTGTATAATTTACCTAACTTAAATTGAAACATAAATTTACATGGATAGTAAAGTCACCACTTTCTATTTATCTAATTTTAGATATGGGCCTAACAATAAGATGTTATTTTCGTGAATATTTATTATTTCAACAATCTATGTATATATTTTTAGTTGAATTTGCATATTTTGGTATTAGTTTAATTGCAAGTGTTTTTTTTTTTGTTCTAGGGTTTCATAGTTGGGTTCTAGTTTTTTCGGCGGATATTTGGGTTGAATTAAAATGTTGATATGAGTTGATTTAAGTATTTAATTAGATAAGATTAAGTATGCTTTAAAGATGGAAAAGTTTGGATTAATATAACATAATCATAGTTTAGGGATATTAATTAAAGAAACTTTACGTGCGTGGAACGATAATTAGGTAAAATTCTATTTGGGGAAATATATATATATATATATATGGAAGAAGTGGAGAGTGAAGTTTCCAAGAAGCTGGATTCAGAGTGGGCGTCCACCAAATTGGCTCTACAAAATTTTAATTTTCATTTCAACTCCCTCTCTCACTATTTTATTTTTAAAATGTATTTATTAAATTTTGTTGACAATAAAACCTTTTCAGAAAAAAATCTATCAAATATAATTTAGTATTCCATTCCCTTTTATGTCAGCAAAACTTATAAAACATATGTTATATTTAAATATTGAAAAAATTTACTACTGAGCGATAGGTCGTGATAGACAGAGAAATTTTTTCTATATTTATAAATAATTTGATATTTTTTTTTGTTTATAATAATTTTTCTAAAATATATTTTTTAAAAAAATTTGAACAATTAGTAGTAAAAAATAAAATCATCAATCATCCATCTTTAAAATGATAATTTATATTTTATTCATTAAATTTATTGAAATTAGTCCTACAATATAAAGTAAGGAAGGGAAAAACGTATAGTCAAAGTGCATATATTGACTAAAGATTGTTTTCTTCTTTTTAAAAAGAAAAACGGTGCCCAAATCATTAAAATTTTAAAGCACGTTTCATTTTTAAAAATTAAATTTATAAACACTATTTCTACCTACAAATTTATTTGTTTTTTTATTATCCACTTCCACTTTTTACTAATATTTTAAAACATCAAGTTAAATTTTGAAAATTAGAAAAGTAAGTCTCGTTGGATAACTATTGTCTAAATTTAGATATTAAGTTGCTAAGACGATCCATGACTATATATAACAAAACATTTGAAAGTATATATATAACTATTACAATAAAATATAAGATATGCATAATCTCCAAACAATAATTAAATATCAAGCTCACCCAATTATGTAAAATGTCGTATGTGGTTATTGCCAAGTTTGGTTCCTAATACAAACAACATACGTATAGAAATGTTTAATGCCATATTAACATATTCTATAAATCAATTTGGTCCTAAAGAAAGAAACTTGAAATGAATCATAAATACCATTCTTCTTTGGTTGATGACTCATTAACCTACATTATATTGCTATGGGAATAATTAATTATTAGATTAAATTATATAAAATATCTCATATTAGGCAACTACAATTACACCCTTAGACATTGAAAAATTCGTTATTATCTCCAAAATTTAAAACTTGTTCAAAAAGGATTCTCACATTTTTTTTATATATATTAAAGTAAGATGAAAATTGATGTGCTGCAAGATATTATTTACAACGTGATACACGTAAATTGACGGTGTGAAATTTGTTTATGTTAATGAATTTAATAATTTGTTTTGAGATAGAATAATTAATAACAATGATTATAATCTTATGTGTATATATAACATCATTTACACCTTGTAATTTTTACACATCAACTATCACATCAATTTCCATCCTTTAATTTTTTTTTTTCATGGAACAATTTCAAAGTTTAGAGGTATTTTTTCTAAAATAAAATTTAAAGTTCAAGAGTATAAATGAAGCTTTTCAAAGTAAAAAAAAAAAAAAAAAAAAAAAAAACATAAATCAAACCTACCAAAAAAAAATTTAAAGGTATTTAGTATAATTTAATTAGCCTAATCATCAATATAATACAAATTACAACTAGATCAACTCCAACATTTGCACAACTAATGAACAAAAACAAACACCAAAAAGTATGGGACCGGTTTTGGTTTAATTTGGAATTAGTTTTTGGATCCTGAAGATCATAAAAATCATGAAATGAAAAGAAACAATCTTCTTTTGCCCATTGCCTAATTCATTTTTTTTTTCTAAATCTCTTTCAACTAGATTAAAAGCTACAAGAACTAGCTAGATCTGTCTAAAAAATAAGAAAAAAAAACAATATAAATTAATGATAAAAACAATAATTCCAATAGCTAGGTAGTAGTAATTGTTTGAAGATCTGTTGTAGAAGCTGAGCGCATCAAAGTTTCTTCAACAATTTCTTTTCCTCTTCGATTCATCATCAATTTAGACCAAAACCCAAGATGGGAATTGTTGTTTCTATGATGATCTGCATCAGCTAGAGATTTAGTTGTTGTGAAGAAATTAGTGGTTGTTGTTGTTGTTGATGATGATGATGATCTTCTTTTGAATAACAAGTTGGACATGGAAGAAATTGAGGTTTTTTTTCTTGGAAAATATGGGGAAGAGGAAGAAGAAGGGGAAGAAGAAGAGTAATAAGAAGATAGAGATGATAATGAAGAAGATGAAAAAGAAGGAATTATTTTTTTAGTAGAGGAAGAGGGTGTTTTAGTATTAGTGAAGGGACCTGTAATTGCTAAATTACAGAGTTTTTCTCTTAGACAAACAGAGCAAACGCCGGGTGATTGCTTGTGTTTTGGGTGTTTCCGACATCGAGTATTGTTATTATTGCTTCCGCCGCCCCTGCCGCCGCCGTGGTTGGAATTTATTCCCATTGCCGCCGCCGCATGATCCTTTAGCTTGCTACTCAAGTTGTTCTTTGGCATTCTTGTTGTTGTAGTTGTTCAATCATTTTTGAATTTGGGGAAGTTGAAATCTTTTTTTGGTGTTGGCGATTCATATGGTAATATATTTAAAGGAGAATTAAAAAAAAAAAAAAAAAAAGTGGAAATTGGGTGCACTTCGAGGATCTTTCATCGGCAACTTCTTTGATTTTTCTCATTCATTGGAAAAAAAAAGGAAAAAAAAATAATTATTTGGTTTTTTTTCTTTTGTTGGAAAATGGGTGTTTTGACTGGTTGTGTGTACACAAGTTGGCTGTTTGAACAGCTGTGATTCGATGAGAAGGGTCCAGGTGGGGCCACTGCCGCTACAAATGGTAAAAACCATATTTAAAGTATGATAATTGAGCGCTCAAACTTACCATTGCACTTTCAAACTTTTAATTATAAAAATTAAAAGTTATAGAAGTGTTAAAATTAGACTATTGAAGGACATGTTTGGTAGTAATTTTAAAATGACTAAAATCACTCTTGTTATTATCAAAATTATTGTAAAACATGTTTTTAATTCTACCATCATACTTTAGGGACAGTTTTTACAATTTTCCAATTTTTTGGGTCAAAATACCATTTGGTCCTTATATTTTGAAATTTGTTCAACTTTAGTCAATGTACCTTCAATTGTCCAATTTAGTCTCTATACTTCAAATAAACCTTAAATTTAGTCTCATTACTAATTCATTTTTTATTTTTTTTAAAGACCTTTTTGTTAATTATCTATTAGTCTTTTTACTATAAATTTAAAAACATATTTATACATTGTACTTCATCGCATGAAAATTATTAGGATTGTTGTTTTAAATCACAAAACTGCTGAAAATATTTTTAAATATAACAAAATGTTAGTGTTTATCAGTAATAGACAATGATACATACTGATAGACATATATCATAATCTTGTTTAGCAGTGATAGATGATAGTAGTCTATGAGCGTCTATCACTGTCTGTCACTAACAGATAGTGACATTTTGCTATGTTTGTAAATAAGTTAACTCATTTTGCTATATTTGAAAACAACCACAATTATTATTATTATTCAACTACTATTGGTAAAAATTAACTTTGAGAGACTAGATTTAAGATTTATTAAAAATAAAGAGATTAAAATTGGACAATTAAAAATACATTAACTAAAAATTAAATAAATCTCAAAGTATAGGGATGAAAATAATATTATAATATTTTTAAAAATAATTAAATGTGGAAAACAAATGCAACATTTCTTTTTCCTTCCTTTTCTTCCTCTCCTCTTCTTCTTGTTTTTCTTCCCTTGTTTGGTTGGGCGGCGGGAGAAATTAATAATATGTGTAATGGAAAAATGGAAGATAACATAACACAGCCGAACCATGTCGTACATTAAATAAACAATTTTGTTTTAGAAAAATGTCGGTTGGGTTAATACTTTTATTATTTAATATATATGTGGAATTTGCAGCAATTCTTTTTTAGAGTACATTATAAGGGAAGTCTCTTAGAACAACGTCAATTCATTTATGGTAGGTGGCTTTCTAATCACATATTTCAATGACGTTTGTCATTCAAGTATGATTAGCAGGAATGTGAGTTATTTGTAAATATTGTCCTAGGGCTAGGGATTGGAATTCAATATTTTCTGTTCTGATATCATGAAACACAAAAATATTTTATATTCTTATTTACCCTTTTTAATTGTTTTGCCACAGGCCACCCTCTTTTCCCCACCAAAAAAAAAAAAAAAAATCCCCCTAAACAATGTGGAATAGTAAAAAAAAAAAAAAAAACAATAGTTTTCCAATATAGAAAAATGAACTAAAATATTTAAAAATATAGTAAAATTTCATTATCTATCATATAGACTGCGATAAACTACTATCTGTGTTGCGGTAGACTACAGATAGACACAGATGGTAGCCTATTGCAGTCTATTGTAGATAGACAATAAAATTTAACTATATTTCTAAATATTTTTAACATTTTATTATTTAAAATAATTTCTCAAAAAAAAATATAGAGTAAATCATGAATGATTTTGTAAATTGTAATATAATTATTCATAAAAATCTTTAGATAGCAACAAGAGAATAACCCTAATATTTAAAGAGATAACAAACATTGATTGTATGTGGTATAAAATAATGCAATAATTGGTTAATTAAATAACATAGAGTATGATTTAGAATAGCTTGTTTTTATGTAATAATGTGGAGGGTCATGTGGTAATTTGGAGATTAAACTAGATATAGTCTTGATCTGATACAATATAATACATCGGTATTTTATTATTTATTTTGGTTGGAGTACAATAATACATCTTGTTGACACATTAGGGTTATATCAAAGGCAAAATATATGTATCAAGCTTTAACACGTGTTTATTCTTCTAGCTCAATACTAATTTTACAATATGTATTAATACAACCAATTCTCAGGTACTTTCGTCATATGTTTTTCATTACTCAACAGTTCATCACTTTATGCTAAAAGGAGAATTTGCTGTTTTGTTGCACAATTTCCATGTACATGAATAGTTTGTGTGATAATAATAATAATAATAATAATAATAATAATAATAATAATAATAGAAAAATTAAGAAAATGAAAAGGTAACATCTAAGGTGATGTGTCTGCTTTTTGAATTAGATATATAGAAATTTGGATAGAATTTATAGGTTTGATGTTGAATATGAGGATGAGAAGAAGGAAACAATAGAAAATTATGTGGACCCATTGAATATATATATATGCATCAATTATATCAAAATTGTCAACTAGTTTAAAATTTTAACCGACTAAAATATTATTTTCTAGATTAAAAGATTAGTAATTTGAATAGTTACAAACCAATCATATAATTGAAATAAAAATAAATAAAATTCACAAATAGAAAAAATGTCATACTATTTATAGAAAATAGCAAAAAAAAAAAAAATATCGATAGATTTCTACCATCATTTATAAGTGATGGTCTTTTATTATTTCTATCACTTTATACTTAATAACTTCTATTAACGTGTATTACAAATATCTAAAAATTTTGCTATTTTTTTAAAAATAATTTCTTTTATTTTTCTATATTTAAAAATTTCCAAATAAAAATCACATTAAAAAAATAACTAAATAAAAACCATGTTGGATAGTAATGTTGAATATTATGGGCACTCATTGTTTTTAAAGTTTTCATTGGGCTCCAAGTGGGCTTCCATTGGGCTAAGGACCAAATTTATTTTGGGAACAGCTGGAAGGCAGAGAAAAAGCAATTTTAAAACAAGGAAAGACTAAATTTAGAAATGAAAGGAAAAAAAAAAAAAAAAAAGAAAAGAAAAGAAAAAGAAAAAAGAAAGTTGGTAGGAAAATAATGGGAGTTATTAAAAAAGGTGAGGCAAAAATGTTGAAGATGGAGTGGGCTACTACTTTTGGTCTGCAAAATCTGTGACACTCAGTTTTTATTCAATGCCAATTCTTTTCCATTCTATTATTTTCTATGGATCTCATTCCTTCCAACCTATTTTGAATTTTTAATCCCACTTTAACCACAAAATATACTTCTAAATTTTAATAATGATTTTAAATAATCCCAACATCTACTTATAAAAATAAAAGCAAAGGCTTAAATCAAAAGATATGACAGAAGAGATCAAGGATCCTACCAATATATTCTTGTGTTACTTTCATTTTGCTAATTCAACAATATTTGATCCTTTAATATATGCCATGTCTAACTAAGGTCTTTTCCAAAAGACTTAAGATATGCATGAAATCTAACCAAGATTTTGCTAATTCAACAATATTTGATCCTTTAATATATGCCATGTCTAACTAAGGTCTTTTCCAAAAGACTTAAGATATGCATGAAATCTAACCAAGAGTAAGAGTTTATTTAAAATGACCTTTTAAATACTTAAAATTTATTTATTTTTCAACTTAAAAATAAATTTTAAACAAATAGATCCTAAAGTTATAAGATACTCGCCAATACACTAGATTCATACTCACACAATCTAGTTGAGTATGAGATTCAAAATTGTGTAAAGCTAAAACATAATTAATTGTCAAATTCAACTACTAAAAGTTCAAGTCCGTGGCTACAATCAATTCCCTCAAACAAGTTTAAAATCTATAAATTATCTACAAAATAGAATAATAAAGAAAGAATTATTGTGGACGTGTCTTGATATTTGTTTCTGTTGCGATCTACACGGTCCGGAATCTCCAGAAATTTCTATTAATTTTTAGCTCCCAATGGTCCTTTAAAAACTCTCAATTCCATAATAATTCACTCGTGGATTTTTTTTCCCAATCTCCAAATTCTTTAGGGTCCTCCCTCCAAAATTTTTAAAAATTACGTTTATATGAAAAAAAAAAAAAATAGGGCAAAAATCAGATGGAAACTGTGTAAATAGGAAAATTTGGAGATTTGAAGAAAGCTTGGGACATTATTTGGGACCAAAAAGAAAATAACTGAGAAAAGAAACATAAAAATTACGTTTCGGTTGAGCCTTGAAAAATCTTCAAAATTTGAAATGTTGAATTAGTTATTATAGTTTTAATGGACTATAATAATTTAGGTTATAATATGTGTTTAGAGTATAAACTATTTTAATTTAGATTATAATAGTATGTATTTTGAGGACAAACTATTTTAGTTTGGATAAGAAATAATAAACATACTAACAAATAAAGGAAAAAGGTTTCGCCACTCTCTTCCATCGCCTCCTGGTAATGGCCTTCGCCGCTGTGGATATCTGGCAGCAGTGCTCTTCGTTTTTGTTTTGTTTTTTTCTTCTGAAAATAAATAATGTTGTATAGTTTCTTATTAATAATGTATGTTTAATTAATTTGTAACCGATATTTTAGACATTATTTAGAAGGCTATTTTTTAATATAGAAAAAATGAGGCAAAATATTTATAATTTTTCATATTTATATTTTAAATGGACATCACAAATAATTATTGTAAATTTCAATTTACATATTTTGAGCATAATTTGTATATAGCTATCTTTTTTACGTGGTTAACTCGAAGAAATTAAACATTGTTTTCAACCCTCAAAGTTGGATTTAATTAATTGATCAAAATTTATATATATCAAAAGCATTGAATTGAATCTCAAAATTTAAACACAGGTATGTGATTAATATATATCTAGTGAAAATCTTAGTTTTTATTTTATACTTATTAGTTTATTTTGTAGGCACAATTAGCCAAAACTTAAACAGACAACTTGTTGATTATAACATTTTTATTTTTTTTAAATACTTTGTTGATTATAACATTTAATGTAAGTAGTTGAGTTGGTAATAATTAGTTGTAAAGTTAAAAAATCTATATTTAGGGTGGAGTTGGTTAGGAAAGTTGTGTGCTTTGAGTGTTGACTTGAATTATTTTGGTTCTCATGTAGTTTTTATTTTTTTAATATAAAGAAGTTTGATGTTGGGGTCTATTTTTGTTTGCTTGAGTTTTTGTTCAACCATTTAATTATTTACATATTTTTTTTTTAAATTTTCAATACTTAACTGAGATGTACCTCACATATATTTTATAACTTTTTTTTTTTTTTTTTTAAATATATACTTTTGTTTCATTTGAACAACATGCTTCTCTCCTCTACACACATCAAAATAATTTTTTTTTAAAAAAAGAATTTTTCACGTAAGACATAACAATTTTTAATTGGATGCAACAGGAGCTGCACAATAGATAAATGTAGCTCAGATTGTATATGAAACATCAAAGAACAAAATAACCTTCATGGAGTTTGAGTTTAGTGTTTGAAATCTTATAATGAACCGTGAGCCTTAAGTATTGAAGTTTTGAATACGTTAATCTTAAGATTTTAGAAACGGTTCTAAATAGTCAGACATTTGAATTAAAATGTTGAATTTGAAACTTCAAATATTAAATACACACTAAACTAAAACTTTGAGTGACAATAATATATATTTTGGTGGAGGAAAAACCACTTGAACAGAAGAAAATGAATTTTCACAAAAGGCACTGCCTCCCGCCTGACCACACATGCATGCATGGTGTTATCATCCTAAAATGCAACAAACAAGGCGGCCACAGCGGCAACCCAAGCGCTAACCACCGCTGCAAACGAAGAGACACCAGTAGCGTAAGATGCCTCCACCGGCACCTTGGATGTCGAAGAGTTCAGCAACGAGGAGTCGGTATCTTTGGGAGTAGTATCAAACGATGGCATTGCCGTTGGAGCAGGGTCTCCAAGAGAAGAAGTTGGTGCTGTGGACGGCGGAGCTCCATCTCCGGTGGGAGATGGAGCTGGGGTTGTAGAAGCGGGACCTCCAGCATCGGCAGCCGTGACGGCGAGTTTCATGCCGTTGGTACAGTGACCAAATGCACCACAAATGAAGTAATGAGTCCCAGGCTTCTTGAGAGTGATGGATGTGGCGCCAGAGCTATCACTACTAATGGAATTTCCGGCTGTACAAGAGTTATAGTCACTCACACTTACTTCATCCACTGTGTGTCCACCTCCATAATTGAACACTAACCATAAAAAAACATAGAAAAAAAAGATGGTTAAATTCGAGGTTGGAATATAAATGTTTAAAAAGTTATCAAACATGCCTTTAAAATTGCATTCTAAGATAAAAGTAAGAAGGATTTGTCATGTGACAAATTATGATCGATTAATTTGATGAGATGCACAAAGATATCTAATATTTGAGGTACACTTAAGTATTTTTCTATGTTATAATTATATTTTTAATAAAGATATGATATAGAACTGACTGAGTGTGTCGCCTACGACAAAAGTCTTTCCGGAAGTCCAGGAGTTGTAATTGACGCCAGTGGACCAACCGGTGGTGTCACCGACGGTGTAAACAGCGGCGAAGCTTGGGATAACCATAGAAATGGCAATGGTGGCTAAGGCAAAAAATGGAGCTTTAAAGGAGTAGGCCATTGTACTTGTTTATGGTTTGAAGTTGATGAAAGGGGAAGGAGGGAATTTATTGGTATTTATAAGATAGAAGAAGTGGGAGTGGGTGAAAGCCTGGGCCAGTTAGTGTTAGGTTGTTCAATCATGTAGATTCCTTTGATGGTATACTAAACTATATATTTTGATTTGTTTTATGGTTTAAACAAATAAAAACGGTTCACCCAATTGGTGGAAAACATGATGAGATTCCTAAAAAGGGAGTAGTAGCTAGGTCTACTCTTGAAGGGTTTTTACTTAACTAAAAGGACCTTAAACGTGGAGTCATTATGTCTGGATTAGTTTAACCAAACTGGGTTTATTTTGAGCTATGTTGTCCCACAAATTTAATAATATGATTGATGTGTACCATAAACCTAAGTTTTTGGACTAGCTTACCCGCACCTCGACTAATCTGGTAGTGGTTACCATGGATTAAACAATGACTCTTGAGCTCTTTAACCTGATGGTTGTGAGAGATAATTACATAGACACAAACTTATTAAAAATAATATTTAATTTATTAATGGGATTTAAATCTCAAGATCAATAATACATAGCTTTTAAGACTTCAAATTAAAGCCTTATCTTTTTTTTTTTTTTTTTTTTTTTTTTTTCCATAAAAGAGATATAAATGAAAGAGGGAGTGAATACTGTTCTAAATATTTGTTTGGTACTTTGGTAAGAATTCAAAGTATTGGCACTCCATACAAATTGTTTTACCACTAAATCTCATATTGACACTAAGAAAATATATGGACCTTCTATTTTGGTGCAAATCGAATTCAGTAAACAATAATAATAAATATTGGTATCTTGCTTTAAGTCGGTATTATACTATCACATGTTAGAAGTTTGAATCCTCAACTACAATTCTTTTAAAAAGAAAGAAAAAAAAAACTCCAATTATTGGCAACAATATGCATATGTTGTTAGGGCATGTTTGAAGTGATTTTAAAATGGTTAAAATTACTTTTTATTTTTATTTTTTAAATTACCGTGAAATATGTTTTTAATCCTTCAAAACTAATTTTGATGATTGAAAATTGCATTTAAAAGTGTAAAATTAAAAATTAAATTAATTTTGAGTAATTTTAAAAATGACAAAAGTGTTTTAATGATTTTAAAATCAGTCCCAAACAAATCCTTACTATGAATATATATGTTTAATTACTCAAAACTTAAAGTTCAAAATTGAAAATTTGAAACGATAGGTAGAGTCAAATCGAAAGGAAAACAAAGAAAGATAAGGCCTAGACATCAATGTCGAAACTATACATATTTACAGCTTAATCCATGATATCATTATGTTTTCCAAATTGAACAAAGTTAATTTCAATCTTCTTGTTGGATTGAAGCCATAATAAATCAATCTTCCAATGGTCTTTTCTTTTCATGCACCTGCAAAAGTCAAACCCCATTGACATATAATTCATGGTTAAAAATTTTCAGTTGGGAGTAAATTTAAAGAAAAATTTAGGCATATAAGTAATAATAATACAAAAAAAGACAATAATAATTAGAAAATGCTTAGAAAAATTAATTAGTTATGCATTTATTTTTCTTAACCTTCGCAGAGGAACTGCCAGCTGGTGGTTTACCAATCCCTCCTCCATTCTCATGCGACGTCGTTTGGTCCTCCAAAAGATAACCGATTTGATCGGATAACAGTTTCACCTTAGCAAACAAAATAGGATAAATATAATAGAAATTACTATAAACACAAAAAAAAAATTTCAAAATATTTACTAATAAAATTTTTTTGTTTTTGTTTCACTCATTTTTCTATATTTAAAAACAACTCTAAATATAATTATTATCTCAAGAAACGAAGGGAGGGAAAAAAACTAAACAAAAATGTTAAATTCATTATTTACATTTTTTTTTTATTTTCAATTAAATATAGTTCTACAATAATGGATATATACTCATTCTATTGAAGTCAGTTTCAAATCTCCAATATCAATCTAGAAGAAGACTTAAACCTTCTTGGTTAAATTATAAATTTAATTACAAATTTGGGAGTTAAAGTTTAGTCCTATAATTTTAAAACTTAGAATTTAGTTTTAAAATTGTTTGATCAAACTTAATAAATAATTCATATGGTTTAATAAAATTCTCATAAATAGTCCATATAAATTTTATCAAACAATATATACTAAATCAATTTAACTTTCTCCAAATTCGCAATTTAATCAACCTTCCATAACCATTTTTTTTAACATTTACTTATAAATGCTAATGGTATGTCTTTTTTTATCTTGTTATCTAAACTTCAGAATCCAAGTTTTTGAAATTTTTGTTTTTGCTTTTGAGATTTGATTAAGAATTCTAATCTTAGCTTAGTTTTTAAACTTAAAAAAAAAAAAAAAAAGATGAGAATACAGATATATTTTTAAAAAACAAAATAATCAAATAGCCTTAGTTTTTAAAATTAATTTTTTTTTTCCAATTATCCCTTTTCACGACTGGACATTAAATGTGGCTTATTGCCCAAATACATAGTCAATTGATAGTATCTTGAAGAAGAATCATACCACCTAATAAGAAACCCTAACATTTTATTGGAAGAATTAGAAACTTTAATATTTTACATACCCTGATTTCTTTACCATTATAACCACATTTAGAATTCACCAAAATTAAAAAAAAAAAAAAAAATCTATCATTAAAATCTTTTGAATTACTAAAACAAAAAACTTACCTCCCCTTGAGTTGTACAGAGTAGCATATGAAGTTGCTCATTATCTTTCTCAAGGGCCTTTATTTTAGCAGCCAAAATCAAAGCTCTAAGAGTTGGAGGCCCTAAACTATAACCATAGTCATTTTAAAACAGATCGTAAATAAAATAAAAAAAGAAGTAAATTAAGAATTTTACCTCTGCGACAAATGTAGTAATCTCCGACATGAATCATTCTCAATATTTGCCAACAAGAACTCAAGAGCAGAGGAATCTGTTTCTCCAATTAATTGGGATAAAGCTGACTCAACCAAAACTTCCTCCATAGAAGATAAGTGAAACTGCATAAAATGAAACGAAGTAGCATTTATTTGGATAATCAAGGTGGGTGTTTTAATTAATATATATATATATATAGACCTTGCCCATTTGGTATTGATCCTTGAAGAATTTCAAATCTAATTTTATTTCTTCAACTTCATCTTCCAACTGATGCACACGAATTTGGGTTTCTTTGGCTCGATCAATTGCCAATTTTCCTCTGTTTATAATGGATTTCATTTTCTTGCATTGTTCCACCCAACGTGAATTCTCTTCACTCAATTTTTGGTTTTTCTCAATTGCCTTCTTTAAGCCTCGTGCGTTCAATTTGGCTTCCTCCTGAGAACATAATAATGAAGAATCCAATATCCAACATAAACAAAAACAAAAACACAAAGAAAAGAAAGAACCTTGGCACTGTTAGTAGCGACAATGTGTTGGTTTAATTTAGACTGTAAAGAAAGGCATTGGGCTTCAAGTCTTTGGTTTGTGGATTCAGAAGCAAGGAGTTTCAATTCAAGAGTTTTTGTGGAGATCGGAAGGCCAAGAATATGGTCTATTGATTCTTTGATGTAATGGTCGATTTCTTGGGGAAGACTCATTTTTTTTTTTTTTTTTTTTGTGAATTTTGAGAAATGGATGGGTCGGAGGAAGAAGATTGTTTTTTATAGTTTGATTGTATGTTTAAAGATTTGGGATTGAGATGAAATTTGAAACGGAAGGGAAGGTTACAGGGGGCCAAATTCTTAGGAGGATATTCAAAAACAACTATATATATTATTATGAAATCAAATTAACAAGATCTTTTATTCTCTTTTCAAGTTTTGAATCTACCGAATTTCAAATTATAAATATACATTATATATTGATATTGACCCAAATATGGGATTTTCAATTCATATGTTGATCGAAATATCATTGGTGAATATATTTCTAAAGAAAAAAAATGGTATAAATTTTTATTATTATTTTTTTTATATCCAAGAGGGTTTGAGTAAGTTTTGGTGCACTTCTTATATATTTTCAAAGATATTGAATTATATTAAAGATAACGGACCTCGGAATTTGAGGTCAAGGCACAATCAAAATAGAACAATAAAATCAATCACCGCATAGAAGACCATATACAACTAAAAAAAAAGATCCCAAGGAGAAGAGCCAATATGAATCTTCTAGATAGAAGCCCACTTAGAATGACAGAGATCAATATTAAATTGCACTATCTGAATAACTACCTCACGGGCGTATTTTATTTTTTTGAGGGTATGACGAAAACAAAATTCGTCTCAATTTACAACGAGGATAAAGAATCGTTGTAAGCATGCGACACTTTATAAGTTTTTCATCACTATATATAGTTTATCGCTGAAGTCAACATTTTTGTAGTGCTTAGCGTTGCACTTTTAAGATAAGTTGTGTTCATGGACAATATAATCTCTACATGCAAGACAATATCATACAATACCTAAAATATCTTCCCACAATTTTAAACCACGACACTAGAAAAAGAAAAGAAAAGAAAAACGGTTACAATAAAGCCTTAGTCCTATAATGTAATTTTGATAATTTTATGTGTTCAACAATAAAACATTTGGGGCTGGTTGAGAGACTAGGATTAATGAGAGAATTGTTGGAATGCGTGAAACAGTGGAAAGAGAATTTAGTTAAAAACTGTTTGAATGGAATGAGTTTAATATTACAAATCAGACCCAAAATGTTCAATCTAAACGTAAGTTTTGAATTATGGGGTCTAGGACCCTTCAGAGTGGCAATAGGTGCGGTTCATCTAGGAATTTATCGTTAAGATTGGCAAGTAGGCTCCATTAAAGTTATTATGCACACAAATGAATGTATGTTCCAAATGAATTGATACATCATTATATAATTCAAGTTCAACCCTATATTTTATATCATTTAATTAAGAGGTTGCCTTCTTGCTTTGTTCCTCGACGCGGGCTTCAGTTTGATCATTCTCTTGCTTTGCGTCGTCTTCTTCTTTACTTTCTCCATTTTGCTTAATAAATGTACTCAACTCGTCTTCTGCTTCCTCAATCTGAGGTTTATATTCATAATAAATCATATTAGAAAAACAAAAAGTCTCCATTAATAAAATTAAATAATATTATTTATTGATTAAATTAAAGGTTGTTAGATGATCTCAGAATTTCTATCTTAAAACTAAATGGTGGCTCCACATTAAAAAGATGGAGAAATCACTTTCCAATCTTGATAAAATAGATAGGACACTCATTGCTAATTAGTTTTGAGATGAAATATCATGTTTATCTAATATGATATCAAAGTCTATGAAACTTCAACAGATATATTTGGTCTAAAAAAAGAAAAAGAGATCAGACCTAGAATGGTACCCAAGAGGCACCATCTTGAAGAGGCATCTGACATAAAAAAAAACTAAATATTATCTAGATGGTGTCACAGCTTAATCCAAAAATGGTCAATTCAAAATTTATGTCATCTTAAGGGGCATAACACCCAAATATTATAGGGGCACATAGGTTGTTCCATGAGATTAGTTAAGGTGTGTGTAAGTTGGCTATCACACTCACAGATATAAAAACACGTCATCTTGAGGGGTATGTCGAGAATTTAACATTAAAAAAAAAAAAGGAGAGTTCGATGCATTGATTATTTTTTTTTTATTGTCAAATTAGTTTTGAGATAAAACTCATGTTCGAACAAAGAGAGAGAGGAAAAAAAAAACGTAATGAATTGTAAAGTGAAAAGGACAGAATTGGAAGATTTTGAAAATAGGCCAAACTAGATTTCTCAAAAGAGAAGGGTCGATTACGTCAATTGGTTAGGTAGGGAGTCCTCATAAAAAAAAACGTGGATAAAAGTAATAATATATTAAAATATAATGCATTGTTAAAGAATATGAAATTTAGTAATTGAAACTTCAAATTTTTCCGACCAAAGGTACGGTGGTTTAAATTGATGGGAAATGGGAGCAGACAAACGCAATTGAGAATAGCCATACAAATTAATCAAACCCCCCACCATACACAGTAAAACACTTTTTTTTTTTTTTAATTATTATTATTACTATTATTATTTTGCTAGTTCAACAAACAGATATGTTAGCACAATATAAATTATTATTGAGTCCTCCTACTCTTATTATAATTGTACTCAAAACACTATTATTGCCCCTTTTTTCAGTCTCATCCATAACATTTAATCAACCAACTAATTTCTACTAATAGGAGAGCACCTACTACAATTGTAAGGCTATGAAATTATTATTTATTTAATTCATGGTCTTATTAAATTACAATATTATTATTATTGTATTTATGACAAATATATTATTATTATTATTATTATTATTATTATTATTTCAAACTACTATAATAAACCAAATAAACATAAATAAACTCAACATAATTTATGAAAAAATTTATTATTATTATTTTTTAGCAACTACTATAATAATAATTTCATAAATTATTATTTGTTTAATTTATGAAATTACAATATTACCTCAATCTTTTCATAAACATTTCAAAATTATTCATAGAGTATAAATTCTTTAAAATTTACAGTAAAAAAAATTGAGACTTAAAATGGTGTGGCATTGAATTAGAATAGTGTGTGATCTAAATTTTTATTTTTAAATTACTGCTCCTATAATATTATAATGGTTATGAAAATTAAATGGTAATATTTTAATAATTTTTTAAATAAGACAGATATATTTAAAACAAATCAAATAATTAAATAATTCAATACCAAGTTGGTTGAGGTGTGCTCGAGTTCTTTTAAAGAGAAAGATGTTCTACAAGCATAGAAAAAGGGAATATTTTTTAATGCTAAATTAAAAGGAAAAATATACTTATTATTTATGAACGTTTTCACTTAGTTAAATATATATTATTTTTATTTCTGAAAACTAGAATAAACTATCATTGAATTAAGAACTCATTAAAATTTTAAAAAATTAATTAGGATCTAGAATAGGTGTGATTGTGACCTAAAATTTGTGGTAACTTTTACTTTCACTTTTTTAGATCTCGATTTTCGTACGGTAGTTTTACTCTAAGAGTTGGTAATATTGCAACTTTTAAAAAAAAGTAGGTTCTAAATATGGATGTTGATAGAAATGTTATTGATAAGTAGAAAATTATGAATTAATTAACAAATAAATATTTTACTTTTTTTTTAAAAGAAGAGAAAAGAAAAAATTTCTATTGGTTTATTATTGAGTCAAACTTAGATATCAATTTAAATTATGTTACATTTCATGCGCCCTTAATTGAATAGAAGAGAAATGCCAATTCATATTTGACGTTGAACTATATGGACATAGAAATAAAGAAAAAAAATTAAGATGAATTGATGGGGTAAAGTTTAGAATTTGGAGAAAAGGGCTAACCTTGTCAATAATATCTCCTGCAAAATCAGCATCCTTAGCAATCCTTTCCGCTGATTTTTCGACGAATAATGCAGCCTGTTGGAGTTTGCTGCCTTCCGGAGAATGTTCTGCAATCTCTTCCGCCACCTTATCCACTGTCTCCGCCGCCGTCTCCACCATTTCCGCCACATCTTCCACCACATCCACCACTTGATCCACTTTCTCTATACAAAATCATCATATTCACTTAACGTAAACCAACCCCAGATTATATATATCTCTCAGTTTAATTTATAGAAATAAATAAATAAATCGAATCAAATTTATTAGTTTTCGTCGTAATCATTTCCTTTTTTTGTTTTTGTTTTTAAAAATTAAGTCTATTTTCTCACATTTTTTTTATAATGTTGAAAAGAGTTGAATTCTAGACCAAATTGTAAAAATAAAAACAAATTTTTAAAACCTACTTTTTTTGGGTTCTTTTCATATATAAAAAAATAAGTCAAACTATTTATAAATATATAAATTTTTTTACAGTCTATCAGTGATAGACCGCGATAGAAAGCGATAGAATTCTATCACGATCTATCACTGATAGAAAGTAAAAATTTTCTATATTTGTAAATGATTTGATATTTTTTCTGTTTATAGTAATTTTCCTACTTTTTCTAGTTTTCAAATTTTGGCTTGGTTTTTGGAAATATAAGTAAAAAGTAGATAATAAATTTAGAAATTTAGAGATGGAAGAAGGGTTTATAAGCTTAATTTTTTAAAATAAAAAACGAAAAAATAAAATGGTTACCAAATGTAGCGGTAGTTTTTAAAATTTTTTTATTTTGGAATTTGGCTAAGAATTCAACATTTTTACTTAAGAAAAATGCAAATCATTATAAGAAATTGAAAGGAAATAAACTTAATTTTCAAAAATTAAAAACAAAAGTTAAAACCCGATTTGGTAATCATTTGGGTTTTTATTTTTTTAGATTTAAACTTATATACATTTTTTCCACATCTAAAATTTTTGCTTAATTTGTACCAATATTTTCCAAAACTAAATGGAAATTTGAAAACTAACAAAAAAAAAAAAAATATATATATATATAGTTAAGGAAGATGTAAATTCTGGTAAAGAAATAGAGAAAATAAGTTTAATTTTAAAAAATAAAAAATAAAAAAGATTATATTTCCGATTTATACTCCTTACCCTTTAACATAAGAAAAGGCGCCCAATAGTTCTGGGTCTTCCAAATTGATAGAATTGCAGACAATAGCACCCCAGCTATCCATAATGGCCTGCAATTCAAATCCAATCTCAAATATTAAAGCAAATCGATTTAATACGAGACTTATTAAATCACTAATCAACTAAAAAACATAAAATATAAGAAAAGTGAAATTACAAAGGAGTGTCAGGGAGAGGAGGAAAAGGTGGAAGTCCATCGGCTTCGCCGCTGTAAATGGCCATATTATCTCTGCAAGTTGTGATAATATGGAAAGTTGAGTTTTCGGCATTTTTGGTAGTTGGGAAAGGCAACCTTCTCGGAGTTGTGTTAAGGTTTGATCCATGGCGGTGACGAAGGTGGTGGCGGTGGCGGTGGGATTGGATGGTGGAACGAAGGTAGGTTGAAGAAGAGGAAGAAATTGAAAAAATCCACATTTTCTAAAGGAAATTTGGAGGAAATGGATTGTTGTTATTATTATGATTGGAGAATTGTAAATGCTACAGAAGAAACCAACCCTTTTTAATTACCACAATATATGACTTTTCAATGTCAATATAAAGCTACCTACCTGACTGGCCCCCTTTATTCATTCATATTTATTGCCTCACTATTTTGTTTCTAAGGAAAAAAAAAATGGAGAAAATGAATATTATTTGCTTTGAATTGTTTTTGATTTGGGACAGGGGCTGCTGCTATTACTTGTCAATAATTGAAAATTCTTTTCCGCGTGAGAAAATTAAGGCTAGAAATGATAGTGATTTTCATCCTATCATTTTAAAGATATGTTCGGGATTGACTTTTAAAATAAGTGTTTTGAGCTAAAATATTTGATTATAATTAGTTCTATAAACATGTGATAAATTATGTTATTATTTGATTTCATACTTGTACAAATGATTTAAATTTAATTTAAAGTATTTTAAATGATTTATATTTGTTTTCAAAGGTAGTTTAAGAATTGTCAAATTACTAAAAAGAAAATTCATTACATTTGAGATTGAAAAAAATTAGAGGCAGAAAAAATTATATAAATAAAATAAAAAAAAAGAAAAAGTTTTAAAGAGAAATAATGTTATAGGTAAAGGAGAAATTTATGGAGAAATTTTATAGAGATGGCGAAAATTTGAAAAATAGAGAAATAAAGTTACAAAGGTATAAATTTTTTTTGGGAGAATAACTTTAAAGAGAAAAAACTTTAAGAGAGACCAAAAAAAATTCAAGTGAGAAAAAAGTCAGACAGAAAAAAACCAGAGTGAGTTAAAAATTATTAGCAAGAGAAAAGTGAGAAAAATGATATTTTAAAGAGAGACAATAAAATTAGAGGTGACAGTAGGTATGGAGTTGTCCTACTTAACCCAAGACGGAGTATGAGTTGATTTTCCAAACAGGAGCAAAGGACAAAAAGGACAAGACAAGAGCGTGGAAGAAGGGAAGGGTGTTAAGGACTGCCTTCGTTCTCCATTTCGTTGATCCAATCTTTTCTTTATGAACATGACTTGGCTCGCTATAAAGTATCTGCCTGTCTGCCTCAATGCCTGCTGACTCAACTGCGTACCTAGTATAAATAAATAAATGTTATAGACTCATCACCTCTTTTCTTAGCTTCTAGTCTACTTTCATTGAGATCTGTGAGATGATCCCTTCGAAAGGACTGGACTTCTGATCAAACAAATACCCCCTAAGAGGAATTATCTGGTAACCTAAATCACGTGCGAACTTCAACTCTTTGCTATAAAAGACTCCAATGAATTTACCTGTAGGAAAGATTAAAGTACCAAATTTATCCTTATATGACAAGAATGGACGTGATATACTAGTAGGACATACAACATAGGCTTCAATAAAGCAAAATCAGATGAGAATTGGATACTAAGTATCGGAATCCCACAGTAGTGTGGGACTTCGTCAGAAGATCCGCGATCTGAAGCTCTGAGGAAATGTATGGCATTGAACCCTGTAGAAAGTGATGGCGAACGAAGTGCCCTAAGTGAGTAAGGAAGGCTATTTCGATATGTTTTGTTCGCTCGTGAAACACATCATTGTGTGCTATTTGGATAGCACTCTTGTTGTCACAAATGAGAATAGTAGGCCCAGAAAAAGTGCAATAACTCGAGAGAAGAAAGGATTTTTGCTTGCCGGATTTGTAAAAGAAAGAAGAAGAAACTGGGTCTTCTTTTTAGGGCAATAAAAAAAGAGCTTTAATGAAAGACTCTACTTTGGATAGAGAAAATTAGAGAGAGGGTAAAAATTAGAGAAAATAAAGTTAAAACTGGACAAATTTTAAAAGAAAATATAAAATTTTTAAAAATTTGAAGATAAAATAAAGTGAAATAGGAGATTTTTTTTATTATTATTATTATGAATTACAATCTCGCAAGTGATTGATAGGGAATCACTTTCTCATCATCGACAAACAAATATCTCAATTTTAAAAGAAAATTGATTTTAAGGATATCAAAAGTGATTTTGTGTCATTCCAAAACCACTCGCAAGCATGGCCTAAATACGTGTTCAAATGAAAATTTTCATCCGGTCTAAAATATATTTTAAGTCATACAAAATCAATTTTGATAATACAAGAATTGCATTTAAAAATATAAAATCAAATATTAAATTAATTTTAAATAATTAAACATATATTTAAAAAGTAAATTTTAATCGTTTCAAACTCATATTCAAACATGGCTTAATTTTATTTTTTGCAATGGTTATTGGTCAAATAAAACTAAGATTTAAGAAAAAGTAATTTTTTAAAAATTTTCCTAAAGAAAAGCAATTTTGCCAAGGAAAATGTTGTCGTTCTTTAACACATGCAGATTATGCATTAATTTTCATATAACTTATTTGAATTATTTTGCAAAAAAGAGACAATAAATCTGTGAAAAACAGAATGGGACAGAAGCCACATGGCTCTGAGAGATTATTTATTAAATGAAGCCGTTTGATTTGACGGTGACGGTTGTGTGTGAGTACATTTTTCTCATGATGGGCCTTAATCTGTCTCATTTATTAGAATTAATAATATATTATCTCTAAAATATCACATAAAATTATATGTCTATTTTTGTGAAAGGATAAAAAATAAAAAAATCATAAATATAATTCCTATATAATAGATCTAAATTTTTCAAATATAGAAAAATAAACAGAACTATTTATAAATATAAATTTTTTTTCCTATATATCATAGATCGCAATAAATTTTATCGCGGGTAGATAGATAAATTTTTTTTATATTTTTAAATAGTTTAATATTTTCTGTTTATTGTAATTTTCTTATAATATAAAAAATAAACGTACTAATTTGTTTAAAAATTATAAAATATTTATTTATTAATTTTAATTTAGATTTTATTTTAAATCTTTGTCGTCTTCTTTCTTCTCTATCATCTCACCATTACTGACAAATCTGCTTAGGGGCCAGAAGACATGTGACTCCTCAAATTAACGTTTTTTACATTTTAAATATAAATCTCAAGTACTTTTTAATAACATATATTCAACATAGTCAACAAATTCGCGAGCAAACTAGTGGTAGGGGGCACACTTTGAAATTTTCAGATTTATATTACTATGTATTTATTTTAATTAAACTCAGAGTTAAAGCGACGAAAAATGCATCCTACTATTCACATGTAAATTTCAAAATTTTCTCAATCTTTTTAGTTTTTTATACTTTTAAATTTATTTAATAAATCTTAGTAAAAAACGTTAACAATAAAGACTATAGAGTCATCCTCTTCAAAAAAGAAAAATACATTTAATTTCGATAGATCTTATACATAATCAATTTATAGTTTTTTTTTTTATTACATACTGCCCCTATATAAAATTCATGGATTCGCCACTGCCCACCATAACTTGAGCACCACAACTAAAAATATTGAAAAGAAAAAAATAGTATGTCATTTAAATTTAGGGTCAAATGATGTTTCTAGGTTGAATAATCAAATAAGCTACCTTTCAGAGCATAGATTATCTTGAAAAGTTACATAAAATATATATTTTTAAAAGAAGAAAAAACTTCATCCAATTTGGTCAACGGAGCCTAAAATTATGACATCTTCAAATGTTTAAACTTAGATCACGAAATTTAATTGTATTAAAAGTTAGAGTGCTTTAAACTTCTGCTCAGTCTATACATATAGTTGGAAAGAATACCAATATATATATATATATATATATATGAAACGAGCAGTCATTTAAATAAAACAAAGTTGTATCGAGAAAGGTATGACCAAACTAAAATCAATTGCCCAGTGTGGAAGATGAATCAGAGGAGGAGACTATAAAATAGAGGAGGATGAACGGGTGGAAATTTCAACGAGCGTATGGCTGTGGATTGTGAATTATTTGAATACTAAGAAATGTCAACGATAGATACTTGATCATATGTAAAGTGGACAAAATCAAGAACAATAATGTAAATTTTTGTTTAAAAATTCAAAAAAGTATAAATCTGTAAGTTATGAATTCAATTTGTGATATGAGATAAACTGATGTAGTCACGAATTTTGTGCAACCTACTTTTGATTAATTTGAATTAACACGTATATTTGCATATTTTTTCCATCATGGCGAATACATAACACTATGTCAGGGCGCAAGTTCATATTAATTTAAATGACAAGTTTAGTTTTTAACTTTTAGATTTGTGTCTATTTGGTTCGTTTACATGTAAAGTGTTTAATAGGTTTTTTAATTTTCTATTTTATGTGCAATAGGTCCTTGTTGTTTGAGGTGCATAATTGGTCATAATATGTGGAGTTGAATACACTATGTTATTTGAAGTGCAGATTATTTTAGTTTGAGTTCAAACGATAGTATATATTTCAGATTCAGACTATTTTAGTTTGAATTTAAAATGTCTGTGTTTGGGGGTGCAAATTGTTTTGGTCCAAGTTTATAGTTTATATATGTGGGTTGCTAATTAGTTTAGTATGGAGTTTTAAGTATGAGTTTAGGGTTGTTTTTGGACTTTTTTTTTTTTTTTTTTTTTTGGTATTGTATTATACAAGTATTAGTACCTTAAATATCTTGTTTTGTAAATAGAATGAAAAAGACTTTTTACACAAATTTTTAAAAATGTGTTAAATTTCAAGTTATATTATTCTCCATCCATTTTATCATTTCGGGGATGTTCTAATACTACTAAACATGCACAAAATACGTGAGATTAGGTTAAAAATTCTTATAATTGATTAAGTAAAAAAAAAAACATATGCCAAGTATAGGCTCCCATCATAATGACATAAAAAAATATTGTCAAATTAGATACATAATTTCCAAAAACAATGATGGTAAGTTATCATTCAAAAGCAGTTGAAGAAAAAGGATTGAGCAAACATGTTTTTCAAGGAGAGGAGTTCACAATACTAAAATAAGTTATTATATTATATTAATTGAATTAAAATGTATACATCATTGTAAAAGATTCTTTGGGGTATTTCTTATATATTATCTTTTTCTCTAGTTTAATTTTTTTCTCCATGTATACACAATTTTCTTGCTTTAAATTTTGATGAGACCTATGAAACAAGTTATATATTAGGACTTACGTGGATTAACCAAAAAAGTATTTTTCAAAAAGTTATTTTCATTTAAACACTTTTTAGAAAAATACTTTAAAATAAAAATACTCATGTGTTTGGTTATATTTTCTTAAAAGTGTTGTCATGCACAAGTTTGTTTTGATTGCTACAACTCAAAGCGTTTATATTAGTGTTTAATTACTATAAAAGAAGACTAGCAAACACTATGAACTAGTCGGTAAAATTAGGCGCATAGGTAGTCATCAGAGGTGATTGTCGTAGTTAGTCGCATTCTAAATTGGTGGCCGAAAACCTTAATTAAGTTTCAATACTATATCAAAAAGGTCCCTAAAATACTAAAAAAAATAATTTAAATCTTCGATTAAAATTTATGTATATAACATTTAATTTTAAAATTATTTGAATATATGTTCAAAGTCTGTTACATATTAGAAGATAATAAATCTATTAGACATTTTTAAAGTTTAAGGACTTGTTAGACAATAAAAGAAGAAGTTATAATAAAATAAAATATTTATTATAAAATTATAACAATTTATTGAAGAAATGTCCCCAAAGATGTAATGAAAGAATGAAACTTGAAATAATTAAGATGTTTTAAAATATAATTAAATTTTTATATGGAATTAATTTTTCATTTTGCTCCATTTGTAAATATTAATCATATTGTTATATTTGAAAACAACCCAATAACATATATAAATAATAATAAAAAAACGAATTAAATCCAATCATGCACAAAAACCCTACTATAAGTTAAGGTTACGTGCCTTTCTGGTCTATGTATAGATACGTTTCTATTTTTCATGTCATTTATTGTTAATTGAATTTGATTGTCAACCATATTTGTTCTTATTTGTAGAAATAAGTAAAGAAGGAAAAAATGATAGGTTTATCATTTGGTTGACCAAAAATTACTATTTTTTTAAGGAACAAATTACAATCTTTTTAAAAATTAAGGAAGTTTGACAAAATTTCCAACTGAAATTGAAATAAAAACCAATAAAAGAAATGGACAAATGTAGTAATGAAGTAATCTCTTGAGTTTTATAAACTTTTCCATTCTCAGTCAAAAAAATCTAGACACCAATCTACATAGTGAGAGAAATACATACACAGAAAAAATAGTTTTTTTTTTTTTTTTTATTTATTTATTTACAAAATCAAACAATCTAGAAAATGAAAAGTAAAATAAATGGTAATTTTCAAATGAGATTTTAATTGAAAAATAGATTGAACTATCTATTAAACGATTTACATAAGAACTACTTTATAAGTAGATGAAAAATAACAATATAGTTAATTTAATAGAGTTATTTTCATTTTAGTTTTTTTTTAAAAAAAAAAAAATTCTACAGAGTTGTGTAACATCATAAAAGAGATAAATGTATTTATTTATTTATAAAAAAGAAGGACAAATCAAGAAAAAAGAAAACCCTCAATATAAGAATATTGAAAATCCATATTTTAGCGGAACATCCAAAATTTTAAAAATGTCCATATAAAGACATTTAGATGAAAAAAACTCCCCTTAATTTTACCCAAATAAATAGTAAATACTAATAAAGTAGAAGTTTGTAAAATTTTTTAAATCGATATACATTTGAAAGCTCTTTTTTTAAACATCGCCTAATAAAGAATATTCTTATTTATTTATTTAAAAAATATAAATTTGATTTTTTTTTATGCAACAAGTATACTTTTCCTTAATTTAATTTTTGATAAAAGAAAGCAAATATTATAGTGAATCACCCCTCTTCTTTTTCTTTTCTTTTTTCTTTTGTTTTTTTTTTCGGGTGGGCCGAGCCAACTTGATTGGGCCTAGGTTAGGTATTTGCAGCCCAAAATATGAACCATATCATATTCCAAAGAGGAGGGCTGGAAAAGGACTATTTTTTAGGCTAATGTTAAATGCATAGTTCGATCCATGAGATGACTTTGTAAAATTTTCCAACATGTTTAGAAGTGATTTAAAATTATTAAAATAACTTTTGTCACGTTAGAAATCACTCAAAAATACACTTTTAATCACTCAAAATTAATTTAATATTTAATTTTATGCTTTTAAATACAACTTTTATATTATCAAAATTAGTTTTGAGTAATTAAAAGCATATTTTACAATGATTTTAAAAAAGACAAAATTGATTTTAACTATTTTAGAATCACTCTCCCAAACATACCTTAGTGCCAAAGTGATTGTCGATAACTCAATAGGACGTGCTTGGGCACGAAGTTTGGTGGGATGCGATTTCGAGATCTTAAGATTTTTAATAAGGCTTTGTTAGTTAAGCGGTGTTAGAGGCTTTTGGAGGAATCCTAATAGGCTTTCGGGCGTGTGTTGAGAGGGAGGTATTTTCAAATTAGATCCTTCCTTCGAAATTTTGTGCATATTTGGGAGTGATTGTGTAATTGTTAAGATCACTTTTGTCATATTTAAAATCACTCCAAAACATGCGTTTAATCATTAAAAATTAATTTAATATTTACTTTTACGCTTTTACATGCAATTTTTATATCATCAAACTTGATTTTGAATGATTAAAAATATATTTTAGATAACAAAATCTATAACTTAGTTTAGAAAAGTAAAAACAACTAAATTATTGACTTAAATCATTTTTATAATTTTTTTTTGTAAAAATATTTGTCGATATATTCGTAAAATTAAAAATTTGATATTAATATTGATATAAATATAGCTTTAGATTTCTAACATGAGCATAGTTGCATCAAATATATAATATCAATTGAGAAGTCAGATGTTCAAACCTTCTATCGGTTGAACTCAAATTAAAAAAAAAAAAAAAAAATCCTATTCTTGTAAATCAATTTGATGCTTATGTATTACAAAGTGAATATTTTATAATTGTTAACTAACGGTAAAAACATATCCGACACCAAAATAGAAACTGCAAAGGAAATTGTGATTAGTAGTTAAAACGAAAAAAATGGCAAAACGTATTGAATCTATTGCAAAACTAACACTGAAACAGAAAGTCAATTCCGGTCTTTGTTGATTAGTCTACAAAATTTTGGAGTTAATTAGAAAAGATCCAATTACTTTCGTATAAGATAAAAGTGATAACTACTAAGAATGAATTACTAGCTTAAAAATAATGATAAATCAAATCTGGAACTTAAATTTGAGATTATCTACACAGGATTAAATCTTAATTAACATTGAAATCATCTACATATTAGTTCTGTTGTTAGCGACCCATTTCTTTACATTTTTTTGTTAACTATTTTTCTTTAATATCAGCTTTCTTCAATTTTCTTTTTATTATTGTATAGACATAAGACAAAAAATTGTTCTTAAAAAAGGATTTTCTACTGAATAAATTTATATTCATTTAATAAACCTATCACAATTATTATCTATTATCTCGATGTCGAGATAAACATAATTGATTTTTTTTAAAATGAATATATTAACTATTAAAAAACACAAATAAATTTTGTTGTTAATGACAATTGTAAATATAGCAATCAAATTCAAAATATTTACCGATATAACACAATGCAAAAAATTTGTAGATATAGCAAAATTTAGATTTTGCTTTCAAAGTCTATTAGATAGACTATATCACTAGGACTCTGTCTATCAGTGATTGACTATATCACTGGTAGGAGTCTATCACTGAGAAACTTTGCTATATTTGCAATTTTTTAAAAATGTTGTATACAGTTACAAATTTTATTCAAGGTAATTTTCCAATCATTTTTTTTTGAGCTATGAACAATTTTTTTAAAGACATGTTTTCTACAAGTTAAATCTCAAAGTTGAGAAAAATTAGGTATGAGGCCCACAAAGTTAGAAAAAAATTGCTACCCATATAGAATCTGGCCGATTTGAGGTACATTTCAAAGTGACATGTCGTTGAACTTTTTCTTTTATATACATTTAGATTGATGGGTATAGTTTTATAATTTAAAGTAAATTGAATACTTGTAACATACTTTATTTATTTTATATTACAAATTGTTGATTCTAAATTTCTTAAAACTATATATATTAATTGCATAAATTATAGTCAATTCGAACATAACATATTAGATATATTAACTATCATTCCAATCGTTTATATAGTTTGGCTTCTCTAAACGAAAATTGTTGAACTAAAAAAATTTCAAAAACCATAAATTCACCATCCAAATAAGATTTAAATTTACAATTTTGAAAATTCTATCTCAAATAAATTTACGTTTTTTCAATTTCTAAGCCAACTATTTCTTTATTTTTTTTTCATATTTAAAGAAAAAACTTAATTGGCAATATATGCATATTTTATTGTCATAAACAAGTTTAATTTCACCCACTTTAAGATGACTTATAGTAATCTCGATCAAGACTTACCACCAAATATTTCTTGAACTAGATTGACATATTCAAAAGTTCCCTTTTTTTTTTAACAGCGAATTAAAATATACACAAATTATTCCACATCTTTTGTTTATCATATAAATAATAAATATTATCTCAATTGATCAGCACGAATAACACCTTTTTTTAAAAAAAGAAAAAACAAATAACACAACTTTATCTGCTCACGTCATGACATTAATTAAATTAGAAACTAAATGGGAGTTAAAGTGGAAACTAAATTCATTTTACACTAAAAATTCCTTCGTCTGCATTGATGAGAGGTTAAATTTAGAGTCGATTTAGATTGACTTGAAAAAAAAAAAATTTTTTATTTAAAATGACTTATTGAAGATTACTTGTACCATCAGTGAGGATTATTGAAAATTCAAGATCGTACTTGCATTCAAGTCTAGATTGAACTCACAATCTCTTAGTCATTTATTGAGATTATATCTCTTTTTTACCGTTAACCTAACCTATGATGGTTTTGAGACTAAGAAAAATTTCATTTTAAAATTTATTAAAAAGCATAAGTAAATTTAGACATTTCAAAGCAAAGAGACAAATGTGTGATGACTTATTTATAATTTATAAGAGTTAAAATTATCAATAGGATGACAACAAAATTTTAAAAATTATAGAAATTAAATCGAAACTAAGTTAAAAAAATATGAATGCCAAATTTAAAATTTTTAACATTTGAAATAATTATTATTATTTTTATTTTTTTAAATTAAGCTTATTTTCACACAAAGTTTCTACTTTCCTTAAAACACATTTGAATTACATATTTTTTTTTAGTTTTAAAAATTTGAATTATTTTGTTTAATATAATGCTTTAAAATGAAGTAATAAAAGAAAATTAAAAACGATATTGAAATTTAACCAAATTGTTAGGGTGTGGAGCAAAGTCATTTTTATTTGTTTGTTTATATTTTATTTCTTCAGACAAAAGAAATTGAGTTTGCTAAGCTAATCTCCCTCTTTCTTTCTTCTTCCTTTTCGCATCCTTCACTCTGTTTCTCTCTCTCTGTCTCAACATTCTGAGCTCTTCCAGAGCTCCCTCTGCCATGGCGGTTACAATTAGCAGAAAACTTTTCCCTGTTGCTACTGGAACTACCCAACCAAACACCAATTGTTCCAGCTGCCCTTACGACTGCCCTTTTGACTGCTACGGTATTCCAGATTTCTACTTCTCACCGCCGCCGCCGCCGCCCCCGCCTACACTCACCGATCACCAAAAACAGCTTCCAACTATAATCATCATCCTAATTCTGTTCGTAGGATTTTTCATCGCTTTTAGTTTCTATATCATCGTCGTAAAATGCCGATCTTGGCAAAGTGGCTCCGGCAACGAAGGGACAGAGGCGTTGCAATCGGACGGCGGAGAAGGAGAGTTTATGAACGAGAATCAAATCGACCATCCAATTTGGTTCATCACCACCGTTGGACTGCAGCAATCAGTCATCAATTCGATTACGGTTTGCAAGTACAAGAAGAGCGAAGGTTTAATTGAAGGAACAGATTGCTCTGTTTGTTTGAGTGAATTTCAAGAAGACGAAATGCTTCGGCTATTACCCAAATGCAGCCACGCGTTTCATATTGGGTGTGTTGATACTTGGCTCAGAACTCATACCACTTGCCCTCTCTGTCGAGCTCATATTCTTACCGATTTCACGAACTCAAACTCTGCGAGGCCACCCAATTTAGGCCCTGTGAATCAAAACGAAGCTAATTTGAGTGTAAATGAGGAAACCCAGATGGAGAATGATGAGATTAATGGCGAAGTTTTAGTGGAAAATGAGGGGGTTGTTTCTAGTGGGAGCTCTGAAAACAGAGGAGATGTTGTTGATGAACAGAGAGAAGTTGGGGATCTTCAGATTGGGGAGATAGTTCCAAAAGAAGGGAATTTTGAATCTGATGAATCTAAAGTTGAAGGAAACGAAAGTATGAGGAACAATGAGATGGATTCTTCTTCAGCAACATGACATTCAAAAAAGAGATCAGATTGGTAGTATTGAAGAGGGTGAGTCTTTGTATCAAACTTCTCTGTTCAAAAGAGGGAAATTGATTGATAGCTTTTAGCAGAAAGAGAAGGAGTGGCTATGATTTGATGGATTGCTTAAATAATCTATAAGTAATCTTTTGAACCCAATTTTTGTCTATAATTTGAAAATATAAGCAAATTCATAAAGGGGTTTGTTATTCATCGAATGGATTTATGGCCTCTGTTTTCTCTGTTAATGGTTTCATGTTCTACATTGGCTTTCTGGGTATTATATTACCCTCTTTTAAGTTTTATCTAAAGAGAACATATCAAGAGGAGTTTCTTGTTTGACTTGTTTTGTTTTGCTAAATTGTCATGCTTTTGAAAAATTGGAGGAAAAAAACAAAGAACAAAAAAGAAAAGAAAAAAAAAACTTAAGTTACAAGGCACATAAATATAAGGCTACCTGCTCTCATGCTAAAATCACTATCAACTCTTGCTTTATCATTACATTTATCAATAATTAATGATGAAGTTAATACTTTTGATTTGAAAAATATTTAGGATTTTGAAAGTTTTCTACATTTGAGGTAGACTTGGCACCAAATATTGGGAAAACTTTTTAGGGCTCTTCTTTATTTATAATTTATCTTTGGGAGTTTTCTTTCACTTTATTTGTTGATGTCTTTTCAACTATATAATATGATATATTCATTAGATAAACTTTTATTTATTTTATCGATGAAATTTATGACATTTTAGCCTTAGAATAAGAATAACTAAATCACGCTAAAACTAGTATAACTCATTTATGGGTGATTAAGAAATTTATGGTCCGAATCCACTCAATTCTTATTATATTTGAAAAAAAGAAAGAATAAGTTAAATATTAAATTTAGTCCTTACTACTATTTTGTTGTTAATTTTTTTTTTTAAAAAAAATTGTTATCTAGTAGCATTTTTACCTATAAACTTTGATAACATTTTTACATAATGCATTTCTTTGCATGAAAATTATTGTTATTATTTAACCAATTTCAGTAAAGATTAATTTTGACATACTAAATTTAAAATTAAATTTAGGTAACACACATTCTTAGTTTGATCATTTTAAGGTATGTGTTGGAAGTTATTTTGAAATTCCTTAAATCATGTTTGTCGTGTTCAAAATCACTCCTAAACATAATTATTCAAAATCAATTTAATGGTTAATTTTACACTTTTAAACGTTATTTTCATATAATCTAAATTGTTTTTGGTTGATAAAAAAACGTATTTTGGAGTGATTTTAATCATTTAAAAATTACTTTCAAACATATCATGATGTGATATCACTAAGTTATATAAACAAGATAAATGACAAAACTCGACAATTTTTTTTAAGAAGGAATCAAGACAATTAAGATAATTTAAAAAAAAAAACCATTTGAAAATTGCAAGAGATATAAAGTATATATGCTAATAAAAGTTTCAGGATTGTGGAAACAATAATAAACAACTAAAAACCGAATAAACAAATTATTAAAAAAATCATTTGAATCTGATATAATATCCAAGATTTGGGGAACGAAAATATACCACTAAAAACAGAATCAAAACAAGAAAATGAATCGAATCCAATGGCAAGGCGCGATATAAAATCTAAATTAATAAACATGTTGATTTAATTTTGACACAAAATCTAAGATTTTGGGAAGGTTTTTTTCTCCAAATAAAAAATAAGTTTTTTTTTTTTTTTAATCGAAACCTAGGATAATGGAGCTTGTGACAAAAATACCTAGAATTCTATAAATGGAGTGATAGATAATAAAATTTTTTTATATCTGTAAATAATTTGACTCATTTTCTATATTTAAAAACAACTGTATAATCTTATATAATAGATAGATAAGTACATTCCTATCTTCCATGATCTTAATTACTTTGAATTTATTTGACTCATTCCTATACATGATAATTGGGAGATGATATGGTTACTACTAGGGTGAAGCTTGTTCTTAATACACTTGATGAATTTTTATTTGTTAAGAGTCGACTAAAACTTGGTCCATCGGCCATCTTGAAGTCGGGGTATTATTGCATCCTACCTTTCCATCCTACTATGCTGAAGGAACATCTCCATGGAATTTTTTTTTTAAATATTGATACGATTAATTGTCAATAGAAGAATTTGTTTTATAAAAAAATGAAGAGTGTAGCATACCAAATATTGATAAATATATAATTTAATAGGTGAACAACTCATTAGTTTAACCAGGCTTCAAACTCTCAAAAATGGACGGGATAGTCAAAAGAAATGGAGTTGATACATTGTTTTGGAAATTAAACAAATCGATAAAAGTAGTTATGTTTAAGATAAGCTCATGTGACAAATATAAATGATAATTTAAAGATAACAAATTTTCGAATATAAAAAAAAAGAGTTAAAATATTTACAAATATAGAAAAATATTATTGTCGGTCTATCGCAATCTATAGTTGATAGACAATAAAATTTTTCTATATTTGTAATTAGTTTGATTTTTTTTTTTTTTATGATAATTTTTTAACAATAATTTAATAATTAAAAAAAGATATGAAAAAATAATTCTAAAATCAAATTGGTAAACCAGCTAAAATTGAAAGTACGGTGTAATTTCAAAATCATGACGTTATTTTAGCAAAAAATCAACCGTTCTTTCATTTTTGTTGTTTAATTTTTCTTTTTCCTTTTTGGTATACACTCCAATTTGACTTCCGTTTCCTGTGATATAAGATAAAGGCCCAATAAACGGCCCAAATGCAATCGTTTATGGACCCACTCATTATGGGAGGCAATAAGCCCAATCCAACAGAATTGTAGCCTCGCCCAAAATTAGTTCATTTTTTATTTTTTTCAATAATACAACAACTAATCTCTACCCTCTAAGATGGAAAGTCATATAAATTACTGTTGAGTTAAACTTACGATAACAATTATATACCTATTTCATTAAATATTATTGTTGCACAAAATGTAGTTACTTTGAATTGAATGTTAAAAAAAAGTAGATTTATGTATACATGTGAGGGGATAAAAAAATTTCTACGGATAGTGAGTTTATTTAGTATGATAATAGTGGAGATATGAAATTAAACCAGTGAGTTAGTTAACTACTAAACATTTTAAAATTTGAAGTGATCTTATAATTTAACACTATTTTAATATTGTATTAGTTCAAAATAATAAAATATAAAAAAGAAACTAAACCGGCTATTTCTCTCCTTACTTACTCCAATATCATGGCATGTGGAAATTTACTAATTCTCTTTATTTTTGCAATACCAGCGAAAATTATATATTACAATTTTTATATTATATATATTTTTTGTTATATTAAGTTGATGCAGAAATTAGAGAAGGAAAATCACAATTGACCTAGCTAGAGGTGTAAGTGTTTTTTTTTTTTTTTTTTTTTTCAAACTCACCGACATGGTTTGTGGGCTATTAGGGCTAAGAGGGGTAAGCCAATGGAACTGGTTGACCCAATGGTTACTTGACCCTAGACTTGGTCTTTGATTAATTTGGTTAGGTCTAATTTTATCTATAATATATACTTTATGTATATAAGTAAAGAGTAGAAATTGAGAGTATTGTGAATGTATATATTATAGTTGATAGTTGATGAGTGGGTATATAGTAAGAGTAATTGAAAGGGAAAGGGAAAGGTGAAAGTAATAATAGATATATTATTAAGATGATGAAAGACCAAATGAAAGGAGGGGAAGATATAAAGTTTGTGTGTTCTTAGGTTGGTAAGCAAATAGGGCAAAATGAAATGATGATATTTATTGGATTTTTAATTTTTTCTTTTTGAAAGCAAAATGATGAGGTGAAAGGAATATTGTACTGTTGCCTATCCTATCCATATATGGTATGGGGCCCTCTCTTTTTCTCCCCTATCTTTTTAATTCTTCAAATTCACAATCATTATTTTTCTGTCTCTTCATCTCATCATCATTTCATTTCATGAATTTAAAACTCATAACTTTTTCTCAAACCTGGGATCTCTGCAACTCACCACATGCTCTTCTCTCTCTCTCTCTCTCTCTCTCTCTCTCTCTCTCTATATATATATATATATATATATATATATATATATGCACATATTACTATTTGCTTATATCTATATTATATGATACCATTTAGAATTTACCCTCAATCCAAAAACAATAAAAAAAAAAACAGAAAATAGTTGATATATATATATAGTAATCTAATAAGAGGAATGAATTAATGAACAGTGTAAGAAAAGTTGGGGTGTTCTAAATTTATAATGAACATTTCAGCGTTCTTCGTTTCTGAAAAAGGCAGTGTGAAGGGTTTGACTTGCTACTGTGAATCTGCAGCTAAAGGTATGAGTCGAGGTTTTGTTTTTGTTTTTATTTTTTATTTTTATTTTGGGAGGATGAAAAGAAGGAAAAAGAAAAAGGAGGGGAAAAAGAAAGAAAAAAATGTAAAAGGATGAAGATTTGATTGTGGGCACATCAGTGTCATAATTGTTTCAAACCCAAAATTATGGCTATGAGTATTATGCAGTGTTCGATTCAATGATGAAGAATATTCTACAACTAAAAGGGTCATAAATCTCATCATTTTATCCACATAAATATATATCTATATCTATATATTATATATCGCTTTTCAAATTTTAATATGATTCTTTTTTTTATAAGTTACCTTTGCCTATTATTTTACGCTCAAAATTAACTAAACATAGCTTGAATTGATGTTAATATTAGGCTTGAAATATCATCTCGATGTTATATATTGAGTTTGGTTTCTTTTAATTTTAATCTAATTGATTTTAGTTTTTCAACTTTTAATAAATTTTAAAATTAGTCTTTCAAATTAATTTTTTTGTCAATTTTTTTTCCAAACAATTAATCTCTATATATAAACATCTCTTTTGTAAATTGTGGCCTATATTGTTTTTTAGTTGAAAATTATTATTATTATTTAACCAATTTCAATTAAAAAAAATTAAATTATCCAAAATGAAACCGCCCAAAGTATAAGGATTAAAGTGGTTTAGTTTAATGTAACGCCTAAGTTCACAAGTGATACTTGAATAAACCAATATCACATCCAAACGAGAGGGATTTTGATGACATGAAAGTATGGTTAAGAAAAACTTAAAAGAATTTAAAGTTATTGCCTATACGTGCACATTCATTTTTGATGGCTTAATCATAGGAACTCCTAGCTTAACTTAGAGCAATCTTATATTGGGTGACCTCTTGTGAATTTTAGGAGGAAGCATTATAAGTGAGGACAAAACATATTGAAATGACCCGTATTTGTTTGTGGGGATAGTTTTCATTTCTTAGAAGCAATTCAAAGATTGTTGGTTTGTTGCTGAAAAAAAAATTATATAAAAAAAGAAAATTTTGTAGAGAAATGTAATAAAGTATTAGGAGTAGTAGGGTGAATGAAATGTTTTTTGAGTTAAAAATGAATAAATGAAAAAGTAAAGGAAGAAAAGAAAATGAGAGAGACATGAGAGTTGTTTAGAGATGCAAATCGAAATGGGTATATTAATGGTAGGCTAGAGTGGAGCCAACAAGAAGCTGAGGCCTTTGTTTGGCTGTGGAGTCCAAAGGAAGACAGTCAAACTTTTCCCACAATAACAATTATTGCTTCCCTTCTTGCAATCTTGTCTGCTAGTTCTTCCTCTTCTCTATCACCCTTATCAATTTATCAAATCAAATCTTTCAATAAATAAATAAAAACAAAAAAAATATAATATATATATATATATATATATTTCAATTAGCATCATATATTAAGGTAATTAAGGGTTTGTTGTGTATTGTTTATTGTTCACATATATTTGTAACCTAATTTGTAAACACCAAATCTCAAAACAAATAGATTTTTTCTCATTTTAAGCTCAATAATTGGGGTTGGTGTGATTGGAATAGTTTTTGTTTTGCATAGATATGGATACTACATTTCTCTTTTTTATAAAAGTTCAATGCTTTGTTTTTGTTCATCAAAATGGCTTCTTCTACGCCCTTACTCACTCATCCAAATATATAAATGGAATAAGATCAAATCTTTAAATTATTAGCTTTGTCAACTTCTTACCTCATTATTCTCTCCTTTGTTCATCTTATTTCTTTTTGATCGAAAATACTCTAATTTATTTGTTTGCTAGATCTATTTAAATATGATTTTCTATAATTTAGCCACGTATCATAAAAAAAGGTAAGTAAGTTAATTTATCAATGGATTGATATGTTCTATTCTTTTTTTTTTTTCTTTTTTTTTTTTTTCATTTTCTCTAATTTCCTTCTCAGTTGATGAATGAATGGTATAGCTGGAGATAGGAATTGTTTGTTAGAAGACTAAATCTTAAATCAATTCAATTATAACTAAGATTAACACACAATATAAACTTGGCAAAAACTATTTTGAAAAATTTCATCTATTTCTATACAAAGTTTTTTTTTATTCTTTTATTAAAGCGAGCATAACTTAATTAACATATAGATTGTTAGTGACTAAGAGATCTATGATTTGAATCTCCCTACCACTATTGTAATTTAAAAAAAGTTATTGTTTAGTAATAATCGGCCTTATGGCTCATAAAGTTTTATAAAGGTTGTTTAGCTATTTGATAGTTCAAGAATAATTGGCATATATGTCGTTCTTCCGAGATTCAAACTCAAAACCACCCAACTCCTACCTGTACTAAATAAAATCCATTTCTTTTAAGAAGAAACAAGAAAAAGAAAATTACATTTGGAAGATACTCCAAAACTATCCAAGCACTTGTAGTTAAATAGATTGTAAAATTTTTTAGTACAACAAAGGTAGGGAGATTCAAATCATAGATTGGTTGGTCGTTAACACATACATATGCTAGTTAATCTATGCATGCTTTGACAAATAGGTTTGAAATTTGAATCGAAACATATAGACATGTTCATGAGTAACACCATATAAAACTTGAAAAAAAAAAAAAAACTATTTTAAAAATAGTTCTGTAGCTATTTTCTATAATAAAGTTATTTTTTTAAAGTAATAATGGTCTTTATCGATCATAAAATTTAAGTAACAAAGTTCGTTAGCTATTTGCCAAAGTTAATTTGTTAATTGGCATCTCTCAACTCCCACTTGTACTAAACAAATTCCATTACTTAAAGGGGAAGCAAGAAGAAGAAAATTACTTTTTGGAGGATACTCCAGAACCTATCTAAACACACAACTAGTTAAATATACACTAAATTTGAATTGAATAATACGAACATTTTCATGTGTAATTAAACAAATCTCCAATTAATCATAATTCATAGGGAATGATGAGATAAATAAATCATAACATTATTAAAAGATCTGAGGTTGGATTTTGGGAATCAAACGATCTCTCATTTCATTTTCAGACCTTTCATGTATCTTATTTAGACGTTCCAAAAAATGCTTAATCTTTGAAGAAAGTCAGTACTCAGTAATAGTAGTAGTAGTACGGAATTGCCAATTTCATGAAATTAAATTGAACAAGATGAGACAGGAGCCAACGCTATGTGCTTCTTTTACATGGAAAATTGTTGGATCACCTTAGGCCAAAATGTAGGATATTCTTAACAAATTAGAAAATACATTCAAAAGATAATAACAGAGATTAAATTATAGCTATGTCAGCTGAAAACAGCTTCCTCTTGAATAGAGAGTAGGATTTGATTCACAGCTGCAGCAATTTCATCCACCGTATTCAACTGACATCCTTCTTCAATCTAAACACACAAAAACAGAGAATTAGAAACAACCCATGTTTCAAAATTGAAAAAAGTTTCAATCTTTACTTAAAAATTACCTTAATACTTAGAGAATAAAGAACCATTTGATCTGAAGTGGTGACATTGAGATGAAGAATAGTGAGTCTCAAGCTTTGAAATCCAGCTACCATTTTAAGGAGCTGTCTTGGGCGTTTTTGAGACAGTATTTTAAGGTTGGCATGAGTGTCGACCATGGTGACTTCAATGTCTCCGGCGGGCCATTGGGAGTGAGCGATGGATGAGTCATGGGGCGAGTTGTTGTTCTTGGACTGAGTTGTGGCACGAGTTGAGTATTGAGGGAAGGAAAAGAAGTCGGCAAAAGGGGAGGTGCCAGTTTGTTCCTTATGGACTTTAATGAATTGCAATTGTTGTTCTAATTCTTTGACAAAGTTAATGGCACCACCAATAATGGAAGCTTGATCTCCCTGTTATAATAGGCTAATAATTAGACTTCAAATTTTATGAACATTGCATGTGGCTATAATACATCAACACAAACCAATTATTATCTAACATGCAACCAATTGTTGTGTCGTGAAATTTAAGTCATTGAACAGTTCCCCCAATCTAAAAAGTTAAAAATAAAATAAAATTACATGATTGTTTTTTTTTTGAGATCAGAGACTTTTGGGCGGTACCTTTTGTCACTATCATTATAATCTCTCTCCTTTTTTTTTTCTTTTGTTTTTTTTATGAGAAAGAAAGGAAACTGACCCTTTGAACGTAAGAAGACGGCATTAATGATCGGAGAACGGCGAGATACTCATTCATTTGCTTCCGTCGGTTACGTTCCACGGCGATGTGAGTCATCCTCTGGTTTTCAATTTCTTCTTTGTTTTTCGTGCTCCGGGTCCGCCGTCGTTTTCTTCTTCCAGTGGTTGGCGGCGGCGGTGGTGGTGATGGTTCTACTTCCACCGGCGGGTAGAGTGGTCCACCAGGGAGTGGCTGATTGATTGAACATTCCTCCGGTGAAGCCTCCCAATTAGCGGTGAATTTTTGGTCCTCTGTTTGGTTTTCAATGACTCCAAGGAAGGCTTTTTGTTCTTCTAATTGGAAGCCATAGTCGTAGTTACCCCAAGCTCCTCCTCCGTAAGAACAGAAATCCCTGCAAACATAACTAAATGTATCTTGTGGGTAAACCACAGTTTCCAATGCCATCATTAACGATTACTCTGTTCAATCTCTCTGTTTTTTTGAGGTGTGGATCATGAAAACAGAGAAAAAGAAGAGAAATTTGGGGTTGCTTTTGTTTGGTTGAAAGAGATCGAAATTTGAAAGGAAGAAGAAGAAGAAGAAGAAGAAGAAGAAGAAGAAGAAGAAGAAGAAGAAGGGAAATGTTTATATAAAAGAAAAATTGAAAAGAAACACAAAGACCCAACAACCAAGCTTTTCTTTTCTTTTCTTTTTTCCCCCACAGGTGAAGTGAAGGAGAAAGAAAGAAAAGGGTAAGGGCTTTTAAAAGAAAAAGAATTGATTAAAAGAAAGACATTACAAGAGAACAAACTGCACGTGAGATTGCAATGTGTATCAGTACTCTCACACAGCGGCAACACAGAGAAAGAGAGAGAGAAATAGAGAGAAGAATCTGGCGTTGCTAGAAATAGAAAACTGTGTTGGGGTCTGGGTTTAGTTCGTTAATTTAAAAGGGAGGAAGCCCTTAAAAGCAAACTTTACATTACATTACTTGTCCATATTTAATTAAAAGCAAACTAAAAGAATTTGGGTCGGACCAAAATGAGCATAGTTCAAATGACATACTTAAATTTTCGTTGATGCTTTTCGAAATATTTATTTTCGTAGCTCTATCTTTGATTTCTTTGAATAAATTGTAGAAGTAATTTGGTTGCTCGTAGTCATGATTTAGCTTCTCATGTTCGTAGATTTTGACTTTTGGCTGTGAGACTTGAAGATCACCCTCCATAAATGGGTTCTTCTCTTCTTTTCAATTTTCCTTGTCTTTAAGCTCTATTTTCGGCTTATGTACTCAAAAGAAAATATGGCATACGACTATCGACTGCATAGGTCACTGTTTAAGTTCGAATTTTGAAGATCTTACATTGAAAAGATGAAAAAAAATATTATCATCAAGCTACATGTCTCTCATTGCCAATAATTTTAAAATGAAACCTCTTTATCTAATAAATTTGAGATATTTTTACATTTTTTTAACAAGTTACATTATATAGCAAAATTCATATACTTTTGTGTCCATTTACCACCCTAATACCATTTTTACTTATAGTATTGGATGGTTTTTCTTTTTTAGTTCTTGGAAAAATATCAATTTTTACCTTTTAAATTTTGAAAGTTGTGTCAATTGAAACTATTAACTAATAATTGTATTAAATTTAAACTCCAAACATTCGTAGTTATATCAATTCATACACTCCTTAATTTCGTTTGAAAATCATTGTTTGAGACTTACAATTGTAATTAGACTCATAAATTGTTATGAGTTAATCAATTTAGACTCTATATTAAGATTACATTTGAAAATCGTCTATGGATATTAATTCTTGTACATGTGTAGACTTCTTCAAATGTCAAATTAACCAAATTGACAATCTTCAAAGGAAATTTTAAGTGGGAGTCCAAATTGATTCACTTGTGAAAGTTAAGGGGTTTAATTGATATAATTACAAGTTTAAGACAATGTCTATTCATATGGAATGTAATTGGAGTATAAATTGATACATTTAAAAAAAAAATAGGGTGGCCAAATATATTTATTTAAACTATAGTGTTTAAAAAATGTTTCTCTCTCTTTTTCTTCATTTGAATTTGATGATGTTCAACTTTTAAATTTGTATTTTCTTAACAAATTGATCCTTTGTTAGCATATTAGTGTTCTTTGGATCATGTATAGTATGGTGCCGTAGGTTTTAAATATTGTTGGTGGGTTTGTTCAACTTGTTAGATTTTAAATATAAAATTGTTCAATTTGATCAATAGATTATATTTTAATTTTACATTATTATTTGGCTAATAAAATTTTAAATTTAATAATATTATATAATAACTAATATTTAAACTCTATATTGTCTAAGAGGGCATAACTCAGCTAATATATATTATATGTTATCGACTAAAAGGTATGTGTGATTTAAATCCTCACCCTTTATTGTATTAAATAACTCTCGAACACGTTAGATTGATGAAATTAGATTTTTTTGTTTGCTCCTACGCTAAGTCTTTGTGGGATATCATTACAAACCTTTTTATCTGTCCGTTTGATTATGTGGAAGATCTTCTCTCGATTGACATTAATTTGTCTTTGAATTGTGCAAAAAAATATGTGATATTCTCAAATCTGTTGGGAACTGTTTTATGGGAACTTCTTTGCTCAAACGTAACAACTGCATTTTCACTGATAAATCCAAGGTACCTCTTAGTCTTTTAGAAAATATCACCATTGTTGCTACAAATGGGCCGCGTTCTACACATTTTTTTTTGGTATGTACGATACTTCCTCTTTGGTAATAAATTGGAAAGCTTTCCTGATCTAGCTCTTCTCTTGTACAACGTTTTAAATTAATGAAGTATCGAGTTTTCACAAAAAATAAAATGAAAATTAAATATAGATAATGAACAACATTAAAGAAATAGCACAAATAAGAACAAATTTGTATATAAACAAGTGGCAATGTTCTTCTTCGTATAGCATCTTCTTAACTTACTCTTAAATGTTGAAATGTAGCTAACAAATTATAATCAGAGATAAAAGTATAGCCAGAAAAATAGAGAAGAAAATAGAAGAAAATATTTTTGAGAGAAGATTATTTCTTGAAAATGAATAATTGCCACCAAGAACATAAGTGAATAGAAGTTCATGTGTGTATATTATAAGAACAAAAGTTAGGATGCTGACTTGGTCAGCCAAGCGTGTTTGTCACATGAGACAATAAATCAAAATAAGAACAAAAATTAAATTAAGAAAATTTATAGAACTTGGCCTCATGTAGCCACATTCCATTGGCTTACAACTTTTGTCCATATATCATAATATTACAAGATTTTTTTTTTTTTTTTTTTTAACCTTTTTACTCCAATGGGAGATGCTAGAGGTTTCTTAATCATGAATTTAATATATTTTAGGCTTATATTAGAAAATATAATTAAGTTAAATTAATTAAATCATATTGTGGGAGCTATTTCAAAAAGTGAGATTTTGATAAGATTTGATTAGTTGTATAATGGCCATAAGAGCTTTCTAGTGAAAAAAGAGAAAAAAGAAATGGGAAAAAGTGATTAAAGCAGATCCTTTTTAACTAAAATGACATTATAACATTAACTTCTTTACTCTTTTTCTTCTTCAGTTTTGTTCTTTTTAATAATACCAACAAAAAATAATTTCCATCTTCTTTCGTTGTTGTCTTGTCTTATATTTACCTTTACTTTACCAAATGAATTTTACACGCACTAGTATCAGTTTTTTTTTTTATTCATTTTTTTTAACTAAAAATCATCAACGTTTAAAATATCGACGTCGACAAAAATATTGGTCTCAATTTTACAAAAATGTTGATATATAAATACTTTTTAAAAAATTATAAAAACAAAAAATATTTAAATTAAGACAAATAATTTGTGTTTTTTAAATCTACCAAAATGTTTATTGTTTATATTATATTTATATTAGTAATTCAATATGTGGCTGAAAAATTAATACCCTGAATATTACAACTCTACTACGTGTGAATTTAATTTGATGGAATAAAAATTAAACATTTTTTAATTTCAATATTCGAACTATTAATAAATATATGTACTTTTAACTAAATATTTAATTAATTACCGTTTGTCTATTTTGATCTCTCATTCACACAAATTGATTTCATCTATAATTGGTCTACATTTTTGGTATTATCTCAATTTTGTAGGCATGCAACAATTTTAATTAATAGAGTACGGTTTGATGAAGACCACTAGAATTATGCTTTTTGTATCGTATATATTTGATATCCTCCCTATATATATTTATTAAGCCCCCATTATTTCTTTTGAACAAACCACTAAAAACTTCCTTTGCATGGGAGAATTCAGGCTGAAGATTAGTGAATTGAAGGTCTCTTAGGAGGTAGTAAGGCTCTTAATCAAGGTCTTTTTCAAATCTCTTTGAATTCTCATCCTTAAATTTTATACTTTTAAATGCATTTTTTTTAGATTATGTGAATTTTTTTTAGTTAATTACCTAAGTTTTCTTATACATTGTGGGGTTTAAAAGAGTGCTTTCATTGTTTACATTTTGTAACTTTTAATTATTGTTAATTAATTTATTGGTTCCTATCTTTTTTTTTTTTTTTTTTTTTTAGTTATATTGAGGGTTATTCAATGTTACATAACTTAGAGCTTTCGTTGTAAAATGTGTATATTAATTTATGGAAAAAATTTTAGGAGTTGTATTTGATATTATTTCTGCTAGCAATTTAGGATCACACTTGTACTAATAGCATAAACAAAAAAAAAATATTAATAATTAATGTTTTTCTTTTTTTGTTTTCCTTGCACACATAACATTAAGAACTTTGATCATATATCGAAGAAAGATATAATATTTGATTTACCACTTACTTTCCTACATATATTATGATTTCATGATTTATTTTGTGAGTTCTAAATTATTTTTTTTAATCTAAATACATTTTGAGATTTTTGCATCCCACCCCATTTTCTAAACTTCCTTCAAATTTCTTTAATATTAATAAGAGTATTTTTTTTAGAGATGCATCCTCACCACCAAATAAAGTATTAAGCTAACTACAATTTTTTAATCATAATCATAGTTTAGTACGTTCATCCTAACATATACCACTTTAACTTATCGACTTTTCTATATTATTTTACACCACTTATTTTGTCATGTCAACTAAATTAGTTAGCATTTGACCAATAAAGTTATTATGTTATATGATTTAGTAGACAATACATAGTAGCTTTCTCACAATGAGAGGTCAAAGACATTAATTAAGAGTTTTTTATTTTTTGAAATGTTAGAGAGTAAATAATAGACATACCATAATTATAAACAAAATTGGAGTAATTTTTAATATTAGCAAGAGAATAACGAGAATGAATTAAATGTATATATTGTTGCCATTAAGTTGACAGTGTGATATAATATATAAAAACACTTACCAAATTAAACAAATGGGAAGAGATCCTAGTGTGTTATATTGTTTGTCTTTTTGTTTTGTTTCGAAGCTTGAAAGAGACCATGGCTTCAAGAAGAAGAAAAAGAAGGCGAGAAAGGTGAGACGTAAGTTAAATGCTAAATTACAAAAATAATAATCAACATCACGAAACTTTGTTATTTATTAAAAACAACATTAATATTCTTGAAAGTTTACAATATTATTTTTAATCTTAAATAAATATTTCAAAACTACTCTCAACAATTGAAATTAAAACCTAAATAAACACCGTCATATGTGCTTCAAATCCCAATTTTCATTTGAAACTTTCTAAAAAATTTCTACCTATGAAATGTCAAAGTCTCTCGTACTAATACTACAACTTCCAAAGCATATAAGATTTTTTTTTTTTTTTTTTTTTGGAATTTAGAATTTAGTTAAAATAATAGTGAAGGATAGTAACGTGGGTCTATAGTAACATAACTTATATAACCATGAAATTTATAAAGATCATGAGATCTCTCTATTTTTTTAATATAAGATATTCAACATACTTTGTGTCAAGATAGTACCTCTTCAAATACACCCTTCTTTGAATTAGATGTTTTTTTTTTTTTTTTTGTTCTAGACTGAATGTTCGTTAAGAGTACTCGAAGTTCTCCTATATTTTTTATGTAGGATTTTTATCTTCCTAATGTAAGATCCTCAATATATTGAATATAATGCTTCTTCAAATACACTATTTTTGGATCAAAATTTTATTTTATTATTATTATTCTAAAATGAATATACTCGCAGTTACTTTAATCTTTTTAATGTGGGATATAGAGCGTAATGTGAAGGGTTTGATTTGATAATAATGTGGTCGGACAGTTTGAAGGAAAGAAAAAGAGAGAAGAAGAAAAGCTGGGAAAAATAAGCAGAGATTCTGATGAAAGATCTAAAAACACACACACAGAAAAAGAGACCAAACAAACAAAAACAAAAACAAAAAAACATTAAAAATGAAAAATAGTAAGAGAGAGAGAGAGAGAAAATTATACGATGCGGGACATGGTTGCAGAGGAATCCATGTGACCTTACAAAAGCCCCACTCTTGTAATCATCTACTCTTCACCACACTATATACTATATTTGTGTCCCACACCCTTTCCAACACTACTTACTGTTCTTTACTGCTCTTTTTTTTTTTTTTCTTTTTTCTTTTTTTCCCCTTCAAAATCCATATTATTATTCTTATACTATTGTTTTTTTCTTTTTAATAAAAACATTATAATATACACAAGTTTAACCCACATTTCTATGAGACATTCTCACACCTATCTCTTTTAATTCGTTCCAATAGGAATATCTTTGACGTTTACTACTCTCCCGCTCTCTCTGACTTTCCTGTTTTTCCTTATTGCTTTGTGTTCTGTGTTTTTTTTTTCCTTTTTTTTTTTCTTTTTTCTTTGTTACCATTCAATTTAAATATTCATGTTCCAATAATATTCCTCTTGTTTAATGTTATTCAAATGTTATTGGGTTTTTTTTTTTCATTATATGATTTTCCATTTTGTATATGTCCTTTCTTATTGGTAAATGTGAAAATTGATTTATGATAAGTTTATTATTAATGTATGATAGTTAGCAAGTTGCCAAAATATTAAACACGAGTTAGACCATTTAACTGATAAAATTTTCTAATTTTTCCTCCAAATTTGTAGACGGTCAGTAGCTATAATTTTTAGTATTTTTCCTTTTTTATCGCTTAAGAAAACTTTCTTCTCCCTGTTTATTTTAGTTATTATAATTTCAATAAATCTTAAATTTAGTCCCTAGCTACTATATTAATTTATGGTTGATTTTTCACAACTTTTTTTTATTATATATTAACATTTTCACTATAAATTTTAGAAACAAAATCATATATGGTGTTTTTTTAAGTGATAATAATAATTGTTATTTAACCAATTTCAATTAAAAAAATTAACTTCGAAGAAATACAATGACTGATATTTAATATTTGATACATAAACTAAAATAGAACAAAACTATATACATTAAAATGGTATTTTAACCCATAATTTACTTACGTTGTGAATATAAATATAATTACCATCTTCATCATATTTTCCATATATTTTACACCTATTCTATTTGTTTAGCATTTTTTTTTTGACATAAAACTTATATTTTGGCTCAAAATACAAACTCCTAAAAGCTATTTATTTCAACCGTAGTATAATTATCTTTTGTCATATTCTATGACCACGCCTGAGAAAATTTTATAAGACTCAATTTCAAATTTACTATCGTACGGAATATTCCAAATAATATCTGATATTATAATTAAACAAATTGCATGTATGGAAATTAAATATAAGTTTACAAAAAAAAAAAGTCGATTTATACGTTTTATTATTTATGACCAAGTAGGAGAAAACCTAACTGGCATTCCTTTGAGTGTATCGCCGAAATATGTAATTTACTAGATTCGATGACCAATCAAGTCTTCATCTTCTTCATTCAATAGAATTATGCAACTTGTTACTTAATATTTTGTAATTTAATAAAAAAAAAAATACCCCATTCATTTCTTAGTTGGGATTTTCTGCCAAATCCAATGCTTTCGGAATATTTTCCGCAATAATTAATTACTATGTATTTTCGTAAGAAAAAAACTATATATACTAAATAAAACAATGGGAATTATTAATCAAGGCTACTGTTTGAAGTATGGGATTGCACTGGCACGTCATCATTTCCTTCATTTCCTTCATATGAATTATTTTGAAGGATGTCTTTCGTAGTACTACCATCCATTTAAATATTAATGTATAAACTCATATAATATTTTTTCTAATGTTATTTTTTTTAAAAAAAAACCCCTTAATTTGAAAATTTTTATTTTTCTCAACATAAATAGCTTACACGGCACGTTACGCGGTACATCGAATAATTTTTCATAATAATTTTATTTAAAATATATAATATTTGATTGAATTATATGATATGTATATATAAAAATTTTGCATTGACAATAGTATCATTAGATCTCAAGATTTGATGTAAATATTGAAAAATAATATATTAATTGAGTCAAGATATGGAAGGCAATTAGAGATCAAATTAGAGATTATGAAAGTGATTAAAAGAATTAAGAAATTAAGCAACATGAAATTAATTAAATTAGGAGGGGCCTAAAAATTGAGAACCTAGGTTTAGGGTTTTGTTTTGGTTAGGGGGTACGGTAGCACCTAAAACTAGAAGGTATGTGGAAATTAAAGAGTGGCTTAAATTGAATAAATTAAAAGAAATGAGAAAATTGGGAATATATATATATATATATATATATAATTTATTTATTTGTTTATTATTAAAAAAAATGGAATTGCATGTGCTTTGACCGGAATCTACGGTCACTAGAAACCCTAATATGTGCATGTGGGAACAACGTACAAGTCGGCTTAAAAAATAAAACATATTGTAAAAACCCCAAATTTCTGGAGTTATTAAGGTGGTGATTCAATCAGAGATTTGAATTTATTTAAGATTTTTAATTAAATAAAACCGTGTTTATGTTTAATTAAAACTAGACTTATTGACCTCTTTGGATAAACGACGATTTATTGGGACCTCAAATTCTGGGAACCTGCTCTTTTCAACTTTTTCTTTTGTTCTAAGTTATCTCAATTTTCAATGAATTTTTATGCAGATTATTCGAGTTTAACTTTCTAGATTACACATTAATTATCATTTTAAAATTTCAACGTGGTTTGATCGTTCAATTCATGATTAAGACGTATGAAAAGTTTAACCATTCTTTTTTAATTAATAAAGTTGGAAAATTAATTCACTATCTAAATTTAAGCATTGTTATTACCATATATGAAATATGTAATGCAATTGCCCTCTTATTTAAGTAATTATGTCATTTAAAAATTTAAGAAATTATGTGAGCTCGAACAAGGAATTGTTTAGAATTTATTCATTTCAAAGTAGGTTTTACTAGACTTCACAACTTTTAGGACACATACCTCTAGCATTAAATTAATGTCTTTTTACAATATAGCATAAAGTTTCAATATAGTATAAAGTTTGAAATTTTATAAAATCAATATAATATTAACGAAGTTCAAACTAAAATGTATAATAAAATGTAACAAGAAAAATAATTTTTTTTATACTCGAAGAAAAATGAAAATTTTCATTTTTTTTTTTATATAACACACATTAAATTTATGCCATGCAGTAGATTTCTATATATAAAAAAATATTTCACGTCCGTTCTTCGAAGTCCGTTTGATAACTATTTGACTTTTAGTTTTGGTTTCTAAAATTATGTTTATTTTCTTACAACTTCACCTTTAATTACCATTTTCATCTTTCCTAACTTATCACTTCAAATATCTTAGCTAATTTTTTTTTTTAGAAAAAATATTTTATCTTTAAAAATAAGACTATTATTGTTTATAAACTTAATTTTCAAAAATAAAAATAAAAATCAAATTGATAGTTAATCAAGTAACATTGTGTTTAATAAGTGTTTGAATTAACTTCTTAAACTTTAAGTTATGTGTCTTTTTATGTGTCTAGTATGATATGAAGCTAGTTTCATATTAAACTTTTTTTCCTTTTTAATTCACAAACTTAATACAAATAAATTTAAAAGGTCAAAATTTTATTTAGACACAAAAGTTAACAATGTGCTTAATTAATAGGGTCTATGAATTCTAATAAACTAATAATAAGTATGAAGAAACCTACATTGTATTATTTTTAGAGAAAAAAAAGTATGGAGATAAAAAAAAAATAAAAAAAGAAAATTAAGGATGGATTAGATACTTTTAAAGTTGAAGAATAATCTATTAGATACAAAAATTAAAGTTTAATTAGTATACAGCTATTTAAACTCGATCACATATCACTTTCTAAATTTAGAGATTAAACTATAGTCCAATGAAGAAAAAAACTATTTGAATAAACTATAGGTTCGAAACATTTATCCAAAAAATTCAACACTTCAAATTACAATATATGTGAGAAATTCACATGGAACCAACTCGAAAAAAAATTAATGTGATTACTTTTGAAAATTTATTAAATGAGAGTCTCCCAATAACTATGAATACAAATAAACAAAAAGTTTGTAATAGCATTTTAAAATAAATTCTTGTGTGATCACAACGACATACATGCTTACACACACTTCAACCCTTCACATCAACTCAACTCGACTCATTACAAGACATGATGACTCGCTTAATATTTAAAATAGATGTATTAAGTTAAATTTAATTATATTCCAACAATGAAGAATCTATTCTCCAACAATATAATGAAAGAATATAGTATTTAAAAAATATATAATTAGTGAGTAATGAAACTCTATTATTCTCCCCATTATAATAATGGTAGAGGCTTTGCAGAAATTAATAATTTGGGTAATTGGGTTATGCTTTGGAAACTTCAATATAAATTATAAATTATTAGTTGTTGTAAGTAATAATGTGATTAAATTGTACAAACACCGGAGACTGTCTACATGTGGCTCAATTTCTCTTGGTTTCCACACTCTTATATCTGTACGAACAATACTCACTACTCTGATTCCTGATTCCCCAATTTCTCTAATTTTATTAATATAATATTGTATAATAATACTGCAGCTGTAACAAAAACACACATTAATTAGCCCCTGATTAAACTAATTAATTAAACCCTAAAGTTAGCTCAGTCTAGTTCTCTAGTTAGAGCTGGCATTGTCTTAATTAGTTTTAATCCCAAGATGATATACAAGAGGATTGAGTTCTTCCTAGATTAAGATGAGACACGACAGAGAATCCATGCATATTGTAGCACTTAAATAAATCTAAATCTAAATTCAATACTCCAATATTTTATATATTCCCTTGTCATAAAAGTGGAAACTGCTCATTTTTATCAACTTATTAAATCGTACCCCTCACCTTTAAATATTCACGTACCAAACCCCTCATTTTATTTTCTTTTGCCCCCCCCCCCCCCCCATTTAAAAGATGTTTGTCTTTTTCTTAGACCTTGTTGTTCCCTTCTTTCAAAAACTCCCCCTTTGCTTTGCTGAGCATCAAGATTCTCTCTTTCTCTTTCCCCAATTCAATTTCCAATTTAACCCCTCCTTTATTTTCTTTTTTCATTTTTTGGTTTCTTCTGCTCTATTACCAAATATAGCATTTTTACGTGTCCCAAATCTCAAATTTATTATTAATTTTGAGTTCCCGACAATATTTCTAATCAATCATATGTATTTTAATTAATATGTAATAATGATAATAATAAATACCTCAAAACTGGGGCTAATTTAATTGTAAGCCAGCCCACAGGTTATTGATTTTTGGTTTTCTTATGTCGATGGGGGTGTTTTTTTCTGCGAAATACAAACAAAATCAATGACAAGTGATAAAATTAATAATTTAGTGGTGGATGTGTCTTCATTTTATAAAATTATTATTATTATTATTATTATTGAAGTTAGATACCATGGAAAAATGATACGTGAAAAACTGACATAGATACAGAGATGAAAAAGTATAGTGATATTATTTTATAATATGTTTGGAAAAAGTACATCTTGGAACTTGGTAATATAACTCATATTGAAATATAAAAATGTGATTATTAGGTATGATTAAGCGATGAGTTTTGTGTAATTAATTAATTAATGTACATGGAAATTAGTGGGGGGTTTAATTATAATTTAGAAAAGAAATTATATATTAAATTATTGAATTTTCCCAACAATTAATAACATAAAAGAAGGAAAAAAAAAATTGGGGAAAAAGGTTAATATTGAGATCAGAAGAAGGTACAAAAGCTATATATATTATTCCTTTAGCTCCCAAATTGTGCTATCAGCGCAGCGCATGACACCCAGAATCTCTTTTCTTTTCTTTCTCATCTGCAATTTTCTGGCATTCCATTTCTTGCTAATGACGTGGAAAGAATTTTAATTTTTTTTTTCCTTTTTCTTTGTCGTTTGAATGAATTTCTTTTCAAAAAGGAGAAAAGGAGTGGTACGATGATGTTGAGTTGGATTTGAATGGACAAGTGTGAGATTATTTGAAAACCAAGAAAATTTATTACTGCTACTCCTTAAATATGGATTAGATGTAATATACCAAAATTTATATAGATTATATGATATAATATTAAATTCATTTTTACACATCATTTTAAGTTTTGGGTCAATCGGCAATTTAACCTGATATTATAGCAGATGGTGTAGAGAAGTACTGGATTCAAATTTTTGCAATGTTATCTCCTCCCATTCTAAACTTCCGTAAGTATATCAAATTTCGTTTGACTAATATTGTGTGAAATTTATAATTTAAATCAATTAAACTTATAATTTTCCTAAACAAATTAATTTAGACCTTTCATTATATTATATATTTAAAAATAAATCATGCATTAATTCTAAAAAATGTGTAAACATTTTCAAAATGTTGGTTTTACAAAATGGACAGTTAAAGTAAATTTATAGACAATCTTAAAAGAAAATATTGACTAAGAATCCAAATTGATTCATTTATAAAAAAAGCTTCGAGTGAGATTTTTTCGCACGTAGATTGTAAATTGATACAATTTATAAAAGTTTACGATTTTAATTAATATAATTATTAGTTCAAGATTTAAATAGATAAATTTATAATATTTTAAATATAAATTGATATATTTTTTTTCAAAATTTTATGATTAACATTGTAATTTAACATATAAACAAAAAGAAGTTTAACTAATTTTAAATGATCACTCCGCTGTTTTACTGGAATGGTGTGAATCGTGATTGGATTAAAGAAGAGACAAGTTTGGGGTAGGAGCCGTACACGTGTTGTCGAGGGGTCCACGTGGCGGGTCCACGTGGTGTGGCTGCACCAAAGCCTACGCCACCATCTACCGGGCCTAAACCCAACCACCCGCCACGGCCGGCCATCCTCCGTCGTCAAAATCCACCGCCCTTTCCTCCTTTCTTTTACATCTATCTTTTTTCCTTTTTGTTTGGTCGTGTCTTTTACTCTTTTTTACAGCTTTTTACGTTTCTATTTATTTATTTAATCATATTTAAATTCAACCAATAGATTTTGTTAATATTTTAATCTTGAATTTTTGCCAATTGGATTTTAATTATATTTTATTCTCTTTTTTCAGAAGTATATTTTATTCAATTCTAAGTTGTTCATGGTGTTAATTGAACATCGACACATGCACATCATATCAGATTTAACTTACCAATGATGTAACATAAGAAAGCGTACGAATTTCATTAAATTAATTAAAAAGCTAAAAAGTTAAAAATACTGTTTTCATGTAAAGCTAAAAGAAATTTTAAATAAATAAATTATTATAAGCAGAAAAAATATCATACCATTTATAAATGTAGAAAATTTTCATTATCTATTAGCGACTAATTTTCCTATATTTAAAAAAAGTCATTTTAAATATTTAATTTTAATTTTTGTAATATATATATAGCTTTAAAGTGTCTTTGACTTAAGTTTTTGATAAAATTTATTTTTTTTATTGAGTTTAATTAATAGAAATGTTTATTATGAACTTAAGTAATTAAATAAAATAGTATCTAAACTATGTATGTCTTGTTTTAAGTTAATTTACAATGTAAATGAAATGTGTTGGATGTAGTAGAAACTTTGAGACATAATTTTTAACATGGAAATAATTTTTTTAATAAATAAGCTTATAATTAAATTTTAATTTTTAATATTTGACATGAAATTTTAAAATATAGAAAGATAGAAAAACTAGAAAAATATGAGGAATAAAATTAAAATACATTTGATGTAATTGGAATAAATTTTAAATGTAGAGATAACAATGCTACCTCTTTATCGACAAAAATAAATTTATGGATTCAAAAACTCAATTTTGACATGATCCAATGCTACCTCTTTATCGACATTGCATTGTTATCTCTACATTTTGAAAATAAAAGTTGGACTAAAGGAAAATAAAATAATTTATATTTTATTTATTATATAAAATAGTGTGTATAATTTTTATGAAATGGTATGCATTAGTTGACAATTAAATTAACAGGACTGAAGAGAAAAGAGAAAAAAAGAGAAAACTTTATTTGTGTTCTTATGTCTGCCGAAAAAGGTCTAAAATGGGGAAGAAAACTAAACGAAAAGTTAAAATTAAATTACTTATTCTCTAAGAGTGAGAAAGTAGTAAATTAATAATAATAATTTTTTTGGTTTTAGATTTTAAAATCTAAGTTCATTTTCTCTCAAATTTCATATCATGATTCTTAAATTTTTTTGTTTTTTTTTTATCAAATTTTAACAAAAACAATTCTTCAAAAACTATTTTTTTTTAATTTTTAAAAATTTACTAATCTTAAATCGCCAATTGACCCAAAAACTTAAATAATATTTTAAATCAACCTGCTTTGATACCATTTTAAATCGTCAATTGTTCTAAAAACTGAAATGAATAGGTGAAGACAAATTTAAATTTATATCACTAACAACCAAAAAAATGTTTTAAAATAAATGATGAAATTATGTTTGTACTGGTTATTTTTATTTAAAAAAGGTTTGGTTTTGTTTTGTTTTTCTTCCTTTTTCCAAATATATGTAGATAGCGCATAACAGCAATGTTTGGGCTAGATTCTCCCCAACCCCATAGGTTCTTTTAATATGTCGGCCTACTATCTATCACGACTTGTTTCTATATATTTAGCCTAATTTTTTAGTCTCTTTGCAAAATAGTCAAGATTTCAAAATAATCATAAAACCATTTGATTAAATTATATATATATAATCCTCCTGGATTGATTTCAATTATATCTTTAAACTTTAATTTTTTTTTAAATAACTCTTGAAAGTATTTGTCATTAAATTTATAGACGAAAAAGTTTGTGTATGCCTATGTGTTGCTTAAGTGAACAAATGTAAACACATGAGAAGTAAATTTAGGAGTTAGAGTAAGCACAAATAATAATAACAAATAAATAAATAATGAAAAATAAAAAAAAATAAATGAGAGGAATTGACTTGAAAGAAGGTGAGATAGGTTAAATCACCAAGATCCAATAACAAGGGGAAATGACATTATAAAGGTTTGAATATAGGATCTCTTTATCTCATGTCATGTTAAACCATTGATTATCCAAAAAAGATAAGTCGAAGAGTAAAAATAAATCTAGGACCCGTTTAAATTTACTTGAGAATTTTTTTTTTTATAAAAAAAGTCATTATTATTTAAACTCTTTTGATACAAATTGTTCAAAATACACTTTAAAAGTGTTTTAAAAGCTATTTTGAGTAGTTGATAAACACTTCAATTTTTTTTCTAAAATGACTTATTTTTAAAATTAAACACATGAAAAGTTAAACCAAACACACCCTTAAAATTATATCAATAATCTATGAAGATAACAATAGGTATAATTCATAGATGCACCATATTTCTATATTTTTTTCAGGTATGTGTTTAGATATATTCAGATACAAAGTTATATATATACATACACACATATATATATATGTTACTACAATTATGTAGTTGTTTAATGGAAATAGGTGAGGCTACAGATTCAAATTAAAAGTGAAAATTTGATACATACGGTATACGGCTATAGTAGTAGGCTATCCTAAAACTATTGAAGCCACTAGCTTACTTAGTTTTTAACGTTATAACCTTACGGTTCATATAAAAATGCAAGAATTCTAATGTTGGCTAATCATATGCTATGTTGGCAAATTAGTGTTGATTGTCAGCTCACTCGCTTGCTCATCGTGGTTTCTCTAGAGCTGCTTATACTTGGTTATGTAATTTATCGAATTGGTTAAATTTTGAGTTGTAGGCATGATGTAAGATATTTCATCTCTACCATTTTCTAATAGCTTGGGTTGGTATTGGCTCGTTCCAAAAGAAAAGTGTTTATGATGTAAGATATTTCATCTCTACCATTTTCTAATAGCTTGGGTTGTTATTGGCTCGTTCCAAAAGAAAAGTGTTTTGAATATTTTCAGTTTTAGATTTCATTTCTTTTCTTTTTTTTTATTTTTGTATTTTTATTTTTTTCTTTTTAACCTTCTCGTCGTTCATCTCCCTACATTTAATGTTTTTTTTTTTTTTTCTTTTCAGTTCATTCTTTTACTATACGTAGATTTTTGCACTTTTTAAGGTTAAAAAATGCAAAAATAAATTGTCAAGGTTTTGAGTATATTTTTTTTGGTTAACATTTCATGATTTTAGGTGTTAAGTGGTTAAATTAATTAGGTTCGGTTATATTTTGCCTTCTTTGTTTGTTTTTGGTTAAAATAAATGTCGGTGTTTTCAGAAAAAATGTGTAATTTTAGGATTTTTTTTTTTTTTTTTGAGAGAAGTGATTTTAGGAGTATTTTGTTATAATTGGAAAGTGAATTAAACGATTTATGCATTTTTGTTTTTTTTCCTTGTATGATATATTTTTTTTTTCAAGTTAATAGGCTCAGTACTTGAGAGCCTTAACTTTTGTGAAAAGAAAGTAGCTCTTATATCAATTTTGTGTAAAACAAGAGGAAGTTTGGATATTTTTAAGATAGGAAAAAAATCAGGATAAATAAATAATTAGGTGTATAACAATATTTTAGAGGATCACAAATATAACAATTTTCTTAAATTTTTCTAGTATTTTATCTTTATTACTATCAATCTTTTTTTTTTTTTTGGTTCAACAACAATTGTTATTGAGATATTCTCTCATTTGAACTTTTGATTTGAGTTTTTTTTTTTTTTTCAAATGATTTGTTCTGTTTTTTTTTTCGTCTTGTTTCTCATTTTTTATTAATATTGGAATTTTTCTTCTCAATTTCAAAAGTTTATGTACTCATGTTGGCTTATTGTAGATTATTTAATAGTAAAAAATCTATTATTAACCAAGTTTATGTACTCATGTTGGCTTATTGTAGATTATTTAATAGTAAAAAATCTATTATTAACCTACTTTTAATTCGTAACCTAAATCTATCAATAATAGACTATTATGACTAATAGATTTTAATCATAAACATATATCCTATCTCTTCTTATCCTATCTCTTCTATCACTAATAGATTTCAAACAAATATTTTTTTTCTTTCTCCATTTTCTCACTTTCATCCTCCAATTTTGTTTTATCCATCTCTTTCATTGATGACTCAATAAAATATTCAAATCAATTTGCTACAACCTCTTTTTCAAAACAACTATAAGAACTAGAAAAAGTTAAAATGCATCTAAACTATATGTGATTAAAGCTTAAAAGTATGTAATAAAAGTCTATAGGTAGCATTCTATATAAGTAATAGTTTTCTATATGCTGTGTAAAGTCTATTCTTGACTATCGTTGATAGATTTCAAATAAAATAAGCCTATATGTCATAGACTCTAATCACCGATGGTACCTCATATCACTAATAGAATCTACCTATATGATAGAGTGTTGATACGAGTCTATCACTAATATATGCCGAGAGTTGAATATAAATTTTGCTATAACTACTTTGGAGCTAATTGCTATATTTGCAACTGCTCCAATATTAAAGCTATTTACGTAGTTAGCCTTACAGAAATCGTTTTTACAAAGCACGTTGGTAAATTGGTCCATTTGGAAAACAGAAGAGATCATGAGTAGGTGCCGGCCCATGCCCACGTTTTAAACGGGCCAGGGAGTCCAAATCGTTCCCAATAATGGCCCAACTCGGCTATGAATAAATTGGACTCCACAATAGACGGCCCAAGTCCAATTTAGCTCCAGTAACTAATAATAATAAATAAATAAATAAAATCCATTTCTTAATTTTTTAGACAAAGACAAAATTTTGAGTTCAAATCGAATATGGCGAAATTATTCTTTTATCTTATAATTATTTAAAAAACACTGTATTTTTCAAAAGCCACTTTATTTTGGAATTGTCAAAAACTGTTTTTTAGTTATGAAGGCAAACATTTTTTTTATGTTTTTTTTATTTATAAAAAAATAAAAGATATTTATATTTAGTTTAATATATGTGTCATTAATCTAAACATTACATCAAACGCACTCTTAATTCAAACATAAAACTCTCTCTCTCAATTTTCAACTCTATTATATGATTTAGTAATATCTAAACTTAATTATATTTAGAATATAAAATAGAATGTATACTAGGAAATAATTTTCTAGTAATTATTATTAATATAATATCCAATTATGCACAGCATAACATGAAAAAGTTGAATTTTAAACGAATATCTTAAAATTTAATACAAGCTTTCAACCTAAATTCTAATAATAATTGTGTTGATGTCAAAATTCAATCAAAAAACACATCTAGCATTCACATGTCATGTGACACCAGCGGTAGGATTCTTAAGTTAGAGAGTGAAAGAGCGAAAGTCATGAAATTTGAGAGTATGATTCCAGTTACCTCTATGAGAGTTATAATGATGTATTATTTTATTTCCTTATGAATCCAGTTATCTCCTAATTTGTTTAAGTATTTTTTTGGACTAGGGGTGTTCTTGTATGTTAATTGGAGCTCCTAGGTCTCTGAAGCCAAGGATGAGTTGAGGGGTGGGTAGGCGGCCGAACTTCCTCCACTTTGGCCCAATTCTTCTTTATATTGATCTCGGTCCGACTTTTCTTTTCCCTTATTTATTAAATTTATTCTTTTGATGTAAAATTATCCCTAATAATAATGATTAAAAAAATTATAGTTTTGAAGTCCATATGGTCAGAATAATCTTCTATAAGGTTTAAAATCTTATTTTTCAATTTCGTTTGTGCGTAAATCAAAAGGTTACGCAATTGTATAAATTGATTGTTTTAATAAAATATTATATTAAAATTATACATCAATATGAATTACATAGAAAAAACAGTAGATTCATTCACACACAAAATAGCAAAACAGATTACAGTCAACTTAATCTAGAAAGAAAGAAAAAATGTTAAAGTATTGGTTAGTTTTGGAGTTTGAATAATTGAGAAGTACATAATAATTAGGAATAATTTGGTATTAGTAGTCAAATAAATATTTGGTGCTCGAAAGGAAAATAATAATAATAATAATAAAGTTATGGTAAGTTGGGGATGGATAATTTTGAAAAATATAAAGGGTAAAATGAGGGGTAGGAATGGAAAATTGGAGATGAATAAGGACCTTTCATTTTATTGTATAAAATTCAAAGTGTCCAGAAGATTGGATTAAAATTCAATTCATAATTGTTGTTGTCGTTATCCTCGTATTTGTTTTTTGTGTAATATTTGATTGGTCATTCCTGTTTGCTAATGTGGCTGACACTCACGTGGATCTCAGATTATGGGCCCAACTACTCAGCCCAATACTTCCTTTAAAAGTCAACTCTCTGACATGGTCAAACATAAACCACCAACCTTTCCTTTCATTTCCGACCTTTAAAAACCAAAGGAAAAATTACATTTTTTTTACTCCTTAAAAGTATTACCATTTTATATTTGAAGTTTGAGTTTTATTTTAATTTAATCTCTAGGTTTAATAATTTATACTTCTAATCTCCATTTTTTATTACATACTCACTAAATATATTTAGTGTTGATGTCTATTAATTAATTTAAAAGAAGTAAGTTAATTATAATTCATTAAGTTCTATTATTTTTCATTACTATTAAAATTAAATTTAAAATGTCACTTCATAATCATTTTAAATTAATTGATAGACATTAAAGTCAAATATGGTAAGTGAGTATTTAGTAAAAATGTGTGGTTAAAATTGTAAATCTTGAAACTTATGGACTAAATTAAAACAAAATTCAAATCCGAAAGGTGAATTTATAATATTTTGAAACCTAGGACTAAATTGAATCAAACTCAAAACTTATGAATTAAAAGTGTAATTTTTTTAAACCTAAGGACTAAATGAAAAAAAAGACCCAAAACTTTTAAATTCTCTTTTTTTTAAAAAACTATTTTAATTGTCAACTTAATATAGTTTAACTAATTTAAGTATATATTTTAAATTTGAATCCTCTAATTATGCATACTAAACAACAAAGAAAAATAAAAGAAGGAAGAAAAGAAAGACCACTAACAAATTGTTGTTTTGGTGGTTGTTATTGTTAATGAAAATAATTATCGTGGTAATGGTTATTATCGAGCTTACCTAATACTAGTCAAACTTACTTGGTTTCAATATATTGCTGATGAAAATCAATCTATTTAAAGTGTGTTGGACAACTATTTGATTTTAAAAAAATTAAAGCTTATAATATTGCTACCAAATTTCTTTTAGGAAAATTATTATAAAGAGAAAAAATGTCAAATTATTTACAAATATAATTTTTTTACTGTACCGCGATAGATTGCGATAAAATACTATTACTTGAGCGATAGTTCTATCGATATCTATCGCTGATAGACAGTAATTTTTTTTTTTTTTTTTACATTTATAAATAGTTTGGCTAATTTTTCTATATTTGAAAATAACACTTTCTTTTATTCTTTTATTCTATTCTTTGTTATATAATTACCTTTTAACCATGTTCTAAAAATTTATGTTAACTTTGAATCTTAAAAAAACTGTTTTAAAAATATGTATTTATTTTTTAATTTTGGTTAAGAATTCAAATATTACTTTAATAAAAATGAAACCTATGGTAAAGAAAGGGTGGAAATACAAGTACAAAATTTTAAAAATCATAAATAAAAGAAACTAAATAATTACCCAATGAGACTTGTTGAAATATCCAAATATAACACCAAAAATATATTAGAATTGAAGAAAATAAAATATTATAAATTTATTTGTTTATCAATATTATTATTTTGGGAACGAATGGAAAGAGAAGATTATTTAAAAAAATTATCAAAGCATATTTTCTTAAAAATAGCTCCTAAACGATCACCTAAATCTTCACCAAACCATTTGTAACGTTGAAGTTACTGTTTCAAATATAGTATTTAAATTTAAATTTCATTTTTCATACCGATACTTTATAATATGATCCATAAGACTTTTACCTTACCCTTCTAAATTTACCCAAAAAAGAGAAAAGAATAAAAACTTTTTACAAGAATAAAGTTTTGGTACAATGATATCACTCACCTTTGTCCTTGCATAGTTTATGTTTCTTTGTAAATTATATCACTTTTTCAATCGTTATACCATGTCGATTTTCACGTCATAGATTTATTAGTCAAATAAAAAAAAAATTATGTTCCTTCGTTCATTTCTTATAACGACTCATAATACAAGTTAATGTTTCTCAACCATAGTAACGTCTTTTCATAAAAATGTGTAAATAACTATCTATTTGTATTCTATCATATTAATTTGTTTGTTGAATTTGACAATAATATAAAAAGGGGATTTAAATCTCTGAATTTGAAAGTTCAAATTTTATGATAGTTAAGTTCGAGTTATATGTGTTGGGAATGACTAGTCAATTGTTAGAATGACTTGTCATAAAAGTTTTATTTTTGCTTTTATCCCACATTAAAAGATTTATAAGTGTTTAATCCCCAAGATTTAAAAAAAATGTATTTCTTCATTTAATTTAAATCTTGAAACGTTTTTCGTATTTAATTTAGATAAAAAAAAACGTTTTTATATTTAGATTTGAAACGTTTTTAGTATTTAATTCAGATCTAAAACGTTTTTTTATTATTATTATTAAAAAGATTGGAAAAATAATTTTCTTATTGATTCCAATCCTTCTGCGATGAGTGCACATCTGAAAAGGGTGTTGTGTTAACCTTGGGAAGCAATCGGCAAAAAACGATTTAGCACCGTGGTCGTGCCGCAATTTGCTTTCAAGGCAGTAGTCATTCCACGACACAACAATCGACATTTAGAACTAACAATATGACGTTTATAATCTATCCTATCGAAGAATATATTAGATGTAATTTTATCATAAAATGCTGGACGAATAAACCATAACAATAAAAATGTAGTTTTAGTAATTTAAGTTTTACAAATGCGTTCTAGGTAATTAGATTTTTAGAAAATCCCCACTTAAGGCACTAATTTAGGACTATTATTTTTAGTCTCCTCCTTTTTTACAAATTTTTTTTTATAACCGCTTTTAGATGCTTAGGGATGTTATTTTAAAAGAGAAAAAAATCTCAAAAGATGGATTATGTAACAAAACTATTAAGAGAAAATAATATATATATATTTTAAATTATTTAAAATATGATTTTTGGTATTTGTATTTTAGAATTTATTCAACTTTAATCCATATACTTTCAGATGTCTAATTTGTCTTTATTACTTTAAATAGATCTTAAATTTAATACTTTGAAATTAATTTTTTTAATAAAAATTGGCTAAATATAATATATTAATTTGTTCTCAAAATTTATAGTGAAAATGCTAATACATAATAAAAATATTTTGACAAATTAACAATAAACTAGTCATAATGACTAAATATGAGATTTATTAAAAATAAAATGACTAAAATTGAATAAACTCCAAAAACACAAGGACTGAAATAATATTTTAACTTTTAAAACAAAAATTGGTTATTTAGCCTTCTCAGTTTTTAGTTTCTACAAAATGTATACTTCTAAATTATTAGTGAACTTGAAATTCTAGTTTATTTAGTTTTCCCAAATTTACCATTACTTTATAAATTTGTTTAGAAAAATAAAGCATAAATATCATAAACAAACTTAGTTATCGCAAAAAAAAAAAAAAAAAAAAAAAAAAAAAACCATTATTAACTATAAAATTTTGGTTGGAATGAAAACAAATCCTCCCATGTTAATTTATTTATTATATATTTTAGTTCAATAATGCGAGAGTTGGGTTTTGAAACACATGATTTTTGAAACAAATTTATAGTTGGATTTTAAACACATGATTTTTGGAACAATTTTTTTTTTTTTATCCTTTGAGTTCAACACATGGAGGAAAGAGATTTAAATATTTAACTTTGTAGTGGAAAGTATATGTTTAAACTATTTGAACTATTTTTTTTTTTTTTTTGTTAATTGAGTTATGTTAAAGTTAATTTTGTACATTTCTTTAATTAGAGGAATTTAATGACTTAAATGTTCAAAATGTGACTTGAAATTTTCAACATCTACACTTAAATCTATTCCATACATATTTTTATGTTTTCACGTTTCAACTTTTAAGGAGGAAAATCATGCCAATTAAGTCATGCTAATTACTATTGAGCTATGCTCAGGCTATGCCGAAGTTTTTTTTTAGTACAACAATTGTAGGGATGGAAATCGAATCTTCAACCTCTAGGGAGAAAAATCTTGCCAATTAGCATGGAGCTATGCTCAAGTTGTGTCAAAGTTTGTTTCAATGAGCTTCCTTGTTATCATATTCAAAACTAAGGAGCAATACTTGAAGATTTATTATTATTATTATTTAATTTGCAATTCACTGTCCAATCACCTAGCAGAAAACTCACAAATATTTTAAAAAAATAATCACGTTACAAGTGGTTACACTCTAAGATAAAAATCAACTTTAACTATAAACTTATCAAGTTGTATCAATTTAAATTCTAATTTTTTAGTTTCGTTAATCTTAAATAAATGTTACCATTTTTACTATGTTAATTCGCTCACTAGTTTTAGCATAAAATAGCACACAAATCTTTAGAAACACAATAATTTCAATAAAATAGCATTTCAAATAAAAACAAGTTTCATCAATGGACAAATCAACCCCTAAAATAAATTTCAAAACCAATTTTGTTCTAATATCCTTTTCCTCTAAAGTTTTATCGATTTTATATCTTACACGTGTTTTATAATTAATGAATGCATAAAAGAGAACTTTTCTTTAATGATATTTCAAGTCACAATTTATTAGAGAGTTAAAATTATAACATTTTTTTAAAGTTCAAAGTTGAAAAAGCCATACATATCTAAGTTTGAAGAGGTACAATTTGATGAAATTGAAAGCGTATGATTAAAATTGATACAACTTGATACGTGTTGGATCCAAATTGATCTTTTTTCCTAAATTTTTTTGGTCAAATATTGCATAGCGTAGAAAATTTAATGTTAAAATACAATTTTGGTCCCTATACTTTGAAGTTTGTTCAATTTTAGTTCTTATACTTTCAATTGTCCAATTTTAGTCATCGTACTTTCAATAAATCTTAAATTTAGTCCCTCAAAACATATTTTTATCAAAATTAATTAAATAATAAGAATATTTTTCATGCAAGAAAATAAAATATGTAAATGTGTTTTTAAAATTTATATTAAAAATGCTACAGATAAACAATAAACTAAAATTAGATTTATTTGGTCCCTATGATTAGAGAAAGTTGTATTTTAGCCCTTATGATTTGATAAAACATCATAAATAATTTCTATAGTTTGATAAAATCATCATAAATGGACCGTACTAGAGAGACTATTTATGAGAATTTTATGAAACCATAAGCATTAAATTTTAATTATGTACTATACGGACCAAAATTTAACTTTTTCTAAATAATATAACCCAATTTGTAATTTAAGAAAAAAAACTTATTAATTATTTAATTACTTTTTTTAGAAGGTTATTTCAATAAGATATATGTATATTTTAATATATATTATAATTCTTTGATAATATCTATTACAATTCTACTTTATTCAACAATTATTCAACAATTATCTTAAATTTTGATGTCAATCTGAACATAATGAATTAATTTAATTCATTAATTAATATTTTAATATTGATTGAAAATTTAGAGGTTTAAATATTCATGCATTGTATTGAACAAAACAAAAAGAAAAAAAAGTTCAAAATGTTTTTATGATAAAATTCAGAAAATAATTTAGTAAGTCTGATACAAAATATTCATAAATAGAATTTAATGTCGTGCTAATGTATCATTCTCAATTCATTTTATTTGAAAATAAATAAATAGATTGAATATTTTATATGGTCACTATTTTCTTTACAAAATTTCAAACATATGCCTTGAATTTCCAAGCCAACCCAATTAAGAATATTTAAAATTTTGATTACGTGTTCTCCAAAAGAAAAAAAAAAATTACGTAACAATTAAATTTGACAATATTGAGTTGAGTTTATATAATACGTTTACAACATATTATTATTATTATTTTTTGTTTTGTTTTTCTTTTTTTTTTTTCCTATTATGTCATATGTGAGAATAAGCATTGAAATATATGACTTCTACTCCATAAAACAAATTAAAAAAGTCATAAATTTTCTTTTTAAAAGAAATAGAAATGTTTTAATGTCTATATATGTGTATGTATGTATACACACACATATATAGTCTTTAGTCACACATTTATGCGTCAAATTAAAATTTAATGATATGATTTAGTAATATTGGACCGAATGATCCCTCCCTCTTATCTCTATTATTATAATAATATTAACAACTATTTATTTAACGTTAGTTTAACATAAAATTTATACTATCAACTTTGAAAGCAAGAGAGATATGAACTTCAAACATTTTGATTGGAAGTACATACCAATTGAGTTTTGGCTCCTATCATTTCTCTATTCGAATTGTAAGCATTAAACAATAATAGTTATTGTTGATACTAAAATCTAGATAGAGAAAAGAGTTTGGACATGAACGCGACTTACAAAACAAGAAGATATGTGTATTGATATGATGCTTGTCACACACGCTCTAATGAAGTCATGTATTGGAATAGACGAGGGATATGTATCATTAACCATTTTGCTAGGCTGAACATCTTCTCCAAGGTCCATTTTGGTCCTAGGACAATGTTTTAGGTTGGGGCATGCATGGGCAGCTAGACATGCCCTATTAGACATTATGTTAAATTGTCTAAAGAAGAGTACATCGACTTAGGTCAAGGCCCAAACCAATCCTCTTTTGGTTTGAATTTTGTTATTTTCTTCATCTATCACTTTTAATTTTTTTTTTTTTTTTTTTTTTTTTTTTTTTTTTTTTCAATTAAGCACTTTGGTCTCAAATCATAGAGAGAGAGAGAGAGAATTTTATTTTTGGTGGAAGGGTAGGAAAGGAAGCAAGATTTGGGAAATGAAATTGTTGGGTCCAATAAATTGAGAGCTCTCCGATGTGATAATGTGACACACAAATGAACAAACTTAGCGACCAAATTCCTGTTCCTCCAGCGATGATTCGTCGTCCTCCTCACCCAATCCCCAAACCTTCTCTTCCTCACTTTTAAATATATATTACACATAAACACGTTCTCTGCAATTTTAATCCTTTATATATATATATATGTGTGTGTGTGTGTGCCGCCGTTGACTTGGACTTGGCCGGAATTCGGTATCTTTCTCTCTCAGTCAACACAATAACACAAATCAAAAACCTTCATGTCTTCCTCCTTTTCCCCTTTTTTCTTTTCACCAACGGAACATATTGCTCATCTTCATTCTTCACTTTACCTATTCATATATATACTTTTTTTCTATTTCATTATTTAACTTTCCACTTCCATCTCTCTCCTTTTTCTTCCTCCTCCTCTGTTCTTCTTCTTGCCTTTTCCCGATGACCTTTCCATCCTTTTCCTTCCTCAATCATGTCCTCATCCATTTCATTCTCCTCTCCCAAATCTCCCTCGCCGCCGCTCAATCCGGAGCACCCCCAGATATGTACCCTTTCAAACAGACCATCAGCAAACGAATGGCTGTCATTTTGATTGTTCTCGTTTGCTTCTTCATCGTTCTCGCCGTTCTCTCCGTCTACACCCGTCAGTGCACTGACCAACGCTTCGGCGGTCGTCTCCTCCTCTCCACTGCCCAAGATGGAACCAACGCCCGATCCAGAAGAGCGGCGCGTGGCCTCGACGCGGCTGTTATAGCTACTTTCCCAACCTTTGTGTACTCCAACGTCAAGGATCTCAAAATTGGGAAAGGCTCGTTGGAGTGCGCCATTTGTTTATCCGAATTCGAAGATGATGATACGCTGCGTTTGTTGCCGAAATGCAGCCACGTCTTCCACTCCGATTGCATCGACGCTTGGTTGGTCTCTCACTCTACTTGCCCTGTTTGCCGCGCCAGCCTTGTCCCTAAACCCGGGGATATATCCTTCGCTGCTCTGCTCAATTCCGATTCGGGAAATAACGGGGATGGACACGATGAAGGAAATCGAGGGACTGGATCGGAAACTACTCAGGTTGTTGTTCGAATTCCGGAGGGGAATCAGGGTCAGGATGTGAATTTGATAACCCCAAATCAGGGATTGAATCAGAACGGTCCAATTCGGTCGCGATCGTCGGGATGGAGATTAAGCGGATTGTTTCCTCGGTCCCACTCGACGGGTCATTCTCTGGTTCAACGGGGAGAGGATTACGAGAGATATACGTTGAGATTGCCGGAGGAGGTGAGAAGTGAGCTGATGAATTCGAATTTGAACCGGGCAAGGAGCTGCGTGGCGTTTCCGAGGGTGCAGAGTTCGAGACAGGGGTACCGGAGTGAGTTGGGGAAGATTGGGTTTGTGGGAAATCGGAGCCGCAGTGGGCGGTCGGAGTGGCGGACATTGTTACCGACGACGCCGTTGTTCAGAAGGGAGGGTTCGAGAAAGGATGTGAATGGAGATGGCGGTGGACGGCCGTTCGCACGCTTGCGGCCTGATGGGGATGGTCAAAGTCAACAATAACGTAGGCGGCTCACGGCAGTGAGTTTCTGAACTATTGGGCCGATTTGGGCTTTAGTGTGTGTTTTTATAAAAATTATTTTGTAAAGAAAAATAAAAAATGTTAGATGATTGAAGGTGATTTTTTTATTGGGAAAAAGGGTAAAGGGTCAAAAGTAATTGGTTGAGTGATTGATGATCCCATTTGATTGGCGCATGGCACAGACAATGTATAGAGGAAGCATTCCCTTTTGTTTTTATTTTTTTTCTATTTTTTTTTGGGTTGGAAATTGTTGATATTTTGTTAATACATTAGGAAAAAAGTATTTACATAATGTACAAATGACTGGTTATTTATTGAAAATTATAATTAAACAAAAGGTAGAGGTAAACATAATCCAACGTAAAACTTTAAGATTATTTTAGATTTGGTTTGAGCATAACATATGGGTGGAGATTCAAATGTGAAATTGGTATAAACTTGATAAGAACTCGTTTTAGATATTAAAAAAAAAAAAAAAAAAAAAACTAATTTTAGATTTGTTAATAAAGAAATTTGGTTTGTGGAAAAATTTCATAGAGACACATTTAAGATAACCAAAATTTCTTTTTTTATGCTTAAAAGTGTTATCTGTGTTAATTTGATAGATTGAATTAAAAAGTGAGTCAATGTCAAAATAAGGCTTTATAAGTTTTTTTTCTTTCAATGTTCTATTTTATTCCTACTCCCGTTTTATTTTTCTTTCTAAAGCTCTATCTATTTTCTTCCTTCAGATTTCTTTTCTATATTATGCCTTCGGTGATGACAATAACGACAACCAACGAAGTTGTTTATTCTTCTTTTGACAACATGTGGCCGACAATTATTACAAACAAAGTTTTTTCAAATATAGAAAAAGGATTAGCGACGGAAGTAAAATGTTAGAAAAATTTGTTTTGAAAAAAGCGAATTAATTTTTTTTTGAGATTTCTAGACATATAGCCTAAATAAATAGACCTAATTACATAATTATATATATATTTTACATGAATATCTAATGGACTATTAATTTACACAAAAGTCTTGTCAATCCTTACCATTAAGTACATATATTATATTATATTAATACCAAAGACACATGTAAGGGAATTTTATCACAGTTATGCACTTTCCAAAATTTTTTCTTCTCAAAACTTATACATGTACGTAAAGTTTCTCCAAATATTGTTTCCCTCGTAAACGAAAGCAAGAATCAACAAGAACTTTCGAAGGAGAAAACAAAGTATATTTGATATATACAACACAATATATTTGATATATATTTAGATTTACTATAAATAAACTATGGTATATTTGATAACTGCATGAACAAAACAATTTGTATAATATATTTTTTAGTATATTGTCAATATATTCAACATATACTTGAGATTTTAATGGAGAGATATGGATTTTCAGCTTAGAATGTGGAATAAAATAAACAGAATTCTTAAAAATGAAGAAATGGATATCAACCGAAATTAATAAATAACAAAAACAAAGTCAAAATTAAAAAAAAATATATATTAATAAGAAAAGAATTAAATATTTCAAAATTTTCGAAATAAGGGTGAAAAAGTTAAATGAGTCGAAAATGTACATTTACGAAGTATATGGTATCCAAAGATTTTTTCATGTAAAAATTTTATTTTTCCAAAACAATGATGAGTGGGATCTTTCATGCAAATCGGCCCAGCTTTTAAAATGTAAAATTTTAGGGTACTAATACAACGGATAGAATCTTACTTTCTATTTTCTTTAAGATATTTTTTTATTATTATAATTTTTTTTTTCGCGATTGAATCACAAGACTCAATACTACTTTAGCAATTAGCAGTAACTATTGGAAAGAAATAGTGGGGACAAATTTTAATTTTAATTTTAATTTTTTTTTTAAGATGGCATTTTAATGCAATCAACGCAAGGCAATGATGCAGGCCGTACCCTTTTAAAGGAAAGAAAGAAAGAAAAAAGAGTACATTTATGTTCTCCATATGGCATCCATTTTTAGCTTTAAGAAAAAGAAAAATAGTATTAAATTTCCATTAACAGGTTGATACTTTCATGTATCAATAGGAGGTAGAAAAATTCATAAAAGATAAAAAAAAAAAATAATAATAATAAAATGTCACTAATATAAAAAAATTTGTGAATTTATGATTTTAAAAACTAGGATACGAAATAAAAAGGTGTATTATGAATTTAAGTTATATAATATTGTTTCCCTTCTAATGAAAAAAAAGTAACACTATATAAAGTAGGATAAATATCCGGATAGCTTAGAATATGTACAAATTTTACATTAACTTATTAATGTATGCTCTATTCAATGTTTTTCCTTAATTATTTGTAAAGTTTTTTTTTTTTAATTCAATAGGTAAGAAACACTAGGGGTACAATCGGTTTGATTGATTTTATCTATTCCTTTGATTTTTAGTCCAACCAGCCCCAAGAACTAAACAAAACCAATCTATTAAGTATAAAGTGGGAACATTTTTCTATCAATTTGACTATTGAATAATTTGGTTTTTTATTTTTGTTGCTCGAAGAACAAAAGTTTAAATAATAATAATTGAAAACAAAATTACTATCGCTATAATTTCGGATTAATACGTAAAAATTGATTAAATAATAATAAATCGAGTTAAGCTAATTTAAATCCCATGTTTATCAAAATTTAAGGTATCTGCATCATTTGGACTTTATAGAAAGAATATAATAATTGTGTAATACAAAAACCAGAATATTATGCTCAATGAAACTATTGAAAAACACAATCGCTATCGCTATAGTTTCGAATTAATATGTATCTGAAAAAAGAATATAATTAGTACTTATCTATTTCAATTATTAGTATAGTAGAGTATCTAATTAAAGAAAACAGAGAAGCTGTGAAGGCAATCGTAATTGTGTTGCCGACAAATTGACCAATAATTCTGGAAATTACCATTAAACTTCTCAATATAGAAGAATGACCCAACCAAGAAAAGCATTTTTAAAATACAACATTGGTTACCGCGTTTCTTTTTCCAATCATTCATCAGTGTGAATGATTCACTTTTTTCTTTTTTTCTTTTTAAAAAATTATCTTTAACTTTTTTGCTTTGCAAATATATGGAAATTAAAAAATAATAAATACAAAATTAGTCAAATTTCGACGTCGTTTTATTTGGCGTTGCGTTGTGATTTATAGCAATTTAGCCTCCGTCTCTGAGTTCGTGTGAAAAATATGCGATGGCCATAGACCAAAACAAGAAGCTCAAGAATCTCATACACACTCTCAAAGACAAGGCCTCAATAATCAAAGCTACTTTCTCGATTCATCGCCGTTCATCTTCCATCAAAGTCGCCGTCGTCCGGGCCACCACCCACGGTTCTCGAAACCCACCTTCCGACGGCCGAGTCGCCGCCGTGCTAGCCCTTGGGAATGACTTCCGTTCCTCGACTGCATTCGCCTGCATCGAAGCCCTAATGGAGCGGCTTCATACGACCTCTAGCGCCGCCGTGGCTATCAAATCGCTTTTCACTCTGCATATAATTGTAATTCGAGGTCCGTTCAATCTGAGGGATCAGGTGGCGTTTTTCCCCTGTTACGGAGGGCGAAATTTTCTCAACTTATCCGCGTTTCGCGACGTATCGGACTCGGAGATGAACGACTTGTCGTCTTGGGTGAGATGGTACGCGGGGGTTGTGGAGCACAACGTGATTGTTGACAGGAAATTGGATCGAATTCTGTATTTCCGTTCAAGAAATTGCGAAATTGTTGAAGATCATAAAGAAGGGAGGAAGAGGAAGATTGATTTATCCGAGGAATTGGAGGTTCTTGTGAGTTTTGTAGAGAGAATTTGCGAAGTTCCAGAATCGCTGCATCTTCAGAAGAAGGATTTGGTTTACGAGGTGGTTAAATTGGTTCTTGAGAATTACAGGTTGGTTCAGAGGGAGATTTGGGTCCGAGTTAAAGAAATCGGAGACAGAGTCGATAGTTTGAGTCTGGACGAGTTGACTGAGTTGGTGGGTATTTTGAGACGGTTGGAAAATTGCAGAAGGAACTTGAGTGTGTTGTTTGTAAACAGAGGGAAGAACGAGGAATTTTGGGAATTGGTGAAAATTACGAAAGGGAAACTGGCGGAGACGAAGGGGATGAAAGAGGAGAAGAGGATGATAATGGTGGAGATGAGAGCGGACTCGGTCGAGTCGACTCGGTTCTGGAATCCATTTGTTGAAACGGGTCAATTGCTGTGGGTCCCAGCGGGTGATGGACACTTGGGCCCGGCTCCGCTTCCACTGACCGTTTCAACGGTAGGATAGTTCTGAGCTTTGTCTGTTACTTTGAACTTGGAATCCGCTAAATTTTTTATTTTTTTTATTATTATTTTTAACGTGAAAAAGTCACCTGAATTTTATTCATTTTTTTTCATTCTCTTCCATTGGGTTTTGGGTTTCGTTGTAAATTAGAATTTTGATTGGATTGTTGTTAACATTCATGAAGGTTTGTACATAAATGAAATGAAAATGGGTGTTTTCCCATCTTATTCATATGATTGCAGTTTTGGAGCATAACAATTTCGTAAATATTCTATCAATTTGTAGTTCGAATATGAAAATTTAAACTCAACTTTGAGTTTAAAGTGAATGAATATCTAAAATTATTCTTTTCAATTGTTTAAAATAGTTTTTAAATTTTTGGCCAAAGTACAAAAAAAAAAAAAAAAAAAGAAAAGAAATTTATTTTCATATTTCAAAAAAATGAGCAAGATTTTATTTTTATTTATTTTTAAAAAAGTGGACTATCAAATAAAAAGAAAATCGTTAATTAATGGCTGAAGTAGTTAACAGTTATTATCATATAAGCTTCATTGAAATGTTTAATGTAGATTTTTCAATAGCTTTGGTTTATGACATTTTAATAATCTTATGACTTATTTTAAAAAAGATTATATTTGAATATGTCCGAGTATTCAATAATATGCTAAGATGAAGACTCGAACAAAAAAAAAAAAATTAAATGGAGTTCAATTTCTCGGAATGAGTCATTTAAATTTTTGAACTAAATAATAATAATGATAATATAATAAAAGAATGCTAAGAATTCAAAATTAGTTAGGAAGTCAACATCTTGTATTGAAGAAAAATCTGAAAATATTATCAGGAGGGTGAATTTAAGGGCCAAAGAAAATGCCGAAGATAGAAGAAAATTTCCAATCATATTACTTCTAAGTCTTTCTTTTCATATTTAGTTAGGCGTTTAAGTTAAAGAACTAGAATCTTCTCATTTTGGTAGAATATTTTTTCTATACCATTAAGAGAGAATTTATGCTAGATAAAAAGTAATTAAGTAGAGTGATTAGAAGTTCAAAAGATGGAATATAATATAATCATAAAGAATTCAGATGTTAAAATTTCCCTAAAATACTCGAGGAATTAATTTATATATATGAAACAGTAAAAATGTATTGTGGTTCTATTAAAAAGAATATAGGGTTGCTTGCTTCTAACGGCATTTGGGAAAAATATATATAATAATTAGAGAATTGCACTTAAAAAACATTATTAGAGAATGAGTTATGAGACGTTAGTCCATGTGATTAAGCATAATGACAACTTTATGTAAATATTTGAAAACATAGTACTTGATTATCTATGAGATGTGTGTTTGATTATCTATGAGATGTGTGTCCAATTCAGATAGTTTCTCGATCATATTTATAAAATTACATTTAAAAGGATGATTCATATTTCTTGATTTGACCTTTCTTTTCCCTTTTTCTCCTTAAAAGAACATTTTTACCGATATTACGAAAACAAATATCCTTTTGATCTCTTGCACATAGGTCAAAATGTTACATTTTATTATTTATGAATTTTGAGTGTAATTTTTGTTTTGGTCCATATGTTTCAATATTTTACATTTTTACCTTTGAGTTTTTACTAATGTTCACTTTGATCCTCGTTGTTAACATTAATCAAATAATTCATTAAAAATATTATTATGTGAAATTCTTTTTAATTAATTTTATTAGTATTTAAAAATTAGTGAAAACTAATTTAAGTAGGATTAAATTCATTCTTTCAAAATGAACTAATAGATCTTAGCACCAAAAATGACGAGTGGTAATTGTCCTGCACTCTTTCCTATAAATAACTTTAAAAGTTATTCCATTTTTTTTTTTCCATTTGCATTTGCACCTTCAAATTCTCCGAGCATTCAAACCAACCGTTTATGTAAAAACATGGGAGCAAGAGGGACAAGTATCACTCTTCGAAGTCCAACTGACACAAGCCTAAAGCATTGTATAAACTTGAGCCGACCCAATGTTTCAAGATTTTCAGTATGTTTGATTTTAGAAAGAAATAATTTTTCATGTTTGTCATTTTAAAATGCGTTATCTTAATTCTCTTATAACTTCAAAACCAAGATATATGATAGATTCCCACTTACGTATACCTATAAGGGCTGAATGTAAAACATAAACTTAGTCGTTTATTTGTGAAAAATGGACCCAATAGACTCAATAAGCGATTTTTATTGGGTTTGGGTCGGCATTTGGCCCATTTGATGAACTTGTAGAATTGTCACAGACATTTTTACGTAAATGGTCATCTTTGAGCCCTATATTTTAAAAATGTTTTTAAATTTGAATTTTTTCAAGAAAGGTTTTTAGTATTATTTTTGGACAAATTTACCCTTTTTTAATTTTTTTATTTTCGAATTTTATATGTATTTTCCCTATTTTCAAAGTTTCTTTAATGATGGAGAGAGAAAATGCATTTAATATATGATTTTTTTTTCTCATTTTCAATTGGAGAGAAAAATTTTTTAATATTATTTTTTATATTTTCAAAGTTTCCTTAATGATGAAGAGAGAAAGTGAATTTATGATGGGAAGAGAAAATGCGTTTAATATGATTTTCTTCTCATTCTCAATTGGAGAGAAAATATTTTTAGTATTTTTTTTCATTCTCAATTGGAGAGAGAAAATGTAATTAATATTTTTTTTATTTTCCTTTTCACGTATTAATCATTTCTTTGATATTGTTTGTTGTTATTTAACGTTTGCTTTTTGATATAATGTGATATATTCCACCATTTATTTTGAGTTATATTTGTTTTCATGTAATATTCCATTGTTTATTTGGGATATATCTGAGGTATTCTGATGTGTATGCACTTCTAATTAGGCAACTTATGTGTGCTTGTAATATATTCACCGAATGTCTGATATATATGTCACTCTAATGCAATTTTTGTATGATGGTTTGTCTTATTTGAGTTTATCTATTATAGTTCCTTGTTTATTTGAGTTCATTTTTTTTGCGTTATTATCTCATATATACTATATTAGATTCTATCTAACATGATTTATAAATTTCAAATGAACTTAATGTTCAACATATATTAGTGTATATATCATAAAACAGAAAAGTCTCAATAAAAAATTGAAGATACATATTACAATATATATCGAAAAATCGAAAATGATTATATACTTGCAAATGTTCTAACCAATATATGAAATATACTAGTAAAATTGACTAAATTCCATTTAAGTAAATTTAACCGAACCTCCCTAATGATTTTCAAATAAACAAAGCTATCAATCAGGGTATATAAATCTCAAATGAACTTATATTCAACATATATTAGTGTATATATCATAAAACAAAAGTATCAATAAAACTGAAGATATATATCACAGTATTATCGAAAATCTCCCTATATATCAAGAACAAATATATATATTTATATATTGAAAAAACATAAAAGTACATCTAAATCCACGATGACGACGGCGACGATTGGTGACAGGTGCGAGATCTTGGCGGCGTGCCGAAACTTGAACGGTGGTCGAAACCTGAACGGCGGGAACGACGGCCGAAACTTGAACGACGACCACGATGGTGCCCGAAACTTGAACGGCAACCACGACGGCGCCTGAAACTTCAACGGTGGGAATGGCGGACGACGTGTTAAACGATGGAAAGGGCGGCCGGGAAGATGAGAGAGAGATTGAAGAAGATGGAATGACTAGAGTTTTGAGAGAGATTGAAGATACACGAATTTTTAGGCTATGCATGAGGGAGGGATACACAAAAACCTAAGTTTGTTTGTTTATTTATTTATATAAAATGTAGGTGAGGGTTAAATTGTAAATAGCCATTGATATTAGTAAAAATATTAAAGCAAGAAGGTTTTTTTTTTTTTTTTTTTTTTTTTTTTTTTTTTTTTGTAAAAAATTGGATGTTTTAGACAACAACATAATTGGATGTTGAAAACCCTTGTCACAAAGAGCTAACTAAATAAATACTCAAATCATACCAAGTGCCTCTAAGAAAAATCTAACTTGGCCTGTATCATTTTCTCAACTCTTAACTTTTAATTTCATCAAATTTAGTCTCAAACTTAAATAAACGTTGAAAATTTTATCTTCAATTCAATTTTTGCTAATTCGCTCACTAATTTTACTTGAAGATTTTGAAAAATCTTTATAAGTTTAACGATTAATTTGACTTTACCAAAATTCATAAATTACATCAAAGAAAAGCTATAATTTTATTTTGTCTTGTATTTAATCCATTTCGTATGTATATACGAAATTTTCTAAAAGATATTTGGAGCGAGAACTATTAGAGGGTTCAAGTTGTCATAATTTTAAATTTGATATGCAACGTAAGTTTATGATTAAAAATGGATTTAAAAGAAAGGTGGTGTATCCGGTGGCAACAAAGAAGGATAAGGGAATCATCATCTCCATCCGTTGATTTGATTTGTGCACAAGTTTGCGAGGCCCACAAAATTTCTATTAATTTCGTACGAATAAAACTGTGTTTTTGGACAAATATACACAGACAAAGAAAATGTTAAAATATCATTTTTTATTACTATAAAAGTTTGTTCAATTTTAGTCTCTATACTTTTAAATGTATAATTTTAGTCCATGTATTTTTAATAAATCTTCAATTTAGTTACTCAAAATTATTTTTTTTTAAAATTAAAATTGACTAAATAATAACAATAATTTTCATGTAAATAAATAAAATATGTGAATATGTTTCCAAAATTTGAAAAATAAATGCTAATAAATAACAATTTTTTTTTTTTAAAAAACCAATAATAAACCAACGGTAGGAATTTAATATATGGACTAAAATTGAACATTTTAAATAAATAAGGGAATATCTTGTTTAGGTTTAAGAAAACAAAACCAAAGAGGATAATTCTTTAAAGGAGCCAAATCTCTACAAAATTTTCCATCTCGATCGCCACAAAATTTAACTGGGACCTTCATAGAGATAGAGAAAACTAAACTGGAGACAAATTAGGTTCCGTTTGATAACTATTTGATTTTTTGTTTTTTAAAAATTAAGCCTATTTCATTTCAATTTCTTACAATAGTTTGCATATTTTTTTAAGTAAAATGGTTAAATTCTTAACCAAATTCTAAAAACAAAAACTACTTTTTAAAAATTATATTTTTTTTCCTTTCAAAATTTTGCTTTTTTGTTATTGTTCTTGAAAATATTGATTAAAAAAAAAAGTAGATAATAAAGCAAGAAATTTAGTGGTAGAATGGATATTTATAAACTTAATTTTTTTAAAAGTTAAAAACTAAAAACTAAATTATTGCTATTCCATTTCGAAAATTGGGAAAGCTTAAATAACATTATGGAATAATAATGGAGAATTTTGTTGGTCAATTGTCCCACAAGAAATAATACAAAATGTGAAAAAAAAGTAGAATTTGTAATTATGCATATTATATAATTGAAAAATAATAATGAATATGATGGATATTGAATAATAATGGATATTATTGCATATTTGTTGATATTATTATTAAAAATAATGTCATTATGGTCAATTGACCCACATTATTAAAAAAAAAAAAAAAAAAAAAAAAAAAAAAAAAGAAGTCCTTCAAATGACATTTCCCAACCCCATTCACCATCTCATGAATATTTGTGCCCGGAAGCTAAATTTTTGCTCTTTTATCTTTTTAATCTTTCTGAAGGTAAAAGAGCACAATTCAGAAATTATTCGAAGACGACTGCAATATGTTTAGTTATTATGCTTAGATAGATATAAGAGAGAACTTACCAAAGCAATTCAGATTTGTATTTCGTCATTATTAAAAATTCGTCTCATGGTTATTAAGAAATAAAAATATCATTGAATTCAGAAGTTTGTTTGCTTTTGTTTAAATGTAGTGGGTTAGGTTTTGCATAAAAAATTAGAGGCCAGCGGAAGGAAAAGGGCAAACTCTCTTTTTCATATTCTAATTTTGGTGGAAAATACAGTCAATTAATATTAATATAAAATAGAAAATAATTGTATTATTGTTTTTTTTTTAAAAAAATATTTTTCGTCTCTAATTTTTGAATGGGGTATTGACAAAAATATTAGCAAAAATTAGGAAATTCTAGAAACTACTTGCAAAGATAGTGTAGATATTTTGTTGTTATTGAATTGCGTAACCATTGAAAATTTGTATTGTATAAAATCTTAGTGTAATATTGACTTTAATGAATTGTTTTAGGGAGTAACTAGTTTATGTTTTAAAAAGATTGTAAGATTACAGAATTGTTAAATTTTAATTTTTTTTTTATAAAAACAAATTAATTTTCACGTTTTATCTTAAAGACACAGTTATTTTTATCTTAGAGACGAACAAAACAAACGGAAAAAAAAAATGTTGGGACTCTTCACAATAAGTAAACAAAACATAAATGAATGAAAAAAAATCAATGATAAATAAAAAAAAATTAAAAAATATAAAAAAAAGAAACACAACTAACCAAAGTTTGAATTCAACTTAGTTTCTTGATTTTAAATGTTATACTTGTAATTCTTAAATTTGTAGTTTAATTTCAATCTAATCTCTAAATTTTAAAATGTTACAATTTTATATTTGAAGTTTGAGTTGAACTACAGTTAGGATAATCCTTTTTAAAACATGTTTTAATAATAAAAAAATACAATACCTTTTTCCTTTAAAAAAAAAAAAACAATAAGATGAGTTAAAAAAAAATACCATATTTTTCTCAAAATTAAAAGGTATATTTGGAAGTGATAATGATAGGGTAAAAATTACATCTTATTCAAAATCTTTCTAAAATAAGTTTTTAATAATTTAAAATCAATTTATGAAAGTTGCATATAAAACTGTATAATCAAATATTAAACTTATTTGGAAAGCTTAAAGACAAATCTGAAAATAATTTTCAACATATTACATAAAGTAATTTTTGAACTTATAACTACAAAAATTAGGCGAGAAGAGGCTTCTCATTTTCTTGGGGACTGGACCATTCTTCAACATGCATTTGTGCTTTCTGCGCCTGAAATATTATATATATTTTTTAAGAGTACAAGTTAATAACTTGGATAATATATATATATATATTCTGTTAGATAAGAAATAATCAATGTAATTCAAAGTTAAAATTTGATAGTAGCATTTTACCTCTTGTTCCCAATTAGTTCTCATGGTGATGATGACTAATATTATTGTTTGAACTGCAGTGCCACCAAATATCATTCCACCCCAAATTCCCTGTTGGTAACATATGACAATTTTAGTAACATTTAGTCCCATCATATGATTAATAGAAATATTACTTTAGGTTAAAAAATATTTTTGCTTTAAAATTTTACGAAAGCAATACTTTAATCTTTGAACTTTAATCTCAATTATGAAAAAAATATTATTAAAATTTAATAAAATTTCGTATATAAACTTATTAGAGAACAAAATTATTTATAAACTGTTACAAATAACAAAAAAAAAAAAAAAAAAAAAGTTAGAGAAAAAACATACGAGCACCCCAGAGTGGAAAACCCATTCCATGATGAAACCAAGGGGGAGGCCAATAAGATAATAGCAGCCAAGATTTATGTATGCAACCCAAGATTGCCAACCTGATCCAACTGCCACCCCTGCAATAAAATTTAATTTAAACACTCATTTTATTTCACCTGCCTTTTTGTTCCTTTCAAACTCAAACAAAAGAAAAAGTCAAATGATGTCCTTAAAAAAATATTTTTAATTTAAAAAGTTATTCTAAACAGATTCGTATCAAAACCTGAAAGAACGGGTTGGATACTGTTCAAGAGAATGGTGACGGCTAGCAAACTTGAGAGTGAATCCACAGCCTCCACCACACTACTGCTGTCTGTGAAGATCAACGCTATTTTATCATGAAATATCATTATAACAACACATATCACCACACCAATCACTGTTGATTGCACCACTGATACAATTGTAGCAAATTTGGCTGCTTTCCCATTCCCACCACCAAGCTCATTTGCCACTCTAACTCTGTCATAATCATATATTTTGTTATAAAATCAACCAATAAAGAAAGCGAGAAAAACATGACATAAAGAGATTTACGTAGTTCATTAACTATGTGTTAGCTATGTTGACGAGCACAAAGAGAGAGTAGTTTATTATCAGAGAGAAATATCAGATAACATTGATTGTAGAGGCATCAATTGAATTAAAGAGTTTATATATGAGTATGTCCGAATAAAAGTGAGACTCCGTGCTTGGTCACTTGCTAAATTACAATGCCAGCATTCCAAAGAACAACAAACCTTTGTAATCTTTTTAAGAAAACACAGGAAAAAAAACAAAACAAAAAAACTGTACCCAATGCCAGCAAAGAATGCTAAAGGAATCATCATCTCCCATCCATTGATGCTCATACTGCACAATTTTGACCACAAAAATCAATACTGATTTCTCATTACTTAGAGCATTATAAACTATAAAGGGGAATTGAATGTTGGTATACCATATGGATAATGCATCTACAGCAATAGTAGCATTCTTTAACTTCCCTGTCATCAGTACTAATATCCTGTAATACCAATTCTCCGAGCTGCTCATACCCATTAATGTTGTTAGTAAAGTTTAATGTGTAAATGAAGAGCAGACACAACAAACTGAACAGAGTAGAAATTTACCAGAGCATGAGGCCAGCAGAAATGGAGAGCTTAGTGAAATCCCAGAGACCTTGAAAGGCTTGAGAAGAGAAGCCAGTCCAAGTTAAAGGGCACCAACCACCAACAGTATAGATATACAATCCCAAAACCAGAACCCACCAAGAAATGTCTAAAGCTATGGCTGCTCCAATTACTCCATATTCCAATACATATATGAAAACCCAACTAGCCAAAACATTCATAGCTAATCCTACAAAAGAAACCCAAGCAATCACTTGGGTTTTCAGTTGGCATTGCAAAAACCTCTGCAACGGAAACTGAAACGCAAAGCTGAAATGAAGTGGTATTAACCAAAGCGCTACTACCCCTGATTGCTCTGCTACATCATCGGTTTGGCCAAGCAGTTTCAGAACAGGTGTAGCGTAAAAGTAAAAAGGGAGTAACAAGAAACAACAAAGGGAAAGTACTACCCATGAACGTTGCAAGTAAATTCCTAACATATGGTATCTCCTTGCTCCATATGCTTGCCCACACAGTGTCTCTAATGCACTTGCCATCCCTAACTAAAGTTCAAATATCAGAACAGGGGAAAAAACAGGGGAGAAAATTAGACCGACCCAGAATCCAAAAACCATTTTAATTACTGAAACAGATTGCAAGGAAAGAATAGGAGTAGTTGTTGAACTTACTAAGAGGCCGAAATTGAAGCCGACAATTACTGTGTTGGCGATGGAAATGGAAGCGAGTTGGACATCGCCTAAACGGCCAGCGAAAGCTTGGGTGATGATGTTCATGGTGTAAGAAGAGATACGGCTGAAAATGGAAGGGCCGACGATTAGCCATAGCTTCTGAGTTTCAACCCAAAATTTGGATACAAAATCTTCTCTCTGATTGATAATACTCCCCATTTGAAAGAAACAGAAAACAGAGGAAAAAGTTCGTGCGATGTTGAGGAAAATGGAGAGGGTGGGTGTAAAGAGGACCACAGGGACTGTTTCATTATATAATCATACGGACGGAAGCCTCATTTCCTGCCATATCTGTCATTTAGAGGATAGGAGTGTATTTGAAATACATTTTTTAATATTTAATTTAAAAAATAAGTCATTTTAGAATAAAATTAGAATTTTTGGGAACCACTATTTTAAAGTGTATTTTAAATAATTTTTGTAAAAAAAGTTTAGATAAAAAAATATTTTAAAAAAATATCTAATCATTTAAATGGGCCTTAAAACTCCTATTTTTTTTTTTTTTAAAAAAAACTCTTAACTTTTCCGTATCCATAAAAAATGAAGAATATTAAATTAAATGAATCAGAGAAAATTTCTGTTTCGTTAATTAATTTCTAACAGCCACATTTATTTAATTTTACATGTTTTTAATCATTTTCATATTCTATAAATCCACTGTTAAATTTTCCCCATAAAAAAATGCACTGTTAAATTCATATTTTAGAGGAGAATCCTACTTTCTCGGTGAACCAAATCTAAATGAAGGGGATTAAGGTTGGTTTGGGATCTAATTGCTTCTATAGACCCTCTTCTCTTCATTGAAACGGATTGTTTAGAGGTTATTCATCTATTAAATTGAATTTGATGAAAACCACATTGACGACAACACTGTCGTGGAAATGGTTTTTCAATGAGCTTCCTATGTCTAGGTACATTGTTAACATCACATTAATTGATTGCTTGTGGTATAGTGTGTTGGGTAATGATTGAGGTTTATGTTTCGCTTGTTGGCTAGCGATATCTCTCAACTTGTTGATGAATGATGATGATTGTTGATGGTAGGGGTGTTTACAGTTCGATTCGGTTCGATTTGACTCCCAAATCGAACTATGAAATTCAGTTTGGAAAAGTATTCAGTTCATTTTGGTTCGATTTCGGTTCTGATGCGGTTCAATTTTCGGTTATATATATATATATTTATAGAGAGAGAACTTGAGAGAGATCGAGATGGAGTGAGAGAGATCAAAACGGAGCCGGCGGAGTGAGTAACTTGAGAGTTTAATACTGAGAGAGACCGAGATGGCCAGATGGTGGACCATACCAAGATGGAGACGGTGGCTGTTGGCATTTAACAGTGGTCGGTGGCGTCTGGAAGTGAGGAGCTGCTGAAGCATGGAGAGGGTTCAACAGTTCGTGACGTCGTCTTCGTTCGTTTGCGTGGGGTGGGGGGTAGCCGATTTACGTTTGGTTGGTGGGAGTTCAAAATTAGATTTAAAAACCCTAAATTATAAATATATACACATACCCCTAGTTGATGGCAAAATTCAGACAAAGAAAGTCACCTGACCTTCACGTGTAGTGCTTACCACAGAAACTCCGATGCTTAAATCAGCATATTAGCAAAAGACCAGAGCAAGCTAGAAGTAGGGAGAAGGACTTACATTGAGTGAGGCCTATGACTTCTTATTTATAGAAGGGTAGACCTAGAGTTCCAAATTTAAGGAAGATTAGGAAATGTAGATTCTCGTTGGCCATAGAGGGCTTGGACCATGGCACATAGGAAGTGGGCCATTGGGGATAGAAAGGAGCTGACCTCGCCCTCTAAGGTCGAGGAAAGTTGGGCGTTTGGGTGTCCATTGGCCCGTTTCTTACACTTCTCTTGCTCTTACATGACTATCATTATTTCAATTTTATCTTTAACGATATTCCTTCCTGAGTTCATGATTCTTGATCCAAAAGTGACCTATAAGAATGATAAACTTTCTTTTACTTCTAGTTAATATACTTATATTTTTAAAAAGAAAAAAAGAATGAGAAGCAAATCTAAATTAGGAATAAAATTTATTGGTGAGACTAATTACCACTTTAAACATTCGTATACAATAGTATCTATGCTTTCATAATCATTTGATACATCATTATACGAAAAACAAATTAGTATTAGCAATTGATTTATGGTGTGGGGTGTAAGTTTTCTTCTTTAGTGTGGGGTGAATATTTTCCTATATCTTATTTAACTTGTTTGTCTCTTACAGGGTAGAGTGGTCTACAATGAATTTATGGGAGTGGACTACGAGTAAGCTCAGACTCGAGGAGAGGTCTAGGCCCACAATTGTCTTGTGAAGCCTTTGAAATTTCAAAAATCATTCTAATTTCGGAGTCTAAGGCTGGGAGATCTGACTTAAAATGATAGACAATTATCTTTTTGTTGATCTTACATATTAGATAATATGAGGTTTTATCTCAAAACCAATTGTCTCTTTTGGGTTCACTATATATTCTTGATTGGATCCCAATTTCTTTTTATTGGATCAAATACTCGTTTGGGCTTTATGGATTCAAGTACCATATTATAACACGGAGTTCCATCTCAAAACTAATTGGTAATAAAAGGAGTAACTCATCTATGTTATTAAGAGAGTGACATGTCAACCTCTACTAGTGGAATCGGACTCAATAGATATCATTTGGGCCCTAAACGATCTGGATATCAATCTTTCTGAAACAAAAAATGCAGTGGATGCCACTGTTGTGATTGCCAAGAGTTTTGACAAGGATCTTCTTTAGTTATTTTAATTATTCTTGTAATTTTGTCTCCCATTCTTTAGCGCATGTTGTTGTTAACCTTTTTTATCTCCAAGTTTCTTCTTATAAGGAGGAAGGTCGTGATGTCAGTTGGAAATATGTTAGATGTTTAAAGTCCTCTACTTTTAATCATAACTTTTCTTGGGATTTGTTTCTGGTTTTATTGAAGTTTAATTATTTTTTTTAAAACCTACTCTCATTTTCCTTTTTTTTTTTTATACATTTTTCTGCGAGTTTAATAATTGTGGGTGAGAAATGAATTACCGACATAATTGGTGTCTTCGTTCATTCAAATTGGCCAATCACATTCTAACTTTTTATTATATATCTCTTCACTTTTTCCTTTTATCTAACATTTCACATCCTTATCCTTATCCTTTCTCTTTAATTTATAAATGAGAATTCAACATTTTTATGAATTTCTTTTACAGTTTCTCTCTCTCACTCTCTCTCTCTCTTTTGCGCAGTTAATAATCTCCTATTTAATGTTTTATTACCTGTAATCTTTTTATAAAATTAAAATTGTCTATTTAAACTTTTTAAATATTTAAAATAAAGTATTGTATTACATACACTATAAAAGAGCATAAATTATTATTTTTTCCATATAAATTCGTTATTATTTTTTTAAATAAAAATTATTATGAATTATAGTAAAATAATTTTAAATTTATTTGTTGATTATTATTATTTTTATTAAAGGTAATTTATATTACATATTAAATAGAAATGTGTTATAAAATAAGAACAATACAATGAACAAAGGAAGAACAAAAGTAGTATAGTAGAGAGAAATAAGAAAGTAGAAATGACAATTGAACTCAATTGTGGTGTGTATTACAAAGGTACATATACCACTTTTATGATATGAATGTGTATGTTAAAGATTGAATTCAATGGGGAGATATGTTACAATATAAATTCAATGGAGTTTATGATATTTTGTAACCTATATAGTTATGAATATCTACATTTATATATTACATTTATAATACTCCCCCTTAGATATCCATATATATAAAATAATGCCTCGTTAAACCTTACTAGGAAAAAATCCAATGAAAAAAAATCCTAGTGAAGGAAAAGAGTACATTATTTTATATACTTTCCTGCCTCATTAAAAAAACTTGCTACAAAAACCCTATGGGGAAAAGCATAGCCAAGGAAAAAGTACATAATTCTACTCCCCCTCATGAATATATCACTTGAGTTCTCTGAGTCGTCGCATTCCAATGTTGTGCACCACTTTCGAATGTCGATGTGGGTAATGCCTTGTAAATAAGTCTGCCAGTTATCTTTTGAAGAAATTTGTTGAACATTACTGTCGCCATTTTCTTCGAGGTCATGCGTGTAGAAGAGTTTTGGTGAGATATGTTTTGTTCTATCTCCTTTTATATACCTCCTTTGATTTGGGTTTACATGCTGTATTGTCTTCATAATATTTGTAAAATTTTCCAGAAGACAAGCCACATGTTCCTCGAATGTGATGAGTCATTGACCTCAACCATACACATTCTCTACTAGCTTCATGAATTGCAAGAATTTCTGCATGATTTGAGGAAGTGGCTGTAATGGTCTTTTTACAGACCGCCAAGATATAGCAGTTCCTCCACATGTAAACAGATAACCTGTTTGAGATCTAGCTTTGTGTGGATCAGATAATATCCAGCATCTGCATAACCACTAGATCAAATTTGATTTGTTTGAATAAAACAAACCCATATCAACCGTTCCTCGAAGATAACGGAGTACATGTTTAACTCCGTTCCAATGTTTTTTTGTTGAGAAGAACTGTATCTTGCTAATAAATTCACTGAGAATGCTATATCTGGTCTTGTGTTGTTAGCAATACATTAGTGCACCTATTGCACTAAGATATGGTACTTCAGGACCAAGTAGTTCTTCATTATCTTCTCGAGGTCGAAAGATATCCTTTTTCACGTCTAGTGATCGAACTACCATTGGAATGTTCAATGGGTGTGCTTTGTCCATGTAAAACTTTTTAAATCTTTTCTGTATATGTCGTTTGATGAATAAAAATTCCATCAGCTAAATGTTCAATTTGCAAGCCAAGGCAAAATTTTGTTTTTCCAAGGTCTTTCATCTCAAATTCTTTTTTGAGATAGTTTATTGCCTTTGAAAGCTCTTCAGGAGTTCCAATTATATTTAAATCATCAACATATACAGCTATAATAGCAATCCTGATTGTGATTTCTTAATAAACCACATGGACAAATTGGATTATTTTGATAACCTTCTTTCAATAAATATTCACTTAGACGATTGTACCACATCCGTCCTGATTGTTTTAATCCATACAATGATCTCTGTAATTGATTGAATATAATTCTCTAGATTTTGAATTATAGATTCAGGTATCTAATCCTTCAGGATTTTCATATAGATTTCATTTTCCAAGATCCATAGATATGCTGTGACTACATCCATAAGATGCATGTTAAGCTTTTCATATACAGTCAGCTAATTAAATATCTTAATGTAACGTCAGCCCAGGTGAATATGTTTCCTCATAATCAATGCCTGGTCTTTGAAAAATCCTTGTGCAACCAATCGTGCTTTGTATCTCGTGACCTCATTATTTTCATTTCTTTTACTACAAATACCCATTTGTATCCCACAGGTTTTACACCTTCAGGTGTATGGACTACAGGTCCAAAAACTTCACGTTTTGAAAGTGAGTTTAATTCTGCTTGGATGGCTTCTTTCCACTTAAGCCAATCTTTTCTATGGCGACATTCTTCACAGATCTAGGTTCACAATCCTCATTTTCATGTATAATATCATGAGCAACAGTATAGCGAAAATGTTGTCTATGGCTACATCAGTTCTATTCCATCTTTTTCCTGTCATTACATAATTTATCGAGATCTCACGTTATCTTCATTACTTGGTCTCTTCGACATTTTTATCAATAGTCATGTCTGGAGATTCTTTTTTAATCTTCTCATTTTCAATTGAGTCATTTTGACTATTGATTACTTTTCTTTTTCGAGGATTTTTATCTTTTGAACCTACTGGTCTACCACGCTTCTGGCGTACCGTTGACTCATTAGTTGTAAAACTTGCTGAGTTGGAATTTCATTCTAGATGGAGCATTAACAGCTGGAATATATGACTTGTCACTTTCTTAACATTTGCAAAAGCATCTGGCATTTTGTTTGCTATGTTTTGTAAATGAATTATTTTCGAACTTCCAGTTCGCATTGATTTGTACGAGGGTAAATGAGACAATAACGATGCGTTCCAGGCAATTTCATTTCCAACTTCTTAATTCCTCCCCCTAATGTTGGAAAAGTTGTCTCATTAAAATGACAATCAGCAAATCGTGCAGTAATACATCACCCGTCAGGGGTTCAAGATATCTAATAATTGATGGGAATCAAATCCGACATATATTCCTAATCTCCTTTGAGGTCCCATTTTAGTACGTGTGGGGGGCATTGGAACATATACTGCACAACCAAATCGCAAATGGAAAATATTTGGCTCTTGACCATAAGCTAATTGCACTGGGAGTACTATGATAAGATGTCGGTCTTATGCGTATAAGTGACGCTGCATGCAAAATAGCAGACCCATACAGATATTGGAAGTTTGCTCTCATAAGTAATGGTCTAGCAATTAATTGTAACGTTTGATGATCGCTAATCCATTTGTGTATGAACATGAGCTACAGGATGTTCAATACTTATCCATGACATACATAATATTAAATGTTTGGGATGTAAACTCACAGCATTATTAAGTCGAATGCTTTTGATTGTATATCAGGGAACTGTGCCCTTAATTTGATTATTTGAGCAAGTATCTTGCAAATGCAAGGTTCGACTTGATAATAAACACACATGTGACCATCTACTGGATGCGTCAATTAAAACATGAAATATCTAAATGGTCCACTGTGGATTAATAGGTCCACATATGTCACCATGAATTCGTCTAAAAATGTAGTGACTCAATTCCACTTTAGCTGGTGATGGCCTAATTATAATTTTCCTTGAGAGCAAGCAACACATGATAATTCATTAGATTGAAGAATCTTCTGGTTCTTAATGGATGTCCATGAGAATTCTCGATAATTCTTTCATCATTATGATCCAAGATGACCCAATCGATCATGCCAAACGATGATATATCTGGATTCATGAACTTCAGGTTCATTGTTGTGTATGTTTCAATTACTCGTATATGTATAATATAATCCAGAAGAAAAAACAGGCAGTGTTTCCAATACGTTTTCCATGTGAAACATAGATGTAATATAGAGATATTCTATATTATTTTTATTGTAGTTTCACATGATAACCATTTTGACGTATATCTTTGAAACTCAATATTCTTTTCGATACTAGAGAACAAAGCATTATTATGTGAATTTTGTTCCTCTAGGTAAAATAGGTTTGCTTTCCAAAACCTTCAATCAAGTTGCAGAACCTGATTGTATTGACATTGCTTCAAGCATTGTCAATTTAGAAAAGTATTTTCTATTTTTAAGTATGTATGCGTAGTTGCACTATCTGCCAAGCATAAGTCTTCATTATTCATCTTTGAGTCAGCCAAAATGAGAAATGTCCATGATTCTTCATTATAAAAAAAAAGGATTACAATAATTCTTAAAATTAAGACAAACTACTATAAATTCAAAAATTAGCTTGCAAATGTAAAAGAAAGAGAAACTAAAACAAAACTACTTTGGACATTATCATAATCAAGGAAGTATTGCGACTCCTTCAATAGCATCAATTTTCTCTTCAGGAGACTCAAAAAAATCAGCAACATCTAAATGCGTCATGTGGAAGGGTCAAATACATCATCTTGATATGCAAAATTTGCTCCACATTTTTTCTTCTCCTTTAATGAGGCTTGATAGAGATCAACTAAGTGTTTGGACGTACGACAGGTACGAGACCATGCCCCTTCATACACATCGGAAGCATTGATTTTCAACACTTTTAAAGCTCTATTTTGTGGAGTTTTTCTTCTTTGATCATCAGTATTTTTGATTTTCTTGAAATCTGAATAATTATTACCACGAAAGAATAGTTTTTTCCTCACCGGGTCACGACTCGACCACGACCTCGACACGACCACGACCACGACCTCGACCTCGACCATGATTATTTGAAATTATAGCATTCACTTCAGGGAATGGTGTTGCTCCAGTTGGTCGAGACTCATGGTTTTTCATTAATAGCTCATTATTTTGTTCAGCCACAAGAAGACATGATATAAGTTTAGAATACTTTTTAAAACCTCTTTCTCGATATTGCTGCTGCAGGAGCATATTCGAGACATGAAATGTAGAAAATGTCTTCTCTAACATATCTTCATCAGTATTTTTCTCCGCATAACAACAATTTTGAACTAATTTTAAATATGCGGAATATAATCACTTACTGATTTAAAATCTTGCAACCTTAGGTGCATCCAATCATAACGAGCTTTAGGAAGAATTACTGTTTTTGATGATCATACCTTTCCTTAAACTTTGCCATAGAACATAGGGATCTTTTACTGTAAGATATTCGGTCTTTAGCCCCTCATGAAGATGATGTCGAAGGAAATCAAGGCTTTTGCCTTTCTTGACTAGAAGTCGTATTTCCTTCTTTAATTGTTTCCAAGATCATGGCATCCAAATGAATTTCAGCATCAAGTACCCATGATAAATAATTGTTACCATTGATATCAAGAGCTAAAAACTCTAATTTGGTAAGACTTGTCATGGTAAACTATAGCAAAGAATATACTTATATTAGAAATTTATAAACATATCAAATATGCATTTTAAACAATATAGATAATTACTACAGTTGTATATATATATATATATACATATATATATTAATACATATATATATATATATATATATTTTTTTAACAATATAAATAACATGTTCAACATATATATGTATTATAGACATGATATTTTATATAAAATAATAATAATATAAACCATATTGTACATAATACAAAATGTAACAAAATATACATAGTGATTTAAATATACATGTCTATGATCAATTAAAGGTATAATACATACATAATACATAGCAATATCAATCTTTTATTAAATTATCAAGATGAGAATTAGATATGCATTTTATTCCCATGTTAATGATAATTCAAATAAACAAATTGTAATATATATTAATTTACAACATGCTCATATATATCTATATAAAATGATTAACAACATGTTTAGATAAAAATGGTATAATCATTAGATCAATGCTATGAAGGACACAAATAAGTATAAGTTTAGAAAATAAAAGGATAAAATCTTATAGGAATGAACAATCATATATACATAATAATTATTCTCATACATGATTAATAAGATAAAACATAAACTAAAGAATAAGATAAATTTAATCATAATTATATGAATCGAATAATAACTTTGTAAAAGAATATGTCAATATTGCATAAATAACATGTCAACGTTTAACCATACACAGTGTATATATGATGTATTTGATATATACACTGTATACATAGAACGTTCATAACACAACAAAAGCAAAAACAAATTAACCTACCTTTTGCAAATGAAAGTGGTAGAGTCGTGCTGATAACGTGTTGTAAAATAAGAACAATACAATGAACAAGGAAGAACAAAAGTAGTAAGTAGAGAGAAATAGAAAGTAGAAATGACAATTGAACTCAATTGTGGTGTGTATTACAAAGGTAACATATACCACTATTATAGGATATGAGATGGTGTATATTACAAGATTGAATTCATGGGGATATGTTACAATATCAAATTCAATAGGAGTTTTATGATATTTTGTAACCTATATAGGTTATGGATATCTACATTTATATATTACATTTATAATAAAATGCACATTTTTAAAATTAGTTAAGTAAACGTAGTATCTTTTAATTTTGACTAGTAAACAACAATAATGGAAGTATTGATACTCATTCCAAACAATTCTTAATAAACAATAAAAGAACAACCTTTCAAATTCCAATCGATTTTGGTTTTTATTTTAATTCATTCTTGGATTCGAGTTCAAAATGAAATGTACAACTTAATTAAATAAAAAAAATTTATTTTATAAAAAAGTTAATGGTCAACTTTGACGACAAAAAAAATGCAACATATTTGAGTCGACTTCACAAGTAAAATTTGTTCTTTTGAACCAACAAATATGATAATATGATAAAAATAATACTAACACATTTTGCTATCTATGTGGGACCTTCACTTCACGTACTTGGACATAGTTTATAAAATTGCTCATCTTTCCATAAATACCCTTCCTTGTTTTAGGAATATAATATAGTGAGTTGAACGTATTAATTAAGCTAAATATATGATGTCCATTCTTAAAGTTAAGAGAACACTCTAAAAATGTTCTATATATGAAAATGCTTCCTATTACAATTTTGAAGTGTGGCTCTTTATAACCCTACCAGAAGATAAGACGACAAACAACTAAATTAATTTAAATACAAAAACACTAATTATTCTAAATATACTAATAATCCTCCTAATGAGAATATCAATTCAATAATACTATCCAACTGAACTATGTTTTTATAATGTTGATGTATATACATATGGTCACGAAAAAAACATAAACTATGAAAATCAAACATCGCGTTCGTTGTTAAAAAAAACAATAGTTAATTACAAGTTTAGTCTAAAACTTTGAAGTTTGTGTTTATTTGGTCCCCAAAACTTTCAAAACTATTAATAGGTGTTTTAGTTTTCAAATTTGTTTCTAATGGGTTTCTATTATATATTAAAAAAATTTAAAGCTAATTGATCTATTAGAGATAAATTTAAAAATTATGTCTAATGAAACTCATAACTTACAATTTTATATAATGTGTTTAGTAAATCTATGATTATATCTGACCGAAAATAAAAATTGTTGGGACCTATTTGACGCAAATTATTAAATTTAAAAAATAGGCAAATAGGTAATGACAAAAAACACTGGGTGGGAGGGGATGTTTAACTCATGTGGATTTTTTTCCCTCTCTCTATTGGTGCCGTCAAGAAAAAATGATATATTTGATTATAACATATATCATCGATTAAAAAGACAAGATGTTTCATTTCCACGGTCAAACTATTTTAGCTATTTAGAAAGAAGGAATTATGATGCACAAAGATGAATACATCTTGGGATGCACCAAAGTATTACCTCAATGAGAAAATCTACCATACTAATTTCTTTCTTTCTTTTTTTTTTTTTAGAATGAATTTCTTTTTTAAATTTCTATCAACTCATTTATAAGCCTTTTTTTTTTTGCACGACCTAGTGGGAGGAGCTCCTTTTTCTTTTTTTTTTTTTTTTCTCCTCTCTCTATTTCTCGCTCTTTTTTCTTTGAAATGAATGGGTAATGAGAGAGTGGAGTGAGAAAAAAGAAAAATACGTAAATACATTTAGGACGACACCTATCTTTATGAATACCATCAAATTGTCCAATCATAATTTGTCATATGATAAAATTCTTCTTATTTCGTTATTGAAGTATTTTAATTTTTTTTTTGTGAGTAACGAAATGAGATGCATAAAAAAAAAATACTAATGTATAAGGAAAAGTGCCTCTACCCTACTTTGTTTCCTATCCCTTTCTGATTTTTTTATTTTTATTTTTTAAATAAAGAATAAAAAAATACTAATGTATAAGGACTAATAATAGAATTTAATGGAAAGAATAATCTAAAGACATAATTAGCCTAAAAATGATTTATAAAAAAAAGAGTTAATACCCATATATAGGGCTTGATCTAATCAATATGGATGAAATGCATTAAGTCATTGTATATTCTGTTAGATAGGCAAAACTGTCAATTTGTTATCATTATATATTGATAGTGTACACTCATTTTCTTCGATTTTAATTCCTTCTGATTTATTTATTTATTTTTCAGTCAATTCTCGATCTTTCTTGAATCATAGATTTTTCTTCTTTCTGAAATCATACGGCTCAATAATGTTGCTTTAATCCTTCCTTTTAAAGCATTTTTCCATTTTTCACGTGATTCATCTAAACAACTCAGCCTTTTGTCCCCTTACCAAATATATTTATGTAAAAAATAATCAAACATGTTCTCATTATTTTGATTTTGACTTCACCCATAGATAAGTTGTCCTCGCTTATGTTTCATGAATCTCTCTTTTTTTAGATATGGTAAAACTTTATTTATAATCTAACAATGGACAAAGCAAATGACAAGAGAAGATAGTAACACATCCACTCTATCACTATCTATTCGAAAGAGACACCGAAAATAATGTTAGATATTATTTATAGTAAAAGAAAGTGAAACATTTTAATATTGAAACATAAAAGGAAATGAATATTTAATTATGTAGATTAAATTTATACTTAGAAACTTTCAAATTGGATTGAAACTTCAAATGATATGATGTTTCATGTATAAATTTAGCATATATGATAGTTAAATTTGTAGTTTCTTCAATTTGAATGAGTTATGTTCGATTTTAGTCAAATAACAACTCAATTGAGTTAAATTTGATAAATGTTTCAATTTTTCTATTTGTTTGGTTTTATTTTATATTTTGGAGAGCTACTAAGTTGTTAGCCTATAAATGACAACTTGTTTTTTCATTTGTAGCATGTCATTCCAAATTCAAGAGTTTTCTCCTTTCTTTCTTTCTTTCTTTTGATCTTGAGTTGAGTTGAGAGCAATTATCCAAGTGTTCTATCAGATCTGAGTAGTTCGAAGTTGTAGTTCTATTGAAGTTAGTCATTGTATCCTGTTAAGGACGATCGTTGTAGAATTCTATCGCTTTTTATCGCTCAAGCAAATAAATTCTATCGCAGTCCATCACTGATAGACTGTAAAATCTTTTTATATTTATAAATAGTTTGACTCATTTTTCTATAATTGAAAACAACCATTTTTTATTTCCATTTAATTGGCGGATAGCTTTCGCCTTCTTCTCAGCCAAATAGGTGGCTTAGACAATGGCTCCTTATTTGCGTGAGAGGGCTATCAAATTCACCACACAACAAAAGAAAAAAAAAAAAAAAAAAAGTTGACATTGAAAAAATGTTTAAAATGTCTCTCAAAGAAAGTATTGGAACCAAATAAAGTTCGTAAAATATAGAAGACAACTTTTTATTTATGCATGGACATGTGAACATTTAGCCCTATTTGACTTGAGGACCATCTACTTTACATCGAAGAGCTCCTTTATGATCAAGAAAGTACATATCTCTCCACTCTAAATCTACTTCCGTTCAATTTTGCTTTTTACCTTTCTATCCTTCATTTTTATTTCGTTATGTACTAAAAGAAAAACTATTTGAATCTTATTATTAACCACTCATTTTTTTTTTTCTTCTACATATATGACCCATTGTCTTTTTGTGATCATTTCTTCTCATACAAAATTGATCCCAAAAGGCTTTGCTTTTTACATCAAACTTGACATTACATTAGATTTGTCGTGATAGTGGCTAAATTATAACAATTTTTCCAATATATAAACCAAATATTATCGAACTTAAACTTTTAGAAAAACTATATGAATTAAATCATTAAATAACCAAATTTAACCAGCTCTATAATTTGTAATCCTTCAATTTTGTCTTAGATAAGGCAATTATTATTTATTTTTTTAATGGCCATCGCTAATCTTCGTGACAACAGCCAGTAACACATTAGTCCTTAATAATGGCCACCGAAACATTATTTTATTTTAAATGGCTTAGAATGTAGACCCGTTGTCGGCTAAGCTTCACAATCAAATTACAAATTGGACACAATTTTTGGTGTTATCAAATAATTTGTTGTTACTTTTCCAAAAGTTTTATCAATAAATTTATATTATATGTACATCTTTTCACCTCCAATAGCCAAACTCCATCTACATTTAAACAAACACACTTTAATTAATCATTGTTTATACATCCTTCCACCCTTTACTCCACCTGTTTCATATTTTTATCTCTAATATTACATTTTATTTGGATGATTATTTATTTCCTACCTTGAAGGATTAACTGAACTGACTTAATTTCCAATGTATTTTGTTATGTGTAATTGGTAGTGGGCCAATTAATTACATGGGCCTTGAATATTTTAGGCCCTCTCTCTTATCGTGGGCTTTAGCCTTTAAGTTGGTCAGCTCAATTAGTAGAAAACCTACCCTTATTATGGGATTTGTAGTGGTGGAGAGTCGAGATATATATTTATATTTTTTTTTTTTATTAGCCTACCATATCTGATTATTTACTGCCAAACCATCCCAACAATTTTTTCTTCATTACTGAGGAGATTTCATTTAGGTGGCAACTTTCTTTTCTTTTCTTTTTTTTTTATTCTCATAATCTTTCTCATTCAGTTGTGATCTCGATTCATTCATGTCTCATTCTTAAATTCGATAAATATATATGGTTAGATTTGCAAGGGAGGTTTGTGAAATTATTGTATTCTATTTATATTCTTGGTATATCTTGATAATTATAATTGAATTCTCAATTGATATCTTTTAAAATAAGATATATTTTTTAAACTTCCGTCTATCTTTACCATTTTGTAATATGTTTTTTTTTTTTTTTTTTTTAATTTAACAAATTTTGCAATAATTTTGTTGTAAAATTTTAAATTCTACTAGACTTAATTTAGAATTTTCTACTCTTATAAAATTTCAAAATATATACAAACTCCTACAATAAGGGATTTGACAAAATTTCATTTTACATTAGCACCGACTTTTTCTTTTTTCCTTTTTTCCCTTTTCAAGTAACTTTCTTTTTATTGCTGCAGAAATTAGATCAAATTTCCATATACATTAACAATATTTTTATTTCCATCAACCTTTAATTTCTCCATATACATAGGCAACAAACTCGTGTGGCCGTACATGATTTAAGTCCTCTCGCATACCATGTCCACGATTCATTTATTTACTCGTGAGCATAGTACGCGAGTTAATTTAATGATTCATCACCCTATTTTTTAAGAATAGTTTGTAGTTCACTTTTTTATTATTATTATTATTATTATTATTATTATTATTATTATTATTAAAATTACATTATTTTACAAAAAAAAATTGACAATTTTGTGAATGTATACCGGATTCATTTTTTTATTTTTATTTTTTATTTTGGTTTGATCGTTTTTTTCTTAAGAAGAAGATTGAACTAATCTTAGGGCTCATTCAGTGTCATTATTGGATAAGATTGGGCTCAAGAAACATATAGGCCTAAATATCACTAATCTAAGCTTATATAATACATGCGTGGTTTGACTAATTTAATAATTTACTAATTATCAAAATGTCTGTAAACTGAATCTAAGTTTTCGTCTAATTTTTTTAGGTGTCAACTTTTTATATCTCTAAAGCGATTTGAAAAGTATATAATTAAGAATAAATAGTGATTTGATTAAAACAAGTTCTCAATTGAGTATAATAGGAGTAGTATCCTAGTTTCTAGAAATGGAAGAAGTTTCAGCAGGAGTTGGTTTGTATGATTGGTTTAATTAATTAGGTTTGATGTTAAGTTTAAAATCATTGTATGAGTGGGTGAGAGGATAGTTAAGTCCCTTAAGTTTGATGTTGAGTTTGAAATTATCGTAGGGAGTGGGTGAGGGGATGATTAAGTTTTGATGTTAAGTTAATTAATTTGAGATTAGAGTATAGGGTGGGTGAGGGGATGGTTAAGTTTGATGTTAAGTTCATTAATTTCCAAATTGAGTCTGAAATAATTAGTGTAGGGATGGGTTAAGGGACAGTTAAGTTTCATTGTTGAGTTTAAGATTAGTTTTTTACGATGTTAATGGTAGGGAGTGAGTATGTGACTACTAAGTTTGGTTTAGTTGTTATGTCATAAGTTTAGATAGTGGTTTTTTTCGAGTTGATTTAAATGTGTTAGTTTAATTTATTTTAGAACGACAAGTGGGGTTTGAGAAATTCAAACGTCTAACCTCGTGTGAAGGAGATATGTATTATTTAACTGTTTAACTATGCTCACTTTGTCAATTAAATGTGTTAATTTGATTATGTTTAAAAAGTTTGGTTTAATTTACTTCTTATATATATAGTGTTAATATATCGTTCATTACTTTTGAATGTATTGTGGTTGTTCCTTGTGTTTGACTGTAGACGGAGGGATATGTTTATAAGTTTTGATATATGCTAAAACTCATTTGTTCATAAGTTTCTATGTTAAGTTTAATATTTTGAAAAGTTATTTAGATTTAGTTCTTATATTGACAGAGTTACGAAAGTTTTCTTAGCTTTAATTGTTTGATAACTTTAAAATTTTTAATTAGTATTGAACTTAATTAAATCTTGGTTATAGAGTTACTTAAGTTTCGTGAACGAATAAGTTTTGATAATTGTAATTGTTAAGAAATTTTCAAGGTTGATGTATAAGCAAAATTATGTCTGACAAAATTTAGATTCATGCATACGACCAAATTTTAGTTCGAGTTGCTTTGTAATTTTATTTTTGTCTCAAACTTTATCTAAGCGAAAAATGTAAATACAAATTGTTTGGTTATTACTTGTCGATATATATTATATTAGAAGGATATTTAAAATATTGATCTTGTACATAATTATCAGGTACTAAAAAGATACAAGTTATAATAATATTCTAAGGAAAGAAATAGATATTAAATTTTTTTTATTAAAAAAAAAAACCACCATCCATTTGGCGTTAGAAGAAAGTATCTTCAAAGTGAAGCCGCTTCTATTGACAAAAACCTTCTCTTTATGAGGATCTATATACCAACGTTGGTGTCGATGATCATAATTTATTTGTCACGAATATTTTTTTTCGAAAAAATATAGATCATAATTTTGACGTCAAGAAAAATCTTAATTCTTGTAATGATACAAATTAAAATTAGCATGAAAAATATTAACAATTGTAATTAGAAAATAAAGATTGAAATAAAAAAAATTACAGCATAATATATATATATATATAAAGAATGGGAGAAAGAATATACATACATCATAATTTCCATCAAAGTGGTTTTGATAAAGATTTAGGATTGGTAAAGAGAGAACAATTTGAGAGTGATTCTTAAGGAATCTAATGGAGTTTGCCATTCAAATTGCGAGTAGTCACTCAAGGTTGATATGCCCTTCAATTTAACTCACTTTTTTTTTCTAAAATTATTAAATTATTATGGTATTAAAGAATCACTTTACGTCAAACGTACTTTTGGTTTAATAGATAGAAGCCCAGAGGGCTGAATGAACAAATTTTCCACGAATCCCCAATATACATATAAAATATTATTTAGCAACATAATACGATTCTATTTCTAGCCAATCCTCCAATTAATTGGCCGATTTGCCTATAAAAGCCTTATTATAAAGTAGAAATTAAAAATCCATCAAACTCAATATATACCCTCATTTTTCTTTTTGGTTAAATCCTCAAAAATTTTCTTCAACTTAGTTTCTTCCTAAAATTTGAAAATTTTCATTTTATAATCCTTAAAGTTTGAAGTACTTTTCAAAACAACCTTCAACGGATTTTTGTATTATTAAATTCACATGGACGAAAAATTTTGTATTAACATATGTATTTTTTTAGGGACCGTTTGGTTCACCGAGCATCCTAAATTTTCATAGAGTAAGCATCTGGATTACCGTGTTTATTTTGTTGTAAGATGCCTTGACATCTGAAAATTCTCAGGAATCCTAAGATGCCCTTACGGAGGGCATCTCAAGAGTTTTTTATGCCCTCCTAAAATATGAGTTTTTCAAATTCTCGAGTTAAACGCATCTCCATTTGATATTTTTGTCATTTTTTAAAAAAAATTGACATATATATATTAATCTTCATTTATATTATATAATTAAAATAAATACTGTCAACCATATATATCATATTTTTTTGTTATATTGTAATTTTTATTATTTTTTAGCAAGATATTCAAATTCAAATTTAAATTAATATTTATTTTATAGAAAAATCTTAAATTATGATATATTATTTTGTTGAGAAAATTAGCCTGTAAAAATAATATAAATTGTATAAATTTAAAAAGAAATTCAAATTGATAAAAACAAATACGTTATATAAGTTCAAATTAATTAAGTTAATTATAAATTAATAAATCATCGTAAGGGCATTATTGGAACATTATCTAAATTTAAGACATTTTCGAATAGAATTCCTACAAAACAAATACAGTTATCAAAATATTTCCAGTAAGGGCATTATTGGAACATTATCTAAATTTAAGACATTTTCGAATAGAATTCCTACAAAACAAATACAGTTATCAAAATATTTCTAGATATCTGCAAAAATATTCCTATAAAACAAACATGATAATCTAAAGATGTGAGACATATAATTTTGTATATCTATAATTTTGGACATCTAAGATTTCGATTATCTACATTTCTAAAAAAACCAACGACCCCTTAGTGAACAAATTATCTACATTCACATTAAATTTTGGTTATTTTTAATTAACTAATAAATACAAATAATATATTATTCAAACTTAATAAATTTTGACTATTACATTTATAATTAATATTTTATATTATCTTAATTATTTTTTTAATATAAATTTTATTATTAATGAGTAACATTCAAATTAATTTATACCCACTTAATTATGTTTTAGTAATTAAACTAAATTACTCCTTTATGAATATCACTTTTAATTAATGTTTAGTGCAAAAATATTGATATTTTATATTTATTCGTTGATTAATTGATTAATATAATAATATATTAAATAATACTAAACTACATCAATTTATTCTCTTAACAATACTCGTGATCCAAACAGCTGTAAAGGACCCGTATAAGGAACCCAAAGTACCATAGACTAAAATCTTACTCTCAATTACTTCCCTCATCCATACCTTTAAAAATAATACTAATAAAATAAAATAAGATAAAATAAAATCTAAACATAATTATCTCAAATTTATTATTATTATTTCTGAGGAAGTATCACCATGCTGGTTTGTTCGTGATTCAATAGCGATACTCAAAAGTGCAAGTAATTTTTTTTTTTTTTTTCCCTTCTTCTTCTTCTTCATCCTTCCTTCCTTCTTAAACTTTCTAAAGCAATAATATTGTTTCCTAATTTTAGGAATGATTATTTCATAATCTAAAGAAACTAACATTTCCACAGTCTTTAATAATACGTACCCTAAGGCTAAGCGTATGTGTATTGTTAGGAGTAGTCCATTTTTCACGTTTAATTTTTTATGCTCGCAAATTCATAGACGAATACACGAGCATGCGTTACATGCTTGTTTGAGTAATATGAATGAGATTCTCCAATATCATACTAAAGAATAGTTAGGATTTTCATAAGAAGACGTCATTCCTTTCCCTCGCTGAAATAAAAAGGAATATCGAAAATTCGAGTGGTTCATGAAGCTGCAGCATGCAACTACTTTCGAAGTAAAACAACGACTAGATTCCTCCTTCTTTCTCTCAAACTGTGCATGATACTTCAACTCGCACGACTTCTAAGCTAAGTGAAAGGTTAAACTACAAGTTTTATTCCTAAACTTTGAATTTTGTGTCTATTTAGTTATGAACTTTTATAATTTTTTAATAAGTCTTGATTTTTTTTTTTGTGCGCGCTTAATAGGTTCTTGAATTTTCAATTTTGTGATTAATAAGTCCCTCACAAATCAAATTTTTTTTTAAAAAAATAATGATATTAATTTAAATTTTATGTCTAATAAAACCTTAAACTTCTAATTTTGTGCTAGATCCATGAATTTTGAAAACTATAAAAGTTCAGATGGTGAATAACAATTTGTATTTCACGTTATCTAATATGTATTTGATATTGGTAGATCAAGAAATTAAATTCTAATTTAACAATTTTGATAATATATTTTTAAACCATAAAACTAGTTGTGGAGATTAAATATAACTTCTTCTTTTTTTTTTTTTTTTTTTGCAAAGGTTAAATATAAACCATTATTAATTAATTTATGAACATGCCTGTTTTATGTTAAAATATTGTATAATTATTATTTTGTAATATCATATAATTTATAATACATCCTATAAGATATATTTAATGATGAAATCAGTTTATAACCCAAAAACTATATTTTTAAATATTTTTATTTTTTAAATAAACATTTTAAATTTAAATTTTAGAATATGGTTGCATTATAATTCAGAACACATAAAAGTATTTGTTTTTCAAAATTTATATTATTTAAATTACAAAATTCGAAAATAATTTTTAAACTATAATTTAGATGATCTATTAAATTATATTTTTTAAATTAAGTGAATTTAAAAATATAAAATATAATTTTAATTTTTTTAAGAAAAGCATAGAATCCAAATTATATCTACTCAACATATTACAATTTTAAAAATGGAGGGTGTAAATAGATACACAAAGTTAATAGATGGATGTATAAAATTTTAATAATAATAATAATAAAAAAGCCCTTGAATATAGTGAGCTGATTAAAAAAAAAAAAGAAAAATATATGTGAAATAAAATTGGTAATTGTTTTGCACGTGGCACCCATGCGTGGTAGACATTTTTTTTTTTGCCCTTCCAAGAAATTAATTTCTAAATAAAGATTAAAATAGAGAAATTACTATAAATAAAAAAATATCAAATTATATTTAAAAATATATAAAAATTTCAGCATTAGAATTCTATTCTTATTTATATAGATAGTAAAAAAAATTTATATTTATAAATAATTTAATTCATTTTTAATATGTACTCTTTGTTTTTTAAATCCCGAGGTCAATATTCAGTGTTTTTGAGTTCCTCACTTATCTTCAGTCTTGGCTTGATAACGATAAAACATACTCAACTTCTTGGGAGTTGGGAAGGTAAATTTCGAGGTTCAAACTTTGAAATATGCTCATTTTAATTGCAAAATACTTCAAGACTGGTTTTAAATAAATTCCTCTAACTAAAAATTCTCTTCATTTAAATTTAAATTTACATTTTTCGTAAATAAATTAACTCGAAATCAATTCAAATTCTACTAAAAATAACAACCATATTTATTTTCAGAGAAAATATTTTAAAACAGAAAGCCTGCAAATCACTCATAATAATGAAAAAGTTAATCCATGCATTGAAAGAAGAAGTTTTATACAGACATGAAAGTCTGTGTATGAATAATTTTAAAATAGAATTCTAACCAACGAACTAACTTGATTTATTTATTCCGAATGTTAAACTTTTATGAAAGTATCTATTTAGTTCATAAATTGTTGGTAACAATTTGGTCTTTGTGCTTTCAAATTTACAACAATTTAAATTTTGAACCTTAATAAGTATCAATTTAGTACTTGTGTTTTACCATCTATTATAATTTAGCTAGTCTTTATTGTGAAAATTGTCATCAAAATTAAGTGTTAATTTTTCTTACGTAAGGACTTAATTTTTATATAGTTTATAAATAAGTTTTGATTACCAATCGATTTATCAATCTACACGTGTAAGAAATTTTATTCAATCATGCTAATATTTTTTTAGGATAGAGACTAAATCATTATAAATTATAAAGTATATGAACTAAACCATTATTTATTCAAATTTATAGACTAAATTATTACAAATTTTAACTGTTATCAAAGTATTTTGAAACCTAAAAAGAATATTTTAGTGAACAAAAGTGTAATTGATTAAGGATATAATTATTAAGAGGTTGAATGATAAGTTTCAACTAACGCATATAGCTAAAAGAATGGGACAATCAATAGTGGCTTTAAAGGCTTTAAAACTTTACTTTGAAAGCCATTCGATTTAGTCAACGCTAGGTTGTGACCATTATTAATTAATATTAAGAAATAGAAAATGACATAAATTAATGAAAATTGAAAGGGTGGAGGAAATTGAAAGCAACCATATAGGTATAGATGCTGTTCAGTAATTGTTTCCAATTTGAATTTTGTTGATAGCCATCAAAATTTATACCCACTACCCAGTTTTATAAATGCATTTTTTATTTCCAAGTCTAACAAATAATTATTTCCAAAGAAAATTTCACATTTAACCATTCTTTTTTTTTTACCATTATTGGTATTGTTTTGCCTCCACATTAATGGGTTAAGTGTAAGCCATTTTAAGTTAAAATATTTTATTTACATAGATATCTATGATTAATGGGGTTTTTGTTTTTGTTTTTTTTATTATTTATATTGAATGACTTAAAATTTGAATGGTTAGTATCATAGCACGCTAATAGCATGTTAATTATCCATACTAACACTTGGCAACGAGCGTGAGGAAGTGAAAAAAACGGCACTATTGAATTGAATTAGTTGAACACGAGCATAATAAAGAGGAATGAAGAGCACAAACGTGTTGCAGAGAGGAAGAGCACTATTATACGAATGATATTAATATACACTCACTAAATTCATGAGGGACAATATGGATACTTAACCGGTTCTCTTAGTGTGTTTTTGAAAAAAATTGGAGAGAGTCATCATTCAAATTTTTTTAAAATTAATCATAATTGGTTATTTGACATTGTTTTGAACGAAAGATATAAATAAAAAGTAAGAATTATTTTTGGATTTGGTATGTAATTTGAATTAAAAAAATAATAAGTTGAATGAGCAATTTAGAATAATTCAAATAATTGGAACACATCATAATCATTTCTCATTTCAAAGAAAAACAGTCTCTCCCACCAAGTTCAAATTGATAGTGATTCGTATCTAAATAAGCTTTCATTTCGTCCTTTGAATTTGAAATGATTTTTTAAAAAAATTGTTAGTGAAAAATATTGAAAAAAAAGTTTTAAAACAAAAGAAAAAAATGAATTTTGGAAGAGTGAGAATCCTACATTGCTTAGTTTAGTATTGAGACCTCACTTTATTTACCATTTCCTTTAGATAGGCAATGGTGGACTTGGTAGTTTTTCCACATGCACCATCCGATCGGATAAGGTGACCGCGACTCAATCTTCACGAATTTTCTTTTGCAGGTGTTCAGTACGAGATGCGTTGACCACCAGTCTTGACTGTCAGACATTCAAGATTCTGAACAGATAGTTTAAAATTCTAATCGAAATAGACAAATAAATAAATAAAAATTTAACTTAACTTAATCACCTTGTTATAAACTTGAAAAGAGGAAGCATTCGAGGCTGTTTTTTTTTTTTTTTTTTTTCCATTTTCTTCTCAAGTTTCCCTTTTATAATTAAAATTTGCTCATAAATTCACATATTACAAAAAAAAAAAAAAAAACAAAAAAAAACAAAAAAAGTTGGGTTGTTGATGAGGATGGTGCGGAGAGTATGCAGGAAAAAGAAAAAATGATTGGAGGAAGCCGCTAAAAGGTACTTAAAAGATAATGTTAAATGTATTGATCCAATTATTTGTCTTAATATTAACCGTTAGCGTCAATTCTCTTCAAATTAAAAAATTACTGTTCAATACCTTGGAAAAATATTTGTCTTCTTCCTTTGCACTTTCAATTTTGTACCTTCCAAGTTCCAGGCCGGTCGTCACACCATTAAAAAAAATATATTAAACTAAAATCAAATCGTTTTTTTCTATTTGCTTCAAAATGTTGCTATTATCTTAAGATTAAAATATACGTCGATATTATTGATATCTCAATTTTATAAATACATCAATAATTATTTGGATAAAATATGGATATTATGTTAGCAATTTTAATTTTAAAATTACTTACAAACGTATCGTAAAAATAATGTGTTTAGAATAGTTTTTAAATGTGTTAAAATGATATAGTAAAAACCTTAACCATTTAGTGATTGTAAATAATTAAACTTGTTAGAATCATTTTCTTATTCACATGTTTATCTAATTGTTTTTAAAATTTATTCCCTACTTTTTAATGTAAATTTTACTAGAAACTTTCTTTCAAATTTTTCTTTTGAAATTACATAGAAATCTTACCTACTCCGAGTATTTGATAGCATTGAATGTGCATAAATTTGATAACTTTTTTAACCACCTGTTCATTTTCACTGTTAGCTTTTAAAAGTAAATTCTTGTAAAATCACTATTAATTCTCAACAAAATTTTAATTTTATTTATTTAATATATTTTTCACAAAATCAATTTTATTTCTTTTGCAATTATTTCTCTCATATTTAAAAAATAATCTTAAATTTAACTTGAAAGTATGCATATGATACAACCTTTTAATTACATATTTAAAGATATAATATGGATTCGACAATTGATGGCCCCGACATTTTCCTGCGACTCGCTACAAGCTGAACACGCTTAACTGTGGAGTTCTTATGATTGAGCCACCAAAAAGGAAGGTGCACCTTGTTGGTATAGGTCGTAACTTTCAATTCTTTTAAGCCTTTCTTAATTATACTTTCATGTCCTCAGAATCCCTCTCATTCGGATGTGATCTCGGTTCATTCATATCCCCCTCCTGAACTCGAGTCGTTACATCTGTTTAGTCATTATCATTAATCAAAACAATTTAATATAACATACTTTTTTAGAATTTTTCTTTCTAAAGCCATAGTTGTCCGCAATTATCTCAAAAGCTACAATAATCTTTTACGACGCCTAAGTTATATATATGTCAGTTAATAATATATATTTCATAATTAATATATATGTCGTTAATAATATGTATTTCAGGATTAATTATAATTAATTTTTAATATCGATATCCAACTATTAATATTCAACCTATCAACATATTCGGACAACAAGATCAGGCAATCAATTGGAGATCTACAGTTAAGTTTTACAATTACGTATGCATTTTGAATCTTTAACTCGTTTGGTTTTTAATTGAATAAAACCAAATTGATCGCTACTTGAAAAATATAACAAATTAATTATCCATCAAATCAAACACTAATTATTTGGTACTGAAACTAAATAAGATTTTTTCTTTAAAGAAAATAAAAATAAAAAACACAAAATAAACTAGTCTTTGGCATTGAATTAATTCTGTTTTCCACCTTTGTTGATTAATAAATAGTTTGTCCCCACTTTCTCTCTGAGTCATTTTACCTCAATTTAACACACTCGCGCTTTAAACGCATTCACAGACTTCTTCTCTCCGGCAAAAAACAATGGACAAAGAACAACAACAAAGCACCACCGTCATGAAAAGAACTCTTCTTGTTTTCAATTGCGTTTTGTTGGCCATCGGCAACTGCGGCGGTCCTTTGGTTATGCGTTTGTATTTCGTTCACGGTGGAAAGCGAGTCTGGCTCTCCAGCTTTCTAGAAACTGGCGGATGGCCAATTATTTTCATCCCCCTTCTAATTAGTTACATCCATCGCCGCCGTGTCGCCGCCCTGGACCCATCGGGATCTACTAACTCGGCGAAGATGATCTTCATGAAGCCACGGCTATTTTTAGCCTCCGTTGTCATCGGCATCATCACCGGCTTGGACGATTACTTATACGCTTACGGCGTGGCTCGGCTACCCGTTTCCACGTCGGCTTTAATTATTGCGTGCCAGCTGGCCTTCACGGCGGGCTTTGCGTTCTTGCTGGTGAAACAGAAATTCACATCGTATTCGATAAACGCCGTCGTTTTGCTTACTATTGGAGGGGCAGTTTTGGCATTACACACAAGCGGGGACCGTCCTGCAGGAGAATCCAATAAAGACTACATCGCGGGGTTTTTAATGACGGTAGCCGCTGCGGTTGTGTACGGATTCGTTCTACCACTCGTCGAATTGACGTACAAAAAAGCCCGTCAACAAATCACGTACACTTTAGTCCTCGAAATTCAGTTAATTATGTCGTTGTTTGCAACCATCGTTTGCACCATTGGCATGTTAATCAACAACGATTTCCAGGTAATAATTAAAAATATATTAAATTTAACACCAGTTTGATAACGATTTTATTTTTAATGAATTGAATCTTTTTTTTTTTATTTATTTATTTTTAATATACATAGGTGATTCCAAGAGAGGCAGAGGCATTTGGATTAGGAAAGACCAAATACTACGTGGTATTAGTATTGAGTGCCATAATTTGGCAAGGTTTCTTCTTGGGAGCGATTGGGGTTATTTTCAGCTCCTCGTCTCTATTTTCAGGGATAGTAATCGCCGTACTATTGCCTGTGACAGAAATTCTTGCAGTTATCGTTTTCAATGAGAAGTTCCAAGCAGAAAAAGCTATTTCTTTAGCACTCAATCTTTGGGGGTTTGTATCTTATTTTTATGGTGAAATTAAGCACAACAGAAAGAAAAAGCTAGACCTCCAGAAATATGAAGATCAAATTACAACAACTACTCAAATTTCAAACGTCTAAATTAAACACTTTTTTTTTTCTTTTCTTTTAAATACTTTTGTTGTATTGTGAAATGAAAAGTAATATGGTGCAAGTGTGTGTATGAGAGTGTTTGTGTTGGGGAATGGATGTATATGGTGTGTCAAGGTTTTTGAAATAGTGGGTGGATATAAAGTTATTTGGAAACATCCATTCCTTTTAATTATTAATTAATTATGAAAAAGTTTTTAGAGCAAGAATATTAAAGTAGAGGTAAAGAGTAACTTTATTGTTTAATTTATTCCGCTTTTAATACACCTACTTTCTTTTCTATATATTGTATTTTTTTATTTTTTTTTTTAATATTTTGTTCTTTTAACTTTCTACTTTTTGACGTTGTACGGTTCAATCAAATATTCCAATTTTGTGCTAAATTTAGCAATTTTAAATTGATGAAAATGGTAATTCGTCTTTAATATATATATAAAAAAGTAGGGAAATGGAGTATACAAACGAATAATAACTTACTACATAAACATCCTCAAAAGAATGGTATATATATGATAATGTTTAAAGCAAAAGGAGGAATAAGTAAATAAATAGTTTTGATTTAAGAATAAAAACTAATTTAAACTTTTATATTTTATAAATTTAAATTAAAAAATCAGTTAATTTTTACTCTTAATATTATTAAGTTGTATCTTTTAAATTTCATCAAACTCTACTCCAAATTAAACTCTTTGATGACAATGTATTAATTTAATAATTCAATTTCTTTTATGAATTTAATTTTTTGAATTGCTTGCTTGTAATTTATTTTGGTCAAAAGTTATTTTTCATCCATCAAATTTCATCAAAAGTAGTAACCATTTAATCCACATTCTTTTAAATTTGAAACAATTTGGTTTCTAAATTTTTATAAGTGTCATTTTAGTTCTTGTACTTTATAATTTGTAACGAATTAGTCCAAGTTGTAAAAAACAATATTAAGATCTAATGAAATTTCTTATCCATGTAGATTGATAAATTGATTAAGGGTTGAGTTTGTTTATAAATTATAAAGACTAAGTCGTAACATAATTAAAATTCACAACTAAGTTTGATGAGATTTTTCACGATATGAACTAAATTCTTACAAAATTGAAAGAGTATAAAAATTAAATTCTTCCATGCTAAAGTTTATAGATTAAAACTTAAAAGTATTATAAATATTAAATTATTACCAATCAAAATTGATGAAGTAAATTATTATTTTTATGAAAATTGAGGGACAAAAATTAATTTTTATCTTAATTTATTTTTAGGAAATTTTGGTTGAAGGCTTTTGTGAACAAAAATTCTTGGATCCATTTGAAGCCCGTTTTGTGGTTTTGGAAGTTTGTGGAACATAGCATGGAAGTAAGTGAATGTAGGCCATGTGGCATTCTATAGTTTTATTGTTAATTAATTAAAATTTCTATATATATATATATATATTATATATTATATATTAATATATATAACCAATGCTTCTTAAATTATAGATATAAAAGTTTGCATCTCCAATGTATGCTTCTTTATATGTGTTTGTGTAAAACCAACGTCATGCTTTCCTCATCTTTATATATGTTTATTTATTTAGAAAAATACCCCACAACCGTCTTAAAAATACTTCTCTTCATAATTATAATTGAATGTTATATAAATATCAAATAAAAATTGAAAGAAACTATTTTTCATAGTTTCTCAAATTTGACATTTTAAAAAAAATAATAATAATAAAAACATTATTTAATGTGTCCATTATTTATTTATTTATATTTTTTAAGACTTTATAATATAAAATCTATTAGTAATAAACTTATATCATTTAATAATCGGTGATATTACTGAGACTAAATCTATTATAGTCTATCAGTGATAGGCATACTACTTGAATTAGTGATAGACGAAGTCTAATGACTTGTAGACTTTTATCAACTAAAGTATAATAATCTATTAATATTTGTTTGATATCTTCTCTTGAGTAAATGAAGACGAGTTAGTTTGGATGATTGTAATTAGTTTTAAGTTTTGCTATTTTTGTAATATTTTAGCCTCATTTTACCATATATGCAAGAATCTCTAATTTTTTAAAGGCTAATAGTACTAATGCTACTTTGAAAAGTTATTGTTTACGTTGATATATAATTTAAGGATTTTATTGAAACTTTTGAAAGTTGAGAGTTGTTTTTTTAATGAAGTACGAATAATTTTTAGCTAAAACGAAGGTTGTTTTGTTTAGAATTTTATCAATTTCATATCGTAAGTAGATTTTATATTCATTAAAACAATAGGAGAGAAAAAGAATTTTAATGATGCATATAGGATTAAAATTGAAACAATAAAATAAGAACCACTTGTAGGGGTAAACCTAACAACGCACTCATATAGTTCATTAATTAATTATATCCTTCCCTCTCCCTTATCAACGCCGGTTTATCTCATCTCCCTCACCAAACTTCTCTAAAATGTTGTTGCCAATCCCAACTTATGGGCCCAAATTTTATAATCAATTAAGTTTAAAAGTTTGTTGTTTTTACAATTTAGTCCATAATAATATCTATGTTGGTCTCTAAAGAAAATGTACACTTCAGATCAGATTAAAAAATTCCTTTTAAAAGAAAAAAGGAAAATAAAAAGAAAGGTTAAAAAAATCACTTGTTCCAACATTAGTTGGTTTGTCAATTTCTTATTCATTAATTTACTAATGTGAACTTTATCCTTTTGTTTGATATCATAATATAAGACTGATAGACTTACCTTTTCTTCAACTTTTAATCCCATCAATCTATTAGGTGATAATAAAGTTAATTTTTTTTATGTATAATGCAAATCTCCCTTCACACCTGTTTTTCATTGAAGGAGTATTATTAAAATACAAAATAGTCCACAGCAATTTAAATATATTAACAATTTAAAAAGAAAAAGGAGACCTCTTTTGTTAACTATTTTACTTTTGAAAACTATGTTTATTTTCTTAAAAATACTTGGAACAATAATTTAAAAGAATTACATGTTGGATTTTTGGTAAAATATTAGAAGATTGAAGAATGGTGATGAACTTCAAGCCTATGCCTCTAGTTTCAAGTCGTCCGGATTAGAAACACTTTAAGTTTAGTGTGTTAACTCTAATTAAATTCATTTGTGAGTAGTATAAAAACTTTGAGACAATGCTTTTGTAATTCGGTGTGATTGTAACAAATTTTTATATAGTGAATTTTTCTGGTCTATGGTTTTTTTCCGAATTGAAAGTTTTCAACGCTAATTCTTGTGTTTCAAGTTTTACTACTTTCTTTTAATTTCTTTATTATTTTTCTGTTTATTCATGCGGTAGAAGTGGAAGGTTTTTCCCAACATTACGTGCCAAAAGATTGAGTCTAGGCCTATTGAGGGAGATTGGAGTGTACTACCACTATACCAAATAGTTATTGTATTAACTAAAATTACTTTATTTTATAATATATATATATATATATATATATATATATATATATATATATATATATATATATATATATAAAAGTGCATGAGCCCCTGGCCTATATGGTAAATTTACCCCTAATTTATAAGCTTAATTAAAAAAAAAACAAAAAAAAAATGATTATAAATGGATAATTTGATTAGAATAGAAAATTAATATATAAATTTTGGCGTTAGAGAATAAATTGAGAATATGAATGAAATAGAGTATAGAATGTATTCTCGATATGTGTCTTGTAGTTGAAAAGAAAAGAAGGGACTGGGGGAATTTCTCTCCATCCACTTGGAGAACTGATTCTAAGAAATTTTCTCAATTTTGCAAATATTATCAGACAATTTGAGAAATATTGCTATGAGATCAAATTTTAATATATCGAGAAACAAGAGTTTATTATTTTTTTCTTTTTTTTTATATTTTTTTTAATTTAAAAAAAAAAGATAAATAAATAAATATTTATCAAATAATTAAGTTGAGAAATATTATACTATTTTGTTGCTTATTTTTGTACTAAATAAAAATATCCATTCATATTTCGATGTCGAATTCAAGGATATATAAAAATGTCCCAGGGAGATGTTCAACATGTCAACAAAAATGTAATATGAATTGTTTTTTTTTTTTTTTTCCTCTTTTTATTTTAGTTTATTTTATTATTTTCTTCTAAAAAAGTTCTTTCCCTCTAAACCTAGGCAAGGGAGGAAAGTAGACGCGGTCATATTAAAATAGGCATTTTGATGAAGGATCAAACGGTAAATTAAGAGTGTATCTGAATGAGACAATAATACTTTTCTACTAAATCAAACAAACTAGGTTAAAAAAAAAGAAGGTATAATTATGTCATAGTTCCGATATGTATTATCTCTTATGAAATTAAAGGTTCAATTCTCATTCTCATATCCATTATACTTAAAAAATAACTAATTTGAGGGTTGACTTAGATTGCATTTGGATGCTTAAATTTTAAACTCAACATTTGTAATGCTCGAGTTTAGAGGAGCAAATGACTGAACCGAGATCACATTCGAATGATAAAGATCCTAAAAATATGAAAATATGGTTAAGAAAGACTTAAAACAATTCAAGGTTACTACCTATAGTAACAATGTGCACATTGGTTTTTTATGTTTCAATCATAGGAATTACAAAGTCAAGCTGTATTTAGCTTGGAACAATTCTATATTAGGTGATTTCTTAAGAAGCATGTGAGTGAGAATAAAATACAAAATCATAAGAAAATACCATAACCATCGGATACCAAATCTAGATACCTCAAAATTGAACCTTAGGTCACAAGGCTTCTTTGGTTCTGCCTCAGTTAACAGATAACATAAGTTTGATGTGGCATTTTTTAAAAAATAATAATAAAAAGAACCACCACCACAAATTTGAAGACATAAAAAGAAAATGCAATTTAAAGGGTAGCAAATCAAAGATTTGGGGTGAAGAAGAATCTTTATTTAAAGATTTGAGTAAATGTTGGGCTCAAGATATGTTGGGCCCAAGCCCAATCTAAGCTCGAATATTATTTTAATTTTAAGGAAATTGGCGTACAAGATTTTACCCACTACACAAGACAACTTAACTTGCCAAACATCATAATCAAATTTGAGATCTTATCATGCCTTATCTTTCTTAGGTGGAGACTCGATCATCATTTTTAGACTTAAATTTGTGTTCATGCCACAATTGATTATTATTATTATTATTATCTTTTTAAATATTTTGTATCTCTTTACTAATTTATTTGAAATAAAGTGTTAAATATTACATAATTGTCATTTGAGATTGAACACTACAGTTTGTTACTAGTGCTCTTCATAAGCTATCTGATACTAATATCTTTTTTTTTGTAATATTTAATTTTTACAGCCTATTTCAAAAATTTTAAATCACTTTTTAAACTTAAAAGACTGAAATATTTGTTTTTGACAAACTTAAAAGGTCAAATGAAAATTAAAAACTTAAACTTTAGGAGTTTTTTAGTTTCTAAAACTTAAAAGGACACAATTTTAATTTTGAATTTGTTTATATGTGAACAATAAAAAACACGTTTATAAATAAATAATTAAGATGACAATTTTAAACTAATGTAAAATCTAACTATAGATGAATTGCAATTAAGTATTTCACAAATCCAAAATTCTAACTCCACACTTTGATTTCAAGTTTTCTAAATTTGCACTCTAAACACATATTTCTTCAACCCAAACTTCTTCAATTATATTAATGGTCTTCCTTTGAAAAAATTAAGTTAAAATTGAATTGATATTTTATATTTTATAAAAACCTCAAACTAATATATAAATTAATTTATTGTACACAAATAACATGTAAAGTTAGTATAAACTATAATTTAATGACCAAAATGCATGTGATATAAATTTAAATTATATTAGAGTAATAAATAAAATACTTTAACTTAAAAAAAAAAAAAAAAGTAAAATACTTAAAAATCAGTAAAGACATTATCGATATAACATATAATCTTGAGACATTTTTATATACGAATCCGATAAAACAAACACAATTGTCTAAAAGCTTTTAGAGATTCTTAAAATTTATTTCTTCAAACCAAACACAATTACCTAATATTTTAAAAATCTACGAATTCAGACATGTGAAGGTTTCAATTATTTAAAATTTGAAAAAACAAACGATTTTATGTCTCATTATGAGGTAAATCCACTCACGAAGCTGCTGGACACAACCCACTTCTTGGGGTTTTTTTTTTCTTTTTTAAATGATTTCTTACTATTACAAACACACATGGATGGGGACACAAGCTTTTTCTTTTTTTTTTTTTCTTTTTTCTTTTTTTTGAAAGTATTATTTATTTATTAATTTTAGAAAAATACAATTGTATTTGAAATTTGAACCACTCAAAAAGTAATAATTTTCATATCCTGTATTGTTCTTTTGCCATCATTTTTCATGCTACCAAATCTCACTTTAATTTATTCTTCATGGCTTTCATGATATTACGTTACTACATCCATATCTATTAGCTAATTAAACCCTAATATACAATGCTCTCTAATCTTTAATGTTTTCTTTTCAAAATCCTTTAAAATAAACAAATTTAAACGATGTATTAAAAACTATCAGTTATGTTTCTATATTAAAAAATTGTTAAAGACAAAATTATGTGTCAATACTTTTAGGAAAAAAAAAAAATACATCTCTGACATGTGAGAATATCATGTCAACATATCATTTTGAAAAAAAAATATAAATTTTGTTATCTAGTGGACCAAATTTAGTTAATGGTTGAATTGAATTTCATATATCAAATATTCATTTGAATCACAAGTGAATATGTCGATAAAACAATAATGTAATTTTATAACTTTTTGTCAGCAAATTGTAGCCTTAGATAACTTAGTGGGAAAGGATATAATTGAGAATTGACTAAAACCAATGGAGACCTATTTGTTTTTTTTTTTTTTTTTTGTATATTTAGCCATTTGCCCAATTTTGTCTATTTATTAAATATTTTACAACAAAATAAATATATATAGATAAAGAAAGTAGCTTTTTTGAATTCAGAAATGAAAAAAAAAAAAAGATTTCGGAATACTAAAATAAAATTTAAATAAAAATTATCAATACACACAATGATTGTGATAAAACAATGTTTATTTACGACCTGTAATTGGAGTTGAAGTAATTTAGTAACAGTTACCATTAATTACTTTGGTGTTATTTTCAAAATTACTCTATAATCATTCGATTTTGATTATACATATATAAAATTTATAAGTATAAAACTAAATATTTTAAAAAAATAGTTTTAACAAATAACTTATAAACAAAACATTTTCACTAAAATTTTCATTTCTATTTTTTTTTTTTAAAAAAAGTAATTTTTTTCTTGTTGTCGAGAATTTTGTAGGATTTTTTTGAGAAATAATTATAAACAGAAAAAAATATCAAACTATTTACAAATATAGAAAAATTTCACTCTCTATCAATAATAGACTGCAATAGCATTCTATCATGGTCTATAGCTGATAGACAGTAAAATCTTTCTATATTTATAAATAGTTTGACTCATTTTTCTATATTTGAAAATAATTTTTTTTTTTTTTTGGGAACATATATGCAAGTGTATAGGGTAGGATATGAAAGCAACATAATTTTGGAGTTTGTGTTTAAGTAGCTGTACATCACCAATTTGCCCTTTATATCGTTGGGCAATCTTCCTTCTCGTTCAAGTCCATCCTTTTCTGTGTGTCTTTATATAATCTTTAGGTATATGAGATTATGCTTTATGGTCTTAAAATGTTCAGTCAATTATTCAACTACTTAGCTTCTAGACCCTTTCCCTTTTTTCAGCCCTTGTGTAAGTCTTCTAAAGCAACACTTTGGTGCTGACGCAAAGCATGGGAAAATAGAGTTTTTTAAGGCTAAATTATACCACATATGTACCGTGTCAAAAAATATTTTTAAACTTTGAAAAGTTTCAAAAGTACCTTTGAACTTCTAATGTGAGTTCAACAATACCTTTACCGTTAGTTTTGGATGGAAACTGTTAGTGTTTTGTGTCAAAAATACTGATAAACTTTCTAAAGTTTCAAAAATACCCCTCACCATACTAACGATAAGAGCATTTTTTTTAAAAAAAAAATTTAGAGTTATTTTTCTAACGAGGTATTAACGATTTTTATTCATACACCAATGGTGAATGTATTTGTGAATTTTTTTTTTAAAGTTTAAGGATATTTTTTAAACAAAACTTTAACAGTTTCCATCCAAAACTAACGGCAAGTATATTTTCAAACTCTTTTTGAAAGTTTAAATATATTTTTTAAACTTTTAAAAGTTGATAGGTAATTTTGACACAAAATGTAAAGATCAGGAGTATTTTTTTTTATAACTTATCCTTTTTTAACGAAAATATTGAATCTTGTCTTTTTTAGAATTTTAGGTTTAAGGATTAGATCACATGATTTTAATCGAAGGTGTATACAACACTCTTGCAAGTTTGGGACTAAAATGTTAAAATCAATACACAATCTCAAATTTAGAGGTCAAAATATTTTGACTTTTTTTTTTTTTTTTTTTTTTTTTTGCAGGACAAATTGCATGGCTGGAGAGGTACTAAATCATAAAATTAATGAAAGGTATCAATAATTTAGAACCCAAAAAGGATTAATGGCATAAAACTTAGTCAAAAGAAAACGCAATATGATTGTCATGTGTTATTTGTCATTTTCTATTTTCAATGTTTAACTAAATTTGGTTATATCTATGAGCTTAAACTTTTGGGTCAATCAGCAAATAGTCTGGAGAGTTTCTATGTACAAGTCTCTGTAATGTTATATTTCATCTCCAATTAATATTGATTTCCACTTGTTAAGTCTTAATTTACTTTCACAAATCAACTTAAACTTTTGGGTCAATCTTAAATTTAAGAACCACATTTTCTTTTAAAAGCACTTTTATTTATTCATTCATTATGCTAATCTTAACTTTGAATATTCTAGTTTGTCTATAAATCCCTAATAGAAATGTTTGTAGCTTTTTCCCTAGTCATAATCTTTTAAAATTTTCAGGCCGGTGGATTCTATCTTGTCTTTTGCCTGTAAAAGAAAAGGAATAAAGCACACCTTATAATATATTTATGGATGAGCTTGAATGTGTAGTACTGTGAGAAATCACAAACCAACAAGGGAAAGAGACATTATTGGAAGAAAAATGCTAATTGTTTGCTAGGTGCATGCTTTCCCATTTCATCTTCAAAACAGATGAGACCATTCTCTCTTTGGTCCCACACACACTATAAAAGTTGATTGATGATTGAAGAAAAAAATAAAAACAAAACTAAGATCAAAGATACTTTACCTAACATGTTATATAGTTTCATTTTTCTTTGAAAAAAATGTTATTAAGTCTTGATGAGAAAAATATTGATTAATCAACTTTTATTGACCCTAGCACTATCATCTAGCTAGCTATCACAAGTGTAAGAAAAAAAAAAATATATCAAAAGTGTCACATATTCATTTCCAACTAACTCTAAAACTAAAATTTAATTTCTTTTTTATTCAAAAACTAAGCTTCAAATATTCTAGTCTCTAGAAAAAGTAAAAAGATTCGAAGGAATGAACGATTCATCCTACCATGGAAGCGTTGGATCACTTTATTTTTATTTAGAATTAAACACAAATCAAGAGGGTTAAACATTTACATACCTTATGGAGAATATGTGTTGGCAGGTTTCTATTTTCTTGCACTCCAACTCTACGAAGTAAAATTTCAATCTTCATCTTCTCTGCAAGATCTTCTTTGCCATGACTCTCTAAGAATTAAGGTATGTGGGAGCCAACTTAAAAGAAAAAGACAAGGAAATGAAGACTTCTGCAGAGAAAAATTAGATTAATTTATGTTATTCACTACAGTAAAAAACTATTCTAATTAATTTGCTATTTAATATAATTATATAAGTAGTGAAATAGGAAATACAACGAATTAAAGAAAACGAAGAATGGAAATACATTTGTACCTAAAATGGGACACTGTAATAAATGAAAATTTAAGACAAATTCGGAAATGATTTATCTATTACAAATTCATACAAAAATCTACCAATAATAAAAGGAATCAATTAGTAAAATCTATTGAAATTAAGCCTAGTTTACTTATCCATTTGTAATTTATGGTGCAATTGTAATTAAATTATGTTGTAAAAGACCTGGGCTATAATGGTAATTAAATTAGCTTTTGTGGTGTTTACTAACGTGTAATGAAAATACATAAGTTGAAATCGTAATTAGAAATCCATTAGTAGTGTTTACTGAAATTTGAAATGATTATTATAATACCTTTTTATATTTCTAACAATTTTATGATGCCCTATTCATTTTGTTATAGTTTTATATTTAATAAAATTTAATACCTAAACAAAAAATGTAGGACTTTTAAAAAGAAATAGTAATTATTTTAAATTCACGTTTTAACTTGATTGTAGATTTTTTTTTAAAAAAAATAATATTTTTTTTAACTGATATAATATTTCTAATAGATATTTCTTAGATGAATATATATATAATCTTTAATTATATAAAATATATATATTCTTTTATTTTTAAAAAATAACAATAATCTCGATCTGCAATCTTAAACTAGAGCTAGAAGTATTTAGTGTTTCTCATTTCTATCGAGCGAGTTGGAGCGAGAGAGGAATTTATTGATGAAATCGAGAATCTAAAACTCGAATTCGAGATTTAAAGCCCCAAAAAAAACTATAATCTCGCTCTGCGATCTTAAACTAGAGCAAAAAGTACTTAGCGTGTCTGGTTTTGACCATAAGCAAGAATTAGAACAAGAGCAAGAGCGAGATCAAACCTAAATGCATAAAAAAAAGAGGCATTTAGGAAAAGTGCTCGGATGAAGAGAAAAACTATGTATAAAGTTTGATAAGTCTAGATTTTTTTGGTCTTCAACGAAAAGAGTAGCACGTTCTTATTATTATTATTATTATTATTATTATTATTATTTTTCGGAGAGGATAGAGAGAGAATACATACTTTTTGGATAATATGGACACTTTTGATTGTGTAGTATAGCATGAACTGTAAATGACAAAGTTAATACCAAGTGGTGAGGATGAAGAAGAAGGAGCTCAAATCGAGGTATAGAGGTCTGAGAGAAGGAGCATAGTATGTAAAAAATCCACGTGAGTCCCACGTAATTTAGTAAAAATAATAGAAAATATTTAGATACATCCTGGTGATTATCTATATTTATACATCTCACCAAATTGTTCAATCATAATTTTTAAGAGATATAGAGATATAGAATGCATTACAAAATCAAGATAGGTTGATTCTCGAGGACCAAAAGCTACAATAATAGATTTGCCATATTTCGTTTGGGTGTACTTGATTTAAACATACGTGGCTTATTTTTTTGTCATTCTTTTTTCATTAACTTTCCCGTGCCAATATTTTATATATATTTGTAGCAAAGAAGCTTCCGGATTTAAAAAGAAAAAAAGAAAAAAAGAAAATTATAATGCTATTTTGGTCGGTTTACTTGTTGTTTTTAAGTTCTACTACTTTTATTTTTAACAAATCTTAAATTAAGTTTTTTAAAGTTTTCTTTTTTTTAAAAAAATTGTTAAATAATATTAGTAAAAATTTTATTGTAATATTTCACCCTTTATAAAAAAAATGCTAATTCTTTTACGAAAAATAGAAAGTATGTAGACTAAAATGTACATTTACTAATTTTTTTCAACTTGATCAATAAATATCGTATGTGTGAGTTTATTGTCAATCAATTTTAACAATAAAATTATTTTTTATATATTAAAAAACCCTATTAAAATCTTTTTTTAGTGAGTTCAACAACATGTAAAGTAGAGAGAAATTAAACTTTTAACCTTCTAAAGTAGGAAATTGTTTAACAAGGTTGTTATATAATTATGTCTACTTTTCAATAACAAATTATACTCTTCCATTTAATGATAGCCTCCTCAAATAATTTATCATTTAATAGATAAAATATATTTTAAACTTTTTTTACTACAATAGAAATAGAGAAATTTGAACTATATATCTCTTTGTTACTAACCATTTATAAAACAGTTGAACTGTATTCACATTTTACATGTTTTTAATTAGTTGATAAGCTAATATAGTTTTTAAAATATTGACAAGATAGTGACTTTAATGTTGAATCACTCAATTATAAAAAAATTCTACCACCTCATTATCGCGTTAGGGATATCTCACCCATAGCAAAATGGTTGGAGCTCTCGTGTAATTTTTATTTCTAATCGTTAGTTGGCCGATTGTTGATTATTAAAAAAATTACGACTAAAATGAATATTATGCTAAGATTCTAATTATTCTGTAATAGAAGATGTTCCTAATGCTAATACTCTGTAACATAAGTAAGAGATTAGTTTTCATTTGCTTTATCGGATTAGATCATTCATTCGTTTGATGGGATTGAGTGATTCGTACAAAAACGTGGATAAGATAGGTAAGGGGTGAACTCAAAAAAAAAAAAAAAAAATTGATGAAGAAAAGAGTAGCACGCACTAAACATGCATGTGTGTGAACTTGAATTTCTCAATAATTATTTGTCCCCACCCATTTCCTCTCCACTTAAATTCCTTCAATTATTGTTCATAAATATCACCTCCCCTGCCATTTTCTTCATCCATTACACAAATTCTTCAATCAATATTTTCCCAAAAATGTATTCCCAAACCTCACAATCTCTAACAAAACATGAAGACCCAACAAACCGCCGGAAAGCCGTCGTTAAAAAAGCCCTCCTCGCTTTCAATTCCGTCATGATGTCCGTCGGCAGCTGCGGCGGCCCTCTGATGCTCCGCCTCTACTTCATCCACGGCGGCAACCGCGTCTGGCTTTCCAGTTGGCTCTTCACCGCCGGTTGGCCCATAATCATCCTCCCTTTGGCCATCAGTTACATCCATCGCTGCCGTACCGCCGCCCCCGGAGACAGGACAAAGATGATTTTCATGAGGGAGCCGCTTTTGTTTTTTGGTTCTGCCGTAATCGGCCTTCTCACCGGACTGGACAATTACTTGTTCTCTTACGGCATGGCCCGACTGCCGGTTTCGACATCTTCACTGATAATTGCGTCGCAGTTGGCGTTCACAGCGGCGTTTGCGTTTTTGCTGGTGAAACAGAGGTTCACGAGCTACACTGTAAACGCCGTCGTTTTACTGACGATTGGTGGGGCAATTTTGGCATTGCACACGAGTGGTGACCGGCCGGCGGGAGAATCGAATAAAGAGTATATTGCGGGATTCTTGATGACGTTGGGGGCGGCGGTGCTGTACGGATTTATATTGCCGTTGATCGAATTGATGTACAAGAAAACGAAACAGAGACTTACATATACTTTGATATTGGAAATTCAATTGGTGATGTCTTTATTTGGAACCATTCTATGCACCATTGGAATGTTAGTCAACAATGATTTTCAGGTTACATCTCTATTTCACTCTCTACAACTTCCATATACTTCAACCTTTAACTACTACTTCATTTGCGCCTTCGTTTTAGTTCATTTTCGTCTCTATATTTTCGATTCATTTTCATTCATGTATTTTCAATTTGTTTTCGTATTTTTTATAGACTCTCGAAACAAAAAGAAAAAAAAAAATTCTTGTTGCATCTACATTTTTTAAGCTCACTCAATTGTCAAATTGTCGTTTGTCAAATGGACAAATTCTTTTTTCTGCTTTTTAACGACAGTATTTGGATGCACCTATTTTCATTTGTCTCTTTTGTTAAAAAAAAGAAAAACTTTAAAAAATAAATAAGTTTGTCATGTTATATAACTTGTGATTGAGCATTTAGGAGAATGACACAAAGATGAGTGTATACACGATACACCAAAATATTTTTCTTTTTCAAAATATTTTTTTTTTTTGTATTTTTTACCCTATGTGGTTGTAGTGGGCTCCAAAATTATATCTTTTTATCACTATATTTTTAAAAAGTAATTATATTTTTATATATAATATCTTCTTTTTGTATTGTCAATCATATATATCTCTATTTTTTATGTTATAATATTGTAGTTGTTTTTATTTTTTATAAAGATATTTAAATTTAAATCTAAAGTAATATTTATTTTATAAGAAATTGAAATTAATAAAAAAAATCTTTTATAAATTCAAATTATATTAAATTAATTACAAATTAATAAATTACTGTAAGGACATTCTTAGAACTTTATGTAAATTTAAGACGTTTCCATATAAAAATTCTATAAAACAAACACTATTATTCAAGTATTTTTAAATATCTAAAAAAAATATTTCTACAAAATAACACATTGTTATCTAAAGATGTTAGACATATGTAATTCCAAGTATTCAAAGATTTTGGTTATTGACATTCTAGAAAACAAACTACACCTAAAGATCATTCGTTATTATTTATTTTCATAGAGAATATTAAAATATGATATGATTAAATTTAATTTAATCGACTTAAGGATTAATAATTTATTTTGAGAAGACTAAAGGATAGTGTTAGTGAAATTAAAAATGTATTTTATAAAAAGAAAAAGGCATGCATGATTGTAGGGCAACTTATATATGATTTGAAATTAAGTTTACAAAGTTATTGCATTTTAGTTAGAACGCGTAAGGTGGGAGTTTTGAATCTTCAACTCCAACTATCTTATCTTCTTAAAAGTTGGAGACTTCATTTTAATTAATTATATAATGCTTATGTCTTTTTTTTTTTTTTAAAAAAAAAAAAAAGTGTAGTTATGCGGGGCCTACTATATAGTCCAATTATTATTTTGGCAAAAAAATTTCAGTGTCCGAAAATAATGTCTCACCTTATAAGTTAGCCGATATTCACCTTACAAATGTCAATTTTCTATTGGAATATCTCTTAAGAGGTTGCAAATGTCAATTTTCTATTGAGTGTATTTTGAAAAGTATCTTATCTTTATACATCTCACCAAATTATATATTTATTTGTTTTTTGAAATATTTTAATTTTTTTTCTTCATGAAGATGCTATATTAATCTCGATATGTGATTTATTTTATTTTATTGTGAATTGATTTTGAAATAAAAGTAATTATTCAATTGAAACAGGTAATATCAAGAGAGGGAAGAGAATTTGGACTTGGAAATACAAAATACTACGTGGTATTAGTAATGAGCGCCGTAATATGGCAATGTTTCTTCGTGGGAGCGGTGGGAGTTATCTTCTACTCATCGTCATTGTTTTCAGGTATAGTAATTGCACTGTTATTGCCGGCGGTGGAAATTCTGGCCGTCATATTTTTCCGGGAGAAGTTTCAGGCGGAAAAAGGAGTGTCTTTGGCTTTAAACCTTTGGGGATTTGTGTCATATTTTTATGGGGAAATTAAGCAAAGCAAGAAAATGAAAATGAAATTAGTAGAGGTACCAAAAACTCAAGGAATAACAACAACCATTCAAAATGTTTGAAGATTTTTATGCCATGTGTATGCGTTATGCCCTTGAGTTGAGGTCATTCTAGTCATTACACTTTCTGTCAATGTCAGATACTATTATTATTATTATTATTAATTACAAGGATTTTATTTGAACTTTTGCACTAAAATACAACAACGTATCTTTTTTCCTGTTTTTGCCTTTTTTTTTTTATAATTATCACTTTATTAAAATAAATAACAAAAAAAACTATCACTTTATTAGCACGTGAATGCATATGGGTTTTTAATTAGCCTAAATTCACCCCAACTAACATCTCGTCTTAGCTACACATCAGTATTTGTATTTTTTTTCATTTTAATTTATTTTAGTAAAAATGATAAACTAAAAATCCAACTTTTTCAAAAAAATAAAAAAATAAAAAAAATTGAGTAAATGTTTTTAAATTTATAATAGGTATATATTTTGTAAATGATAATTTTATTTTGGGATGGTTTTTTCTTAAACAATGATATACATATTTATTATGAACATTATGGATATATTTATGCAATTCACTCAATTTAATAAAATATTTTTAAAATATTTTGAGTAATAGAATGGAAGTGAGCTACACAAAAATAAGTGCAAGCAAGGATGAACTGTAGTATTTGCTTATATAATAATTTTGTAGTTAAAGTGTAATATCTTTTAACATTTTAAATATATTTAAAAAATATTTATAAAATTTATGAGCTATGTGAACTGCACAAAAATGGACACCGTCCAAAATGTACGTAAAGTCTCAGTACTTTTTAACATTTCAAAAATGTTTAAAAAAATACGTATGATACTAATTTATATTATAAAGTATGGTTTCTTTTATTTCATATCTTTATAATAGTTTTTGAAAAGGAAATTATAATAACTAGGAATGGAACATTATTCAAATAATTTTCTTTTAAATGGTTAAGAATAAGCGGTGGAAAATAAATTACAAGTTGGAAGTATAATAATTTAGCAGTGGCTGGAACTTAAGGACCACAAGGTTTGGCGATGGATTTTGATTGAGGGGATGGAATCCAATGAATTTGTGTTCTGTAAAATTCTCTCATCAATAATTTTTGTTGATACTATTCAACTTTTTTTTTTTTTAAAAAAAATATTTTCATATTTAATTTATATATATTATAATATGTCTAAAAAAAATTATAAATAATAGTAGGTAAATTTTGATTTTTACGGTAAATTTGGAACGTTTATCAATTTTAATACTAAACCTTCCATCTCATTAATTTAAATCTCAAATTTGGAAGATTTTATCAATTTTAATCCTAAATTTTTAGTTTCAACAATTTAAACCTCAAACTTAAATAAGTGCATCAATTTAAACTCCCAATTAAGTTTCCATTTCAATCACCATTTTAAATAGCAAATAGGTATATATCATAGAGCAGCAAATAACTTTGGACATGTGTGGAAAAATGTTTAATGGTAGTGGTTAAAACGAAGACTTAACTAATGGTGTAAATTAATACACTTGTTTAAGTTTGGAGTTTAATTGATGAAATTGAAAGTTACGGTTAAAATTGATACCGCGTAAATTTGAGGTTTAAATTGATGAATCGAAAGTTTTAGTTAAAACTGATACAACCCAAGTTTAGGGTAAAAATGAAATCAAATATTAACTATCAAACCCTGCTTGATTTTGTTTTGATTTTTTGATTTGGGTTTTCTTTTTAAGCATTAGATTTTGGTTTTTAGATACAAAAGAAACATAATTGTTTTCGGTTATGAGTTCTAAAAAGGGACACCCAAAAAAAAAAAAAACATAACATAACAAAAAATCACACATGTTTGATAATTATTTTTAGTTTTTATTTTTAACAAGAATATCAAAATACTCTTTTATTACAATTGTTTTATCTAGTGTATTAAAATTTCATCAGTTGGTACATTCATCAATATTTTTACATGCATGTAAGTTCACAAATCAATACAAATATTGAACATAAAAAATAATCAACAAAATGTCACTACTATAAATATAAAATAAATAATAAACAATTTAAAGTATTCAAGAGGTATAAAATGTTTATTTAGTAATTTTTTTTCTCATAGTTTTTCCAAAAATACCTATTAGCATCGATATTTCATCAATATTTCCTTCAACTTTTATTAGCATTTTATACTTTGTTATTATCTATCATCCTATGATGAAAACATTTTAAATGTTTAATAGTATCACTAATTACAAGACAAATAACCAAATAAACAAGTCTAAAAGTGTAAATACAAACACAATGGAATAATCAGTTAAATCACAGGTTATCCATGTAAGAAAACTTTTAATTATGGTTTAAATTATATTTTGATGATTTCTTTGAAAACTAATAATTTTTTACCAAGAAGTTCCAAAAGGAAATAATCAAATTAAACCGATCATTGGTTTAGTTTGATTTTTTAGTTAAAATTGGACATTTAGATTTGTATTTGGAGAAAACAAAAATTAGTGATTCAAATTAGTTTTTGATTGGACAAACCTATCAAAATCCAAACCAAACTAAGGGTATATATATATCTTTAAAAACAAACTTTAATCATAGGTATCTTTTAATATTTTAATTATTATGGTGCATGTATATTTGTTAAGAAAAAATGCCAAGTATGATGATGCATGTGTGTTTGTTATTTAAAAGAAAAAGGCAAGGAAAAAATAAAATTGTCCAAGTTCAATATATAAAAAATAGAAACCGCCCCAATTCTAATTTTAATTTAAAAGTAACAAAAACGACCCATTCAAAACAAAAATAAAAATAAAATAAAAAAATTCAAAGAAAAAAGGGCCAAAGACGAGTACCAAACATGTAATAAACCAAACCAAATAAAAATGAATCTATTAATTTTGTTCTTTTATTGAAAATACTTTATAAAATCGATAGGATTGATTTGGATTTTGATTGGCCCCAAAACCAACAAAATAGAACCGACATTCACCCCTAACCCCTAGCAATAACATGAAACTTTGAAGAATAGGCAATCATCATTTCAAGCCTGCAATTTTTTCAGAATGTGATACTGAGAAGTTGGATCAGAATATTTAGAACCATCTAGTCTGAATCTCTGATAGTTTGGATAACTTACCAATAAAATGTCTTATTTCTTATCAAAATAATAATAATAATAATAGCAATTAATTAATAAATAAATAAGCATGATATATAGATAGTATACCTAAACTCCCGAACTTAAACTTTAGACTTAACATTTTTATGTTTAGGATTTCAAACGCCTCCTAAACCTTAAATGTTGTTAGGTACTTAACCACACACCAAAAGCCAACTATTGAGGTGAGAAAACAAAGCCACTTAAGTACCACATTGATCCTTTCATTCTAAAAGATGTGGGACAATCATGCTATCTTGGTTTCTAACTAAGAGATGTTATCTTGCAATCATAATTCATTTTCCTTAATTGGAAAAATCCTTCTATCTTAGAGACCAAACAGATACAATGGAGAAGGAAAGATTAGACTAATCATCATAGATACAATATTCATCAGAGCGGTATCAGTAGTATACGAAGCAATCTCTCCCGAACTCACTGATTCAAAGAATTTGTATTTGTTAGTCAATTGTAAAAATTCATAGCAAAAGCCTAAGCCGCTGAGAATCTCAAATTGCCTATAGTGCTCAACTGTTGCGAATATTTGCCAAAAAAAATGGATCAAACCTACAAGAAAGCTTGTGGAGGAACGAAGAAAAGAAAGAGCTTCCTTCCAGAGAAGAGATCCAAAAATCTTCCATCTACTCATTATAATATCTATGTATGTTTTCTGAACAAGTGTAATGTAGCTCGGGTAATCTTTATAAATTTGAAACTGCAACCCAGGCACTGAAAAATTGACCTGCAAAAAATTAGCAATGGGAAATCAAGTTCAAAAGGGTAAGGCGTTGAGGGGGAGTGGGGGACACTACTCAAGGTAGATCGCAGATTAAAAGACAGTTCAAGGATATTGTTAATTGAAAAATGTTGTATTTTTTAACTTACACCAGCCAAAGAATATATATTTAAGCATAATAAATACAAATTTGAGTAATCATGCACATGACTTTTTTATGAGTTTAGACTTCAAGACGAATAATTGGCCATATGTAAAACTGAAGATGCGTAAGCTTAATGCCTGAAAATATGTTCAATTGAAGTATTTAATAGTGGTTACCAAAAACCAGTTATTAATTAAAAGGACCAAATAAACTGGAAGAAGAAATACAGAGAAAGTAGAATACCTTGTATCTATCTACATTACTTTATTGAATAAATAGATCGATTTCCCACTTCAATAGTGACTTGCCAAAATATCTCCCACAGAAACGTATGGACCTCATTCAGCCCCTTGATGTAAGGAGCACAACGAACAAGATCAGTAGGGACAATTCAAGAACAAACATAGGTTCCCCAACACAGTTAAGAATTCGTTGCCACCTGAAAGTTCAACCAGTAGAGAGCTGCTGATAAAGCCTGTTTTCATTTCAGGATCTTCATTACAATCAGAACAGACGAGTAGGTAAAGAAACCACTGAGTAAGCAATGAATTGGATCTGAGAAAATATATCAGATTAGAACTTGCAAAATAAAGTGTGGATTGCGGGCTTGGGAAGGGACCTCCTTTATGGATATGAACCCAAAGTATCTTTATTAACAAACGACACATTGGGGATACGTTTTTTTTTTCTTACAAAAATAAAATATCTGTGCATATGTTAGACATATTATGAATATTACCTTTCAACATCCATACATTTCATGAAAAAGACAATAGAAGAGTAAGTGACCAGTGAGTTTTGAGGATGGAATAACCAATGGGTGAGTGCTGGAAAACCCTAAGATTTAGAGAAAAATGGGTTGGACATTAATGGGCTTAAATGGGCTGACAAAACCATTGTTTCTTTATAAAAGGGAAAACAAATCAGCAGCGTGTTGGAGACATGCTATTTTGCGTGACATGACACATGTCGGGAGTGGCACACGTGTCTGATACCAACACTTGGCCATTTTAGGAGTATCGGTGCTTTATAGGACATTCACATCGGAGATATAAACCTTTCCCCTCCACCACTTGGCCAGTTCTTCAGTAGTTAGCCTCTGATGCTAACCCTGTACCAGTGCAAGCTATTTTTTACATTGAAAACCTTTCTTGTTCATCATAGGATACCACCAATTATATACTTTGTGGTTTAGGTTGAGTGAGGATAATAACCACCATAAATTGATCTCTTTTTTGAGGCCATATATAGAGCTTCCAGACTTTATCCATGACATCTACCAATTACAAGCATTGTCAGTGTCACGATGTCCTTGTATGGTGCTGTCTTGACATTTTATATTAATGTTAGAAATTTTTTAAATTGTATCTCCTCTTGTGGTAGTCGAGGTCAAGCCAACATTAATGATTCTCTCCCAACTGCTTATTGGTCTGTGGCTATCCTACCAATGAAAGCATGCCAAACCCTCTCAATCCATCACAACTGGAGCCATTCCCAATTTTTCTTCATCCGTCAGCTTATCCACTAGGAAGTAGCACTCTTCTTTAAACGCTTACCCATACAGTGATACAGATCTTCACCTATGAAAATTGGTATTTCCTGCCTACTTGATCTCACCTCCACTGTTTGACTTCTTCCCACCATTCTCCTGAGACATCCGAATGCTCTTTCATTGGCATATTATTTTGGGGGAGAGAAAAAAAAAAAGTAATCGGTCTTGGGCGCCAATGGTAGCTTCACCTTCTCCCTCTTGTACCATTTCAGAATCTCTCTTCACTTTCTCTGCTACAGATCTCAGACCCTCTAGCAAATCAATCCTTCAGATCCACATTACGACTCTTCAGCATTCCCACCAATGTGTTTTCTAACAATAAAAGTGTAGACCCCTTTGGTATTTTTATTAACAAACAGACTTTATAATATCTCCAAGCTTACAGAAGCTTGCACTCTATCTACATTCACCCTCTGTTTCTTTTCTAATCATTCTTATCCACAATTGCTATGGGAAATAGCCAATCATCAACCAATTGTTAATTGGTAGATTACACATACTGCTAGTAACCCCCCACCACATACAATGCGATATATTAATACAACTCGCTTTTAATTTACTTCACCTGGCTCTTACTATTCACTCCTTATGTACTGATATCATAAGGGAGGCTGAGTATCGCATTTGCATTAATAGTATCCACCTTCTTCCACTAAGAATACTTCATGATGCTTTTGACAGCTCTGTGGTTTTTTTTAAGAAAAAAAAATCATTAAGGACGAGAGATAGGTTTAAAGAGTACTTTGTGTAAAATGATTTGCAGAGCGAAGCATCATAACAAATGCCAAATATTTCATTGGATGGAGAGGTCTATAGATGATGTTGTTAAAAGGAGAAAACCAAAGACCATTCTCACTCCTAATTTAGGTTTTATGTGACCAAAATGAAGAATGAACTATCCGTAAGTTTTTATAATGGTCTCATCACACTTAAATAGTAAGATAAAATGTCTGGCCTATTCAATTTACAGTTCGCTCTCCCTTGTCCACAATAGAGCTACCTTTAGTGTGCTTCTAGGTAGTTGCCGAGCCAAGAGACAATTTAAGATCATTTGTTAGAATGTCATTAGTTCTTTGTTTTAGAAGATTTCTCTCGCAAGCATTTCAGGACTTGGAAAAGGAATGGTGATAGATCTATTGACAACTACGTATCCCTCATCAAATGATTAATAAATCTAGCTTAACAGCTGGTGTGCGAAATTCAAAAAATGAAAACATTGGCCATGCAGGGTACATAAGGAGAAAACTGACCAACTTGCTTCATTTGAGTTGTCAATTCCATTCTTTATTTCTTCTTCAGCAAACTCTTCTAAAATGGCACGTTGGCTTTCACTTATTTCACTAAAATCAATGAAAGAAAACGTGAATCAGTTCGAACAGAACCTGCAGCATACTGTTCCAAAACTCTATACGGTGAAACACATGGAATGGAGAAGAAAAAGTAATGTACGAAAATTGAAGAGAAAATATGGCTCTTAAGAATGCCTACAACTTCAGTAGATAGAAAATCAAAAGCAGCATGAACATTTTAAACAAGTGATGAGAAAAAGGATCACAAGGTAAGAATCTACAATCAAGTCTCAGAGAGACCTTCAAAGCCAATGCCATAAAAGGTCCTAAGACTAGCACAAAAGAAAGTTGCTATAGTCACGCTAACAGTAAAAGCCTAAACGACAAAGATTCAGCCTACCTTAACTGTAAGAAAGGGAAAAAAATTAAAAGGAAATGTGAAAGGTTAAGATAGAAAAATTCAGATAAAAAGTCTTGATTCCATGTATCGATAACCTGAGTACAATTAGAAGCTAAGTGCATGTTTGAAGTGATTTCAAAATTGTCAAAATATGCTTTTAATCACTCAAAATTAATTTAATATTAAATTTTACACTTTTAAATGTAATTTTCATATTATTCTAAAATATATTTTTAATCACTCAAAATTAATTTAATATTAAATTTTACACTTTAAAATGTAATTTTCATATCATTCTAAAATACGCTTTTAATCACTCAAAATTAATTTAATATTAAATTTTACACTTTTAAATGTAATTTTCCATCAAAATTAGTTTGGAGGATTAAAAACATGTTTCATAGTGATTTTAAAAGTGACAAAAGTGAGTTTAACTATTTTAGAATCACTCCCAAACATGCCCTATATGTTGCTAAATCAAAACATTTTGACACATAGATAACCAAAAGTAGTAACTAGGAGACTTATATCAATTTCACCACTTAAGGGTAGTATTATCAATTAGAATTTGACAAAATAGAACTTCGTTCCTTCAATTGCTAATAAGACAAGCTACTCTAAAGGACATAGTATCTGGATCTCAAGGAATTGTCGTACCAACCAGTTTAAAGTATGCAACTCCATCCATCCAGTAAGAGCTCATTTCAAGTGACCACATATATATTTTCAGATTACAAAATCTGATACTTAAAAATAATTTTCTTTTGTGCATGATTCTGGACACCTCCATAATTAATAACTACTGGAATTAAATTTTATAGTTATCAATGAGTGAAGAATCAAGACTTTTCCCACAAAAAGCTTCTAGTAAAAATTGTGGACACAGCCCAACAAAGATTATCAAAATACCAGAGTTAGTATGATGAAGAGTAGAAGAAGATAAACCATAACCTACGTTGGAAATTTAATACGGAACCGCACATATTGATCTCCACGATCAACAAAAAGCCCATGTTTTGGCAATCCTGGACCAGTTCCACGGTTAGGTATTCTGGTTTAAAGTGCTATGAAAAGATGGGGTGAAAAGGCATACCTTTCCCTCTCAGTATTAAGAGTTGTCCTGGCTGAACGCCTTTTGGTATCTGATTTAAGAATAAAAGCAACATCAAGCGAGTTTAAATCTTTAAATTGCATTTGTCGTGCTCACTATTTATTTTTGTGAAAATTGAATGTATAGATAATATAACTTCGAAACAGATTGGTCTTCTACTTACATCATTTTCAATTTAAGGTATATGTTGATAACACAATACATCCTATACAAGTAATATACCCCAAAAAACAAAAAATAAAAAACAAAAAATAAAACAAACACAACAAACAAACAAACTACAAGCTTGCTCTCTAGGCAACTTAAGAAGCAGGAGTGTATCTTTGCATTTTAGATATCTTAGAGATTCCAAATTTAGAACAGAATTGGCCCCTTCTGAACGAAATATAGACTCATGCAGCTCTTCATGAATGTATCTTTCTGTTAATGCTCAAGCCAAATGTTCCAAGAAAGAGCCCCACGATATAACAAAAGGAACCTAGAATTTTTTTAAGAACCCCAAGCAAGATGGAAGGCCATCTACCAACATCCTGGAGAAACCATCTGGGTTTTGGAAACGGAAACTTTTAAGGAGTTGTTGCAATTGAAGCAACTAAGGAATATGTGCCTCACATCTGCCTGAGTTCTACGAGGAGTATCAATTAAGTTGGAGAGAAGAAAACTATGATATCTTCCTTGAACTTTGCCACTAGTACTAATGCCATCATGCCCCTGTTTTTAATGACTTTTTTTTTTTGGATGAGAGATGTAGTATATTATTAAGAAGAGGAAGAAAAAAACCCCAACTTTTTTGGATGAAAGAGGCAACGACTAATGGCTGAGGAAGAAAAAAACCCTGGTGGGAAAAGACAACTATGAAACATATTTCATGTCCAAATTAATAAAGAAAAAAATACTATGATTACAAAATAACTTCTTGTGAAGGCCACCCCAGGCCGTATACAGGACAAGTACCCATAATGATGCAATATGGTTTATTTCTAGCCAAAGAGTTCATAAGAAGGATCTAACACTACGCCTCCAGAGCACTTTATCATTGTCTTTAACCATTTCAGTTCGCAAGTGCTGCGTTGACTGCATTTGTCAGAATTAACCAAAAATGATTAGCAAGAATTGGAAATGAATAAGTCAGCACACCACAATCTCTTATCCATGGCATTAGATAAGTAAATCCTTCCAACTTAGCCATTAAACTTTAAACAAAGCCATTCTCCTCCAGATCATAGAAATCCTATTGGAAGTCAAATCCCGTCACTCTGTGAAGAGCACTTAATATTACCGTAACAAGAAGCTTACGGAGTCTAAAAAGGCAACTTGAACTATAAGCCATATTTGCATCCATTCTCCACAGGTCCAACCAAAAGAGGTTGGCTGTGGAGAAGCGGGACTGCAATTAGAGGCTTTAAATGAGCTTATTGTACTCCAACAGGGTCTGTCTAACCCAAGCTTACTCGCAACAACTGGCTGTAAGTAAAGATCCCAGTGCAATACGGGAGTCCAATTGTTTTGTTTTTCCTACAATTTTGACTGCTGTTTCTAAAAGGATTTTCAATTTCTCTCCTTACTCTATACCGTACATTGGATTGTCATTTTGTAATTGCCTTTACTGTTCTTGAAATTTTACTTCTCTTTAGTGCACTAATAGTTTCTTGTAAATCCTAAATATACCATTTTTTCCCTTTACACTCTGAATTTAGATTCCTTGTAGTTGCAAGCTATTTTGAAATAAAGGAAAACAACTTGATGTAAGAAAAGGAATTGATGAACAATGATTTTAAGCATTACATTTATTTGTATCCTGCCTGACAATGTTGGAACCTCAACCTTGCCACCAAGAATAGCCTGAAAGAGAAATTCGGAATCAAATTTGATGGATATAAAATATATAGAAATATGCAAAAAGGCAATTATTTTTAATGAATAACACACTAAAAACAATACATAACTAAATATTGTACAAAAGAAAGTAAAACAAAATCTAAAAAGACAAGAATTAGAAGGGAAGATACTACTGAGTCACTGACCACTATACTTACAGAACTCAAAAGAAGAAACAATTGCCGCAAAGAGACAAACATTCCGAAAATCTCACAAAATAACTCTCATTTCTTTTAATAATTGAAAGGCACGATGGATAGTAAGTATGACCTACTGCCATTAGACAATATGAGAGATGTTTACTTGGAAACTCTTAATTAATGAAGTGCAATAACTTAAAATTCAGTGGAGGAAGATCATTCCGAATTTCTAACCAGCATAAAAGTCAGATGTATAAGGTTTGAATAGTGAGAAAATATGCATGACAAGTGAGCAGATTCTGTTGACCGGAGAAAAACTTCCACAACTAATAAAAAGCATATCCACTCATGAAGAAATATCAATTCAAACCCGATAAGGATTAAATTTCTCACTTGAGTAAAGCTGATATTGGAATCCACATAAATATCCACACCATCCCTCTTAAAGACACGATCTTCAACAACCTAAAACATTGAAAAAATAATATTAGACTAATAGGAAAAATGGATATCCCTACATTAATCTAGCGATTTGACATTTATGACTAAAAACACTTGATTTAAATTGAAAACAATTCCATTAAAAGTAAAAAGCTATTATGCAAAGAGTACAAAATAAGACATTGCACTTGATTTAAATTGAACTCAGTACTAAATAGGGATCTTTTGTACATGGCATAAGTAGAAACTTGATCGTGGAAATAATGAGAACAGAACAATTGATAATTACATTTTCTTGAAAAAAAAAAAAGAAGTCTATTATTAAGAAATCAATGCAATTTAGAACTAGAAATTACGGCCACAAGGTATTAGATATAGAACAAGTGAACAATCAAAGATCAAATATAAGTCAATTCTTTTTCATAGGAAACATAACTGTCATTGATATGAGCTTTCTTCTAGGGGTTTCTATCCAAACCTTTTGGTGCTTTTTATTTTACAAGATATTAAGTTTTTCCTTTTTACTTATGACTCTCGAACCAAAGGATCTTTCATATAAAACTCCTCCCTCCGATAGATCACTTTACTTCGAATCGTCTCAAGATTTTCTCATGGCGTTCTCTTTCAAAGTTTTTTTGTTGATTCCTCTTTACAAAACTGGAATTGTCTTTATCTTTCTGTTGTGATTCTTTTTATTTATTGTTTTCACTTTCACTCCTTTTGTGGAGTTTGTATCTTTCATTTGAGCATTGATCTCTTTTCATTTTATCAATGAAAAGTTTTGTTCTAGATTTTTTTTTAAAAAAAATTCCAATGAGAGATCAAATATAAGTTAATGGACCGCAACATTCATTCATCCCTTCAAGGAGGGCTTAGTTCTCTTCAAACAGTGAGGAGGAATGGGTGGTCACATTGAGCATGAGTTAGCAAGTCATGTGCAATTGCTTTTACAAGGATATTGCTAAAGTAAGCTGAAGAAAATGTAAGTGGTTGTTTGCCTTCAATTTAATGATCAACTTGCCAGGATGATTTTCTCGTCCACCACTATTACCAGCTTCTGGCACACGAATGGTATCTCCAGACTCAACCCCTAACGCATTCCAAAAATTACAAACAAAATATTAGAAAAAAACTATAGGAAAAACAAAATCATTGCGAAGTTTCAAATATTCTTATGAGTTAAAAGTTGTTCCTGTAATAATACAACTGGAAAACACTGAGGAATAAAATTCTTGTTAACAATTCCAATGTAACCTAACAACTCAAGTTTTTGGACACCACATTCAAGTTTAAGTCGTTGTAGGATCTCATTTTCACTTCACATAATACCCACACAAACCTGTTTCAAGTACGAAGGGGAAATAAACCAAAGTTTCCTCTTTACAGAATTAAAAAAATATATCTAATGAAAAAAAAATAAAATCAGATCTAACAACTCAATCTTTTGAAATATATATAATACTTTTATCAGCACAAAATTTTTTTTTTTACGAAATTGAGTTATTCATTCTTCTTCTTCTTCTTTTTGTTCCTTTTCTTTGTCACTAAATGGGCGTGCATTCAAAATTGACAACTGACAAGTGAAAGAAATAAATTCTAATGCAATCTAATTAATTTCAATTCTCTAAGTAGGCTTTATCTAAAGTATTGCAGTTGCCCGAAGAAAGCGTTATTCTACATAATATATTGATCATGTTTTATTTCAGACAAAATCGAACATGATAAACAAAATCAAGTGGTGAAGACCAACCAGCAGGTATAGTAACTGTAACCTCCTTGACACCCTCCACAACCCCCATTCCCCTGCATTGTACGCACAATTCCTGAAGCATACCAAAAAAAAAATGAAGAAATAAATCACTGAAACAAGATTAGAAAGGAAGAAGGTTAAAAGAACTAAAAAAATTTTATGTATACACCAAACCTTAATAATTTGACCCGATCCTTTGCAAGTGGTGCATGTCGTAGTAAATGGAGGAATAGTAACCTGATGATTACATTAAACTACTCAAATCTAAAAGAAAATAGCAGGGCAATTGACACTGAATGGTTCCAGATTTGGAGGTAATTTATGATTTGAAGACACTTACTCTACCTAAACCTCTGCAAGTAGGGCATCTTCTTTTTGTTGCATTTACTGGATAGCCACGCCCATCTAAAACCAACGCAAAAGGCCGTAAACTTAAAAGAGGAAAAAAATTGCTAAAACTCTTGTATTTCTTGGAATGCATAAACTGAGGGCAAGCACAAGGCAATAAGATAAAAATTACAATTCAAGCAATCAACAATCATTACGATTTAGTTAATTGTGACTATCACATCAAACTGATTTTCGCTCCATCTGAAAACTCAGTTTTTTATTCATCAATTCAAAATTAAAGCTGGTTATTTGCAAAAGAAGATTACAGAAAAAAAAAATGGTTTCTTCCTTTTCACGACTAGAAAATATTTATGTATATTAGGAATCTAAATATATAAGAATTTGGATACTTTAATTTCAATGTTCAATATGATAACAGAGATTGCTGTATGGCTTCCAACAGCCATCCAACTAAATGGCTCTCCATGAAATTCTCAGTATCATTAAGATGCAATAAAAGTTCTTTTGTGTGTGCGTGTGTCTATTTTTGGTAAATTGTGTGTGCGTGTGTCTATATTACACGACTTGAGTTTTGCAGACAACTAGCCTTACTCACAGCAAGAGTCACAAGGAACAAAAGCATCAAAGGACAAATGCTTCGTGCATCCTTTTGCAGCTTCGGTAAAAGATAATGACAGGTCAACCTACAAAATATAAAACAGTTTACATGGTTTTCGCATTAGAAATTTCGGAGAATTGAGTAAAATAAAAATTGGGGATAATCTAAGAACCTGAATATCTGAGGCAAAACGGCTGGTCTCATGTTCAAAGATCTGTGAAGCATCAAATTACTTTAGAACTTCCAATTCAATTGATGAGTAGGAAAAAAAGATTAAAAGCAAAGTACCTCAGAGAAAATCTTTTGAAATGAGTCAGAAAAATGGGTTCGATAAGAATAGCTAAACCCCTCTGCGTCACCAGCACCATACCCTACATTCTCAAATTCTCCACCACGCCTCTTCAGCCACATAGATACACAGTACAAACATGTCAGTAAAAAGAAAACATCTAGCTGCACTTATCCATACAGTCATGGTTAACAAAAAAAAAAAAAACCGATAAGAAGAGAAAAATATAGCACAAGCAACAGAAGCTATATAATATTTCTCTAGTAATTTAGGGTTGCCACCTGGTCATATTGGGATCTCTTCTCAGAATCCTGCAGAGTCTGAAATTTCCATAAAGAGAATAAATGAATCCACTGTAGGTATTAAACAGACAACCATAATAAAGAAGAGATTTGGAAGACTCAAAACCAGTGACACCTACAAACCTCATAGGCTTCTCTTATCTCCTGAAATTTCCTCTTGGCAGAAGGATTGTTCTTATTTGCATCCGGATGGCACTTTTTCGCCAACTGCACAAGATAATCAATAACTTATTAGGTGTTTTCATCCAGAAATGTTTCTGAAACTATTTTTCTTCCTTTTTCACATGTCTTGAGCATTATATCCTAAACTGATAGTGTTTCTTTTTCATATGACTTAAGCAAGCTATTCCAAAGCATACTGATCGAACAAAGAACTATGAACCAAACAAAGAAGCTCTTCATGAAGAAGGAAATACATAAGAAAGCTGCAAGAAGACATATAGATTCTCGAGCAAGCCTGGAATAAAGAAGGATGAGATAGATTTGCACGGTGTAAAGATACTCATTCAAATGATCATGCCAATGCATCACCATATATACATATAGTGTAACGAAAGGTACAGGCAGCAGAGAATAAGTAAGAAGTGTCCCGTTTTGGTTCGTAACATTTTCATAAAAGTTTGTTTAGTTTTTCACTATAATGCTTTGTAGAATTTAGTATAAATTTTGCATGCAATCATGTAAACCTGTATTCCGAGCTCCGTAAATCCAAGTCTATTATGAAATCTGGATATTACTAAATAAAATTTCAATAAAATACAATATAAAAAAAATTACAACTAGAACTCAAACAAGTATTTATTGAACTTTATGTATAAAAGTTCAAAACGGCATAGAAATCAGCTATTGGTGAATATAATGCATAAAACACAAATACATAAGACATTTGCTTCTCACATTGAAGGCAATGGCATAGTTGCGAGGGAAGTTTAAAATTATAGAGAACATAAGCCAAAAGCACACATATATAAAGGAGAAAATTTATGTAAGGAAGAAAGAAAGAAAAACTACAAGAAGTTGCAATCACAACCCCCTTATATCCGACTTCATTAATCCACTCACCGCATGGTACGCCTTTTTAATCTCTTCTCGAGTGGCATTGTGTTGAACCCCCAGAATTTCATAGTAATCTCGTTCGATAGAATGACATGAGCCTATAGACATGCATACAAGGTTAGAGTCCAGATGAGCAAGTTTTCAATATTACAGCCATCAGGGCTCCAGGTAAAGGAAGAGAAAGAAACACCTGTGGCATGTATGAAACATCTACTTCCCGGTAATGCTGTGGCAAAGTCAGGAGCTTTTCCGACGGCAGAAGGAAATGCTTGCAACGCTGATACACATTTAGAACCCGAAAAAGCAAAGCAACAAAACAGAAAATAAAATTCAGATGTTCAGGACAAAAAGGAATGGAAGAGAGAGAGAGAGAAAAAAAAAAGAAAATGAGTTGCTTCAAAGAGTGATAGTAACTCCGAAATAGTGAACCCATCAATCGTTCAGCTGAAGATGGAGACCAAGGAATTACCTCGGGCACAAGAAAAAAACTGGCGTAACGATGAAACTTTTCCAAGCGGGAATCGTAGATCAATGGACGACTCTACGCCTACAGATGAAAGTAGTTGCCGCCGGCACTATACTTAATAGCATTAGACAACGTTGATAATGAGCATCGATGAAGACAATTGATCACAAATACTGATACGTATAAACTCACCAGCCCTAGCCAGCCGAGGCGTTTCATACCGAAGCAAATCGCAGAAATGCAATAACCAATCACCAGAACTTCAATGTATTAAGCAATCAGAACTGCACCAACCGGTTAAACAACTAGATGGTAATGTGAGAGAAGACGAATCGAATGAACTCGAACAACGGAAATGATACCAACTGGCCGGTCGCCGGCAAAACACGGTGCTCAGAACTCCCACAGACCGGGCCTCTGGGGGTTTATTGTGTTATGTAATGGTATGCGGATCGCTCCTTTGAGGTTTAAGTCGTAAAGAAGAAATATCGAACGGCGCTGATTAACAAGGCGTTAAGCCGCTGGTTTAGGGCAATATTTATACCGTCAGTTTTTCTGGACCCACAAAAGGGACGACCATGATATTCCTTCGCGCCAATGCGCAAGCAAAGCAATCGATGACGCGGTGGCTCCGCGCTTCAGAGGTCGCCGCTCGAGCGGAATCGGTGATGAAGACGTCTCTCCGCTCCGGCACCGGACGGTAAGCTTTGTACTTTTACCTCTCTGTTTTCCTTGCTATCATTACAAGAACTCCGAGTTCCATCGTTTCGTTGTCCACTTCTGGTCTGAACCAAGGAGTTGTTGATTATAAATACAGAATTCGCTTCCTTCTTCAAGCACGGAGGCCTATATCGTCACTTACTTCGTCAGTCGACTCTTTGGGCACCATTTCTGTTGTATCTCCCAAAACCCTACAAAATGTTGGCGACGATGGCAACTTCAAGCAGGAACTTATGAAGTTCAAGTTGCCTCGGAGTAGCGTGACCACCGTGCTTCAGAGTGGTAACGGTGAACCTCAAAGGACCTCAATCACTAAGCTCCGGCGTCTTGTCAAGAAGCTCTGCAAATCGAAGCGCTTTGAGCGTGCACTAGAGGTTGGCAACTAACAATTTGGAAATTTAGATTTCTTACTTCATTTTTATGCCATTTGAAGAATAGAATCAAGATCAAAAAGTATTGCATTCACTATATAATTCATAGATTTCTGTTGTAACACGTAGAAATGCATTAATACATTCTTACATTCAGGTACTAGTGTTGATGGAAACTCGAGATAATTTGCGCATGTCCCCGGCTGAACATGCTCTCAGATTGGAATTGACAATCAAAGTGCACGGTTTACTGAAAGCTGAAGAGTACTTCAATCAATTGCCCACCATAGCCTCTCAGAAAGCTTCATCTCTCCCTCTTCTTCATGGTTATGTCAAAGAGAGGAACACTGAAAAAGCTGAGGCTTTCATGGTGAAGCTAAGGAACTTGGGACTGGTTGTGGACCCCCATCTTTACAATGAGATGATGAAACTGTATGTGGCCACATCTCAAAATGAGAAAGTTCCTCTTGTTATAAGAGACATGAAGCAAAATCAAATACAGAGAAATGTTCTCTCTTACAACCTTTGGATGAATGCTTGCATTGAGTTATATGGGGTTGGGTCAATGGAGCTGGTCTTTGAAGAAATGCTGACTGATAAGAACGTTCAAGTGGGATGGAGCACTCTGTCTACCCTGGCTAAAGTTTACATACAGGAAGGCCTTGTTGACAAAGCGTTTGCGGCTTTAAAAGATGCAGAGAAGAAGCTATCCCCATGTAACAGGCTTGGATATTTCTTCTTAATCACATTATATGCCTCTTTGAAGGATAAGAAGGGAGTTTTTCGAGTTTGGAGAGCTAGTAAAGCTGTAAGTGGTAGACCCACTTGTGCTAATTACATGTGTATATTGCTGTGTTTGGTGAAGCTAGGAGACATCAATGAGGCAGAGAAAGTATTTAAGGAATGGGAGTTGAATTGTCATAACTATGACATTAGAGTTTCCAATGTTCTTTTGGGTGCATATGTGAGAAATGGATTGTTAGAGAAGGCCGAGTCATTGCATATGCGCACATTGGGTAGAGGTGGCAGTCCAAATTATAAGACATGGGAGATTCTCATGGAGGGGTGGGTGAGAAACCAACAAAACGTCGATGGAGCTATTAATTTTCTGAGAAAGATTTTGCTTGGTTGAAATGTCATCGTTAAAGTCGGTCACTTCCCTTTTTTTGTCCATCCGAGCATAGATTGGTGGATAAAGTACCAATTACTATCTTAATTGTTATTGTTATGGTTTCATCTCTCATTCTACAAATGTTCAACTCAATAAAGGCTCACTTCTGTCTATGGCATATTATTTTGAGAATCATGACCTCAAAATTATGAGTCATCGACATTTTTGGTTTTGTGCTTGTACATTGAAGGCTTCTGGCATCCTTCAAAAATGTTGGACCATTTCCCTTGCCATGTGGCCTCAGATGAAAGGGAACACAGGAGACCTTTTTTAGGACTATTTATCAATACGTTGATTGAAGGATTTGATAAGACTATCTGTGTAGATCCATCCAAATTGGGAAGAAGATTATTTGAAGAGAGAGGAAGCTGTTGAAGGTGACATGTTTTATCTTGACATCATGTGAAGTTGAGTTTAACTTTCAGCAAGTGAAGGAGCCAATAATGAATATCATGATGATTTTCTGCTATAAGATGGTTGTGGTAAATGAGAGTCAGGGACGCGCATCTGCACGTGCTATCAATTGTTGATGAAGAAGTTCATAGTATTGATAAGCATAGTTTGAACCATCATGGGTTGACCTAGTAGTAAATAAAGACATGACTTTGATTAAAGGTTAAGAGATCATGAGTTCAATCTATGGTGGCTTTTGGACATTTCAAGTATCTTCAGTCCCTGCTTATTTTACTGTAAGACACATTCATCGTGCCCTATTTCTTTCTTTTTTGAACATTTATTTAAATAATGAAAGAAAAGACAGGTAAACCTCAACAATTTGAAATATATGCACCTGAAATTTCTCAAATTCAAAATTTTACATTCATGGTCTAAAATGTCTGTAACATAAGAAACGATTATGCCAATAGCATTGCCTCAATCAGGATTCACATCACATATTTCACAAGTTTCATTATTCAATCTCTGTAAGTTACACCCATGCCACATGGAACAGAACACGCACCACATGGTAACCAAATTTCGTCAAGTTTATTAATGTCAATAACTTAGCTTTAGCGACCAAAGACCAATAATCACTATGATTATTTTAGCGCTGCCAGTGCCATTTTAACGTTTCGTGATATCCGATCATGTACTAGTTCCTGCATAAAACCGAAAATAGTTATACAATCAACCAAATAGTTAAGATACAACTAATACTAACAGACCAATTTTATTTTGAAATCTATCTACCTCTGACAATGGCACCTCAAATTTGGATTTGGTTATTGTCTCGTACAAGAAGATGTATCTGTCATCATGAACAAGAATATCGAGTCAATAGTTAGGAATGGATCACAAACTACAAGAGGTTTTTAGTGTTAAGTTGAGAAGTCATAAAAGTCCAAGAAACAGATGAAAAGATCAGGTAAGGTCAAGCAGAATAAAATACATACCGCCACGACAGTTCACGAACAAGCTCTTCAGGAGCATCTGGGAGAACCTGAACATAGTTCACCAAAATGGCAAACTATTAATGATTAATAATTTAACTTAAATAGTAGGGAGAAAATATCAAGACTATATTACCTCATCTTCATATGGATTGCAATTATCTTTGAACCACAGCCTCAAGAATTCCTATACGGATGTGATGTAAGGTCAGTCACTAATGCAGATGGTAATAAAATATGTAAAAGGTAAATATTACAAACATGTTTCATAACATCTGAATAATACCAAAAGAAAACACACCTTGTCAACATTTTCAGGTTCAAGGTCATTTTGAAAGCGTTCCTCATAGGACTGTGCAATCCAGTATCTGCTCGAATCAGGTGTATGCACCTTCAATTGGAATAACAGCTTAAATATTTGCACAAATTAACCATATATGTGAAGTCTAAAAAAATTTAAAAAATGATATTAAGACTATTGAACCTCATCAATTAAAAGAATAGATCCATCCTCTCCCTTTCCAAACTCATACTTTGTGTCAACCAGTATCATACCATGCTCCAAAGCCACTTTCTGAAATATCAAGATCGGAGAATGTTAAACTTACTTCTCTGCACATATGAAAGTTTTTTATTTATTTTCAATTTATAACACCTTTCATTGAGAAGAAAATGAAATAATAAAAGGCATACAAAAAAACTAAGCTTACAAAAAGGAAACTCTATCAAAGCCAAAGGGGATCCAGCTATGTAAAATAGTGCCTATAGAATAGTTACAAAAAGATCTTTTTTTTTCTTTTTGATATTTGTGAGTATCCGGGCACTTGCACGCACCTCGACAAATCTCATAGGACAACCTGCTTGACCCTACAACATTTGAATTTTCAAGGAAACTCGTAGGATATTAAATCCTAGATAGGTGGTCATCATGGGTTGAACTCATGGTAAACAAGTATCAATATGAATTTTTACAAAAACACCAACTCCGATTAAATTGTCTCAAGAAGAAAGATGGAAACTGTAACAAAACAAATTTACCTGCCCATACTCAAACAAGTTTAAAGCCTTCCTACTTGCTTCATCATAATCAGCTTGACTCATTAGCCCCCTTTCAATGATCTGCAATGCTAGCATGTTAGTAAACTACACAAGTAATTTGACTGGAAACATATATTAAATAACATCTAATAAGCTAATTTCAAAAGAAAGAAAAGGAAAAAAAAAAAAAAAAAAAAAAAGGGATAGGCTACAAGCTCACAAGTCCATAACAGAAGAGTATACCTCATCTGGTGTCACAGGAACGTCATGAGTAGCAGCCTTTGTTGTTGGAGTAAGTATATTGGAAGACAGCTTTTGATTTTTAACCAAGCCTATTATAGTTGAGAGGCTATTACACGGATCAATTAGCAAAAAGTTCAAAGGGGAAGAGACAAAAAAGATAAAGAAAACATACCATCTGGAAGAACATTTCCACAGTAGTTTCGCACCCCGTTCTTGTACACCGTCCATAATGATGTATCAGTGCTTCCAGTGACAAATCCTCTAACTACAATCCAAAAATGGAGTTTACTTTTACGGATAAATGGGCAATGATGTCAATAATACAGAGGTAAAGGCCTTCACTTTCCAATTGAGACTGAAGACTCAGAACCATATTACATCAGGGAATCATGGGCACACATCCATTTACAAAGATATAAAATGAACATGAACAATAGACTTGTCATTCTTGTATCCTATAATATGCTTCCTCTGAAGATCACTAAATATATGAACAACTATATTTCCCTGAAAAGGCATTAAACGAAAGATTCAACAACACAGAAATATCTTTCCTTCTGGTAACTGGGTAAAGCTGCAACATTGTCAGTTGCCTCCCTGTCCTATATTTCTTCATCTGTTTTTTTCATGTTCACATTGCAGAAGTTCTATAATTCAGTCCAAATGGAAAGGATACTAAGAATTCCTTAATGACTCACCAACAAATTCAACGGGAAAAACTGAACACTTTTTAGCAATCGTGACATTTTTATCGGGAACTGACACAACTGCATTTGAAGTGATGTGCTGTGTTCTGTCAAACCACCATAAGCTGGTCTCATTTAGAACCTGAACGATGCAGAACCAAAAAAACAGAGGCCCAAAAATTAAAAAAACTAAAAACCAGTCGTTACCCATCTAACCATATACAACGAATTCCCAATCCCAACTGTGATTTGCCTCATATTCAGTAAAAAATCTCCATACCTGACCCTTAAAGGGTATAGAAGCAAGAACTCTATCGAACGCACTCTGTCGATCAGTTGTAACCAAAATAAGATAATCCCCATAGTCATAGATATCTCTCACCTGCACAGTGGGAAACACTGGTAAAATCAGTAAGTTCCAGTCACTACAAAAACATATTAGACAAAGACAAAGAGTTTTTCCATCTCGCCTTTTTGGTTAATCAGTTCTTCTCCAGCAATTAAAAAGGAAACAGACATCACTCGCTCAAAAAATGAAAAAGGGAACCTTATTTCGATTCAGCTAAAGATCACCTTGCCCCTGGTTTTGGACTTAATCCCAGGAACGGTCAAGTGGAGATTCGTCTCAGATAGGCAGTTGGACAAAGACTTGTCAATGGCGCCGACGACCTCCTCTCTGCGATCCCCTTTGATCAAAGCATCCAACGAAAAATTACGCGGCGAGTCTTGACGGTGGGTCAAGCTCGCCTTCGCCAGAGACGAAGAAGAGGCGGCGGAGAGCATCCTCAGCCTCGTTTTCCCTCGGTAGGGAGAGGCTGAAGCGAAAGACGGAACGGAAAATGGGAGTTTGACGGCGGGGGTTTTCGCTGTGTTGACGCCGGTCATAGAGGGAGTCATTTTTCTCTCGAGGTGATCGGCCGCCGTTTTGGTTCGAAAGTCGGCGACTTTATATGGTTGCGTAGAGCTGGAGAACGAAGCTCGTCTTCCGTGAGGATCCGACCTTCTGGGCCTCCTGATGGATCGGAAGATGGCCCAATGGGTCGACTATCGAACCGGAATAGGGATGTCCATGGGCGAGCAATAGCTTCTCGGGTGTGTTTAGTTTAGTTTTTCAAGCATTTCATTTGTGTCGAAATAGTTGGTCATCGTTCAAAATAAATTTAAAAAAAAAAAAAAAACTAATTTATTGAAAATGAAATCTACCTGTATAAGCTGAAATAAGAGTTTTATAAATTTAAAAAGAAATAAAGTAAATTTGAGTACTTAGGAAAGAATTTATATTTGTTTTAGAAAAAAAAAATATATATATATATAGTTACATCACCTTTATTATAAAAGAATTTCTTCGTAAACAAGATTTTTTATAAAATATGTGTAGTGTTTGTAGCAAATGGTCTTGGGTAGTGAACTTCATATATTTCATTGATCATACGTGCACTTTTGTTGTTAAAGTTTTTCCACATGGACCATATCATGTTTAACAACTTGATCATGAAGAATAGGAGATTCATTTCTATTTGGAATTTATGCACAAACATATTTATCATATTGATCTACACTCATGACTTTATATTCATTCTTAAAAATTATGAGGATGTGTGCATGTGGGTAGACCCCACTTCTGAAATTCAATCACATAAATAAATGTTGCCACCTTCTAGAAGATTTCTTTCTTAAACAATTGATGTTTGAGGTCTTATAATTTAACTCTAAAAACTCTTGATGTCAAGTCAAGCCTATTTTGAGACCGTTGGCCTTCTAAAAGATTGTCTTTGATCTCCTTCTTATCTGGTTTTTCAAATCGTTGAATCAAAGCCATTGCATTAAAATATCTTTTTTGCATATCTCTTGGGCTCTCAATAAAAGATGGAGGAAGTATAATTCTCGCTCCTACTTTATTGGCTATTGTTTCTCTAGTATTTACAACAGTTACTATTCCTTGATATAGATCAGATATTATATGAGATTGTTGTGTTCTAAAGAATGTCTAGTCATATTGTGTCTAAGTTAAATATGCTATAACGTTTAACATAAAAAAAATATGTGTTTAAAAATAAACATTCTAACCTTAGCATGACAATGGGATGGGTCTTTTATTAATGGAGGAATATTAATTCTTTGATTGGATGAGGGTTAACTTTTTTAGTCGGTCTTCAATTGATAATACTGCATATTTTTCCTCTTTCTTTTATTAATATTATCGTTTGTTGTAATTAAACATAAATTTGTAATAATAAAAATAACTAATTCGGAATTTTTATATGAAATTATTTAATGTTGTAAATAATAATAATAATAATAATGGTAAAACTGTTAAAAATATTTTTAAATATGTCACTACGAGACAATGCTAGATGATAGTAGTCTATCCGTATCTATTAGTACATTTTGCTACATTTGTAAATATTTTGATTAATTTTACTATATTTAAAGGAGCCCTAATAATAATATCAAATCCAATAAGAAAATTTTCAAAAAAAATTATAGGATTTGACTTAATAATAATAATAATTATTATTATTATCTTTAATAAATAATAATAATAATATAAAAATTTGTTTGACTAAATATAATATAATAATAGAAACCCACGGGGCAACTTGACTTAAAATATAATAATATAATAATCATAATCATAATGAATTATGGACAATTTGATAACCAATTAGTTTTTTGTTTTTAGTTTTTTTTTTAAAATGTGTTTGTTTGATTAAAAATTTAAGCACTGTTTAATAATCATTTTTGTTTTTGAAAATTAGTCTATAAACATCCATTCTACCTCTAATTTTCTTGCTTTAGTATCTATTTTTTCATGTGTTTTCAAAAATTAAGTCAAATTTTTTAAAACTAAAAAAATTAGTTTTTAAAATTTTATTTTTGTTTTTGGAATTTGGCTAAGAGTACAACTCATTTACTTAAGTAACAAAAATAAAAAGAAATAAGCTTAATTTTTTAAAAAAAAAAACAAAATAATTACCTAAAAGTATTAACATTTGGAAAACAAAAAAAAAAAAAAAAAAAAAAAAAAAAAAAAAAAATCAACTAAATAAGAAACTCGCTACCATTATACTCCTATCGTGTGATTGAAGGTCCATAGCTGTCGTAATATGCCACAATTTCGATTAAATTCAATTGAAAAAAAATATATAATAAACAATTAAAGACTAAATCGTATGCAATAAAAAATAATCATAATAATAAAACAGAACAAAAGCTCACAAATCTTTTTTTCAAAAAAAGAATAATAAATCTTTTTTCTCCTTCAACCTAATTCTTTTCTCTTGAGTTACTGTCACTCTAGTTTTGAAAATCTTTTCCAATTTTATTTTATATACTTTTATTAAAAAAAAAAAAAAAGTCTAAAAAGATTTGCTCACATATTCATCTAATAAGATTATATTTATTAGATATTTAAGATTGGAAGGTTTTTACAGCCACATTAATTTTGAAATTCTTCTATTTTTTTCTTAGAATGAGGACTCTAATTAATATTTCATTTTACTTCACCAACTTGAAGATTGTTGAATGGAATAGTTAACATATTTTGGAGATGAAATCTAATTCAATTGAGTCATATTTAAAGGTTCGATAGATATAGAAAAAACATAAAATAATGATTAATGTGTGACATCAAAAAATAATAATAATAATAATAATAATAATAATAATAATATAAAGATTAAGGTGATGAAATATAATGTTAATTCCAATTTGTTTTGTATTTGAGATGGAATTTTTTTTTTTTTTTTTTTTTTGAAAACTTGTTTATGCATTTAACTCGATTATTTGATAAAATGAGATTTTTTAAATCAAAATTATTAGATAAAATAATATATTTTAAAGAGTAATACTTGGGTGCATTCTATGATACACTCATCTCTATACTTTTCTTTTCATCACTCACACCAAAATAATAATTAAAATATTTTAAAAAGTAAATAAAAATAGTTTGACACATGTCACATTATGATAGAATAATTTGGTAGGATGCACAAAAATAGGTGCTTTCGGGAATGCACCTAAATATTTTTCTATTTTAAAATTTGTTATGCATTTAACTTGAATGTTTTTTTTAAAAAAAATTGTTATGAAATGAAATTTTTATTTTTGAAAATCGAGACAATTAAATAAAATGAGATTTTTATTTGAAAATTTACTATGCATTTAACTTGACTAGTTTGAAACTACATTTGCACGCGTTTTGTAAAGTTTAAAATGTAACTTAATTATACAAGTTTAAAAATACAATTTACGTACAAGAGAGTTTAAATTAAATTGATTGAAGAGAATAACTTTGAATTAAATTTTAGTTTATCAAAAAATAATTAATTAATTATCATTATAAATTAACAATTAATAGCTAAATCATATTATATTATTAAATAATATAAATAAAACATTAAAAAAAAGGACAAACCTATTTTGATTACCTACTTAAATTTAAACTTTTATTTTAGAAAAATTTTCTTTACAGAAAATAGCAAAAAAAATACTGATAGACTTTTATCATTTCTATCACTGATATTGATAAAATTTTATCAGTGTCTATTACAACTATATATTTAAAAAATTTGTTATTTTGTATAAATAATGTTTCTTATTTTTTTAAAAGAAAAAATTCCTTTATTTTATTTTATATCATTGGATTAATTACTTAATTTCAAGCTTCAATAATACATTTAAAATTTTATGAAATAATGGTTTAAAAATTTGAAGTTATTCCTCGCATTAGGCATAGACAATTGCCACTATACCAAAGTCACTTTTTCCTATCCTATGAATCAATTTTTGTATTTACGCGCGCGATTTTATAAAACAAAAACACGTTAAAAATGTTTTGATTTCCTTAACCATGTTTTCAACGGTTTTTAAATAAAAAAAATAGAAAAGTAAATTGTGAATCAAACCTACCCATTTTTAAAAAATTGAAAACTAAAAACTAAAAACTAAAAACCAAAAATTAATTGGTTATCAAACTAGGGACCTATTTGATATTTTAGAGTTAAAAAATTTATCAACATAAAACTAAAAATTTGATTAGGAATTCATTGGACACAAATATAAAAGTTAAATGACCAAATTTGTAATTTAACCTAAAATCAACCATTTGAATATTATAATATTTGAAAAGAAAAACTTCTTGTCTCCATTTAGAAAAATGTGTTAATCTCACGTCTCCATTTAGAAAAATGTGTTAATTTAATATAATTATTTTTTGTTTTTTGTTTTTTTTGTTGGAGCATAAACCAACTATAGTGATCATTGTATTGGTGAACATTTCATCGTCGGTTAAAGATACATATTATTTATGAAAGTGAGTAATTTATTGATAATTGATATATACTTTTTATCTTGAAGTTGAAAGATTCAAATCTTGATTTGATAGTCCTTCGAAGAAAAAAAAAAACCTACTATTTAGACTATATGATTAATTCAATCAATAATTTCATCAATTGGGTTAGTTTCTTTAGAGAGGAAAATTACCTACTACATTTAGACCCAACTTTTTCCTTGGTTTTTCTCCCTCTCTTTCATCATATTATTTTTCCCATTATTATTCATTAAGTATAGAATTCAACTTTTTAACTAATAACTTATTTGATAACTATTTGGAGGTGTTTAGCTCCCTAATTTCAAGTGGGTAAGACGAGTCCACTCTGTTTTTGGACTCCAATTAAAATCGTTGCTATTTCTAATTATTATAACCAATAATTAACTATAGAATTACTATTTCAAATCTATCTTTGTTATTGTTGCTATTTCTAATTATTATAACCAATAATTAACTATAGAATTACTATTTCAAATCTATCTTTGTTATTGTTAACCATTTAAAGGTGTTTAGGCCCCCTAATTTCAGGTGGGTGAGACGAGCCCACTCTGTTTTTGGACTCCAATTAAAACCATTGCTATTTCCAATTACTATAACCAACAATTAACTATAGAATTACTATTTCGAATCTATCTTTGTTATATTGTTTACTATTTCTTACTCATCATCTTTTTTTTTTTGTTACCGTATTTACTATTTACTACCCATACTAAAATAGTTTACATCCCAAACACAGACCTACAAACTATTATAATCCACATACTATAATAACTAACATAGTGTCCTAAACACCCCATTAGTTTTCTTTTTTTAATTAAGTTTATAACCATTGTTTTCACCTACAGTTAGAAGAAGCACACTCGCCTATATATATATACACCTCTAAATCTTGGAAGTTGCATTGATTAAAATTTGAACTAATTAATAATTTTATCAAATTAAACCGTGGACTTTTGCAATTTTACCAATTTATACCCTTTTTCAAATCTCATTTGACCAATATCGTGTGAAGCTTATAATTTGAGTAAATTAAACTCCTAAATTTTCATTAGACAATCAATTTAGACAATTTATTAAAGTTACCTTTGAAAATTATCCATGCATTAATTTTCATAACCCAATCAATGTAAATTTCTTCAAATGTTAGTTAAAAAAGATGGATAATTGAAGTAAATACATTGACAATTCTCAAATAAAATTCTGACTAAAAGTCTAAATTGATTCCTTTATGAAAGTTTAGCTGTTAAATTAATACAATTATAAGTTCCACTCGATGTTTTCTCAAATGAAACTCGTGGAGGGCATAAATTGACACGTTTACAAAAGTTCACAGTTTAATTCGATATAATTATTAGTTTATGGTTTAAATTGATACGACCTCTAAAGTTTAGGGGTATAATTAAATTGATATCCCCCTTTTTTAGATATGTTATCTACTTTTTATCAATATTTTTAAAAACCCAACTAAAATTTGAAAACAAAAAAGAATAATTTTCAAAATTTTATTTTTGTTTTTAGAAATTTAATAAAAATTCATGTGTTTCTTTCATAAATATGAAAGCCATAGTATAAAATTTATGAGAAAATAAACCTAAAAATAAAAACGAAATCAATATCAAATACTACATAAGAAATATGGAAATTACTATAAACAGAAAAAATATCAAACTATTTACAAATATAGAAAAATATCACTGTCTATTGCTCAAGTGTTAGAATTCTATCGTGGTCTATCGCTGATAGACAGTAAAATTTTTCTATATTTGTAAATAGTTTGATTCATTTTTCTATATTTGAAAATAGCCCTAAGAAATAAGTTAATTATAAAATTTTGAATATGTCAAATAAAATTATTAGACACAAAATAGAAAAATGGGCCTAGAAATAGGGCTGTATTTTATACATATAATATATGAGGTGGGAGGATTGAACCTCAAACCTCAAAGTTGATAATACAATTTTATGTCAGTTAAGTTATATTCTTGTCGCTAAATAGAACCAAAATTATAAATGTTTTCTTATTACCTAAACTTTATAAGATGGCTCCATCCATTTGGGCTTTCATAACCGAGGTCGAGGCCAATTGGGCTTTCAAGGAAAATTGGCCCACGGAGGATAAGGTCGAGGCTAATGAGTCCTTCGAGAGTGGCCAATCTAGATTGGCCCTCTATTCTGGAGCATCCCTAGTGGCCCAAATCCAACTCTTGAGTGTCTAGTTTCCAAATAGGTAAAGGAAGTAGAATCTTAAACCTAAAAGATAAGGAAGACTCTATGAATAAAGGATAGCAGCCCAGCATAAGGTAAGTGGATCTTCTCCATTAAATTGCTTGCTCTGAGCTTTGTGTTTATATCTGACTTAAGCAATGGAGTGTCTGTGGAAAGCACTACACCAATGTGTTATTTTTAGTTATTTTGCAGGTAACTCTTTCCTCAAATTATAAATTAATCGTTGGCGGCACATGAAATTCAAGTAAGTTCGCTTGACCGGATTTTGCCATCAATAGTTTCAATTTTGTATTTTATAGAGTTACTGAGTTTCTAACCTATAAATAACAACTTGTTTCTTCATTTATAGCATCCCAATTCCAAAATTTAAGAGCTTTCTCCTTTTTTTTTCTTTTGGTCTTGAGTTGAGTTCAGAGCAAGTATCCAAGAGTTTTACTAGATCTGAGAGTTTAAGATTGCAGTTCTACCGGAGTTGGCCGTTGTATCCTACCGAGATGATCGTTGTAGTTTGCTTGCAGCCCATGTTGAGTGAATAATTCTCTTCAGGACAACACTTATCAGAAGTATATCTCAACTACGTTTTGAATCTTCAAAGTTTTTGAGGTTTTTTCAAATTTTTTGTTATTTCCATATCTTAAGCTCGGTTACACCATCTAACTTACGTTTGAGTTTGAATATTATACATTGAGTATACTATTTTTAGTTGAGATGTAATTAGTCTGATAGTATATTCAGTTCTTGTATATCATCTTTTCCTAACAATAAGTTAGGTTATGAGGAGTTTCTTGACGTTTTCTTTTTCTTTTTTCTTTTCATTGGCAATATATAGACACGTTTGAGATCGTCAAATGAAACTTTATTGTTGAGAACAGAAACAGATGTGGCCAATTGGCAAAGATCGACTACTTTGGCATGTTTATGTTTCATTAAAAACACATTCGAAGATTTTTCGTTAAAAAAAAAAAAAAAAAATCCTTTAACAAATGTTTATCATAAAATGTAGAAGTTGCAACTCTAATTAAGTTCAAGGAAAGAGATTATATTATATAAATTATAAAATTAAGATTTCATTAATTCGTGGAATAAAAAATAAATTTAAGTACATACATACCAAACTTCCTACAAACTCAAATAATTTAAAAAAATATTGTCTTCTTAAGTTACGATTTCATTAGGTCTATTTTTTAAATTTACAAACTCCTATCAAATAGGTTTTTTATTTTCAAAAAAGTTTGTAGGTACTTAAATTCTAAAAGGTATTTATAATAGGTTCTAAAACTTTTGATTTTGTATCTAATAAATCTTTGACTTTTTATTTTTAGGTCTATTGGTCATTTAACCTGTTTCAATCGTTTTTAAAATTTACGAATTCAATAGACACAAAATTCAATGTTATATATACCAAATTTATTAGTTTTAAAAAAATGCTAAATAAGTCAGAGACCTATTAGACAAAAAGTTAAAAATTTAGGGACCTATTTGATATTTTAGAGTTCAAGAACTTATTAACACATAAAATTAAAAGTTTGGTGAACTATTAAATATTTTTAAAAATGTATAGAATCTATTAGACACAAACATAAAAGTTGAATGACGAAAATTTATAATTTAACTTTGAAAAAGAAAAACAGTTTTAATTTAGAAAAATGTGTTATTCTCTTGTCTCCATTTAGAAAATTGTGCTATTCTCTTGTCTCCATTTAGAAAAAATGTGTTATTCTACAATAATATACTTTGGCACGTTTATAATACTTCATCACAAACACGTATGATTATTCTCTTTAAATCTATCGGCAAATGTCTATCATAAAATGTAGCGTTCAAGGAAAGAGATTATAACACTTATCAAAATTAGTCTAAAATATGAATTATATTTGTGAAGAAACTATGATCTAAACTATATAAATTTAGGATTTCATTATTTTGTGGAGTAAAAATAACCAGACTCTCGAGATGCACTCCGTTAGACCATCTTAGGATGCTCGAAAATCTATAGATGTCCGATTGTTTTACATTACCACAAGACAAATATGGTAATCCAAAATCCAAATGCCTAGTCCATGGGAATCTTGGATTTCCACAAAACAAATTGTTGGAGGGTTATCTGGATAGGAATTGCCAGATACATGTAAAATCCTTGTTTGTTTCACAGTTTTCGACACTCTGTCTCGGAATAAATTATTCTTATGCATCATCTTTTACCATAGATAAATATTTTCTTTTCCCTTCCAAAACGGTGAGTTTTCTCTTTTTTTCCCTCTTCTTCTATTTTTCATTTTATATATAATTTCTTTTTTAATATACTTGATTAATTAATATTCATTTAACAAAATTAATATAAATATCTCTTTTAATAAATCAACAATAATCTATAAACTTCTTTTGTAGTATTCTTTATTAAAATATCATATTATATATCATTTTTCACTTTTTATATAATATATTGTTTACTAAAATTATTTATATTTTTATATTATTTAATTAAAATTAAAATTATTAATGTCGAACTTAATTAATTAAAAAGAATTAAGTATTATATTATATTAATATGACATTCAATATAATTGGTTAATTTTAATTATAAATTACTTAATTTTTAAATATAATTATTGAAATTATATAAGATTGCATGCTTAATTTCATACATTAAAAAAAAAAAAACATAATTTTTTCCCCACAAAATTCCGATAGCATTTTCGCAAAATCAAACACAGTGAACTCCTATTTTCAAGCAGAAACGCGATTTAAAATGAGCAGCTCCACAAAGATTTTTGAATGAGAATTAGAAAGCATGACAAAGGAGATTAAAATTCAAAGGAAACCCAAAATTCTGTGCCTTCATGGCTTCCGAACCAGCGGAGCAATTCTTAAGAAGCAGATCGGAAAATGGCCTAATTCTGTCCTCAATCAATTCGATTTCCATTTTATCGATGCCCCATTCCCTTCCCAAGGAAAATCCGACGTCCAAGGAATTTACGATCCTCCTTATTTCGAGTGGTTTCAACACAGCAAGGTTCACAAAATTCCTCATCCTTTTCAATAATCCTCTCCATAAATTCAAATATTGATTCATTCAATTATCTCAATCAGGAAACCACCGGTTATGAAAATTTCGAATCGTGCCTTGAATTCATCGAGAATTACATGGTTGAGTACGGACCATTCGACGGACTCCTCGGTTTCTCACAGGTAATTAATTAACGATTGTTTTGAATGAATTGAATAATTTCATAATTTGAAGCCATTTTCAGGGGGCGGCGTTAGCGGCTGCACTGCCGGGGCTTCAGGCGAAGGTAAACAAACACCGGCGAGCGGCTGTTCTTCGTGTTAATCTCTGTTTTTTAATTTTATGAAATTAAATTGAATCGGTTGCAGGGTGTTGCTCTAAGGAAGGTCCCGAAGATTAAATTCGTAATAATCATCAGCGGTTCGAAACTGGGATCGCCATCTCTGGCCGCCCAAAAAGCTTATTCTCCTTCTATTGCATCCCCATCCCTCCATTTTCTAAGTAACTTTCAACACGTCCATCTAGATCTGATGTCTTTATTTACCCATTTTAATTTCTTAATTATACATATTTATATGGTAAAATAAGGTTAAATTATATATATAAAAAAACCCTAATCTTTGTCATTTATTTAAAATACTCATATACTTTAAAAAATTGTGATATTTACTCTTAAATTTCATAATTCGTTTCAAAACTACCTTTCAAATATAAAATCTTTAGAATTTTAGAGGAAAATTAAGATATGAAATGATATGATAGTGACCTAAAATGAAAATTCGAATTCATTACCAAACTGTTTTAGGTCATTGCCATATAGCTTTTAATCCTAATTTTTATTCAAAATTCTAAAAAAAATTCTATATCAAAGATGGTTTTGAGACGTTTATGAAAGTTTAGGATTAAGGGGTATTTTTTTTAAATAAATTGGTACAGTTTAATGGTATTTATTATAATTTAACTAAAAAATTATATATTTATTTATGATTAATTTGAAAATTTAGTTCCATATTTTGAAGTTTATGTCTATTTATCTAGTATTATCTCTACTCAAAAAGTATTTCTTTTGTAGAAAAGAAAAATGAAAAATATTGGCTTGGGTATAAAGTTGAAATATTTTTCAAAGAATTTGGTACTCATTCATTAAAATAATAATAAAAAAAAAGTAGCATGTGAAAATAACTATTTCTAAAAATGAAATTAAAATAAAAGAACGAAATTGTCTACGATCAAGAATTGGCCTCCACGGGTCAACTTTCACCTCATTTGATAACTATTTGATCTTTTATTTTTTTTTTTAAAAGAAAAAAAAATTCTTATAACTTCTTTTCCACGATTTACTTCGTTCTAATTAAACACTTAAATTTTTAACTAAATTCTAAAAAAAAAATGAGTCAATAAATTTTTTAAAAATGACTAAAAAAAAAAACTATTGTTTATAAGCTTAATATTAAAAAACCTAATAACAACCTAATTGTTATTGAAAGGACCTAAGCTTTCAATTTATTTGAAATTTGCAGTTATAATAAACATAAAATTAAAAATTTAGAATTCAAACCTAAAATTTAAATTTATATATACTAAATCAATTAATTTAAAAAACATTTAAATTTGTGGATGACTATTAACTCTTAAGACACACAAATTGAAAGTTTAACAAGAAAGTTCATAAATCTACTAGACATTTTTTTGAAATTTAGGATTCAAATAAACATAAATTTCAAAATTTAAGGATTAAATTTATAATTTAATATATTTTATTTAAAGATATTGAATCACCTTTAGAGATATGAATTAAACCTACAACTTCACAATTAAAACCTCCCACTTATTGAGAAAGTAGATATACTTTAAAATAATTAATTAACTTGAGAAAGTAGATATACTTTAAAATAGATAATTAGTTAATTAATTGTTATAATACACCCAATTAGTCTGTTGAAATTAAATATTGTAATGTGAGCCTAACTTTTTTTAGTTCAATATGCCAATAAGTTGGTAAATGTTAACTCATCATAGTTTAGGTTTGAGAATAATTGTGAAATGAATAAAATCATTTTGGTTAGATTTAAAATCATTCCAAAACTCACCTTTAATTCTTCATAATCAATTCAATATTTAATTATATACTTTTAATCGAATTTTTTATATGATTAAAATTGATTAATCGAATTTTTTATATGATTAAAATTGATTAATCGAATTTTTTATATGATTAAAATTGATTTTGAATGATTAAAATCGCTTTTGTCATTTAAAAAAATAGAGAAAGTTTAGAGTAAATTATTTTTTTTCAATGGATTTGGGGAGTGAAATAAAAGAGAGGGAATTGTTACTGTGGTTGGCGATGCAGGTGAGGAAGACTTCTTGATGCCCAGTGGATTGAAGCTGCTAGAATCATTTGTTGAACCATTAGTAATTAATCATCCTAAAGGCCACACAGTACCTAGACTTGGTAATATTTAATTCATTGCTTATATATATATTATATATATGAATTCTGATGGTAATTTAGATCATATTATATAATTTTCTTTTTCAGATGAAAAAAGTTTGAAGATTGTGGAGAGATTCATCCAACGAATTTCAAAGCTGTGACTTCACTAGTTACCTCAAACTAAAGAAATATAGACTCGAATTAAATTGAATTATCTTAAAAAATAAGCTCTCAAACTTTTTATTAAAGAATACATATCTTGATTAAGTATGATAGTTTGAATTCTAGATCCTTAAATTTGTTCGGTATTTTATTTCTACGTTTTTATTTTGTATACTTTTGTGTTTTTACATAATTTAGAATTCACCAACTTTTAGAAAAAAAATTCTTTTCCTTCTCTTTCTTTACATAAAATAAAAGATTTTTTTTCATCTATTTTTCTAATTATATAGTGGGGTAGTCACAAATATAAAAATTATGCTCAAATTATTGATAAATATAAGAGGAAAATTGCTATTTTTAACCTAAAAAAGTTTTTCCTTTCAAATCTAACCTCATTTTTAAAATCTACTTTTTCTAACATCTTTTCAATTAAATCACATTTTAAGTGGAGAGCCTCAGCGTGAATATACTATTTTGTCCTCCACCCCAATAAATACTCATCAATGCCCATTGAATATGGTGTGACCTAACTTACCTAACTGAACCTATCAGACATATAATTGTAAAGATGTTAAGAAAAATTAGATTTTAAAAATGAGATTAGATTTGAAAGGGAAAAACTTTTTTAGGTTAAAATTAGCAATTTTGGATATCACAGAAAAATTTGCAGACATAGTACAATTTACATTCAATGTACAAAATGTTCAATCAGAGTCTATTAGTGATAGATCTATCATTGATAGATTTTGCTAATGGTGAATCGTTGATTGATATTAGTGATAAAAATCTATCATTATAGACTCATACTAATAATAGAGCACTCTATTATTGGTAAACTCTATCAGTGATATGAGGTATCACTTAATAGACTCTATCAATGATTAGAGTTTATGCATGATTTATAGGCTTATACTATTTGAAGTCTCAGTGATAACCAATGATAGATTTCAAATAGCATATAGAGAAATCTATCACTTAAAAAAAAGGCTATAGTTGATAGACTTTTATTACACATTTTAAAGCTTCGGTCATAGAATAGTTTGCCTGCAACATCACAATACAATATATAGTTCACACTAAAGCTACAAATCTTAGTATTTTCCAATAGGAACAATCTAACAACGAGCCATCGAATTTTCTAAATCGAACTAATTCTCTTTTATTCCTTCTCACACTGCTATCTCATCGGTCCACCCCCCCTCCCTCCCCCATCTCAAATTCAATGTTGGAACCGTGAATCAGTTATCTGTTATCGTCTGACACTAGTTGAATTCGTATTTGACATATTTAATTATTTATACTTATTTACAATTATGACCCTCGGGTTTAGAGAAGTGTACTGGATAAACTCTCTAACCTTAGAGGCACTCCTGTGGATGTAGCCAAAGTCATAAATTTGTGTGTCGATTCTCTATTCTTGTACGTTTTCTATATTCCTTATTTGTTGATTTCATAACACCGAAAACTCAATTTGAAAAAAGATCACTGGCTTACTAGAAGCAACTAAAGTAGCCTATTTCAATCAAATGAGAGTAAACAAATTTTATAGCCATCAAGAAACTCAAATGATTACGAAATCCTAATTCTCCAACACATTCATTTGATAGAAAGAAAAAAACCACTACAAAAACCAACCATTGGGGAGAATTCGATTAAAAGAGTAAATTAAATACAAAAAATTTTCTTCTGGGGTACTTCAAATTTTAAAAAAATGAAAAAGTTTGATTGGTCAAAATTTGTCATATTTACAAATATTTTAAGGAGGTGTTATATTTTTAGACATTTTTCTAATTTTACTACCTATTACAATTATTCTAAATTAAATTGTCCTATCAATATCTTCTCCACTCTTCATTTATTTATTATTAGAAAAATGTCTTTTTGGTATCTAGATTTTTGGGTTTAGTTTCTATTTGGTTCTCACTTTTAATCTTTTTAGTTTTGAGTTTGACCTCTATTTAGTACATATGTTTCAAAATATTACTATTTTACCTGTGAGATTTCAATTTTATGTCAAATTTGTCTCTAGGTTTCAAGATTTAAACTTTTAACCTCGACCTTTCCATTAATTACTCACCTTTCGTATTTTATATTAATATCTATTAATTAATAATTAAAAATAATTATGAAGTGAATTTAAAAATAATTTTTTTAATTTAAAAATAATTTTAATAATGATGAAACAAATAAAGAAACTTAATTAAATATAATTTTGAAACTTAGAAATCAAATCGAAACAAAAACTCAAATCTCAAAAGTAAAATTAAAATATTTTAGAATTATGAACAAATTTGATATCATACTCATAACTTTTATGATTTAGAGACTAAATAGAAATTAAATGTTTTTTTTAGTAAAAATATATTTTTTCGTTCATTATTTTAGATAGTTTTCTTTCTTTAAAAGCAATAAAAATGCAGCGTTTTAATTCATTTCTATTATTACTTTTACAATGTGAACGCGCAACGCGATTGTTCAGACAATAGAAACCATTTTCTAGAACCTATTGTATTGAGTTGGATGATTTCTTTTTCTCAAATCAAAAATATAAAATAATAATAATAATAACAATAATAATAAATAGAAAAATTTTAAGAAATAGAAAAATAAGGAAAACTATTTAAACAAAATAACAAAATTTTTAGATAGTTATGATAGACGCTGATAGAAGTCTATTAGAGTTTATCGGTGATAGAAATGATAGAAGTATAGATGCGGATAGAAATCTGTCGATGCCTATCAGTATCTTTTTTTTTTTGCTATTTTCTGTAAATAGTTTGACATTTTTTCTATGTGTGAAAATTTTCCTAGTAAAATAATTAGTATAATTGGGATTCCTGCTACCTTGTATCTATTTATGTGATTAAAAATATATATCTTATATCAAAATCTTGAAAATATATAAATAATTTTTAAAAAAGTGACAAAAATGAGAAGTATTTTTTTTTTGTTAAATTACAAATTTAGTCTAATTTGAAAAAAAAAAAATTAGAGATTATCTCCTATGGTTGGATAAAAATCCTTAAAATAAGGATTCTAACTTTTTCCAAACTATAGGACTGAATTCTAATTTTCTTCAAATCATAAGAACTAAATTCGGACTGAATTCTAATTTTTTTAAATCATAAGGACTAAATTCTAATTTGTAAAATCGTAAGGACTAAATTTTAACGTTTTTTCGAATTATAAAGACTAAATTCATAATCCATCCTATTTTTTCTAAAAAAAATTAATGTTTATTGTTTTTTAATACAATGCATTTTATCTGTCCTAAAAAAAAATACAATGCATTTTATCCCGAAAATAACCCTCTTAGGTGCACACGTCCTTTTCCCAAAATAAATAAATACTCTGGCGTCACCACGTTCGTTTTTTTCACGGTCCGCCATTTTTAAAACGAGGTCTCGATTAGAAGTTTCCCACTAAGAAGGACGGAGGAAGGAAAAAGGAGGAATGCCCTAGAAAATGCCTTTTTAAATGAGTTCATTCTCCCCTCCCCTTTCTTCCCATCAACTCGTCACACCAATTCCAAAGTTCAATTTTCAGAGAATTCCAATCATGGGAACCGACGGTAAATTCCTCAGAAAGCCCAGATTTCTTTGCCTCCATGGCTTCCGTACCAGTGCAGCAATCCTCAAGAAGCAGGTCGGAAAATGGCCGGCTTCTGTCCTCGATCAACTCGATCTCGATTTTCTCGACGCTCCTTTTCCTGCCGAAGGAAAATCCGACGTCGAAGGAATTTTCGATCCTCCTTATTTCGAGTGGTTTCAATTCAGTCCAGTACGATCGCTTCACCTAATTTCGATTTCCTTGCAAAATTCATAAACTCTCCTTTAATTTGTTTGTTTTCTCCCTTCCTCCATCACAGGAATTTACAGAATATAGGAATTTCGACGAGTGTCTCTCATTCATTGAGGATTACATGCTTAAACACGGACCATTTGATGGATTCCTCGGTTTCTCACAGGTAATTTCCTCTATTCTTTTCCTAATTAGCCAAACGGATCTTAATCAAGTATCAATTTCTAGTTGAATTTCGTTGAATTTCAAAATTTCAGGGGGCGATATTATCGGCGGCTCTGCCGGGATTTCAAGCGAAGGTAACCTAACAGCAGCCTGCTCTGCTTTTAGCTATTTCAAATATTCCATCTGAATTCTCCGAAATTGAGATTTTGACGCGGCGGTGGCGTGGATTAATGGTTGCAGGGAATTGCTCTGACGAAAGTCCCGAAGATCAAATTCGTGATCATCGTGAGCGGTGCGAAATTCAGATCGCAATCTGTGGCGGAGAATGCTTACTCGACGGCAATTGGATGCCCATCCCTCCATTTTCTAGGTACCTCCACATGTTTTTCTTGTTCTTTTGGGAAATACGTGTACTCTGAATTTTCAAATATTCTGATTCTTTCCATTGTTATTTATAAACAAACAAACCAACCACTGAACGCATAATTTTAGGGCCACCTTTTTCAAATTTTGTCGTTAATCTACAAGTTTCCCCAATATATTTAGTTTCAAATTAAAATATAACAGTTTGTCTTACTTAATTGAGTTGGGTTTAGGTTTTTCAAAAAAAAAAAAAAAATTAATTAACTGAATTACGTCCAATTTGATAATTTCTTTTTAGTTAATCAATTGTTGGATGAAGAATCAAACTAATAATCTTTGAGATTATAATGAGTATCTTCTCTACTTAATTATGATTGAATTGATTCTTCAAATTAATACGTAATTATGCTTAATTTTGAATTGGTATTTTGGTGTCGCTTTATTTTTCTTTTGAAAATGTGAATGGGTAATACTTTCATAAATCTTCTTTTTTTTCAAAATAAATAAATAGAAAAAAAATCAATTTATACCTTTAAACTTTGAAAGTTAAGACATTTTTTAGAATTTTGTCATAAAATTATACATCACTCCATGAATGTATAAAACTTTCAAATGCAAGGATTGATGTAAACTGGAGAAGAAAGTTGAAATCAAATCAGATATAGTTTTTCAATAATATAAATAATTTACATCTTCTTGTCTTTCTCTATTTTTCTTTATTGATATTTAGAAAGAATTACTCAAAATTTTTTTTTTTTTTTGGAGTTATTTTGTAAGATTTTAGGAAAAGCATAGTTTTATTTAAATTTGAGCAAATGGAATTAAGTCGAAATAGGTATAAATCACTGTTGAATAGTCTAAATTAGTTTTATTATTATTATTATTATTATTAATTTGGAGCTTTAATTGACACACTTCAAAATTTAGAAGTATAAATTAATCTTTTTCAAAAATAAATAAATAGATAGACAATTGATTTTTAATGGTGGTCCTTGCTGATGGGGAATGTGGAAAAATTGTTCAGTGTGAATCACATTCTTTATTATTTAATTTAAGATGCCATTATTTGGGTTGATTTTTTTTAAAACTAAAGATGTGAAAGTTTAATGGCAACTTTAATTCTAAAACTATAATTAAAAGTTGAATTATTTAATCAACTCTCAAACCTATGCTGAGAGAGATTATTTAAATTATGGTGGCAGGTGAGGAAGACTTCTTAATGCCCCATGGACAGAAGCTTTTGGAATCATACGTAGAACCAACGATAATTAATCATCCCAAAGGCCACACAATACCAAGATTAGGTAATACATAATTTCAACTAATTTCACTTTTGCTTAAACATATATTTACTTAATTTCTGATGCTAATTTAGATTATACCAACTTTATATTTTTAGATGATAAAGCTTTGGAGGTTATGGAGAGTTTCATTCAGAGGATTTCAAAGACATTAGATGAGACTGAAGAATAGTAGTCTGAAGTTTCAATTGACTATCAATTATGTATTTTTACTCATAGAACAAAAGAATAACAAAGGATAACAATGATATGACAATTGTGTAATCCTATCTTCATTTTTATGGTCATATATATAATAATTTTTTTTTGGGCAAATATCAATTTAAATCTTGAATTTGGGGTTGTATCAATTTAAGTTCTATCCTAATAATTGTATCAATTTAAACCATGAACTTTCATAGGTGTATTAATTTAAATCCAACATTATATATTATTTGAATAAACATCGTGTGAGACTTGTAATTTTGTCAATTAAACCTCTAAACTTATATAAGTGAATCAATTTAGACTTTCAATTAAGATTTATTTGAAAATTGTTCATTCAAATTATAATCGTTCATTTTTTAATGATTTCTAATGATGAAGTATTTTGTCAATTCCTCTTTAAAAAGTTTTAATTTAATCCTTTGTGTTTTGAAAGTTTTCATTGCGCCCTTACGTGTTTGTGATATTCAATGATTTGGCAAAAAAAAAAAAAAATCATAAGAGAAACTAGATCATACAAAGAAACAAAAGTCTCTAATTTTACATACAAATTTCTAAGAAATTGCAAAATTGTGCTTTTTTTTAATTAATTTTTTTTTCAACTCACTCAAGTGAAATTTGTTGAATTTTGACAAAATATTAGAAGTGCGATTGTCCTACTTCGAAAAGGTTCAAGAAAGTGATGGGCTCACTGTAAAAAGAGTAGTGGGAGATTTTTCCCAACAAGCTTATCATTTAACTAGCTTTCACCTTTATCAATAGGAAAGATATTATTGTTGTTGTGCAAATTAATTTGTCCAGAGAAGTTATTCAATTGCATGCGAATCTATTCATTAGGCAAGATGTGACCTATAAAACAGAACATTTTGGACACGAATGACTTAGAATTTCTCCTCTTACTTTTATGAAGTTACAGTCATGTATATATAGGCAAGATGGCCTAAAATCTCTTCTCTCCCTCATTACATTTTGATTCTATCGATTATCTCTTTTCCCAAACATTCAGTATCAGGCTAGGGGTGTGTGTGAATTGCACACCCTTGGCCAAGAAGGCCCACTTCAACAAGGTCAAGATTTGCCCCCATGGCTCATCTTCTCAACCTTGGGATTCATTTTTGGGTCTTGAATCTCATTGATGTCCTATTTGCGTTTAAATAATATTAAATTTAACATGTATTCACTCGAGTCTAATTTTACCCATAGCATTAAGCTCTCACTCTCGAGTTAGGATTTAATGTTTATATGAAGGTTTGTATGGGTTGAATATTAAGAAACTAAATAGGGAGCATAAACTCTAAATTAGAACTGTCTTATGTTTTTCATTCCTCTTTTGTCCCATAAAGTGATTTTGGATGTTTAATTCACATTTTATTTGATCTTTTATAAGACTTGCACTCAGTGAGTCGAATTTTATCTTCTAGATTTATTCATAATGACAACACAAAATTATCAACAACTTTATAATAACTTCTTCGAATAATTCCTCACTCGACACGTGTAGCTTATCTTTAATGGTAGCTTCCACCTTCCTACGAATGTTTACAAAACTACCTACATGCCTATTTGACATTTCAAATTCAACAATTATAACCTTATTCAATAAAGAACCGTTGAAACAAAATGTGCCCAAATCAGTACTATTACTTAAAAAACAAGTTATTTCGAATCTCCATAAGAGAATTATTAATTTAGTTTTAATTAAGAAAAGTTACTTGTACAAATTAGTTTATACTTCCTCCATAATTAATCTATTTATCTTTCTTTTTTTCTTTTAAAATTCTGCATTTATTAATAAGTATATACGTGGATAACCTTACCTGCTTTATCATTTCATTCCTAAGTATTTAAAAGAAAATTTTTGTATGAAAATTGGGTAAATAACAAAATTTAAAACTAGCCTAAAAAAGAAAAGTGCAAATATCAATTTATACCTCTAAATTTTAGGAGTTGTATCAATTTAAACTTTGAACTTTGGGAGTTATATCAATTTAAACTCTAAACTTTGGAAAATGCATCAATTTAAGCATCAAACTAATAATTATATCAATTTAAAAACTGAACTTTTATAAATATATTAATTTAAACCCTAGACTTTTGTAAGTGTATCCAAATAAAACATAATAGAGGGTTTACAAATTGATACAATTATAAAAGTTCAGCGTTTAAATTGATATACTTATAAAAATATGGAGTTAAATTGATATAATTATTGGTTTTGAGTCTAAATTGATACAACTCTTCAAAATTTAGAGTTTAAATTTATACCATTACTAGTTTATGATTTAAATTAATACAACAAAGTTCATAGTTTAAATTAATATAATTATTATTTATGATTTAAATTAAGAAGTTCATTGATATTTGTAACAAAATTTAAACTCACTACGTAACCCAAAGTAAATGACAATTTTTTTTTCCCTTTTTTACCTTTGACAGAAAATGAATAAGAAAAGGAAGAAAAATAAACAAAAAGAATTTCAAAATTCAAATCAAGCCCCTTTGACGGTTTGACCCCTCCATTTCCAACCGTTAAAAGATTCCACGTATTTTGCGTTGTCTGATTTGTCTTTATTTTTTAATTACTATTTTTCTAGAAAAAGAAAAAAAAGAAACATTATCTTTAATTCTCCGTATAAAAATAAATAAAAGAGAAGAAGAAGAAAGCAAATTAAATCAAACATTAGATAGGAAGGAACGAATAAAAACGGTTCTTCCCGTTGATTTCACCGTCGCCGGAGATCGTTTCTGACTATCATCATCCACTCTCAAATGAATCAGACTCAGCCACAGCCTCAGCCCGATCCATCCAATCCCCTCCCTCCAAAACCGTCGCACTCCGATCATCCGGATCCAATTACCGACCATCGCTCCGGCGATTATTCTCCCTATCCCAAACTTGACCCTAGCGACGTTGCTCCACCGCCCCTGCCTGAGAACTGGAGCACCGTCCCGATGGTCTCCCAACCCCAAAATCCACCTCCACCTCCACCTCAAACTCAGCCAAACAGCGATGCTCGTGCTCCGATCTATGAGCGTTTGGAATTACATGAAATTCGTATTCAATGGATGTGCATGTTTGATGTATCATCAGATACGGTGGATTCCGTGAAGGTGATGCTTGGAAGATGGGGAAAGAGGGCAGTTGAGGCAACCAAGAAGGCCGAGGATCTTGCTGGGAATATGTGGCAGCACTGTAAACCCTTGATTCTTTTTAATAATCAACATGTCTTTGCCTTCTCATCACTGCTGATAAATTTGAATTCAACTTTAATAAATGATGAACTTGTAGATGGTTAAGATGAGAAATTACAAAAATCTGATTGATTGCAATATATGTCGAGTTCATTTAAACACAGATCTTTGAAAATCTACAATTGTTCTGCTTAGGATTCTGGCATTAAGCATTTTCCTGGAACTATTTCTCCTCTGTTTCATTTTTATGATATGCTCTGCTGTTTTATGCGTTGTGACATTCTATTGAATGAATTGTGTTCTTCTTTCTTAAATTGCCAATTCACCCAAAAAGCTTAAGTTGATGAGTGAAGACAAATTTAATATTATATCATCTAATATTCTTATTGCCTGAACATGAATTTGGGATTACCTTTTATCTGGTACTATAATCTATTTCTGCACATATTCATTTGGAACTAAACGTTTGGGATAGTGATTGTATATACAACGATTTTAAAACATTCTTCATCGTTGTTTTTTCGAACTTTTTACCTGCTTCTGTTAACCAATAATGATAACTGAAACAATTTTGTGTCAAACCAGTGAAAACAGGGCCTAGCTTTGCTGATGCTGCTGTGGGAAGAATTGCTCAGGGGACGAAAGTTCTCGCAGAAGGTGGTTATGAGAAAATTTTTCGACAGACTTTGAGGAATACACTGAAGAGAAGCTTCAGAAGGCATATGCATGCTACTTGTCCACATCAGCTGGTCCAGTGATGGGAACTTTGTACATATCAACGGCTAAACTTGCCTTTTGCAGTGACAATCCTCTTTCATACAAAGTGGGTGAGGAGACTCAATGGAGCCTTTACAAGGTAAATTGAATTTTTCAAGCTTACTGTTCGTTAAGCAGTCAAGAATTAGATAATACTAAAAGTTTTGGTTGAATTGATGTCAATTTAAGTGAAGAAGATGGGAAGGATGGGCTATAAATATTTAACAAAGTGAGCAAATTAGAATTTGGGAACACTAACTGGTTATGGGTAATACAGCATTAAGTGTTTATAAATTATAAGGGGCGCAAACTGCATCAATTTTGTCCTAGTAACTAGAGTAAAGTCAAGTCAGATTCTTACTTCTCTATTGTAACATCCTCCAGCTCCTCTTGAATCTGTTTGAATGCTTCAAAGCTATATCCAGTATCGTGAAACCCATAAAGAAGCAAAACCCATTTTTTAGTTTTTGAGAATATTATTTCAGTCATATGGTCACTAAAATTTCATTGTAAGTCTGTTAGGGATCTACTGCAAAGTCAAAGGATATGCATTAGATTTAAGAATTTTTGCAACACCTTACAATACAATTCACAAAGATATAAAGTCATCTTCTTCTATCGATTCAAACATAGATATATTTAGCCTTTTGTTCATTACTCCCAATACTTCACGGTCTATTTGTTTGATTCTAATCATCTGGGAGTGTTGATCAAAGGAATGCTCAGTTGATCTGTAACTCTTTTTTTTTTAGGATTTGATGATGCATGACTTTTCATGTGTTGTGTTCATAATGAATGTATGCTTTTATTAGATTATGGTGTTTGTAAGTGATGATGCAACCGTCCTTTTGGAGTTACGTCGTCTTCTTTGCTTGAACCATGATCATTTCTGCTTGTATTAAACATCTTTGTGCTTATATATCTCCTAGTTTATAAGAAAATTGATTGGAAATCACCTGTATCTTCTCTTATGTGATAGGTGGTGATCCCAATACATCACCTAAAAGCAGTCAACCCATCAACAAGCAAAGCGAAAACGGCTGAAAAATTCATACAGGTTATCTCCATTGACAATCATGAATTCTGGTTTAGGGGCTTTGTATCTTATGATAGTGCAGTGAAAACCCTTCAAGTAGCCCTGCCTCCCAACAATCCGTTGTCTGCGTGAAATCTTGAGAAGGTTAGCATTATCCTTCTTAGTCATGAACTTTTACCTCGTCACCAATGGTAAGCATTGAAGTAAGCCAAGATTTTGATGTTATACAAACAAACTACTTTAGAAATACAAATGGTGAAAAACTTTCCTTATTTCTTTGGATAATTCTCTGTAGTTTTGCTAGTATTGTTGTCCTTATGGACTTCATGATTCCTATTTGATTTCTACTGTGAATGGAGTGATTAAGACAGAGCAGAGTGGAAAATGGAGGTTGTTTGAACTTTTGTAGATGCATCTGTAATTTTGTTGATTGAAAGGTAAATAGTATTGATGATTGTATTCTACTGGGTCTCTATTGTACTTCTCCTATTTGGCTATTCAATTTTTTTTTTTTTTTTTTTTTTTTTCTAAATACATCTTTTCGTTACAGGCTTACGGTGTCATCTTTTTTTTTTTTAGTTCCCCTTTGGTTTTTAAATGTTACATATTTACCCATCAATTTTGAGTTATGTTCAACACTTTTACCCCTAATTTTTTTTTACAAATGCTTACTTTTAGCGTTTGAGGTTAATTTTCAGTTAATTAGTTGAAAACAATTATTGTGTAAAATTTTGTAATTAAGCTAACGTATAAAAATGAGTAAAAACTAATTTAATTATAAAAAAATTACTATAAACAGAAAAAATATCAAACTCTTTACAAATATAAGAAAATTTTACTATCAGCGATATACTGCAATAGAATTTTAGTACTTGAGTGATAGACAGAGATTGAAGTCTATTGCTGATAAATAGGGACAATTAATTATAAAAAAATTACTATAAACAGAAAAAATATCAAACTCTTTACAAATATAAGAAAATTTTACTATCAGCGATATACTGCAATAGAATTTTAGTACTTGAGTGATAGACAGAGATTGAAGTCTATTGCTGATAAATAGGGACATTTTTTTTTATTTGTAAATAATTAATAGGTATTGATACCATAGATAGTAAAAGTGTAAATCTTGAAACATGGGGCGAAATGAATTTTGAAATTCAACGATCAAATGAGACTATGGTAAGTGGTGGAATATTTAAAAACAGAAAAGTTACTTGTAATTTTGTATCATACTAAGTATAGTGTTCTCTTATGGTTTAAAGTCAAAATATAAAAAGTGTAAACATCATATTTGTAATATACGGCTGCGTAATTTTCTAAATATATTAGCAATTTAGTACGAAATTAAGATAGAATTGTCCATATGGGATAATGAAAAATGGGAATCATAATAATGATATTTGGACTCTTTCCTAGTGACAGTTCATCGTTCCACAATGGGCTTTCAATTCTTATCTAGGCCTCAATCGTTTTTGTCCTATCTATCTTTTGACAAAAACAAGTTCGTGTTTATTTCGTCTTTTAATTATACCCTTTTCTAATATATCTCAAGAAATATAAGGATTTAGTCTAACAATAATAATGTAATGGTATATTTTTATAGCTCAACGATTATTCACATGTATTTCTTTTTTTGAAGTCAAAAGTTCAAAAGACTTGTTATAAAAATATTATATATATATATATATATATATATATATATATATATATATAATATATATTATATATATATATATATATATATATATATATGTTGAGTACAATTTTCAATCGGTCCTTAGGTTCGATCAAATGATCTTAATTTTCATTTGGTTCTTAAGTTTATAAAATATAGAGATTTGAGTCGAGATACTATTTGGTTTTAGGTCTCAAAATTTACATTTTTACACTTGAGTTTTCACGAATGCCCACTTTTAATCCTTTGAGTTAGTTTTCTATTAATTAATTTTAAAAAAACCAATTAGTTTTCGTTAATTTTTTGTCAATATTAAAATTAATTAAGAAATTCTACATTTTAATTATTTTAAAGTGATTAATAGAAAGTCAACAATAAAAATCAAAAGTGAGCATTAGTGAAAATTTAGATGTATAAGTGTAAAATATAAAACCTAGTAACCAAATGAAAATTAAACTCAAAATTTTAATGATGAAAATGTAACATTTTGAAACTTAAAGAAGAGATGGAAACTCGACTCGACTCAACTCAAGGATACAAATGTAATCTTTTGAAACATAAGTACTAAATAGAAACTATACTCAAAATTTATTGACTAAAAATATTTTTTTCCCCTATAAAAACCCAAGTCATTACATTTCTGAAAAAAAAATGGTAGAACTAAATTTATAGCACACATGAAAAATTTGTCACAAGAGAAAAGCGCAAAAAGGCCAAGACAGTTTTTTGTTTTTTTAATTTTTTTTAGTACAACAAACACAAAGTGTAGTTAATTCAATGGTATATATTTAGGGTTCGTATGTACATCCAACACAAAAAAAAAACACATTATTTCATAATTTAAGGAAAAAATTTAAATGGTAAATTTAAATTCCCGCCTCTTCATTTAAACTTGAAATAACAAGAAAAAAAAATATTATAAGTTCAGATTAGAAGTGTTTTAATAGTTTTCTAAACTTTTAAAATGTGTAATTGATCGTCTCTCAACTTGCCAATTTTGTGCTCAATACGTCTTCTAACATGTTCAAAATCTTAAATTAGTAAATCTATTAGATAAAAAGTTAAATTTTATCTAATGAGATCCTAAACTTTTACTTTTTCGTGTTTAGTTATGTTAATTTTAAGAAATGTTGAATATAGGTCAAAGAACTATAAGACACAAAATTAAAAATTAAAAAATTTGTTATCCACAAAAATAAAATTTTAAGGACTTATTGACTATTGGAAACTTTTTAAAGTTGGAGGAGCATAAACGAATTTGTGAGTTCAAAGATCTATAAGAAAAAATTTTAAAGTTCAAAGACGAAATATATACAAAGCGGAAAGTTTAGGTACTAAATTTATAATTTAAAAAAAAATCCTCAGGTTCATTTTAAGCTTCAATATATGTATGGATGATAACTTATGAAATGAGTTTTTTTTTTTTTTTTTTTTCTTCTTATTACACCGAATATAAGAGTGGAGTTTGAACCTTCATTCTTAAGAATAACAGTCATCTTGACAATTATGAAACCAATGTCGAATTATCCCGTTTGTCAATATTTGTTTTGAAACTTATACCATATATCAATATTTGAAATCAAATTAAGAATTCTCCTTGACAGGGTTATGATGATATTAGTTCACATACTTATTTTGAATTGGTTTTAATTAATTTCGTCACTTAAAACATATCATATCAATAAGGATGTCGTTCTAATTTACTTATTAATACTAATGATATTCTCCATTTCTAACCAAAGTAAGATTAATGTTAATAACCCAAACATTATATTAACACAACACACTTTCTTTTTCCTATAACATATTAAACTATCATTGCACCCAAAATGCTTAAACACAGAAAAGTAGGTAACCTTATAAGCCTTCTTAGTTAATTCTTGAAATTGAAATTTCTTAAAGAAAATAATAATAATGGAGGGTGTGAAGGAATCCAATTAGGAACAGAGATGGTTTTTCAGCTTTATGTTGATGAGATAGAAGGCAAAGGCAAAAGCAAAGAGACATGACAAAGAAAAAAAAAAAAACATATATGAATATGAAAATATCTTAAAATCTTAGCTGTATTGTCAGAGAGCAATAAGCAAAGGTATTATGCCAAAGCAAACAAGAGTTTTTTTTTTCAAACAAAAAACCTCTCCTCTTCTTTTTTTTTCAAACAAAAAACCTCTCCTCTACTTTTAAAATGTTCATTTTTATCTTTATACTTTCAATTTTAGTTCATATATTAGTCTCTATCATGTCATAATGTTCATTTTAGTCCTTATACTTTTAAAAAATGACTATTTTAGTCCCTTTACTTCAATTTTTATTTCAGTTTTAAGACATAAAAGTGGCCACTTTTTTAAAGTTGAAGACCAAAATGAACAAAAGTTGAAAGTTCAAGGACAAAGCACAAGTACCAAAATGAACCAAAGTTGAAAATATAAATATCATAATGAACACTAAGAACCAAAATAAACCAAATCGAAAAGTGTAGTATTTAGACCTCATGTTATTACAAAAAGAAAAAAACATTAAAACCAAAAAAGAGAGAGAGAGAGAGAGAGTTGAAATCCATTTTGACATCATCGCCCGACACCGGACACAAGCTCAACACTTGAACTACATTCGTGTTCTTTACTTTTGCCACCAAAATCCACTTCTAAAGATTCATTCTCTTCTTTCCCATTGGTTACCAAACACCAAACTTGTTCCTTAAATAATTAACTACTTCTATAGTTCCATCTTACATAAACCAAAAACAAAAACCCCTATCCTTCCATACAAAATAAAGACAATATCTATAATAGCATTTATGTAATCTATATAGACTCAAACCCTCATACGTTTTAGAAGTAGTTTCACAATTCTAAGAGTAATAGAAGATCGAACTATTGGCATTAATTATTTATTCACTAACCTAAACTCACTCCCATTAACATTAATCTATCATACTAAAAATATTTTTACTATTAAGCTATATTCAAATCGTAATTAAAGTGGCCGCAAGAAGATGACAGATGTGAATAGAAACCAAAAGAAAGAAGCTGGCTTTGCATGCCTACCACGTTTGTTTTCCTTTTTCTTTTTTTCTTTTTTGTTCCTTTTTTTTAGAAAAAAAAAAAAGAAGGAAAACTCTCTCTACATTTACAATCCAACAACCCCTTCATCCCAAAAAAAAATCCACCCAAAATGGAGAGAATAATTCCAATTTCAAATTTTCAACACAACCCCATTAATAAATGGTGGTGCAATTCAGTTTTTAATTCTTAACATCATCATCATCATCATTCTCATCAAATTCATACCCAAAAAAAAAAAAATTAAATAAATAACTTCAAAACTACTCAAACTCATCCCCCAAAAAAAAAAAATCCTACTTAATCTACCCTAGTCTTAAACGCCTAAATTGGGAATTGTTCTCCAATAATGCACTAAACAACATGATCATAATCATGATGAAGAAGAAGAAGAAGAAGAAGAAGAAGAAGAAAAAGAAGAAGAAGAATAATCCATCACTTAAACTCACCAAATTTAAATGAAACAAAACCCTAATTAAATTTAGGGTTTCTTTCCCAAAGTATGCTTATTGTTATGCATCCAAACCTTAAGTACTTGCCGCCGGACTCCGGTTTCCGTACAGAATCGTTCCACGTCAGCCTCATCGTGTTTCTGAATTGTCCATCCAACTTTCTCCGCAAACCCTAACATTTTCTCCTTTTGCTCTGCACTGAACTTTGTCCTAAATCTCTTCTTCAACAACCCACTTCTACTTCCACCGCCGCCTCCTCCGCCACCGCTACTACTCGGATTTGATGTATCATCCTCCTCCCTCCCCGACGCCGCTGCCGGCAACGCCAACGCCCTCTGTTGAACTGGGGCCCCCGTTAAGTACACGTAAGCAGATGGGTGTGGGGTGGGCCCACGATATGAACAAATTTGTTGTTGTTGTTGTTGGTAATAGTAATGTCCTTGATCTGAATCCGTTTCTTTCCGGTGAAAATTCCGGTGACAGTTACAGGCGGCGCATTTCAGTGCATCTATACTTCCTTCTTCTCCCGCCGGCATAAACTCGCCACAACCGTCCACCGCGTGTCCGCCGATTCCGATGGCGTGATTCTTCAAACACTCTCTATATCTAATACTACTCCCTCCGCCGCTGCTGCTTTTTCTCACCGCCGATGAACCTTCTCCGGGTTTTGGCCGAGTTGAAGCTGAGTTACTGAGCGAGTCGTAGTGGTGACTGGCGATTGGCATCTCTTCCATTATTTCATCGTCGTTCTCTTCGTCGAATTCCATTTTGAAGAAACCCCAAAAAAAGAAAAATCAAATTTTTTTAAAAGAAAAAACTAAAAATGAAAACTTTCTTTCGCCGGAGATTAGATTAAAAAAAAACAAAACATGGGTTCTGTATATCTTCTTCAGATGTGCATATAAACAAAACAAAACAACAAAAATTAAAAAAATAAAATAAAAATAAAAAAATAAAAAAATAAAAGTAATTTTTTTTTTGGGTTTTTAAGTTAACCCTTTTGGAGAATAATAAAAAAAAAAATATAATTTAAAGAGGTGAAAAAAGAAAGGATAAGAGAGGGGGTGAGAGAGTGGCCATCAATTTTTCCCCAGTCTGCACAAAAAAAAAAAGGACCTGTCTTTACTCTTTCTGTTTTCTAATGCCTTCCTTCCACTCCAAAAAAATAAAAACCTTATTCTCTCAATTCTCCCACTTGTTTAATCTTTTCTTACTTTTATATATATATATATATAATTTAAAGTCAATTCCAACCTAGCTCAATAATTATATAATTTAAAGTCAATTCCAACATAGCTCAATAATTATCGTCAATAATGGGAAGTAGGAAAAATTAAATTATTTATAGTTTAGTTTAGATTTTAATGGATAATTACTTAGTCTTATTTAACAATCATTTGATTTTTCAAAATCAAGCTTATAAAAAAATTTCTACCTTATCTAAAAAATATTAAGTTAAAATATCATTTTGTTCTCATACTTTTAATTTTTTTCAATTTAGTCTCTATACTTTCAATTGTTCAATTTTAGTCTCCGTACTTTCAATAAATTTTAATTTTAGTTTCTCAAAGTTAATTTTTACCGAGATTGATTAAACAACAACAACAACAATAATAATAATAATGTAAGAATATAAAATATGTGAATATGTTTAAAAAAAATCAACAATAAACTAAGATTGGGGACTAAATTCAAGATTTATTGAAAGAATAGTGACTAAAACTAGGCAATTGAAAGTATAGAGACTAAAATTGAACAAACTTCAAAATGTAGGGACCAAAATGGTATTTTAACCAAAGTATTACTTTTACCTATACGTGTTTCTATGTTTTGTTATCCACTTTCTATCGATGTCTTTAAAAATTAAAGTTAAGTTTTGAAAATTAAAAAAAAAAATATATAGTTTCCAAGAACAGGAAACTTGTTTTTGTTTTTAAATTAAATTTAGTTAGGACTTCAAGTGTTTCTTTAATAAATGTTAAAACTATAACTAGAAAATTGAGAGAAACAATCATAAATTTCAAAAATAGAAAACTAAAAATTAAAGCTCTCTTTGGCAACTATGTTGTTCCTAAAAGTTGTGTTTGTTTCCTCTCAATTTCTTATCATGGTTTTTATGTTTCCTAAGTAGAATAGTTGAATTCTTAGCTAAATTCAAAATATAAAAACTACTTTTTTTTTAGTTTTCAAAACTTTGTTTGATTTTTTAAAATATTAGTAGAAAGTAGATAACCAAGTAAAAAAAAAATGCTAGAGGGAGAAGAGATGTGTTATGTAGACTTAATCTAGACCAAATGATTAACAAACGTGACCTTAATCATTACCAAACAAGGTTTTAATATTTGGTTTTGTACACTGAGTATTTAATCTGATTAAGCACAAAGAGACTCGTTTATAAAGTCCATTCTTTGATTATCGCTTGAGATATGTACAATATCGACAATATCAAAATAGGCGTGACCCTCAAAGTTGCAGAGTGCAAGTGGTAAGTTCGGGTTGGATATTTTTTTTTCGATGGAACAGAGAAAACTCACTTATCTACTAAAAACTTGAGAGTTTGACTTTACCTTTTGGACGTGTAAATCCCTCCTGCTTAGACAACCCTCAACAACGAATGTATAAATTTATATAGAAAACAAAAGTATATTTGATAAACAATTTGTATTTTGTTTTATGTTTACTGATAACTGAACTAATATGCATTTGGTAGAAATATAAACTCTATTTTTTAAACTATTTTCAAATTCCACGAGCCTAATGTAAATTTTGAAAATAAATTGAAATGTTTTCAATACATTCAAATTTAAAGAGATTTAAATTTTAACTTAGAAAATTATATTGAAAAATAAGATAAATATATTAATAAATATAATATTTCATGTCATAAAATCAATTCATTTTAGTTAAATTAAAATTTGTATTAAATTATGCCTTCTAAATTATATACTAAAATTATATAAAAAAAATTGTTTATAAATTAATTAATAACAGTTTATATCTAACTTAATATTTAGTGAGTATAACTCCAACTAATTTTATGGTTTATCACTATATTATCAAACATATTACGAAAAATTATTTAAATTAAAATATAATTTCTGAATCACGTATAAAATGAGAAATACAAATTAATTTTGATTGAATGGAAGATTGTTTTTAGATTTATGTTTTCACGCCTGCCATACATACCCTACATTTGTTAAATATGCCTATATTTCAGTATTTGATTTATGTTAAGTCTCAGTCCCCCCCCCCCCCCCCCCCAAATTCTAATTCGTTCCACATGCGTGTTTATTACAAGTGTATTTAGTTGGTAATTTAAAATCTTGTCATAAATAACAGATTATTTATTTTATCATTTTTTTAGAAGGTTTATATATTCATTATTTAATTAAAGTGATAAAAACTATATCTTAAATTATATTTAAAATGATATAATAATTTAGTCCCAATATTATAAAAATATTAAGATTTATTGAAATTTCTTATCTATAAATAACTCGTTAAATTGATTAAGAATCAAGTGAATAAAGTATTTAAAAAGAGACCAACAAACGACCAAAGTGAACAAAGCTCAATTGGCATTTGAGATGTATTTGCACGACCACGAAGTCTATGAAAATTCTCCACTCCTATTGTACTAAAGAAAAAAAAAGACCAATAAATAGAGATTATATTTTTAATAAAAATGACACCAAGTTTGATGGGATTGCTTCGTAGTAGAGTATTAAAGTGTTACAAATTAAAGATCTATTACCTATGTTATTACTTGTATGAAAGTTTAAGTATCATCCATGTCTCTTCTTTAAAAAAAAAATAAATAAATACCAATCATGTCTTTTAACCTAATTTTACAAATTGGAAAAAGAAAAAAGAAAAGAAAAGAAAGACTGGTTTTATAGATCCATCAACCGAACATTTTCTAAAATACTTCATTATACTTCATAAATGGACCTTATTGAAAAATATGTGAGAAATATACCAGAGAGACACAACTACATAAAAACAAGTCAAGGTCAATTAGACGCTGTTTGATAAAATTTCTATTTTTTTTTTTTTTTTTTTTTTTTGTCTTTTTGTAATACAATTAATTATAGAGATGAAAGATTGAACCTCCAACTTTTAAGAAGAAGGTTCATGTTAATTGCTATTAGGCTAAGTTTATCTTAACTAGTTTCTTGGTATTTAAGAATTCGAAACATAAATATGTCTGGCAGGTCTTTTTATTTTTTGTTTCTTGAAAAATGAAACCTAAGCAAAGTTGACAACGATTTCTTATTTTTTATTGTGGTATTTTTTTCTCCTTATATTTTCTCTTGTTTTATAATTTAAATATAATTTAGTTATATAACATAAAAATATATAACATGCATTAGAACATATAAAAAATACAATTATCAAAAGCTTGCATCATCTCATATATACAAAATGCAAAACTAACAATAGTTTCTACTCTTCAAACATTGTTCAAATTTGATTTGCAACATTATTTGACTCAGATTACATTCAATTATATTGCTTTTATGTGAATGTCGTCGATTGTAAAATATTAAAGTGAGATTAAATGCATTTTTAATGAAGAGAAATTTATATAGTACATAATTCCAAACATGTTCCAAAGTGTACTAAAATTAAGATAACAAATTTAAATTTAAGATAATATATAAATATACATATTGAAAATTTTCAAAATTTTCTTTTTTACAATATGTCGGGTGGAAAAATCGAATATTTACCTTCAGGTAGTTCAAAACATTATGACAATTGAATTGTGCTCATTTTAACTATTTTAACTTAATTTCATTACTTATCTTTCTAATTAGTTCATCTAACTATTACATCATGTGACTTCTTAGAAATTAAAAAAAAAAGAGTCATATTTTACATCTTTTAATACCATATGAATGATATAAATTTAAATCTCAAGCTATGTTTAAAATTATGAACTCCACCACAAGTTATAAGTTAGATGTTAAAATATGTATAATTCTAAAATTAACGACTACTCATAAGTTAGATGTAAATTTGGGCACTAGAATTTAGAGATATAAATAAAACAAATTAGTTAGTGTATATAATGATTAAAAGGAAACAAATAAATAAATAAATAAATTGGATTGGAACATTGGAAGGAGAGAAGCGGTGCCCATAATTGGGAACTACGGAAACACCAATGTCTAGGAACCGGAAGCACGACAAAATTCAACCGAAAAATAATAATTAAATAAATATAAATGTTTATTAAGAAAAGAAAAAAGAAAAAAAAAAAAAAAAAAAAAAAAAAAGGGCAAGAAATTGTCGGCACAAATGGGGACTGCCTAGTTGTCCTCCAACGCACCTCGATCCTTATGTCAATATTGCCTCACTTCACCTACTCCTAATTTCCCTTTCTATTTCTCATTACATTTTTCTTTCATCCATATGTGATTTTATGAGTTGGTTAAACTACTATTTTGACCTCTATTTTGTGTTTTTCTTCCTTTGTGGTTCACTTGTTTTTAATTCTCCAATTTTAGTTGGGGTACTTTTAGTAAATCTTAAAAATAATTCATGCATATAGTTTTTTATTATTTTTTTTAATTACAAAATTAGACTACAAGATATAATCCCTATAAAATAAAGATAGACGCAACAATACCAAAAAAATAACAAGGTTCGAATAAAAAAATAGCATTGTGAGCCAAGGGAAGAGAGTTAGCTCGAATCAAGACCCAAATCAATGTGCTCGGCGCCAAGAAAAATAGTTAATGCGACATGTCTCACGCATGCGTCGACCCAAAGTATCACTATAGGACCAAAATGAGCCTAGGAGGAATGTGTTTGGCCTCGACCTTGGTTGACCCTAGAACAAATGCCAAAGAAGGCATGTTCCTCAGTCTGGTGAGTTAAGAAATTATCCCAAAACGACTCTGAAACCCTATCGAGACAACTTAGGTCAACCTCTCTTATAAATAATGGAGGACCCATTGTGCAAGTACCATGGAGGTTCTAGTAGTATCAAGTAGTAATTCAAAGGTCCTAGTAGTACCATAATGAACCCAATTAGTAGTACCAAAAAGGTTTTAACAATACTTGGTATTATCATGAAAATTCTAGTAGTACCACAGAGAACCCAAGTGATAATACCTGGCATTACCAATAGACCTCTACAACATGACAAGTGGTAGTGGTCCAAATTCACAACGAACAATTCATGAAAGAGTTAGTGAAAAGTTGAGCGGATGAGACATCGACTATCACTTTGGTTAGTGGTATTGTAATCGATCGAAGCGTAAAAAAGTTCGCCAAATACTCTATACTACTCTCTACTACCAGTATTCATCTCAACTTCTTACTAACTTGAGTGTTTGAGTGTTGATAACTTAATACTATATGATAATTTCTCATTTTTTAAGTCACTCTTGACTATTTTCTTCTTACAAAACAAATTTACAATTTTATTCATTTTATTTTTTACATCAAAAGACTAGCATAGGTAACGAGAATTAATGAGAGACAACATATATGTTTAAAGTTTGATAGGTATGTAAAGGGCAGCAAACTATAATGAACAATATATTAATTATTTAAAAGACTCATGGATAAATAAACAAAAACATTAATAACTTCTATTTAAATCTTCACTTTATTGAATTGCAATATTTAAAAGAAAGGAAAAGAAAAAAAAAAAACAATTACATTAATTGGGAATATAAATGAATTATTTTATTTAATGAATTTATGATAGGGAGCTAATGAATTAATTGCAAATGTTAAATATTTTTAAACAGACAAAAACCACGTAAGCTCTTGCTCTTCAAGGATTTAATAATTAAAAAAAAAGGTTTATTAATTAGTGAAATGTGTACGACCTTTGCATGTCCCCAGAGTTTAATACAAAAATATTAATTAAAAGTACACTCTGCAAATAGCTCTAACTTTCTAATCTCTCTTGTAATCATCTCCCATTCTAAGCTCCATAGGGATCATAAACACAATAAGCTCCCATACCTTGAAAAATCAACAATTATTTAAATTTTTTCAAATTACTTTTAAAACGTTTCAATAATAGTTCAAATACTGTTGTAAAATATTTAAAAATTCATTTCTAAGTAAATTTCATATATATAAGTATAAATATGGTTTAAATGTCAAGAGTTTAAATCATATTTGTTGATGTCGGAAATTTATCAACTAGTAAATTTTTAATTTTAGGGATGAATAATCCAATGGTCATGCAAAAATAAGGAAAATGAACATTAGTCTGGTGTCAAGCCACCGACATTCTGACTCTCAAGTTGAGATGAGTGAAAGTAGTAGAAAGCAATTGTGAGTGTGTTTTTTAGAGCATACCTAGCTTTAACAAATGATTTTGATTACTTGTATATTTTTAGTATTGCATAATGAATACTTAGGCTCATAGTGAGATCCCTCTTCAATTCATGAAACCACGGGTCTTACGCTTCGAATAATTACAATACCACTACCCAAAGAAAGAGTTGGTGCCTCACTTGCTCGACCTTCCAATACCTTTATGAATTTGGGACCACTACCTCTCAACTTAAGTGTGGAGCTCCAATGGTATTGGTAAATACTACTACACTTGGGTCCTCCATGTCCATGGTACCACTAGATAGACACTCCATGGCACCACTATGACCTATTAGGACTCTACCTGTGGTACTACTAAGCTTTTTCATGGGTCTTCTGAGCTATTTCTATACTTCCTATGAGTTGTCTGAGCTACCTCGGCTCAAATCCATAGATCTCCTAAAGCTATGAAATGGATATTGGCTGAATGTGAGCCCGATTGACTTTGGTCCTCCCTCTTGAGCCTCTATCTTTATCCACAAACTTCCTATCTATCTAGACTCTCAATCTCAGTCTATCTCAATTAATCTACCTATAACAACACTCTAATTCCTAAAATTTTAAACTATAGATTTGTTTTTATCTTTAAACTTCATATATTTATTTTAGTATCTCTAACGTACATTTTAAACGTATTATGTTTTGACTAGTTACTATACTTTTTAAAGAATTACGGTATTTTATCATTATTTATATATTTGTTATTTATTTAAACAATATATTTGTTGTTTTTTGAAACACTCGTATAATTTTATAGTCTATATATTATATGTTATGAGAGCATGAACATACCTTAGAGTCACAGTAATCTAGTATTAGTATAATATTTTTAATACATAGATATTTCGAAAGTTTAGAATCTAAAATATGATTTTTTTATTATTATAGAAAAAGAAAATTACTTTTAATAAATTAAAGCTATTCGTTAAACACAAATATATTTTTTTAGTAAAAAAAAACCTTACCTCATAATAATTATTTTGGGGTTTTTTTTTTCAATTTTATTCTAGAATATTTGTACCACCAAAAGAAAAAAAAAAAAAGAAAGAAAATGGAAATAGAAAGAAGAATAAAAAGAATGGACATATTGATGGCAAATGTCTCTTAAATGGCAGCAGAAAATCTTGCTGGACTCTTTGCAACAACCATTGGATGAGATCTCTAACATATATTGTGGTATCCATTTTGATGACAACTGCCAAAAGTCCCATCTAAATGTGTCCCCTCTCGTTCTACTTTTCTAACATTTTTTACTTTTTCAGTGATTAATTTCAACAACTATTTAAGAGGAGGGAGAATTGAGTCACAATCTATATTATATACAACACCATGTTGTTAATCTCTTCTTAAGTTACAAATTAAGTGAAAATTATGGATTTTAAATAGTCATTAAAAGGTTCAAGAGTTGTCATAACACTGGTGATTATTAATAAGAAGAATATTCATAATTATTGAGAATAACACATATATACATGTAAGAAATTAAAGGCTTGTTTTGCATTAATTTTTTAAGTGTTTTATAAATATTTTTTTTTGCATTTGTAAATATTTATTTAAACACATAGAAATTAATCCAAACGAACCATAAATTTATTTTTGCCAAAAAGTTAAACTGATACTAAAATAAGTGTTTGATGATAGTGAAGAGTATAGATGTTTAAATCAAAATGCTTAAGTATTCGAGTCACTTGAAGTTAAAAAGTTGGTGCAATATTTGATGTAAAAGATTATTGTTTTTTTCCCTTCCTTCTTTTATAGAAATATTAGTTACGGGAATATGAGATATTTTAGGTTAAAATACCATTTAATATAGTTTTTATATTTTGAAATTGGTTCAATTTTAATATCTATAATTTCAAACGTCCAAATTTAGTTTTTCTATTTTTAATATATCTTAAATTTCATCTTACTGTTGATCTTTTTCAAAAAAAATAAATTTTGAAAGAAAAAAGAAATATTCACGTAGTGTATTTACTTTGCATGAAAGTTATTGTTATTATTTAACCAATTACGATAAAAGTTAATTTCGAGAGACTCGAGTACAAGAACTAAAACTAAATATTTAAAGATATCTAGACTAAAATTGAACAAATCTCAAAATATAGTAATCAAAATGCTATTTTAACTAAGATTTTATGTAAAAATTATATTGAATCATGTCGGATTTTCAAGCAACCAAATCAAATTGTTAGCAAGTGATGCACAAAAAGCTTCTCAATTACACCAACCTTATTGAACTTGCCCCGTCTCAAACATGACTACCCCTATAATTAAAAAGGCAAGCATCATATTCTTTTTAATCTATTCCAAAATATATATATAGTAGAGACTAGAAATTTCCAACATCCGCTACAAGACAATAGATTCAAAACACGTCGTCAATAAACATCAAACAAAAAACGACGAACAAGAAATATTATTCGAAGTGTGTTTATTCACCAAATGAAAAGCATCGGAGCGTATTTGGAAGAGATTAAAAAAAAAAAAAAAAAAAAAAGGACATGGTAAATTAAGTTTTGGTCAGGTCAGAGTCGTATGATTCCCCTCACAAAACCTAGTAAAAGGAGGGAAGGTTTTGAGTGGCAATGAGATTCCATTTCCATGTCGGGCTTCAACTCCACCGTTTGGTACGGTGTACAGGCACGTACTAAATCACAACACAGCCACATTACATTACGGTGTCCCATGCCGTACACCCACGTTTTTCCGTTCCGTTTAAGAATAATAATAATAGCTCAATACAAATTACAATGAAAACTGTAGATTCCTTTTTTTTTTTTTTTTTTTTTTTTTATAAGTGTGTTTGTGTGTGTCAGATTGGAAAGGACAAGAGAGAGATAGCGACAAGACCTAATAAAAGGGGAGTGGGGGATGTCTCAGTCTCTGTCTCTGTCTCCTTCTGTCTCCTTCTGTTTCTGTTTCTGACTCTGACCTTGACTTTCATTTTCCGTTGCTTCTGAGCTCTTCTTTTTAATTCAGCCCAGCCCATTAACCATTCTCTACTCTAAAAACCCACAACACGCTTGTTCTGGGCTTTGGGCTGGTTTTGTAACCACTCAGGCCCAATTCAGAAAATGTTCAATCGATAATACACTAAAATCGAATTATATTTAGATAACATATATGATATTTGCAGCAAATCTGGAAAAAAAAAGGGTATAAGACATTTCAATTACAAATTAATCTGAGGATAAAATAAAATCGAACAAGAAAGACTTATTTAACACAAAATTAAACGTTTTGAATTTTATTAGACACTTTTTAAAATTTAGGAGCAATATAGATATAAACTTGAAAAATCATGAAACAAACTTTAAATTTAACCTTATTTATTTTAAGTTTATTTTTTTTTAGTCAAGTTTGTTTTCTCACAATTTCTTTACACTAATTTTCCTCTTTTCCTAAATTTTTTTTCTTGGCCAATTCCAAAAGAACATAAAAAAAAAAGTTTTCAAAATGAAAAGATGGCTTTGATTTTGAAATATTTAATAGATAACAAAATAGAGAAACCAATAGATAGAAGTATAATGTTTATATAAGTTTAATTTTCAATAGTAAAAGCTAAGATCTTGTTTGATAATGGTTTCGATTTTCCATTCGATAACCATTATGTTTTTAGTTTTCTATTACTGATAATTAATCTTATAAGCACTTCTTCCCTTATAGTTTTCTTGCTTTATGACATACTTTTTCATTTTAAAAAAACAAGTCAAAATTTTAAAAACTAAAAAAATGTAAAATTTAAGCTCTATATAATAATCATTTAGCTTTTAATTTTTAATTTTAAAAATTAAGCCTATACAGACTCAAACTCAATGGGCTTAGGGATTTAAAGTTTAGGGTATATATTATACTTTATGCTAAACAATAGGGATTTAAAATTATTATTTGTTTATTTTTTTTTAAACCAACAAATTTCGTGTAAATTTCATATAAATTTTTGTCGAAGATTATTATTTATTATACTATTTTTTTACAAAATGAAAGGTCTAAGATACAATGTCTTATCAAACATTCTACCTTTTAATATATTAACAATATCAAAATATCATTTTAATATAGTAATGTCTTGATCCTTTTATATAAAAAATGAATATCCATGTTCATTCATGAACACATACACAATTTGGTTTTCCACAACTAGGACTCCATACATGCAATTATTTTTTAAGAGATATATATAGATAATCTTTTTGAATATTTAATTAAAATATGTAAAATCATACAATAATCTTTTTGTAAAAAAAAAAAAATGTATGGAATAATACTAGTTTTATAATAAAACTTTCAATCTAGTCGTAAAACATGAAAAATCATGTTATTTATAATATCAAGATATAAAAATACTTTCTAAAATGATATATATATATATATATATATATATATATATACATACATTGAATCAACTAAAAAAAGTTAATATTTCACAAAAAGTGATGAAAATCATGCTAATACACATTATAAATCTTTCACAAGATAAATAATAATATTAGATAGAAAATCATGTAAATGGTGTTAATAATATCCAAAAGAAAACCTAAAAATGCATTCTAAAATCTAAATATATATTATACATACATGCATTTGATGGACTGAAAACACTAGATCTTTCACAAAATAAACAATAGATGAAAAAAAAGTCATATTAATATTATTTATAATAACTAATAAAAATTTAAAAATGTATTTTATAACCTAAACAAGAAAAAATATATACATGCATCGGATAACTAAAAAAGTTAAATTAAAAAAACATTGAAAGTGAAGATGAAATCTATTTAAGAATGGACATAAGTTGAAAGTGAAGAAAGGAGAAGTTTGGGACAGTTTGAGAGAGTTTGAAGAACAATTTGAGTTTTTTTTTTTTTTTTTTTTCTTTTTCTCGAATATATGAACTGGTTGTAAATAATAAATAATTATTTAATTATAAAAAGACAATAATTAATCAATTATTATTATTGAAAAATGAATTTTTGTACTAACTAAATTTAATTAATCATTTTTTACTAATTAAATATATTTAAGATATCTTTAGCTAATTAATTAATAATTTATGTAAATAAGTAATTGCATTCATTTAATAAATTTTTATTGTAAAAGTAAATTAAGTAAATATTTTAATAGATTATTATTTATTTATTAAAATAAATATTTATTATAATTTTGTTCAATTAATATCAATTGATTAATTAAGTAATTAAGTATATTCAAAATAAAATTATATATATAATGAAAAATAGAAGAAGAGGGGAAAAGAAAATTCTTATTTGTGAAAAAAGAGGATGTCTGAGAATAATTTATTTCCAGTTTAAATATTGAAAACTTTTTAAGAGACTGCGTGTCAATTTCCATCCAAAAAAATCCTCCAATTAAACAATCCCATAGAAGTTTTGTATTTTAGTGATTGATGCATTTTATAAATGGGAAAATAACTATAATTTCTAGTTTTTAACATGTGGCCATTGCTAGTTTTGCATACAATTTTGAATGTTTTTTAAAAAACTCTAATATTGTATTTAATCCTATAAACATTCATTCCACCTACAAATATTTTTGCTTGTTATCTTTTTTTTATACCAATATTTTTAAAAACTAAGTCAAATTTAAAAAACTAAAAAGAATATATAGTTTTGTTTTTTTAGAGTTTGTCTAAAGATTCTTGTTTAAAGATTCAACTCTTGTACTTCAAAAAAAAAATGTAAATCATTATAAGAAATTTAATAACTTAATTTTATTTTTAGAAATTTGGTTTAGAATCCAAATTTGCCTTTAAGGATTTTGAAAAGTCATCCAAATTCTTTTTAAGGAAATAAGTAAATTTTCCAAAATAGAAAACCAAAAACAACCTTTATGGGTGGCTGTTCACCAACATAATTTTTTTTAAAAAAAAGATAAATAGAAAAATCAAATAATTAAATGATTATTTTTAAATATAGAAAAATGAGCCAAACTATTTACAAATATAGAAAATTTTACCGTCTATCAGTGATAGACCGCGATAGCATTCTATATTTGTAAATAGTTTGATATTTTTTCTATTTATAACAATTTCTTATAATTAAATATATAAGTCGGGCTAATATTTAGTGTTTAAAAATATTTATTAAAAAAGAAGTAAGGATTATCCTTAAATAAATTATAGCTAAATGATGATATACAAAATTATATAGGAAAAACTGATTAAAAAGTCAATCTGATTATCATTTAGTGGGATGGCACTAATTGTGTTCAATAAGGTTGAAAGTTCCAATCTATCCTAACTTACAAATGTTTGTTTACTTTGACTTTCCTAGTTTGGACTCTTACAAAATACAAGCTAAATCCTAGGGCGATAAGAATGAGAGAGAAAGGTGGAAAATTTTTATTTGAAAGATGGAAGAATCAAACTTCTAGTCTTCCTCGTATGTACATATATGGTGACAATTAAATTAGACTCGTGTCAATAGAAAATATTATATAATTTATTAATCATCCCATCATTTTATAATATTTACATTATCATCTAATATATTTAGTCAACTTTCTAACCATGTCAATAATCATTTAAAATTATTCCAACACTGTGTAGGTGAAGAGATTGTTTTTCAAACCTTAGAACAACATGTCATGTGCTAGACAAATGTTTTGGAAAAAGATGACTGTTCAAAGAACCTAACTCTTTCAAAGTCACATTTTTTTTTTTTTTTGGTAATGTTTTTTCTTTCTAAAACTAAAAAATCAAGTTCAAATCTTAAAAGACTAATATAATTATTCAATTATTTTAATTTTCTTTTTTATAGAAAGAATCTTAAACTTTATATTTCAAAACTTAAAATTTGAATATTTAAACATTAACAACAAGGTTAAATAAGAAAATGTGAATATGGATGATGCTCGAATAATCTCTCTTGTATCTCGCATGGTACACTTCTAAGACAAGATCTCACACCCATATGATACTAAGCCAAATATTCTCTAATTGACTTGCGTGATGGATGATCCATACTTATTTAGCCTTGAATGAAGTATAATTGTTTTTTTTTTTTTTTTTTAAAGGGAGATTCAATAAAGTCCAACTCAAGGAAATAAAGAAAACAACAAGTCACTGGTGATAAAATTCATATCTTTAGAATTGGAAGATAAAATAAAATAAAATAAATTTACAAAACCAACAGCTTGTTGAGCTACTTATTCCGTTGAGTTGATATGAATGAGCTATGCCGATGCCATTTAAACAGTATCCTTTTTCATTTATGAATTATGAAAAATCATTGAGAGAGAGTCGTATGCACAAATTGTTGCTGATTAATAAACCAATATATATATATATATTATATAATTGGCATGTTCAGACTTTGCCAGACACCACCTCAGCTCTTGATTATATTTATCAGCTTCAAAAAATAAAAAAAAGTTGAAGAATAATCATTCATGGCAACTCTGTAAAAGTGCAAAACAACCATCATTCTTCTTCTTCTTTTTGTTTTATCAAAAGAAACTAAATCCTCCAAAGCAAAAGCTAACATTATTCTCATTATTTGAATATGCAAAAATAACAAGGAAAAAAGAAGAGCATTTCAAAAATCAATTCACATTCTTCATATCATTGTTTCAACAATTTCAGATGGAAAAAAACAATCAAAATCAATCACAAACAATTTTAACTTTTTGTTATTTTTGGAACAGCGGTTTCTCAAGCATCTGATTCTCAGATTTAGCATCACAATCAATCGTCAATTTAGACATTTCAATTTCCGGCATAAACGCCGCCGCCCTCCGATTTAATTCTGCAAATTTCGGATTCTCTGACACCCCCACCGACCTCGATTTACTAAGTTTCATAGTTGGAATTTTCACTGCAACGCCGCCGTGCTTCCGTCGGCCACCCAACGAAGAGTAATAACTTCCGCCGACAATGGAATTAATTTGCCCCAATTTCATATCGTTCACCGAACCCATCGATCTCGATCTAACCACTCCCCCATTCGTCTTAATTCCATACTCTGTACTCGAAACACTGGATACTTTCCGATTCCTCCGGTTTCCTATTCGGCAAACCATCACCGGCTCATCACTACCGTCTGGTTCATCAATGTTCGAAATCAACGGCTGGAGATTCTCCACGTGACGTTCCCGCCGCCTCAAATTGCACCATATTGGCGACACGTGCAGCTTCTTCTTAGCTGCCTTCAGACACTCCACCACCTCCGCCATATCCGGCCGCTTCTGCACGGTGGACCGGATACACTTCGCCGCCAGAACCGCCACACACCGAATCACCGCCGGGTCAGTGGGAGACCCGATTCGTGGGTCGCACAACCCATCGAAGTCGCCGTGTTTGATCATTGGCAACGCCCAGTCGACGACCGACGGCGGGCTGTGGTGGACGTCGATAGCATTCCGACCACTAAGGATTTCCAAAAGCAAAATCCCAAAACTGAAAACGTCGCTCTTCACACTCAAATCGGCAGGTGCGAGATACCCGGGATCAAGATAACCCAACGTGCCAGCCGGGGGCGTGCATCTCACGCGCACGTCTTCCACGTGTCCTCTCAATGCTAAACCAAAATCCCCAAGACGCGCGTTGAAGTTACCGTCGATCAAAACATTCGACGACTTAATATCTCTATGAATAACCGGCGGGTTCGATGTGTGAAGAGCTCGAACCGCTTTCGCCACTTGTAAGGCGAACCGGAGTCGACGAGTCCAACTGGGCGGTCTAGATTGGGAATGGAGCAGATCGTAAAGAGAGCCATTGGGCATGAACTCAACGACCAGCAATTTCTCGTCCTTGGAATTGACACAAAACCCAATGAGATTCACGATTCTGGGGTTTCGAATCCGGGAGAGGATCTCGATTTCGTTTTCAGCAGGAGTATTAATGGGTAATTGGCAAGAATTGTAGTGAAAATTAGGAGATGGGTTTGTGAATTTGGTACGCTTGACGGCGGCAATGAGCTTGCCGCCGTCGAGAACGGCCTTGTAAACGGCGCCGTGGCTGCCTTTGCCTAAGAAACAGTCAGGAGAGAAGGAATGAGTGGAAGAGAGAAGATCGGAATAAGAAAATTGCCTGATTTGAAAAGGGTTAATGCGTTTTTTGGGTTTGATTTTGAGATGGGAAGAAAAGGAATCGCAGCCGCAGATGGATATGGCAGAGTCAGAAGTACAAGCTGAAAAGAAATCCATTTGAAAGGGAAGGGAGTGGGAGTTTTGGGTATTGGGTATTACTAATTAGAAATGAAGGGAAGAGAAGATGTGAAAATGGGGAAAACAAAAACCCATTAATTTGAAACCCAAACTCATAGTATGAACATGAAATTGTGAGAGGAGAGACAGAGAAAATGAATTCAATTAGAGGGGGGAAAAAAAGGTTGGGTTATTTCGAATGTGTAAAAGTTTATTTAATATAATTTCATTGTTATGATAAATTTCTTCAACATGCAAAAGCGTGCAATTTGGACTTTTTCAAATTGATTATAAGAAAGTAAAATTTTATGGGAGATCCACTTCCCGGCCTCCCCACTTGAATTTGAGCACTGTGGGGTCTTCATGTCCGATCGTTGTTTTCGTTTTTTAGAAAGAAAAAAAAAAATTATTTATTTAAAAGTGGAAATAAAGGGTAATTGACTAATCATTCCATCAGGGGACCTTTTTTTCAATAATTCATTAATCTTTACTATATATATATATATATAGACTAAATTTTGTTAGGGTAGCCTCTTTTAATAACTCACTAATTTTTGGGTTATTTTTAAATACAGCAAAATGAATTAATTTATTTACAAATATAATAAAATGTCATTGTCTATCCGTATTAAACATTAGTAGACTACATGTTTTGCCAGTCACTTATATACACGAATAGATAGTAATATTTTAGTATATTTAAAAATATTTCTAGCAATATTGTCATTTAAAATTATTATCAAGTTTATTTTCTAAATTATGATTGATTTCTTATATGGGAGAATTTTTTGGTTGACGCAATTGGATAAATATTGGGGGTGTATTTATTGAAACTTTAGAAGGAAGTTTAGGTTGAGGGTGCATTAAATGTTTCCATGGGAAACACGACGTTATGGTAGATTTTGCGACTTGCGGTGATAAAAAGTTGTTTACTTTAATTATAATTTACTCTTAATACCACAACTCAATAATCAATTCATAACTCCTCCATAGTAATTGTAATTTGTACTTAAAAAAATCAAATAGATAACACTAATTATTACCATTAATTATCAAATTAAATATATGATATATTCTCTATTTGAATGGAGGATTTTAGTGAGACTGTAAAAGAAAAAAAAATAAAAAATGAGTAAAACATAATTTGAAACTATAGGTATAGGATTAAAGAAAATAATTAATAAAAGAGTTAAAGTACCATTTCGGTATGTTTATTATTATTATTTTTAAAAAAATATTATTGCTCTCTTTAAAAAAAAAATTATTAATGTAGTGATATAATGTCCTTTTCTTGCATTAAAATTATTAATAATGTCATTTAACTAATATTGATTTTTAAAAATTAATATTAAGATAAAATTTAAGACTTATCGAAAATATAATACTGAAATTAGATAATTAAAAGTATAAAGGTTACAATGGAATAGAACTCAAGCATTATTAGACAAGAGGAATAACTCATCTATCTTATAAGAGTGCGGAGTTTCTTAATTTTTCTAATGTTAGATTCTCAACAAGTATAAGAACAAAACATATATTTTAATCTAATAAAAATTAAGCCAAAGAGGTTGGTGAAGATCGAGGGAGTCTTTCCCTTCTATTTTTCTTTTTTAATTTGAAATTATGCCAAATCATATTTGATACTTTTTTAATATGTTTTTATCTATTTAATGGATCCTATAAATGGAGGGACCAAATTTGAGCATTTCTAAACCTTGAATACTTGATTATCAATTTTAAAAACTAGGACTAATTTCACACCAACTCAATTTTTGTGGACCAAAAATGTAATTTATCTTATATGTTATAATTTTTTTTTTTTGATAATATGTGGGGTGAGAGAATCGAACCTCTAACTTCAAAATTGTTAATATAACAGTTGAACTATGTTCATTTTAATTTATTATAGTGTTTAAAATTTAAAATTTTAATTATTTAATGACTTATGAGTTTATTTGTGAGGATAACTTCAATCGAACAATTTTTATTGCACGAATAAAGAAATAATTTGATGTGAAATAGAATTTTTGTTATACTAAGGCAATTGAAATTTTTCACAAACAACTAACCATTTAAATTAGGAAAATTTGAATAGAAAAAATGTCAAACTATTTACAGAAAATAGCAAAAAAAATAGTGATAGATGGATTTCTATCAGCATCTATCACTGATAGACTTCTATCAACATCTACCTGTTTAAAAAAATTATTATTTTAAGTAAATAGTTTCATTTATTTTTCTATTTTTAAAACTTTTCCTTTAAATTAAGAAAAATACTTTATTAAAAATAAGATGAGGGAAACTTGCTACAGACACGTGGCAATCCAAGGGTGCCACATTTCAACGCTACTTTTTTAAATGTTTCACTATTTTGCTTTTTTTTCATTCTTTTTCTCTTTTCTTCGGTATTTTACATACATAAATATATGAAAAAACCCCTAAATATATTCAAAGAAGTAAAATATATAAGGTTAAAAAAAGCCGTCAAAATGAGCCTAGCTTAATTAATATAGTGCTTGTATTATCAATCTCAAGAACTTCTTAAAGATGTCTACAAACGAGTTTACAACACCAACATGAATATAGTTCAATTGAAATAAATTTGTACTAAAATTTTTGTTTTATAAATTTATGAAAAGCTTAAACAGACCATTAAAAGGAGTTTTGTAAGACATGTATGTGACGCCAAATTTTGGCTAAGAAAAAACGTACTTAACATCCTCGTGACAACAACGATAAATTTGTAATTTAGAGAAGAGAAGACCTAAAAAAAAAAAAACTCGGATGCCTAAGTAATAGAAGAATTAAATAAAAGAGAAGAAGTTTGAAGTTCTTCCATACCTCGTATGGAGCTATGATAGTCTATTTATAGGAGATTTGATCTAAGATTTTATTTTAATTAACTATACTAGGATTAGGATATGAATTTTTCATAATCCTAGATTTGCTAGATCAAATCTTATATTATATCTTATTAGCTTGATTTTAGCTTCATTCTGCTAGGCCAAAATTCACTCAACAATGTCAAAGCAAACATTGCTCAACTAATATATATTGAGTTAAAAATCTGAAAAAAAAAAAAAAAAAAAGTTAAAGACTTGTGCAAAAGTTAACAATGACATAACATGTCAAGAACTCTTTTTCAAAAGGTACAAAAAAAAGTACCAAAATTTACAAATTTTGAAAGAAAAAAAATCTAGCTTTGATTTTGTTTTCTTTTAAATCTTTTATCGTTTTTAGGGGATTTTAAATCATATAAATTAATGTATACAATATGTATTTTTTATATTATTCATTTGAACCCATATGTTATTTACTATTTTTTTTAGTTAAATTACAAATTTGGTCCTTATAAAAAATGCTAGAATTTAATTCTATTGTTTGATAAAACTCTTATATGAGAGATTTATGAAATCATAAAGATTATTTATGATGTTTTTGAAAACTTAAAAATTAAAACTATAAAAAATAATTTTTCGAAAAAAAATATTAAAGATTGTTATAAAATAAGAACAATACAATGAACAAAGGAAGAACAAAAGTAGTAAAGTAGAGAGAAATAAGAAAGTAGAAATGACAATTGAACTCAATTGTGGTGTGTATTACAAAGGTAACATATACCACTATTTATAGGATATGAGATGGTGTATGTTACAAGATTGAATTCAATGGAGAGGTATGTTACAATATCAAATTCAATGGGAGTTTTATGATATTTTGTAACCTATATAGGTTATGGATATCTACATTTATATATTACATTTATAATACTCCCACTTAGATATCCATATTATATAAAATAAATGCCTCGTTAAAACCTTACTAGGAAAAAACCCAATGGGAAAAAAAAATCCTAGTGAAGGAAAAAGAGTACATTATTTTATATACTTTCCTGCCTCATTAAAAACCTTGCTACAAAAACCCTATGGGAAAAGCATAGCCAAGGGAAAAAAAGTATAGTAATTCTACTCCCCCTCATGAATATATCACTTGAGTTCTCTGAGTCGTCGCATTCCAATGTTGTGCACCAACTTTTTGAATGTCGATGTGGGTAATGCCTTTGTAAATAAGTCTGCCAAGTTATCTTTTGAAGAAATTTGTTGAACATTAATGTCGCCATTTTCTTCGAGGTCATGCGTGTAGAAGAGTTTTGGTGAGATATGTTTTGTTCTATCTCCTTTTATATACCCTCCTTTGATTTGGGTTATACATGTTGTATTGTCTTCATATAATATTGTTGGTAAGAATTTTCCAGAAGACAAGCCACATGTTCCTCGAATGTGATGAGTCATTGACCTCAACCATACACATTCTCTACTAGCTTCATGAATTGCAAGAATTTCTGCATAATTTGAGGAAGTGGCTGTAATGGTCTGTTTTACAGACCGCCAAGATATAGCAGTTCCTCCACATGTAAACAGATAACCTGTTTGAGATCTAGTTTTGTGTGGATCAGATAAATATCCAGCATCTGCATAACCAACTAGATCAAAATTTGATTTGTTTGAATAAAACAAACCCATATCAACCGTTCCTCGAAGATAACGGAGTACATGTTTAACTCCGTTCCAATGTCTTTTTGTTGGAGAAGAACTGTATCTTGCTAATAAATTCACTGAGAATGCTATATCTGGTCTTGTGTTGTTAGCAAGATACATTAGTGCACCTATTGCACTAAGATATGGTACTTCAGGACCAAGTAGTTCTTCATTATCTTCTCGAGGTCGAAAGATATCCTTTTTCACGTCTAGTGATCGAACTACCATTGGAATGTTCAATGGGTGTGCTTTGTCCATGTAAAACCTTTTTAAAATCTTTTCTGTATATGTCGTTTGATGAATAAAAATTCCATCAGCTAAATGTTCAATTTGCAAGCCAAGGCAAAATTTTGTTTTTCCAAGGTCTTTCATCTCAAATTCTTTTTTGAGATAGTTTATTGCCTTTGAAAGCTCTTCAGGAGTTCCAATTATATTTAAATCATCAACATATACAGCTATAATAGCAAATCCTGATTGTGATTTCTTAATAAACACACATGGACAAATTGGATTATTTTGATAACCTTCTTTCAATAAATATTCACTTAGACGATTGTACCACATCCGTCCTGATTGTTTTAATCCATACAATGATCTCTGTAATTTGATTGAATATAATTCTCTAGATTTTGAATTATATGATTCAGGTATCTTAAATCCTTCAGAGATTTTCATATAGATTTCATTTTCCAGAGATCCATATAGATATGCTGTGACTACATCCATAAGATGCATGTTAAGCTTTTCATATACAGTCAGGCTAATTAAATATCTTAATGTAATAGCGTCCACCACAGGTGAATATGTTTCCTCATAATCAATGCCTGGTCTTTGAGAAAATCCTTGTGCAACCAATCGTGCTTTGTATCTCGTGACCTCATTATTTTCATTTCTTTTACGTACAAATACCCATTTGTATCCCACAGGTTTTACACCTTCAGGTGTATGGACTACAGGTCCAAAAACTTCACGTTTTGAAAGTGAGTTTAATTCTGCTTGGATGACTTCTTTCCACTTAAGCCAATCTTTTCTATGGCAACATTCTTCAACAGATCTAGGTTCACAATCCTCATTTTCATGTATAATATCATGAGCAACAGTATAAGCGAAAATGTTGTCTATGGCTACATCAGTTCTATTCCATCTTTTTCCTGTCATTACATAATTTATCGAGATCTCACTGTTATCTTCATATACTTGAGTCTCTTCGACATTTTTATCAATAGTCATGTCTGGAGATTCTTTTTGAATCTTCTCATTTTCAATTGAGTCATTTTGACTATTGATTACTTTTCTTTTCGAGGATTTTTATCTTTTGAACCTACTGGTCTACCACGCTTCTGGCGTACCATTGACTCATTAGTTGTAACAACTTGCTGAGTTGGAATTTCAATTCTAGATGGAGCATTAACAGCTGGAATATATGACTTGGTCACTTTCTTAACATTTGTAAAAGCATCTGGCATTTTGTTTGCTATGTTTTGTAAATGAATTATTTTTCGAACTTCCAGTTCGCATTAATTTGTACGAGGGTCTAAATGAGACAATAACGATGCGTTCCAGGCAATTTAATTTTCCAACTTCTTAATTCCTCCCCCTAATGTTGGAAAAGTTGTCTCATTCAAATGACAATCAGCAAATCGTGCAGTAAATACATCACCCGTCAGGGGTTCAAGATATCTAATAATTGATGGGGAATCAAATCCGACATATATTCCTAATCTCCTTTGAGGTCCCATTTTAGTACGTTGTGGTGGGGCAATTGGAACATATACTGCACAACCAAAAATTCGCAAATGGGAAATATTTGGCTCTTGACCATAAGCTAATTGCACTGGGGAGTACTTATGATAAGATGTCGGTCTTATGCGTATAAGTGACGCTGCATGCAAAATAGCATGACCCCATACAGATATTGGAAGTTTTGCTCTCATAAGTAATGATCTAGCAAATGATCTAGCAATTAATTGTAAACGTTTGATGAATGATTCTGCTAATCCATTTTGTGTATGAACATGAGCTACAGGATGTTCAATACTTATCCCAATTGACATACAATAATTATTAAATGCTTGGGATGTAAACTCACCAGCATTATCAAGTCGAATGCTTTTGATTGTATAATCAGGGAACTGTGCCCTTAATTTGATTATTTGAGCAAGTAATCTTGCAAATGCAAGGTTTCGACTTGATAATAAACACACATGTGACCATCTACTGGATGCGTCAATTAAAACCATGAAATATCTAAATGGTCCACTTGGTGGATTAATAGGTCCACATATGTCACCATGAATTCGTTCTAAAAATGTAGGTGACTCAATTCCCACTTTAGCTGGTGATGGCCTAATTATTAATTTTCCTTGAGAGCAAGCAACACATGATAATTCATTAGATTGAAGAATCTTCTGGTTCTTTAATGGATGTCCATGAGAATTCTCGATAATTCTTCTCATCATTATTGATCCAAGATGACCCAATCGATCATGCCAAACGATGAATATATCTGGATTCATGAACTTCAGGTTCATTGTTGTGTATGTTTCAATTACTCGTATATGTGTATAATATAATCCAGAAGAAAAACAGGCAGTGTTTCCAATATACGTTTTCCATGTGAAACAATAGATGTAATATAGAGATATTCTATATTATTTTTATTGTTAGTTTCAACATGATAACCATTTTGACGTATATCTTTGAAACTCAATAGATTTCTTTTCGATTTACTAGAGAACAAAGCATTATTAATTGTGAATTTTGTTCCTCTAGGTAAAATAAGGTTTGCTTTTCCAAAACCTTCAATCAAGTTTGCAGAACCTGATATTGTATTGACATTTGCTTCAAGCATTGTCAATTTAGAAAAGTATTTTCTATTTTTAAGTATTGTATGCGTAGTTGCACTATCTGCCAAGCATAAGTCTTCATTATTCATCTTTGAGTCAGCCAAAATATGAGAAATGTCCATGATTCTTCATTATAAAAAAAAAAAGGATTACAATAATTCTAAAAATTAAAGACAAAACTACTATAAATATTCAAAAATTAGCTTGCAAATGTAAAAGAAAGAGAAAACTAAAACAAAACTACTTTTGGACATTATCATAATCAAAGGAAGTATTTGCGACTCCTTCAATAGCATCAATTTTCTCTTCAGGAGACTCAAAAAAATCAGCAACATCTAAATGCGTCATGTTGGAAGGGTCAAATACATCATTTTGATATGCAAAATTTGCTTCCACATTTTTTTCTTTCTCCTTTAATGAGGCTTGATAGAGATCAACTAAGTGTTTGGACGTACGACAGGTACGAGACCAATGCCCCTTCATACCACATCGGAAGCATTGATTTTCAACACTTTTAAAGCTCTTATTTTGTGGAGTTTTTCTTCTTTGATCATCAGTATTTGTGATTTTCTTGAAATCTGAATAATTATTACCACGAAAAGAATAGTTATTTCTTCCTCTACCGCGGTCACGACCTCGACCACGACCACGACCACGACCTCGACCTCGACCATGATTATTTGAAATTATAGCATTCACTTCAGGAATGATGTTGCTCCAGTTGGTCGAGACTCATGGTTTTTTCATTAATAGCTCATTATTTTGTTCAGCCACAAGAAGACATGATATAAGTTCAGAATACTTTTTAAAACCTCTTTCTCGATATTGCTGCTGCAGGAGCATATTCGAGACATGAAATGTAGAAAATGTCTTCTCTAACATATCTTCATCAGTAATTTTTTCTCCGCATAACAACAATTTTGAACTAATTTTAAATAGTGCGGAATTATAATCACTTACTGATTTAAAATCTTGCAACCTTAGGTGCATCCAATCATAACGAGCTTTAGGAAGAATTACTGTTTTTGATGATCATACCTTTCCTTTAAACTTTGCCATAGAACATAGGGATCTTTTACTGTAAGATATTCAGTCTTTAGCCCCTCATGAAGATGATGTCGAAGGAAAATCAAGGCTTTGCTTTTCTTGCCTAAAGTCGTATTTCCTTCTTTAATTGTTTTCTCCAAGATTCATGGCATCCAAATAATAATTGTTACCATTGATATCAAGAGCTAAAAACTAATTTGGTAAGACTTGTCATGGTAAACTATAGCAAGAATATACTTATATTAGAAATTTAATAAACATATCAAATATGCATTTTAAACAATATAGATAATTACTACATGTTGTATATATATAATATATATATATATATTTTAACCAATATACATGCTCAACATATATATGTATTAAAATATAATTCTAGATCACATTAAAGGATAATACAATCTTAATACATATCAATATATCAATCTTTTAATTAAATTATCAAGTAATGAGAATTTAGATATGCATATTTTATCCATGTTAATGATATTCAAATAAACAAATTGCAATATATATATTAATTTTACAACATGCTCATATATATCTATATAAAATGATTAACAACATGTTTAGATAAAAATGGTATAATCATTTAGATCAATGCTATGAAGGACACAAATAAGTATAAGTTTAGGAAAAATAAAAGGATAAAAGATCTTATAGGGAATGAACAATCATATTATACATAATATATTATTCTCATACATGATAATAAGATAAAACTATAAACTAAATAAATTTATCAAATATTAAGATAAATTTAATCATAAATATATGAATCGAATATAACTTTGTAAAAGTAATATGTCAATATTGCATAAAATAACATGTCAACGTTTAAACCATACACAGTGTATATATGATGTATTTGATACATATACACTGTATACATAGAACGTTCATAACACAAAACAAAAGCAAAAACAAAATTAACCTACCTTTTACAAATGAAAGTGGTAGAGTCGTGCTGATAACGTGTTATAAAATAAGAACAATACAATGAACAAAAGAAGAACAAAAGTAGTAAAGTAGAGAGAAATAAGAAAGTAGAAATGACAATTGAACTCAATTGTGGTGTGTATTACAAAGGTAACATATACCACTATTTATAGGATATGAGATGGTGTATGTTACAAGATTGAATTCAATGGGGAGGTATGTTACAATATCAAATTCAATGGAAGTTTTATGATATTTTGTAACCTATATAGGTTATGGATATCTACATTTATAATAAAGATTAAATAGATTCAAACATAAAAAAAAGATTGTGCTTGTAATTTAATTGTTTTTTATTCTTTTAAATTTGGAATTGAATTGAAAGTGAAAATGTCAAGATGGATTTTTTTTTTTTAAAATTTTGACAATGTTAAGTTTGATTTTTTTGGTACTTAATTAATTGAGGAAATATAAAAGGTTTGTAGATAGGTTGGAATTAAATGTTTGAAGGGTAATAATAATAAATACATAAATAAATAAAATTGTAATGGTAGTGGGTTCCGTTTACTGACAAAGTGAATTAATGCTGCCGAAAAGTCGGTCCATTTTATTTGACCAAACACACTTCCACTTCCACCTTCTAACTTCCAACTTTATTTCCACCCTATCCTTCATTTTTCTTTTTTCTTTTTCAGAGAATTCAAAAAATAATAAGAAAAAATATCCATTTCCACCCCACCCCACCCTATCCATCACCTAATTGCATCCGTTCATATTTTGTTTTGGAATTTTTGTTGTGTGAAACTTATAATTGTATCAACTTAATTCTTAAACTTTTGTAAATGAATCTATTTAGATAGAGATGACAAAAATTTCTGAAGTGTTAGGTCTTTAACTTAATCGAGGTGGAGAATCCTCAGTTTAACGAGATACAGGAGTCAAACTGGAGATTTAAATCGGGTCCCCGATTAAAGAAGGGTGGGGATCCCCGCCCCTGAAATCAACCCGTCTCAACCTTAATTCTTACTACATAACACACATTCAAGTTTTAACCGACATTATTCTTCCTTCCCATGTTTAGAATGTGTAAATTAGAATATCTTCTTAAAAAGGTAGGTTAGACCACCAAGTAATAAAGAAAATTTAAAAAGCTAAATCTTAAAAAATGAATAAGATTAGATTAGTCATCAAACTTTGTTGTTAATGGAATCGTATTAGTAGGTAATTCGTTGGTAAAGTGAGAGAGATTCCGTTGCGATTAAAGTCTAAAGTATGGGCTCTTGAAATTTTGGAGAAAGTTGTGCTATTGGGTTAGGGTCCATTGGGCTTAATTTCCAATTCCATATTATCAGTACGCAAAAAAGTATATATATAAGTCATATATAGTTCATGTAGTGCACTACGAATTGAAAACAGACCTTTTATTTGGAAAGATACGAAAGAATAAAGGATTTACGAGTAGAATTTATGAAAAATTTATTAAAGTAAAAGTTTATTTAGTTTATGAATCTATAAGAACTAAATTCTGACTCTTAAAATCATAAAAACTAGATTTTAACTTTTTCGAAACAATATTTTTAATGGTTGATTTTGAAATCTATAAACTAAATTGATAAATCTTTTAAATCTGAAGAACAAAATTATAATTTATTCTGACTGAAATTGAAATTATGATTGACCACAAATCATCATGTCATCATCGTAAATTAGTGATAAAATTACAAATTATTGATTTTAGAGTCCATTACAAATTGACTGTTGTCCTAAATTAAAATTGAAGAGAAAAGTGACAATTTTCACAATAACTTCATGTGTCTTTGTCATGGTCATCTGATTAAGTAAGCATGTCCTTGGCCAAATTTGGTCATAATATTTGAGTTTGATTTCAAATAAGAGAAATGTGGTCTATTAAACGGTATAATTTTGTCCAAAGTCAACCAAGTTGAAGTTCAAATAATTAGATTCAAATGTCATCCAAGCTCGAGCCCACATTACCTATAGAAAACTCTATCAATAGAGAATTTAGAGACAAACAATGAAAATACTCTAAGTTTTTTAAGATTAATTGAATGCTAGTGGAAGATCAAAGTCTTTCAAAGAATAAAAAAAAAAAAACTTCCTTTAAGAATTTAACTTTAAAAAAAAAAAAAAAAAAAAAAAAAACTCACATGTGCTAAATTCTTCTTAGGCAGATCCAATATACAAGGTGGACTCGTTCGTCAAAGATGAATCCAAGATACGAGGCCAACAAATCAATTTTGCTCAAGAATAAATGCTTAAACCCTCAACTCAAGTATACATACGAGAGAAAGAGTCAAAGCATAAATATTAGAGATTTTACACCATTTTATACAAATAAATATAAAATCAAGTTCATAGTACAAAATAGATAGTACAAGTTTTATGCTACTTGAGTTATACTTATGTTGGCGCTATTGAACATATTTTTTTCTACAATATGGAGTAGGAAAATCGAATCTCAAATCTTTAACCTCAAGATTAAATAATACAAATTTTATATCCTCATAATTATTGAACATGATTTGATGTTCTCAAAACGAATTAAAAGGAAAGTAATTATCAAACATATATTGATTTTCCATTTTCCAAAACCAATAAACTAAAAGAGACAACAAATTGTAATTAATGTGGAACTGTAAATTGATAGAGTTTGAATAGTTGAGCAGGAATGAATGGACAGTGACGATTGTTATGTAAGAAAGCAAAAGGAATAAAAAGGTTAGGATGGGATTAAAGAAATTTTAATTAAAAAATAAAAAATAAAAATAAAAAATAAAAAACAGCTCATTGATATCTAAAATAATGATAACATCAATCAAATGGCCAACACAACAGCTTCATGGCCTCCAATTTTGGCCGACTCTAATATTTCTTTTTGCCACGTTAAATATGAGTTGTTCAAACTTCAAAGATTTATAGCTAAACCCAACCAGCTGTGGATTTGTACTTTTTGAGTTCTCTATATATTTATCTTTTCTTTACATCATTTTATAAGCAGCAGCCAGAGAAGGACAGAGATGTTGATTTAATTTGTGATTCAATTGTAATAAAATATAGTTTTAAATCTTATTTCAGTACTAAAGGGAGCATAATTCAACTGTCACAAATTATGCACGATTGACAAAAAAAAAAAAAAAAAATGAGTTTCAAATCTTCTTACCTATGTACTAAAAAAAAGATCTTTTTGCGTACATTTAATTTTAAAACCATTTTAATTTGGTATCTCAACTTGTATGTTTATTCTATTTTGATTCCTACGTTTTTATTATTGTTCAATTTTAGTTTTTGAACTTTTAAATTTGTTCTATTTAAGTCTTTGAAACTTTTAAAATGTTCATTTTAGGTTTTGAATGTTAAAAAAATATATTTTTATCCTAACTTATATTTTAATTTTGACAAATTAATGACGTAGCTTTGAGTGTGTGAACTTATATGTTAATATGCACATGATTTCAAGCTAAATAAGCTAGAGACGAACATTGACACAGAAAATTTAAGGTAGAAAAGTAACATAATAAGAACTAAAATAATTCTTTTTTTTTTTTTTTTTTAAGTTTAGGAACTAAAATAAACATGTTAAAAGTTAGGGGGATTTTTTTAAAATAAAAAAATAAGGGAAACTATTTACACAAAATAGCAAAATTCTTTGATAGTTGTGATAGACGCTGATAGAAGTCTATCAGTGATAAAAATGAGAGAAGTCTATCGCTGATAGATGCTGATAGAAGTCTATCAATGTCTATCAGTATTTTTTTTTTTTTTGCTTTTTTATGTAAATAATTTGACATCTTTTCTATGTGTGAAAATTAACAAAAACAAACCTTAGTTTAAGGTTAAAGTAAAACAAACTTATTGGTTTAAAGACTAAAATGAGTTTTAAACCTAAAATTAAGGTTTTTTTTTCAAAAAAAAAAAAATACTATTTTGTTATTCGTTATTTTATTAGATGCATGTGAAAAACTTTTGAAATATACCTATGTACAAAATGGATGGAACCATTTTTTTTTAAAAAAATGTCCCAATAACTAAGTTTTTTTTGTTTAAATTTGTGACTTTGTCAATTATTCCAAAGTTAATTTGTACAAATCTTGACGTTAATAAAATTAGTGTGAGTTACAGAGATTTTTGCTTTCTATTTTTAATTATTGGTTGAATTAGCAGAAATTGAACCATTAGAAAAAAATTATCATATTTATCTAAAGGTTTTATGTTTGACATAATTAAAGAAGTGTTTTAAGTTTATCGCTCAGTGACAAAAGTCTGTCACTAATAGACAGTAAAAAAAAATTATATTTGTAAATTGTTCGATATGTTTTGTACTATAATAATTTCGCTAAAATATACTCTTTTTTTTATAGCAAAAATAATAAAATAGATTTGTTTAACCTATTTAGTTTGTAAACTACTCAATATATTTCTTAAATCATCGTCAAATTTTAACAACTAAGAAAGTAATTTTCAAAACACATTTTTTTAAAGAAGTTTTGGTACCACCTTATATAACAAAGATATTGTTTTGTCATTTTTTTGAGAGTGAAGATTAAAATAATCCTCGAAACATTAAATTATGGTAAATTGCAATGTTTTTAAATAACACGTCATCTTCATTATATTCCTCAAATAAAAAATTAAAGAAAAAAGTGAGGAAATTCTTTTAGAAAAGAAAAAAAAAAAAGAAAAAAAAAGAAAAAAAAAAGACAAGAAGAATTTGAATTGGAGATATGAGTTGCCATAGTAATCACAATAGACTTTCTGATAACCTTCAAGGAATCTCAATGGCGTTCACTCAATCCAGAAGGTTCCAAAATTCTTGTCCCCAACCCCCACTTGGAATCTCAATTAATATCTAAATTACATATTTCAAAATTCCTATTTTCCCATTAATTATGAATTACAATCCTACCAACTTTAAAGATTTCACGTCTCTCACTTATATACTTATAATCTTTATTTCAAATAAAAGACTTTTCAAACAGTCATCTATGCGTTCTCTCTAACTCCAACAAAATCAATCAACTGTTATCCAATTCCAAATTATCTCTTCTTCTTTTAGAGCTCACTGCTTGTCTGATAAAATTTAACTACAAATCACTTAGGATTGCACATACACATTAAGTCTACAACATAACTCTAGTATCACTTGTTAGGTTCAACAAACACCTCCCCATATCTTCACAATAGTATGAAGTCCACGTTGTTGCATATAAACTCTCATTGTTTTTTGTTTTTTTATTTCACCCAAAAATGTCTTATATGGATAGAAATATTGTCTCTCATTTTTATACTCATCATCCTTCCTTTTCCTTGTCAATTTAGAATGTTTCTCGCACTTCCAGTGACAATGATTCGACTAAGATGAAACATTAGCTAACATAAGCATAACACACCCTACTATTTCTTTTACAGTTAAAGGTTCAAAACTCCAACTCCACATGTGTTGCACTAAAAGATAAAAAAAAATAAAACTTATTAGAAACATAGTTGAAAGTTCAATGACATCTAAGTAGAAGCAGAGAGATTTAAAACTTTGTCAGTTGACTTTAATTTGACTAGACCAGACAGATCCTAAGAAGAACATGCCCACAAGAGTAGCATCAGATGTTGTAAATGAACTTTCTCAAGAAGAAATAACCTCTCGATCGAGTGTATATATATTAACTTATTGAATTTATAGATTAAAATGCTGTGTAAAGTTAAATAGGGAAAAAGTAAGCATATGTTATGATTGTGAACATGGAAGAACATGATTGGTCTGTCACAGATATGATATAACACCGTGTTTGGCACATCGCAATAGTGGACGTGGAAGGATTGTCGCAAAAGTCTCCAAAATGACAAACCCAATTATATATATTTATTATTAAAAAAAAAAAATATTGATAACCAAACACACACAAAGTATTTTTTCTTAATATTTAGTTGTTATTATAATCACTATTATCAACATAATTTTTACTGAGCTATTTTATACATATACAATAATCCAACAACTTATTTGGATTCCACTTCTCTTTATTTTCCTCTTTAATTTCCATTTCATTAATATTTGGTAATCCTAAAAACAAAAACACAAATTATTTAAAAATTCAGCTAGAAACCTCGTCCAGAAGTTTGTACCTTCTGACCTTATTCCTAAAGACAACCGGCCGCTTGATCCCAGTCCGGTGGGAAATCTCTTCCGATCTAGTCCGCCGGAGTTTATCGTCGAGGGGGAGGGGTCTCCGGCGAGGGGGAGGCGGCGGAGGGGGCAGAATTACTTCAGGGGACCTCTGTTTTTTGATGGGTTTGTTCAGTTGAGATTGAAAAGTGGGAATTTGGTGTGTGGTGATTTGTGGTTTAATAGAGGAAGAAGAATTTGGTGATTTGGGGTTAGATTCTTCCTTTTGACTTAAACACCAATTGCATATTCGATAACAATCGGCTTTTGGGTACAAATTGCTACAGTACCTGAGAATTCAGAAGAATGAAATTGAAATTCAAGGGAAAAAAAAAAAAAAAAGAAAAACCCAGAAGAAAAATGGGTAAAAGAAAAAGAAAATTGCCTGTGTTGGGATCTGAATTGGCAGATTTTGCAGTGAAAAAGCTCATAAGAGAAGCCAAAATCTCCACACATGCAACACTCAGCTTCGGAATTCGATCCATTATTTGATGTCATTTAAAAGAGAAAAAAAGAAAAAAAGCAGAGAGAAAAATGTGATGATGAGGATGGAGTGGAGAGGAGTTATGAGGGTACAGAGCCAAATGGGAGTATACACAGAACCGTGTTTTTTCGGGTCATTTTATACATGGAAAAGCTATATCAATAAATAAGATTAAAGTGTTTTTTTTTTTTTTTTAAATATATATAATTTTCAAAAGGAAAGATTTTTGAGAGAAAAATATATTATTCTTTTTAGTAACAAGAAAGAATAGTTGGGAAACTTGAGTTGCGGTCAACAAGATTATTGATTTTTTTTTAGGGGGAAAAGTCGGTCAATTGTAAAGAAATAAAAAAAAAGAGTGAGGAGAAAGTGAGAGTGGAGAAAAAGCGAGAGAAAATTCCATTAAAAATGTGAGAAGAAAAAAAGCTATGAATATTAGTTGTTGGGTCAATAGTTTGGTCTTCTAATATATATGTAGTATATATCTTAATTTAGGGTAGATTTCTCGAGATAGATTAAGATTGAGAATCATAGAGATAGGAAACTTAAGGATGACGATAAAGACCTTAGATGACTGACCTAAGGTCGATGGAACCCACATCCAATTGAGAGCGATTGATGAGCTTAAGATATCGATCCATTAGATTGGTCAAGAGTAATGGAGGACTAAATAGACCTCTCTAGTCTTTAGGATTCATGAAGACCTACCATGAAGATCTTTTGAAGACCTATGGAACACCTCTATAGAACCTATGGAAAACCATTACAAAATCTTTGTAAAGATGTTCATATGGCAGGGCGGGGTCAAGGATGGCATCATCGTCCTCGTCCCCGATCTTCATTTCTCTCTACATCTCCAAAAAAAATTAATTTCGTTAAGGAATGAGTTGAGCTCCCTCATTTAGTTTTCTTTTACAAAAATCAATTAAACTAATTAACTTCTATTAAAATGTTTTAATTAAATAGTTAATTTCCACTAAAAATCATTTAAATGATTAATTATATATTGGAGAGTTTTAAATTAAAGAGGAATTGCTTAAATCTCTTGGTAGAGTGAACTAATTACATACCAAATCATCCATATATATCTAATCTAAATCCAAACTTCAACTATATGATTCAAACATATTCATTATCTTGGCTATTTAACAATAAAGCTTGAAATTTAAATATTGTTGATACTAAAATTTGGTACAAATGTTAAATTTGTAATAATCAAGAAGAATTGAACAATCGTCCTCTAATCTAGCACTAGGTGGTGCTCAACCGCCGAAACTCCGACAATCAAGCCAATAGTTAATTTAGAGAGCTTGTTTTCAACATACCTTGAATGTCTCGAACCTTTTTTAATATAGAAAAATGATCTTGTTATGCTCACTTGGCTAATTAATCTCTCAAATAAATTGTTTCTAATTTAATCTAGTCATTACAAATAATATCATCGGCAGATCCAGGCACATGTAGTTGGTCTAGAAGATGAACACATGAGCATAATTTGCCCATCATGGTCGACCCTATGGGTATACATTCATGGTGCTTATTGATTACTTTTTTTTTATTCATCTTGTGAGTTGATTTCTTTAGTTCTTATGTTGACCTCTATACTTAGCTAAATAACTCTTATCGAAATGACCTTTTGGGTCATCCTTGTAAAGCTAGATACTTGTCATAGTTTTTACACCATAACAAAAATATTACTTATATAATAATAATAATAATAATAATAATAATAATAATAATAACAATGCTAAATTTAAAAAAAAAAAAAAAAAAAAAAAAAAAAAAAAAAATGAGTAGGGATGGGGAATACATTCCTTGTCCTATCCCTTGTTTAACTCATAAAGAGTTTTCTTTTCCACACCCTCCCATGTTCCCGTTAAGGGCGAAGCCCCACAAAGAAAGTGAACATTTTTAGACCCATGGGAGATCTTAGAACATCCATAAAGGACTTAAATGACTTCATGACCCATTGGAGGATCCTAGAGGATCGATAGAGGACTCCTAGACTTATGTACTAATTAAGCTAAGTAAGTAGTGGTCTAAATTCCTAATAGACAATTCATAAGGAAAAAATGGGGCAATTATGAGCTCAAGCGTTAGTTACATAATACTGAGACTATATAAATAATGAAGGTCATTCATCGAATGTATGCTAAAAATTCTCTACTATTTTCTACTATTAAGTTACTCACAGATTAAAGACTGACTTAAGAGTCAGAGTGTGTATGACTTAACACTATACCGATGTTTAATTTTCTTTGTTTTGCAGGGCACTCATACTATCTCTATTAGAATAAAAAAATTACGATTGGTTCATTTTTCATTACCAACAAGTTTAGTCTGTGACAGTTACAAATAAATATATTTCAAATTTATACAGGAATTGTGAATTTGAAAAATGTTGATTTAGTCAATGACCTATTAAATATGAAAGTTTGTAAAGACTTATCATATGTAAAACTAAAAATTAAGAGACTTATATAGATAATTTTTTAATTTAAAAAATTTATAAGACACAAAATTACAATAATTTTATGAACATATCATAAGCTTGTTAAATTCTGTAGATCTAATCGACACAAACTTAAAAATTGACCATAGGTAAACCAAATCCACGCAATTAAACCAAAAACACATGCTTGATTGTCTCTTTTCTTAATGGAAGTTGATTGCAATTTTAAAATAAGTCTATAATCCAATAGGGATTTTTTTATTTTTTTGGGGTAAATGTTTGGATTGTTATAGTTTGTATTTTATTTTTTATTTTTTATTTTTTTTTTAAATAAATTGAGAAAGGTACAATTTGTATTTTGTTTATGGGTGATGTTTTGAAAAAAAATAGTATAAATTTTATGAGATTGGTACATATATAACTCATGGATTAACAAACTCATAAATTGTTTTTTTTTTAACAAAAAACTTATAAACTAAAATAAATGAACTTAGGTACAAAAAAAAAAAGGTTAAATATAAATTGTTTTTAATTGGTACTTGTTATTCATTTTAGTTTTTATACTTTAAGTCTCATTTCACTTTAGTTCATATACTTTTCAACTGTTTAATTTAAATCTTTGCACTTTCAATAAATTTTAAATTTAGTCATAAATTTTTAGTACAATTGGAGTAGAAGATTCGAACCATAGATATTATGGTCACTAACACACTTGTATATCAATTGAGTTATGCTCGATTTGACAATTTAGTAAACTGTTGTTTAATTTATTTTAAAATTGAACCCATTTATACAATTATACCCAAATGACAAAATTGGAAGGTATCATGGCGTTAATCATTATGATACTCACCAAAATAAGAAAACAAATATTTCTTATTTGAAATGAACATAATAAGAAGCATCATTAAAACTTTTATAAAATTTGTAATATATATGGGAGTTTCAAATGAAATAATTCTTTTCCTAATTTGAAAAAGAAAAACATCAATTAGACTATCATAACCGACTTAAAACCCCAAACGCACCCTAAGTTTGAAAATGTTACAAGTTATCCTTGAGATTTTAGTTTTATTTCAATTTGGTTCCTAGATTTCAAGATTTACGTTTTTAACCTCAATTTTTTAATTAAATACTCACTTCATATTTTTATATTAATGTCTATTATAAATTTTAAAAGAATTATAATTAATTTAGTTTCACTATTTTTTTATCGCTATTAAAAATAATTTTAAGATTTCATTGTATTTTTATTTTTAATTAGTTAATTAAATTGTACTAACATCAAATACTAAGTGAGTATTTAATAAATAAAAAAGTTGAAGTTAAAAGTGTAAATCTTGAAACCTAGAGATCAAATTAAAAGAAAACTCAAATCTCAAAGGTAAAATTTTAATATTTTGAGACCTAGGAACTAAATTGAAATCAAACTCAAACTTAAGAATTTAAAATGTAATATTTTGAAATTTAAAGACTAAATTGAAACTAGACTCAAAACTTAAGGACCATAATGATATTTTTTTTTCTCTAAAAAAATTTAGTGTGTTATTAAAAAATTATGCAAGCAATTTGCTTTTTTCCTAAAAAGATACGTTGATTGTTGACCATGCAAATGAATTACAAGTCTCTTGTCTTGTCTTATCTATGATTAAAGAAACTTGGTAATATGAGTATAGTTTGAATGACATAAAGTATAAATTATTGGCTAAAATATAGAGGTTTGAATCTCTAATCGCGGATGTTGATGAACTAAAAAAAAAGTTTTTTTTCTTTTAAATTTAAATTTAAATTGTAAAAAAAAAAAAAAAAAAGGCTCACGTTGAAATTTAGGGTAAGGTTACACTTTAAGAATGTGTATTTCAGAAGATTGTGTTGGACACGATCTTCAAATAATAATAACAATAATAATGTTGTATATATTGATGGAAGAAATGAGTAAATTTATTTTTAAGATTAAAAGGATTTGTTTTTAATTATAATATTATGGTTGCCGTTTTTCAACCGTATGATTGATTCTAAAATTAATTTGGAATTTATGACACTAATTAATGCTATTTGTTGAATGGAGTATTTTCAATTTAATTAAAGGTGTGTAATGGCATGGTTTGAAATTTAATGAGGTTTTAATGGAATCCAATGAATCCTTCCATCATAATAATTTAGTTTTAAATTATATAGTTTGGATAAAGAAAATAAATTGTCTTCTTATAAGCTCGTTAAATAATAGGATTAGTTTCTTTTCAATAATTAATGATGAAAACAATAGAATTAGTTTGACATTAAATCTGGAAATTAAAGTAGGGGGCGATAGTCAAATTCCAAAACACGAAACTAACCCAAGCATAAGAATTTAGGCCCAGCCCATACGAGCTTCGAACATGGCCGATATTTGGGCTGGAATAGCGAGCCCGTTTGGGCCTGGGGAAAGAAGTATTTTGGGCCCAGAATGCCCACAAACACTTCTTCCAGCACTTGAACCTTTATGATCGGACCATCAACTCTTCACTCTTGAGACAAGGCAAGATATACTTTCAAAGATTTTTACATAAAAATATATACAACAAATGTGGAAGAGAATTTGGATCTAAAAGCTCAAAGAAAGAGAGAGAAAAAAAATGTTTTAACCACTAAGCTTAGGCAGTCCTAGTAATTCTAACATAAAATATTTTGGTCAAATTAAAGTTTCAATCCCTCAACTTTACGATTTGTGATTTGTGACAATTTGGACTGTCTTATAAATCATTGGACTTTTAATTTTGCGACAAGTATGTCAATAACGAATTCAAAAAATTTAAAAATTGATTGATAAATTAGTTATAAATTTGAATTTTATCTAGTTAAACCATAAACTTTCAATGGGTGTAATATATTCATGATTTTTTCTTTTTCTTTTTTTAAAAAAATCTATGGTCTAAGGCTAAAATTATAATTTATAGTTAGCCAAATACACCCAAACTACAAAATTTATATACTAAATTTATAATTTAACCAAATATTTGTGCTAATCAGTTTTAAAGTTCAAGCTAAACGATGAATACCAAGATAAATGCATATGAGCACTCCATTTATTTAAAGTATAAAAAAAACAATTTTAAGTTAGCAAAAATCCACAAAAGGGATAAAAGAAAAATTACCTTTATTGTGTGAATTGACAAAAGATGCTCAATTTATTGGGAAGAAATACGGAGATCAAACAAAAGTGAACAAAATCCCTTGTGATATTATGTGGGTAAGAAAGGGCAGAAAAACATGTTATTAATAAGACCAACCATCCATTGATGTGGATGGGGAATTAGATTCCAACCTCTTTTTAAGGGGAAAAAAATGTTTATGTAATGAAATGCAAGAATTTCATAAATTAAAATTACTTGAAAAGAAATGTACACTTTAGGAAAATTCTCTCTATCAATAATATGTATAATAAACCTTTTTTTTTTTTTAGTACAATTGAGATAGAGGAATTTGAATCCCAAAACTTGTGATTACTAACACACTCGTATGCCAATTGAATTATGCTCGATTTGTAGAATAAACTTTGTTTAGATAATATTACTTTACTTTTCATATAATACCCAAAATTTCCTTCATTTAAGAATCTTTTATTTTTTCAGTAAAAAACAAATTGTGTGCCCACGTTTTCCTCAAGCTAAAGAAAACTAGGAAAAGATTTATTACCATTATTATTATTTTGGAAACAACCCACCTCCTTTTTATATAACTTCCACAAAATGTAGTAAAAAATTAAACTTTCTGGAAACCAAAAAATGAATTAATTCTGTCTAATATCATTCATTTTAACATATTTTTACATCAAAATACCAATTTTCATCTTTCAATTAGGATTTCATTTCATTCTAGTCATTATATTTTTACTTTTATCTTCTTTAATAATAATATAAATAATAAATAATAAAACTAAGTAGTTCCTCAACCAAAGAAAAATCTCATTAGATGTATATTTGAAAGTGATTTAGAAATTATTAAAATTACTTTTGTCACACTCAAAACACACCTTTAAAACGCAATTTTTATTTCATAAATTTTTTTAACCAATTTAAACTCTCTCAAATATGCCCTAAAATCATCACCACCTCAAGATATAACTATATAAAACCGCTTGCAGACTTCAAAAATGACTACCAAATTGAGATCCATCAGTAATAAAAGCAGAAGAAAGAGATTTACAGCAGTAAATCAAAGGATATAAAAGAAGAGAAGGTGAAGGCATCACCATCATCAGCAGGGGATGATGTTTGGGAGGAGGGTGTAAGTTGCAACCACTCAAATCTCACACGCGTGCCACATCACATGCACATTCACATCCCATTATCCTCCACATCCATAATAATGCACTAACTCCCTTCTTCTGGTCCCCACTCTCTACTGTACACATCATCATCTCCAACACAATTACATAATTTAATATAATTTCCCTTTTTTTCTATCGCTACACTTACAGCCAAAAAATAATAATAATAATAAGTAAAGACATCGCTCTCATTATCATAAATGCTTGCATGCGACGATACTTACATACAAGGCATAAAGACACCAACCCCTAAAATTAAATTTGGATTCAAATACCAACCCTAATTATATAACTCCACAACCAAACCCATTAACTAAAATTTTGGCTACCATTTTTTCAAACAGCTTCAAAGAAAAGAAAAGAAAAGAAAATCCCAACAGTTCTAAAGCTGTGGCAAGCGGAAAGTGGAAGCCTTTGACTGCTTCATTTACCTGCAAATCGAGCAAACTCCACTGCAAGAGAGGGATTATAAAGGGAAAGTTAAGGGTAGGGGGGCCCTAGTAAACAAGGGCGTGCACTTCTTTATTTCAACCCCACCAATACTTTGTTTCAACAAAGCCATATTTCCACTTGTTCAGGTGGGAGAGTAGTTTGTTACCTTCTTTAAATAATAAGAGTAGACTAATCATTCTTCTCCACTTTTAAAGACAATCTTCCCATTAGCCACCCTCTCTTTCGTTTAAAGAGATTTCACTTACCCAAAGTTGGCTGATTTTTAATCATTGGATAATGGCTTCAGAATTTTGTTCAAACTTCCTGGAAATCAGTCTACCATTTCTCCATATAACCAATCCATGGAGTTCCTCAACTTATTCCACATGGTCCACCTCTCATATTGTTTTCTGATCAAAATAACATGTAAAAATATGGAAATATTACAACTTAACCCGACCTTTATTCATACTTTATCATCAGCAGCATGCATTAAGACCGAATGCCTCAGCTTTAAGCCTTAAGGATTTTAAGTATTGAATTGCCTCGTCTAGTACAACAATGGCCTCTTTGCCTTTCCCGCCAGGAATTAAACTCTCGAGAATACCGACCGTTTCGCGTATTTTTTCTTTTTTTATCTTTTTGTTGATAGATGAGGAGTCCACATCTTGCATATCCCGACTTCCTTCGTTTCCACAACTTGATTCAGCATCGTCCTCATACTCGGGGGATCTTCGAGGCATCAATGAACTTGCAGTGTCCATTGGTGACATTACATCATAACCTCCATCAACTTTACGTTTCTTGGTTGAACCTGCAGAACTAGCAACTTCTTCATTATGTTCCTCACATGCATACCGTTTATCTTTAGTTGTCATTGCGCTCGGTGAATGACCAGTGCTAGTAACTTCATCTTCATCATCCTCATCAAATTCACTTTCATCCTCTGAGGAGAGGAGTGCATTAAGTTCTTCTGTGTCTTCTTGCATCTCACTCTGTTCGTCGGTCACATGGTTCTCAGCAAAATCATTTGAAAATACTAGTTTTGAGTCATAAATGGAGCCTTGTTTATGTCCAGTATCTTCCCCATTAAATTTATAAGCAGCAGTAGGTTGTGGACTCCATGAAGTAAGTAACTGGAGAGGACCACCAACTCCAGAACATAAAACCAAAGTTGTTTTATCTGCAGACTGATCAATGACAAGAAACCCCTTCTGCTGAGTTCCAGAGCCAGAAAGAGGTGCCACAGCATCCTTCGAGAGTCCTTTCGGTAGAGCCCCTAGATTCTCATTATAAATAGGACTCTTGACGGGTAAAGTTGGTTGCTGTGAAGGTCCCAAGCAATGAAACCAATTACACGGTTCATTCACTAGGCCTACCTGTGACTGAGGGACCTTCAATGCGGAGTTCACTGGAAAAGTACCATTCTTCATGACCATGTTGTTGCTAATACTTGAAGTAATGGGATTAGGTCGGCCCAGATTCGGTGCAATACCGAAAGAATTCAGCAGAGATGGTTGCCAATCAAAAAGAAGCTTAGGAGGACGTCCTGCTTCCCAAGCTTCTCCCATCCAATCAAAACAATTTACCTAGATGAATGAGACCAATAACAATCGTTTAATATCTGAAAAATGGAGCATGCCAGAAATTGGCGCGCAGGGGGAAAGGACCAACAAAAATGGACGAGTAGAAGTAAAACATACCAGAAAGAGAGCGTTGTAAACTAGTGATTGCAGTTTCTGTATCTTTCAGGATTAAGAAAAATAATAAAAGACGCCAGCTTAATATGAACGAAGAAATACTGAATCTATCTACGTGACTGGTTTCAGCAAATGACGAAAGTACTCAGCCTGAAAAAGGTACAAAAATGGCGATGAGTTCAACTGCAGACATGTATTTTCATCAAGAAAGAAGGCGAGAGATACTAATAATATTCAGTCAAGATCTTATCAATCATAAAGACGGCATCATTTAAGGTATTAATTACGAACCTGACAATCCTGGAGAGGTTGAAAGCATGCTATTACTCTAACGATTATGGTGGCACTTCCAGCAATCCCATTTTCGTGTTTCAATGCTCGAAATCTTGTTTGAGTAGCTGCTTGGCACACCATAACTACTACCCTAGCCCTTCAATACGGGGAATAATAGCACAATTGTCCAGAGAAGAATAACCAACAGTCTCCGTATTATGCAAATCAAAACGATTCGTCCACTACGATCCAATGAGATTCACACAGCCAGGCACCTCCTCGACGCGTAATTGAAAACAGAAGCCAGAAAAATGGAAGTCGGAAAACTAAACCGAATTCCTCAAAGAGAACGAAGATGAAGAAAAACAGATTCAAATTTTCAACTAATCTGGAGGACATAACAAGGAACAACGACGAGAAAATTGGATCCCATGGATGATAACTGTATAAGAATGACGAGGAAAAGAGAAGAATCGATCTACGATCGGAGAAGAATTACAGAATAACTTTACAGTATAAGTTCAATGAAATGACTCTGCGAAAAACATCAACTGTGAGACTCAAACGCCACCGCATACTGTTCCAACCTTATCCACAAACAGATCTCCAAAAACTCGCTCCGTCAACAATAATTGAAAACTCCTGCAAAATTTTCATTTCATTTCCATTAGAAACACATCTCAAATCCATGAAAATGAGATTCTAGTCATAATCAAACACAAGGCATACGAAAATCACAAACCAAAGCTGAACAAGAAAAGAAAAAAGAAAGAAAAGGTGTAAACAGAGGACGCATGTGACCGCAAGCAATTAAAGTCAACTTGACCTTTCAAAAATTAGAGAGGCGTTAATATAGAAAACAGTGTAAAAACAGGTACAGCAGCAGAGCAGAATCATAGATCATTGAAGCAGTAGAATATGAAGAATAAAGGAAATCATGGTGGAGTCACAGATGCAGGGAATCGAAAGCGTATGCTCAAAATAACAGAGTTAAGAACGGAGATTAGAATTAGAGTACAGCGCCGGCGAGACAGAGGAAAAAAACAAAGGAGGAAGAAAGGTAGAGAGGAAGAATACTCACGAAAAGGAGAAGAAGGAAAAGGAAGTCCCCTGAAGAAGCGTGGAAAGAGTGAAGGACGGTGGCTGAGCTGAGAGATTTACACAGATCGTACACAGTACTGAAAGAGCGTCACGGAGAAAGAGGAAGAAGAAACAATGAATACGGTCAAAGCCGAAACTTGTGGATTGCACGGAGCCTAAAATTATATATAGAATTCAATTTCACACCAAAATTTAATTAATTTAATTGCAAAATTTGCAATGCAATTTCGCATCAAATTAAATGAAAAATTAAAAGCAAAAAAGAAATGAGAGAGAAATTGAAGGCCCGCTCGTACGTGCGCGACGGGCGCACGCAAGGTATAAGTGTACAATGATGGAACTGCGGTAAGATTGCCAATTACGTTCCTCTCTCTTGATAAAAATTTTCTTTAAAAGAAAAAAAAAATTATCTTGAGAGCCCGTGGGGATTGGGCCGGGTGGGCCGTGGATCGGCGTGGCCATCGTGGTTGGTTACATGATGACGTCGGAGACGGAGGGTTAGGGTCTGGTCAAAGTACTCGAACCCTGGTTTGATTTGACCAACCCATCGCCTTTTTCCCTTGGGTTTATTTACCACATACTGTGGTTAATCAAATATCATCAAATTTGCTCCTTTTCCTTTTTAGTTCGTTACAACTTACAAATGAACATATAGTTATTTCTAATAATTAAAGTATATTCTTTATATAATATATATAAAGTTATATTTATATTTGTACTAGTGAGGATAATAGGTGCATATTGTTGAGATGTCTACTCAATTCTTGAGATTTAACCTTGGTTTATGTGTTGTTTGAAGTTCAAATCTCTTTATTTTCATGTGTATAGTATTCACTCCCTCGATATATACTGGTTAAATTATAAAATATATTTTTTTAACTTTTAGGTAAGTTTTAACTATATCTCTAAGCTTTAAAATTGTTGGTTTAATCTTTGAAGTTTAAAATTATTCTTTAAAAATGTTTGACGTGGCGCTAATATGTTAAAAATAGAAGGTATGAGTGTAGTGCTTCTAACTTAATTTTAATTTTATTGTTGACTAAAATTGTTGGAGTTCATTCCAATTAAAAATATCTGGTTGACATCATTTACAACATTATTGATATGATAAATTTTTATATAGATACATTAGCTTTTATGCCAATTTATGTTATGATGTGGTATATAATATAGTATGGGCTCTTCTAACTATACACAACAACTACCACATTCAATTTGTATCCATTATTTTTATTTTTTTAAAAAATAAACTTTTAAATGATGAGAACAATTTCATTGTTTAAGAGTTGAGATGAGTTTTTCAAAGTCTTTAGACATAATTGAAGCATTATCGAAAGTTTACGAGTATTTTATAAAATTTAATTTAATTTAATTTAATATTTAAATGTAAAAATTCAAGAAAAATAGTAGATAGCTTAATACATAACTACGCTTGTGCTAGCAATATAAAATTGTTGGTACAATTGTTAGTCCCATCGTATTAAAATCATACTAAATGATCTCTTATGGTTAAACTCGTGGTTCCAATTCAATTTTGTTATAATTTTGTCGGTGACTTATTGCTCGCCCTTTTCATTTTCTTTATTAGCTTTTTATCTTTTTTTTTTTTTTTATGGATTGATGCAAAATAAATTGCTTACCTCTAGTTCTATAACGAAGACTTTTTTAAGTAAGTCTCGTTTAGTAATCATTTTGTTTTAGTATTTGATTTTTTAAAATTAAGATTATAATTGTCTCTTCTACCTCTAAATTTATTGATTTATCTACCTTTTACCAATATTTTAAAAAACCAAGTCAAGTTTAAAAGTTGAAAAAAAAAAACACTTGTTTTTGTTTTTTGAGTTTGGTTATAATTTAATGGTTTTACTTAAGAAATATGTAAACCATGGTAAGAAATTAAGAGGAAATAGACTTAATTTTCAAAATTAAAAAACCAAAAATTAAATGGTTACTTAATAGGATCTTAATTTTTTTTTTTCGTGAAAACTATGTTTGTTTGTTTTTCCAATTTTCTTTACTATAATTTTTCTCTCTCTCAATTAAATATTTTTAATCTTTAACCAAATTTTTTGAAATTAAAAACAAGTTTTAAAAGAGAAAACAAGTTTATAAAAGTTTTTTTAGATTTATAAATTTAGCTTAGATTTAGATTTTAAAAACTCATAGATAACAAAAGAGTAATTGTTTTAAATGACAAAATCACTGAAAATATTTTCAAATATAGTAGAAAAAACAAAACAAAAAACTTTTTTAAACTGATAGACAATGATAGACTACTATCAATGCGGTGATAAAAAATAAGTGAGTTCTATTAGGACACTGATAAACTTCTATTACTATCTATATATCAATGTCTATCAATATTAGATCACTAATATTAATAGATCATATACTACTTTTTGTCATTTTGCTATATTTGTAATTAAGTTGATTAATTTTTCTATATATGAAAACAACATATAACAAAATAAGGAAATTTTAATCACTCATATGGTAGAAGTAGTATTTGTAATTTTAATTTTTAATAACTAAAATAAAAATATCCAATGGTTATTAAATAGACTTAAATCACGATTATATGTGAATCACTTGCTTTACAATTTTTACGCCTTTTTCGGAATTTTTTTTTTAAATGTTTTGATAATTCTAATGTTTGAACAAAGTTATGAAAATGCATGTCTACGGTGTTTTCTTGACCACCCAATAATACAATTCACTTGTACATATTCTTTACAACAAGAGAACAAGAAATAAATGATGGTGGGGAAAAATCTTGAAAATGACCATTTGTTACATTGGAATGTGGTCCTTTATTGAAACCAAGTAGATTATGAATGAAATGATAAAATGGATAATAAATTAATGTAATTTAGGAATGATTTTCCACAAACTTTTTTTCTCAAATAAGCAGGTCAAATATGTATCCTATAATTTTTAGTATATAGAAAATGTGATGTATATTTCTATATTGATATATACTGATGCTTTAGATTAACAAACATCATCGAATATCAAAACGAGAAATAACTGACGTGTACTATTTCTCTTGAGATCGTATGTTTAATGCTTCATATTCCCACTTTACTGAAAAAAGGTATAGTAATCAAATAATTTTGAAAAGGAAGAATATAGCATACCTAAATCTTCTCAATGGTCATTTCCACTCATCACGAGAGGGGAGGATACGGAAAAAAAAATAATAATAAAGCAATGTGAAAGATAACCACATTAAAAGTAAAGGAATCAAGTTGTAGATAAGAATACATAAGATACACATTTATGGATAGAAATGATACGAAAAATACAACGTCGCACGATTAGCCCCACGAATGCAATATGGGAAAAATTATTGATTAAAGAATTACACGAAACAATCATCTTCATTGAAACCCTTAGTTGAATGGAAGGGAACAAATTTTTGTGATTTATTGGTGATATTCTTCTCATCTTTATGAACAACCAATGGCATTGCCAATGATTCAAAGGGGAAATTTGTTTTACAAAAAGCAGTAACCATAGAGAGACCAGAAACTAGAAAGTTCATTACTAAGAAAAGAAAAAGAGGGCTGGAATCCTATGTTTTGCATCAACATTAATCATTTGTACCTTGACCGTTCAAACACAGATGACGTGGACCCCACCCCATCAAAAGCGTAGACCAATCATATGTTTTTCCCATTTTGTTGTCATCGATTGCTTGCTCGCTTTTGGGATATTGGGGGCAATAACGTCTTTTTCTCTTGTAATTGGCCTTTTTACAATTGTGTACAATGATATTTGATACTTTTGGATGATGTGATGTAGGGATGTGGATGAACCCATCAACATTCCCATCAATGGTTGGTCCAAAATTATTTAAATTTTGGTCCACATGTTAAATTTTCATGGGTTAAATTAGGAATTTAGTCCGATAATTTGGAGAAAGTAAGAATTTAATCTCTATAATTTTAAAAGTTATAATTTAACCCTTACAATTTATCAAATATTAAAATATCATTTTGATCGTTATACTTTAAAATTTGTTCAATTTTAGTTTATGTACCTTCAAATGTCCAATTTTAGTCCTTATTATTTCACTAAATCTTATATTTAGTCATTCAAAGTTAATTTTTGTCGAAATTGATTAAATAATCATAATAACTTTCATGCAAATAAATAAAATATGGGAATATGTTTTCAAAATTTATAATGAAAATGCTAATAAAATAAAATAAAAGGTAATGAAAATATCCATAAGAAACTAGTAGTAGGGACTAAATTTAAGATTTATTACAAATATATGAACTAAAATTGAACAAACTCCAACATATAGAACCAAAATGAGAAATCAATCTTTATTAAAATTTCATAAATAGTCTCTATATTTGATAAAATCCTTAGAGATTATTTGTTAGGGTTTTATCAAACTATAAGGACTAAATTCCAATTGTCAATCATAGGGACTAAATTCTAACTTTTTATCATAAGGATTAAATTTGCAATTTGACCTTAATAAGTTGACATGTTTATAACTTTGACATCGATGAAAGAGATGGGTGACATTTCTATCATACTGTAAAAGAATCGATGAAATATAAAACGAAGCAACCAAATATATAATATATAAACTATATATTTTAATTTTTAAATTATATTGACGGATATATTGATACATTTTGGATATTGAGAAATATTTATGTAAATAGAAAGTATACAAATTATTTTAATTATTAAATTAGTTACTTTCAAACTAAATTATAAATATTTTTGTTACTTACCTTTTCATTGGAATTAGATGATATCCTCTTACATATAGATCGAACTTTCAATTAATAAATAGATCGACAAATATCGATGGATATTTAAATCATTAATTTTAACTTAAAAAAATGTAAAAGGTTTATTTCTTAATTTAAATATTTTTTGTTTTTCTTGTTTTTATAATTTAAAAAAAATATATCTATTTACACCCGTAGTATGTCAATATTTTCTCAAACTGTTCGAGCATTCTTAATTTTCAATAGATTTTTTCTCCAGTAATTAAGTGTATCGCACCAATTATATTTTTAACAATGGTGATAATTTGCTGGTGAGAAATAGCATAAAATTATCTTAACATAGTTCCATTGGTTCAACCTTTAATAACATCATCTAAATGATAAATAAAAAGAATTATTATTATTACTTGAAATAATTAGTATAACACCAATTATATTTAACAATGATGATAGTTTTCTGGTTACAAATAACATGAAATTATCTCCACATAGTTCCATTGGTCAAACCTTTAATCACATTATCAATGTTATAAAAAAAATGATTACTTGAACTATGACTTATCACTATATTTTCTTATTTATTTGCAACTATTAGTTATAATCCTTATTGTCATTACTCACCTTCTCTTGGTTTAAAAATTCAAAAAATGTTTAAATTCATTGTTTGGTTAAAGAATCCCTTTAAATTAACATCATATTCTTTTATCATAATTACAATCACAACCATCCATTTAATTTTTTATTTTACAATTTTTCTGTTACTACATTTCTCAGCATAGACAAACAAAATTTCCCAAAAAAAAAGAAAATGAAACTAACCAATTCAATTAACTAGAAACTGGTTACTATTAAATGCTCAATATTTTAGAGTGTTTGTAACATTTAAAACCTTAGATTTTAGAAAAACCTCACTCTAATTAAATGGTAACTTAAATAACAAGTTTAGTCACGTCCCAAAATTTTAAAAAGTATGTAATAAGTCTCTAAAATTTCAATTGTGTGTCTAATAAGTATTCAAAATTTATAAAATATCCTAATAGGTCATTAAAACTACAAAATCTTGTTACTAATATACCTTTAAATTTCAACTTTTGTGTCTAACAAGTCATTGAACTCTACTAAACATAAAAGTGAAAGTTTAGGATTCTATACCATACATAAAATTCAATTATACATCCAATTGATAGCTAATTTTTAAAAGTTTCAAATATGTCGAACGTCCTATTAGACACAAAACAGAAAGTTCAATGATCTATCAAATATTTTCAAAATTCAAGAACAAAATAGATATAGAATAAAATGTTCATAGAGTAACTAAATCGAGTTGTTTAGTAAAATTTTAGTAACTAAATTGAGTTGTTTTCAAATATAAAAAAAATGAGCAAAAATATTTACAAATATAGAAAAATGCGATAAACTTCTATTGCTGATAGGCAATAATTTTTTTTTTTGTTTTTTTTGTATATTTATAAATAATTTAATAATTTTTTTATTTAAATAATTTTAGTAGGAGAAAATAGATTCAGTAAAGTGGATAATTAAATTATCAAAAAGAAGGAAATAAAAGAATAAAAAAATATAGTGGAGTGTGGAGGAAGGAAAGGGCAAGGCATGGTGGAGGGCATTAATTAAAAGATTAGGAAAAAAGATATGTGTGATTTGGGAGAGGAGATTCGGATGTGCCCTAAATGTGTATCATCAATTTTAAGTAACGAGGAAATATTATAAAATAAAATTACAAATATTAAATTTACAAATATAATTTATATGGTTCACGGCTCTTTGTTTCGGGCTAAGGGAACAGTGAGCAGTCCCACCAAACCCTCTTCCTTTCTAATATAATATAATATAATATATATACATTCTAAACCTATATATATATAATTTATATTCATAATTATCCTCTCACTCATTCCATAAAACCTTCAAAAAGAAACTGAAAATGACCCCTCTCTCCTTCCCCCTTTTTTCTCTAGGGTTATTTTCTCATCATTTAATTTTGTGCCATGATATTTCTATATTCTTTATGGTTATGGACGGACCATTTCATCAAAACATTGCTTTTTAGTGGAGGTTATATAAATATATACATCACAAACTTTAAAAATAATCTATGATATTTATAAACTTTCGATATTCTACGCTAAATTTTAGAAATGTTTAATGAATTTCTAAATTAAGTTAACTGATCTAGTATATTAATTTAGAATTGATTTTTTTTTGTAAAATAAAACTTTAAATATTTAATTTTGGGTTTAGTGGTTTTCGAAACAAAAATAAAATGTAGAATAAGTTGAATGATATGTTAGCCTATTGAAAATAAAATGGACAGCATGTGGAATTATTGGATATATTTTAAAGTTTATGAACTTATTAAACACAAAATCAAAAGTTAATGAAGTTATTAAACTAACATTTTTTTTAAGTTTGAAATTTAAAAACGCGTAAAGAAATGTTTTTTAAAGTGTGAGATTATCAAGATGTTTTAATGACATGTATGTCATATAAAAAAAATATATTTTTTCTTTTATGTCATTTCTCTGCCTTTGAATGCAATTATGTTTATCTTGACGTTGCAAAGTTGATTTTCAATTAAATTTGTTAAGTAATTTTTGGGATAGTATATGATATGAAATTAGAAATTAATGCCATAAATACATTACTATTATGCCATGGTCATATGAATATGTTTGTTTGTACTTTTGTGGGTTTGGTCCACTCATTTTTAGGATGGTGAAGGAAAAATAATATATAAAATCACTCTAACTAACCATTTAAATTAAAAAAATTACTACAAATAGAAAAAGTATCAATTATTTACAAATATAAACAAAATTTATTATCTAGATAGACTCCGATCTACTAAAAACAACCCTTTAATTAATTTAGGGTAAGTTTATTATCCATTTTACTAAATTTCAAATTAGTTGATGTATTATATTTTATTTGTTTTCTATGTTGTATTAAAAAATTGTTTCCAAATTCTTAACTAACTTCAAAAATATATATATATAGATAGACAGACACGTGTAAGTTTAACTATACATAAAAGTAACAATTTAGTCCGTTAATATTGATTTGTTATGATTTAATCTTTGTAGTTTTAAATTTGTAAGAATTTTGTTCTTAAACTTTAATATGTAACAATTTAGTCTTCATAATTTATAAACAAATTTGACCCTAATTTATTTATCGATCTACATGTGTAAAGATATTTCATTAAATTTTAATAATATGGTATGTAATATGGACTAAATCATTACAAATTTGAAGATAGAAATATTAAATTCTTATCTTTTAAGGTTTAAAGTGGAGAATCAAATATTTGTTTGACTATAATAGAAATAAAGGAACAAATTTGAAAAATATCAGTACGTGTCTTATTTATTGATTTGGAACAAGGTTGACAATAAAATAATATCTCATGAAATGTATTTATTTTATTTTCAAGAAGCTTATGTCCAAGTCCAAGATGACATTAAATAAATTAAAGTTTTTAGGGGATAAACTATAAAGTTTAGGGTTGTTATGATCTCAATCTAATAATTGGAAATTTGAATCGATTTAAACTCAATATTTTTTAAAATTCCTTTCTTAAAAAAATCTTAAGCGAATTAATTTAAACTATTCATTAATAATCTATAGCGTTACTTACATTTATTTTAGTTAAAATCAAATAAAAACCACCTAAATAAAAATAATAAAGTAATAAGATTTCTCTAGAACATTTCTCTAATATTACGTTAGTCTTTGAATATAAAGAAATTTTATTTACATGAAAAACTTATGTATCAACCATTTAAAAATGACTCCTTAACTTAATAATTAAAATGATTCACGTATAAACATTTTTAATTTTAATTTAGATAAATTATTATAAACCGAAAAAATATCAAACTATTTACAAATATAGAAAAATTTTACTGTCTATCAGTAATAGACTACGAGAGAATTCTATCGCTTTCTATCGCTCAAGCAAATAAATTCTATCGCTTGAACGATAGAAAGTGATAGAATTTTATCGCGTTCTATCACTAATAGGCTGTAAAAATTTTTTATATTTGTAAATAGTTTGAATCATTTTTCTATATTTGGAAACGACCCTTTAATTTATTATAAAAAAGAATTATATAATTTTATTTAATGTAACAGTTTAGAAATATAAATGGATAATTGAGTATGGTTATTCTTCTAATACGATGATCGGTGAATACTCCTTCCACGTCATTTTACATACAATTAATCTACGTCACTTCACATACGATAATTTTAAATTATTTTTTAAAACATATTCAACGGTTTGTAATTTTTTAAAGAGTAAATTAATAATAAAATTCCATTATAACGTGGAAGGGATAAATTGCTTTCATAAACAATGTGGAGGCATGAGAAGCCATGCTATGAAAGCAGCATTTTCAATTTTAAAACAAGATGGGAATGGAAAAATGATTATTATGCGTTAAATTTGCAATATTATAATGCCCCAACTAGATAGCTTTGGCTTGACTGTAAATAAAATAATAGGCATGGGGCCCACAATAATTTGAATAGGTTTAATGAAACAATAGAAAAGCTTAAATCCTTATGGTTTAAGTTTATTATTTCTTTTTAAAATAAAATGTTTAATTTAGTCATAAATTTTTAAGGAAAACAAAACATTTTTGGGCATTTAACTTCCCTATTTTCAATTGATCTCTACTTTTTTTTATTTTTATATATAAAAAAAAAACATGGAAAATCTACGACAATTTTATAAAATATGTACAACCCTCCACAATAGTTTTATTCAGAGCATTCAATGCTTTTAATCGTTAAAAATAAAATTTAATGATATGAATATAGTGTCTATAAATATAAAATTAAATCTTAAATTGATCTTAAATACTATTAAGATGTGTTTTCAAATCTTTTTAGACGTGATGAAAGTGTTTTTAACAGTCTCAAAATCACATATAAATATACTCTTGTGATAAGTTATGTCATAAACATTTTTAAACGATGTTAACAAATTGAATACGAAAGAGTATTAAAAAATTTTCCTTTCAAAGTTACACATTTCATTTGTAAAACATCAACAACTAAATTTTAATAAAAAAAAAAAAAAAAAAAAAAAAAAAAAAAAAAACTAAAATATTTACTCAAGAACGAAATAGATGTTTTGAGTGTTTAGAAGTTACAATCAGATAATTTAAAACATTTTCATAAATATTTCGAAATTTGAAGAATAAAATAGAATAATATTGAAAGTTCATCCACCAAAGTACAATAAGTACTACAAAAAAATTAATACTAATAAAAAGGTAAAATTACTACTTTAGTTTTTTGCGTTTTTAAACTCGTATCTAAATAAGCTCTTAAAATTTTTATTTTTGGGTTTTTGGTATTTTTGTTTATGTGAATATTTGTGGTAATAATTATAACTTAACAAGTTTGAAGAATAAAAAGGGGGATTTTTAAAAATAGAAAAATATGGGAAACTATTTACACAAAATAGCAAAATTTTTAGATAGTTGTGATAGACGCTGATAGAAGTCTATCAGGGTCTATCAACAATAGAAATGATAGAAGTCTATCACTGATAGATGCTGATAGAAGTCTATCAGTGTCTATCAGTATTTTTTTGCTATTTTTTGTAAATAGTTTGACATTTTTTCTATTTGTGAAAATTTCCCGAATAAAAATCAAATTTCCTAAAAAAAATTAATAATAATAATTGAGTTTTAAAGGAGTATTTCTAATAGAATTGGATTTTTTTAAAAAAAATTAAATCTTCAACTTTTAGAAAGGGAACACATACTAATATTTCTGAGTCAATCTCACTTGGACGAAGAAATTGTATTTTCAATGACTAATTAAACACATTCACAGACTCAATTAATGCCCATTGAGACCACGTTTAAGAGTTATTTGGGAGGCTATAATGTTATTATGATTACTAGAAATTAGATGAGTGCTTAAATGAGTAAAGAATCAAAGGTGAAATGGAATGAGATTGTGAAACGTGAAAACGGTGGGTAAAAATATTGAGTTGAAAGCTGTGAGAATGAAATGTGTTCGGTATTACAAATTGGACCCAAACGATTTAAATTTGGATTTTAGATTATATTATATTACAAACTCATTCTATTTCATGACTCTAAACAGTTTCCTGAAGAAGTAGGAACGCGAGACACGTAGTATCTTCAGTTGGCATTTTCTTAAAAATAAATAAATAAATAAATTATTATTATTATTTTTTTAAAAAACATGGTTGTGTGGTGGGGCGCGTGGGACATACAACCGTGGAGCCAATTTGGTTGTGGATTCTCCAACAATAACATTCACGCTTCCAAAGCTTTTTTTTTTCTTTTTTTTTTTTTCCCTCTTTTTTTTGTTCTATTTTTAAAAGGAAAAGAAAATTCCTCAATCAACACTACCACCACCGTTCCGCACTTAAAAAAAAAAAGTTTGCTTTCTTTTATTATTAAACTTAAGAATACCAAATCCAATTACGGAAAAGAAAAAGAAAAAGAAAAAAGAAAAAAGAAAAAGAAAGAAAGAGAGGGAATCCATGCCCCCACGTTTCGTGCCTATACATATAAGCAGCTACCCACTTTCTTACACCTTTTTTTCCCCCACTTTTATTTATTTCTCTATTATATATTACAAACCCACATACAACCCATCCCCATTCCAAACTTAAAAAGTTTATATTTTATTCAGAATAATTATACATCATTTACCAATTTGTAAATTCATACTCATTGCTTAATAATAATAATAATAATAATTTTTTTTAATATTGGTGTCATTTCGATATCAAAATTAAATTCACAATTCACCCAAGTATTTGAAACTGTTATGGGTGTTTTTTTTTTTTTTTTTTAATTATTATCAAAAGGATAGATCTAATAAATAAGAAAAAACAGAAATCGAACTAAGACCAAGACAAAGTCATGACATGTTAAGAGAGGGGAATTGGATCAGGCCCATCTCTCCTAGTGAGCCTAAGTGATCCATTGGGCTTGAGTTGAGCCAAGCTCAACCTTCGAGGTCGAGAAGCTTGACTTTCGTATAGTGCATGCCCAACACGTCGTTAGACCAAGAATTTCATATAAGATTTGATCAGGTTATCGTATAACCAGATTCCAAAAGGGAATAAGAGAAGACTTAGGTTAACCTTCTCTATAAATATATAATTACAGTTTTATATGAGGTAACTTGAATTATACTCTCAAATTCTCTAACTTCCACACTCTTTCACTCTACGACTTAAACACCGGAGTGTGTGTGGTTAACATCATACCAGTGTGCAGGTTTTCTTTTTTTGCAAGCCATGTTATCTCCTTATTCAAACAAATCCACTGTTGATGTCACGTGAAGGTCATATGCATTTTTTCTGTCTAGATTTTGGCATCAGCAGAAACCATTAAGTAGTATTCCTATCCACCTAAAGTTCGTTTGATCTTGAAACTATTTTGTCTTGACTTTATCTTATTGTCATTTTCTTTTTGTGTTTGTCCCTTAAATTGAAAATCACACCATAACATTAAGTATACTTTCAGAGCGTTTGGGTCAAGAAGTTGGGAAGTAGGGAATTGTGAACTACACACCTTATTTGGCCTAAAGAGTTTGTCAATCTCACTACTAAAAAAACATTAATTTTATACCTTATTAATACCTTACACTGTGGGCTCAGGAGTTCATAATTCTACTCCTTGCCCCATATGTTTGTAAAGATTTCAAACCATATTTAGTTTAGAGAGTATGTTATTTCAAATTTATGTTGAATGAAAGGGACCGTCACTTAAAAAAATAAAAAATATATTGAAAGTTTTAAAAAAGGAATATAAGAATAGAATAAAATGATTTACTAATTTTCACTAATAAACTAAATTTAATGTAATATGATTTGAAAGTTTTTAACTTTTGCTTTTATGGAAGACCAATTTTCGAAATTAGTTCCGTGGGCTCGAGACGGCACGAATAAGTCTCAATTGATTTGATTGAAAAAAGAAAAAGAAATAAAAAAATTCCCATCATCAAACACGTGCGTATGGCATGCTCATGATTTTCCAGGTAATATGCAAAATATGATTTGCAGGCAAACCCACAACCACAAGCGGATAAATATAATTTTATTTTACCTTTTTTTTTTTTTTTTTTTTTTCGCTCTCACCCACTCCACTGAAGTAGATAATTGTTATCTTATTACTTAATAATAAAGGTATTTTGTTTTTATTTTTAAAAAATTAGGAATGCATTGGATTTAAATTTTAATATAAGATTAGTTACGCTCCAAAACCAAACCTGAAACAACATCATTGAATTTGGTATCACCTCCAACTTCCTAAATTTGCACGAAACCACAATCCTTATTTTTGGCATCTAACCTTTAGAAAAACAAACAACTTATTTGTTTATTTTAATTTCACTTAGTTACATTTCAAAACAATTTATTGGTATATTAAATAGACGGTTTAGATAAATCTAAAAGTTTGAACTTATAAAATTAGAGTGATCCGGACCTTCAATTTTATAAAAGATAATAATGACTTTTTCATGAAATTAAGGTATGGTGAATATTTTTATGTATTTAGTTAGAGTGATCCGGACCTTCAATTTTATAAAAGATAATAATGACTTTTTCATGAAATTAAGGTATGGTGAATATTTTTATGTATTTATTTTAGGTTTAAATACTATTTTGATCTATATACTTCGACATTGTTTTATTTTAGTTCCTGTACTCTCAAAATGAATATTTTGGTCTCTATAGTTTTTTAGATGACAACTTCAAAATCTATTGATTTTCATTTTTATCGAAATTTTAGCCTGACATTTAATTTAATAAATTTTTTAAAATGTAACCACAAATTATATTTAAGAGTTTTTCAGTGGGTATGAAATTTATGTTAATAAAAACAATAAATTTTTTTTGTTAGTTTTAAAAAAAGTCAAAGTACTAAAATGAACAAAAGTCAAAAGTACATAAAGTAAAGTTGTAAGTAATGTCTCGTTGATAATCAATTTATTGTTAATTTTTTGTTTTTGAAAATTAAACTCATAAAACTATTTTCATCTATAAATTTATATGTATCGAATTACATTTTAAAAAATCAAGTCAAATTTAGACAATTAGAAAAAATATATATAGTTTTCATATTTTTTTTCTTTTTTCCTTTTAGAATTCGACTAGAAATTCAAGTTTTTTTTCTTTTTTAAAAAAAGTTAAAACAGGTATAGAAATTTAGAGATAATAAACATAAATTTTAAAATACAAAAAACGAAAAACGAAACCTGAAGATGGACATTTAACTATTTTGAGCAAAAAAAAATATTATCTCTATTATGAAACCTCCACTTTTATATATATTGAATTATTTTGAAAATTTTGGTAAGGAAAGATAAAAAACAACAAATAGTAACCATTCCAAAAAAACAGTAATGTTAAAAGGGTAGAAAGGGGAGTGGTTACTTTATTAATTGATTTTCAAACATAATTATTAGGCATTTGACATTAGGTTTAGATGGAAGCACGGTCTTAATCATGCCGACCCGAGATACTCGGATTGAAATACACAAAATATTATTAATATTAATATTAATATTAACCATAAAATAAATGAACTAAATTTACTTAAAAAGAATTCCATTAACCAATACCACTTAACGCTGAAGTCAACCCTCAACAGTTTCACTCCCCACCTTTTTACTAGTGCTTTAAACCGTTGAGATTCCACCTTCGAAATTCACCTTTTAATATAACTAATTAAACTAAATTAATCTCTCATTTTATTAATCCACCAATTTATACAACATATACCTCCTTCCTAAAAACAATTAAATTAACCATCGGTAAAATGAATTCTCTCACTTCCATATATGGTCAATAAATAAATAAATAACCATTACTTAAAGGAAAAATAAGCCACTAAAGTTTATAATTTTGAATTTTTATAATTTTGTGTGTAGAAATTAATTCAATCTAATGTTGAATGAGATTGCAATGTATAGTTATAATTAAATTATATGTTGATCCATTAAATGAGTTGAAACTAATTTTAAAAATAATTTTATTTTTAACAAGATAAAATTTGAACTCTCTGTGTTAATTTTATATTTTTAGATGGTATCGTGGCTTTTGTGACTATATTAAGATTGTTTTTATAAATGTCGACTACATTTAGTGTTTTATTTAGTAGGATTAGAGTGATTATATGATAGATTTTATCATCGTTTAAGCATTAACTAAATATGATTTTTGAATGGCACTTACCAACTAATTGGTTGACATAAATATTTTGCCAGCTATGTTTTTTTTGGGACATATGATGGGACTAGGAAAAAAAAGGAAAAAAAAAAGCTTTTCTTTTAAAGAAAGAAAAACTTTTAGTCTTTTAGGTATTTTTGGTGGTCATTTAATTAGTGGCAAATAAGAGAAATTTTTTCGACGCATGATTCTTTTATTTTTATAGTAATAAATTTGATAGATTAAATGAATTTTGAAATCCATACATCAAGAAGATTATACTACGAGACATTGATCTCGTTCAATTTAGTTTCATAGAGTTATTAAGTACATTTTATGTAAATTTTTGGTTAATTTTAAATATTATATTAGATTTGTCAATCACATCAATAAACCTAAAATATCAAAGTATTAAAATTATAAACTTGAGTGAATAAAATAGTAACATTTCTTATGGGTGGAATAAGAATGTTTGAATATTACCAAATATATAATAATAAAAAGTTGGGGGTTCTTAACTAAAAGGAGGAAATACTTGAGAGGGAAGAAGAAAATAAAAAAGAGAGTAATAATTGATAATAAAGAGTTTGAAAGAAAGAAGCATTAGTGATAATGAAATGAAGTGCGTGAGGTTTTTGAAGGGAAGCGAAAAGTAAAAGGAAAAGTAAGAGTGAAAGAGAGGTTATTAATTAGGCAAAACCAGCATTAAAAATTATAATAATAAAAAAGCTTAAACTTTTATCCACATAAAAAAATAAACATTTAACTTTAACATCACCACTATCCACCTGTAACAGTACGGTTATTATCAGGTAAAAAGTAAATTATATATGTTTATTTATAAAAGGTAAATTACTAATTTAGTCTTTTTAACTTTGGATGTTGATTTATATTTTGTTTTTAGTTTCATGATTCGCTTAGTGGCCGTGGAAACAAAAAAATAAAAAAAAAGGCCAAAGGTTAATATCTTACGAGTTTATTTGACACCCAAATGTCGTAGCGTCGGACACTCACGAATATATATAAAAAAAGATTTAAAAAGAGATATTAAGAATTTAGATCATAATTTTGAAGACAATCAATAGGAACAATTAGTAGGAGAAAAATAATAACAATAATAATAATATATCTTTTAACTTTTTTAAAAAGTTAAGGTGATGCAACTTGTAAAAAATTAGAGATAATTTTTAAACTAGTCACTAATGATTTATGTTCTTAATTTTTAACTTTTTATTGAAGTTTAGAATATTATTGAAATTTTTTAAAGTTGAAACTATATTTTTGAAACGAAATATTAACAACTTTTATCAAAATCAAAGGAATGAATTTTTTTTAATTACCTTTTAAAATTTAAAGGTACCATTAAAACTTTGTTAATTTTGAAATAAAATACAAAGTTAATGTCATTTTCTATAAATTTAGTCAACAAAATAATAATAAAGGGTAAAAGTAAAACGCAACAAAATCCCATTCCCACGTAAAAATTATGAGCGCGTGCAAAACCATCCGTACATGGGTGGGGATTAGGTAAGCAAAAAGAAATTAGAAAAATAAATAAAGAAAAAAGTAGTTGTGGGACCCGCCTAAACGCTAATTATGGGAAATAAGGCTTCAATTGTGAGATCATCATCCTGATAATTTGAAACAATGAAATCGACCTTTAAAAAAAAATTATTATTATTTTTCTATTTATTGATTTTAAATCATTCAGCTGATCGTTGGATCGAGCTAATTAAAAATTGACCTCTCACCACCCATACTTCTTTTTTTGTTTTCCTCTTTGTATATCTAAAAAAAATATTTTTCCATATTTATATCATTTTTATTTGTAATGTAAAGAAGCTATTTGGAATAAGATTTTTTTTTCTTCCTTTCAGATGATGCTATTTTTAAAGTTCTCAACATTAATTATTTATGATAGATCCATCGTGATTAAAGTAATAAATTCCATTTTAATGGGTAATTCCTTACTAGTTACTTTGGCTTATATATTAATGCATTTAATTTAATTAGATAAATTTATGTGTATGCATAACCTAGTAGAAGAAGAGTATGTATATGTATAAATACAAATACTGACAAAAATAAATATTGTTGTATGATAAAAAAAATTTGGAACTATGAGAAAGTTTAGAGAAATAGAATAAATCTTAAGGATAAAACGGACCCGAGAATGACAGGAAAAAGTTACAGGAGAGTACCTTAGAAGAGTGGGCAAAGAAATTGGGTCGTTCAACCCAATTAGCCTGTCTGAGCATTCAGTCAAAGTATCACTCATTTTAAGACTATTTTCGATAGGCTCTTGATCTGAAACGTCCGGTGCCTCCTGATCTAGATCTCGAGAGTCCTATCCTTAAAATACTTAAACACCCTAGGTTTAGCCCCACTATATATATATATATAGATTTGATCTTTGTATATGCATCACACTGGTGTGTGATTTACTATCATGCAAGTGACCTCTTCCTAAAATATAAATTAACAATTAGTGATACGTGAAAATCATGTGAATTCTTTTGGCTAAATATTGCTATCAACGGTTATATTTTTTTTTTTTGCTATTATGGAATAAACAAAGAGACAAAGATGAACCTCAGATTAAGACCTAGAAATTTAAATGTAGAGAACACCAATTAGAGAAGAAAGACTAAAAAACAGAAGAAATAACACAAACTTTAGGAGGAAAAAAATTCAAAGAATTAGAAAGAAACATAAGGTCAACAAGTTCTAAGCCATGAAAGTCAACAAGAAAGTAGGCGACACCATTCGACCAAGAAGAGAAACAAGTCGTAATATACCCCGTAGACAATATTAAGTAGTGATTGACTTGATCAACAAGACCTTGAGCCACGAAGACAAAAGTTTTTGTCTTTCTAAATGTGGTCGCATAATTTGACGATATTTTCATGTTTGAAAGCTAAAATTACTTGTATTCATTCATAATCAGTTTTAATAGTACGAAAAAATTGCATTTAAAATTGTAAAATTAAACACTTAATTTATTTTGAGTGATTAAAAGTATTTTTCAGAGTGATTATGAACATGACAAAAAAGTGATTTTGGCTATTTCAAAATCACTCCTAACCATCACTACTTTTACTTATCTGTACTTTCTTCACATTCCACCCTAATTACTTTAATAAATATAGGACAGGTTGTGATGACAATAGACTCCAATTGTGCAACAAAGTCTATTGTCAAGGCTTTTCCTATATGCCATGTTAACTTCTTTTGTTCTTAACGTTCCTCACTAGGTTGCTCTCAAGTTTCAATCAAAATGAGTTGTTTAGTATATGTCATTACCAATCATGTCACGTGTTGCATATCGTCTTTTATATGCACATATAGCTTTCTAGGCTTCATTATTGTGGCTTATTGATAGAAAAATTACTATGGACATAGATTACTCGAGGGAACTATTTTTTTTCTTCTATTTACGTATGTGCTTTGAATCTTTAAACAAAAAAGTTGAAGTTTGTTTATTACAAGAATCATCATACACGAGAAGTCTATCTATAGCCAACAATCCCAACTCACATAATTCACTTACACTGTAGTTGTTTGAGAGAGAACTAAAATAATTTTAATACAAAATATTAAATGAGGCACTTCATAATAACACAAAATGCATAAAATATTTAACGAAAGCATCATATTATTCTTAATGATTATATGATGTAGATATGAAAATCTCTATGCTCCTAATAACTAGTGAATTCTGATTTTAATTCATTTTGAATTTTTCCTCTCGTACATCCAATGATGCAAAAACAAAACGGTTGACCATATTGTATGTCATCGTTAGCATTTGGTATTCTCTTGATAGCTTCTCTCGTTCACTTCAAGCCTTTGGTGTATTGACCCATAAGCCCTTAAAAAATAAAAACATTAAAAAAATGGTTGAAGGAATTGACAATGAAGAAAGTAACTGGGCCGATGTGGCCGATTACCAGGAATCACAAGGTTGCATGGTTCTCAAGAAACGATATTCCCTTTGTAATGTCGATCATTTGATAACTAATTAAATCGAGTTGATATGAAATAGATTACGGAAGAAGATGTATATGATGAATCAATGATTCAATGCCCTCCCACCCACACAAACGATTCTATTGAAGGGGTTCTCCTTCTTCTATGTACGGTAGGGTGTACGTTAGAGCGGAACCTATCTCAAACGTGAAGCACCAACTCGAATATTTCAACAATTTCTCCAATAACAAGAGGGTAATTAGCAAAATTTTCTTTAAAAAACAAAAGTCGTTTACTCGCGGTTTTTAATATAATGTCCACACTTCAAAATTAAAATATTCCTTAGCTTTAAAATATAACTTATGTTTTAATTATATGAAAGTAGAATCAAATATGTTTCTTTCTTTTTTTTTTTTTTTTTGGGTAAAAGAAACAAATATATTTACTAGAGTGCAAAAACTCCATCTTCAAAATTGGTGCACTAGAGATCAAGTTCACATGTGAACCAAATACACGAAATTTTATTTTGAACTAAACATTATATATATAAAAAAAAAAAATCAATTTGATGAATGATGCCATAATGGTTTATTATATTTTCTCCCACATATATTTGACTAAATAGTTTATTGCATTATAACCAATAATGCAATCTTTATAAAACATGGAATTTCTTATCACTGACATAATTGACTGAAACCCCATAAGAAAATCATTTACTAATTTAATTTTTCTTCGACAAACAATACGTGTTGAAATTAAAATAAATAATATAATAGTGTTAAGACTTAAGAGTGAGTTGAAGTTGAAAGGGCCGGAAACCCACGAGTGGAAGGGTAAAAGAGTAATTTACGAAATGATTAATTAATTGAATTAATGGGGGGTTAAGTAGAAAAATAATAAGTAAATGGCAGAGAAGGGTGAAAATTTTCAGGTGTCCCGTTAGAAGGGAAATTAATAAAGAAGTGGGAAGAAAATCTTGGTGTTTCCGACCACCAAATCTTTAACACAGTGTTTACAAAATATTTTTAAATCAATTAAATAAATCAAAGGAATTCAAAAGTCATTCACGCGGCTGGCGACTTTTTCCCATCGACATGCCGTCTTATCTCAGACGCCATTTCTCTCTCTTCTTACCTCCCACGCCGTCGGATCACATCACAAAGCAAATCAACGGCGACCACGCTTCTCCGACATATCTTACAAATAATTATATTAAAGAATAAAAAATAAATATTATGTTAAAATACTATTTTCGTCAGTATATTTTTAGTATTCGTACGTATAAATAATTAAAAATACATAAACCAAATATAAATGAATATCATAGTTTAAAAATCAAAATGAGATTCTAATATTTCTATTTTTATTTTATTTTGGTTCACTTTAGTCATTCTAGTGTCTATATTTTCATTGAGTTCGAGTAATCCATTTTCATTATCAGTATTAAGTTTTTTTTTTGGTACCTTTATCTTCCTTTTCTATCCTGTTCTTTATTACCCAACTACCTACCTTAGATAAATTTTTAAAAGGTAAGAATCATGAAAAAAAAAACTTGAAAATATAAAGATTAAAATAAAATAAAGATATATTTAATTTTTTTAGTACAATTTTGGATATGGAGATTTAAACTAAGACCTCGTGGTTATCAACACACTCATATACTAATGGAGATATGCTCGATTTGGCAATATATTTAGTACTTAAACTCTAAGAAGCATTTAATAGAATATTAAATTTTTTAAATAGGTGTTTCATAAGCCTTAGACTTATTTATCACAATTTTAAAAAATAACGAATTCACTAGAGAAAATATTAAAACTTTACAAAACTCAAATTTTATATATAATAGCATCTTAAATATTTTAAGAATTTATTAAAATACAAAAGACAAAAGTTTAGAAACAATTAGATATAAAATTGACCGTCTAAATTACATTGTTAATTTAAAAATACATGAAGGGAAGAAGAAATATGGTATTTGGAGAGGTGGCAGAAAGGGATTGGGGAAGGGTATAATAAGGGAAGTATAAAAGAGTTGGAAGGTTATGGAGAGCGAATCGGCGTTGGGATGGAGTTGGAGTCGGAGTCGTAGGCGCATGCATTGCAGCACGCTTAGGCTCGGACTTCCATACAAACAAATAAACAGATCAATTCTTTTTTCTTTTTTTCTTTTTTGGTCAAACTATAATTTAATGCGGAGAGAGTGCACGCGAGGGGGACTGTGCACCCAAATTAAAATTAAAATTAAAAAATGGAGCCGGTGATGACTGACGTGTCTCATCTCATGGATTAATTTCTTCTTCTTTTTTTTTTTTTTTTTTATTTAATTAAAATTGAAAATGAAAGGGGAAGAAGTGGGGACCACGTAGCAGCGGCCATCGCGGAAGAGTAGCTAGCCGCCAGTGGGAGGGCGTGCTTTCTGCCATATTTTTAACTGCACTGCACCCTGTTTATATTTATCCTTCTTTTTTCTTTTTTCTTCTTTCATTTTTTAAATTTCTACTAAATTCAAGCTTAGATTTTTAGGTTTATTGTCTTCAAAGTATTGTGGGGTTTTTTTAATCTTAATCAGAATGGCAATAGTGTAAAGCATCATTTCTTATTATATTGATAGATGATTTTTTACTCTCCTAAATATGTAGTCATTCTAATCCTCCACTCTCCATTGTACTAATTTTTTTAAAACTAAACTAAACAAAAATAATAATAATAATAATTGACATTGACATTAGAATGATTACATATATAAACTAAAAAGAAATTATATTTACCACATTAATGTAAGAAGATACACCAATATAAGCTGAAGCTAGCCAGTGAACCAGCGGCTAATGTTAACTATCCCAATTAATTTGATGTTTTTAATTATGTTAGAAGTTTTACATAATATTAAAAAAAAAAAGCACAATATTTGTTCAAAAATAAATTTACAGAATTTTCTGAAAAGAAATTGTTTCTTAACAAGGCCTAATGGGTTGGGCTATTGTACCTTGGATTAGCCCACCGCTCCAACTGCCTTCCCCTATTGGATTTAATGGGCCAACTTCGGGAGTAGAACCAATCTAGTTAAGCCCAAGCCCATTTCATGTGGAATAAGCCCATGTAGCGTCAGTATCCAATAACCGGTCCAACTAAACTCAAGCTTGTATTGTTTGCTCCCGTTGGCGGAAATGGTCTATATGTGCCGACACTTGAAGATAGGGATGTACATAAGTTGAGTTGGAATGTGTCCGAAAGACCCGAACAAGGTCTAATGGGTTAGGTTTGGTCGGATTTTCGATTTTTTTAATCTATTAATTTAAAATGCTTAAATTTATCTACGACACATAACTAATAACCAAAATCTTATAAAACTCAATTGTTAAATATTAAGTATCCATGATATCTATTACAAACTTAAAACAAACACAAACATCATAAACATTCTAAGAGAAAAATATTAAAAATTCATAAATTCAACAATCTATAGTCAACCTAAGATCCAACCTAAGCCGACAAAAATAAAAAAAGATCAATCCTACTCAATCCGAAAACAAAACTAACACAACCCAACTCTTACGATTTGGGTTAGGTAGCGAGTTAAAAACATATGATACCTGTTAAATTGTCAATTGACCCAAAAACTTAAGTTGATGGGTGAAGACAAATTTAATATAGGTTTGAGCACATGACTTTCTTGGACTACCTGGTTTGATACCATGTTAAATTGTCAATTGACCCAAAAGCTTCCGCTGATGAGTGAAGCCAAATTTAATATTATATCATCTAAAAATACCAATTGTCATGATGACAAATTATTGAACAAACATTTGCAAGAAAATTTTGATTATTCATACCTTCAACTATTTAACCACTCAAAATTTGAGAATAAATATGTGATAAGATATTAATTATCATTCAAAAAATAAATTGTTGGATCTCTTACTATGGTTGAACTAAATAACAACTACTACATCATGTGTGCATAATAACCTCAAGTAACACTACATGTTTTTTTTTTTAACTCAAACAGTGTTAATAATAATAATTTATCCTCTATAAGTCATATACAAATGCAACACTAAATATCTTAGGCTACATTTGATAACGGTTTATTTTTTTTATCTTTAATTTTCGATGCTAAAAATTATGAGAAAATAAACCCAATTAAAAAAAATATATCAAATGGTATAAATCAGGTCTTAAATATTACCCTTCAACCTTAAAAATATGATAGGGTTTTGCTCATGTAACCATCACTTCAGAAGTAATCAAATTGCATTCGTAGCCTTTTTCTCAATTCTCATGGAAAGGGGAATTCAATGCAGAATTGGTTCTGGATTAGATTTTCTTTTTTCTTACTTATTTATTTAGAAAAATAAAACAAAAACATATTATTGTTACAAGGTTAAATTATAAAATTAGCCTTAATATTTTGAAGTTTATTTATGTTTTATCCTTAAACTTTTAGAGTTAAACATCTTTTAAAGTGAATATACGAAATAGACACAAAATTCAAAGTTGATAAATTAAAAATTACAAATTTAACGTTATTTTAATGTTGAAGCAGTAATTATATTTTATTTTTGGTAAATATGGAGTAGTAAACTATAGTGGTACAATTACCTTGGTATTGCTATTATTTCTAATAAAATTTACGAAAGTCTAAATTAGCTTGCAAGCACTTGTAAATTTGATATGTCTCAAAAATTCATTGAATATTAAATTCTAAATAATTGTCCACATCACTTTAATTCATTCATTGTAAGCCTTCTATTATTCATCACCGTTATTATTAATCATAAGGACAACACATGGATGTAAAATTAAATGTATCTTGAAATATATTTAAAATCAGAAGTACAATATTGTTAGGTAAAATTTATTGAGAAGTGTGTTGAGAAAATAAGAAAGGTGTGAAGTGAAAATTATGGCAAGTTAACTTGTCTTTTATTACTTGATTTTTTTTACCTGTGTAGCATCTGATTAAGGATGTGATGTCAATAAAAGAAGTAACATAAAATGACAGTGAATCACCAACTCAGTAAAACTCTCTGTATTACCATACAAAGAGAACATATTCATCCATATTCTTTCTCTCTATCACAGCACGTGACCCTCATTTATTAACATTCATTTTCTTCTAAATCTGCCTACAAAATGTTTTTTGAGTTTCAAGACAAACCATGAAATATTGAATGTTTTTCTTTTAAAAAGAAATAAAATTTTCACTTTTATTTTCTTGAGATTTGACCAAGATTGGATTTAGATTCCCGAATTTTCAAATTCAACCTTTTAACTTCCAAATTTTGAGAAATCTTTTTTTTTTTTTTTTTTTTGATATTGTATAACTTTCGATCCTTTTATTACGGTTAGATGATATTAAGTAAATATAGTTTCACTTATTAACTCAAGCTTTTGGGTCAATTGGCGATTTAAGATGTCACAACTATTTAAAAATTTTGTTATTTTGTGTAAATAGTTTCCTTTATTTTTACATTTTTAAAAATTTCTCTAACAAAAGCGTAATTTTATTTATTTTTTTAAAAAATATATAATTATAAATAGTTTCTTGATTATAATCTTTAAAATTAGCAAAAGTCTTTAAAACAAAAATTAAAATTTATGATTATTTCACACCATTTCAATTTTTCAAATTCATAATATTATTATCGAGACCATTTTAAAACTTATATTTCTATATTTGAAAGATAAAAGCTAAAAATATAGCTTTATTAATTAATAAATTAATATCAATTAATCATTCAAATTAATTTTAATTTATTATTATATAAACATAGTATTTAGACTTAATAAATTTTAACTATTACAGTTATAATTATAATTAATATTTTATGTTATCTTAATTATTTAAAATAAAAATTTATTATTAATTATTAATATTTTAATAAATTAATATTTGTTTAATTATTTTTATTAAGTAAATTAATACTAAATTTTATTGTTAATTATTAATATTTTAATAAATTTATATTTGTTTAATTATTTTTTTATTAAGTAAATTAATACTTTAACTAAGTTTAATTAATGTTTAATATAAAAAATGTAGATTTATTTTTATTTTAAATGATTAATAATAAAAATAAATTAAATAATACTATATTTAATCTTCTCTTATATTTAATTAAGTAATTAAGTAATTATTGTTTTTACATACACATGGATAGTTTTGACTTTGTTTTTGTTATTTATTAATTTCAGTTGATATTCATTTAATGTATAATATTTCAAATTAATGTTTCTTTCATTGAGATCTCAAATATATGACAAATATGTTGGTAATATACTTCAAAATGTAAATATACATCACATATATTGTACGGTCATAACACAATATATTGTACAAATTGTTTTGATCATGCACTTATCAAATATACCCTCTAAAAAATTTAAATATATATTGTACTGTGTTTATCAAATATACCTTATTTATTTTTCTTCAAAGCTTCTTATCGTTTCTTACTTTCGTTAATGAGATGAACAATTTTCGAACTTTTAGAAAAACTTTTCTTAATAGTGTAAGTTTTGAAAAGATCATTTAGGAAGTTTATAACTGTCAAAAACTTTTCTCTCGGCTTCTTTTAGTATTGATAGACTTAATTTTAAGGTTAATATAGATATTGCTATACACTTAATCATTAATCCTAAAAATTATTTTTAAAAAAAATTATTAACCCAAAAATACTAACCATTACAATTATCCTTGAATATCTCTAAAGCTGAACCCTCCTTTCTTATTTGGGATTGTCATTCTGGCCCAGTTGACCAAATGAATCTCGTTTCCTCTCAGTGCTACCCCACAAAAATGTTGCCATTGATTTGTCATATCTACAAATTAAGTAGAGCCATAATTCAGATATGAACTACCCCTTCTTCTTTTTTTTCTTTTTAAATTTTTATTTTGGCTTCTTTTTTAGCTATCAAGCCAAATTCCCTATCTTTAAAACAAAACCATTTATCTACCATCTTCACCAATAATGTGATATATTTACCTAAAAATTAAAATAGAAAAAAATAATATGGTTGTTCAACTCTTTTCAAACTGTTCTATTTTTTAATATTTCCTCCTCTATTTACTCTTATTTTATTCCTCCTTGTGTTTAACACCGCCCCTCTACTTAGGGGTGTACGTGGATTAGGTTAGGTTGGCAACCCAAAAGTCCTGAATAATGCCTCCAACCTAACCTTTAAAATTCAAGTTGGGTTGGATTTGATTGTCAAGTCATTTGAACACTCCTACCTCTCTCTATCTTCATCCTTCGATGACATTCTCTAGCTCTTAACGTATTTAGCATTGTCCCATCTCTATCTTCCTCCTCCCCCGACGACAAGCAAGATGTTATTCTCCCTCAGTGACTCATTGAGGCACAACTGACTAACATGAAACATGACAATCAACAAAAACACGTCAACTAAGAATAACGTGCAACACTTTTACACGTGTAGCATAGAAGGAAAAAAATTGTGCCGAAGAACCAAACCTAGAAGCGAAAAGAGAACAAACCCAAATGAAAAAACGTTTGGTGACACCTCATTTAAGCACAAATTATTGGATCATCATGCAAAATCTCCAACCTCGCAATACATAAAAGTCAAGTCACGTTCTGTTTATTCTAGTTTAAGATTTTGCAAATGTTAAGCAAAAGCAAAGAAATTGAAATTTTGAATTCTCAAAAATTTTCTTCCTCTACTACCCTTGTTTTATTTATTTATAATTATTTGAATGGGCTTTTGCCATATTTAAGCAAAGAGGCAAAACCCAGTCAGTAGACAAATGGTCAAACACAGGGCTGCAGACTCTCTGCCCATAGTGAGTTTTAAAAAAAAACACTATTTAAATGACTCAACAGAAGATATACTAAACAATTCCAAAATTTATATGAAATCAGACAATTTTTTCACCTTTTTTTTTTTTTCCTTTTTGTCCCACTATTTCTTTGGGCATCCTTTTGTTTTTTCCTTTTTTTGGTCTCAACCAATAAAAATTGACACCTAGAACTAGAAGAAAGTGTATCTCAAAATTAAACACTTCCCAATTCCTCCTCTCTTCCTCCTTTCATAACAGAACGAAACAGCTTGGGAAACTTGGTTCTCTCTTCTTCTTCTTCTTCTCCTCCTTTTTTGTGTTTTTAAAATTATCCTTTCAATAAAACTGATGTTTTTTTTTAAAAAAACCTCATCAAAAATTTACTTTAGGACTGGAAGATCACACCTCCCATCACCCCTTTTTCCTATAGCTCCACTTCACAGGGTCTGTTCAGTCTCCTCCTCTTTGTAGCCTCTGAGCTGTTATGATGAGAAGAGTTTGCACATGACCCAACTGCTGTATCATTGCTTTTATAGCTTAAACACGTCACGTCCAACACCCCGCTTGGGCTCCGAGGCTCTGACATCGACACTCTCGAGTCCTTCACCGTCCCACCACCACAGATTAACATGTCATTGATTAATTTAAGACACTTCAGAACTCTTTCCTGCACAAAGATGAAAGCAAATGTATGTATCAGATGATGATAATGATCCACAAACAACCAATTTTGGTAATTGAATCATAATAACAGCAATGGGTTTTTAATTTTGAAGTCTGTTTTGTTGGTTGTTGGACAACTTATTATCTACATTACCATTTGGAGTTGCTGAATGAGAAGAGGAATTGCTCTCTCAGGGTCCACTGATTGAGCTTCCCTAGCTACTGATATTGCCACAGCTGCTGCAATTTCAGACGGTTTGAATTCCAAGAAGTCAATCCCTGCATTCATTTCCCAACCACCCGAAACGAAATCAATCAACACCATTTCGAAATCTCGACACGACAATATAATGTACCACAGAGATATAATGAAGAAATTAAATGACTGTTAAAACTACACTGATGCCTAGTGTAAGAAAGAGAGAGGACCTTGTATTATGTTCAAGAGTAGATGAATTGATCGAGTGATCGACATTTTGATAGAGAGATCGTCATCGTGAATCTTGCGAAGGTAATGATCGATAAACGAGAAAGGAGTAACTGCTTGCATTCTCCATCCCAATGTTGTCAAGACTAAAAGCTCCATTCTTTCAATGGTTCTTGCTTCAAACACAAATTTTGATCCACCCACCTGAGATTGAACTCAATCGTTATAAGGGAAATGCTATCTCAAACATAAACTCTGAAATCGTTTCCGAGCAACACAGTATTGAAATGGTCTTCTAACCTGTAAATCCAAAGAGAGTGGGACTTCAGTCTCCTCCATTTTGGCTGCAAGGGACATACATGCCACGGCAAGCAACTGCATTGTCCAAGCTTTGCCTTTCTGCAAATGGAACAATAGCAATTAGACATGATGTCGTGTGAAACGACGAATTACCGATAACCGAAGGCAATCATCCTTACGGGTAGATCATAAGCGGAGAGGAAACGATCCAAGTAGTTTACAGCTAAGTATGTACAGAGAGGTCCAAAACTGAAATGAGCACTCACCTGTTCATCCAAGAAAAAGAAGAAATAGGTTTGGATATTAAACTTTGATCAATGAAGAACAGAAGAAAGGGATTTTGATAAACACTTTAAACAATCACAGAGAGAGAGAGATAGAAGAGGATGCAATTAAACTCTCTCAGACTCACTTTGCTATCAGAACCTCAGGTAAAGGGAAAAGAAAAAACCTTAAACGATCAGAAAAACTTACAGAAATAAAGAATCAAAACTTTAATAACAACCACAACAATAATAATCTGCCAAAATCAGACCAAAATCTTCAAGTCAAGCATTTCTTATCCAAAATACAAGAACAATCAGGAATCGAGACCATCCATAAGGGAAAATCAAAACGATCGAAATCAAGATTCAAATAAAAATGAAACAACCACCTTTTCAATCCAATCGACGGCCTCTTTTCTTGCTCCAACATCCAACTCGCCGTTCTGCAACTTCACGAGGTACCCATCAACAGGTAAGTGGTGGGTTTCCTTCTCAACCATTTCAATCAAACATTCATCGCTCATAAACGGAAACCCATCACCTCCACCACCGCCGCCGCGGTGGGGGTTCCGATTCCGACGAGTTCTAAGATAATAAGGAGCCATCACAAACTCCTCAACTACTGTTTCATCATCATCATCGTTATTATCGAAAATGCAATTCTCTTCCGCACATAAAAGGTTAGAAACAGCAAGGTCAAAACTAGGAGCCATTGCTAAAAAATCCCTTTTCCCCTTTTTTTTTCTCTTCCCCTCTCTCTGTTCCAATCCCAATCAAAGCGAAAAACAGAGACCAAAAGCCGCCTGATTATGTAAATTTGAAGAGATTTTTCAGATGATGATGGTGATGATGATTGAGAAGAAGAAGAGAGGTTTTTTTGTTAATCTTTTTTTCAACAAAGAATTGGATTTTAAGGCAATAAGAACAAAAAAGGTATTGTGTAACAGAGGGCAGGGAAGCAGAGAGAGGGCCTTGTTCTTCTTCTTAGTTTAAGTTTTTTCTTCTATTTTTACACTGTAATCTATTTGTTTCTTTCCTTCCACCTCCGTTTCTGCAAGTTGGGGCCTGAAAAGACTGTGGGAAAAGAGAAGGAGCTTATGAAGGAGATGAAAAAGGCGACCCTTTTTAGGTTAAAGTGGGGAGAGGGAGAGAGAAAGAAGATGAGGAAGGGACATATAAGGAATCAGAAGAAGGGGAAAACGAAAGTGATAGAAAAGAAAAAGAAAAGAAAAATCTCCCTCTTGGTAATACTACAGGCTGGATTTAGAGAAGGGCAATTCCAAGATTTTGTTCTGTGTATGGTGTGAGAGACATATACAGAAGAAGGCAGGTTAGAGAAGCTATTGGTCCCTTCTCTGACATTCGCAATAACCCACCCAACCCAACCCAACCCAACCCAACTCTCCCCTCTTTTTTTCTTTTTTCTTTTTTCTAATTTCTCTCAAATCATAATAAATCAAAATTCTTCCACAAGTGTGTGGTTGTCTCCTAATAATCTTCAAATGTATCTTTGTATTTCACAAATGATCTATTTATATATACTTTTGAGATACTATTATAATTTCTTCTGAATATCTAGTAGTGTCTAATAACTAAATTACCATTTTAGTACTTAAAATATTGTCGGTTCTACACGTTGATAGTAAATATTGTCGGTTTTACACGTTGGTAGTTTTCTATAGACGTGTCTCGTCGTCTCTTTCCATCGTATCTAAAGAGAACTTTGCCGACATTCCAAAAAATTATGACATGTTTAAATTATAGACTTTGATGTCACCTTAATTATTACTTAACTGAATAGGGTTTAAAATTGTCTCTTTCTCATCCCAACGTTCAAAGAAAAGAAAATTAAATTACAAGTTTAAGTTAAAGAATTTATTAGACACCTCTAAAACTTATAATAGAGTGATAAGAAACGAATAATTTAGGCCTGACTTGATAACTATTTTATCAGTGATTTTTAGTTTTTGAAAACTATGTTTATTTTATCATAATTGTTTGTGATTCTTTTCCTATCCTTTAAGAAAACATTTGAATCCATAGTCATATTTTAAAAATAAAATTTAAATGGATTATGAAAAATTATTATAAATAGAAAAAATAACAATTTATTAACAAATATAAAAAAAAATTCACTATTTATCGGTGATAAAATGCGATAGACTTTTATCGCTTAAGCTCATTTTTTTTATATTTGAACGTCTCAATGATTATTGATATTATTTTTATCGTTTAATTTAAAAGTATTTATTTGTTGATTATTTTAGGATAGAATGAAATTATCTAGTGGAGATGCAGTGTATTTCTTCTTTTATTTCTCTCTTTTTTCTTCTTTGGGCAAAAATATTTTGGAAATCTGTTGTTTCTTTTATTTTAGGAATTGCATTAATTAAAATAATAATACGGTGCGATAAATATTTGAAATGGCAGTCCCTATAGGAAATAACAAAATAAGCGTCACGTCCTTTCAGAGAAGAAGTGGGGGGCGTGCTGGTGGTGGATGTGGTAATTTAGTTAGTGGAAGAAGGTTAGAATGGTAATTTAGCACACGAACCGAAGAGTAGCCCAAACGTACTGGGATGCTGTCTTTTTCGTCCCATGCTGACACGTGTACTATGGCAGAAGGAGAAGGAGCTGCTGTCTGGGGAGGTGGGCCCATCATTTCGTGCCTAAATTTACGAAACTGACACTGCCTTTTTGTTGAAGTATTTGGTATTTTCCCGTATTACAATTCATTTATATAATTAACATAGACACATTCCCCTAATATACGGATTCGAATCCGATTTTATAATTTAGTAAAAATGTCATTTGATTTGAGTCCTATATTTTCAGAAACATTTCATTATAGTCCATGTATTTTAAAGTATTTAAATTTGGGAATTTTTTAAAAATAAAAAATAAAAAATTTTATACAAAATAGCAAAAGTTTTAGATAGTTGGATAGATGATGATAGAAGTCTATCAGGGTCTATCAGTGATAGAAATGATAGAAGTCTATCACTTATAGATGTTGATAGAAGTCTATCAATGTCTATCAGTGATTTTTTTGCTATTTTCTGTAAATAATTTGACATTTTTTCTATTTTATAAAAATTTCTCTTTAAATTTAGCTTCTATTTTTAATAATTCTTAAAATCGGTCATTGTTGTTAGTTTGAAACTTTAAAGTTTAATTTTATCAAATTTAATAATTAAAAAAAGTATTAAAAACTATTTTTGTCTTTTTACTTTTAGAATGGTTTCTTTTAAATATAAAAATTGATACTTCATTCAAATAAAACAAGGAACAAATACATTTAGAATCTTTAATAAACTAAAGGCAAACTAGTTAGGCACAACAGCCTCACCCTCGAACATCTAATAAAAGAATTCACAAAATCACATCACATACAACAACTTTAGCTAATTTGTGAGCAACACCATTATCAGATACGAAACACTTGGTAAATGAAGCTACTTTCACAAAGAAAATTAGCTTATTGATTTCGTCCGCAAGAGTTTGTTTTAAAAAAATTCACGCACTCTCTAATCGATGTTCTAATAATGTCAAACAAATCTAACTCAACAAAGAAGAGTGTTACGAAATTTACCAGAATTTAGAGAACCAAGACAAATTGTAGACTAAATCAGGATGCACTCCGCTCCAACAAGAGACCCAATAGAGTTAAGCACCAGTGCACCACCAATGCACCACCCGATCAATTCAACCAATGCTTGCATGATTGCACCACGACACATCCACGTTCATCTTCCAACAATTAGCAACCAACACAAGATGAGGCTCATTCTAAGATTTTCAATAGCCTTTTATCATATTAAAATTTTCACCATACAATCTAAAAACATATTTGTATGTTATATTTTCTTATACTAAAAATACTACTATTTATATAACTAACTTCGATAAAAATTAAATTTGAGTGATTAAATTCAAGATTTATTAAAAATATATAAACTAAAATTAAATATTTAAAAAATATCATTCAAGAAATATACAATATAAATGTTTTTTCATAATTCGAAGAATAAATTTTAATATAGAAGTAGAACTACGTCTTACTATTAGAAACTAGTATAAAATTCATTGAAAGCAGAAAAACCAAATTATAATATTTGAAATTAAATGCACTTAACATAACAAGTTTCAAAATACATCGAGCAATTTGATATTTTATCATTATAGTTTTCCTTTGTTCTCTAGTCCATATTTTAGAAGAAAAAAAACTTATATGCGATATTATTATTATTATTTAATATCATACCGTAGCTAGTTTATTTTTAGTGAATGCCTACTCACAAGTTAATTTTGTGTAACTTGTAGTTTGATAATCGAGTTAATGTTTATTAGGTGGCTTGTTTACCTCCAACTTCAAATGAGTTATGGAATGAATTGCGATTGCATAAATTTAAGCTTATAAAATGATCTTTAAAAACTACTACATATAATTAATCTACAAGTCAAATAGATGTTGTGCGTATTTGAATTTACTTTCTAACTATTTACAAGTGCAAAAAATATATTTATAAACACTTAGAAAGTCAACCTAAATGCACCCATCATCCTATAGCTCCAATTACAATATTTATTCATTCAATTAACGTTGAAGGTTTAGCTTCTCATTATTGCATTTATAAGAATAAAATGTCAAACAAATGTGACACAAAATTCATGTTCTTAACATCCATCATTTTATCGAGTTTTAACTGTTTAAGTTTTAGGGTAATTATGTTGGGTAGCACTTTTAGGGATGATAATTAATTGTATAGCAATATTTCAAAAAAATTACGAATATAACAAAATCTATCAGTGATATACTTCATCGCTAATAGACTCCTATTAGCAACATAGTTTATTATTGATAGACCCCTACTGGTGATATGGTCTATCACTAATAGACTTCGATAGAAGAATTTAAATTTTGTTATATCTGCAAATTATTTTGCATTGTGCTATATCTACAAATACTTTGGACATGATTGCTATATTTACATCTGCCCCTAGATTATTAAAGAGGATATATTTGACACTACAAAAAAAAAAAAAAAAAAAAAAAAAAAGAAAAAATTTGACCAAATGGAATTTAACGAGGTAAAAACATAGATTTAAAATTCAATATAGTCCTCTTTTGGTAATCATGTTGGACCCGTTTGATAGTCATTTTGTTTTTTATTTTTTTATTTTTGAAATTAAGTCTATAAACATTCATTCCGCCTCTAAAATTTTTGTTTTGTTATCTACTTTTTACCAATATTTTCAAAAATTAAGACAAATTTTGAAAAGTAAAAAGTATAGTTTTGAAAAGTTCTTTTAAAAAAAATTTGACTTATAATTCAACTCTTTTACTTAAGTAAATATGCGAGAAAATATGCTTAATTTTCAAAACCAAAAACCAAAAACAAAATAGTTGCCAAATGGGATCCGATGCCTTGATTTTTGGTTTTTAGTTTTTGAAAGTTAAGTCCATGAACACACTTTTCATCTCTAAATTACTTATTTTGTTATTTACTTTTTACCAATATGTTCCAAAAATAACAAAGTTTTGAAAACTAAAAAAAAAAAAGTTTTTAATATCCCGTTTGGTAACCATTTGGTTTATGGTTTTTAGTTTTTGAAAAGTAAGTCTACAAACACTCTTTCAGCCCTAAATGTCTTGCTCTTTTATGGGAAAATCGTACGGATGGCCTCTTTTGAGAGAGTCGAACGAAAAAAGGTCCAGAGTTTAAAAATGCTCGAGAAATGGCCTTTTGCTGATGTCAGCCACGCATGAAAATATCGATTTGTCCCCCGATTGGCTCTATAACGCTCGCCACCACGAAATCTCGCTCATTCCTCTCGCTTCTCGCTTCTCCCTCTCGATCTTCATCAACACACATAAAACCTTTTTCCCTTTATTTTTCCTCTCGCTCTCACTTCGTGAATCTCACTCTCGCTTCTCGCTTCGTGATTTAAAAAAAGAAGATTGCAGAACGGAGAAGAAGAAAGAGAAGATCGTCGAAGATTTAAGAAACGAAAAGAAAAAAATCGTCGAAGAAAGAAACGAAAAGAAAAAAACATGAGAGAAAAAATGAGGAGAAGATCCCACAATAATGAGAAAGATTTAAAAAAAAAAAAAAAAAAACAAATCTGAGACTATTGAGAAAAGGAAGAATGGAGATTTTGGTAATTTCACTTAAGCAAAAGGCCAAAAAAAACATTTATTTTTAAAACCTAGATCAAATTTCATTTGACCCTCTTATTTTAGGCTTTCTATACAATTATTTCCTCTTTTATCTACTTTTTAGGAGAATTTTTAAAAATAGAAAAACAAGGGAAATTATTTACACAAAATAGCAAAATTTTTAGATAGTTGTGATAGACGTTGATAGAAGTCTATCAGAGTCTATAAGTGATAGAAATGATAGAAGTTTATCACTGATAGATGTTGATAGAAGTCTATCAATATCTATCAGAGTTTTTTTTTTTTTTTTTGCTATTTTCTGTAAATAGTTTGACATTTTTTCTATCCATGAAAATTTTCCTACTTTTTACCCATACTTTCAAAAATCAAGCCAAATTTTAAAAACTAAAACAAATAGTTTTTAAAAACTTGTTTTTCCTTTTTTGAGTTTGACTAGGAATTCAACTTTTGTACTCAAGAAAGATGCAAAACATGGTAAAAAAATGTGAGAAAATAGGCTTAACTCTCAAAAACCAAAAACCAAAAACGAAATGATTACCAAACGGGGCCTAAAAAACTTGTTTTTATTTTTAAAATTTAGTTAAGAATTCAATTATTTTATTTAAAAAATAAAGTTGTATAACATTATAAAAATTTGAGAGGACTTAATTTTCAAAAAATAAAATGATTAAAAAATAAGGCTTCATATATATATATATATATTGGTTACATTTGAGCTGGTTACTCCTACATCTACGTGTTTTTGTTACATTTGAGCTTGTTACTCCTACATCTGCGTGTGAAACTTTTTTTCTTTTAAAAAAATTATTTATAAGAGTAAACTCAAATCAAAATTTACAAATTAAAAATAATAGTTTTTTTTATAATTGTAGGAAAAAAAAAGTTGTTTCCAAGTTCTTGGAGTTTTAATTGGGGTAAGTATCAAATTGTTTATTGTAAATAAATTGTAATAAAACAAACCCAATTTTAAAAAACGTGAATTCCTTAAAATCACTTAGAATATCTCCTTACATTTAATAGAATTATGTATATTAAAATTAAGGATGAATTACCAAATCCGCCCTAATGGTCTTTTTAGTATCCTGAAATTGACATTTATCCACTTAAGATCAAATTCACCTACTTCTTTATATTTTTTACTTTGCTCTACTCTAAACGAATCAACTAACAAATATATATATATATTTTGAGCCTTTAATCTTTTAGTGCTGATTTAGTGTATTAACCCATTGAACTATATAAGTTTATAATAATAGTCCAATCAAGTAGACAAGATTGTCCTGTTATCACCATAAAAAATATGTGAATATTAATAATAAAATAATGATTGAAGCGTTTGTGACATTTAACTATATATTGAGATAAAATTGAAACTATACTCAAATCGATCATATGAATCAAATCTATGATTTAACCATAATTTATGTGAATGTATAAATGAGTTATTTTTTAACAAGTTGGAGTAATAATTTAGTATTTTTTTTTTTGTTATTATTTGTTTTGTTTGAGTAAATCAAAGATCTCACTTATTTAGATTGATTTATAAGTAATTAAAAATGTATTAATTTTAAGCACTTCGAATCTTAAAGCACTCAAAAAAATCAATTCAAATAAATCCTAAATTTAGTTATTAACTTCAACTTGATATCAGAGCTAAAACAAGTATATATATATATATCTTTTTATAATATAAATATAAACATTAAAGAAATCATTGCATATATAACATTTTTAAAAACATTATTAGTGATCATGGAATGATTTTAATTAAGTAATCAATATATTTTCTTATAGGCTAATTGTTAATTTACCTAAATATTGTTCATAATCACTTATTTGTGTGTATATACTATACATGAGCGCACATATTCATTTTTCCATTTTTTTCCCTTTTGAAAACGAAACTTGTTATATATATATATATATATATATATATATATATATATATAGGAAAATTATTATAAACAGAAAAAATATCAAACTATTTATAAATATAGAAAAATTTCATTGTCTATTAGTGATAGACCGCGATAGAATTCTATCGCTCTCTATCGCTTAAGCAAATGAATTCTATCGCTTGAACGATAGAAAGCGATGGAATTATATCGCGGTCTATTACTGATAGACTGTAAACAAATTTTATATTTGTAAATAGTTTGACTCATTTTTCTATATTTGAAAAGAGCCATTTTTTGTAACTATAATCTTATTAGTAACTAATTAATACACAAACATTATTTTTATTTTTATTATTATTTTATTATTATTATTCAAATTTATAATTATAATATTTTCCATAATCGGTAAAAAAAAAACTATTTAAAATAACACTAACATCTATATGCCAAAATTTGAGTATGAAAAAACACATGACCTTCTCATGACAACAACAATGATTTGTTTAAATTATGAAAGAACGTGATATACACAGAAAGAACGTCTGCATACTGGTTTAGTGTCTGCTACAATCATTTTAATGTTAAGTCATAGTGAACAGATGTTGCAAGTTGGAAGTTTGAGAGTAAGAGTGAACTTACCTTCTATAGAGCTACATTTATGTATTTAATTATAAGGATGGTTGACCTCCATCGTCCTAAATAATGTTTTGGAATCAAATCAGGAAAACCCTTCAATTTACTGAGTTCGAGCATCTATGAGACATTCTTTATTGAGCATTTTGTTAGGCTCAACGTGTGATGGTTTGAATTTTGACTCTCTCTCAGACTCATTTTAGTTTTAAGATGCTATTTTCGTCTCTCGAATATTATTATTCTTTTAGTATTGCTTCGATCATATTTGATGTTGATTATGTCATTTGATCCGAAAGCTATGCATTAACACATATTATGCAAACTTTTTTTTTTAAAAAAAAAATGTTGGAACTTAAAATTACTACGAAAGTATTATGCTTAATTAACTAATGGCACACAATAGAATAAAGCTTCTGCTACATTATTTAAGTGACCAAAAAAGCTTCTGAAAAAAACTGAATCATATAAAGAGAAAAGATTTTGTCAATATAAAAACGAGTCAAAGTTCTATTCTTCAATTGTTTTAATTTTCCAACATTTATTTATTTAATTTACTCACCCATAAGAGTCGCAAAAAAATATGTGTACTTTTTTTTTCTTCTTCTTCGTGCTTTGCTTTTCACATAGGAGCCTCTCGCCTTTTGGTGCGCGTAAAATCATTTGGATTTAAAAGTAAATACAAACTTTTTTTTTTTTTTTGACGAAAAGTAAATACAAATTTTAGTAACATGACAGCCTTGAAATTTATTTATCTAAGTTAGGTAACAATATCACATTTTTAAGTTTTTAACCTTTATCTTTATATTTTTTATTTCTTTTAAATTACACTCTTTTATTTCTTTATCTTCATGTGTTTTTAGGCTTTTACCCTCTTGCTACTATTTTTCATTCGTTGGTCCTTCTATTTTCTAAAGTTTTATTTGTCGATTATATTTTATTTATTCATAATAATTTGAGCATAGTCAAACTAAATAAAATATTATAACTTTGATCAAAAGGTTAAAGATTTGAATTTTATCGTTGAAAAAAATTGACGTCCATATCAATTAGATATATTCATTTTCCTTTTGATCATCTAACACTATTAAACGATTAAAACAAGGTCATTGAGATTGCAATTTAGTCCTAAAGCATAGTTTTTGTGTGTATATATATATGTATGATCTTTTAAGTATGGGAACAGAGAAAAAAATTTGAAGCCGTAGGGTAAGTGAATGGATATTTATATAATTTTACTTTTACTTTCTGACGGTTTTCAAATATATCAAAATGAGCCAAAATATTTATAAATATAGTAAAATGTTATTGTCTACCCGTGATAGACGCTGATAGATAATAGTAGTCTATCACTAATAAATAAAGATATTTTGCCATATTTTATATTTAAAAATATTTTCAACAGTTTTACCATTTAAAATAATTATTTTTTATTTTGCTTATTTATATATAAATCAAATATTTTCACTCTTTAAAGCAATTTTGTTTCCTAAATTTGAAATAAACCATTATTTTTAAATTGACCCCACCAGATCGAAGCACAAAATGTGCTCAAGTAGGACACATAAAATAAAATTAAAAAAAAGTTATATATATTGATACACACTTCTATACATATATACAAACATCTCCTTTTCTTGTACGTCAACATATTTTTGTGTATTGTTTTTTTTTTTAAATATATATAAATAAATAAACAAATCAAACCTTAAAAATTCAACACAAAACATTGGTAACAACATTTGTTTCTTAGGATGCCCTGTTCTTGGATTCATCCAAGACCAGAGGGCAACCATCCCTAATTAAGGGTAACTTCAAAATTACAACCCTAAACTAAAAGACACTTTAGAAAGACTCTCTCTCTTTCCATTTTGAAATTCTTTTTTTGTAAACTTTGGAATTTTACCTTTTTTTTTTTAACCTTTTGCTCTCACACTCCCATTCCTCATATTCTCTTTCTTTTGGAATATAACACTTTTGGCCAAATACATGGACCTTGTCAGTTTAAACTTAATTACTAATTTACTATATAATAATGTGTCGAATACTCTCTCAATTTTAATTATTTCCTCGAAATTTTACAAAGACCAAAAGCAAAAGTCTTCTTATAAAATTTGATCTAAAGTTTATTTAATATTTATTTCAACTTTGTAAATATTAAATATATATCCTTTTTACTTCCTGTGTATCACTCCAAAATTCAAGATTAAGTCGTGTTATATATGTTCAAGATGTGAAAATTCTCTCGGTGTTAATTATTTTTTTAAAATTTTAAAAAGACTAAAAAAGAAAGTCTTCTTATAAAATTTTAAAATGGTTGAAATTTGAGCTTCACTCGTTTATATTTATTTCAACTTTGTAAACGTTAATAATTTTGTTATTAAATTTTATTATATAAGAAAAAACATTATCACTAAGCTAATGTATTGCTATATATATGCACGCGCGTGCGTATATTCCGGTTTTGAAACGCTCTTCTGATACTAATTACTTTCTTCTCGTTAATTACTTTCTTCTCGTTTTCAAAGGACCAAAAGAAAAGAAGTATTGTTATAAAATTTAACGTATTCAAGATCCAAGCTTCACCTATTTATATAATTACAACTTTGTTATTAATTTTTGTTCTATAAAAAAACATTGTAATGAAAATGCATCACTGTAGAGTCAAGATTAGGTCGTGTTATATATGTATATATCCCAGATGTGAAACACTCTTTCAATATTATTTACTTTCTCTCTGTTTTAAAAGATTAAAGAGAGAAAGTCTTCTTATAAAATTTAACCTGACTTATTTGAGATCTGAGATTCACTTATTTATATCGTTACGGGCCTTTATAAATATTAATATTTTTTTTTTGTTATTTAAAATTTTTTGTCACCTACACAACTCAAGATTAGGTCGTGGTTGGTTTACTTTTTATTCAAATGGCATTTATTCTTCATCCCCACAAGCATCAATATCTCAACCATTTCATCCACTAGATTCTTCAAAACGTGCCTTCTTTTGCATGAATACTATTTTAAAAGAGACGAATTAAAATATGAGATGACAATTTTTTTTTTTAATTTTCAATAATATTTTAAATTTATGAGTTAAATTATGTTTTCTTTACCTCTTAAGAGATCAATCAACATGGTAGTTATAGATATATAATACAAAAAGTTGACAAATTATAAGTTTAGTCCACTAATTTTAAAAACTATCTAATAGCTTGGTCCCTTGAACTTTCTTTTTTATGACATGTCACTGAATTTTGAAAATGACCACCTCTTTCAACTTTCAGAACTTTGATATATTTGGAATTTTTAAAAATTAATTGATTTTATGTCTAGTGAAACCCTAAAACCTGTTTGATAACTATTTGATTTTTTGTTTTTACTTTTTGAAAATCAAGGCTACAAATACTTCTTTCACTTCTAAATTTCTTGTTTAGTTATATACTTTCTAACAATGTTTTTAAAAAAAAACAAACCAAGTTTAATTTTGAAAACTAAGGTTCTGTTTGATAACCATTTCGTTTTTCGTTTTTAAAATTAACCTGTTTACTCTCCTTTTCTTACCATGTCTAAATTTCTTGTTTTATTATCTACTTCTTACTAGTGTTTTTAAAAATCAAGCCAAATTTTGAAAACTAAAAAATGTAGTTTTTAAAATTTGGCTAATAATTCAACATTGCACTTGAGATGTGTAAATCATTGTAAGAAATATAGAGGAAATAAACTTATTTTTAAAAAACTAAAGACAAAAAACGAAATGGTTACTAATCGGGGCTTACTTTTTTTAGTTTTCAAATTTTGTCTTGGTTTTTGAAAATGTTGGCAAAAAGTAGATAACAAAGCAAGAAATTTAGATGTGAAAAATGTATTTATATGCTTAATTCTCAAAAATCAAAAACAAAAAACGAAATGGTTATCAAATGGGTCCTAAAAAATAGTAGTTTTTATTTTTGGAATTTGCCTAAGAATTCAACTATTTTACTCGAGAAATATGAAACCCCATTGTAAGAAATTTAGAGAAAATCAACTTAATTTTTAAACACCAAAAACAAAAAAACAAAAATGTTACTAAATGGGGCCTAGACTTTCAAATTTGTGTCTATCAAGTCTATGAATTTTAAAAAAAAAAATGTCAAATAAGGTCAAAGACCTATTAGACACAAATTAAAAAAAAAAATCAAAGATTTATTATCAGACACAAAATTGAGTGTTTGAGGATGTATTCGTAAATTTTTAAAGTTTAGGATTATATTAAACGAAAATGGGGTATTTGGGCTACCAACTTGAAGTTGGTGGAGTGCACCACTCCATGTTTATGACACCAATTATAATGGTTGGTATTTTCAACTACAATAACCTACAATTAACTACATATTACTATTTCAAATCCATTTTTTCTACCGTGTTTAATATTTGTTACAAAGTTTACTATTTCTTACTCATCATATTTTTTTTCTATATTTGTTACAGTGTTTACTATTTTCTACCTTGACTAAAATAGTCTGCACTCCAAAACACAGACTATTATAACTTACCAAGACTATAATAATTAACTCAGCCCCAAATGTTTCGAAAGGATTAGTATTGTTAATTAATTCTGAACTGATTCAAACTAACCTTAAATTAAAACGGTGTATAGAGCCAACCACATTGTCACTATATACTGATCTAATTAAACAAATTATATTTACTTAAAATAAAAGAAAACAAATGAATAAACAGGATTCTCCATCTCCTCTTCTCTCGTAAAGCAAAAAAGGAAGAGATAATAAAGAAGATAAGTTGAATGGGAATTCATTTTTATATTAAAGGATTTAAATTCCACCCATTTGGACACAACCTTGGCCTTGAGATTCACCATTTGAATAAACTAACTCCCAATTTGCATTATTTTATATGCATAACCAAACAGAGGCTATTGATGAAAAATTAATTATCTAATTAAGAGGGGAAAATAAAAAGGATAAATATGGATGATTAAGTTAATTAATTCTAGGGGCTTTTATAAACATGTGCAGTACAAAGGTGGTCTCTACCATAAACCAATTTCAAAGCAAATCCTGAACATCCGCCCGATCTTCTGTGTCTCCACAACAAACCTCAGCCATTTGATTAAAATATTTTTTTCCCACTCGTGGATCAAGATCTGTTCATTCAAAACAAAATTAAGAAATAAAAAATATTTCAATTATTTATTAAATTATAAATTTAGTCTTTAAACTTTAAAGTTGATGTCTATTTGATCCTTAAAGATTTAAAATTATAAATTTATTATATGACCAGATTAAAAAAAAAAAATCACAGATCTCTATTAGAATAAAATCGAAAATTTATAATTCCATTAAACATAAAATTTAATTTTATACCTAATGGATCAATTAATTTTTTTAAAAATATTTCAATTTTTCAAAATCTTATTAGACGCAAAATTAAAAGTTTAGAGTTCAATCCAGTACTTTTGAAAATTCAAGTACCAAATATACACACACTTCAAAATTTATGACCTACATACCAACCGTTTATCAATTTATTGTTTAATTCACAAAATACTTAATCTTATTCACCAATATCACATTACATAATAATTTGAATATAGTTTAGTGAATAACGTACTACATTGTCCCGCCATGGTTGTATTTAAAAAAATGTCACATTACTTATTTTTCCCCAACATAATACCACATCCACATTGCATTAAATGAATAAAAATTTGGTTGGTTAATGTTATTTAGTGGGTGAGACAGGAGACAGGTCATTTCAGCTAATATTGAAGTACCCAACTCACAGTCACAGTACATATATTGTAAAAACCTTACCGAATATTGAATTAATAAACATTTGATGTAAAAAAAAATTAATAAACCTTTGATTTGAATTTTTTATTAGTCTAATGTTTTTTTAAAACAAGACAATTTCAAAGATAAAATGATGAATATGAATATATAATTTGTCTTTTTAAAACGATAATTTGGATAAAAAAATCAATTGAGAGGATAATTATGAGTTATTGTCTCTTTTAAAGGTTTGTTTCTTATAAAAAAAAATTTATTTATTTTTATAAAAAAGATGAACTTATTTTTCTTGTTTCTTGTCTATAAAGTAGAAGAGACAGAAGAAACTTCTTCTTTTTCCTTCTTTCTATATCAAAATAATAATATTTTAGAAAACAATTGATTAAAGTAATTAATGAATAAACATGGGAGGTGGAAAGCCATTTGGGGTTATGTAGACTACTTGGGGATTCTGCAAAGGTTTGAGAAAAATAAACAAGTAGAATCCTGAGGTGGAAGCCATGATTCACAGTGGGCTTTTTTTAAAAAAATATATATAATATTTTTTTAATAATAATAATAATAATAATTGCCTTTTGATGGCAAGTTTCGAAGAATACACATGTCTGGTCCTTAAATATTTAAAAGGTAACATTTTATTCTTCAAAATTTTAAGAATAAATGTATTTGATTAATGAATTTTTAGAATGTAATTTTTTAGTCTCTAAATTTATAAAAATATATTTAAAAAGACTCTATAGCAATTTTATTTTTATTTAAAATAATTATACGGCATTTTAAAATAAAAATAGAGAAAATACTATAAACAAAAAAAAAAATATCAAACTATTTACAAATATAGAAAATTTTCACTGTTTTTAGTGATAGAAAGCGATAGATTCGTTGAGTTTAACTCATTTTTCTATATTTGAAAACAATCTTAAAAATTATCTATTCCCTCTAAAATTAATTTTAGATTTATTTCTAATTTAAAATGTTAAATAACTATTTAAAATAACAAAAAACTACTTCAATTACCTTTTAAATATATTTTAAAATATTAAAGACTAAACAAATCTATTTTTAAAAAGTTGAGATTAAAAATTATATATTTTGAAAGTTCCGAGACTAAATGCATGTCTTTTTAAAAGTGGAAAAATGTCATTTTTTTTAATAAATATATTTATATATTTGTTTTGTTTTGTTTTTAGAAGACTTTATATATATTTGTTTTTAACAATAAGACCAATCTCTTTTTTTCATATCAACGTTCATTGATAAAATCTCTTCTTCGTTTTGGCAATTTAATTTATTTTAATTTATATTTTTTTTGAAAAAAATAATTTGGGAAGGTAAGTAAAAGTATTTATAGTATTTATATCACTATTGGTTTGGTGGACAATAGATTTTAAAGTATTTATATCACTATTGACTTCTTTTTTCTTCTTGAAAAAAAAAAAAAAAACATTTTCATTGATCATTTTTTTTCCACTTTTAAGATTTTTATAATTTTCCACCTGAATATTTTGTCAATAAAAATCTGTAAGTTGTAATGTCTAACTGGATGTCACTTGAATCCTACCAGCCATACATCCGAGTCATTTAAATGATAAAGGTGCCAATTATAGGGTTATATATGGAAATTTGACCGATTTACCCATTATTTGGATCCAAAATAAAAATTTGACTTTTTAAAATAAAATTCCACAACTTTTTGCTCAAAATTATCTTTCCACCCTTCACTTATTCAGACGATTGAAATGACAACGAGAAAGATATTTAAAGCAAGAAGTCGTGATATATCGCGTGATTAAGAGCATGAAGAGTTTTTATAGATTTTATTTAAGGATAAAGATTTGTTCTTATAATTTTTTTTATTGTATAGGGAAAAATGTAAATAACAAATAGTAAATTTAATAACAAAACCAAGAGTCAAATAGATTAGATAAAGAAATGTTAAATAGAATTTTGGAGGAGCTCTTCTTTCTGTTACGGGTTGTTTTAGTCCGTTTTTTTGTTCTGTTCCTTATTTGGGCCTAACAAGGTTGCATTTTCATTTTTTTTTTCTTTTTTTCTGCTCCCAATATGTTTATTTTTCCATTTTTCTGATCCACGAGTTATTCAGTTGTGTCACGTAAAAATCATCCCTATCGACTCAAAATTGATCATATTTGATGTCTCATCAATAACCTCCCTAGTAAAACTTGATGCAACAATATACTATTGAATATCAAATCAGCGTCGAACAATCGAGTGAAGATAGTTCTCTTGAACATATCAAATTGTGTGGGGTTTATTTATTATTATTATTATTTTATGATATTGAGTGCAATCCCAAGGTGAGACAAATTGTTAACTTGGTCGAAAAAGTGATCCCCTACTTATCTTTAGATCGTGAGTTATTTTGGTCCTGCAAAGAAAACAATTGGAATAAGATGAAGGAAGAATGATATTAATGAGATTAGAAAAGAATAATTTTGTATTTCTCGTTCTCATTTAGCTCTATATATTATTCTTGCTAGATATTAGTCGTTTTTCAGTTTGCTTTTAATCGCTCCTATTCTAGTCCTAATTAGTCTATCTCACTATTATTTGCATTACCGCTCTACAAATCTCATTTTTTGCGCTTTCTAACTTCTCACTGACTTGCATTACAATAAACAGTTACATCCATACCTTAAATTGAAAAGGAAAAATCAATTCTTCATACCTACATCAATACCAACCATAAACCCTTATTAAAAAAACCCAATCAAAATGAAATTTCATCCCTATAACAAAAGCTAACAAAATTTTAGAAGACAACGATTTTGAAATTCAAAACGAAATAAAAAAAAGGTGAGCAACATTAATAAACAAGAAGGATGCTAAACAAACAAAACAACAAAGCTCGAAAATACCCCAAAATTTTTTGAGAAAAAGAAAATGCGTAAAAAAGAAGAACGAAAATAGTGAAAGGAAAGAGGAAGAATCGCAACGTATAAGTGACATACTCTTAATCTCTCACACGACTTCTTGTTTTAAATGTCTTTTCTTGCTTAACTATTATAAAATACATAAGCTACATTTAAATATAAATGTTGTTGTAATCAACTTTAAACTATAAGATTGTTACTATTAAAACTAAAATATTCAATAACAATTTTTTTTTGTTCTTTTAAATTAAAATATAAGCTCAAAACCAATCTCAAATCTTGTTGTTTTTAATGGTTAATATTATATTTTAAAATTTTATATAGTTAATAACGGTTAAGTTTAAAAGGTAACAATTGTATAAGCCTAACCCTATGGTTTGCATTGTGAGGTGTAGCCACTTTTATAATTGAAGGATAGTTTGTGTATTTTGTAATATTTAATGGTTTTAGACCTTCCCTAAGAGGTGATAGAATCAACTAGAAATTTGAAGGGTGATTTTTGTAAATTCCCCAAAAATTTATCATTCTAAAATGGAAAAAAAAAAAAAAAGGAAATCATGTAACATAATACCTTAAAGAAGGAAGAAAATGCACATGTTAAAGTCCAAAGAGGCCACGTATTTGCTTTGTGGGAAAGGAAAAACGAAAAAAGGTCTCTCTCTTCTTAATTTCTTGGTGGGCTTTTATCACAAGGATTGATGAGTTTATTTTTAATGTGCGGTGGAAATTTGTGCATTTGTAAGTAGTTATCTTGAAGCATTAGGTTTACATTCAATGTTTTCTTTTAAGCTCATTGGCTTCTTCAACTCTTGTGTTTTGTTGCTTTTGAACAACCAAATCCCATAAAATAAAATAAAATAAACCAAAACATTGATAAATTAAGGTTGTAAGTCAAATAATACGACATTACCACCACCATCACCTCATAAAGTGACAATAATGTGTGAAATTTCTTTTGCCTTAATGCCCTTTTTCCTTTTTTCTATTCGTCTCTATTTTCTTTTTTATTCATAATTTCAATTTTATAGTGATGTTAAAGTGTACTTTATCGTTGTAATACCTTTTTTTTTTATTCGTAAATAATAAACTTTTAGGTCTATCGATAAGTCATCTATTGAGCACGAGTTAAATATCTATGCTTAGATTAAATGAGTAGTTATTGCCAACATAACTTTTTAAGAAATGTATGATGTGTCGACTATAATTAATAAGAAGTAGGATGCGTGCATCGACTTGATAAGAAATCGTATTTATTTTCGATATTGATTATTTTCCCCAAGTTAAGAATATGATGGACCAAGGAAAAGTCTTTTGGACGTCCTTGTAGGCATTGGGCCTCATTAGGCTTAGTCTTGCCTTAGCCTTGAGCCTTTTTAAGTGTCTTTCATAACAAATTTTTTATTAGATATTCAATGACTCACTTTTTCTTTTTTTTTTTTTTTTTTTTTTTTTTTTTTTTCTTTTTTTTTACAATTTAGAAGGGAGAAGAATCAAATCTTTAACTTTAAAATCGACCGTATTAACTTCATGCCAATTGAATTATACCTATTTTGACAAATAATCGTAAATTATGAACATAAAAATCACTGACGGATTCTAATTATTTTAATTATCAATCAACATGTACTCTATTTTAATAATATTCTTAAAAATAAATCGTCTTTGGCTAAACTAAGTGGCTATTGCTAGATGAAAGTTTTCAAAAGAAATATAGTTTAGAAATAATTGACATTCATTTGTTTTTTTGAGTTGGAAGTTCAAATTCTCATACTTCATTTGTTTAATTAAATAATTCAACTAAAACTTAGCTATCGTATATGTTCTTTTTTTAGTGTACGTATTTACTAGAGATGTCCATATATAAAGGGGAGGGGGAGGGGGGACAGGGGTGGTTTCTTCATCCCATCCACACTCCGTATTTCACTATCAGATTCTTGTGAAATTCTCCATTTAATTTTGTGTGAAATGGGAGAGAATTTGTGCGTGTTGGGATCCCTAAAAAATCATTCCATGTTTAATTCTTTAAACAAAAATCAATGAAATGATTTTTTAATTGCAACTAAATATTTAGCATTCCACTATGAATCTTCATCTAAATGATTAATTTTGTTTGAGTCATCCTTTAAATAGTTAATTCCTGATGAAAAACTCTTAAGCATCCCTATCTAAAATACATACACACCTAAATGAGGAGGCTTACAAGAAAAATAGACATCTATAATACTAACCTATGGTTTAATTTAATTATAACAAATAAAACTAACCAAACAAACATACATACACACCTAAATGAGGAGGCTTACAAGAAAAATAGACCTCTATAATACTAACCTGTGGTTTAATTTAATTATGACAAATAAAACTAACCAAACAAACGCACGTATACTTTTTTAAAAAAATTGAAATGCATCCTAGTTCATTCTTTTATCAAGTCATGTCAATTATATGCAAAATTATTGGGGAAAATTTTAGATACTCTAGAAATATATTGGTAGTTAGTTCTTACCAACATAAAAAGAGTAATAACAAACCTAATAAACTTTAAAGAAAAGTATTTGCAAACTTAGCATCTTCTTACGAGTGTTAGTGTATACAACATCTTTTTAAAAACATCATTAATTTACTAATTGAATCACTTATAGTAATTAAGCCTATTTCAACTCATGATTAACCTATAAAATCCACGATTGACAAGTATTTTGATTCTAATATTTCTCATAATTACTGATTGAAGCACATTTTGATTTTTTTTTTGAAGTGTTGTATGTCATTATTTATAGATGGTCAATAAAATGAAATGCATTTATTTTTCTATACCCATCTATCAAGATTTGTTATCAATAATGTAGTGAAAAATACATTGAATGTTAACTAAAATTTAAATTATTGATTTTCTTTCCAAAAAAGAAAGAAACTCAAGTAATTGAGTCCCTCACCCCAAAAGATTAATCGATTTTTTTTTTAATTAATAAAAGTATTCTAACATTTTGGTATAAAGAAACCAATTGAATTATTTTAACTATTACGATGTAATTAATTAAGTAGATGTAATTTAATTTGTTGAGTTGGACCTATGACTGAGCCGCCAACAATTAATTCACTATGCAAGACCGTGTAGTGAATTAATGCTGTTAAAAATTCGCTGAATAATTAGAAGATAAATAATTGAGTTGCCGTATTAATTTTTAAAATACAAAGTTTATGGTGATGTAGAATTCCAAAAAAAAAATAATAATAATAAAAAATAAAGCGGTGCCGAAAATCTTTCTATCGTATCAAATATCTTTTTAATTTTAAATTGGCTTGATTTTGATTCTTGTTTTGTAAATTTTCTTCGTTTCGCCCCCCCCCCAAATAATTTACACAAATATATATATTCTAATTCAACACAATTTACCAAATAATAATAACAATAATAAATTAAAAGCCTTTCAATGATTTTCAGTAGTTGTTGTATATTCAATAGCATGCTCTCAATAATCTTTCAATAAAATATAATAAATATTACTACATATTATTAATAATCACTGTCAAATTATTGATGAAGCAAATTAATTCATTTTGACTGTTCTATATAATTTTCAACTAGACAAATACCACACTGACCGTCATCTTATATACTTCATTACCAAACTAGTGAACTTTATTTCATATTATTGGATAAAATTTAAGTATTCAAAATGTTTTGAGATCATTATAAAAATTAGACTTGGTTCTAATTCCATTTACTGTGGTCTAATTTTCAAAGTCTTAGTATCCACCGTTGTTCCATGAGGCATATTCGGCTTATGGGCCTCAATCTAATGGGCCGGTTCAAAAGCCCAATTGAAAATAGGAAAAGGGCTTCGGCTACTTTAATGGGCTTTAAGACTTGGGCCCACGAAGATGAAGAGGGCCCAATGGCTGAAGGCAAGAAGTAAAGTAGCTTCCAGAATCGAAGGTTGTCCTTGTTAGAATTCCAAAGTGAAGGCATCAAGTAAGCTCAAGACGGGGCGTCGAAAAGGCGCGACACGAAAATAGCGCTATAAAAGAGAAAATGGCTTTCACTCTCTGCAGCAGAGTTGTGACTCCATTGACATCGTCGTTTGCGTTACGACGTCGTTTACCTCTGGTTGGTGCGTTTTGCGTACTGAGCTTCGGAATCACCAATCTCTTAGTCTCCAAAACGGGTTCGGCTCTGTCTCTGCCTTTCGCTCCTCTCTTGAGGTACTTCTTTTCGCTTCCTTGCTTTCTTTCTTGATCAATTTCTTCTACGACTGTTTCTTTCTGTGAATTTGCTTTAGTTACTGGTTAATTTGTTTAGGTTATTAGTTTGATCCGTATTCGTGTTGGTTTGCTAATGGAAAAACTATGTCAATCGAAGTTTGCTGGTCAAGGACCAGCGAGGAACGTACATTTGATAAAAATGGAAGGGAGTAGTGCTGCAGTGCCTAGCATTGTTGTTTATGTCACCGTTCCTAACAGGGAAGCAGGTTCTCTTTTATCTATCTGCTCTAGAAGTCTCGCGCTCTTTGTGGTTTTGAATTCATTGATCATTTCCTGGTATTTTGAGCATGTGAACAAACTATAATCGGATTAGAATTGATATTTTTAGTAGCTATATTTTATTTCATTTTTTGAGGTTTCCAGTATCTTGTGTACGGAAAAACTTGGTTTCTCTTTTATTAATCTAGTGACCAATGAATCGGGCTCTTCTAGCAGCGGTATATACACTTTGTTTGATAGTAACCTAGACCATATTGATCAAGTAGTATGGGAAATTGGGAATTTACGATATGGTTTCAGCATTTTACTTGTTATGCTAGTCACGTCTTTACTGTAAGGAGAGTTTTTGGAGGAAACTTATGTTGATGGTGTTGAGTGTTGATAGGATCATCTTGATTATTAGTTAGATACATATACTTGGCGCATTGACTAATAATTACCAGACTCGATAAGCAAATGATGGATTATATTATAACTCAAGAAATGCTCTAATGTTATTATATTGGATATACTATTGTTGAATATGTAGCATGTGTTCCTACTCCTAGCATACTCACTTGGATGATTAATGTTCTGAGATAGTAAGGGCCTATTTGGTATGTTATATGTTTTCAAATTCACCAAGCTAAATGGATTCAACGAAGATTTGTTTGATATATAATAAGTTATGTCTTACTGTAAAATAATATTTATACAAAATTTTGGACATAAAACATGTTTCATAAATTAATTAGTAATAATTGAGGTACGACCTAATATTTAGTTGGTAACTAAGTAGAACTATGTTTTATAAATATATTATAACACATTTTCTCCAAATTTTAAAATTGGGATCCAATTGCAAAACCTGTTACCAAATACATAATAAAAAAGATTGAAAACATGAAATACCCCCCCCCCCCCCCCCCCCCCCAAAAAAAAAAATTGAATTTTTGTTTTATATCACCCAACATGTCCTAAGCTTTTGGAAAGGTTACCCGAGAGTACAGAATTGCTACGTTTTTTGCTACCCCTACAAAAAATTTAACAAATTTGTATACATTTTTGGGGGGCATGAGGCCATTTGTTTTCGTTGTTGTTATTGTTATTATTGTTTTTTTTTGTTATTTCAGTTTCAACTTCTTTGTTTCCCTTTTAGATCTGTGCTAACAGAACTAGTCCGATCCAATGTTTTGTATTTCAATTGCATTAGGTTACCTTGTTGTTTCTGTTGTGTCCACGTACATTTATTTATTTTTCAAAATGTAAATGATATATCTAACCTTGTACTTAAGTATATAGCAAGCATTGGATTGATGTTGCCCAAGCTTAAGTATAGTGTGTTTCATAAGACTCAGCGTTGGATTCCGTACTATGGGATTTACTTCTCTTTAGTAGATGTTATGTTTCTAATCTCACTCATTCACGTTATTTCTGCAGGTAAGAAACTGGCTGAAAGCATTGTCAAAGAAAAACTTGCTGCTTGTGTTAACATAGTACCTGGTATGTGCATCTTCTCAACCTCTGCTCGTCATCTTAATGTGACAGAATGCATTGCTCACGGTTTGGAAAAGATATTATGTCAACAATATTTATAATCCATGCTTGCAGAACATCTGATATTCTCGTTTAAGTTTTCAATGCATATCAACAAAGTTGCTTCTAACTATTTAAAACCTTAAATTGAAGCTTACTGGATCTTCCCTGTAACATTTCATTGCTGTTTTTTAGTGAAGGAAAGTCGTTAGAAATAGTTACTTGTCAGTTGGGAACAAAAGAAAATTTCTTTTGACCCGTTGACTCTTTAGATCTTGTGATGTCACAAACAGAAGTGATGCTTCAAGATGCTCCACATCCCTGTTTATTGTTCAATTTCAAACCACTGAATTCTTTTTCTTTTAGAGATTACTTTTCATTTTCTTATGTGAATATGAATTCTCAGACTTTTAAGTTCTAATGAATACTTTACAAATGCAGGCATAGAATCTGTTTACCAGTGGAAGGGAGAGGTATGGTTCTCATTTTCATAAATTGATATATAGTTATCACGAACAAAAAGAACTATAGGCTTTCTGTTTCTGGTTGACACAGATCCAGACAGACCCTGAGGAACTTCTGATTATTAAGACCAGGCAATCACTTCTGGGAGCACTGACAGATCATGTAAAGGCAAATCACCCATACGAGTAAGCCTAATATTCATTATTTGTTTTTGTCTGTTTTTTGTCTTCCGTTTTGTTTTGTTTCGGGTTTGTTAGTTTTTTGGGTGCATGTGTTTTTATTTTTCAATATTGGGGGAAGAATGGAGCGGAAGGGAAACTCAATAGAGTTGTGAATTGTGAACGGTTTCGCTTATGAGCTAGACATTTAGGGGGCATGTGGGGCAAGGAGTGGAGGTGTGAAGTCCCGAGTCCATAGTGTAAGGAGTTAATAAGGTATAAATTAATTGATGTTTTTTAGTAGTGGGATCCACGAACTCCTTGGGTCAAACAAGGAGTGGAGTTCACAACTCCTTACTTCCCAACTCTTTGGACCAAACGCCCCCTTAAGGTTTTTTTGGACGATATTTTTATTTTGTTAACCATATCCATTTGCTTTTTTTCCTGATTTACTCGTGTACTTTCAGGAATGTATTTCCAATCTTAGCTAAAATTTGAAACCTAGTTAAAAAATAGTTTTTAAAACTTTATTTTTATCATTGAAATTAGACTAAATTTGTAGTATCTTTGGAGTGAAAAACCAAACGAAGAGCTGCATAAGTAGCAGAATCCCCCCCCCCCCCCCCCCCAAAAAAAAAAAAAAAAAAAAAGAAACCATTAAAAGCCAAATTTTGGCCTCTCCAAGGATTTACCTCCATTTTTTATGCAGGGTGCCTGAAGTTATTGCTTTGCCTATCAATGGTGGCAGCCTCGAGTACCTAGAGTGGATCAAGAGCAGCACAAAGGACTGACTTTCTCTGCGTTAACAAGTTTATTCGAGTATATCAAGTATTCTGGTTAATTTGGTATATGAACCCCATCCCCACCTTATGCTCGATGTTGTCTTGTAAATAAGAGTTGAAATTTGGTCTCTATATTGATATCTTTTGTCCTTCAATCTCCCTGCATTGGGTTTGTCAATGACTCATTCCCTAAACTTACATGGGGAAAATACATGGGGAAAAACTGCGGGAGTTTTTTTACTTAGTTCGAGGTCAGAAATCTCAACCTCAAAACTTCTCATTGCTTCACATTTGATAATGATTTCCACGAAACGATTGTTGGTCAAATGCCTTCCTGTATCGTCTTGCAAATAGCTCCATTTGGTGAAGAATTTTTATGTGAACATTTGAGACGAAAGTGTATGGATGGTATCTTCTTTTATGTGTTTTCACAAGACTTTCGTAACATCATCCCAGAATCTACCCAAAGTTTATAAGTTAGGCAGTCTTTGTGCCATTTTATTTCTATATAATATGTGTGTGTGTCACACATATATACACACATAAATCCATGTTCAATCCGTCATGGTTGAATTTTCGAGAAGTAGAGATTAATTTTAATGAAATTTGATTTTTTTTTATAAGTGACCTCGTTAAAACACTGGAAAATATTAGAAAGGAAAAAGAAGAAAATATTTTGATGGTTGTTAGTTTTGGGGCCTTGTAGATATCTTACCATGTCCTTGTGGGAGTCGGGAGTTGGGACAGGCCCTAGAAATTTTATGACCTCGTAAAACACTGGAAATATTTAAGGAAAGAAGAAAATATTTTGATGGTTGTTAGTTTTGGGGCCTTGTAGATATCTTACCATGTCCTTGTGGGAGTCGGGAGTTGGGACAGGCCCTAGAAATTTTATGACCCTAGATGGCTTTCTTCCATGGTTTTCCAAGATCTGTTATACATTGCATCCTACCAAACCCCTTTATCTCAAGCCTATAGAAGTCTCCATTTTCAAACAATCACGGTTTCTGTGTTCTTCCCTTTTCCTAATCTATCGAAATCCATTTGATTTCTCTTTCCTGTGGGGATGTCAAAGATCTCCTATGAAGGGAAATACATAATTTCCATTGATAATTTAGTTACTCTGACCATCAGTTAACTAATTAGGGTTCAGTTAACTAATTCTCATCATTGTTGGTTAATTAAGTGCTTATATCAGGGTATATGATTAATTCATTAGTTCAACCATTACTGTTAGAAGATTCAAATATAGAAATTTATTGACATGCTAAACTTTGACTCTTGAAAGTAACAGTTAAGGGGGAAAAAAACTTATAGAAAGGAAATAAAAGGAATAAGATTATCGAATTCGTTTAATATTTTAAATGATCTCATTTCATGACATCTCAATGTCACGGTAACTTTAAACTAAACTGAACTTAACCAACAACATCAAGAAGGGAAAGTAAAAGAAAAACTAGGATGCAATAGGAGTTCGTTTTTGACTTACTACTAGCTCCCTCTACATAGCGAATCTTGCACTGCACGCCTATTTGGCGACCAAGTAAAGAAATAGACAAAAGCAAAACAGACCAAAAAGATTAAACAAGAGTTAATGGTTTCGGACCGTTTGTTTTATTTAAAGCTAAAGAAAACCCAGCCTGATTTGCACATTCAGATGAAAGCAATCTCTTCGTCCGCAAACTCAACACATTAATCTCACTTATATAACTATCCTCAACTAGCCAGAAATAAGACATTACTTTTGTGAGAAAGAATTGGCTTATCTCTCAAACAGTTAGTCGAAAGGCCGTTGACATGCCGCCAATGGGTGTGCAACTCTTTATTACAGAACGTCAGGTATGTCTTTCCTCCCTCTCTGAATCTCTTTATCTCTCTGTCCTCCTCTCTAATGTATGAATGGAGAAATGTGCAGGTGACGATGGATAATGGCATAGTCCAAGTCACGTTATCAATCCCAGATGGCATAGTGACTGGAATTCGATACAGTGGAGTCGACAACGTGCTCGAAGTTCTCAACGACGAATTTAACCGAGGGTATGTATTGTGAAGGAAATACTTGCCTAGACGCACTATTCAGTTGGTGTTTCGACTGGCTTTCTAGTTTGGCTTATTCTTCGTGATTCAAAAACATTAGTTGGATCCAATGCAATAAAATTAGAAGAATAAGAATAAGTCACATTAGAAAGTCATTAAGAGTTCCTACTAATGGGTTTGTAGAAAAGTATTATTCTATATCGAACATGTTTTCCGATTTCATTAATTGCATCCATGCATATATTAGATGCTAAATTATGTAAAAAAACTACTCCTAAAATTTGTCATTTATTTCAAAAATACTTTTATATTTTAAAAGTCGTAATATTACACTCGACCTTTCATTTATATCTTGAAAAACTATCTTTGGAGTATACATTGGTTAGAATTTTAAATGAAGACTGGAGTCTAAAATGTGTGTGTTGCGGTGTTCAAGTCTCAATTTCTACTTTAGATCACTGCCATACCGTTTCATGTTCTAATTTTTGTCCAATATTCTAATGTATGTCTATTCCAACGGTAGTTTTTAAACCCTTATAAAAGATCAAAAGTAATATTGAACTTTTGAAAGAATATGATTTTTTTTTTTTTTTTACACAAATGACAATGTTTGGAGTTACTTCTTGTATTTTAGTCTAAATTATTTATATGTACGTGGCTTTTGTACTAATAGCACTGTACATGCAGGTACTGGGACCTCGTATGGAACTCATCAGCGTCCACAACTGGATTGTTTGATGTGTATGTATTCTCCTTTTTTCTCGCCAAGTTGGCTTTCTTACTGATCTTCTGGCCTTTAAGTTTTTCCTAGGTTAATGCTAGTAAATTTGTTTTGTAGGATAAAGTCTACAGGTTTTGATGTCATAGTGGAAAATGAAGACCAAGTGGAGCTCTCCTTTACCAGAACATGGGATCTGTCTCTTGAGGGAAAGCTTGTGCCTTTAGAGATTGATAAAAGGTGAGAGTGAATTCATGCATTCTGCTTTGGAGAAAGAAAGTTAAAATTGCAAACTTCTTTCTGATGAATGGATTTGTAGCTATTTAGGTTTATAATGCTCCGGGGTTCTTCTGGGTTCTACTCTTACGCTATTTACCAACACTTGAAAGAATGGCCTGGCTTCAACCTTGGTGAAACCAGACTCGCCTTCAAACTCAGAAAAGACAAGTACCAAATTCTCAATAATATTCCTTTTTGTTTAATGTTTGTTTTAAAGCATTCGTGTGGACTTTTAGTATTATTCTGAACATGTTCATATGGAAACAAATATTCTTTTGTAGGTTCCACTATATGGCCATGGCAGACAACAGACAGAGATACATGCCGCTTCCAGATGACCGCTCTCTGCCGAGAGGCCGAGCCCTAGCATATCCGGAGGCTGTCCTGCTCGTTGACCCCATCGAACCTGAGCTCCAGGGAGAGGTCTATTACTGAATCCCGTCTAATGACCCGTTTGGAATGACTTTTTAAATGTTTATAAACATTTTTTTTACACTTATAAATACTTATTTAAACACCTACAAAGTCAATTCAAACATGTTTTAATTAAGTCTCACGAAAGAAAAAAGTACTAGAAGATGAGTTAAATCACTGCTGAAAGCAAAACTCAAGTTAATTATATTCTTTATACTTTTCTTCCCTTAACTTAAAAAATGAGCACAAAACTGAACATGACTCGTTTTAATACCATACTGTGTTAAATTGTCACTTAAATGTAAATTTTTCTTACAATGTGAATAGAAATTTAAATATATAATCTTTAAGCCGCCAAAGTGAGTTTAGCTCAGTGATATTGGCATGCACTCTGATCCTAGAGATCAGAGGTTCAATCTCCACTCCGTAATTGTTGTACTAAAAAAAATCTAATCTTTATAAATCGAGCTACAAACACTAATTTCACCCCAAAAAGCAAAAATGAAATGGTTAATTATCAATTGGGGTTTAAATTGAATCATTTATGAGGGAGAAAACCTGAATGATGTAAACGTAAATGAGTTCTGATTCTTCTAATTTGACGGGCGTGGGCTGTAAAGGTGGATGACAAGTATCAGTACTCATGCGACAACAAAGATAGCGGCGTCCATGGATGGATATCCACCGATCCGGCAGTCGGATTCTGGCTAATCACCCCTAGCAATGAGTTCCGATCCGGTGGACCCGTTAAACAGAACCTTACTTCACACGTCGGCCCAACCACCTTAGCTGTAAGTGATCCATTGTTCATTCGATATTCGTGGCTTTAATGTTTGATAGCATTAGAATTAAGCCAGATTATATGTTGACCTTGACTATCGAACCAGGTTTTTATAAGCGCCCATTACGCGGGAGAGGATCTGGTGCCGAAAATCGGAGCTGGTGAGGAGTGGAAGAAAGTTTTCGGCCCTGTGTTCATCTATCTCAACTCCACTTACGATTCCACCGACGCACTTCAGCTCTGGGAAGATGCCAAAGCACAGGTTTCCTATTTTCTTCATTTTCATTCAAAGATAATTCCAATTCCTAAGAATGGTGGTTTTGTCTACCCTACTTTAGTTAATTTTGATTTTATACATAATATGTTCTCTATAGGTCCTGAAATTTAAAAAGTACATAATATAATATTAATAGCCCTGTGAAATTTTAATTTTGTTTTCAAATAGGTCTTAATTTTTAGACAATAAAATAAATGTAAATCAATTTATACCTAATATAATAGTTAATTTTTAAAATTCATGAGCTTGTTAGACACGAAATTGAATGTACGAGGACTTATTAGATATTTTTAAAGTTCTAGTATTTAATTCGACACAAAATTGAAAGCTTATGGATTAAACACATATTGTTAAATTTTAGATTAAGTAGACACATTTCTAAAAATTGAATAACTAAACTTGTAATTTAACCCAACTTTTCATCAAAGTACATGAATTAAGATTAAATAGATAGATTTTAGTTCAAAAGTTTAGGCGAGCAAACTTGTTACTTAACTGAGTTACTCTTTCAATCAAAAATAATTTTTTCCCTATGAAAAGGCAACGATCGAAGTCCAGAGTTGGCCCTACAGCTTCCCTGCTTCGGATGATTTTCCAAAGTCAAATCAACGGGGTAGTATCAGTGGTAGACTATTAGTCAATGATAGGTACACAATTACCTCCAAACATTGAATTATTTATGTTGGAAATTCTGTTGAATTTTAGTACTTAATCCGAAATTAATTAATTAATTAATTTAAATATCGTGACATGAATTTAGCTACGTTAGTGAAGACTTGATACCAGCAAACGGTGCGTTTGTTGGCCTGGCTCCACCAGGAGACGTAGGATCATGGCAACGAGAGAGCAAGGTAAAATCACATTTAATTTTCTTGTTTAAAAAATAACTTTTGTAGAATTATTTTGGTTGATATCGGTTTAAATATTAGGGTTACCAATTTTGGAGTAGAGCAGATGAAAGTGGAAATTTTTTCATTGACGGCGTAAGGCCCGGCGACTACAATCTGTATGCATGGGTCCCCGGTTTTATTGGAGATTATCGTTACGATGCTCTCATCAACATTACAGAAGGTTCTAATTTTCTTGCTGTGGTTCAGATTTATATATATGTCACACTCATACATATTGTGATACATAAAATTGGTTAGAATTACTAGTTTGGGAATGTTAATGGGTCAATTTAATGTTTTTTCTAAAAAAAAAAAATTGGGGGGAAAAATCTCTAGACTATAAATTTGTCGGTTTGTTTCAAATTGGACCTTATATGAAAAGAGTGTTACTATTTTTGCACTCGGTTCAGTTTAACTATTTGTTGACTGATTTTAATTGAAAACAATGTAAAAATCTTCAAAGTCATTAATATTTTGAGAAAATTTTTGGTCCTCGGTCCAATAAGTTTGAGTTTGAAAAGTATTTTCGTCCTAAGTTTTCACATTCAACGTTTGAACCTCATGTTTGATTTTAGTAGCATTTTGATCTCTACTACTAGATTGATCAAATTTATCAATTATTGTCAAAATGAGTGTAGTTCAATTGTTATAAATTAAAACTTATACTATCAACTTCGATGTCAGATGATTGATTTTCCATCCCATATATTATTAAAAAGAATTCTACCACCTATTGTTCAACTTATACGTTATGAAACTGAATAGATCAGAATTCATTGGTTGGGGTTGGGGTTGGGGTGGATGAACCAATCCAATTCTATCGATAGTGTATGTTTTTTGAATTTGGACAAGCAATTTTAAGTTGATTTTGTTAATATACGAGAATATATATATAGGCAGTGAGATGGACATGGGTGACATAACATACGAGCCTCCGAGACAAGGGGCTACACTGTGGGAAATAGGAATCCCAGATCGTTCAGCTGCAGAGTTCTATGTTCCAGATCCAAATCCCAACTATGTCAATAAGCTCTATCTTAACCATCCTGATAAGTAAATGAACTTACTTTATATTTCGATCTCACTGCAATAGTTTTTCATTAATCTCGTAAATCAAATCAAGTTTTATAAATTTTTAAGACATGTTTGGAAGTGATTTTGAAATAGTTAAAATTACTTTTATCATGTTTAAAATCATTTTGATGTTTGGATTTATATTTTTAAATGTGATTTTTATACCAAAAGGTTTTGAATGATAAAAATATTTTTACATACGTGCTTTTTTAACATGGCCCATTTTAAAATTATTTCAAAATGTCTTTAATTAAGTTGATAACGGATTTGGCAGGTTTCGACAGTACGGCCTGTGGGAAAGATACAGTGAACTGTACCCTGACACAGACTTGGTTTATACTGTTGGCGTTAGTGATTACACTCAGGATTGGTTCTTCGCTCAGGTCACCAGGTGTGTGCTTCGTTAAGATTTTTGGCCTTAAGTCTCATGGCTTTGCTTTTGGAACCACAACCACCCAAAGAGCCTCAAACCAAGAAGACAATTGTTCTCACTTATATATCTACGATCACTTATTCACTTCCATCCTTAACCAATGTAGGATGTTGATTGCACCAAACAAGAGAGTACTGTTATTATTCGTATAATTAGACTTACCGTAACCCCTAAATTTAACATGGTAAAGTAAGAAGTTATGTGTTCGAACTCCTATAATGTAATTTCTTCCACAACTAATATTGGTTACCACTTGTATAGCCAACCTTCTATAAAATTTTCAAGCTCACGAGTGTAATTAAATTTACTGCAACTCACAAATTTAAGCTTTTGGGTTGAGTGGTGATTTAACAAATACGGTAGCCACATAATTATATTGAGTATTTGATTATTGTGATTGATTGTACTTGAACTATGTTAATTCAGGTAGGGAGACCAGTTATATATAGGCTAGCTGCAAAGGGGGAAGAGGGAAAACGGAAAAAACAGAGAAAAAACTGTCACTTTTTAATCAAAAAAATGATGTTAGTAAATGAATTGAAAATTGGCTAGTTGTAGTTCTTTTCTAGGCAACTTAGTCTTGGGAGATATGCACAGTATCCCATTTGGTTGAGAACTTCTGTTCACCTACAGGAAGACGGAAAACGGAACATATAAGGGAACAACATGGCAAGTAAAGTTCGAGCTAGACAACGTCAACAACGAAGCAACTTACAAGCTTCGGGTCGCATTGGCCTCTGCTTCTCTCGCGGAATTGCAGGTATACCAAATTTTAACACTTTTCCATCAAAATTTATTCAAGTTGCTACGCTATGGTCACACTAGCCAGATTGTGGTTGTCTCTTAATAACAGTAAAATACTATTAGATATAGATTCAAAATGTTGCAGGCTCTTACTAGTGGTAAGATACCATAAGATGTAGATTAAAAAATCTACGGTTAAACATGATCTCTGTAGAACTTCTATTTATTGATGTAAGCAAATTATAGAACTTCAACGTTTACCAAGGGATGATGAATATTTAATTAAACAGTGTTAATGAGAGGAAAGTTTTGAGTTTTGAAGGTTGGAGTTAATGAGACTAAAGGAAAGCCAGTGTTCTCGAGTGGACTGATCGGAAGGGATAATTCGATTGCGAGACACGGCATTCATGGCCTACATTGGGTTTACGACGTGGACATTCCGGGCAACCGGCTGGTTACCGGCAGCAACACCATCTTCTTCACGCAGCCTAGAAGCACAGGCCCTTTTCAAGCCATTATGTATGATTATGTTCGTTTGGAAGCTCCTCCACCTCCTTCCTCCGCCCATCCTTTGGAATAATATTCGTCTACCCACTTTTATGTTTCATGTTCTTTATATTCTATAATTAATTTCTTCGTCTAGTTGTCTAGAAAAATTTATGAAACGTCCAACGAGTGAAAATCAAAAGTCAAAATTGTAAGTTTAAATACTAAACTTTGATATCATGTTACACAGATGAATTAGGATAAATTTAAACCCCATTTGATATTTGATTTTTGTAAAAAAAAAATTAACTCTATAAACACCATTTTCATAGATTTTAAAAACTAAAAGAATAGTATTCAAAATAAACTAAAAGAATAGTATTCAAAATTTCATTTTTTATTAAAAAACCAAGAGTAACCATTTAATTTTTTATTTTTTATTTTTAAAAATTAAACTTATCCTTAAAATTTGACTCAAGTTTAATTCTAATTTTACCACCTGTTTAAACAAATTTAAATTGTTTCGTGAAATTAGTGTGCGTGTATGTAAACTAGTCCAAACAAAGAATCAATACTAATTTTTACATAAGATAGTAAAAATCATGGTAAAAAAATAAGAGAAAAATAAGCTCAATTTTAAAAAATGAAAAAACAAATAATTACCTAACGACTAAGAGAAGAATATTGCAACTTTTAAAACAAACTTTTCTTGGTCTCGTATGTTGTGAAAAGCAAAAACCAAAAAAAAGGATATTATACCCAACATATTATTCATTCCAAAATATTTATATATGCAAATTGTTACAGGCGGAATACAAAAGATTCAGATCTTTTGTCATATATTAATTTAGTTTGATTTGTTAATTAAGTTCCTTTCTTGGTGTTCTCTGCGTCCTCAGTAGCTTGAACCTGCATTTTGGCAGTCTTTAAATCTGCTTCTGCCGCTTCCTTCTCGCTCCTTGCTGTCATCTTCTTTCCCTGCCCCAACCAAACAATATCCCCTCTTAAAACTTATAACCTTCCTCTCTATTTGGAATTACTTTAAAAACATGTTTGGATTTAAATACTTTTTTTCTCAAAAGTAATACAAACATGTCCTTTAAAAACATGTTTGGATTAAAATACCTTTTTTTTTTTTTCAGAAGACATCCTTGGGGAATGATGTCCCAATCTTTGAATAAATGAAATATGTCCTACTTTTTAAATTTTTTTTTTTAAAATAAAAAAAACAGACCACTAAGCATGCGGATTAAGATTTCTCTCTCACATTCTTTTATGTTTAGAATTTTTTACCCCTTCTTTCTATTTTCTATCGCTCTTTCGTTCATTCGAGTTTAGAATTTTTTTTTATGATTCTGGTAATTGATGTAAACGTAAGCAAAAGTTTGTTTTTTTAAGTTTTAAAACGTGTGACATATTAAACTACTTTCCTCATTCATTCGAGTTTAGAACTTTTTTATGATTTTGGTAATTTATGTAAACGTAAGCAAACATTTTTCTTTTTAAGTTTTAAAACGTGCGACATATTAAACTACTTTAAAAAGCATTCAAACTCTAATTATGGAGATAGAACTATAAATAGAGGAAATTTCTAGTACTTACCTCTAATCCTCGCTTGGGATGTGGAATAATAATTAAAATAAATTACTTAATTACGTGTCAAATAATGAAGGAGAGGAGGAACACGTAATTAAGATAGTAGATATTTTTCTATTAATTAATAAGTTAAAAACTTAAAATATCATTTTTAGTTCAAATTTGTTTAATTTTAGTCTACTTGCACATATTTAATTTTAACTTTCAATATGTGTAGTCCCTCCTATTAATTTATTGTTGTTAGATTTTTTTTCTTTTTGTTATCTATTATTTTAAAAATATATTTATCTATTATATTCATGAAAATTATTATAATTATTTGGCCATAAAAATCAACTAAGAATTAACAAAAATACAAAAACTAAAATTAGATATATTGAAATTACTGAAACTAAAACCTCGTAGCGAGTACTTTTAACTTTAACCAAAAGAACTAACCCAACCAACGAAAAAGGCTTTGACATATCGCAGCGTCTCTTGAGAAGACGCACAAAAGGACGTCCACCCCTTCTTAACGCGATCCATCACCGACGCTTCTTGTTTCCGGCCGGAAAACGCCCCTGCTCCGTCGTCTTGCGGCGGCGTTGAAGAAGCTCTAATCTCGTCCATGGCTTATATAGCTTGCTATCTCTTCCACATATATGAAAATTAGCGTTTTCGGAGTTGTGGATTTTATGAGAAGGGATTCGGCGCTTGGATTTTGGAGCTTAAGCCAACGCATTTGTTGTTTTTGTCTACGTGCTAGCTTTTTAACCTGCACACGTTTTCCCAATAAACACAACTAAAGAACTAATAATTGAATGAATTTTAAATTTTCATTAGGTTAAAAATTCGTGCCAAATGTATTCATTAAACTCATAAACTTACCTAAATCAATCAATTTAAACTTTTAGATAAAATTGATTAAAAATACATTTACACTAATCCTTCTTTCAGTAAAAAATAATATTTAAAAAAGTCTATGCACGTTTGAAAATTAACATAGGTATGATTTTCAAAGGTACTCCTACTTAAAGGTCTAAATTGATATGGCTATTTTGATTCTTGAGTTTTAATTAATATACCCCGCACAATTTAGGTATAAATTAATATTTGCCCAATAAACTATTTCGGTAAATTTGAAGGGTTAAGATGTGTTTGAAAAGTCATCTAAAACTATACTATATATATATAAAATGGGTTACAAAGGAGAATTTTAAAAAACTCGTTTTCTCTTATATTTTTAGTATTTTTCTATGTTACCCTCTGTCAAGAGGATGGGTCTTTTTGAATATATGTGCTCACTTAAAAGATAATAGAGGTGACATTTCTAATTTTCAATGTACAAAATTAAACTTTTGCCTTAAAAATAATAATAAAAAAAAAAATTCAAGTCAAATAGGTCCAATTGATGCTTGTGGGATACAACTCTTCGAGTGTATGTATTTAATGAGCACTAATTGATGCAATTGATACCAATGGGATGTGACGGTTCGGATGGTGGTAGTTACACATCAAACAAGTGCTTTCTTTCACGTATGTGTGAAGTGCATATATCGAAGAAAAAAATAGGCGTGTCATTATGTTCTTAATTAAAAAAAAATAGAGAAAAAGGTAAAAAAAAAAAAAAATCAAACACAATAAGAAGTTGTTTGGTAAATAGTTTGAAAACAACGGATTTAATAAAAGTAGAGTTGCATTTCATGTTTTCATATACGTGTTTGACAGCATTTTCATAAATTGGATTATAATTTAAGCAACGGTTTAAAATGCGTTTGATACTATATATTTATAAATCATAAAACTAGTTGTAGTTAGTTAACAATAAATTATTGTTAAGTTATTTATGTATATGATTTGTGTTAAAAAAATTATAAATATTATTTTGTAATATTATTAGTTTATAATATATTACATAATACATATTATAGTTTTTAGAAAACGAATTGAGTTTAATAAACATGACATGTTGTATTTCTAAATATTTTTATCTTTATTTAACATAATTCTACATTCTAAAATTCAAAACCTGGATGCAATAAAAACTTATGTTGTTTTCAGAATTTGCACTATTTGGATAATAGAATATGAAAACATTTTTCAGAAACATAATTCGAGTTGTCTGTTAAATACATATTTGTTGAACTTAGAATATGAAAACATAAAACATAATCTAGATTCTCTACCAAACAGATCTGGGTTACTGAACTCCAAAACAAAATATTAGTTTTCAAATATACATTTTTTAAATGCGTTGTGTTGTTTTTTTTAATTAAATATAATTTTAATTTTTTAAATTTGATGCCCTAAACCTTTTTTTATAAATTTATGGAGATTAAAAAAATTGGAAGTAATATTTAGTTACAATAAAATGATCTTAAAACAAAAATTAAACACTTTTAGTTACTTTGAATTAAAAACTACGTGATTTTGTGGGCTATATAGAATAATTATGGGCAAAATATACTTTTGATCCCTGAAGTTTGAGGTTAGTGTCTATTTGGTCCATGAGGTTTCAAAAACTACATTTTAGATCTCGAGGTTTAAAAAATAGTTCTAAATGGTCCTTAACGTTAGTTTGACTGTTAGTTGACTAACAGAAATTTGATGTGGCATGTTGAGATGACAAATTTTAAGTGAGGTGTAATTTTTTTACTAAATTTATGTCATTTGTTAGATTATATGGCTTTTAAATTATTATTATTTTTTTAATTTTTCCATTCCTTCTCTCCCATCCCTCATCTTCTTTTCAACATCTCTTCCCATTTCTTCTGTAGTTTTTTTATCACTTTTTTTCTCTGTTCTCCAGCAAGATTTATTGTCGCCACCACCACTCTGATGTTCACAGTCACAGTCCGATGCTTGTCGTAACGCCACTGTAGCTGTTCCAATATAAATCAAAACTCCAATATATAACATTTAAACATTTTCAATAAAGGCAATAGAGGCAATTGCTTGATGATATCCTTGAACTTATTTTGACCATTCAACAGACAAAACTACATAAAAAAATATATAAGAAAGAAATTCTACCATTCCAAGACCATATAAATTTAACCCATTAATTAACCTCTTATAGTTATGCAAGTTTATTTTGAGTAAATAGTTTTTTCACACAAATACTAACATATATTATTGCTGACAAGAGCACTTGAGAGAGACTTTCAAATTTAATAGAGAGACTTTCAAATTTGATTGAAGCTTTAGTAATGGAGGTTAGACATGGACAAAAAAACCAAAATGGGCTCACAAAATTTAGCACAATAAACTCAATTTGAAAATTTGAAGTGCACGAGTTTTAAGAAATGCCATTAATGGCAGCGAAGGTGGAGATTTGGGGCGATTGGAGGAATTTGGTTGGATGGTTGGAAGGAAATCTAGAATTAAAAGAGAAAGAGAAAAGGGGGAAAGGGAGATGGATGCATCAAGATACAAAGCTAAGAGATTGGAGAAGAGGAGAAAGAGAGGGGAAATAAAAGAATAAAAAACTAAAAGAATAGTTAAAAAGAAATTTTGTAATCTAAAAAATAATATAAATTTAGAAAAGTTGCTCACCTTATTTATAATTTGCCACTTCAACATGCCACATCAAATTTCCGTTAGTCAACTAACGGTCAAACTAACATTATGGACCATTTAAAACTATTTTTTAAACCCCGGGGTCTAAAATGTAGCTTTTGAAATTTCAGGGACCAAGAGTGTATTTTGCCCAATAATTATTGTCTTCTTATCTATTTCTTAAATCTTTCATACAATTCTATTTTTTCATTATCTTCCAACAGTTACTATAAACAAATGATTTGTATTATACTATATAGAATAATTTGTTGAAAAATTATTAAAAATAAAAAATTTCAAACTATTTACAAATATATAAAAGCTTCATTATCAATCAACGATAAAAGTCTATCGCGGTCTATCGCTGATATACGGTAAAATTTTCTATATTTATAAATAGTTTGACTCATTTTTATATATTTGAAAACAACCCTAATTTGTTTATGAAAAAAGACGATAATATAAAAATATGAAAATATCAATAATTGTTACACTTTCTAACTTTTAAAAGTTCATAGTAATTAATTGAAATATATATAATGTTGGTTAGATTGCAATTTTGATCTTTATGGTTTAGAGAAAGTTATAATTTAGTATTTATTGTTTATAATTAAAATTTAGTTCATATAGTTTAATAAAACTCTTATAAACAGTTCCTGTCATAGGGACTATTTATGAGCATTTTGTCAAACCATAAGAACTAAATTACCTTTAGTTATATGGACTAAATTTTAGTTTTCACCAAACTATAAGAATCAAATTTATAATTTAACCTACAATGATTTATTTCTTACCTGCTAAAAAACTACTATGTTTTATTTTATTTTGAATAAAAACTACAAAATTTCACCCTTCTCTTCATGAGTTTACATGCATGTATACCTTCATCATTTTGTGTATGTTAATAATATAGTTATAGAAATAGGATATTGTAGCTGATTAATTATTATAATATTTGGGTAAATAGTTGGCGTCGCTTAATTGCTTCCTTGTGACTTTTTTATTCCTAGCCATTCCTTGCAATTTTCCATGGTTTGATGTGCATTGCGCTTTAACACAAATCCAATCCATGAATAAAATAATAATAGTTTATTGTCAATTAAATTTTAGTGAGTAATTATAACTCATTTTATGATTTATTTATAAAATATAGCAACTACAAACATAACTCAACTATAATTTATTTTTCGAGTTTTTTTAGAAACACCCGAAGTGTCATTTCTCTCTCACATTGTGCTCCAATTGCATGTTTTTCCGCCACCTCCACTCCTCCGCAAGGTTGTGGAAATCATAACCTAAATTTTTATAAGCTAATTAGTTTAGACCATTCATACAATTACTTTAGAAAATCATCAATGCATTAATTATCAAACGTGTGTAGACTTCTTTAAATGTCAGTTTTACAAAATGAACTAAGTAAATACATAGGTGATTCTTAATGGAAATGAATATAAAGTGATTAATTTATGAAAGTTTAAGAGTTTAATTAATATAATTATAAGTTTCACATCATATTTATTCTAAAAAGAAGTTTCACATAACATTTACAAATTTTATTATTTTAATCGATATAACTCTGATGTTTAAAAGTATAAATTGATATTTTATGTAGAAATGAAAATGAGAAGAAATTAAGAAAAAAAAAAGATTAAGAGGGAAAAATAAAACATAGTAAAATGAGAAATCCCAGAAGGAGGGGATCAGTCGAAGAAAGGACTTCAAGCTACCACTATATATACCAACTTTTCTTCTTTTCCAAGGGTTCACTATTTAGAATTATAGAAAATTTATACGTAACAACACAGCGACTCGCGAACCCCACCCCTTCTCTGTCTCTCTCTCTCTCTCTCTTCTTCCCTTTCTCCCCATCGTTTCGTGGTTTCCACCTCTCTCTATCTTTCTTTCTCTCTCGCTCTCAAACCCATCGATTCGCCTCTTGCTGTTCAACTCTCACCAATTATCGGATGTGCGCGTTTCCGTTCTCATTCTATCTTCTCCCTCAGGTACCCCTCTTCTTCTCTCTCTGTTTAACTCACTCACTTCATCTTTTTTCTTTTATACCCATTGCAATAATTCTTTTGATTTCAGTGTTTAGGGTTTTTTATGCCCTTTTTGCTCTGTTTGATTCTATCGTTTCTTGTTGTTTCTTTATTTCTAATCTTTGTTGTATCTTTTTCTTTTTGTGTTATTTCCCCCCTTTTTACAGTAGTTGAAAGTCGAGAAGTCGAGGTGAGATGACTACGCAAAGATCAAGTTTGCCGTCGAGGCTGCGGCAGCTTCTTTCTGGCGAGGGCTCCTTCGGTCCCTCTATCAAACTCGACTCCGAGCCTGTTAGTTTTTAATTTCTGGATTTTTTTTCCTTTTTTCTTGAGTATCTTTCATGCATTCTGACTTCTATGCCGCTTTCCGATAGATATTATCAGACCGTTGCACCTATCGGTATGCCCAACTAGCGATTAGCGTAGTTTGATTGTCGTATTTTGGTTTGGATGACTCGATTTTTTGGGGAAGGGCGTCAATAGGAATTTTAGGTGACTAGGACGTCGGGGAGTTGATTCTGTTTACTACCTTAATATTTTGGCAGCTTTGCCGTGTTTAGTTGATTTTTTTACTGGATTTTGATTGAGGAACTATTTTCATTTCTGATGTCATAAATGGGGATATTTGTGTTGTACTGCTGTATTTGACACTTTTCAGCACGACGTAGTGGAGTTTAAGCTAACCAAAAACTCTTTAATCACTTCACATTGCTCGGTAATTGTTTTTCACTTCATATGTTATATCACATATTGCGTTCACATGTATTTAATGTACATTTTATGATTTTAAGTAGCTATTTTTGTTTTTTGTGTGCTTTTGTTTCTGAATTGATAAAGTGGTACTTGGAATTAGCGTAGAGGCCAATGGCCTGTTTCCCTGTGCAACCATTGATTCATCAATTTTTTAGAATGAAGCATTGACAACTTATCTATTCTATTCTATAGAGGCCACTTTCTAAGTATGGTTTTTATGCTCTTGATATTGAGAAGCATCACAATACCATATTCAGTCCTATTTTGAATGCCCAAAAAATTAGATCAATATATTTGTGTATGGTTGGAATGAATAAGCTAAGATTCTATTTGATGATAACCATTTGGTTTTTAAAAATTGTGCTTCTTTTCTTACCATTAATTTTCCCTTGTTTAATATTTCTTAAGAAAAAAATTGAATTCATAGGCAAATTCACAAAAACAAAAATAAGTTTCTAAAAGCAACTTTTTTCCAGTTTTCAAAACTTGGCTTAGATTTCGTGAACATCTCTAAGAAGTAGATAGCGAAACAAAGAAATCCAAAGGTGGGAATAATGTTTATAAGGTTAGTTTTAAAAAATTAGAAACTAAATGATTATCCATTGGGGCCAAAATTATAGTGCTTGATTGGCCCCCTTTTCTTTAGTGGGACCCCTTTGGTTTTCTGGGGGCTTGATTTTTTTTGCATGCCCTTGTATTCTTTCCTTTTTCTCATGAAAGTGGTTATTTTATTAGAAAAAAAGAAAAAAAATTTGGGGCCTAAATTTTATGTGAGTTTCAATACATGAAGTACATTGCATGTCCCTATTTGGAACATAAAACAACGAGGTCTGGCTGAAAATTGGTAGATATGGTAGTGTCTTTTATTCCTGCAAGATTCAATAGACATTGATTTATGGATATGTGAAGTTCTGTCAATTTAGGATTTGTAGGGAATGGAATTTTTACAATATATTTTTTAATAAATCAGATCTTTGTAGAACTTATTGTACCGCCCATGATTTTTTCATTTCTTGTAAAACATATTAAATTCAATTAGATAATTACAACGAAGAGTGATGGAAAAAATAAGTTCATTCCATCCAAGACACTAACAACCCCCCCCCAACAACCAAACCCACATATGGTGAAAAAGTTGGAAAAGATGGCTCTAAGAAGTGAGAATTTGTGCAAAATTTGAGTTCTCTTCTTCACTTGAGAACATACCTCTTGAATGATGCTTTTTCTTTGAAGTTGTTATCTTCCTGCTGTACAACCAAACACTCTTTGAGCAAGCAGCTGGTATTACTGCTGTGGTAGTAAAGGTGCCCTAAAAAGGTTGTGTTCTTTTTCACTTGGGTCATCCTCATTGGAGATGTCAGGAATGTTAAGATATTATCCATAAGAGGCATTTGTATTTGTTTTTCCAGTTAAATGGTGCGTGGATGCATTTGTGTATATTTGTGAAAGTTGAATACCAATACACCTTTTCCTAGGGTGTGTAATTGTTAAACTAGGCTATTGGATTTTTTAGGATTGAGCTGGTGCATTCCTCAAAATTTGAGGACTACAATATCTAACTATCACCTAATCACCCCTTTGGAAGTAAAGCTGAAGTTTTTTTTGGTTGAATGCGTAAGAACTGTCTTATTTAGCAGCTAACTGGCCTAGTTGCTTTGCTTGGGTTCCTATCAATTTTTTGCACGAGAGAAATGTTGCACTCACATTTAAAAACCATTAGTTTGTTATCAATATGCCTTTTATTTTTTAAGCATATTATACACCACACGGATGATATCTCCTCTTGTGTTTTAGCATATAGTGTTCTCTTTTATTTGTAATTTTTTGGTATGCCTTATATTTTGGACTAGAGGCCTGTTTTGTATAGTTACTTATTTGGCCTTTTTTTGGTCGACTGTCTTTTTATGTGCCTTTTTGCATCTTTTATTTTCTCCTGATGAAAGCTTGGTTTCTCTTTTTTATTTTTTATTTACACACATACACAAAAATGTATCTATTCACCCAAATTAAGTATATTTGTCGTATGCAGCCTCCCAAAATCAAAGCTTTTATTGACAAGGTGATCCAGTGTCCATTGCATGATATAGCAATACCTCTTTCTGGTTTTCGATGGGAATACAATAAGGTGGTAAAATGTTGATATTTTGTAACATGAAGTTTCTTTTCCTCGAATGATTTTCAAATATCCAATATAAGACTTGTTTCCTCGGATTTCAGGGGAATTATCATCATTGGAGGCCTCTATTTCTGCATTTTGATACATATTTCAAGACATATTTATCTTGTAGGAATGACCTTCTCTTGTCTGATAAAATTTTAGAAGATGATAGCCCATTTCCCAAACATGCGATTCTACAGATTCTGCGTGTCATGCAGATAGTATTAGAGAATTGCCATAATAAGGGTTCCCTTGATGGATTAGAGGTATGTCATGCTGATGATGTTGGATTCACAGTGTTTTTTTACATTTTGGTCGATTGCAAAACTAATTATTTAGTCTCTTTATCTTGGGAATTTATTTTCATCTTAATTTTATTGTAATTTATGAATCTCTTCATTTTTCTGTTCGTTTTTCTCCTCCAACAGCATTTCAAGCTCCTACTTGCATCAACGGATCCTGAAATTCTTATAGCTGCATTAGAAACTCTCTCTGCTCTTGTCAAAATAAATCCCTCAAAACTTCATGGAAGGGGGAAGTTGATTGGTTGTGGTTCTGTAAATAGCTATCTCCTGTCCCTTGCACAGGGATGGGGAAGCAAGGAGGAGGGCTTGGGTTTATATTCATGTGTTGTTGCAAACGAGAGAACCCAAGAGGAAGGACTATGTTTATTTCCCCATGAAGAAGTAGAAAATGACATGGATAATGCTCAGTACCGAATAGGTTCTAGCCTATATTTTGAGTTGCATGGTTGTGGTGCCAAAAATAGTGATGAAAGCAGTTCAAGTTCAAACTCTTCTAATTCCCAAGTTATACACATACCAGATTTACATTTAAAGAAGGAAGATGATTTGATTGTGTTGAAACAGTGTATTGAGCTGTATAATGTACCTCCGGAGCTTAGATTCTCGCTCTTGACCAGAATCAGATATGCTCGTGCTTTTCGATCTTCTAAAATATGCAGGCTGTATAGCAGAATATGCCTTCTTGCCTTCATTGTACTTGTTCAGTCTGGTGACTCTCACGATGAACTTGTTGCCTTCTTTGCTAATGAACCAGAATATACCAATGAATTGATTAGAATTGTGCGGTCAGAGGAAACTGTTTCTGGGTCCATTAGGACACTTGCTATGCTTGCTCTGGGAGCTCAGTTAGCTGCATATTCATCATCTCATGAGCGAGGGATTTTAAGTGGATCTAGCATCAGTTTTGCTGGGGGAAACCGCATGATACTCTTGAATGTGCTTCAGAAGGCAATTTTATCATTGAAAAATTCAAACGATCCATCATCTCTTGCCTTTGTAGAAGCACTCCTTCAGTTCTATTTACTCCATGTGGTTTCCTCATCAGCTTCAGGAAACAACATCCGGGGTTCAGGTATGGTTCCCACTTTCCTACCTCTATTGGAGGATTCAGACCCTACCCATTTGCATCTTGTTTGTTTTGCTGTGAAAACGTTGCAAAAGCTCATGGATTTCAGCAGTTCTGCTGTTTCTCTTTTTAAGGAGTTGGGGGGAGTTGAAATTTTGGTTGAAAGGCTTCAGACAGAAGTACACCGAGTAATTGGCTTAAGTGGAGCTAATATAGATTCAATGATTATTGGTGAGAGCTCCAGATGTAATGATGACCAGTTATATAACCAAAAGCGGCTGATTAAGGTTTCACTGAAAGCACTGGGAGTTGCAACATATGTCCCAACGAACTTGACAAATTCTTTACCGGCCATACTGTCACAGATATTTGGCAATGTAGATAAATTTGGTGGTGATATTTATTGCTCAGCTGTGACTTTAATGAGTGAAATCATCCACAAGGATCCTACTTGTTATCCTTCATTGCATGATATGGGTCTTCCGGATGCATTTTTAGCTTCAGTGGCTGCTGGCATATTGCCTTCTCCCAAGGCAGTTACTTGCATTCCTAATGGGATTGGTGCAATTTGTCTTAATGCTAGGGGATTGGAAGCAGTGAAAGAAACTTCCGCATTGAGATTTCTTATTGACATTTTTACCAAAGAAAAATATGTTTTGGCAATGAATGAAGCAATTGTTCCTCTGGCAAATGCAGTGGAAGAGCTTTTGCGCCACGTTTCATCATTACGAAGCACTGGAGTTGATATTATCCTTGAAGTAATTGAAAAAGTTACTTCCCTTGGGGAAAAAGACCCTATTGGGTCATCAGGAAAGCTTAATGGGAATACTGCAATGGAAACAGATTCTGATGACAAAGAAAATAACAGCAATTGCTCTCTTGTTACAGAAGAAGGGATCAGTAACGAGCAAGTCATTCAGTTATGCATTTTTCATCTGATGGTACTGGTTCACAGGACCATGGAGAATTCCGAAACATGTAGGATATTTGTGGAAAATTCTGGGATTGAGGCTTTATTGAAGCTGTTGTTAAGACCTAGCATTGCTCAGTCATCAAATGGAACTATTGCTTTACATAGTACAATGGTTTTCAAGGGTTTTACTCAGCATCATTCGGCTCCCTTGGCACGTGCGTTCTGCTCCTCGCTTAGAGACCATCTAAAGAAAGCCTTGACTGGGTTTGACTTGATCTCTGGGTCTTTTTTACTAGATCCCAGGACAACTCCAGATGAAAAAATATTTACTTCACTTTTTCTTGTTGAGTTCCTTTTGTTTCTTGCCGACTCTAAGGACAATCGATGGGTGACAGCATTGCTTACTGAATTTGGAAATGAGAGCAAGGATGTACTTGAAGATATTGGACGTGTACATCGTGAAATTTTATGGCAGATTGCACTCCTTGAAGATGTAAAACCTGAGTTAGAAGATGAGAGTACCGGTTCTGTTACTGACTTGCAAAACTCTGAGGTCCATACAAATGAAATTGAAGAGCAAAGGTTTAACTCTTTCAGGCAGTTCCTCGATCCCTTATTAAGGAGGAGGACATCTGGATGGAGCATTGAATCTCAGTTTTTTGACCTTATTAACTTGTATCGGGACCTTGGTCGTGCTCCTAGTTCTCTTCAGAGGATGGGTTCTGATAGTTCATCACTCCTGCAGTTTGGAGCTGGCAATCAAGGACTGCGTGCAGGGTCTTCTGACACCACTGGTACCTCTAACGGTAAAGAATACTCCAATCAGAGAAATTGTTATGCTTCTTGTTGCGACCTGGTGAGATCCCTTTCTTTCCATACTACCCATTTGATTCAAGAGTTAGGGAAGGTGATGCTGCTTCCATCTCGTCGACGTGATGATGTGGTAAATGTCTCGTCTTCCTCAAAAGCTGTGGCTTCCACTTTGTCCTCCCTTGTGTTAGATCACATGAATTTTGGGGGTCATGTGAATGCTTCTGGATCCGAGGGATCAATATCAACCAAGTGCCGTTACTTCGGAAAGGTTATTGATTTTGTGGATGGCATATTACTGGACAGACCAGATTCCTGTAATCCTGTTTTGCTAAATTGCTTGTATGGGCATGGAGTCGTGCAATCAGTTCTGACCACTTTTGAAGCTACAAGCCAGTTGCTTTTCACAATAAATAGGACCCCTGCTTCTCCTATGGAAACCGATGATGCAAATTTAAAGCAGGAGGAAAAGGCAGATAATGATCATTCATGGATTCAAGGCCCCTTAGCAAGCTATGGAAGACTCATGGATCACCTGGTTACCTCTCCATTTATATTATCTTCATTCACTAAGCATTTGCTTGCACAACCTCTGATTAGTGGAGATGTTGCTTTTCCACGGGATGCAGAGACTTTTGTGAAGGTCCTCCAGTCCATGGTTCTGAAGGCAGTCCTCCCTGTTTGGACTCATCCCCAATTTACTGACTGCAGTTGTGAATTTATTACTACTGTTATATCTATCATTAGGCACATATATTCTGGGGTTGAAGTTAAAAATGTTAGTAGCAATTCCATTGCTCGGATTACTGGCCCTCCTCCTAATGAAACAACAATTTCGACGATTGTTGAGATGGGTTTCTCAAGGAACAGGGCAGAAGAAGCACTGAGGCAAGTTGGATCTAACAGTGTGGAATTGGCTATGGAGTGGTTGTTCTCACATCCAGAGGAAGTCCAAGAGGATGATGAGCTTGCTCGTGCACTTGCCTTGTCTCTAGGAAACTCTGAAATGGAAATGAAGGAACATATTTCAAGTGAGGTCTCAAAGCAGATAGAAGAGTCAGTCCATCTTCCTTGTACCGAGGAGTTGTTATCTACATGCATAAGGCTTTTGCGAGCAAAAGAAGCCCTGGCATTTCCAGTTAGAGACCTGCTTGTGATGATTTGTTCTCAGAATGATGGTCAAAATCGGTCTAATGTGATCTCTTTTCTAATTGACAGTGTGAAGGGCTGTGATACAGTAGCTGACAGTGGAAATAGTACAACATTATCTGCTCTTTTTCATGTTATTGCCTTAATCCTTAATGATGATACTGTGGCACGAGATGCTGCCTATAAGAATGGTTTGGTTGCAGTTTCCTCAAATCTACTTTCGCGATGGGACTCTGGATTGTCTGATGGGGTAAAAGTTGAAGTCCCTAAGTGGGTAACAGCTGCATTTCTTGCCATTGATCGACTTTTGCAGGAAGAGAAGAAATTCAATCCTGAAATTGCAGACCAGCTGAAAAGGGATAGTGTTGGTGGTGACGCTTTGACCATTGATGAAGATAAACAAAATAAGTTGCAGTCTGCCTTGGGACTTTCCCCGAAGTATATTGATGTTGGCAGTCAAAAGAAACTCATTGAAATTGCTTGCAGCTGTATCAAGAAAAGGCTTCCATGTGAAACAATGCATGCTGTTCTGCAGTTATGCTCTAGTCTCACCAGATCTCATTCTGTTGCTGTTAGTTTCCTTGAAGCAGGGGGTTTAACCTCCCTGCTTTCTTTGCCAACAACTAGCCTCTTTCCTGGGTTCGACAGTATTGCATCTACCATTATCCGTCACATCCTTGAAGATCCTCAAACTCTCCAGCAGGCAATGGAATCTGAAATTAGGCACACCCTTATCACTGCTATGAACAGGCATCCAAATGGGAGGGTAACCCCCAGAAATTTTTTGTTAGGTTTAAATTCTGTTATTACGAGGGATCCTGTGATATTTATGCGAGCTGCTCAATCTGTCTGCCAAATTGAGATGGTTGGCGAGAGGCCTTACATTGTATTGCTGAAGGATCGGGAGAAAGATAAGAGCAAAGAGAAAGACAGAGAGAAGGAAAAATCAATGGAAAAAGAGAAATCACATAATCATGATGTGAAAGTTTCTTTGGGTAATGTGAATTCCGCCGTTGTGGGAAATGTGCACAGTAAACTTCATGATTCCAACTTAAGAAGTAGTCGTGTTCATAAAAAATCCTCCCAGAATTTCATAAACGTGATTGAGCTTCTTTTGGAGTCTGTCTATACATTTATACCTCCCATGAAAGATGATGTTACCATGGAGTTGACCTGCAGTGCCCGAGCATCATCTGATATGGACATTGATGTTTCTGCTGTTAAGGGAAAAGGGAAAGCTATTGCTTCTTCGTCTGAAGATAACGATACAAATAGCCAGGAAGCCTCTGCATCACTGGCGAAAGTTGTGTTTATTTTGAAGTTATTGACAGAGATTTTGTTGATGTATGCCTCCTCAGTTCATGTCCTGCTTCGGAAGGATACTGAAGTTTGTTGTTCCAGACCTGTTCATCAAAGGGGCTCAAATGGCGGATGCTCTGGTGGAATATTTCACCACATCCTTCATGAATTTATCCCACTATCACGAAATTCTAAGAAGGAAAAGAAAGTTGATGGTGACTGGAAGCATAAATTAGCAACCAGGGGGAGTCAGTTTCTGGTTGCATCTTGTGTACGTTCCAGTGAAGCAAGGAGAAGGATTTTTGTGGAGGTTGGCTCTATCCTGAACCAATTTATTGATTCATGTAACGGTTCCAGGCCACCAAGCAGTGACCTTCAAGCGTTTGTTGACCTGCTAAATGATATGTTAGCAGCCCGTACACCCACTGGCTCATACATCACTACAGAAGCTTCTGCAACTTTTATTGATGCTGGTCTTGTTAGTTCTTTCACTCAAATTCTTAAAGTGCTGGATCTGGACCATCTAGACTCACCTAAAGTTGTTACAGGTCTAATTAAAGCCCTGGAATTGGTAACCAAGGAGCATGTTCAATTTGCAGATTCTAATACTGGAAAGGGTGATAATTCATCAAAAACTCCTGATCGCAATCAACCTGGAGGTGAGAATATTGGTGAGACACCCAGGTCAATGGAAACCGCATCACAGTCCAATCATGAATCGATCCCAGGTGATCAGATTGAGTCATATAATGCTAACCAGAACTATGGTGGTTCAGAGGCTATTACAGATGATATGGAGCATGACCAAGATCTTGATGGGGTTTTTGGTCCCAATGCAGAGGATGAGTACATGCATGAAACGCCTGAGGATGCACGAGGTCTTGAAAATGGCATTGATACAGTGGATATTCGAATTGAAATTCAACCTCACGTGCCAGAAAATCTAGATGAAGATGATGATGAGGAGATGTCTGGCGATGATGGTGATGAAGTAGATGAAGATGAGGACGAGGACGAGGAGGAGCAGAATGATCTAGAAGAGGATGAAGTCCACCATCTTCCACATCCTGATACAGACCATGATGATCACGAGATCGACGATGATGAATTTGATGAGGTACTGGAGGAAGATGATGAAGATGATGAGGATGATGAAGATGGAGTTATATTAAGACTGGAAGAGGGTATTAATGGAATAAATGTTTTTGACCATGTTGAGGTATTTGGAAGAGATACTTCTCAAAATGAAACTCTCCATGTTATGCCAGTTGAAATATTTGGCTCTAGACGTCAAGGGCGCACGACTTCCATTTATAATCTCTTGGGAAGAACAGGAGATAATGTTGCACCCTCACGGCATCCTCTTTTAGGTGGTCCTGCTTTGCATGCAGCTCCTTTTAGACCTTCGGGTAACTTTTTCCCATGTCATACTTTTATGCCGACTGTTTATTGATATTATGTATTTATTGCTCACAACGGTCTGCTGTCTTTCTTTCAGAGAATAATCGCGATATGGTTATTTCAGAAAGAACCTTGGAAAACAACTCTTCAGGGTTGGATACTGTTTTCAGGTCTTTGAGGAGTGGTCGCCATGGGCACCGGCTGAACTTGTGGGCCAATGATAACCAACATGGTGGTGGCTCTAGCAATGGTGTAATACCCCAAGGCCTTGAAGAGTTGCTTGTTTCCCAGTTGAGGAGACCAACTCCTGAGAAGTCGTCTGAACTCAATGCAACAGTAGAACCTGATAATAAAGATGGCATTGGACAAAGACAGACATCAGAACCTGTTGGAAGGTCTGAGACTATCGTCGAGAACAGTGGGCAACATGATAGAGATAGTTTACCACTGCCTGCAGCAATTGACAGTTCTGATGGTACCAACAGTGGACCTGCTGTAATTGAACCTTCGCGAGGAACACAGGTGACTCAACAATCGCAACCTGTTGAGATGCAATTTGAACATAGTGATGCAGCTGTGCAGGATGTCGAAGCTGTAAGTCAAGAAAGTGGTGGAAGTGGTGCAACTTTAGGGGAGAGTCTTCGGAGTCTGGATGTAGAAATTGGAAGTGCAGATGGTCATGATGATGGTGGAGATAGACAAGGTTCTGCTGCAGATAGAATGTCATTGGGTGATTCACAAGCTGCTCGCATGAGAAGGTCCAATGTTTCTTACAGTAATTCTGCCCCTCTAAGTGGGAGAGATGCATCTCTACATATTGTGACTGAAGTTTCAGAAAATTCAAGTCGAGAGGCAGATGAGGAAGGTCCAGGTGGGGAACAGCAGACTAACAGTGATACTGGTTCGGGAGCAATAGATCCTGCGTTTTTGGATGCTCTTCCTGAGGAGTTGCGTGCTGAGGTTCTTTCAACCCAACAGGGTCAAGTGGTGCAACCGCCGAGCAATGAGCCACAGAACGCTGGAGATATTGATCCAGAATTCCTGGCAGCACTTCCTCCAGATATTCGAGCTGAAGTTCTAGCACAGCAGCAAGCACAAAGGCTGCATCAATCTCAGGAGCTGGAGGGCCAGCCAGTGGAGATGGACACTGTGTCGATAATTGCTACGTTCCCTTCTGATCTTCGAGAAGAGGTAATATGTTCATTTGTTGTAAGGTGGTATTTCTTTGTCAACTGACATTAGATATGAACTGCAGGTTTTGCTAACTTCATCTGATGCTATTCTTGCTAATCTCACACCTGCCCTTGTTGCTGAGGCAAATATGTTGCGTGAAAGATTTGCACATCGTTATCACAACCGTACTCTCTTTGGCATGTATCCTAGAAACCGCAGAGGTGAAAGTTCCAGAAGAGTTGAAGGTATTTCTGGCTTAGATAGAACTGGTGGAAGCATTTCCTCTCGCAGATCCCTTGGAGCTAAGCTCATTGAAGCTGATGGAGCTCCTTTAGTTGATACAGATGCTTTGCATGCTATGATACGGTTGCTTCGCGTGGTGCAGGTATCACTTCTTCTTGAAATGTTCTTTTGGTTTCTATATTTTTGCTACCATTTTCTAATAGATTCCTTTTTTCAGCCTTTGTATAAAGGTCAACTGCAGAGGCTACTTTTAAATTTGTGCGCGCATAATGAAACCAGGACGTCATTGGTTAAAATTCTTATGGACATGTTGCTATTTGATAGAAGAAAGCTTGCCAACCAGTCAAATTCTGCTGAGCTTTCATATCGCCTTTTTGCTTGCCAACGTAATGTCATATATTCACGTCCTCAATTTTTTGATGGTGAGGAATTTGGTTTCTGTTGCTGTTCTTTTAATTTTTTTTTTTTTATTCCTATTAGCTATCAATTTATGATATTTTTTTTTTTTTGATGGGCTATTGCCATTTGCTGACAGTAGTAATAAGTCATTTGCATGTTGGAATTTGTTTATCTAAACCAGTGCATGTCAGCATGCTTTTTGATTCAATTCATCCTGTCACGTAAAAATTGTGACCAATAGAGTTGCAAAGGTGAAAGTTTTCTGTTTTCATCACTAAATGACATTTTAAGCTCAGTTTTTCCTCCATTGTCTATTTTTGCTTGGGGTGTTATCACAGCATCGTAATGGCTATGCATTTTGGCTTTTTTACTTTATAGGTGCTCCTCCTTTGGTGTCAAGACGTGTTCTAGAAACTCTGACCTATTTGGCCCGGAATCATCCATATGTAGCTAAGATATTACTTCAGTTCAAGTTTTTTAGACCCACATTACGGGAATCAGAGAATGTATATCAGGATAGTGGTAAAGCAGTGATGGCAGTTGAACATAATCCACAGTCCGAAGGTTACTTATCGATTGCATTACTTCTAGGCCTTCTAAACCAACCCCTGTATTTGAGAAGTATAGCTCACCTTGAGCAGGTAGTGCATATTGAACTGTGTGTTCTCTTCCTTTTATTCGTAATATTTGGAACGTTCAGAAGTTAAAACTAATTTTCTGGCCTCTTTGTATTCTTTCCTCAGTTGCTTAATTTATTGGAAGTGATCATTGACAACGCTGAAAGCAAATCACACTTATCCGAGCAATCTGCACCTTCTACTGCTGAGCAACCAGCTGCTCCTGAAGTTTCCTCATCTGATGCTGAAGTGAATGCAGATTCTGGTGGTGTATCCTCTGTGGTTGGGGCGCCACCTAAGATTGGTAGCTCTAAAACAACAGCTTCTGCTGCCGATAGTGAATTTGATAGCCATAGTATACTGGCAAACCTGCCAGAAGCAGAATTACGGCTTCTGTGCTCACTCTTAGCACGAGAAGGGTATGAATTGGCTTTAATTGACAGCTGCACCTCTCCATGGAATTGTTTCCTTAGACATGATTATTATCTAATTAGAAGATTATTTTTTTTATTTGAAAGGGAAACAAGACTATTCATTGATATAATGAAAGAGTCTAATGCTCAAAGTACACGAGAGGAAACAAAATAAAAACTACAAACTTGCCAATACAAGGCTAGAGCCAAACTCCATTACAAAGACAAATTCTGAAGAAAAATTAAAAACATTCCGAGTGAACACATTATCTAATTAGAAGAGTATGGTAGTTTCATAGTCTTTTCCTTCATTAGTACCTTTTGTTTCCTTCATTCCCTGTCTGTTATTAAGTTAGTTTCATAGCTTAATGTGTGATAAATCTTGATTCCTACTCGCCCTCATATAAATTTTTCATTTTGTTCATTTCTTTAACATTCAACATGCAGAAACCTTTGTGCTTCTTTATGCAAAGAACTCAGGTGCTTGGTCTAATATCTTTTGTGTTATATAGGTTATCAGACAATACTTATGCTCTTGTGGCAGAGGTGATGAAGAAGCTGGTAGCCATCGCTCCAATTCATTGTCGCCTGTTCATTACTGAGCTATCAGAATCTGTCCAGAAATTGACAAGATCTGCTATGGATGAGTTGCACATGTTTGGAGAGGCAGTGAAAGCACTTCTCAGTACATCGTCTTCTGATGGAGCTGCAATATTAAGAGTTCTTCAGGCATTAAGCTCTCTTGTTGCATCACTGATTGAAAAAGGAAAAGATTCTGCAATTCTTCCTGAAAAAGAGCATGCTTCTGCCCTTACTTTGGTTTGGGATATCAATGCTGCTTTGGAGCCCTTGTGGTTGGAGCTGAGCACCTGTATTAGCAAAATCGAGAGCTATTCAGATTCTTCACCTGATGTGCTGGCTTCATTTCGAACTCCTACAGTGAAGCCAGCTGGTGTAATACCCCCACTTCCTGCTGGTAGTCAGAACATATTACCATATATTGAATCTTTTTTTGTGGTGTGTGAGAAGTTACATCCTGCCCAGCCTGGTTCAGATCAAGAGTTGAATATTGCTACAGTGTCCGAGGTTGAGGATGCTGGCATTTCTGCAGTAGCACAGCAAAGAACTACAGTACCAACCCAAAAAGTTGATGAAAAACATGTTGCTTTCGTTAGGTTCTCAGAGAAGCACCGAAAACTTCTGAATGCTTTTATTCGGCAAAATCCTGGGTTGTTGGAGAAGTCTTTCTCCCCTATGTTGAAGGTCCCTCGGTTTATAGATTTCGACAATAAGCGCTCTCATTTTAGATCAAAAATAAAGCATCAACATGATCATCATCATAGTCCTTTAAGAATTTCCGTTAGGAGGGCATACATTCTTGAAGATTCATACAATCAGTTGCGGATGAGATCAACACAAGATTTGAAAGGTAGGCTGACAGTTCACTTTCAAGGAGAGGAAGGTATTGATGCTGGTGGGCTTTCAAGGGAATGGTATCAGTTACTGTCCAGAGTTATCTTTGACAAGGGAGCATTGCTTTTCACAACTGTTGGCAATGATTCAACATTTCAGCCGAACCCCAATTCTGCTTACCAAACAGAGCATCTATCATATTTCAAGTTTGTTGGGCGAGTGGTCAGTGCAGACTTTCTTTTTGCATTTAATGGATTAAATTGAACAACTGACTTTGTACATGTCTAATTGGTTTCTTTTACCAGGTTGGCAAAGCACTTTATGATGGACAGCTCTTGGATGTCCATTTCACTCGATCATTTTACAAGCATATTTTGGGAGTCAAAGTTACCTATCACGACATTGAAGCTATTGATCCCGATTACTACAAAAACTTGAAATGGATGCTTGAGGTACTGAATACGAGTATTTACTTATGGTTGATAAGAATTATGTCTTCTAATATTTGCACTTTATATAATTGTAGTTTTGCTATTGAGATATAATTACTTAACTCGTGTGAACCGGTCTCTTTGTTGCTCTCCAGAATGATATTAGTGATGTTTTGGACCTTACATTTAGCGTTGATGCTGATGAGGAGAAGCTGATCCTCTATGAAAGGACAGAGGTAATAGTTTTCGTTCTCAATGTCTGGCCTGATGTAAAACGTATGTTACACATTTTACTAAGATTTGGCTATCTTGTTCCAATAGGTGACTGACTATGAACTGATTCCTGGTGGACGGAACATCAAGGTTACAGAGGAGAATAAGTACCAATACGTTGATCTAGTTGTTGAGCATCAATTAACCACGGCTATACGCCCTCAGATTAATGCCTTTCTGGATGGTTTCCACGAATTAATTCCTAGGGAATTGATATCTATTTTTAATGACAAGGAACTTGAATTGTTAATTTGTGGGCTTCCAGATATTGATCGTAAGTAATCTTTTTCATTGTTCTATAAACAATTCTTTTACAGAATAATGTTACTTTCTGCATCCGAAGTATGATGATAGCATTTATGCTTATGTTTTCATGTTAATATTTTTTCAGTGGATGATATGCGAGCAAACACAGAATATTCAGGATATAGTGCTGCATCTCCTGTCATACAATGGTTTTGGGAGGTTGTTCAATCCTTTAGCAAAGAAGACAAGGCCCGCCTTTTGCAGTTTGTGACTGGCACCTCAAAGGTATACTGATTTTGCTTAAGCACCGACTAAATATGAAAGGCGACCAGGATTAATTCTCTCCCCCGCCCTTTTTGGTTGTCCATTGTTTTCTGAACTTTCATGTACAGGCTAAGATTCAAAGAATATCACATAACCGTTCAAAATTCATAAAAAATTATTGTTCAGCAAATTAGTACTGTTTATTTCCATATTTGGTTACAGTTATGTCAATGTGTTATTCTGTATGAATGTGTACTGCAGTTAATTGCGACATTTATCAAATGGTATCCATTTAAACTGGTTATGGGCAGTAGCAAATTCTTTTATATTATTTTGGGGGAGGATAGGACGAGGGCCAGTGAAATGCTCTTCATTTCAGTAGAGAAAGGGCTGCCTCATGATGTATGTTGGTATAACGGATTGAACATATTGTTTTGTTGGTTTTATAATTATTTTCCTTTTCATTTTTTTGCGGAGCTGACATAGCTCAACTATTTTTATGTATATTATCCTCAATTTAGAGTTCGAATTCCTCACCTCTTGTTGAGCTCAAAACAATTTCTTTTTCATTAAAATACTCTTTCTTGTTACTCGCCACCATGACCTAGCTAATTGTCTTATATGGTTTCTGCATTTTACTTTAAACGGTAGTCTGAACGCTCTCTCTGTAATATTTCAGGTGCCTTTAGAAGGTTTCAGCGCTCTCCAAGGAATTTCAGGTTCACAGAAGTTTCAAATACACAAGGCATATGGCAGCCCAGACCACTTGCCTTCTGCTCACACATGGTAATGAGAGATGATATTTATGATGAATAATAATATACCCATATTTAGTTTTCTGGCCTTTAGATAGAGATATTGAGTTTTATCTCTTTGCCTACAGCTTCAACCAGTTAGATTTACCCGAGTATCCATCAAAACAGCATCTGGAAGAAAGATTACTCCTTGCAATTCACGAAGCAAATGAAGGATTCGGCTTTGGTTAAAGGGTTGCAGTTGTGAAGAAAAAGGTATAAACAGTGTAATATAATTGCATTTCGAAGTTGTTCGCTGAAAAGAGAATTAGGAGGTGAACGGTGGCTTATGACTTGTTGAGTTGCTATATTGTTTATAAATTACTGTACAGTCGTAAATCACTAAAGAAATTGCTTCCGCAGTTGAAATTTTGTCTACCTGTTTCTCTCTCCCTTTGTTTTATATCTTTAGAGAGAGAGAGAGAGAGGACAAAGAGCACCTTTATTCTATTATTATGTAGATTCTTAGTTTATTATTATTTTGTTCTTGATGATTTGTCAATGCAGCAAACTGAATATTGTACAATTCTTGGCATTTTTTTCTGCTTGAGTTCATCAGTTTGATCTGGTGAGAAAAAAAGGATCTTGGGGAGGCAATCTTCACAAATCTATTAGACCAAAATACATATTCGGTTTCTTATATGCTCGTGTACAAATTCAATTACAAGATCGACAATTCTTTGAAATATATTTACTTTTAATATATTTTTTAAGAAGTTGATGTTAAATGTATTCTAACTATTCTAACTTTAAGGGTTAGTGTTTAATAGATTTTAAATATTTTAAATGTGGGTATATTTGTTGAGTTAAAATATCATTTTGGTCCTTATATTGGAGAGTTTGTTTAATTTTAGTTTTGTGTTCTTAGTAAATCTTAAATTGAAATAAAAGGTTTTTGAACTTGTAAAAAAGAACATTGCTAATTATTTTTAGGTTTAAATATTAGTTTGGTTTTTATACTTTTGACTTTAATTCATTTTGGTCTATGTATATATTTATATTTTGCTTCTTTTACTTTTTTATGAATGGTCCTTTTTAGTCTCTTTATTTTTATTTTTTAAGACGCTAAAATGATCACTTTTTTGAATTATGGAGATCAAAACAAACATATTTAGAATATAAAGATCAAATTGAATCAAAGTTAAATAGGGATGACAAATTTTTTTTTTTTTGGAAGATCGGTTCATGAGGATATGGGAGTCAAACTAAAGATTTAGCTTGTCGATTGGGGATGGGGTGAGGGTATTTCTTAACTTTTTCTTTTTATTGAAAGAAAGTTTAATGATCTTCTAAAAGTGAGGTATTAACTGTCTTTGTCTATATAATAGCTATTAAGTAACCAAAAAAACTTCATTTTTTCTTTGAAGTTTAAGGATGTTCATTAAACTCTCTAAAGTTCTTTTTGATACGAAGTACAAAAATTTAGTAGCATTTCTTTTTTAATTTAGCCAAACTTTTATTAACTCTTTTTAGTAAGAAATATCTTTTCTTTTTTTATTTCGATTTAAGTATTAGATAGTAGTTAGTTATGAAATAATGAAATTATAACATTTAAATTTAGGAATTAAATTTTAACTCTCATAATTTAATCAATATTTATGGGGTTTTATAAAATAAAGTTGCAACTTTTAAACTAGATTAAATTATAATTTAACTATTTTGAATTGATGGGAGAGAACATTCCAGAATAGTTCATTGGTCTCCTCCAGGTTCGCTTGTGGCGCAAGGGGGAAAAGATAGAACCACGTGGCCATCTCCAATTGGTAGAGTACGCGATTTTATGTATTTGTCAACTTGCGGTGTTTAGACATGTAATCCGAAACCCCAATTATCTGGGTCCCTATATAAACGCCAAGAAAGAGAAATTCTTCCCAAAACCAGTAACCCTAAAGTTCAGATCTCTTCTACCGCAAGAGACAGCCACCGCCATTTCTCATCTACGCCGTCGTCCTATCTTATCGTCCGTTACCATGCCTCGTCGGAGCTCCGGAGGTCAGTATTTCACCTATTTCTCCTTCATATCTTCCTATATCACTCGATATTTCTTTGTTCAGATAGATTTTTATTCGGCCAGATTTTGTTTCCCGTTCATTTTTCCTTGTTTCTTTATCTCCTTATATGTCTTGCGATGGCTTTTGTATGAACTGGATTGGATTTCTGGTTTCGAGAAATTTTTGGTTTTTTGGATCTGATTTGACGACGAGACTGTTAACAGATTTTTTGGGGTTAAAATTAGGGTTTTTAGCTTTTGCATGCTTTAAGTTTTAGAAATTAATGTTATAGCGATGAATATTTGAGCTGTGTTATTTATTAAATCTCTCTGATGCATGTGGTAAGTGGTCAACCTTTGATTATTGTTGCAGGACGATCTGCTTCCCGTCCCGCCCCTCGCGCTCCACTTCGCAATCCTCCGGCGCCAGGTAAAATAACACAATTTTTATATGATTTAGTTTGATTATCTATTTTAAAGACCTCGTTTGGGGGAGCAATGTTGAATTTCTCTGGTATCGTTGTGGGGGCTGTGTTTTAGTAGGTATATATATTTATCCTCTTCATGTCCGTGGTGGACTGGATTCTAACCCGGGCTTCTTGGAGATGTGCCTTTTCCCAAGGCACGTTCTGATGGCACACAATGTTTTAGAAATACCTTCCAATTTTTAAGATTAAGATCTTGGTTTGATAAGTTATGGGGCACCTCAGAAATTTGAAAACAAGGATTCAATGAAGAGTTCAATTGAATTCCATTTCAACTATTGCTTAAAATGTGTGCAATAATATATTTATAGACCATGAAATCAGTTCTAGTTACCAATTAAATATTCGGTTCAGTCTCATTCATGAACATGTTTTATGTAATAAATTTTGTATAATTATTATTTTATCCTTAAAAAATTATTATTTACCATATTATATAATTTTTTGGTAAAAAACAGAAACCAGAAATCTTTCAATGAACAAGAGACATTTCCTATGAGGGTTTAGGGTAGATAAGCTGTAATTACCAAAAGGTTGTTTTAACTTGCTCCATGATATGATAGAGAGTTTAGATAGTTATAGATTCAATATCGTATAATTTATAAATGCACATTTTAATTAACAAATATCAAATGAGTTTATGACATGAAATACTATATTTATCAAAGTTTATCCTTTTGCATTTTAAAATTTCAAATTCAAAATTAGGATACATAGAACCTAAAAACAGTTTTAGAAACCAAGTTTGCTATGGAATCATTAGATTTAGTGAATTTAAAAGCATACCATGCAAATTTTCCAATATCAGTGAATATAAAAAACATTGAACAAATTCTAGATTGCATCCTAAACAAGCCTTTAATAACTTGTAATTACAAGAGTGAAACTTAAGAGCTTGAAAACACTGGAGTAGTGGGGTGCGGTAATCCAAGGAGAAGAGAATGCTCTACACTTTAACTATATGTAAAATAATAGCTGCACTTGGTCTTGATCCACCTTCCACGTTAATTCTAATTCATTAGTGTCCTTTCTAGGGAGGTACTTATGTTACCAAATTCTTCGGGAGATTGCTAATAATTGACGATGTAGAATCATGGTTATTGGCTGTGGTATAGCTGGAATCTATTGAATGTACTTCCATTACGAGTGCAAATGAATATGCTGTTCTTTTCCATATTAAGCCTAAAGCTTGCTTATGTTTTTGACAATTTATTCTTAACACTATTGTTTTTGGCGCTAAATTTGACTTGACTTCTGCAGCTAGTCCTGCTCCTCCACCCGCACCTGTACAAGGTGGTGGTGGATCTATGCTGGGAGGTCTCGGTGCCACTATTGCTCAAGGTGAGTTTAGAAGCACTTGCACTTTCTTTTCCTACGATTAACCATTTCAATGCTATCATAACCATTACCCTTTTGTTCTTTTTTGTGCTGATGTGCAGGTATGGCCTTTGGTACCGGAAGTGCTGTGGCTCACAGGGCTGTCGACGCCGTAATGGGTCCTCGGACCATCCAGCACGAGACCATTGATTCATCAACTTCTTCAGCACCTTCGGTAGCAAACAATCCTGGAGGGTCTGATGCTTGTACTGTTCAGTCAAAGTCCTTCCAAGATGTAGGTTCCTTGTTCTCCATTGTTATTTAGGACTATTTTTTCTCGACGTGTGGAGGCTAAAGCCATTTTTTTCTTCTTATCTTCATACTCAAGCAACTTACATTTTCTTTTATGTTTTATTTCCTTTGCAGTGCCTGAACCACTATGGAAGTGACATTAGCAAGTGTCAATTCTACTTGGATATGTTGCAGGAATGCCGCAGGAGCTCAGGTTCTGTTTTGGGTGCTTAAAAGAATTGAATTCTTAGAACAATCATATTCATAATGTTTTCTCACTCTGCTCCATTTGGATGACCGCAGTGAGCGGTGTCAAGATTATTATGTGTTTTGACAGTGTTTTCATTTTACGACCTCTTCTACGACTTTAATTTAATAAAAGGTGTTAAATGATAGAACACTTCATCGTTTGGACTCTATTGTTTGGATTTCAGTTTTGGGTATTTACTTGTGAAATTAAAACTGTTCGGATTTTAAACATCTACTTGATGAATATTGCACAAATTATTCGATGAAAACGATTATTATCGAAATTAGTAAATTGTCGAGAGTTAGGAAATCAATTTGTTTGGATTAGTTGAGAAACTAGTAATGCAAAGAGTATAGGATGAAATTAAATATGGTAATTGGATGCTGCACAAGTGTATTGTGAGGTATAGTCGCGGATGCACAAGCATAGGTGGTTTGTGTTTATTTCATTCATGAATTTTTGTAGTTACAATCATAAAATTCAATTTTATATCCAACGTAGCGTATTGAAGTTGTCAATTGAAAATTTTAAAATTTATAGACATTTTAAAAGGTTACCAACTTCAGATTCCAGACTAAACTTTAATTTAAATGCAAATAAACGTACTCTGAGAAGGAAGAACGATGTAATTGTTTTTTGATTGAATATCTTTAAAAAATAATGGCGTGAGAAATTTAGAATAACATTTAGAGTGAAAATAGCTTAACCGACCTATGGATCTTTTGCATTCAACAATGTAAAAAACAATGGTAGTAATAGAAAATTCAAACACTTCAAAATGTGCATGTATTAACTAATTATTTTTTAAAAGATAACAATATGATAAGTTCAGAGGACGCAATGTCTATCTTATTCAGTTAAACTAAAATTTATTGCTAAAAGATGTTAGAATACAATAAGTTGAATCCATATGAAATTAAAAATTTGTATTTTAAATAGTTCTTTCTTTAAAATAAAATAAAAATTAACACGATGAGTAATGCATAAGTAATGCCTAAAAGTTGAAATGCATATGTAATGTTAAATCACTTAAATTGATATGCTACAATAATTTATATAATTTATATATATAAGTTGATTATTTAAATGATTTTAGGAATATAATTTTCTACTACGAGTGGAGGCATGAGGAGTTGATCTTTCGACCTCAGATAAGGTATAGCACGTATCAACTACAGTAGTCTTAAGCTCACAATGGATAACATACTCCAAGGTTAAAATTAAAAGCGTAGTTAAAATACTATTTTGGTTGATGTACTTTAGATATGATTTAATTTTAGTATTTGTATTATTAAATATCTAATTTTAGTATTTGTATTTTTAATAAATCTTAAATATTCGTTAATTTTTATTGAAATTGACTAAATAATAATAATATTTTTCATAAAAAAAAATTATAATTATAATATGTGAATATGTTTAAAAAATTTATAATAAAATTTAATATATAACATAATATTTTTTTAAAGTATAAATACAAATTAAAAAACTACTAAAATATTGGGACTAAAAATATATTTCGACAAATTACCACTATTGAACTATGGTGGTAGTTGCGTATCTTAAGGTAGTTTTTGCAATTTCGCTATAATTTAATCTAAATTTTTTGAAAACTCCGGAGGTATATAGTCGCGATGACGTTCTAAATCATTGTTTTTACATTTCTCATAATTGTAAGGATACGCCTCAATCAGTCATCTGATGCAAGCAATGACGGAGCGATTTTCGCTGTCTGCCGAACAACTCTCGTCCATGGGATTGCCGTTTCCGTCGTCGCTGAATCCAGTTTCTTTCCGCATTCCGACGTATCGTTCTTTCGCTTTCCCCGTCGATGCGCCGAAATTCAGTTCTGTTTTCTCAATGCCTTTGCCACAGGAAAAATGGAGTCGTTTCTACCGACAAACGGTGTCATCTTCACTAAGAAATTTCAGAATCAGGAACAGAAATGTCAAAGTTCGATTCAGCTCTCCAAATAATCCGAATTCCACACCCCATGCCTCCAATGGCGAGTCGGATTCTCCCGCTAACACGAAGCTTATAGTAGTAAGCTCTCTAATTGCCGTGTCACTAGCAATCGCGAATCGTGTGCTGTACAAGCTTGCTCTCGTTCCGTTGAAGGAATATCCATTCTTCTTAGCTCAATTGACTACGTTCGGGCAAGTTATTCATGCTCTACCTTGATATTTATTATTTAATTTTTTGTTTGTAGCATGTTGTGATGCATTTACTGCTTTTAAGTTGTGTGTTTATGCATCTTACTGAAGACCATTTGGAATTTTTGTCCTATTATATGTGGGAGCAGATATGTTATGGTATATTTTAGTATATTATATCTGCGGCGTCGGGCAAACATTGTAACTGAAGAAATGTTATCGCTTCCAAAATCGCGATTCATGGCCATAGGTTTTCTTGAAGCGCTTGGAATTGCAACAGGGATGGCTGCTGCAGGTATCAAAATTATACCTCGCTATAGATTTGGCGGGCGGGTTGATTTTTCTATCTTAGGCGGCTGTTTGATACATTTTCATGTCGTTGCGCGTCCTTATGTATGATAATTGTAATTGTTTGTAATTTAATTCCTGGGATGTCACTTGCTTTTTTAACACCTCAATCAGAGTAGGATAGGAACAATGATTTCTTGTGATATGATGAACGGGATACCAAAAATTGCAAGAATTAAGCTGGTTTGAAGGAGAAAAGAATGACACCAATTCAAGATTTGAATTTGCGTTTAGAACTCGTACTGAATGCTATGCATCATTTACAGCTTCGCTTCCCGGTCCAGCAATACCCATACTCAGTCAGGTATCTCTTCTTACCGTTCTTTCTCCTAAAGTTATTAACTGGAAAAAATAAAAACGTATTTTCCTTTGTACGTGCTGGATTAAATATTGATTCTCCATTGCCTCTCTCATTTTCTCAAGCTTCTTTCAATATTTCCGTAGATGTAAATTTGGGTATCTGAACATATAGCTTTAATGCAACTACATTGATTTTTTTTAAAAAAATTTAAGGGTGCTTTTCACTGAAATAATGAAAAGAGACTAATGCTTAAAATACAAAGAAATCCAAACAAACAAACAGAAAATACTCAAGTACCAAACTTAAAACATAATAACTAGGCTGGAAAAACAAATGCATTTTAATTAAAGATCAAATCCTAAATGGAGAAGTCAACAAAAAGCTTAGAAAGAGAACACCAAGAGAAGACATTAATCCGAGCAACTTCGAAACAATCTATCCATGCGAGAGACTTTTCTTGAAAAACTCTTTGATTCCTCTCAAACCATATTTCGGCAAGTAAGACTTTAACCGCATTTTACCATAACAACTGAGAATTAGGCTTCAAATAAGGTCCAACCAAAAGCTGACAACATTGACTTTGAATATTTCACCGAACACCCAATTAATATGAAAAATGAAAAAAAAAAAAAAAAAAAATGACCTGGCATAATAGCACTCAAAAAATAGATGTTGCAGCCCTTCACTATCAGTCTAACAAAGAGGACAAATGGAAGGAGACAGATAGCGAGAAGGCAGTTTCCTCTGAAGAGTGGAGGAGCAGTTTAACTTTCCCAAAATCATAATCCATATAGGAATATTAAGTCGCTTGGACTCTTTGACTTCCACAAAGTTTTAAAAACCAATTTATCCATAGGATCAGAAACAACTAAATGCTTAGATATGGAGTTTACTGAAATTTCCCGGCAGGCTCAAAGGCCAAATTCGACAATCTGGATGATCAATCACTCTTTTATCTGACACAGACCTTAATAGCATCTGAAACTCAGAAATTTCTTCCTCTTTCACCAACCTATGGAAAGTAACAACCCATGATAAAGTGTTTTCATCCCAATGGTCTATAACTGAACCATTGAGAAGAAGCGCAATTCGAAATAAGCCTGGAATACTGGAATTCAGAGGAAAGTTATCAAGCCACGTATCAATCCAAAAAGAAATTCTGTTACCAAATTCGACAATATGCCCTTAATGGCCTTTTCTCTCTAAGTAGTGATAATCAATTGTATGATCCCTGTCTTTCTAATACACATGAAAAACACACAGAAGGATGTTCATGCTGAACAGATATGTTCCGGATTTCTTTTTCACATCTCATATTGGCACCTTCTTGTAATAATATATTTTTTTTGCAGACCTTTTTAGTTTGATTCACTTAAAGTAATTTAATTATCTGGATGTGTTTAAGAAATCAGATAAGCTGATTAACTCAATTAGTAATTATGTCCAATTTGGACCATCTTGAAGATTGTTTCTTGATAATTCAAAATGTTATAATCTGAATCACATCTACTTTCTGTGTTTATTGGCCGATGGATGTCAAGAATCGAAGGCCATTAAATTGGGCCATTGTTGTTGAAGATGGTGTAATTGGGATGGCAAAGTCAAGTGTCATTGCAAATTTTCTAGTAGCTAATGACTGCTAGGTCAGATGATTGCTAATTACCAGAATGGTGTTTTTTTTCCTCTTGTTTTTTCCCCGGCACACTTGTTTATGCATTGTTCCTTCACTATTCGTTTTTGGCATATTATTTGGGACACTTTTAGATGGTCTCCCCTATGTTCTACATCTTTGATATTCTTGCCTCCCTTTTGGTGGATCATCCTTTTGGTGGTATTAAAAAGATGGTTTAGTTGGCTCTTATGCGTGTTTTTTTTTTTACTCTTTGGGGCGAGCGCATGGTTCTCTTTTTCGAGATTCTTTTTCTTCTTTTGATCTCTTTATGGATTTGATTTTCTCTTTTGCTTTTTATTGGTGCAAAAAAAAGTACCCGTTTGCTAATTTTAGCTTATCTTATCTTGTATCCAATTGGAAATCTTTGTTGTAATCACCTATTGGTGTGGAGTTTCTCCAATTTCATTTATCAATGGTGTGGAGTTTCTCCTATTTCATTTATCAATGAAATGTTTCTCATCTTAAAAAAAAGGAAAGAGGTCCTTTTACTCAATTCCAAATTTGTAATGCTTCCTCCAACTCCAGATCAAGTAGATTTAAACCTGCCACCATCAATTTTGAGAGGTTAACTTTGAGATCATGACTTATGGAGGATTCAAGAGGTTCACATACTTTTGCTTGCTGAACTCTGAGAATTTAAGCTCCTTTTTTATTTTTATTTTATTTTTTAAAAATTAAAAATGTGAATCAACTTTGAGGGTCTTTTTGAGGATGAAGCATCCTTCACTAACGAGCTTCACCAAGGGATTTGGAAAGGAAAAGACCCAAAAAAGATCAATGTATTTATTTTGGTAAATCGTTCAAGGGGTCTCAGACTCCCAATGCGAATTATAAGGAACAAGTTCAAGCTTGTTACGTTGTGCCTCCTTCAACCTGATTGGTGCTTCTTTTTAGGGCTCATAGTGAAAATGCTAACCATCCATCTCCTTCTCCAATGTTCATTCTCTGCCAAGATCGTGAGGAATCTTCAAATTTGTTAATGTTCAAATACTTGGTGTTCAATTCTATTAGCAAATGCTTCTTTTTGTCATCTGCAGATTCCATTTCAAAAAGGAAGCTAGAGACTTCTTTAGTTAAACACTTCCACGTCCCTTTTGTGGAACTTGTGGGTCGAAATAAGTAGGGAAGGTTTATAGATAATATAAGGAGTGGGATATTTTTTGAGATTTTATTTCTTTTGGGCTCTCTCTTTGGAGCTCATTAATCAAACAGTTCCGTCATTGGTCCCGTTATCAGTTCCAACGGGAACATTTTTTATCTTTTGGTAATTCATTGGTTGTTTTGTACTTTTATTACTGTCCATGAAATATTTGCTTCTGCACTTCAAAATATTGTTCATTAATTTGTAAACCTACTTGCAAATAGCAAAATATAAGCTCTCTTTCCATCTTCCTCTTCCTGTGCTTCTGAAGACCGTGTTAATATGTTTTTTCAGACATGGAACTTAGGATCTCAACAGTGATATGGGTCTTCATTATTCAGTGGCTCTAATGCAGGCCAAATGCTGTCTGGAGTTGCACCTTTATGGGCAATATTAATGGTAGCTTCTAGCGCTTGTCAAGCTGGTGCATCAATTATGAAGGTTGCCATGGTCATTGACGTAAAATAATTGACTTGGTATACCAAATGTGAATGGACGTTGACTTTGTTTTTCTGAACAGGAGTTTATTTTCATTGATGCTGCAACCCGTCTCCGTGTATGACAATCTCTGCTATATTTTCAAAGTAGTAGCTATTTTGAGCATTTCATTTCTTTGATATATGTATTAGGTGCTCAAGTATTTGTGCAGTTTTCCCTAATATGTTCAACTCTTTTGGTTTGTAGGGGAAATCACTAGACATTTTTGTGGTCAATTCTTTTGGATCTGGATTTCAGGTTAGAATTTTACAAACTCACCTTGAATTTCTTAAGTTTACTTGCCTGGCCAGGTCAGTTATGTATATACTCAAGTGCTGTTTGCAAAGACCACATAGTAATTATGTTTTCCACTGTTTTAAATCACGTTCAACAGAATTGCTATGGGTTCATGGATAAATTCGTTTTTCTCATATTCTGGTCTATTTAGGAGTTTTAACAGTAGACATTCACGCACAGGCACTTTTTGTACTTCTCTTTCTACCATTTCTTTCGAACTTGAAAGGCATACCTATAGCCAAACTTCCCTCATATCTGATGCATGGTGCTGGTTGTTTTCTCAATGTTGGTGCTGAAAGACCAGGCAAGCTCCTGCAATCTTATTGACATTTATTACATGCTTTGCAATGCAATTATCGTCTTGAATTGTCATGGATATAACTTATGATTGGTGTTTTATTCAACATGGATATGATGTGTTAATTGTATAATTAGAACATTTATTATGTGTACGAAATGAAGAGATCCATTATATTCTTTAGCTCTATATGAGCACACAGTTAACTGGTAACTTGAAACCTTAACTATAACTCCATATTAAAAATGAATCTAAACGCAAAGAAGCTTCCTTATGACAAATAAGGAATTGGAGGTTTCAATTTTCTGCACTTCAGTGTTGTACGAATAGTGTAGCTGTATACCAGAATCTGCTTGCCTTTATTAGTATCAAGTAGTACTTGAGGAGCTACTTTACGTTTCTTCATCGTAGTGAAGGCCTCTTAGAAAAGTATGGTGGCATTTGAAATTGATCAATGAGCTATAGTTAAAAATGATAATCGGTATGCTGACTAAATACAGAATGAACATTTCACAGTTTGATTTGACAGGAAACGTCGACAGGGACATGTTTTGCATTATATGGATCTCTATCAGCAAGATCATTATAATTTTCTTATTTCTTACATAATCATGCTCGTTCTTTTCTCTAATTTCATCAGATGCAGAATATAGTATTATCTTGATATAAGCATATCCAAATCTGAGAATGATCCGTTAATCATCAGCCCCGGTCTCATTTCTCTTCCATTCCATGGAGAGAGTAGTGGCCATTCCTATTAACATGAATCGACTCCTCAGCATCATGAATTAGCTTCTTTGACTCGTAATGGAAATTTGGGTTTTGCATTTGAAAAGAAAAACGGCAACCCAAAATTAATGGCCATATGATCTGTTGAATGCAGGTTGTGAAGGGGCTCCATTGCTTCCACTGCTTTACGTGATCACAAATTTGTCCTTCAACATAACTGTGCTCGGTGTAGTGAAGAAATTTTCCGCAGTTGTTGCTTCTCTTGTTGTGATGCTTTCAGGTTCTTTTCTTTTCTGTAGAATATATGAACTAATATTAGACAATGTTATATTGTGTGCATGAGCTAAAGGTTGGTCTTGTTGGCTTTATGCAGTGCCAGTTTCAATTTATATTCTGTCACTTCCATTGCCATATCTATCTGAAGGCGCAAGCTTAAGTCCCCTCTTTCTCACTGGGAGTTTAATGCTTGTGGTGGGTCTTGCTTTTTATTACATTCCTCAGCGTTCAAAGCAAGACACCAAAATTGATTGATGAATTACTACTACACTGGCTCGGCTCGACTCCACTCTCATTTTGTAAATTAGAAATTTTTTAAAAATTAGGCCAGAAAACCATTTTGCATATGGAAATTATTACATTGTTATTTAATAATTTTGATAATATCTATATATATGACTAATTTTAAATGAGTACAATGATGAAAAGGATATTCTAACCTAAAGGTGATTATAGGAAATCTAGTATAAGAACCAAAGAATAATATACTCCATTGGATCTAGCTACTATAGTTGTTACTGTATCGTGGAAGTAAGATGAATAATATTACAAGTTAAATGTTTAATGAGATAGATGAAGTGATGCATAAGAGTAACTCATGAACTACATGAAAAGTGAATTTCATCCCAACATAATTTACATATAAATTTTACTCCAAACATAATTAACATGATTTAGATGGTTTGAACTTATTTTATCTAAGGAATAATTGTAGCTCAATAGTTAAGACACTTGTATTTATCCAAATGTCCTAGGTTGAAAACTCTCATTCAATGTGGTGTAATATTAAGAAAAAAAAAATATGTAATTCATCTAAAAGATCATCGGGTATAAAATTGAATTTTTTTTGTTTGTTTTTTATTTGATATATATATATATATATTTTAAAGATGAATCGATTTTGTTCTAAAGTTATTATTCAAGAGGTCAAACAACGTTTAGTGGTATAATAATGTTTCACTGTATTTATAAAATAAATACACTTAAAAAAGTCAATACGATCATGGTTCAACCAACATAAAACATTCATAGTTTAAGAGGTCAGATGTTCGAATCCTTCACTCTACATACTGTTAATCTGAAAAAAAATACATCAATAAAAGAACAACATGGTTGGTTAAAAAGGTCGACTGAAGATATATATACATATATGTTGTACTTTTAATTTTATACTTTTAAATGTAGTCTCTTTATTTTCAATCAACATTGAAATTAGTATTTTAAAGTCTATTTTTATCAAAATATGTTTAATAACAATCATAATTTTCATGTAATAACAAACGCAATATGAACATGTTATACAAAATTATAGAGAAAAGTTCAATATATACCTTTTTTTTTTTCTTTTTTTTTTAAGGAAAGACAAACAACAATAATGACTAATTTTAAAATTTATTGAAAGTGTGTAAACAAAATTTGGACATTTTTAAAAAAATAATAATTAAAGTGGAGCTAAGTCCCATAGTATACTAATCAAAATAGTATTTTACTGATAATTAAATTATAAAGAAATATGTTAGATTTCAAATTTATTCCTTTTAACTTTTAATAAGTATCTATTTAATATATGAATTTTCAAAAGTCATTCAACTTTTAATTTTATAACTAGTTGGTCCCTTACATATTCCATGTAAAAAAAAAGTGATTGATCTAAATATATAATTAAATTATATGACTAGTGCTTTCCCAAATTTCTAATTCTGTGTCTAGGAAGTTTATAAATTTTAAAAAAATGTCAGTCACAGACTTACAGTTAGAAATTATAGATGATTTCAATTATTACACATAAAATTTTAAATTTAGAGATCTACAGGTCACAAAATTGAATGCTTAAAATTTTTATAGACACTTTAAAATTTTATTAGACACTATTTAAAGTCTAAATACTATGTAAATATAAACTTAAATGTTCAAATACTAAACTTAAGAGTCATTTTTTTTGTAATAATGTAGATAATCAAAATATTTAAATGACTGAAATTATATATATATGTATGTATAAAAGAATAATAAAAAATTAAAAAGAAGATGCCTTCAACACAAAAATCTCAAAAAATCAATGTTTTAGAAGAGTATTGAAAACTCTTGAGATGCCCTCCGTTAGAGCATAGTAGGATGCTCGAACATCTCCAAATGACTAGACATCATACATTACCACAATGTAATTACAGTAATCTAAATGTATAGTTTATGAGAATTCTAGATTTTCATGAAATAAATGACCCTAAAATCATATTAGGTGAAATTATGGCATAACTTATAAATATAATATTAAATTTCCATCGACATGTTGATATTTGCATGTTTCTATGAGTTTGACATAGACATGAGAAGTGAATCGATATTTCTATTGTATCGTAGAAAAATTTACAAAACATAAAAAACAAGCAACAAAATGTCACTAATGTAAACAAAATATAAATAATAGACTTTTAAAAATCATAAAAAGTTTATTTACTAATTGAATCGATATTTCTATTGTATCGTAGAAAAATTTACAAAACATAAAAAACAAGCAACAAAATGTCACTAATGTAAACAAAATATAAATAATAGACTTTTAAAAATCATAAAAAGTTTATTTACTAATTTAAATTTATTTTTTGAATTTTTTATTTTTATCGAAATTTATGTAAAATTAAAGCGTGGAGATGTAGCTTATAAGCACTTAGAAGAGTACTTGATTTTTTTTTTTTAATGGATAAAAAGAATTAGATGGTAATTGATTGGCGAGAAAATTAGTAATTGTAAGTGAGTGTAATAGTCCAATATGCGGAGGCGGGTAAAGAAGGTTCCCGCCACGAAATCTCAACTTCCAAACACGCCCGTTGACAAAGTTGGGGACACGTTCGGCATTTTAAAATTCTCAAACAGCGACAACTCCAGCACGTTTTTCGATATTCAGACCTCGGAACACACGGACATACCGTACTTCAACCACATCAGATCCCAGCCCACCCCCTCCACATATTTTGGTCATAAAAAAAAATCAAAATTAAAAAAAAAACGAGAGAGAAAATGCCAGCCGGTCCATTTTTCTGATCGCCGAGCACTTCACGGATCGGATCTGCGTATCCTATAAATGGAAATGTTCCGATCTCAACGCCTTGAAGACTCGGTCTCGTTGGCTCAGTCGCCTACTGATTGTTCCACAATTTTGGACTTCGATAATTCTAGGGTTTAATTGTGTCTGATGCTTACATTTTGATATGAAGTTATGTGCAGTGAATGCACTTCACTTAATTCGTCGGAATTCGATTATCTGATACTCTCCCACGCATTTTCCGATACCACGCATTTTCCGATACTGCTTTCATGTAAGTCCTTGAATTAGTTACATTTCTGGTTCACTTATTCCTGTTTGATCGCTTAAGTCAATTTGGTTTTCTTCACTAGCTTAATGCCATTGCAGTGTAGGGGTATGGGTGGAGAACGTTTAGGAATAGAGAAACTGATCGTTTAATTTTCAAGTAGATTTTTGAATTCCTATTTTTCTCCTGGTTTGGGAAGGGTGGGGAATGTCATTGAGGCTGTGACTTATTGTTGAATAATTTAATCCGCCAAAGCATATAAGGGAGAAGATATGTCGTTTGTAGCTTGACATATGGTGGACTTATGACCTCCTGAACGTTGCATTACAAGATGAATTTGTCACATACAAATTCCTATTCTGAGATATGGAAAACAACCCCAAAAAATTCCAAAAAGGATTCGTTGAACATCAGCCACAATAAAGACCAAACAATTCTTTCTACACTGAAAACAAGGAAGCCAACTTCAAGTCATCAAATAACACCATCCAGATCAGAACCCAAACTACATCAATTTATCTAACCTAGACTACACAACTAACGGAGGTCCTAGTTCGAACCATGTTGACAAAAACAGTTCCAACCAAACTCTTGAATGAAGCTTGATCCTCCAAACTGCTTGGATGAAAAAATCAACCGAAGTTTGATTCTCCAACCTTTGTGATGTTTATAAAAACATATATGAGAAGTAATTTAGTATTCTCAAGAAATGGTTTGTTCTTTTATTTCTTTGAACAAGAAACAAAACAAGATTGAAATGTTAAAAAGAGAACAAAAGTGCCAAGTATACAACGTGTAGACAAAGAAAGCAAAAATAAAAGGGAAAAAAAAGTAGATAACATCCTATGAAAAAGATCTCCAATTTGAACATATATCAGAGGGTGAATAGTTGAGACTATTTCACTGCATTGAGCAATCTGTTGAATACTCTTTTGGTACATATGTTAGTGGAAGCTTGGTAGATTCAGAAACATAAGTAGATTACGGAAGTAATTAAGCAGGGCATTCAGAATAGTTGTGATAGTGGATTCCTCAGCAAGGGATATGGTTTTGTTGTTTGTTTAGAGAAATTTATCTCTCTTTAGTGTGACAATTCTGTTCCTGATTTGTGGTTAAGATTTAATTGTTGCTATCTCACCCAGATCTTATGATTCCATTCCAACTTCCAATAGACTCATCAACTTCCTTTAAGATTGCATCAATGTTGATAATTACAGTTGGAATTCTGATTCATCATAGATATGAAACTTCTATTAATGTTTTTCAGGTTCGCTTCTAGACTGGTGGCTTGGATCTTGAGCAGGGTTGTTGGAGCATCAGTAGCATTTCGTGTTGGAGGGTGGAAATGTTTAAGGGATGTTGTGATCAAGTTCCGAAAGGTTTCGTTTATATTTGGGAAGTTGTTAAATTTCATTTAATATTTAATTATATGACGTGAAGTCTGGGGATCTTACAAGGGAAATAAAATGCTCTTGAAAAGCCTCGTGCCCTTTCGAGAATATGTTAGTATTAGTAACAGTCATTAGCCTTCTGCTCTCCTGTGTAGCTTCGTGATGTGTGGATGGGTTAGGAAATCTGGGGAAGGGATAATTGTCTAAGCTGCATTTTCCCTTTGGTTTCTAAACAAATATGGTTAATTTTATCTTAATTTATTTGAATAAAAATTTATTTAAACTATTTAATGCTGATGTTGAATTTAAAAGTGGGATTTCGGGAAGCTAATTTTGCCTAATGGTCTATAAGTGATGTTTTTCTATCGGTTTTCTTAGTTTAGAGGATTAGTTGTTGACCACCCAATCCAGAAAAATGAAAAAAGGAATGAAGAGAAAAGATGCTGTTGCCTTGTGTGTCCTCTTTTCTTTTTAACCTTTTTAATGTAGTATAGACTTCCCTGGCTGTTACAACCTGCCAGTTCAGGCACAAGCACACAAAAGTCTCATCTAGACTGTCAACTTTAATGCGGTATCCTAATATCAAAATTTTGCATTATATGAAGGTTCCGAAGAACCATGAAAGGGATGTTTGCTAAGTTGGACATTCTGAAATGCAGTAGATCTTTTTCTGGTGATTTTATTTTGGGATATTATGTTTCACAACAATCTATGTGGTTTTGACTCCAGCTCCTTGATCAAGTATTCCTATATTCTTTTATACAGACTGATAGCTTTCCTAATCAAAGTTGAGTAGTTTTATCAGTTACCACATGTTGTTGATGTGCTTTCTCCATTGCTATTTTATGCACATTGTACTTTTGCTAGAAGAATGGATGGTATTCTGTTGTATTAGAAGGTCAATACTCTTCTGGGATTGTGAGATTTGTTGTTATATGATTATCTTCAGGGTGCTATTGAATCCATATCAGTTGGTGAAATTAAATTGAGTTTGCGCCAGTCCTTGGTAAAGCTTGGTGTGGGGTTTATTTCTAGGGATCCGAAACTACAGATATTGATATGTGACTTAGAAGTTTGTATGAGGCCTTCAAGTAAAGGTAGGCCAAAGTCGTCTAAGCCTCGGAGAACCCGCAGTTCAGGCAGAGGAAAGTGGATGGTTGTAGCCAATATTGCTAGATATTTATCAGTTTCAATAACAGATTTGGTTCTAAAGGTATTCAAAGTTCAGAGACTGATGTTTGCAAGGTTTTTAATGATTTTTCGATTGGAACACATGATTCTGAAAGTTACTTATATATTTGGATCAATATGTTGTCGAATGATATTTTGCCATGTGTCTTCTATTTATATTAGTTTTGGTTAACTTTTTACGCTTACAGTTCTTTTTTGTTTGTGCAATTGGGTCTTGGAACATTGCAGACTCCCAAAGCTACCGTTGAAGTTAAGGATTTTAGCATTGATATATCAAAAAATGGTGGAACAAGACAAAATTTGTTTGTCAAGTTACAAATATTGCCCATAATTGTGCATATTGGTGAACCACGAGTTAGTTGTGAACAGTCATCCAACTTAAGCAGTGGGGGATGTGTATCTGCTGTCAATTCATCTTTTGCCACTATGGAGAAATCTTCTGCTCCTTTTAGTTGCGAAGAATTCTCTTTGTATAGTGAATTTGGTCACGACAGGTACTTACTTTTGATTGTTTCCGTGGTGTTCATTCTGCTTTAACAATTGTGGGCCTTTATCTTGTCAAACTGCAGTTTAATCATTTGATAAGCACGTGCCCATTAAATTCTATGAAATTTTCCTATCTTTTGTGGTTTTGTCTTTTAGTTTCTTTGATGTCCAGTAATATTCTCATTATTGTGATCTTTGAAAGCAGTTTATCTGATAGAAAGTTTACATTTTTATTTTATTTTTTGACATAGGGAAGCTGGTATAAATGTTAAGAACGTTGATTTCACCTTTGGGGAGGTCAATTTGAACTTGAATGAGGAGCTATTTTCAAAAAACAAGAAGGGGACGGACACTTCTTTTCCCTCTGAAGAAACGGTAGGTTCAACTGCTGAATCTCTCCCTGCAGTGAAGCCGCAGAAGAAGCAAGCACTTGCATCTCTTGCAAAGTATTCCTCTGCTTTCCCAGAAAAGGTTGTATTCTGTTTCGTTGTTATGTATTTTTGTCTTGTTCAGATCAGTAAGCATTTTAGTATTTGTGTGGTTTTCAGTCTCATTGAAATTCTCTATTTATTGAGCTCTCTTTTTAGAATATAAAGGTAGAGCCATAGAGCAGTTCATTAGATTTTACCTCGTGTAGTTATATATATTTATCTATCTATATATATATATATATAAACTTAGGATTTGATTATTTCTGGTAGGAAATATTCTTGAGGAATCTAGGTCACGAGCCTTCTTTTGTTTTGTTTTAATTTTGATAAAATGCTAACATCTTTTTAGAGATGCGTCTGTCTCTATTATCATTTAGTATTATTTATTAATTTTTTTTTTTTTTGATAAAGAAGAGAGGAACCCCTCCCACAAACTAAATAAAAAAGAGCCCTCTAATTCTTAATAATCATAAAAAGACTATAATTACAAAAGAAATGGGTGTAATTTGTACACCACCAAGAGCTAAACAAAAGCCCAAAAAGAATCAAAAGAAGCAATTTTATCTTCAAGTATCCTACTAATCCTTTCTTTCCAAAGACACTACAAAAGCGCATGAATAGCACATCTCCAAAGGGTTTTTCCTTGTCCACAGAAACTTCCACCATCAAGACCACCTATCATCCAATCATCAATCTTCTTAGAAGAAAAACTAACCATCCCAAAAGTACTAAAAAGAATCCGCCAACCTCTAGTAGCAAACTCACAATGCAAAACTGGAACTCTTTTGCCATAATATTTTATATTGCTTTGTGCATATTAATGTCAACTGGAACTCTTTTTTGTAATCCTGTAGCTGTTTGGGAATAGCTCATTCCCTGTTTTGTATGAGCCCCTTTGTGACCAATACTAATTCTATTCTTTCTGATAAAAAAAGGAAAAGTTGTAGGAATGTGAAAGGAAGGGTGATTAGAAACTTCTTATAAAATTGTGAAATAGATGTATGGGAAGAAACTTTATAGGATTCTTTGATATAGGCGTTCTTTTAGTAAGAAACGATTGTATTCATAATGAACGAATGATTTGGTGCCTGACCCAACCAAGATGCTAAGGAGATCACTGAAGCATCCTTCAACCAGCTAAATTGAAAATGGACGAGCCATCACTCTTAAAATTCAAGAAATGATCCTATTTCTATCACTTGAGATCTCCGAAAAGATAATGGGATCAACATTTCTCCAAACGAGTTTAGGCATCGTCTTGGACAACAATAGGCTAGTTGGGCAAATGTAGGAAGGCTGTCGAAAATCATCTGGGGCCCTTTTGATGTGGAAGATACATGTTGTGATTAGGAGTTTGGATTTATGGCAAAAATTTATCTTTTCCTTAATGAATATTTGTGGCCGCCCTGGTCTTCTTTATTAGGAAACATATTAACAACACCTTTCCTCCTGACCAATCATCATTTGATTCTGAATAGATGCATGGGTGGAGCAAAATAGAGGCCAGGGAGACCCATGGCATGCGCGGTTTTCCTTCTTTTAACTCATACTTTAAGATATCTATTTTTTCTATCTCTGTCTCTTTTATTAATTTTGTAATTTTGATAGCAAACCAAATTCATTGATAAATGAAAATATTTAAACAGCCAATGAATTTTGCTCGTGCTTGTGAGTGAATTTGATTCTTTAGGTCCTGTCTATTAACCATTTGATTTTTCAAAATTATTTTTGTTTGCATCTTACAATTCTTGACAATGGTTTTCATCTTTCTAAGAGAAACATCTCAATAACTACTTTTTTTGGTTTTCAAAACTTGACTTGGATTTTAAAACTCTTGGAAGATAGATAACAAGACAAAGAAATTCATGGGATAACGTAGTGTTTATAAGCTTAATTTGAAAACAAAAAAACCAAAGCCAAATAGTTAAAACGAGACCTTATTTATTTATTTGTTCCAATTCAGAATCTGAGTTTTAAACCTTTAGTTATTTATTTACATTTAGCATATAGTTCACATCATTTTTAATATTTTGTGAGCTTGTGTCAGCTCCGTTTCACTGTCTTTCTGTAAGTATTTTTCTGGTTGCATTTACCACAGCACAGTGAATTTTATAGTGAAACTGATAAACGAGTGTTTCTTTGACAGGTTTCCTTCAGTCTCCCTAAACTGAATGTTATGTTTACGCATCGTGAGCATGAGCTTGTTGTTGAAAACAAAATCATGGGCATTCAATTTAAGATAATCAAATCACGCTGCTTAGAGGATTTAGGAGAGACTGCACGTCTTCATCTGCAAATGGAGTTCAGTGAGATTCATGTATTGTTTAAACTTTTGTTGATTTGGAAACTTGCAGCTCTCAGTTTAAATATTTGTCACGTAGCTTGGTTAATCCTTTTGGCTATATTTCCTCCGATCTCAGCTACTCAGAGAGGCTGGCACTTCCTTACTGGAGATACTGAAAGTCAATATAGTTACCTTTGTTTATGTTCCAATACAAGTGAGTATCCTCAATTACAAATTTAAGGCTGTTTATTTTCTTCACCTCGTTCATAATCATAGTTTGTTCCTTGGTGTTCATTCAGCTTTAACGGATGTTTGGTCTTTGTCTTGTCAAAGTGAAGTTTAATCATTTCCTGTTAAATAATATGACATTTCCCTATCTGTTGTGTCTGCATCAGTTGAAATTTAAGATCATCTAATATAACCTTCCTTTCTTGTTGATGAGGATCCCACATTGAAAAATCAAGGGACCTCACAACATTTATAAGATACATAAGTTACTCTCTCATTGCCAATTGATTTTGAGATTTGAACCCCATGTTATCTTTTTTTTTTGGAAAGAAAACACTGAACACTTTTCATTGATAAAATGAAAGGAGACTACTGCTCAAAAGTACAAGAAACCCACAAGGGGAAACAAAAATAAAAAGTATACCATAAAATTAAATTAGAACATAAAGACGTTATTGAATTATAAGGGAAATATAAAAGCATTCCAATTGAGACAAATATCCTGAATAGAGTATCCTACAAAGCTTTTAGAAAGAGAACACCACGATGAGGCCTTTAGATGAGATGAACCAAACCGATCATCCCAAGGAAGAGGCTTATTACGAAAAAACCTTTGATTGCGTTCAAACTATAATTTGGATAATAAGGCATTCACTAGATTAGGCCATAAAACTTTGAACTTTGATGCCACAGCTAGACCAATCAATAAATGTAAGATATTTTCCATAAAAGAATTAAAGAAAACCCTCTGGATGTTGAAGATTGAGAAGAGTTTCCACCGACACTGCATGTTGCATGCAAAGTATCACAATCCCTCATGCAAAGAGAGCAAATAGAAGGTGATAGGTAGTGCGAATGGAGTTTTCTTTGAAGTATCCTTGAATAATTCATCGAACCATTGCTCATTATCCAAATAAGAATGTTGACTCTTTTGGGAGCTTTGTTGGAGTTTGGACTGCCATAAAGATGAGTAAACCTCTTTACAAATAGGAGAAGATGCTGCCCAATAAGATTTCACAGAGAACTTACCCAATGAATCAAGAGACCAACTACGAGAATATGGGCTATCATTAAAATTTTTCTTTGCTAACCAACTAAGAAGCTGCTAAAAATCAAGAACGCCATGTTATCTAATAAGGTAGCAGAGCTCATGAAGGCTAAACAAGCATTTGGTCCAAAAATAAATATTTAGATCAAATCCAATAATGGTTAAAACAAAGAGAACACCGTTCTTGAGGGGCATGTTGAGGATCCCACATTATGGGACCTCACAATTTTCATAAGATACAAACCTTTGGTATGATGTATGTTTGTCACAGAGTGCTATGATCGAGGAGTTCCTCCTCAATCAGCCTTTTGGGGAGAAGGGTTGTTTTTTCATGGATGGCGGGTGTGTATGCGATATTATGAGTCTTGTGGGGTGAGCGGAATAGCAAGGTGTTTAGGGGTGTGGATAGGGACCCTAAGGATATTTGGTCCCTCGTTCGCTTTCATGTCTCTTTGTGGGCTTTGATTTCGAAGACCTTTTGTAACTATTCTATAGGCACTATTTTGCATAGTCGGAGTCCCTTCTTGTAGAGGGAGCTCCCTTTTCTTTTGTGGGCTTGTTTTTTTTTTATACTCATGTATTCTTTCATTTTTTCTCAATGAAAGTTGTTTTCATTAAAAAAAAAAAAGATAAAAAAAGATACACTAGCTACTCCTCTCATTACCAATTGGTTTTGAGATTGAACTGAACCCCATGTTATCTAATACTTGCAAAAGCTGGTCAGTGGTTGAAGTTTTGACTTCCATAGTGGTCATAATTGGAACATGATAAGATGTTTGATGCAAAAATTCAGCCCCTGATAACCATCAAGCTCAATTCTCAGATTTTTGCTGCACATGACCTCAAATACACTCCAAGCAATTGATTAAAGTGGGGTTGCTTTAGTGGTTTTGACTTGGGAGGAACATACATTTCACGGGAGAAGGTCCCGTGTTTGATCCTGCAGGAAGAGTCAGTTAAAAAAAACTACACTCCAAGCAATTGATTGACCACTTCATATTACCATTTATCTTGGAGTGATATGCTGTACTTTTCTTAAAGGAATCACCCATTAAAAAATAAAGATGGCATAAAGCTATGTCCATCGACTACCACTTGGGAGTAAGTGGTAGAAAATATTTCTAACAAGTTCGCAAAATGGAGAAGAGCTGTCCTTGAGCTTCCTTCGTTATTGCACACGAGGCACTAGTTTGTTGATAAAAACGAGGAAAGGGAACCTTCTTTGCATCCTATTGTTGGTTGCTAGCCTTACTGAGTTTTCATTAGAAGAATTTGATTATTTGGGGACTGGGTCATGACAAATGAAATCATGGAGGCATTTAGAGATTTTACGATAAGGTCTTGGAGGACAAAAGAGGCCATTCCCACCTGTTTGAGCTGCTACCAAGCTTAACCTTTAGGAGGAGATGGGAAAAGGTTAGATGATTGTTGAGATCATCTTTTATGGTTTCTATGATTGGTGATATTCTAGGAATAGTAGGTTGTTTGAAGATAAGTACACTTGGGGGGTTTAGTTGCCTCGAGCAGTGTGCTAATTCTTTTTGGGCTTTTGTTCAGCATACAATCTCGTGGTGGTACACAAAATACACCCAATTCTTTTGTAACTATAGCCTTTTAATGATTATTAACAATTGGAAGGCTCTCCTTCATTATTAGCTCTTTGGGGAGGGGTCCTCTCAACCCATTGCTCTTAGGTTGTTCCTTTTGTTCTTTTGAATATACATATCTCTTTCTTATTAAAAAAAGAGAAAAAGAAAAAAGCTTATGTTGGTCTCATCTTGAATGAGATTGACTACTTTGCCCTATATTTCTGAGGCTATCAATAGGTCTTTTGTGCTCCCTAATAATGTGCATGATCTTTGGCTTCTTATTTATGGGGCATCCATTTATAAATGAGAAAAAGATCGGTACACATCGGTATATACCCCCCCCCCCCCCTCCGACCCGATATGGCGAGAGGAACAACCAAACTTTCAATGGATTTATGGCTTCTTCTGACACTTTCATTACTTTGGATCATTTTATGGCTATACCGGTGAAAATGCATACATCCTTTTTCATAAAATCTCTTTGGAGCTTTCGTAGTATTGGTTGGACTGCGCTTGAGGCTAATGGTTCATCAAGAGGCATTTTCATCATGTGGAAAAGTCCATCTCTCACTATATCAGAGATCACTAAAGGTGCTTTTTCTTTAACCATGTTCATTTCCCTTGTTTTCGCAAGAATTAATGGACTATTCAGCCCTTGCCTTGATAATTGGATTTTAGGAGGGGATTTTAATGTCACTCGATGGAGTCATGAGAAATCGAGTGGTGGCCCACCTATGAGACAATATTTAACTCCATGATAGCTGCAGTCTTGTTGTCAAAGAATAGTAATAAATTCTCAAATATCAATTAGTTCATGTTTCTTACCGAATATAAACAGGAACTTCCAAACCATCAATTTCATTGAATGTTTGGTGGCCTTAATTGAAGTTAAAATAAAAACTTTTGTGGCTTCATTCTAGGAGAAGTTATTATTCAGGATGGTGACGTTAGTAAATTCTCTCTCCAGTTTGGCGATATAGTTGTTGTGGACACGCCAAGTTCAAGTAATTTACTTCATAGTGAATTATCATTTAAAGATTTTTCTAAATTGATTGATTTACCGAGGCTAAAAAAGGTAATGGAAGATGAAGCTTTATTTTGTCAAATGATGGTAAATTGAATGACGTAGATGTTTGTTCAAAGGCATTTTTTTTTTTATTTTTTTTTTGGAAATAGAAACGAGGCCTCATTCATTGAATTAATGAAAAGGTAATGGAAGATGAAGCTTTATTTTGTCAAATGATGGTAAATTGAATGACGTAGATGTTTGTTCAAAGGCATTTTTTTTTTTTTATTTTTTTTTTGGAAATAGAAACGAGCCTCATTCATTGAATTAATGAAAAGAGACAAAAGCTCAAAGTACAATATAAGAATACAATAAGCAAAAAAGAACCAAGGGATCAGGAAGTGCACCGGGACATCTCAATTAGGTTAACACCCCCATAGCACCTTCATCATCTCCAAATACATCAAACAATGCCATCATCATCCAAAGCAACTTAATACAATTAAAGTTGATAATCTAAAAGGCCAAGAATACAAGCCAAATTGAATTAATCTGAACAAATAAAAGCTTTCCAATTCAAGCTTATGTCTTGGATGGAAAAGTCCGAGTTCAAGGCTTTCTTTCGAGCATCATTTGCTTCTTCTTAATTCAAATGACGCGGGTGACTATGGTCCTAAGGTGGCTGCTCCTATCCTTCAATGAATCTTTTTCACAAGAATTGCCACTAGAAGAAGACAAGCATTCATCATCTCCTAAGCCTACAGTGAGTACTAATAGGGTGAAACCAAAGTTTATGAAAGCGTTCCCTTTGCATGATTCTCAAAAGAAAAAAGTCCTCATTATCCTTGAATGCTTGGAGAGTAATTCTGATGCATTAGAAGAATCGTGTAGTCATCTTTTGATTTCTTCTCCACACTTGATAAATCATCATAATGTCTTTTCAAAACAACATCAATCTTCGGATCCTGTCAAGCTCTTTAAGCAATTCATCATTTCTTTCCTTGGTCAGATGCTTAGGTTATTAAGGCATATCCAACCCCTTTCTCCTAAAGAAGTTTTATCTTTTTCTGATGTTGATGAGAAATCAATTGTAAGTGTAAGCAATGAGAAAGAAGAATTTCTTATGGATGAACCAAAGCAATAGGAGTTACTTTAGAGGATTTGCAGAAGTCCATAATCATCTATTTTCAAGTGAAGACAATAGGTCACTTAGCTCAGAGCCTATTGCAGAAGCAAAACCAGTGTCTTCACGTTTCATTCCTGATAAATTCTCTTCTTTGGTAAAGGTTTGCAGTCTTCAGATGTAGGCATTTCCTCCTAGATCTTTGAGAGTTACATTTTAATAGTGTTGCCGTGGTTCGATTGGAACCACTAACACTTTCATGGAATTTTCAAGGCTAGAACTTTTGTCTGTGAGAGATTCTTAAAATCTCATTTTCCTCTCATGGGGATATTTTAAAGGTTTTTTGGTTGCTTTGCAATCTTACCAGTTCTTTGGTTTGTTGTTTTGCTATGTTGATCTATTTGTTTTGGTTCAGTTCGTCAATTTGCTTCTTCTGGGGGCTCTTTTTCAAAGTTTTTGGTGCTTTTTATTTATTTATTTTGTCTTATTTGGCTTGTACTCTTCATTAGTTGTGATTGTCTCTTCTTTTTGTCTTTTTTCTTTGGATACATTGTATTTTGGAAAGAGGAAAAGTCAGTCTTAAATTTTGATTTGGAAGGTGAAAAGTTAGATTTCAGCCTTGCTTTGAATGAAAGAATAGATTCTGGAAATTTAATCCCAGCCCTCCCATTTCATTATTCAAGACAAAAAGCTTCTCCTAGTTTCTCTAAGCTTCAAAGGATCAACAATGATGCAGGGGAAATTAGTTGTGTAAATGCTCAGGTCTCAGGTTTATCCTCAAAAGAATTGGGCTCTTCTAAAGTCGTCCATCTTTCTCACAGCTTCAAACACTCAACAGTCACTCTACCGGGCTCTTCTGTCCAATTCAGAAGGAGCACTCTTTGTTGTTCTCCTCCGAAAAGCCCCTAGTCTCCAATAGACTTAGATGATGATTCAACCGCGAGTGTGAGTAGTGAGGAAGAAGATTTTCATTCTCTAACTCCAGTTCCAGAATCTCAGTTTTCAGAAGATCAATATGGGGAAGTATTAGAGAGTTTATTCCAAAATTCTGAAGAGAGGTCTATTGCTCAGCCAAATCAAGTTTTATCCCTTTGTCTCCTTCACAAATCCCTTCCGGCTTAAAGTCAATTGTGGAAGTGTGTAGAATTCAATTGGGTCAAGTTTCTTCTCAGTCACCTCATTTGGTGAAGTGAAGGTCCTTTTATTGCTCTTCGTCATGTTTATCAGAAGGATTGGGGATATTTTTGTCAGAAATGCTCTAAGTTGCCCTTCAAATTCCACCACTCAGTCTTGGCACTATTTCAGGAGTCTAAAAGGAAAGAAGTTTCCTTGGCTAGATTTGGTTTTCCCTCCATACTTTACTTTTTCCGTTCCTGGTTGCTTGGGAGGAGATTTGTACATTTTGCGTTGGGCTCAAGATCGTTTTCAAGTTGATAGATTTTTGGTTTCCTTCATTCTCGACATTGGAAGAAGAATTTCTTGCTGTTCAAAACATGGTTACCTTCTCCACATTTTTTCTTTGAATGATGAATGATGATTCTCGTGAGATTGTTGGAGGCAGCTTTTCTCCTTTTTTGTAATCTTCATTGGGCTTCAAGTGTTGTTTTTAAATCCATTAATATCCAGATTTTAGTGGGTTTTGTCATAAATGTTCTTAGGGGCAAGTTTGAGTTTTATGCTTTGTTTCCTCGTCTAGAGCATTAGTCTCATTTCATTAAATCAATGAAAATCTTGTTTCCGTTTAAAAAAAAAAAGAAAATACATTGTATTTTGGAGAATTAGTCGCTTTTCATTTTCTTTTTGTTTTTTGATATCTGTGAGTGTCCAGGCCAGCTTACGTGCACCTCGACTAATTTCACAGGACGACCCGCCTGACTCTACAACGTTTGGGTGTCAAGTAAACTCGTAGGATATTAATTCCTAGGTAGGTGGTCACCATGGATTGAAACCATGACCTCTTAGCCATAGTCTCTTTTCATTTTATCAATGAAAAGTTTCGTTTTTTTTTTTTTTAAATAAGGATACTAAGGCATTGAAGCTTGTGGTCTGGAGTTGTGTGAAATTCCTCCCTTAAATTCCCAAGACCTTCGTTGTTGATGTTTGATTGTTCTATTCAGTTTGAGACTTGGGTTCAGTAGTTCACGCTTGGTGATTTGGGGCTCAGTTATGCTTTTCTCCCGGATGGTTTTTCTTTTTGGTGGGGGCTTAATTTTTAGTTTTTCCCCCCTATTCTTGTATGTTCAAAGCTTTTGGTTTTTGGAGTTGTATTTGACTCGATTTTCAGCGTGCAGCCTTTTGTGTTGCCGTTGGCCTTTTAGACTCTCTTTGCTAGTTTCTGTTTGCTTTGTTCGCTCAGTGTGTTCTCGTTGTTGAAGTTTCTTTTAAGTTGTTTGTTCTTTTGTTATTTTTAGTGGTTATATCTTTGAGTATTAGTCTCTTTTCATTTATTCAATGAAATTTTTTGTGCTCCTTAAAAAAAGGAGACCTAAAAAGAATAATGCTTTCAAACAACAAGAAGAACAAAGATACTGATCAACGCTAACATCTTCTACAAGCAAATACTGCAAACCAAGCTGAGGTCACAGTTACAAAATCCTCTGAGGCAGCAAAGATAAACTTGAAAAACAGAACCACGAGACATAACCTTTGACTCAGACAAAATCTTTCCAATCAATGACAGAGGCCAACAATAAATCACTGAGAAACCAAAGGAGTAGCCGATTTTTCACTATTCACTAAAATGAAATATCCAAAACAGAGGAGCCATCAACCATCACAAAGCCTGAAAAGCCAACGACCAATACAGAGCCAGTTAAGAGTAGTGGACAAAATATCAGAAAACTTGATCTTTGAGGAACTAGGGGAACTTCTCATAGATTATATAGCAACCAACATTTATTGGGAAAGGTGGCTTGCTCCTAAAAGCAGGAACGAGACAACCCTGAGGAACCTCCAGGCTGGGGTAAGGGCTTCCTCATAATTGAGACCATATGTTTGAGTAAAGTGGAACCTGGGGGGTTGGGTTGATCCGAAAAATCTCCTTTCTTTCTCATCCACATAGGGGGGTGCAGAGACACCTGCTGTTTTCAAGTCTTGTGGGGTAGTCCTCCAGAGGTATTCTTAATAAAAGGACAATTCACCTCCCAACTGTTAGAATATTAGGAAAGGCACCTTAGCCTATCTCTAAAAGGGAAACTTTATACAGTTTTTTGGCTGATAATTTTTGTAAAAGTTTTTACACTTTAATCCATTATTTTTAGGGTTGAAAGATGATAAAGTGTCTTTATTTTCAGACTTGTCTTCGAGGAGAACATTGTGATTGCGACTAATCAAACAATTTCTAACCCAAATATATTGCAAAGAACCCCTTCTTTAGGGTCATCAGAAGAAATCTTCTGCCCATTATCAATTGGAAAATTTTGCTCCCAATCATCACTACTAATGAATAGAGCATGCCCCTTGAGAGACACTTATCAGCTAGAAATTGTGCTGGGGTTTTTACTCTCTTATTTTATTTAATCTCCAATTGGAGAACATCGATGTAATCACTAGTAGGTGCTGGGATCTTGACTCCCTTATTTCATCAATCAATAAAATTGTTTCTTATTCAAAAGAGACAACTATCAGCTGGAGGCAAAGATAAATTGAAGGATGATAGTTGAGAAATGTACTTTGAAATTGGGATTCTTTTTAGTAAAATCCAACAAGTGAGTGCATTTTTCCTCTAATACATCTTGGTTAGTAGCTTCATCTATCACTAATTTAGATAAAGTAGTAATTGAGGTGGTTGCACTCTTTTTCCTTGCATGGTAAGAGGGATAAACTTAGTAAAAGCATTTTTATATCTTTTAAGTTTAATGTTTCTTCTATATGTCAGGAACTTTTCATTGGAGAACTATTAGCCCTTCTTGGATTGTTTTTTTACCCCCTGTTGTAAATTTAAGTATCGTGGTGCAGAGAAGAGCAGAAAATTCAACTCATTTTCGGGATGTGGGTAAGCTGACTCTATGTCAGAGTCAGAGTCAGATACATGAGATGTTAATAAATGTGACCAATGAAGTTGGAAGCAGATCTAAGAAAATGTAGTTTTCACTAACCTTTTGCCCAAATATGATGATCAATTGCCCATGTTCTTGCCAAAAACAACACGACACGCAATGCATATGAATCTGATACATTAACATATACATGCATTTTTTTAAAAAAAGAAACGAGAGGCTTTGAATTAGCAAGTCAAACACAGACAGCCAGGACAAGCCAGATGTCCCTATGACATGGGGGCATCAAACACAAACGGAGAAGGCAAACTACAACAAGGGAGTCTTTGTGTTCCCCCCTGTTTGAGCTGTTACCAAGCTTGTCTTTTAGAGGATGACATGTCAATGCAACAATGTTTTTTTAAAGATATAGTTTCCTTATATTACAAATTAGATGTGCTGTTGCTATGCTGGAGTTTATTATTCTTTGTTATCCTGCCTATAATGTGTAGTAGCTAAGGAGCTAAATATTAAGAGTCATTTTGATTGAACTTTCTCTTTTTCCTCATGATTCTTTTATGTTTCAGTCAGCATCACCTATTAGGGCCGAAGTGGACTTAAAGTTGGCAGGTACTCGGTGCAACATAATAATAAGTAGACTGAAGCCATGGTTGCGCCTCCATTCTTCCAGAAATAAAAAGATGGTTCTGAAGAAGGAAGCACCCTCTGAAAAGCCACAATCTTCTGAGTCCAAAGCCATCATGTGGACATGTACGGTCTCGGCCCCTGAGATGACTATTGTGGTTTATAGTATAAGTGGTTCACCATTGTACAGTAAGTATGTATATCTATTCTCTTCCTTTTATCTTGGAATTACAAAGGGAATCTTTTTTTTTTTGAAAGGAAACAACTTTTCATTGAAATTACCAGGGAATCTATTCTGTGCTCTAAAATATTTTTTGTATAGTTGGAAGGTTGAGATATTTATTCTGCAGGAATGAGTGTCCTTTATAGATTCATTTTTTATATTGGAAGCAATTGCAACTTCATTGTTGTCTGAAAAAATTGAGATATGCGCTCAAAAATCTAATTATCTTGCTGGTACTGAAAAAAATGAAAAACAATGCGAACCGTATCTATTTCCAAAAAAATGAAAAAAAAAAAAAAATCAGATATGTGCTATCTTTCATCGAGCGAACCGTATCTATTTCCAAAAAAAAAAAAAAAAAAAAAAAATCAGATATGTGCTATCTTTCATCGAGGGTTGATTAAATAGATGAATATGATCAATACAATGCTACATGGTACGGGGATTCTACCTTGGTTGATCTGGCCACCAATATTTATATCTGTTCATTTGTTCTTATTATATTATTTAGTCTACCATTAGTTAATTACATCGAGTATATGCCATGTTCATTTGGTTCATGTTGTCGCAGGGCTGTTCACAATCTTCACATGTGTTCGCAAATAATATATCAAATACTGGAACTGCAGTACACATGGAGCTGGGTGAACTGAATTTGCACCTGGCGGATGAATACCAAGAATGCAAGGAAAGCCTTTTTGCAGTGGAATCAAATGCAGGTTCTCTGATACACATAGCTAAGATAAGTTTGGATTGGGGAAAAAAAGACATCGAACCATCTGAAGAAGAGGGTCTTAGAAGCAAACTTGTTTTGTCCGTTGATGTGTCTGGTATGGGTGTCTATTTTACGTTCAAGCGTATTGAATCACTTGTTTCAACTGCAATGATTTTGCAATCGCTTTTAAAACAATTCTCTGGTTCTCGAAAGAAAACCACACAGAGCAGAGGAGACCGTTCAACTAAATCATCAGGGAAAGGGATCAAACTTCTGAAACTCAATCTTGAAAGATGTTCCATAACCTTGTGTGGGGATGTGGGTTTAGAGAACACGACTATTGCAGACCCTAAACGTGTCTATTATGGATCACAAGGTGGTCAAGTTGTAATAAGCGTCAATGCTGATGGCACACCTCGTTGTGCAAATGTGATTTCTACAATGTCTGATGAATGCAAAAGGTTAAATTATTCCATAGCTCTCGATATTTTTCATCTCAGTTTATGTGTGAACAAGGAGAAACAGTCCACACAGTTTGAAGTTGAGAGAGCTAGGTCAATGTACCAGGAACATTTGGAGGAACACGGGAAAGATACAAAACTGACATTTTTTGACATGCAAAATGCTAAGTTCGTTCGGCGTTCTGGGGGTCTCAAAGAGATTTCTGTATGCTCTCTATTTAGTGCTACTGATATTTCAGTCAGGTGGGACCCTGATGTTCATCTATCTCTTGTTGAACTCGGACTTCAGCTGAAATTACTTGTGCATAACAAAAAGGTTCAGGGAGATAATCACATACATACTGAAGATGCTTCAAACTCAAGAGATGCTGAACAAAGGACAGAAACCATATCTGAATCAGGGCAACCTGATAAGCACAAGAAAAGGGAATCAATATTTGCTGTTGATGTTTAAATGTTGAGAGTTTATGCTCAGGCTGGAGATGGAGTTGATGTAGTTGTTCAGTTTCAGTCAATCTTTTCCGAAAATGCACGTATAGGAGTACTTCTAGAAGGACTTTTACTTAGTTTCAATGGTTCTAGAGTATTTAAAAGTAGCAGAATGCAGATTTCACGTATTCCTCGTGTGTCTATTGGTACGTGTGATACGAAGGTGCCCATTACCACTTGGGACTGGGTTATTCAAGGTTTGGAAATACATATTTGCATGCCATACCGGTTGCAGTTACGTGCCATTGATGACTCGGTTGAGGATATGTTGCGTGCTTTAAAGATTGTTACTGCTGCTAGAACATCTCTTATTTTTCCAATGAAGAAAGAAAGCTCAAAAGCTAAAAAACCTAGTTCAACCAAGGTTGGGAGTTTGAAGTTTTGCATACGCAAGTTAACTGCTGATATTGAGGAGGAGCCGTTGCAGGGATGGCTTGATGAACACTATCATCTATTGAGAAATGAAGCTTCTGAATTAGCTGTTAGGTTAAAATTTCTTGATGATTTAATTTCTAAAGCAAACAACGTTCCAAAAACTACTGAAACAATTGAATCTACTCAAGAAAAGAAGACGTACTATAATGGCATTGAAGTTGATCCTCAAAATCCATCAGATGTGCTCAAAATGCAAGAAGAATTATATCGACAGTCATTTCAATCTTATTATCGTGCCTGTCAGAATTTATTACCATCAGAAGGTTCGGGTGCCTATAGTGAAGGGTTCCAGTCTGGTTTTAAACCTAGCACTGCTAGAACTTCTCTTATGTCCATTACTGCTACAGATTTAGATGTTACCCTGACGAAAATTGATGGTGGAGATGTCTGAATGATAGATGTTTTACACAAGCTTGATCCTGTCTGTCTTCAAGAAAACATACCATTCTCGCGGCTTTATGGGAGAAATATAATCTTGAATGCAGGCTCTCTTGCCGTTCTGTTGAGAGATTACACATTTCCTCTATTTTCTGCAACTTCTGGTAAATGTGAAGGTTGTCTCGTGATGGCACAACAGGTAATTTTCCTACACATTTCCAATATATGCTCTTCTGACCTGCTCACCATTGTTATGACTTCTTCATTTTCTTTCTAGATGCACAATTTTATTATTATTATTATTATTTTTTTTTTTGGGGGGGGGGGTGGGGGGGGGGGGAGTGGGGAATGTGAGAGGGCAGCAGGCTGGTATTTTTGTTCATCATAGACATGCCAGAGTCGGGAGTTTGACAAGTGTAGTTCCTTTAACTAATGTGTGTGTTGTTCTTCCATCCTTGCAAATATAGTATTTGAAAAAAGTGAGTTTATTGTCAAGCAGGGACAAATACACCTATACTAGGTTTTCTGACATGTACCTTCGTCCCAGCTACTGTTGCTTGGCCGAACAGTATGCTAGAGATGTGCTTTTGAGATGCCCCCTCCTTTATTCTCTCAAAAGACTTCTAGGGCTATCTTTCTACAGAATATTGTCTTTCTTTCGGTTGTGAGTGAATTGTCCCAAAAAAAAGACAGCTAGATTGGACTATAAATTTCATCCACTTAATTCTTGGGGTCATCTTACAAACACAGGCAAATCCATCAAGCTAAATGGCTTTAAATGAATCTTATGAAAATTTGGCCTGAGAGGAATAGAAAAGGCCAAAGGGGCAGAGAGAGAATGTAGTTTATTTATTTATTTATTATTGTTTTTTTTACAAGAAAGAAAACTTTTTGTTGAAGAAATAAAAAGAGACTAATGCTTAAAAGATAAAAAGAAAATAAACTAAAAAACAACAAAATGGAATAACAAGGTTTTATACACACTTCCCTATTCAAACAAATGGTTTTATACACACTGCCCAGTTCAAACAAATGTCTTGCATAGAGAATCTAAAAAAGAGATTAGATAGAGCACACCAAACACCATTAAGAAGCCTTGAGCTTGGCTGGCTTGGCATCCTCCTTCAAACCACTATTATAAAAAGACCTTCACATCGAGGAGAATGGTATGAAGTGTGGTTACAAAGTAACATGTGTTGAGCACTCCAACTAGAGCCCATAAACGGAGCAAAATCTTAAAAATGTGATGCTTTCTTGATGACTTTATTGTACTGTGACTATGATCTTTCTTTTCTTCTCCATTGATAAAATATCATTTAGGTCCTTACTATTAATTTTTCATACCACATTTAAGAGAAGTGTGGTAGGACATGCTTTTAATTCATAACGGATGTAAGTGGGTGCATGTTTGACAAGTATTTGGAGCTATATACGTGGTTGGTTAGGTGTCAAGTTTCAAAATGATTTTTTATTTTTGGTAAAGTGATTTACAAAAAATTAACAGCAAAAACAAATAATTTTAGGGGCGAAAATATGATACTTGAATGTTTCCTGACTAGAGTAGAATAAATATGAAAAATTAGATACCAAAATAGTTTTTTTATATCACACTTTTCATTAAGAAAATGGAAAGAGACTAATGCTACAAAATACAAAATCCAAAAGAAAACTCATAAACAAAAGTTACAAAAAATACAAAAGGAAATATATCAATGCCAGCAAGAGTAACTAAAAAGAAACCATAAAACTCTCCAACTCCAGTTAATGTCTTGAATGGAAAATCCCTTGAAGTTTTTGGAGAGAGAGCACCATAACGAGGTTCTTAAAATTTTAATAATCTTTTTTGATGTATGTCAATGGGAGGTTTCCTCATTCTGCCTTTGTTGGAGGTTCCTCAATTTCATTTATTCATGAAATTATTTTTATTGAGAGAGGGAGAGAGGAGGCTGTTTGCATTTAGAGAGATAAAGAGAGTATTAGCTCTTCTTACAGCTCTTATAGCACATTGGAATAATATTATGTAATCTTTCATGGCTCAACTACCCTTTTGTAATTTCATACTATCAATGAAATTTTCATAAGATTCATTTAATGTAGATAATGGAGGTTGTGGGTGAACGAAACAGTCGGCTTTTCAATAACTCATTGAGTTCAATCGTTTTATGGAATCTGTTTTGTTTACTGCTTTTTCTTGGTGTAAAACTAAACACCCTTTTAGTCATTTCAACTTATCTTTTTTAGTCAGTAATTGGCATTCTCTGATGTAGTCACCTTTTAGTGTTTGGGGTAATCCACGGCTTTCATTTATCAATGAAATTGTTTCTTTTACCAGAAAAAAAATGAAATTATGATGGAAGGTTTCTCATACAAAAAAAAAAAGAAAAGATTTTATTGGTTCTTAACAAGGCCAGGAAAGATGGTGGGGATGGGGGAAACAGTAAATTAGAATTCTACTGATTTTAAGTTAACTGTATTTGTCCCCCCAAAGAAGAAAAAGAAAACCTCTACCCAGCTATATTTGGAACAGAACAAGAAGTTAAGAAGGCTTAAAGGAAAAAAAAAATAGAGTAGCTTAAACCTTGTTCTCTTTTTGGAGGATCCTATCCCTTTGAATGGTTGGTTAACATATTAAACCTTGTTCTCAAGTGTTGTACTTTGCTAGAAGATTGGCAGCTTGGTTTTTTTGTATTTTGGGTGTTGTATTAAGGATTGGTCTTCTTTATCCTTCATTTTGTTCTTGTGGCTCCATTTTCTTTGTAGTTTTTTCTCTTCTCTTTGTTTTTTCATTGTACTTTGAGCATTAGTCTCTTTTCATTATTTCAATGAAAAAATCTTGTTTCTATTTTAAAAAAAACATATTAACACTAGAAGGAACATGTCAATAGGGTATTCAGACTTCTAATGTTATCATGATTACTGAACCCCAAGAATCTCTGCCCTAGATTTGTCTATTGCTTATCTTTTCCATTTACCTGGCCTTGTAACATTTCACATGTAGCAGTCATGCCACCTTGCATCTAAGATTCATGAATTTGTTTCATTTGATTATGGCTATATTTTCACTTTTCAACTAGGCTACGAGTTTTCAACCTCAAATGGAACAAGAGGTGTTCATCGGGAAATGGAGAAAGGTGCAGATGCTACGCTCTGCTACTGGTACAACTCCTGCTATGAAGACATATTCAAACTTGCCGATACATTTTAGAAAAGCAGAGCTATCTTTTGGAGTGGGATATGAACCAGTTTTTGCTGATGTAAGTTATGCTTTCACTGTGGGCTTACGAAGGGCTAATCTTAGTGTCAGGAATCCTGGTCCACTTATTCTGCCTCCAAAAAAGGAGAAGAGCTTACCGTGGTGGGATGATATGAGGTACTACATTCATGGAAATATCACTTTGTGCTTTTCTGAGACACGATGGAATGTTCTTGCAACTACTGATCCTTATGAAAAGCTTGATAAACTTCAAATATTATCCGGTCAAATGGAGATCCAGCAGTCAGATGGCCGTGTCTTTGTTTCTGCTAAAGATTTAAAGATTTTAACCAGCAGTTTAGAGAGTATGGCTAAAACTCGTGGTCTAAAACTTCCTCAAGGCATATCTGGTCCATTACTTGAAACACCAGTTTTCACCCTTGAAGTAAACATGGACTGGGAATGTGATTCTGGAACACCATTGAACCATTATCTACATGCACTTCCCATTGAAGGAAAAGCTCGTGAAAAAGTGTTTGATCCGTTTAGATCCACATCTCTGTCACTCCGGTGGAATTTCTCTCTTAGGCCCCCTCTTCCTTTGGGTGAGAAACAATTGTTGGATAATATTGAGAAAACTACTGAGTGTTCTACAAGACTGAGTTTTGGAGCTCATGATCTTGCTTGGATCATTAAGTTCTGGAATTTGAATTACTTACCTCCTCACAAACTTCGTACCTTCTCTAGATGGGCCCGTTTTGGTGTTCCTAGGATTGTAAGATCTGGTAATTTGGCCATGGACAAAGTAATGACTGAGTTTATGTTCAGAATTGATACTACTACTCCTGAGATAAGACATGTGCCATTAGATGACGATGATCCAGCAAAAGGATTGACTTTTAGCATGGCAAAGCTGAAATATGAACTTGGTTACAGTCGAGGCAAGCAAAAATATACATTTGAATGCAAGAGGGATACCCTTGATCTTGTCTACCAAGGACTCGATCTTCATATGCCAAAGGCTTTTATAAATAAAGAAAATTGCAGCAGTGTTGCAAAAGCAGTTCAAATGACCAGAAAAAATTCACAATCTGCTTCCATGGATAAAGTCCCTGTGGAGAAAGGGAACAGTACGAGCAGTTCAACTGAGAAACATCGTGATGATGGATTCCTTTTGTCATCTGATTATTTCACAATTAGGCGGCAGACTCCAAAGGCTGACCCTGCTAGGTTATTAGCTTGGCAAGAGGCTGGAAGAAGAAACCTTGAGATGACATATGTAAGGTCTGAGTTTGAAAATGGGAGTGAGAGTGATGAACATACACGATCTGATCCAAGTGATGACGATGGATACAATGTGGTCGTAGCTGATAATTGCCAGCGTATTTTTGGTTATGGACTCAAACTTCTGTGGACAATTGAGAACAGAGATGCTGTTTGGTCTTTTGTTGGTGGTCTATCCAAGGCATTTCAACCTCCAAAGCCTTCCCCTTCAAGGCAATATGCACAGAGAAAATTACTTGAGGAGAATGAGCCGCATGATAAAACTCAAGTGTGTGAAGATGGTGGGATCTCTAAGCCCCCAAACAATGATGGTACAGTTGCCTCTTCCACATCACAGCCACAGACTTCAGAATTACAGCCAGCTGCTACATCGCATTGCACTAAAACAGAGAACTTATCATCGGCAGATAAAGGGGAGAACTTATCATCTCCTGCACCTGGTATGTCTTGAGCATTCATTTATAGCAGAAATAATGGCATTTGTTTGTAACAGAAATTGTAGCATTATAGTTCTTATAGAAAGGCAATGGCGTTATAGTTCTACCTTGATGATCAATCTTGCTGTGATTGAAGCATGTGTCTGGGATATGTGGGGTCATATTGGAAAAAAAGATTTATGTCATTAGTTGACAAATGTTTTGTGGTCTAAGAGGCAAAAGTTTCTTTTTTCAGGAAAAAATGGAAAGTTAGATGACGAAGAGGATGAAGGGACTCGTCTCTTCCAGGTGAATGTAGTGGGGCCACAATTCAATCTTCACTCAGAAGAAGCTAATGTAAGTTAAAGAGTACCTTCCGACTCCCTAACTTTATCATGAGGATTAAATTGATAACGGTTTCTAAATTTTGTTTTTTCTGTCTAAACGTTGCAAGTAATTGTTGAATCATGCACAACTAATATCACTACTAAAAAAGATTGTTCTTGTTCCTTCCGGTGATTAATGCTTTTTCTGTGGACATTTCATGATAAAATTTGTCCCATTGTTTTTCTTTTGCATGTATGTAATGCTCAAGTACAATGATATTGATGTTACTCATCAAGAAGATATCTATCTGTATTAAAAAAATTTAATTTTTTTTCTTTCAAAAATTCCTTTTTTGTGGGAGAAAGGCGTGGAGGTGAAAAGGTCGGTTAAGATCTAACCGTCCATTATATTTTGATATAGCTTCATGATACTGTACACTTAGAATCCAATGCATGTATTGGCATTCGTTTCTTTTTATATTCTTCTGTCCTATATCGTCAATATTCCATTGTCAGAATGAAAAGTTCTAGGAAATTAGTTTATGTACAACATGAAAATGTTCCCCAAGCAGACAATCATATTATTGTATATTATCTGAAATAGAATGGAATTTTCAATCCTTTTATTCCTTTGAATTCTGCCTAAATAGTTTGATTGTGTGGAATAAGGACCTTTTCTTGTGTTAAATCACCAATTTACCCAAAAACTTAAGTTGATGGATAATAGTAAATTTAATCTTTTACCAATGTTTAACATTCACCCTCACTTGTGAGCTTAGAAATTTGTGGAAAGCCTAACAAGTCAATACTAAAAAAAATATGTATAATATTTAATCGGAGAAGAAATGACATTACATGGGTTTGAACATCGGGTCTCCTATTGTTAAATCACAATTTCACCAAAAAACTTAAGTATATGGGATACAAAAATTTTGTCTTTTTTATCCATATTTAACATCTTATACCTCTCCCCTTTTCTTTATTTAATCACATCAATGAAATATGTTTTTTCCTATATTTAAAAGAACAATAATATTATTAGTTTGTTATATTTTGTCGCTTCCGTCACATGCAAAGATGTTTTAGTGATGATTCATATTGTTTATGTTGCCGAAACAGGGTAGGTTTTTGCTTGCTGCTGCTAGTGGGCGTGTTTTAGCACGATCATTCCATTCAGTCCTTCAAGTTGGCCATGACATGATAGAGCAAGCTCTTGGGACTGGGAATGTGCAAATTTCTGAGTGTGAGCCCCAAATGACATGGAAACGGATGGAGTTGTCAGTGATGCTGGAACATGTTCAGGCTCATGTTGCACCAACTGATGTTGATCCAGGGGCTGGATTGCAGTGGCTTCCAAAAATTTTAAGAAGTTCTCCTAAAGTAAAGCGAACTGGAGCTTTGCTTGAAAGAGTGTTTATGCCCTGTGACATGTACTTCCGATACACAAGGCACAAGGGTGGAACACCAGAGTTAAAGGTTTGTTATTTATCTTCCATTACTTTAGTTTAGTTATCTTTTTTATAGCATCTCCACGCGATGAGAAACATACAGTTTTTATATGTAGAAGAGCATTCTTTCCCGTGGCTGTATCTTTATCATGGAATCATGCTGCATAGATTTGTCAGACGTGCATTTAAGTTTTGTCAATACTATTTTGATATAAGGGAAACAAAACTTTTCATTAGTATTTGGAAAGTTACAATATAAAATAAAAATATATTGTAACAACTTTAAACGAACCTCCATTGTCCATGGAAAATTAGCTAAAACAAAGTCGAAGACAACATATTAAACTGCTTAAAAAAAACCTCTCAACTACAACAAATTGTATCATTGAACTTTGTCCTTGAGTTTTTAACTTGGATTTTTTCACCAAGAAAAAGTGAACACTTGTGAACTCTCATAGAAGGCCAAGAGATTTTACTTGTACCCCCAAGACAACGTCATGCCAAACGAAAGCTCCCATCTTATAACACACTTTGAGTAAAGAATTTCCTAGTGATTTAGTAGAAGCGTCAGACTTCTTCTGGATGGATGCTTGAAGCAGTAGGCTCAAGTATTGTATCTTCTCATACCAATCTTATGGTCTTATTTCAATAATTTACTGGCTTCATTTCTAATGAACTGTTTATAAGCTTTCCTCTACTGCTCAATCTTTAACATCATATTGGCCTTGTTAGAGTTTACTGAGCTTACCTCACTTTTGAATGAACCCCAAGGAGAGAAGATGATGGGCCTACAAGTTGAAGGTTTACTTGATTAGTACCACATACAGTTAATCTTTTATGTTGCTGTAGCACTTTTTAACTCCTGTCAAAATAGCCCATGGAGAATCTGTGTTGGTCACAAGGCTAATTATCAAATAATTATGGAATGTTGGTTTCCAATTCTGTGCTTATTTGATCACCAACATATTCATACTTGTCCAGGTTTCATTCAAAATACATGGTCTATGTCCAATCATCTTGCTATGGTTGTCAGAAGGGGGAAGATAGTGAATCACCCAGCAAAGCTAGTTCCCCTGTTACGGACTTGGATAGTGAGCAGGATTGCCCTTTCTCTAGAAAGTTGGTTCATTCTTTGAAGAAATGGAAAATGTGTATTTGCCCAATCTCATCAAAGAGTTGTGTGGTTAGCAAAAAATGAAATAGGGAGATTGTGAGTAGGCTTTGCACATGGGAGAATGAGACGGTTAGTGGAGAGAGTTGGGAAGAAAAAAGTGTTAGGAGTAATAAGGGCCCTTTGGTTATATCATGAAGCTTATGTCTTGGAATGTGAGAGGGCTTGGAGCACTTTATTCGATCCTTGCTTTTATAGGTTTTGCCAAAGGTGGATGTTGCGTGGCAAGTACCAATTTTTTCGATTTTGATTAATGGAAGACTGAGAGGGAAGATTTATCTTGAAAGAACGATTAGGCAAGGGTGTCCCATCTTCCCTTTCTTGTTTACTTTTGTTGGTGATGCTCTTGGTCTCAGTATTGTTGTGAAGAAAGAGTTGTTCAAGCTTTAGGGTGGGTTCTAGCCGGATGTTGATAAGTCACCTACAATTTGTTGACAATACAATCATCTTTTATCCAAGTACAAAAGGCGGCCTTCAAGAGTGGCAGGATTTTTTTAACATCTTGAAAGGAGCAAGATTATCTCTTAATGAGTCAAAGATCTCTATTGTTGGTATCAACGTTGATTTGGAAGAAGTTGGGATTAAATTGTGTGCTACCATCCAATCCTCACTCTCTGGCAGTCCTCCGTTCTGAACTCGTGGATGAGTTCTTCCTTTTGTGTGGAACATTTTATGTTTTTAATTTGTTACAGTACTATCCTATTCATACTTTCCAGCTATCCTTTTGAACGTGAAGGCTAGCTCTTCCTTGTACGGGGGACTGATTAGCAGATAGCAGTTATCTTCTGTTTTTTGTTACTTCTTGATTGGTTGGGTGGTGGTTATTGTTAGGTGCTCAGGTAGGCTCTAATCCCTGCTTATAGTGGGGATATTTTGGCTTGTAACTGAAATAATGGAATGGTTGAAGAAATCAATTGAAACGTGGTTGGATCCATTTTGGTTACACTAGCTCAAGTCTCCACCTACCTGCACTAGGCTTGGTATATTCATTCAAGAGTTGAATATAGCAAGCTAATAGTAGTAAGTTCAACCCCTTTGGTCAATAGTGGACGCCTCAGTTTTGGTGATTTGGAAAATAGTAATTTGGCGTTACTGGCCAATTGGGGCTGAAGTTTTTCTTTGAAGAGGATTCTTTTTGGTGCAAGGTATCCATGGCAAGTTGAATCTCTTGTTTCGTTTAAGTTGGCGATGACAATGGACCATTGGGTTGCAGTTACTCTCTTTTAGATGGTTTTTAAAGTATGATGAAGTGCTGGATTTACAGCACTTTTTGAGTTCATAAGAGGGTAAAAGAGTGGTGGATCACCGTGTTTCGTGTAGCTGAAGTTTGAAGTCTTCAGGACTGTTTTTCGTTAACTCTCTTTACAAGCATTTGTTTGCCTCTTCTCCAATGGATTTACTCTCTATAAAGTCTTGTGAAGTCCCTCGGGGACATCCAACTCTATAAAGTCTGTGAACCAAATGATTTTTTCAAGGCAAGCTTACCTTGGTATGATCGACTTGAAGTTGCTTGAGTTAAAGCTTATTCTTGGTGTTCTCTTTCCAATTTTTTTTTTGCAGTTTTTTCTAAGTCTTATACTTAAATGGGAATGTATTTATTTTACCAGTTTAATTATCTTGTTTGGTTCTAGGTATTGCTCTAAATGTACTTGGCAAGTCCTTTTTTTTCCCTTGTCTTTTGAGCTTTAGCCCCTTTTCATTTATTCAATGAATAGTCTTGTTTCCTTTTTTCTCTAAAGATAAATAAATAAAATTTTAATTAAAAAAATAATTAAATAAAAAATTAGAATCAGCAAGGCAATGCATGTTAAAAGTTGGTAATTTATTATATAAAGAGTATTGCCAGGCCCAAGGCTCCAGATCATGACACTTTTATCAAAGTATTGCTATGAGATTAAATTTACCCAACCTATTAACTTAAACTTGTGGATTTAGTAGCATTTTAACATGGTATCAAAGTTGGAGATCTTGTGTTTGAATCTTTATAATATTATTTCCTCTCTAATTAATTTTGAGAACCATGTGTTAAGCTTTGTGCTAGTTTTGAAGCGCACGAGCAAGGAGGTATGTGAAAGTATTGATTTGAAATTAAATTCACTGTAGCCATAAGCTTAAGATTGAGTTTAGTGGTAATTCAACAACTTTATCGAACCATTGGAGTCTAGGCTTTGATCTATAGATGGGGTTTTAAGAGAGTTGACCTAAATTGGGGCAAGTTCAGATTTCTTAATTAAATGTTTTTCTTGCAGAGTTAAATTTGCTCAGTCTGCGTATTAGTCTTGAACTTAGTGTTGTTAATGTGTTTGAATGATCTTGTTGCAGGTGAAGCCATTAAAAGAACTCACTTTCACTTCTGAAAATATAACAGCAACAATGACTTCTCGTCAGTTTCAAGTTATGCTTGACGTGTTAACAAACCTTCTCTTTGCACGTCTTCCCAAGTATGTGGATGAATTTATGTCTATTGCTATCAGTTTTTCTGGAATCACAATGTTATTGATTTTTTCTGCTATTTTTGGCTGGACTTACATCTTTCTTCATCTGGACTTACATCTTTCTTCATCCTCTTTTTGTTTTTTGTTTTTTTTTTTTTTTTTTTTTTTTTTTTTTTTTTTTTTTTGGCATTATCTGATTCAACCATTTGAACTTTTGTATGATCTTTTCAATATTTATTTCACTTTTTTTTCTATGCTGTACATTTTGATTAATTCAACAGTTGAGACAAGGATTTGTTAAGGTATATTTTGTACATTTTGATTAATTACTCCATAGCTTCTATTTTGTATGGTTGGATCCCCTTCTTATAGTTCAACTTCATTTTTTGTGAGCTTGGTTTTTTGTATGTCCGTGTATTCTTTCATTTTTACTCAATAAAAGTTGTTCCAATACAATAAATATTAATATATATATATATATATAGATTTGGCAAGGTAATTATTGATAGCCTGGGCTTGCTAGAATTTTGGATTATCTTATTAGTTTTTTTCTCCATTATTATACAAGAGTTACATGAACTGCGAAGTTCTTAAAATAGCAACAGTACATGATATACAAATGTATATTTTATTCGATTAATTTGCTTTACGTGTTTAAGTAGGAGTTCCGTTTGAAGAAGAAAAAAAAAAGTATAGGTAGGAGTTAATGATTGATGCATGTAATTTCAGGCCTCGAAATAGTAGTCTTTCATTTCCTTCAGAAGATGGTGAAGATGTTGAAGAGGAAGCCGATGAGGTTGTACCTGATGGTGTTGAAGAGGTAGAACTTGCAAAAATCAACCTTGAAAGGAAAGAACGGGAAAAGAGGTTACTTGTTAATGATATTAGAAAACTGTCTCTCTATTGTGACGGTGGTAGTGATCTTAATCCAGAAAAAGATGGTGAGATGTGGATGATTTCTGGTGGAAAGACCTTATTGGTGAGCAACATTTTGTTTTTGTTATTTCTTTTTATGATTCTAAATGTGGATTGTGATTTTGGTAATTTCAATATATGTTGTTTCTCTAAATTTAGAAATAGTTTTCAATTGGAAATTTAGCTCTGCTTGTGAGCATGCATGTGTTTGAGTGTGGTTGATTGTCGCCTGTTGATGAGTTTTTTTGACAAAGTAGTACTTCCATTATTTCACGTCCTTTTTTTATTTTTTATTTTTTGCAAATGTCATGTAGTTACAATCTACATCCTTGAACATTCTCTTGGTGGTAGTGGTAGCCTAGCTAGTGACATCTTGCTTATAAGATATTCCTCGCATACATTTAAGTTGATAGTGCATGACCATACTCTTCTTTTTTTGGTAAAAGAAACATTCATTGATATGCATGACCATACTCTTCTTAGTTCTTATGCTTTACCGTTTAGCTTGATAGATGAATATAATCAAAGTGCATCCTTCCAGGTGCAAGGATTAAAGAGAGAGCTTGTAAATGCACAAAAGTCTAGGAAGAAGGCATCTGCATCGTTGAGGATGGCTCTTCAGAAAGCTGCTCAGATAAGATTGATGGAGAAGGAGAAGAACAAAAGTCCTTCATATGCTATGCGGATTTCTTTGAAAATTGATAAAGTAGTCTGGAGCATGCTTGTTGATGGTAAATCTTTTGCAGAAGCTGAACTAAACGACATGGTGAGACTCTAAAAATGCCCTTCATTTCTAATGCTTGAAGATACAAAAACCCTCAAGCGGGGAGAGAAACAGAGTAAAACAAATGAAATACAATGTAAACATCTCCATATGAGCAAAACCTTATAAATCTAACACACCCAAAATAAAATAAAATAAAATAAGAAAAAAAGGAAAAAAAAAGAATATCCCACTGCTAAAGATCATCAAGAGCTTAAAAGCCAATGCCAAAAAAGAGACAAGCGAGCAACCAAGAACGATAATCCTTGAGTATGTTGGAGAAACCAATAGACTGCAAACTGAGATAAGCCAAGATCACAAAAAGCAACCCAAGGGACAAAGACCAAACCAAAGTAGGAGGTAGAGATCTTTTGAATAAACGAGGGAATCGAGACTTCTAATTTCAGAGGAAACCCACAAATCATGCCAAAAATGCTATTAAATTGCCCCTTCCAAACTTGAAAACTGCTGTAAAGAAGAGTAGAAGAATTTAAAAATGCTCCTCTATATAGACGTTCTTTCAGCAAGTTTCTATCTTAAAATCCTATTATCAAGAATTTTTGTTAGTTTCAACTAGACTAGTTGATGGGGTGGGATATCTCATCTCCTTTTTGTATGCTTCTGTTTAATAAAACATTTTCTCGTTTCTGTAATAATAAAACTGGGCTAGTTTAGTAATTGTTTCTAGGTGTAGATGTTTCATGTTATCCTTTTAGACAAGAAAATATCACGGTTGTTTGATTGTTCAAATTTTTACAGATTAACCAGGATGAAAGGATTGGTGAAATCCTAGCAGTAAAAGCTAACACAATTTATTTTAAATTGCAGTGAATTCGCTTGACTTATGTAAACTAATGCTTGTCAGTTGAACCTTTTTTTGGGACACTATTCATTACTTTTGTTATAATTCTACAATTACGTGGTGGTTGATTACTGTAGTTAATAACGTGGTTACCATCTGTTATTACAGTTCTATGATTTTGACCGTGATTACAAAGATGTTGGCATTGCTCAGTTTACTACAAAGTATTTCGTTGTACGAAATTGCTTGCCCAATGCCAAGTCTGACATGCTTCTATCGGCATGGAATCCTCCATCAGAATGGGGAAAGTATGTTTTTTTCCAGCTCTTTTTATTTGTTTCTCCTGCATCTTGGTGAAAGTCTAAGTCTGTCTAGGTTACATCCTTATCCCCTCATTATTTTTGTTTTTGTTGGATCACATGCTAATGCCCTTCTGAAGTTCTAATATGATCCATGCTTTTTGGTGATTCAAGATTATCATTTTCAACCTCACAAAATATGTAAAATAGTGAAGTGTGCCTCCAAGGGTTGGCCCTGTTAGCTAAATCATGCAGTCTTGCACCTATGCAGAGATAGCATGTTTTGAAACTTTGAGTGAGTTCAATAAGAAAAATCCTTGATGGATTTGAGCTCTGAGACAGGTGTAGGTGCCCCCGAGTTAATGGGATTAGGCACACTGAACAAGAAAATCTGTTCATAAGAAAACACACGCACACAAACACAGAAAGAAATTATTTATGTATCAAATATTTTAAGTTATCTAGGCCCTTTTTTATTTTCTTCATATATGTGCACTATGAGATTTTTTCTTTCTTTCAATCGTTGCTTGGCCAGATGCATTATAGATTATCTGTTTATCAAAACATACAATTTTTTAACTTGTCTTGAGTGGTTCTTTATAATCATTGCTTGGGCAGATGCATTACCATTTTTATGTTAAGACCTGCAACAAATACACTCGTGCCTTTATGGGTTATTGATTCTCTCTGGTTGAACATAAGACTGATGCACTTGGTTCCAGAAAGTCTAAATGCAAGAGTGGGATTGGCAATTCTGTTATCCATTGGATATTCGAAATTGGCATAATTCCCCTTTGAAAATGAGCTTCCTGTTTTTCCTTGTGAAATTTGGGTAGTAATTGCTTCATATGGTTTTCAGACAGTTACAGCATCTACTTTAATGGCTGCAGATTAGTCATGCTTCGAGTGGATGCAAGACAGGGAGCTCCTAGGGATGGAAATTCACTCCTTGAAATGTTCCAGGTTAGTGCCCTTGTTTTCTCCAAATGTTTGAGTAATAGGTATTCGTATATTTAGTAAAAAGTTGTTATAGTGTGCATTTCTTCCGTAGGGAACAGTAGTTTGAGAACCAACAATTCTTTTAACTATTAACTGATAAGGAAACGTTTGGTTTAATGGCATCGTTAATTTAGATGTTTCACAGTGCACTTTTGAGCACTGTGAAACATCTAATAACTTTGGTGAAAAAGAAGGTTTTTTCTTTTTTTCTTTTTTGGCTTTGGAAACCAGTTATCAGATATGGAGTCTATGTTCCATTAGCTTTGTGGAAGATCATATAATGAATGGTAGCATAGGGGGTGTGGATGGGTTGCAGCAATTCGTTCTCTTTCTTTTCTTTTCTTTTTTTTTCCATTTTTTTTCCCTTTCACAGTGAATAGTTCGTTGTGTATTTTACAGCCTAGTTTTTATCTTAATCTTGAATTCTTCCTCCGAAAATGATTCTCCACATTAATAAAGAAAAATAAAAAGTTGACCTTGAAGATGAGCAAGTCCTGAAAGGGATTTGTCAGACTGAATAATTCTGAGACAGCAAGTCCTGCAAGACTTTAACAAAAATAATATTGTTAATTTTTCTGTTTAGCAAAAATATTCATGAAGCAGAATTATCTTGATCACTTTAATTTTTTTTATCTAATTCTCCGTTCATGATTGGTTGCTTAATGTGTTATTCTTTACTCTTATAGGTAGATATTTATCCCCTCAAAATTCACTTGACTGAGACAATGTATCGGATGATGTGGGAGTACCTTTTTCCAGAGGAAGAACAAGATTCACAGAGACGGCAGGTGAGTTGAACCCTTTGTTTCTAAGGGGGGAGCCAACTCCTCAGTGGAAGGCAACCTTCTATTTTAGCTCCCCCAAGTATAGATTTCGAGAGGCTCACGTTTTGCTACAGGAAGCATGGAAGATTTCTACGGCTGCGGGTTCAAGGCGTGTAAGGAAAGGTTCTTCAGTTCATGAAGGATCTGGATCTAACACAAAAGAGTCGGAGATGTTTTCCAAATTAGGTTTCTCCCTCGGTGGTCAAGGATCTGTCAACACAGAATCTTCTCAGGTGAGTTTATTAACCATACTTGTGGCTCATGGGGCCAGTTTTCTTTTCTGATAATAGTAAATAAAGAAGAAAAGGAAAGACTGGATGATTTCTGTTTCATTTAGAAAGATGGAACTGATGGGAGTTTTGATCGTTGGTTTCTTCTGTTGAGATTTCTGGAACTGATCAAATATGAGCTATACTCCTTTGGATCATGCTTCTTTTCTCATGAAGTCTCGGATACTTCAATGCAGGCATCAAAGACACAAAACCTTAAATCTAATTCTGGCAGCGGCTCAGTCCCCGAGTTAAGAAGAACATCTTCTTTCGATAGGTCATGGGAAGAGACTGTGGCCGAATCTGTTGCTACTGAACTTGTCTTGCAGAGCATTACCAAAAGTGGACCACTGGGTTCTGTTGAGCAACCAGATGAATCAGGTAGTAATAAATTGAAAGATCCCAAAGCTATCAAAGCTGGTCGCTCATCCCATGAAGAGAAGAAGGGGATAAAGCCCCAGGATGAGAAAAGATCCAGACCTCGAAAGATGATGGAGTTCCACAATATCAAGATAAGCCAGGTTAGCTAGCTCAGTCTGTAAACTTTGTCGTTGAATTAATTGTTGAAACAGTATTTTGTAGATTCCTCTGTAAATCGCTCAACGAACTTTGAAACAGGTTGAGTTGTTGGTTACTTACGAAGGATCAAGATTTGTCGTCAATGATCTAAAGTTGCTGATGGATACATTCCATCGTGTTGAGTTCACTGGGACTTGGCGTAGGCTGTTTTCTCGAGTTAAAAAGCATATCATCTGGGGAGTTCTGAAGTCTGTTACAGGAATGCAGGTGAACTTTTAGATCTGATCTTCTGCATTATAAGTTTATAACACTAATGTCATACTTTGTATATTCCAGTAACAACCTCATCTCTAGTTCCTTCCCAACATTTTAGTTTGCTTTTGTTACCTTCACCTTCGAATTTATCAGCTTGCAAGTCACCAATGCATTGCTTGGTTATGATGAAAACTCAAACAACTAAGCTTTCTTCTGAGAGGAAGTAAAGTGGAATGTATTGTGTTTTTGTATTCAACTCAACCGAGTTGAATTTGAGTTTCTGGATTATTAGATCAGTTATTTACAATCTCAAACACCACCCGTGCAGGGTAAGAAGTTCAAAGACAAAGCACATAGTCAAAAGGAACCCAACAATGCGGTTGTTCCTGACAGCGACTTTAATTTAAGTGACAATGAAGGGGGTCTGGCAGGGAAATCCGATCAACATCCAATAACCTGGCTTAAGCGGCCAAGTGATGGGGCTGGTGATGGATTTGTTACTTCCATCAGGGGTCTCTTCAACAATCAGCGTCGCAAGGCCAAAGCATTTGTCTTGCGTACAATGAGGGGTGAAGCTGACAATGATTTCCAAGGTGACTGGAGTGACACTGATGCTGAATTCTCACCTTTTGCTCGGCAGCTCACTATCACAAAAGCGAAAAGGCTTATTAGGCGACATACTAAAAAGTTCCGTGCTAGACAGAAAGGTATCTACGTCTGAACTATTTCTTTCTCTGTCAAGCGTCAATAAGAATATATACTCACTCGAGTAAAAGGAGAAGTCACAGCATTGAGGATCATAGGACTTGTCTCTCGATATGACCTCTAAATATTCAAGAAATTAGTAACAAATCATTTCATATGGTATTTACCCTGACAATGAAATTATAATGTAACAGGTTCGTCTTCTCAACAAAGGGAGTCCCTTCCCTCGTCCCCGAGAGAAACCACTCCATATGAAAGTGACAGTTCTAGTGGGTCGTCACCATTTGAAGATTTTAATGAACCGGAGCAGCTGGACCAAATGAAAGAGGATATTTTGGAAGCTTGATGGCCTGATATAACATAACAGAGAATGCGGATGAAACTGCAAATCCATCTACTTTGATCTACCACAATGCACGTAAAATTTCAGATATCTTTGGTTGAAGCCCCACTCGAATCATAGCAATGACAATAAGAGCAAGACATCCAAAATGACCTTTGGAGAATGAAGCCACCTCAATTTTCTACTTTTTTTTCTTTTTCATATATATATATATATAGGTTTTTGAGTACACGAGCTCATAAATTTGTGAGCAACTGGAAATCCAATTTTGTCCGTACATATATTATTTATGGTATATAATAATAATGGTATATCTCAAGTTCTCAACCCAGTGCCATTTCCACTCTCCAGTTAACGACATATTTCTGCCTGCATTATGTCTTCATAAATTTTGGCCAACTTGAATTTCTGACATTGATGTGGAATTTGATATGGAAGCCTTAAATACATTTTAAAAGTCCTTTCCGTAGATTGCTTTTGTGCTCAATATAAAATAAATGTCTAAATTTTGGACAGTCTACTTTTTGGGAGAATTTTGTTGAGGATTTTTATAAACGCTCATCCGTGCCCCACGTAGCATAATGATTAAACTTTTAAGAGCTTTTAAATCGGAACTCAAAGCTAGTGCGTTAAGCAAACTTCGTTGTTGTAAGGCTATCAGATTAAAGAATTCTCTCTTTTTTGCTCATCCTACATCTCAGTTTCGATAGAAGAGGGAATGGAAACGTTTCGCTCCTCTTAAATTCTGAACATCCATCTTTAGAAGAAAGAAGACACTTGAAACTCTTTCATCTTCTTATAGGAAAAAAACTACTTATCCCACAATGCTCAATAAGCGGCATAACTTAATTGGTTAACTATTTGTCTTTGACTCAAACCACAATGTATGTGAGATAGAGTGGCATAGTAATATAGTTGGAACCTTGCAAGATGGAAAAATCAACACCTTATTCCAAGTACATTCTAAAGAATTGTGTGCTCAAGATATGCCTTTAAGGTTAACATTTATTGTCTAAAATCATGACTTGTTGCTTAACCTTTGAAGTCTCATACTCAACAGCCAAATCGAGCATAGTTTATTAGCATACAAGTGTATTATTAATCTGTGGTTTGAATTTTCCTATACCCCATTGTACTAATTTAAAAATAATAAAAATTATTATTATTATTATTATTATTATTATACTCAACTTCTAGAGCCATTTTTTTAAAAGGCAACTTTTAGAGCCATTACAATGAAACATATATAACAAATCAAACTAGAGATGGGTCCAGCCTCATGGTTGTTCGCCTATATAAATTCCTTGGTTAAGAGCCAAAGTCAATATTTACAAATACAATTAAGTAGGACGATGCCCTCTGACCAACCATTCTACTTACACTATCAACTTCGAGGTCTGAGATTTGCTTCCCAGCTCTATATATTGTCCCTTAAAAAATCTACTTAGTTACCTCTCCAAATCTTTCCTCACAGTTCGTATTCCTCTCCTTCCTTTGCAATGTCTTCGCAATGTTTTCTGGTATTTTAGCTTTTTCCCCTCGAATCTCGTCAAATTTCAACAAAATGGATGAAAATTGAAAAACTTAAAATCTTTCTTTATCATTCACTGAAAAATAAAAAGGAAGAAACAAAGAGGCAAATAAGACTCTCTTAAAAAAAAATTACGAAGATAAATCCTGATCCTTCGTAAGTAAGCTTTGACCATATGGACTAACAAAAAAATAGACTAAAATCATTCCGTAATGTTATCCAACAAACTAAATCTTGTAAAAGTAGAAGTAATTAATTTCGAAACTTTTTAAAATCCAAAACCTTAACATTTAATCTCCCAAAATCTAAATACGGTGTATTTGAGAATTATGTTTCAAAACATTACTCACCACACCAAACTAACCAACATAAAATTTCAAAAATAAATCAAATATTGGTTACAGCAAAATAATGTTTTTAAATCATTTAGTAAATCCAAACAAAATAGACTAAATCTTATATAATAAAATTAATTAATTCCAAATTTCTTTGAAATGTAAAACATAAGATAAATGATTTAATCAAAGTACTGATAATAAGTAAAATTAATAACAGAAGCTTTGTATCAAATAACACCATAAAGTCAAAATGAGCATAGTTCAACTAGCATAGTACTTGTACTATCAATCTCGAAGTTTGAGATTCAATTCTCCCACTCCACATATTTAATAACACGCTCCCCTTTCCTACACATAAAAATGTATTAAAAATCAGTTTTTAGAAGAAAAAAATTACCACATGACAACTTTTTATCCTTTTTCCTTTACCCACAAAAAAAACATATGTATACACATACATTTTTTAATGTAAAAAATCTAAGTTTTTTTTTTCTACAATAGGTGGGGTGGAGAAATCGAATCTCTGATTTTTTATAATATAATTAGTTGAGATATGTCTTCGACCAAATTTGAATTTCCTTTAGCTAAAATAAATAATTAAATAAAAGGTTAAATTGCAAGACTAAACTTTTATACATGTGTTCATTCTTGGACTTTAAAAAGTGTTTACCATATTCCTAATTTTTTTTTTTTTTTTTTTTTGGTCTACTCTTTGAAATTTCATTTCTGTGTATATTAGATATCTATTTGAAATTGTTTCAGATTCGAGCGGAAAATTTAGGATCTCGATAGAAATCTAATAGATCAATTAATATAAAGTATAAAGATAATAATATGTTAGGAGATATAAATTGTCAACTATCTATACACATTTTTAAACTTTAGATATCTTTTAGACTCAAATCAGACTAAACTTGTAATTTACCTAGAAATGTCTATTTATCCGGTGAAAATCTCCAATTAAACGGAGAATATAAGGAGCACGAGTCAAACAGGAACGAAGACATGAAATATATTCCCCCAACCTCACCCCAATGTGTGTATTTCTTTTATTTAAAAAGAAAAAAGAAAATACATAGTTTCACAACTCTCAAGTAGCCCTTTTTTAATTTACATCTCAACTTATCTATACTTTAATACATTTCTAAGATATGAATATTTTATTATTTAAGACTTTCTTACTTTTAAGATAATAAATGTTATAATATTTAAGCTGAAGGCTAAACTATATTTGCATCTAAAATATTATTACTTTTATTAAGAAATTTTATAGTGTTCTCTTTGAGAAAAAAATATATTAAAAATGATCCGAAAATTTTGAAAATTTTGTTATTTCATAAATTTGAACAAGGGTTTGCAACTAATATTTACTCAATTAAATTAAAAAATGGTTTAAGGTGCAACCAAGAAGTGAAACAAAATTCAACTAACAAAATACTCAAAATCATGTCAAAAAAATGTATCCAAACCCATAATCTATAGCAAAACTTTCTTTTCATACCATATATGAGGGAGAATCGAATTTCTGACTTCAAAATCGATAGTACAAGCTTCATACCAATTGAACTAAGCACATTTGGGCCTTGCAAAAAATTTCGATTACATATTAAAGCATGCATTTCATTGATACATAAATGTTGCATTTAAAAGAGTTCCATTCAACCATGAGAGTTCAATAATCTTCACCTGTCAAAATTGCAAGTAGCACCCACGGCCACGATGATGGAGAAAAAAAAATGTATGGTAAATTTTGCTCTCAATTTATTTATATACATGACCAGACCAAACCGAACAGTACAAACTCAAAATTACAGGGAAGGGGCCATCACTAAAATTACAGGGCTCTTAATGTGCAAGTTTATTCTATTAGCAATTGCTCAAGTCATTGTGTATATCTTGTCAATTAGAAGCAAAACAAATGTCTATCTTAAGATACAAACACGTACAATTTGATCCCTTCATCATTATGACGATAAATTATGGAAGCAGACCTTCCAATAAAATTGAATCAAGAGTAACCCTACCAAATGAATCACTCAGATCATACACTGATGGAAGAACTCAACTGTATCCCCTAACAACTCGACTCGTACTCTGAATACAAACAGTTTCTGGAAGCAATATCAACATCGTTAGAAGATCTAACGTCAGCTGAGACCAGCGTGCAACGTCCCGGCCAAAAGATGACCACTGCACACTTGAACCTTATGTCATTGGACATTTTTTGTAATTATACAAGTCCTAACTGCCACTCCATTGTTGATAGTAACTTTTGACATCTATGCGGGCACAAGAAATTATTAACAGCCAAATTGTTATTCGAAATCTCCTAGACCCATTGCCTAGCAAACGATTACCTTCTAATCAAAGTTAGTGGGGATGTCTATATCGGTATCCGAAGGATTAGCAAGTTCGACAAGAGGTTCCTGAAGATAAAAACTAGTATAAGTAATTGAATATCAACCCAAAAAATTCAGCAAATCCATACCACTTAGTGATTTTACTAGTTGCAAAAGCGAAGGAAATATTAGTGAAGGTTTCTCTATGAAGCCACTTGTTAATGCAATCAAGGTCCTTCGTCTAGATTTTACTAGTTGCAAAAGCAAAGGAAATATTAGCGAAGGTTTCTCTATGAAGCCACTTGTTAATGCAATCAAGGTCCTTCGTCTACTATATCTATCAGTGCCAAATCTAAAAAAGTTAGGGTTGCCAATTGGCTCAGCCGCCATCAGATGGTGTATACAAGCAAACTCCTTGTAGAATCATTGGAGAACAACAAATAAAAATAGTAATAACTAATAGCTTAGTCTAAACTTGTACCAACAACTTTTCACAAAGTTTCAATTCAATTAATATGAGGCTTGCAAGAATTTTTGACATCTAATGTAAAGGTCAGCTCAGCGCCTTGGGGCTTACTTTTTTTTATTCTCATATATCTGTTATTAGCCATGGAGGTTTTCCTAACGAGAAGACAAGGTTACTAGTCAGAGGCCTCAAGTGACATCGTCCTTTGAAGTGAAAGGGAAGGGGAGCAGCAATGGTATTTAAATTAGGTTAAATATCTGACTATTTGGACAAGGATTACTTTATACCAGAGAGGGCCCTACATTTAGTTAGGCTTCAGAGAAATTCAAGTCGAAACTTCCATTTTGAACTAATTTCTGCATTGTATCAATGCACTTCCAAAAGGAACAGAAAATTTGGAAGAAAAGAAAGATCAAACATATTCTCCCAATTCCAGCAGGCAGTTCCGATGCCTCTAGCATGTCTTATCTTCCACCAAGTCAAACTTAGTTTCTCCTAACATACTAATGCATACTACAGTCATTAACTTTGATCAAACATATTCTCTTGCCTCTCTCCATCCTAATGAATGGATTATTATTATAGATGTGATGATCCAATCAATCAACTATTTATGTAAGTTGCTTGGTTCCTTTGATTTAAAATTCTCAAGGATTGTGGAGTTTATTGGTGATATTGAGACCATAATCCATCAACTTAACATAATATTAGAGGAAATCTTGTATCCAAGCCCTTTAATCTCATTTCCACCCAAATATAATATTGATTTATACTAGTTGGGCCTTTTGCAAATTTTCAAGCTCAAGTGAGGACAGGAGAGTGTTACATGCAATGCAAGCTTTTGAGTTGATCAGAAATTTAATAGTTTGAGATCTTTTTTTATTGTGGATAAATTTAGCTTCTTTTCAGACTATTATTTTGACATAATCCATATGCCGTTTTCTTACCATGTGAAGAATTGTTTAATGTGATGTATAGAATTTATACAGGATGACAAAAGATTTCCAATTCCAAACATGAAAGCAACTTGGATGAGATATCTATAGCGTTTGACTTGGGTTTGAGCTAGTGTTTCAAGTTAGTATTCAATTGAATTTTTGTTTTTCAAATCATATCCCAGGAAAAATTAAAATAGCTTTGCCCTTGGCAAAATAAAGTCGTTAAAATACAAGATAACTCATTTTATTTGTTTTTCTGAAATAAAAATAAGCAATACCTGCTCATCATCATTTGTTGAATGATTGACGATTCGCATGGGCAACGAATTTGTAAGGTCTCCAGTGGTTTCATTTGTGTCCTGCGCCACAAGGAACATAAAGTTACTTTGGAATTGCACACTTTTTCTTGTCAAGTTCGAAAAAAAGTGCTCAAGGATTTATTTCGTTTTCAACTTTGGAGCCTTCAAAAACAGTACAAAAACTAAACTCTGAGGATAACCACTGATACTGCCAGGCTTCAAGAATAGGAAATGGAAAGAATGATGCAATATAACATTGCACGTTAACAAGATACTCATCAATCAAACATCCACAATTCTTTTTTCTTTTTTTTTTTTTTTTGATAGAAACGACTACTTTTAGAAAAAAAAATGAAAGAATATATTGGCGTACAAAAAACCAAGCCCACAAAACTCCCATTAAAGAAAATGGGCCCAACAAGGTAAAATATGGCCTAAAGTGTAATTATAAAAGGTCTTTGAAATTGAAGCCCAAAGGGAGACATGAAACTTCACCAAGGACTAAACATCACCAGGGTCTCTCTGACCCCTCTAACCACTCTATTATTTCTTCCTCCTCATAAATCCCATAACAAAGCGTACACCCTAGCATCCTCGATTTATTGATTGAGCGTTCAATTCAAGAGCAAACTAACTTATGAAATTATGCAATAGGGTGACTAAGATAAACCAATGAACTGCAAATTTAGGATAAGCCTTTTCAAGTGCGGAGGAATACATCCGCCAAGCACCTTTATTGGCAAAAGTACAGTGAACGCTATTAGATCAACAATCTGGCATAAACCAATTTGTCAACATGAGTGACTGGGTGAAAGTGCTGGTTTTCATAATGGAGGTTTGGTAATTTAGGATATCTTAGTGAAAGGGGGAGTTACCTACTCCAAGGTAAAAGAAAACGAGGGTACATAAAGATCCAGCAGAGAAACTTTCAACTGCAGGTAAAAAAAGTCATAAAAATAGGAGGCTTAAAATCCTCTAAGATATGGGCATACTTCCTCATCCGGGTCAATGGAAGGATTACTGGAGCCTTCAGTCATGGTTTTACTAGGATCCTCAGGAGTTCCCTGCATGCATATTGTATGCATTGGCTTCCAGATAACACAAGCTAGCCAAATGGAAATTAGTTAAATTGGGGGAAAAGAAAGTACATGTTCATCCTGGATGCCCGAAAATTTTCCCTCCATGATTGTGGGCTTGACATCCATTGGGGTTTCCTGCAAAGCCATTGAAGTCATTGGAAAAACAATGTATCTCAATATATCAACATGAAATAAAAGCATATAAGCTTTCCATGAATCATAACGTACTGAAATTCTAATAATTTGAAAAGAAGACAAACTAGGCATGCAAAGAAAAAAACACGAGATGAAAATAGATATGTATCGTTGATCTTTTTTATGGGAAATATATGTATCGTTGATAAATAACTGAAAAGTGTGCACACACAGACTGACAGACATGCATAACTCCTCAACCTCAATCTACACTGAAATAAATCAATGTGGAACAAAAAAAAATGCAATACTTCAATCACTGACAAACTGATGCGGGAGTAGAAGATCATGCAGTGAACACATTCACATTTCACACAATAGCCAGAAACAGCCTGTTGAAAAATTAGTATGTTTCATATTCGGTTTTTAGGAAATATTTACTGTGAGAAGGTACTGGAGATGAACATAAGCTATAGGAATATAATTTTGAAAAGCAGACTACAATAAGAGGCCAAAAGGATCAGAACAATAGAATGTCAGTCATGCAGGAAGGTAAGAGCTTGAACACATTTAAACGGTGTTATCATAGCATAGAAAAGGGGATTCAATATGTCTATTTAACAAGGATAGTTATATTTCATAATAAAACATAATTTATAAGTCGAGAGAAGGAGATCATATTAAAAGAGAAAATTTGGTTCTCAAGGAAAAGTTGACAGACATACACTAAGAATAGCATGATGCCAGTACCCTAAACCAAAAGATAGGTCAATATACTCAAAACACATAAAAGCATAAGATTATACGCCAAGGAATCTACCATCCATTAGGTGCGGGAGTATAAAAATTCATTCATTGCTTTAAAAATTCATTCATTGCTTTCTTAGCAGATATGAATGGGATATGTAATCTTTCACTCTCGCATGAATGGCTTGTTACTTCAGTTGGAGTATGGCCATTGTTAGAAGAAAAATCAAGTCTCTCAAGGTGGCACCACCAAAGAGGTTTCCCATTTGCCTTTTTCTTTTCCTTTTCTTGTAATTCCCCTAATATAGCTGATTTGAGAACTTTTTGTTATTTCCTAATCCTCTTGGGTAAGGATGGTCATCCAGTCCACCACAGTTGTGTGCCATCTGTCTCTCAATACATGGGCCTCTTATCTAGAAAAAAGGCATTGCCCATCTTAGTTGTACTTTCTTTTTTCCCTTATCCATCTAAGAATTCTAATTAAAAAATGCGTTCTAGGGCATCCTAAGCCAGTACCCACCAGAAAATGCGTTCTAACAAGGAAAGTTTGATCAATATCGGAGTATAGTAAGCCTTAAGCAATGAGACAATCAATTTTAAAATGAAAAACACTGCTTTATTTAACATACAGGTTCCATATGATCCAGAGATACATTTCTCCCTCCCTTGCTGAGATCTCTCAACGTGCCCTGTACAACCAATAAGCCAGTAAGAGAGGCAAAATGCTAAAAAAAATGTTGCAGAAAAAAAATACCAACAAATACTGCATGAAGAAATAGAATATATTAATAATTTAAATCCATAAAATATTATTGGACATAACCCTGATACCTGCTCTCCATGTTTCTTATTAAAATACCTTCTTTAGCCAGAAAGGGGGGTTTCTCGTTGGAGCAAAGTGAATCAAAATGATAGGCTTCAAAATTTTATAAATGATCATGTTCGGTATAGAAAATGGATCTAATGTCAAATCCCAGGAACATTTTTGGAAGGTTAATCCTTCTTTCCCGGTGGCCTTTCCAAGACTTTACACTGTCTTTTAACAGTGAAACGTCACTGTAGATCAGATTTGGGGACTCCAGCTGGCCACTTAAATCAAGGAGGAGTCAATGAAATGTTTCTTATAAAAAAATAATAATAAATCAAGGACGAGTCTAAATAATGACACATTTCAAGCACGGCTACTTCTGTGCTAGCTGAAAATCTCCTTGCTTCGCCAGAAGATAAATGACTATGGGCATGTGAAAACAGCTCTTTTACCAATAAATCTTTTCCTAGATCTCACAAAAGAGTGATGTTATCATTGATTTTCATCTCCATGAGGTGATTTGGAAAGGAACATATCTGAAGAAAGTTAAGGTGTTCTCGTGTGAACTCTTGTTGGGAAGCATTAACACTTGTGCCCATCCCCAAAATGGTGCCACCTTGGCAAGTTTTATGGAGAAACACAGAGCCAACTATTTTTACCTTGTCCTTTTGCCTAACAATATTACTTTTGAATTCCTTCCAAGCTATATAATGTCATTGATTCTTGCTGTAAACACTTTAAGCCTTTTGGTAATTACAGAAATATCTCTACTGCACTAATTGAAAGACATTTGTAACTTCCTTGGCACACAGTTTTCTCTGGTTTTTAATATGTTATTCTGTTAACATAATAATAATAATAATAATAACAGGAAAAGGTGTTCAAGATGTAAGAGGACATCTTAAATTAAAAATTTATATTGATAATTATTAGCATAAATACCTTGTTCGCCCACATCAAACCACATGCATTACATAAAGTCCTCGGTCCAGCAGGCCCACGACGCATTGCAGGTGTATTGTTCTCACTAACACCACAATGTTGACATTTCCGCAAACTGAAAAATATTTTAGAAGAAAGAATATTGATAGAGGTATATAACAGCAATAATAAAAAAAATTTATATATCCAAACAATATATTGCTGAAAAATAATTTCAAATACTCAATGACAACAGACTAAAACCATGAACTCACACAGTTTCTGAACGAGTACCATCCTGGAGGCAACTATGTGCTGACTCCCAACTTGAAGCACCTGAACTTTCTTTTAAAGATGCAAATTGGCCATTCTTACGGTGCATCCTAAAACAACAATGAAAAATAATAATCATAATTAAACGTGCATAGCTATTAAAACTGTTTCCATTGAGAAGTGAGATCTGCATTTACATTCCCAAAAGATAAGAGTAACATTAGTTTCTCAAAAAAAAAAAAAAAAAGAAGAAATTATCAACATAGCTCTCGTTTTTTATTAGAGTACATATGTCTGCTACATAAAAATTACTTTATAATTATCAAGTTTTGTTCAAATGAGAGAATTCTAACAGAAGCAGAACAAAATCCAAGGGCCTCAAACTTATGATCATTCAGCATAATAGAAACAATGATAGTGTATTAGCTATTACTATTAGTATTTAGAGGCAAAATTGGTTGCCTTAATAATATGAGCTAAGTCATCCTGCAGTTGAGACCTAGAATTTTGTACACTGTATCCGTAAGCATCTTGTACCAAATGATGAGAGAAGAAGAGGATTGAAACAACCACAGTTGCTATTGCTAATGCTAATGCGCAAAGTAAAATATTCTCACTAAACTTTAGCTTCCATGTCATAGTAGCCTAAGTCATCTTACCTCTGTGCAACCTCTTTCCGTACAGTGTACCTAATTTTCTTGTCAAAACATCTCTCTTTCCGTTTTTCACGAAACCTAACCAGGGAGGCTATTCTCCGTGATAAGTTGGAGCGCTTTGGGGTGTCAACCATGCCCTGAAGATGGTAGGCAAGATCTAATATATGAACAAACCCACATAAGATGGAGTAAAATTTCCATGATTTGCATTACCCTGTTATTATGATCATATGGTACTTCCATTGTAGGTACACCGGTTGGCACGTCACGACCTCCAAGAAGTAAGAGCACGGCTTGTACCTGTCACATCAAAACCCGATAATTCTTCCAAAGAAAACAGACTCCAAAGCATACTGGATTCCAAAACTAATAATCCCTGCTCAAAGAAAGACAAGCATTCCTTATCTTAACCAAATTGTTTTCTTTAAGATGGAAAACAAATTTTACCAAAAAAAAAGATGGAAAACAAATAGTTCTTAAAAAAATGTGCAGATCAGCTGCTCTAATACAACAGTCAGGCAAAGAGAGACAGATACGTGCATGAGACAAGTCCCAACATGGAAGTCCTGTTGTGCTTAGGGAAAAAAAAAAGGATTAACAGGCCATTTCAAAATAAATCTGGGAAATCAAACAAACTCAAATAGACCTAGAGAGCAAAACCAATCTTCCCAAATTTCAATGAAAGGAAATAAACACGGTTGATTAGTTGACAATGGTATGGTAGTTATCTCATTCCTGGGTGTAATAGGCGTTGACCATATGATCATGAAGGCAGCCCACAATTCTGTGGGTGGTCACCAGATGTGCATGTTCACCTTTCATTGAATATCCCAATGAAACACAAGAGCGGTTGCCCCTAGAAATTGGGAACTATTATGAAAAATATCTAAATGCCACAGCATAAAGCTCTGTGGATGAAGCGTCTGACGACAGAACTTCATGCTACAACTCAATGATAGAAAAAACATGACATAACCAGGAAAACAGAGAGAGAAACTAAATTCGAGATCTGCACATGAAGAAAAAAGTACGAATATTCTAACTAGTCAGACAATTTGAACAATAACATTCATGGATGTCTACCCAAAATCTCTGTCTCTCTGTCTCTGTCTGTCTGTCTGTCTCTCTCTCTCTCAGAAAAAAGAATATAAATCAAAAGAATTCCATTCCAACACAATCCTCCAGAAGATTAAGATTGAGACTCCTTTTTAACTACTGTAGCCTGTCTTGAATAACTTCAGACACGAGTTCATGAAAAGTAGAATATAAAGTAGCATAAAGACACGAGTTCGTATTCATGAAAAGTCTCAACAACTCCAGCTTGTTCAAATTAAACATAACTACGAGAATAGAAGCATATACTTATAACAGAAATGCCAGACAAAAGGCGAATAGGTACCTTTTCGGGAGTAACTGCGGGGAACACATAAACCTCGCCCTCAAAAGAAAGCGTAAGTTCACTAGTTCTAGACGCCATGACCAACCCCCCATGATTTGCTACGCTCACTGAAGTCATATGAGCTTCTTCGGCATCATCCATAACATCGCCGCCGCCGCCGCCGCAGCCGCCACCACCACCATCTTCATATTCACCGTCATCATCCCCCATCATTGTGGGAACTTGGACATGTTCCTGGAAGGGACGCGCTTGCAAAGGCTGAGGATTTGCAGCCGCCATCAACTTCTCGAAAGCCCTAACTGCACCAGAAACAAGCCCTAACCGTCAACCAGCTTCATGGGGTAAAGATGGAGAATTCCATGAAATTCCGAAAATCCATAATCGAAAATTCGAGCTCGAAGAACGCTTCAGAAACCAAGAAGATAGAAAAATAAAATTAAAATTAAAATTAAAAAAGGCTACCAGAAATGGTTAAAGGATTTGCAAGATGTGCCCTTGTGTTTCCTTGGAGAGACTCAAACGGGTAATTTTCAAATTTTCAGTCTTTTATTTGTTTTTCCTTTTTTTTTAAAAAAAGAATTAACGAAAAATAATGACGGCGACGGAGATTTTTCAAGTTTATAACATAAATACTGGAGGTATTATTCTCTACGACGCATAGATACGACATTCTGTAGCGCCCTCATCTCCAGCCGTTTGTTTGAGTAAGAAATCTGATGTACAATGGGACCCACATGATTTGACGGTTAATATTGGTCAGCGGGTGTCAAGGTCGAAGGACTTATGCGCCGGCAATGTGGAATCCCACCGAAGGATTGCTCTTTTTATAATCAGATCCAACGGCTGGTAACAACTACTGAAGTCATTGGATAATGTTTCTGAAATTATTTAGGATATACAAGTGGGCCCTGTTCTTTGATAAATAACGACTTTACTGTGTTTGATCATCGTTGACTACATTTTGCCATTTTCACTTTTCAAGTAATTTTAAGTTAAATATATATATATATATATGATGAAATTTTCATCAATAAAAAAATATCAAACTATTTACAGAAAATAGTAAAGAAATATTGATAAACATCGATAGATTTCTATCAGTATCTATCGGTGATGGACTTATATCTGCATCTATTACAACTATTTAAAAAATTTATTATTTTAGATAAATAGTTCTCTATTTTTAAAATTTTCCTCTATATATATTTAATTTACTTTTTTTTTCTTCTAAAACTCATGAATTTTGCCCCATCTCTATCCCATCCTCCCTTTTTTTGTTTTTGGAGATTCTCGCTTTCATTTATTCAAAGTGCACTTTTAGGCCTCTTTTTCGGGTTAATTAGGAAATGTGGGTGGTTTTAAGAAAAAATTGGTAAAAAATGGTGGTTTTAAAATTATTTAGGAAAATATGATAGTTTTTTTGTCTTCTAGTGAAAACACTTTTTGAAAGTTGGAATGGGACCCACATCATGAAGGAAATGACAATTATTTTGATTTTTTTTTACAAATTAATTTACTTTATTTTTGTTTAAGGAAATATAATATCACTTTTTTTTTATAATTGTTATTTTATTATATCATGTAATTTTCTTTCATTTTTTTAGCAAGATTAAATTTAATTAAAAAAATATTACATATTTAATCATTTTATTTGTAGAATAATAAACTATTAAATATAAATTAAGATAATACCACTATTTTTTTTAATCTTACATCATATTGTAGTTTTATTTTAAAGCACGGAAAATTGTAATAGATAGCAAAATCAAGGGAAAAAATCTAAACATATAGCACTTTTTTAAATGTTTGCAAATATGGCAAATGTTGACAAGTCAACTTTTAAATTTTTTAAAACTTTTAAATTTCTCCTTGTTCGTATGTTAGGGAGCACATGTTTCCATCTTCTTCTTCCTTTTTTTCTTTTTTTCCTTTTTCTGGTTGTTGCAGTATTCGATTTCATTATACTCGCTCATATTACACCATTCCCTTTTTCTTCTCTTCATCTTCAACTTTTCCGACTTGAACCATGAAATTTCAAGCTAATTTTTAATTAATTTTTTTAAAATTACAAGTTTCCCCTTCTTCTTCTTCCTCCTCATTCACGCAAATATTAGAATTGTCAAAACCCAAAAGATCAACAAGATATATTGATTGAGATTAATTTTAAATTTATCCTTCATTATGAACATATAATCATTATAGATTATTTATAATCAATTAATTATTTATTATGATTAATTTTTATTACTTCATTCATTATTAATATATCATATTTATAAAAAAAAAAAATTAGTATTCTTTATTAACATATCATTTTTTTATTTGTTTGTTTCACTTTTTATATAATCTATTATTTATTAAAATATATTTTCTTATATTATTTAATTAATATTAAAATTACTAGCGTTGAACTTAATTAATTATAAAAATGATTAAATAATAATATTATAATTAATATGATGTTCATTAAATATATTAATTAGTTAATTTCAATTATAAATTACTTAATTTTTAAATATTTATAATTAAGATTATTATTGATTCTTAATTAATTATTTTTTATCAATGTATTGAATGATGTCTATTGTTAAATTAATTAATCTATTACAATTATATAAGATTGTCAGGCTTAATTTTATAAATCCTTAAACCAAACGGCCCCTAACAGTTCTGTTATGTAAATGACTAAAATTGAGCATTATTGAAATCTCAGGGACAAAAGTGTTAGATTTTAAAACATAGAAACCAAATAGAAATTAAATCCAAATCCAATAAACCAAAAGGTATTTTTTCGAAAAATATAACTATCCACTAATTTTACTTAGAAGGATTAGTAATATATTAGAAAAAATTAGAACTTTTGATATTTCCATGTAGCAAGGTTTTAGAATTTTATTTATCTATGTAATAAATTTATTTTACTATATCATATTGTAGTTTTCTTTTTAAATATTACCTAGTTCACAAATTTAGTAAAATAAAACAACAATATGATGTAAAAAAAAAGTAGTGGTATTATCTTTATCCATAGATAATAGTTTACTATTTTACAAATAAAATAATTAAATATATAATATTTTTTTTAATTAAATTCAATAAGATAATAATTATAAAAAAAATGGTATTATGTTTCCTTAAAAAGTTAAAGAAAATGAATTTGTTAAAAAAAAAAATCACAATAATTATCATTTCATTCATTATGTGGGTCTCATTCCAACTTTTAATAAAGTTTTCACTAAAAGACAACTACCCTATTTTCCTAAATAATTTTAAAACTACCCCTTTTCACCAATTTTTTCTTAAAACTACCCTCATTTTCTAATTGACCCCCTCTTTTTCTTACTTATCTAAAAATATCGTGGTAGTTAATCTTAGTAACTATTATTACCAAAAAAAAAAAAATTAAAACTATTAACAATTAGGGATTTTCAAAAAATTCGACCAACTCAGCCCAACCCATATGATTTTTATTGATTCATGAGTTCACCTAAAATAACTCAAACCAACATGAACTTATTATTAGGTGTAACAAGTATATTTTTTACTTACGTTACAACTTACAATTATATATATATATATATATTTACTTTAATTTTTTTTAATTTCATGATTTTTGGATCATTTATTCTCCAACATCTCCTAAAAAAATTAACTTTCAAAAAAACTTGATAATAAAATTTGGAATTGAGTTGCTAATCATAATTCAATATCTAGAAATAATTTTTTTTTAAATATTACATATTAACATTTACTTCTTTTTAGAATAAAATTTTAAATAAACTACTCAAGCATTTCGAACCAACACAACCCAAATATTTAATGGTTAGGTTTGGTTGGGTTTGTTGTTTAATGCAGATTGTTTCGTTTGAATAAACTTACAATTTGAATAATTAAGTTGGATCTAATAAAATGTACTTCAACCAAACCACGAACACCTAACAATTAGTTCAATATGTTTGACCGTGTAATATTTGTTCTAGTAAATAGTTAGTCAAGCACTACTAAATATGTTGCGTTAGAAAAAAAAATCTACATGAGTGTTTGTCTTTGATAGCTTGGCTAATTGAAATTAGAGAATTGTTTGATGCAAGTTTACATAGGCCATAGCATGACCAGTATAAGATCGAGTAAGATCAATGGTTTAGTAGTCAAGTCAATATGAGAATGGAAGGACCTTCCATAGATGAATCTAGCATTACCCTAATGAGACAAGGCAGAGATCTCAAGTTTAAGTGAGTGTATATGTCTTATTTAGATTCGACCTTAAAATTGTTAGTATATAATACCCAAAATAAGGTCAAATGTTACTCAATTAGTAATAGTAGGATTTCGTACAATATGTGCTAGGTGCAAGAAATATACAATTAATAGCACTGCTACTTGCTAGAAGAAGAATGAAAGCCACTCTGTTAAAACAAAATATGACATGTTCATATAACCCTAAAAGTTCATTTTTATTTTTCAAAATCTTGAAATCATAAATACATACACATGCTAGCATTAATTTGTATAATGCATTTTCCAAAGCTATTATTGGAGGTAGATTATGGTACATACAAAAGTAGAGGAGTCGATGGTTGCTCCAAACCAATCGTAAATTGTCTGTCTAAAAATAATAATTAAAAAAAACGTAAATTTGTACAATTGCAGATCGAACGGTCAGATTTTTTTTTGCTTTTCTGTAACTCAGATTTTGTTTTTACTTCCAATCCTTCCTTTCTTTTCCTGTAAAGAACATAAAAACAAAACTACAATGGTGAGAACCACGAGTCAGCAGGGTTACATGCAATACTTCCTCAAACCTTTTTTTTATTTTCATTATTAATTATATTTTTCTTTTTATGGAGTTCCAAGACAAGTTTGAGATTCCCTTCATCAAATTAATTGCTTGAAAAGAATACAATCCAATGAAATCTCGTTATTTTTATATATTCAAGCATCCTTTACTTGACCAAATTGAGTATATATTAACTGGTAGGTTCCACTCTCAGCCACATATAATCTTAAACTTAATGAAAATGTTGTTATTAAAAGCAGAACTGAATTCATAATGAAATTTGGCAAGAAAATTATAACTATAATCTGACATCAAATTATTACGTGTCTCCTGTTTTCACCTTAAACCCTTAAAAGAAATTAGTACACCAAAACAAAAAATAATGAAAATAGCCAGTGTTATTGCCGACATGAGCATAACTCAGTGATAATTGACATATAACTCAGTAATAATTGACATATATTCCTTCCTTTTCTTTTAAGTCGAAGGTTCAAATCTACTCTCATAGAGACATTGGCGTAATTGTAAAGAAAAAAGAAGGGCAATTAGTAGTAATGAGGAGACGATCTCTTTCTCGTATTTAAAAGAAGGCAATGCTATATCTGTACATTCTTCTACAACCCATGTTGTAAAATTACCAAACCGAGGGCCTGATTGAATGAAGCCAGAAACAGCCATAATGGCCTTTTTATCTGTATTGACAAACGTAATTCTAATGCTCAGCCATTAAAGCAGAGTTATCACCGTTTGAGAAAGAAACCAGATTGCTGGGCGCATGGTTACCATGTCTGCAGTCTAAGTCCTTGCCACCATCACTTTCACACTAAAATGATGAAATTAATTGAGTTGGAAACATGGAATACATGCCACAACCAGAATGAGGAAAAAGAATTTTCATAATAGGCACATACCTGCTCGGCCGGGGTCACCGGATGGTCTTGACTTCTCTTTGAAAGATCCCTTAAAGTTCCCTGCAATGTTGCATGAACGAAACAATTGAAATATTGATAATTTAACAGCATGTCGAATAGAATAATGAATTATTTGCAGTAGCAATGTCTTAGCTCAAACTGTGAAAGCAAATGAAATTGCCAAATAAACGAGAAAAGTGTAGGTCAAGCATTCACAGTCTCACAGTATACACAACGGCATAGACCTTGAAGAAACCGTAACAACCATAATAGGATTTGAAGCCAATTGTAAAATTATCATGGATCATCAAGATAGCAAATAGTCCAAACTCGATAAAATAGAAATCTAAATGAACTTGACTCCCTTACCTCCCCAGGGGAAAAAGCCATAAATTTTCTCAAGGTAGGTAAAGTTTAAAATTCTGACATTTTTTAATGTATAATCTTTAAGTTCTTGAAAATTTAAGGGCAAATTAAATTGAAAACTATAAAATATCAACTATTATATATGATTTTTGAAATCTACAAGTTAATAAGGGTTTTGCTCCCGCCCCCCTAACCTTGTAATTGCAAATAAAAGAATCACAATCAAATATTAAAACAATCTCACCATGACTGTAACATTGAAGTGACAATTTGGCACCATACATGCATAATCATGTATAAATTGATATTTTTTTTAATCCGTGAGTGTCCAGGCCAGCTTATGCGCACCTCGACTAATCTCACAGGACAACCCACCTGACCCTACAATATTTGCGTGTCAAGGAAACTCATAGGAAATTAATTCCTAAGTAGGTGGCCACCATGGATTGAACATACATGTATAAATTGATATAGCCTCAAGATGTATATATCAATTTATACACGTGTATGTATTAGTGTATTTTTATAAGAACATAACGTAATAATAATAATCCTAACAACATATTGGCAGATACACGTGCCACCACACAATCTATGTGCACACCTGCATGGTATATTAAGTATACAGGAGCACGAGTACAGGTTTATTCGACCTGAGGGTGTTTTTGGTTTAGTTCCCTGACCATAGACTACTTTCAACTGAACCCACCACAGCACACATTTCCAAACTTTATCTACCAAGATCAATCAGCAATAGTTAAGAAACCACCGTTGTGTCTCAACCAAATAAGTCGGTTTGAATAGATAATCCATTACAAAAACACGCAGACAGTGCTCTAATATATATATATGTATGTATAAAAGAGAGAAATGTATTCAAACCCTTGACAGCTCTCAACTGGAAGGAGAGCAGGTCAATGACTCGTGTCTTTATTTACTATTTCCAGAAGTTGCACACAGCTGAATCCAGCCAGAGTTTTATGCTCAAAACTGAAGTCGAAATCAACTGGGTGAACCCTGGAAAATTGGTAAAGAGAGGCCCTTTGAACAAAGATATGGGCTGTGATAAAGACATCAATAGCCTGGAAGTTGGCTTTGCTTGAGAATTCTTAAAAAACGACTGGAACATCATGGATGTGCTTAAGGTGTTCTAGATTTTTTAAAAAAATTGTATATGTTAAGAATGTAATAGACATCAAATTGAAGGTTTAGAGGCCTATTACTCTATTAGACATTTTTAAGGTTCAATGATCTATAAGACACAAAATTGAAAGTTCAAGAACTAAATTCGTAATTTATATATATTTTTTACTCATTTTAATATTTTAGTGAAGCTGTAAACTAAGCCCCCCTAACAAAAATTATGGATCTGCCACTAATGGCGGTCCTTCATTAAGACTAACACAATGTGGTATACAAGGATATCCCCTTACCCTTTCAAGTGGACTTCGGTGGGGAGCCTAGTGGCCTTAATAAAACCCTCGGGAAAGCTATCTCTTCAAGCCATCCTTTTTCTCCATTCATTAGTTACTCTATCGGTGACGACCGCACTATTTATTTTTAAAAGGACTATTGGTTGGGAGACAAGCTTTTGTGTGCCTTATTTTTCTATCTCTAATTTATTTCAGATAAGAGGATGCATTTTATGGCTTCGCTCTCCATCAGACAAAGAGGCCGTTGATGTGCCAGATTTCTTTTTATCCTTCAAAATGGATTTCTTGTTATAGGGAGGAAGGATGTTAGGATGTAGTCCCCAAACCCTTCTAAGGAGTTCTTTTACCATTCCTATTTTCACCTTTCATCTTCCCTCTGCACCATCGGCTAGTCCGAAGGCTTCAGTCTTCTCCTTATGGAAGTTAAAAATTTCAGAAAGGGCTAAAGTTTTGTGTGGCGAGTTTTACTAAGGAGGATCAATAACTTGGATAGTGCCCAAAACATTCTTCCTTTGTCTTGCTCCAACAATGGTGCATTCTCCTTAGAAGGCATCAAGAGGATATGAATCATTAGTTGTGGAAGTGTCTATTTGCAAACAATCGTTGGGTTTGTTGACAAAGGTCTTTGGGTGTTAGTGGGGCTCATAATAGAGATGGACAATCCTTGTTGGAGGAAGTGCTTATGCATCCTCCCGTTAGGGAGAAGAGCAAAGTGTTGTGGCATGTGAATTTTTTGTATTTGGCTTGAGAGGAACAATAGAGATCTTTAGAGATGTTGAGAAATCTAGAGAGAAGGTTTGAAAGTTGGTGAGGTTTAATGTTTTTGTTTGGGCATCGGTCATTAGAGTGTTTTGTAATCGTGGCATCGGTCTTGTCCTTTTGAACTAGAGTCACTTTTGTAGTTAGTGCCAGACTTCTGCTTATTTAGAGCTTGTTTTCTATATGCACTTGTATTCTTTCATTTTTTTCAAAGTAAGTTTGATTTCTTCCCCCAAAAAAGACCATGACATAAACCCATTCCCCATAAGTATAAGGTAAATGGTCAAATTGAAGGATCCTGTGTTGGAGAACAGTGTTATATCTAACTCGTCTCCAGTACAATGTGTTGCAGAAGGAGTGGAAGTTGTTCAATTGTAACTTGTAAGAAACTGCCTAGTCGCTTTCACTATGCCTCCCATGTGTCCATTAATTTCAGTATATTCTTTAGCCAGTAAAACCTAAAAGCTTTACTGAGAGGACCCCAACAAATTTTTGGTGCAATGTTGAGAAGATGTCATTGCTTAACCTCGGACTTCCTCTCAGCATTTCTCCTCATTTCAACTCTTTTTTAGAGCCAGTTGAGGAGGATGAAGCAATAAACTTCAGTAAAATTCTTTTTGACCAACCTTCCAACGGCTATTTATGCTAGTTCAAAATCAAAGCAGAATGTTGCAAGGAAATCAAGATTAGAATTGGGAGATTTTGTTGGGATAGTGCTAGATTGGAGGGTGACAATCATTTAATCGAGTTGAGTTGGGCATCCTTCCACAAAATTTAGGATGAAGGGGGTGGTAGGTCTATGGAAGAAAAGAATTTCCAGGACCCAACCACCAAGTTTAAAAGGAACATCTAAAGAAACTTCATGGAAGAGATGAACAGAAAATGAAGGAAGAAAAGAGGACAGGAGGACCAAGCAAGAGAAAAGCAAGGCTACAGAGAGATAATTATCGAACAAGAAAATTAAAACAGCAATCAAGGGAGGTAAGGCAACCAAGAAACGAAAGAAAAAAAAAACCAAAGAACTTTTAAATAAACCTCTATATGATCAAAAAAGTTCATCAGCTCTACTTATAGAGAAGCTATAGTCTAATAATCTAAATAAACCAAATAACCAACTGGAAAAATAAAATGATTAACAATTCAAATAAAACTACTTCTAATTACTCTACATCAAAATCAAAACACAGCAAAATGGAAGAAGAAAGGGCGAAGAGAGTGATATTTACATAAGGTGGTTAGTTAGGTAATAGAGAAACAGATAAACTGAAATAGAATAAGAAGAATTAAAACTGCAAGAACTGGTGAGAGTTTGATATAGAAATTGTTAACAACGTCAACGGTTTTCCTTAAAGACCAATTACTACCATAAAGGCCCAAAGTAACCTAGAGATGCATCATCACTTTTTCTATTCCCACTCGTTCTAAGTGCAGCTAGAGCCTATAATCATTGTGCCCCATAGAGATCCATAAAAATGATATATCTTTAACTCAAAACATCCATGCTAACAAGCACTCAAAAACAAAAGTTCACACACAAGTAGAAATTAGCAAAAAGGATGAAACATCTTACATCATAAGATGCCAATAATTTCCATGCAAAGGTCTGGCAAACCCATCACCAGACCATCTAGGGAAAGTGAAGCTTTCCTTAATATATAACTATATAAGTAGCAGAACAAAATTATCAACTTTGAGCATACTTACCCTGTTTGCCCAAAAGAGTCCGCAGGCATTGCAAAGTGATCTAGGCCCAGATGGTCCTCGCCGCATCATTGGGGTTGCCATTGAACTTATGCCACAGTTAGTGCATCTAGAGAAAGCACAACATTGCATGAATATAAATAAGATATAAACGTGAATTCTAACATAAAACAGAGTACAAATTCTGATACTGGAATGAAATGCCATATTCCACAGACACCACTTTAATTGTTAAAATAGTTGTTTCAGATGGTTATAATATATAAGACCATGAAAACTCACGAAGTTTCTGGTGGACTTTCATCTTGACCCAACTCTGAGACACTGCCATGGCTATACGAACCATCAGGCTTCTTGGAAGAAGTAAACTGTCCTTTGTTGCGTTGCATTCTGCAATTATTTTGGCAATTTAAATAAGAGATAAAAAACCCAGAGTTCTTTCCAAAGCAAAAGCTGGGTGAACACACAACATGCACGAACCCAAAAACTGCTTATGTACAACAGAGGGATGGATCTAAGTGAAAATGTGAAAGAGAAGGAAAAACTGAAATCAAAGAATGTGCAAACAGGGAAAATACAAAATCCAGCCAGTAACTTAACATGTTCATCGCCAAACCTGAGAGCAACCTCCTGACGGACACTGTATCTAACTTTTTTATCATAACATCGCTCCTTCCTTTTCTGTCGAAACCGATTTAACGAGGCTGCCCTCTGTGGTTGACTACTGCGTCCAGGAAAGTCCACAGCATTCTACAAAATATGAAAGGAAATAAATTAACAAAAAAAAAACATAAATTTCTCCGAAAAAAATTGTTGATACAAGCTTCCAGTAGTACCCTCTGATTTTGATTTACCAAATCCACGCTTTGCTGACCAGAAGATAGTTCGCAACCACCCAACAACAACAATACTGCTTGAACCTACAAAGAATACGGAATGCTATTATTTTACAATTACCCAAACCTCGTGTTCAATTCTCCCAGCCCTTGCGGCCACCATTAAAGTTGAGAAGAAAAAAAATACGGAATCGATGAGTCTCGAACTCAATGTATTGTTCCATTTTGAAAAACTCACAAGTTCCAGAAATTTCAAGTTTTATAAACCCGGTCCCATTACAAAACTTCATGACGCCGAGAAGAAAAGAAAAATTGAAAACCCTAAAACCCTAAATCTCATAAACACTATACCTTCTCAGGAGAGACTGCGTCGAAAAGATAAACCTGGCCACGAAATGAAAGTGTGAGCTGGCTCGAACCATCGCTGCGCTGAACAGCCAAGTCCGAAGCATCACCGGCGGAAGCATAAACGGCATCAGGGTTGAGATCCTCGATCATGCCGCCTACTCCACCACCATCTTCGAGAGAGTGAGCTCCGTATCGAACAAGACGATTATCCAAGGGCTCGCCACTGTCGCCGCAGTCGGGGACGGAGGCGATCTGGTCGCCCATGGTCAACGGTTGAGCGCGTCCGTACATTAACTCTGGCAGAACAAAATCAAATGGGTTTGGAGCATTGCAAGAATGGGGAAAGAAGGAATGGGCGGAGAGAGAATTGAGAGAATATGTAGAAGATAATTGAAGCAGAGCAGAAGAGAAAGGAGGAAGATGAGAAGATAAGGGAAGGTTGTAAGAATGTGAAGGCGTCACGAAGTCTGTAGTTACAGTGGGCGTGGCTGTGTTTGTGGGAAGTCTAGAGAAACGAGAGAATGGGGGTTCGACTGAGGACAAAGAACTGCGGACTGAAGGAAGGAAGGGGATCTTAAATGGTGGCGGAATTTACGAAATATGCCCCGAATATTGGTGGGCCGTAACGTAATTGACCTGATGATTTATTAGTTAAATTATAAAATATAAACTGAATTTTGAGCTAGTTTTCATTTTTTAAAAATAATTTTTATCTAAAATTTTGATTTTAACATGGTGACCGCAAAAATTGAACTATTTTTAAAAGAACCTATTACTTAGTTAAATCAAAAAACGTGGTTCGGTCCGTTTGAAGAAATTTTAAAACCAAATTATTGGATCCAAATCTATTTTAATTTCAAAAATCGAATTTGAAATCGAACCAAAATGTTTTTAACTTTTATATATATATATATATATATTTAAAAAAATAGCAAAATTAAATTTAAAACTAAATTATTTTTAATTTAAAGAGCAAAACCGAATTAAAAATCAAATTGGTTGCATATATGTGATTTGATTAGGTTCGATTTCACGTATACAAATTTTAAAATTTTTTGTTCAATTTAGTTTGACCACGGAAGTGAACTATTTCCCCTCTTAATTTTAAGTTGTTTTTAAAAGTACATATTGAGAGTTTTCTCAAAAAGAAAAAATATGTATTGAGTATTGGTCGTGAAATATTTTGTAGGGAATACATTCTTGTGTTTTTTATATTGTATATTTTTAAAAATGAATTGTTTTTAAATATATCATTTTTAAAAATAGAAAAATGAGTCAAAATATTTATAAATATAGAAAAATTTCATAGATCGTGATAGACTTCTGGATGATAGAAACTTATATCGCTTAGTGATAGAAATTTATCGTTGTCGCTGGTAGATAGTGAAATTTTTTTATATTTGTAAATAATGTAATATTTTTTCTATTTATAATAATTTTCTTTTAAAAGCTTGAAATAAATGAGTGTTACAATTAAAATCCTTCCCACGGCAATTAGAATTTCCAATCAAATTATACCAAATTTAAAACCAAGATAAATAGAAATAATCGTAAAATACTCCAATATTGCCCCTGGCCCCCTACTGACTTTAAAAGAACCGAAGAAAAAAAAAACCTGAATATAAAAAAATAAAAAAGAAATAAAAAAAAGTCCTAATGTTGGAAATTTTTGTATGAATGGTGACTTTTTAGGAGTTCAAATGAAAAAACAAACACTTTCTAGAAAATTATGTATTTTTGCTTGTATCGTCACATGATAAAATTACCATAACCATTCTGTGAAGCACGTGTGGCAGCCCTCGACTCTCGCTTCTCACACATCTCAATACTCGCTTTCACTTTCACTAACTCGACACTTGCACTTGTCTATGCTCTCACTCTCGTTACTTGTTCTCAATTCTCGTTTCGTATTTTAAATTTGAACAGACATATAATGTTTCACTTTTTTTTTTATATATTGTTTTCTCATCTTTAACTCACTCTATAATAGAGCGAGGATCAATAATTAGTAATGAAAGCGAGAGCAATAGTAAGTGTCGAGTTGTCAAGAACGATAACGAGGTATTGAGATGAGTGAGAGTGAGTAGCGAGTAGCAAGAATCAAGCGTCGATGGCTATCGCACGTGATTTGCATTGTTATTACCATAATTTCACAACGTGCTCAAACAAGCAGAAGACTAAAAAACTTCGTTTTCTAAAAAGTGAGTATTTTTTCATTTGGAACCTAAAAAAGGACCGTCAATAAGAATCTCATATGCAACTAGCTAAAAAGCAACTTAGAACGAGTCTACTTAAAAAATAATAATAAATAAACAAATAAATAAAATGTCCAACTATAATGATATTCATAATTAGTCACAACACTTTTCCTTTTAACTTAGCTTATTGATTATTGATATTGATATCATTAACTACACAACTTATCATCTAAAAAAAACATATTCATGTGAAAGTGAGTTTAGCTCAACAATAACTGACATGACATTCTTCTCTGGAAGTTAAAAGTTTGATACTCTATTCCCACAGTTGTTTTGTACTAAAAAACAAACTTATTCATCTTTGTAGTTTAAACTGCAACATTAACTACATTGCAATATTTGAATTACATATGTTTAAGTGTATAAATTGAAACACATACATAACTCTAAAATTTTATTAAAGGACTAAACTTATATTTTAATAGTGTGTAATACATAAAAGAATATCGTCTCAATTAATTTGAAACTTGAAAGACTATTTATATTTTTATTTATTGAAATTAATATTTTTAACAATTAGGTTAGGCCCTATTTGATAACCATTTTGTTGGTTTTTGCTTTTTAACACGGAGCATATTTTCTCATAATTTCTTGCATTAGTTTGCATCTCTCTTAAGTACAATAGTTGAATTATTTGCTAAATTCCAAAATAAAAAACAAGCTTTTAAAAGCTACTTTTTTTAGTTTTCAAATTTTGACTTGGTTTTTTAAACCATTGATAAAAAGTAAATAACAAATGAATAAATTTAAAGGTGAAAGTAGTGTCTATAGGCTTGGTTTTAAAAAACAAAAACAAAAAACGAAATGATTACAAAACGGGGTTTTAATTATTTGTATTGTTTATTTTATAAATCTAGATGTATATGATACCATACGAGTTTATGTTTGAATTTCAAGTCTCAGTTTACATGTCTGATATAACTTGAGATGACTTAAAAAAAAAAGGTCAAACTAGGGTGATATAACTTGTTATACACAATGATAGATTGATGTTTTTCCTTTTAATTAATTGACAATATTATGTTTCAAACGTGTGTCATCACTTTTATTTTTATTTTCGTCTAAATGTAAAATAATTAGTCAATTTTTAATGTGTTGAAAAATTATTATATTTTAAATTTTATATTAGATTTACCTATTAAATTGAACGTTCTTTTTAATTAATAAATAACTTTCAACCACGTCTATTCAAGCCTAAAAAGATACTTTTACAATAATGGTTAATAATACACGTTCAACAACAAATTTACACATTGTTAAAAATACATTTTTAGAGACGATTTTGCACTGTCAATGACGATTTTGCATTGTCAAATTTATTTTGCACTGTCAATGTATCAAATAAATAGTGACACACTAAGCGTTGCTAAAAATAAATTTTCAATAACATGTGATCACCGATGAATGTTAACTTTTAGTGGTGCCTGATGAACATGTCACTAGAACCTATTAGTACGCAACTATTGTGACATCTACAACGACACACCTCTATGCGTTACTAACACTTTTAGCAGCGTCTTAAATTTAAAAAAATTTGATATATTCAGATTCAATCCTATTTAAAATTTGAGTGAAAATTTAGACTAAACAAGCAAAAGTACTTAAAACAATTGATGTAGATAATATTGAAGCATTTATTACTATTTAAAATTTTGATTCAAATATCATTTTAATTGGTATAGATAAAATAAAAAAATAAAAAATAAAAAAAGTCAAACAAAATTTTGGCAACTACAAATTAAACGACTATGCACCCAAACACATATTTTTGTTTAACAATAAATAAAGATGCAGTATGCACCATAACTTCACAAACTAATTAACTTATAGGGTGTGTTTGACCCACGAAGTTGGAAAGTAGAAGTTGTGAACTCCACTATTTATTTGCCCAAAGAGTTGGTGGATCTCACTGCTAAAAAAACATTGATTTTATATATTATCAACTCTTTGCACGGTTTGGATAATGCATAACTCCTTACTCATCACCATCTCACTCTTTACTCCATACTCTATTAGTAGGAAAAAAACTTATTAAACTAAATGCATATTTTGAAGTGATTTTTTTTTTTTTGAAATTGTTAAAATTATTTTTGTCACGTTCAAAATCACTTGAAACGTGTTTATAATCACTCAAAATTAAACAAATATTTAATTTTACATTTTAAAATACAATTTTCATATCATAAAAATTAGTTTAAATAATTTAAAACATGTTTAAAAAATATTAACCATTTTAAAATTACTTCAAAATACGTCCTACTTAATAACTTCACTTACGAAAAATAGTTTTGATCATGTCTCAAGTATAAGTGGCAGAATGAGTTTGATCATGTCAAGTTTTTTTTTCCCTTTTTATTTATTATTTATTATTTTTTTAAGGAAATCAGTTGGTATGTCAGACTTAACTATTTAGGTTAAAATAATTATTGAATGTTGATTTGTAATCTATTTACCTTCATTTTTGTAACAATCTAGTCATTAAACTTTATTATAGAACAATTTAATTCTTATACTTTAAAATGTAACAATTTAGTCCCTAAAAATTTTTTTAATCAAAATTTTATGTCAATTTTATTATTTTATGAAGTAAACTTTGTATTTTATAGAAATATTGAGTCTCTAATTAATTTATCAGTTTATTTAAGTAAAAATCTCATTAAAACTTAACACTAATTTTCACGATGAAGACTAAATTGTTATAAAATTTAAATACAACGACTAAATTGTTACAGGTAAAGTTTAGAGACTAGATTGTTACAAAATTAAAAGTTCAGGAACGAAATCGTTACAAACAAAATTTTAGGGACTAAACCGTTATTTTTATAAAAATTCATAGACTAAAAGTAATTTTTAACCAACTATTTAATTCAACCCTGTGTTAAAAAATAAGGGGAATATTTTACCAATTAATCTTGGTTGGTATTTTTTTATTTTTTATTTTGGTTTGGTCTTTCTTTTTTTTGAAACAGTCAGGGTAGGCATCTTAACCAACAAGGCTATGCGACTAAACTTTCGAACACAAAAATGTTGGTCTAGCGACATTGGCTAAATCACACATTTCGAAATTTTAGACTATATAAATTTTACATATATTAAAAAACAAAACTATCTTCTTTTTCTTTTAGCAGAAAAAAAAAAAAACAAATTTTTTTTTTTTTTTTTTTGTGAGACAAATTATCATATTTTTTATATCCTGCAATGTATGCGACTCTATCCTAGCTAGTCGGAATATCTATATTTAAGTTATATTTACTAGTTGAATGGAAAAATTAGAACACATCAAACTATTTCGTCCATAGATTGATATGCTTTCCCAGGCCAACAACATTTCATAAAAAATGAAAATAATAAATACAAGAAAGGTTGCAAGTACTATTCGTGGGTACTGGGTAGTCATAAATTTTCAAATTTATATATATTTTAGTTCCTAAATTTTAGAAATTGCATTTAACATTTAAAAAGAAAGATTCAAAATAAACAAAGTTTATAAAGAAGGGTCAATAAATTTTGAATTGATTTATTGGAGCTAATTGCATTAGATGAAATTTCCTCCATACCAAGTTACCAACATCCCATCTATAAGGACAATAAAAGGTTGGCGTCAACAAAAAATATAATGGTTTTAATTTAATGAAAATGTAGATGAATATATGTTAGAAAAATTACAAAACGTTTTAAATAAGTTAAACTGTTTACTATTTGTATTTATGTTAGTAACATTTCATTAATGTTTTATCAAAACGTTTTATAAAATAAAAATATCAATCTACTTTTGATATTGATATCGAACCCATGAACAAATAGATGGAAATAGCTACATGTGGGCTCCTTTTTTTTTCTTCACTAAATACAGCAGCATCGATCCATATGGGATCTTCAAACTAGATACAAGAGACTTTCAATGGTATTACATATTCACAAAAAAAAAAAAAAAAAAAGCCTAAAACAATGCCTCATTGTGCTCGAATATAATCAATAAATGTTTGGACTCAATTTTTTTTTATAATATGTGGAGTGGGGAAATCGAACCTTGACTTTGAGGTTGATAATATAAACAATATGCCCATTTTAAACTCAAATTTAATACTAAAACAATAATTCTATTTATTCAATATTTATTTTTCTTTTTCTTAAAAAAAAAAGTATTTTGAAAAAGCTACATGTTATGTTAATGAGTTCAAATAAATTTATTTTTATTTTTTTAGAAAAGGTTGATATATATAATATAGGAGCCATGGAATGGCTGTTGGGTAACTGCATCCACCTAAGAAACGACCTAAATGCCCATATCATCTAACCCTAATATTTGCATGGAAAGTTGGAATCGTAGATGATGCTTATAGGTTACCTATAAGTGGGTCCCACTCTCAAAGCACGCATCTCCACAATCCGATCATAAATGCACGGCAATGATTCCATGACCCACACTAAACCAACCCTGTGAAATGCCGCACCATAGCATTCACTGCCTCTACAGAAAACTTTCGTCTCCCTCGCACCACAGCGAAAAGCTTTCCGAGCTGTGATGAGATTGCCCCCCGCCCCCCACCCCCACCAAACCGAATAAAAGAAAAAAATTTATTTATTATTAAAAAAAGAAAAAGAAAAAAAAGAAACCGAAGCCGAAATCCTCGATCACGTCAAATCGTACTACACGGCGCGTGTTTCATCACGCGCCTTAATAATTAATAATTAATAAAATTTAAAATGCACAACCATTTCCGTGGTATTCACAGTTCCATACCAACTCTCGCATTTGTACATTAATGGCAATTCATATTTGTTAGCCCATAATCTTTTATTTATTTATATTTATTATTCTTTTTCTTATTATTATATTATTTTCCACCCCGATTCTCTCTCCTTTCCTTTTTCACTATCTCTCTCTTTCTCTCGCTTTCAGTTTTCCACTCTCTCTCTCTCTGAAATTTTCCGTCCCCGTTCACTGTGCTTGACGAACTTTATCTTATATTTATTCTTTGTTTTTCGCCATTGGAGACTCATTTACAGTTCATACTCTACGCAATTTTCATCTTTCTTTTCCTAATTTTTTCCGTTTATTCTTCGTATTATTGCGTACAATGAGCGAACCAGAGGAGAGGTTTTCCGCCTTAGATCCAGCGTTCGCGGGTAAGTTCTCAGTTTACGGTTTCGCTTTTTGGGTTTTTTGATTTTCTTCAAACAAGGGTGTTGATGGATGTTCTGTTCGTCTTTGCATTTAAGCGCTCTATTAATATCAATGTCTTTACACCTTCTTAGACAATGTCATTCATGTCGTCTGGCTTTAGCATTTATTTTGTTTTGGCTTTTCTTTCTCTGTCCCTTTGCTTTTGGTTCTTTCTTTTTTTTGAATTTTTTTTTTACCCTTTTTCCCAAACAGTATCTTTATGTTCAATGTGGCTGTTTATCGACATTGTTTTTGCTGTGGGGTTTCTCCATTTTGGCTGTTCTTTATCGTAGGCCATTGCATTGCACGATCTATTTTGGTCGATGTAATTTAATTTTTGTTTGCCTGATTTTGTTCTTTACTTCTGCTTTTGCTGTGCTTGGTTGAATGTCTGTATTCAGAGAACGCATGAGCCATGCTTGTGTTTCAGGTTATGGTATTGAGTCTGGGAAATGCAGCAGCAAGATGAGTATGGAAAAGAAAAAGGAAATAATTCATGAGATTGCCCAAAAGTCCAAAGCCGCCACTGAAATCCTTAGGTCTTTTACCCGTCGGGAGCTACTTGAGATCATCTGTGCTGAAATGGGGAAAGAAAGGAAGTACACAGGATATTCAAAATCTCAAATGATAGAGCATCTTTTGAAGTTGGTTTCTCAGAAATCTGAGAGGAGTAGTAGTACTACTCTTGCCTTTTTACTAGACAAAACTCAAACAAGCCACAAGAGGCCCCGAAACACAGAACAATCATCTGTCGTGCTTTTGAATTCGAATAACAATGCTTCCTTGGAGACTGATGAGGAATTTGCTGAAGTCAAGCTATGTCAGAATGTAGCTTGCAAAGCACCTCTAAATCCAGAGTTTGCTTTTTGCAAAAGATGTTCATGTTGCATCTGCCATTGTTACGATGATAACAAGGATCCAAGTCTTTGGCTGACCTGTGGCTCTGACCCTTCTAATGAGAACGACTCTTGTGGAATGTCATGTCATTTGGAGTGTGCCCTGAAGCATGAAAGGTCTGGAATTGTGAAGAATAGTCTCTGTGAAAAATTGGATGGAAGTTTTTACTGTGTCTCGTGTGGAAAGATCAATGGATTGATGGGGTATGTTATAGTTTGCTCTCTTTTTGTCCTAAGTTGGCATTTTTTAACTGAATTATTGTTTGACATGGATGCATCCTCCAAATGTGACATAAAAGACAACCAAATCAATATAATATAATTTCAACACATGCGGGCACTATATAAACTTGATCTAATGTATCAAGAAAAGGAAGTATACTTATAGATTCCCTAGCCACTTTGTGAGCTAATTATATCTATATTTGGGTTAGTTTATAAACTGATTTGAAAGTTGCTGAATACAGAAGTTGGAGAAGACAATTGCTAAATGCAAAGGAGGCCAGAAGAGTGGATGTACTATGTTTAAGACTATCCTTGTGTCACAAGATTCTTGTAGGGACAAATCTATACAAAGGATTGCACAAAACAGTAGAATTGGCTGTGAATATGCTGACAAATGAAGTGGGGCCCCTAGATGAGGTTTGCTTAAGGATGGCTAGGGGTATTGTCAATCGGCTATCCTGTGGTGCGGAGGTCCAGAAACTGTGTGCTTCTGCTGTGGAGGCCTTTGATTCTATGTGTTTTGTCCCCTACAGAGATTGTATGCAAAAGAGAGAAACATTGCGTAAGTATCTTCTCTTTCTCAGAAAGGACTGATTTAATGAATTGATATCCTTTTTTCTTTTGAATTCGATTCTAAGTCAAATTTGAATTAGATGTGATGCCTATTATCAGTGTGATTTTGCCATGGTTACCTGGAGATACATACTTAGTGAGTTAGTCCTCGATTAATGGAGTAATGTCATGTATTAATTTTAAATGGAAAAAGATGGAACACTTTTTCACTTTTCATTGCAATTTGCCTTGGCAGACTGTGACATCCTATTTGAAGATTCTTCCCCTACCTCTGTGACAATTGTGCTCCAATACGACGATCATCTGTTAAAAGACTTCTTAGGCTGCAGGCTTTGGCATCGCAAAGCCAACTCGGAGGATTATCCGGACCAGCCATCTTTCATTGCATTGAAGCCAGAAAAGAAGTTCAAGATCAATGACCTCTTTCCTTCAACTGAGTACTACTGCAAGGTTTCTCTATTTAGTAGCACACAAGTACTTGGTGTTTGGGAAGCCAAATGGGTCACGCCCAAATTATCAACGCCATGTCCTGCTTTGGGGAAGCATAGAAATGGAGAAATTAGGAACATTGATCTACTTAATTCTCGGGTGGATTCAAAAGACAACCTGATGAATCTTCATCCATTGGACGGACTCTACAAGAACAAATGTGAAAGGCTTTACAAAAACCCCTCTCCAAAAACCTCAGTCACTTCAATGAAACCAATGTCAGTTTGTCCTTCCACGCCTTGTAAAATAAGCGAGACTCGCATCCTACTCGGTTTAAATTGCAAAAGGAGAACCGAAGAATCCGACTACGATTATTCCGTTAGAATGGTGAAGTGGCTAGAGCATGAAGGGCACATCGATGAGGACTTTCGAGTGAAGTTCTTGACATGGTTCAGCTTGAAAGCATCAGTGAAAGACAGAAGAGTTGTCAGTGCTTTTATCGATGCATTGATCGACGACCCGCCTAGCTTGGCAGGTCAGCTAAGCCATACCTTCATGGATGAGATCTTCTGTAACCAGAAACCAGGTTCTAAGCATGAATACAGCAACTGGATATGGCGTTAAAGCTTTTCTGGGTAGTGTAGGCTATCTCTTAATAGATTTGAACATAACAAAATCTTGGGCTAGTGTGATAAGCAAGCAAAGTATTTTAGGCGTTTTTTGTGACTTACTGGCTGGCTGATTTGGTTAGTCAGTTTCCCCCGAGCAATACACGTGAAGCTCCTCAGGTTTTACTTTCAATGCTGTACTTGATTTTGGGCTTTTGGAATGTCACATTCAGAAGCAAAATTATACGGTCCAACTTATTGATGAAACAGTTTTTTCTGACGCCTCAAGCTGGAAATTGTATAGTTTTTTTTTTTCCTCCTTGGAGGGTTCACGTGGTTAGACTGACTGGTTAGTTGATGACTTGGATTGCCAAGTGGCATCTTTCTGCACAAATAGCTCGCAGGAGTATTTCCTTTTGGTTTGGAGGTTTATCAGTTTTTAGATTTGTTTTTTTCATAATTACGCTTCTCTATGAATTAGTTTTTTAAAATTTTTTTGGATAAACATTTATTACTAGTGACACGTCATGTAAATGGCTAGAGAACTTTCCGAAGCAAGTAGTTTTGAAATATGATAATTTTAAGTATTTTTAATCACTCAAGTTTCCCACTCAAAGTCTTCAAAAGTACTTTTTTTTTGGTATGCATTATGCTTCCACATTACTATTTTTACTCTTTTTTATTTGAAAAAAAATACTTTTTCAAATACTTAAAAAACCATTTCAAACAAACTCTTAAACATTAACCTGGTCAAAAATAGAGATACGAATATTTAAGGACAACTCGGGAAAGATACAATTATCACATTATTAATTTATTTAAATAGACATTTAAAATTAAGTTGAGTACATTCTTAAATGAGTAAAAAATGTCAATTGAGAGCTAACATTAACCCAACTTAACTTTAAATAACTATTAATTTATTTAAATACTTATCTCTTTTTTTATACTAAAAATAAGTAAATAGAAATTAAAACTTTTTACATGTTCAAAACATTTTTTTTAGCACAACAAGCATTTGAGTCTTTGACTTTAAGAAAATGAGTAAATGTCTATCAATATATGCTCACTTTGGCATTAAAGTATACTATAATTTTTTTTTCATGTGCCTGAAATTGTTTTAAATCTCCATTTTACCCTTCATTTTTTTTTCTGGTCAAGTACCATTTTATGCAATGATGACATGAATAATACAACTTTGTGCAAAGTCTTCACTTTACCCTTTATCATATTTATTTTCCCCAAAGAGCATAATAAGGTTCAGAATTTTTTAAAATGAGACAAAATGGAAAAAATAAAATAAAATAGAATAAAATAATAGTTTTTTTTATTTTTTTTGGTAGTGGGAATGGTTTTTAACCCTAAGGCACCATCACCTAGGCTCCGAACTTTGCAGCTCATTTTTTTTTTCACGTATACGAAGTGGTTAGGCGGCACTACTTTCTCTCTGCTCGTCTCCGTTTCCCTCTCGCCTTTACCAATACTCAAAATCTCCTGCTGAGACAGGATTCTCACTTTTTTCCTTACGATTATCCACTCCTCAAAGCTATGCCAGCCAAGGACAACTTTCAAGGTATTCCATTTTCCCTTTTGCTTTCGATCAGCTATTTTTCAGAGTCGTTTCTATTATATATTAACTAAGGTATCTGAATTGCAGTATTAATGTTGTTTCAGTTGGATTTCTCAAGGAACTTGGCAGTTTTTTAGATTATTTTTTCCAGAAATTTGCTAATTTTCATGGGGGAAATTGATCCCCGATAGGAGAGTATTCTCTGAGACAACTAATTGTGTGGGATGAGAAGTGAAGATCTTAATACAACTGTAGCAGTATTTTATTTTTATAGAATGCGTTATAAGTTATTGTAATTGATTCCTTTATTTGATGTTTTTTATGTCATTGTGCCAATGTTTTTTTTATTCAATTTATTAGCTTGTTTCTTTTCATCTGTAACCTAGTTTTTATATTATATGAATATAGATTTTCACGTGAACGATGGGTTATTGTGTCATTATTATTATTTTGAACTTTGGATAAGTTTGTTATTGTTGCTTATACTTCTCATTCTTTGATGGATATCCAGGTGTTTCAAATTGCTATGTTTTCAAAAGTCGACTGCAGGAATATGCACAAAAAGTGGGGCTTCCCACACCTGTATATGAGACCATCAAAGAAGGTCCTTCCCATGAGCCAACCTTTCATTCTACGGTAATCGTTAATGATGTTAGATATGATTCTCTACCTGGATTTTCCAATCGCAAGGCAGCAGAGCAGTCAGCTGCTGAAGTAGCTCTTATGGAGTTGTCGAAATCTAGTGATCTTAATCCACATGTCTCTCTACCTGTGGTAAGATTTCGTATCCTTCACCCCACATAGCATTTCTTTTTTCGTAAAAATGTGTTTCTTAGACCTTGCTGAATGATCCTATGCAAATCCCACTTATAGATATTTGTGGCCCTCTCAATAACCAAATATCAGAGTCCATTGTTTGTCCTTGTGACTATTTGTTGGATGATTGTTTCATTTTAAGTTTAACTGTCATAAATTGAGGGACAATTTGGTACTTGCATTTATTAAAAGCATTTTAGTATGTAACCTATTCAAAATAACAGCAATTATCGTGTGATACAAATTTGTTTTAAACTTAGATTTCTTTTTAGAATCAAGGGCACATTTGTACAATCTATTGAATAGATCATGTTCAAGTATTAAACTATTCTTCTAAGTCATGGATTCAAGTCGTGAGGATCTTGATTGAACTTCTCTGCACAAGCCCTCTCTGATTGTCTCACCTAGACTTCATATCCATATCAACCTTCTCGTTTAGATATCTGCCTGATTATTCGTCCCCATTGAATTCTTATTTAGGGTGCAACATGGTAAGTCTTTTGATAGCCTTCTTTTGGCTTAAAATTACCCATCCTCCTTCTCCACAACCACGTAGGAACTGGAACATAAGCTAGAAAGAGGCCTTCTCAACTCTCACTAACAGCTGCTATGTGGTAGGAAAGATCCAACAGGCTTGACCAACGTCATAGTTGGAGGAAGCTCCAACTAGCCATATCTTATGCCTTTGATTTGACCGTCACTTACCTAGAATACCAAATATAAACTTATAATACATTTGTAGGACATCAAATAGAAAGAAACCAAAGTATTTTTTTCGACTAAAGTATTGGGGTGGGAGAGAATAGACCTAGCAAAATCTCATGTATCTTCTTGGAGTGCTCTATCAAGCTCATTTGTAATTAGTTCTTATTGGATTGTTTTGTAAATAAATACTGTTGGAGTTGGAAGGGCTAAATACTTTTAAAGAAAAAGTTCTTCGAAGTGTCTGTTTTTCAAAGGATTTTTTTTTTTGAATTCTTAATTTCATTGAGGAAAAAGTTATTTAAGAGGTCTAAATCGATTATGAATAGTGCCTTTTAACAGAAAAGTAGAGTACAGGGGACTTAACATTGATAAAAAAAAAGTGACGTGGGGGGAATAGGTTTGGCCACTGTGGTCTACTGATCTTTAACTTCCATTGGTATCCATCTACTGTTAATGCTTTGAATCCTTTACTAGTAGAGGACTTCAAGATCTATTATGCAAAAAGTATAGTATATCTTCTCCGCTGGGGTCTTTTCTTTTATATATATATAATGGGAATTTGGCTGGCCTGTGGTTTGTGTCCTCTTACTATCACTATCAGGTTACAGCAGAATTGTATCCTTTTCTTTGGAGTCTCATTTGGCAGAAGTACTCCCTTTGGTATCGATGACAACTTCCCAATTAGTTTATATTAAATAAATAATAAAGCTTCAATTTTCTGTATGTTTTTCTATTTCCCAGACTCGCACAAAATAAGGAAATGGGCCTAAATATATTGGACCTTTACTAAACAGATTTCAACAGTCTGTATATGTCTGCTTTAGCGGGGGCGAAAGTGAAAAGGAGAAATTATGCTTTCTGTAACAGTGGATTTTCTGATTTTATTTTATTAATTATTATTATTACTATTATTATTATTATTTGACAACTTTGCCTTTTTCCAGCATGAAACAGGACTGTGCAAAAATCTGCTTCAGGAATATGCACAGAAGATGAACTTTGCAATCCCACTGTATCAATGCCAAAAAGACGATGGCCCAGGCAGAGGACCCCTTTTCTCTTGTACAGTAGAAATTGGAGGGATCCGCTACATTGGTGCTGTAGCAAAAACAAAGAAAGAAGCAGAAATTAAAGCTGCAAGAACTGCTTTGTTAGCAATTCAGTCTTGCCCGACTTCATTGTCTGCGAAATCTGTCAATCAAGTTCAGCTCACTGTGATCCCATCGTGCAAGCGTAAAGAAGCAGCAGATTCCTCAGTTAAACCAAAGACAACTGGAGCACCCAGATCAAAACGAGGCGGATTTAAGAGAGGAGGAGTGATAAGGAAGAGAGGCTTTAGAAATGTACTCAATTACATTGATACATCGACCTTGGAACCTTTTAAAACTGGGGTCGTCCAGGGGCCTGGTTTTGGGGAACCTGTTGATTTAGCCAAAGATACTGTGCTAAGTTCTGAGTATATAACGACTGACCTAAGCTCTAGTAACAATGACGTATTGGTCTCTAACATCCAAACCAACATGCCTCCGCTCCTAAATGGTAATTTCGAAAATGGTTGTTCGGGTACTTTCAGTTCCAATCAAGTAAACTGTTCAACCTTTGAGGTTATGAGTTTTCCTCTTCCCGCCGACGTTCAACCAACTTGTGGTGAAGTCACAAATGTGGCTTCTGGAGTAACAGGGGCGCTTCAGTGATCGACAGTTCGATTCTACCTGTGTGTTACTAAGAGCAGCTTTGTGCTTGAAGGGCTCTTACTTACAGGATCTGAACGCTGTAGTGAGAGGGTTGTGCTTAACTTTGGTTTTGCAGTTGGGGTAAGTAGTAAAATTGAAGATTCTTGAATAGCTTTACTAAAAAGCCTGAGAGGTTGAATTTCTTGGACTGAAGATCTGAGACCAGCCATTTTAAGTGCAGTTGCAATAATCAGAGCGTGGTGAGATTAGCTTTTAGTAGAAATCATGCTTTGATATTGTCATGGCTGTAGCTTCAAATATTTATCCTTATAAGCTATACCTTAACTCCCTGACCAGTGTTAATATTATCTAAAATCATATCTGCCTCCAAACCTTTTTTTTTCTCCATCCCTTTTTGAGTTCAACGGTTGTGAAGAAGGGGGGATTGTTCGATCTTTGGAATTGTTTTTTGGTGTCTTATTTATTGAGATATTTTTGATTTGTTGACACTAAACTATTTGTTTGTGCATTTGGGTGAAAAATCTCCCCTCTTGATTAAACTTCATATGACAATAATTTTGAAAAAGAAAAAACTATTTTCAAAATATTTTCCAAATAATTCAAACAGCCCGTAGACAAAGGAAAAGAATAAAAGAATAGGAGAAGTATCGGACTCCTTCATGCAGACCCTACTTGGTTTGGAAGATATAGCTCAGTTGGTAGACCCACTTGGTTTGGGATATATAGCTCAGTTGGTAGAGCTCCGTTCTTGCAATTGGGTTGTTGCAATTATGGGTTGGATGTCTAATTGTGTTCGAGCAAGCATTCTAATGGCTATAACGAATCTTCATGTTATCTTACTCTAAAGTAAACCCATAGTGTCCATAGTGTTTCTTCAAACAGGAATTCAAAAAGATTCTATAAGGTGGTAATTTTGTAACCAGTCAAAATTCTAAAAACAATAAAAACTAATATTTTGCTTACGTTACTCCAAAATGCAATTTTAAGGTCCATTTTTATAAACATACAAATTTGCGCCCAATTCGCAATACGAGGAGTCTGAAAACTTTTAAATTTCTTTTCTTGAAGATCAGAGAAGCAAAGCTACTTCGAAGATTTTGTCATGTTAATTTCCTTTCTGGGTTTGTTCCAATGCCTAATTTTACAAAAATTACAACTAAAACTATGGCAAATTAACAGCCTGCATCTAAGACAAGGAAACGAAGATTACGCAGAAACGAAGCGAATATTAAACCTTATTCAAACGCTTGTTCATAACCAAACAATGAACAAACATTAGTTTCAGAGAAGAGAGACATATTCTGGAGATGTCATTGCAGCTAGGGTTTCATCTCAGAAGCCAATAAATCAGCGAGAATGGAGGGGATATTTGGACCTGACAAATTTGAGAGATGTTCTTTTCTTCTAGCGTTGATCTCCTATCAGATCACAGTGGACGTCGGCTTGATTACGATGATGATAGACGTTCCAATGCCTCCCTAGCGTTGGATAATCGTGGTTCGATGTTCAAAGATTCTTCATATGCTTTCGTGGCCTCTCCTCTCAGTTTCTTGATCTCGTAGCATTTCCCCAACCAATAGTAGGAATTTGCATTCTGACTCAGTGTCACGGACTCGGTCAAGTCAGCCAAAGCCGAGTCAACTAGGGCTCGCCGGTTCGTGGACATCTTCAACTCAGCTCGCTTGGACAACGCGTCGCCTCGCTCCTCATCGCTGAGCGACTTAGCGACGAGCGGCGACAGAGCCGTATCGAGCGATTCCAGAGCAGAGGTTTTGAATCCTTGAATGTCGAGAGCCAAAGCTTTGAGGATGTGAGCAGCGGCATCCTTAGGATCGAGAGCGATGGCCTTATCAGCTTCCGCTACGACTTCTTCCGCTAACGAAGTGGCCGAGGAGCGCGACGGAGCAGATCTTGCTCGAGCGAGAAGCTGAGCCCCTCTCACGAAGTGGCGTTTGGATTCGACGTCAGATCGAAAGCGCAATCGGAGCTTGGCAAAGTATCTCTGTGGAATGTTGTGCATAGCGAGGAACATGACGACCATTACGAGGATGAGAGCAATTTGAAGAAGTATGTCGGTCACCATGTTTATCGATCTCTAAAAGAATCTCTGCTTTCGATCAATTCCGGGAAGTAGAAGAACTCCGAATACGATCAAAATCGGATCTGAACGGAGTCAGGGATTGGGGAAGATCGGTGTCGGGTCTGCAGAGGGCGGCGTTTAATTTTGCCGTCGACTCTACAGCTACGAGCAGAATTCAATAAATGTTATAATTTTATTTGGGCAAATGTGGTAATTTTTAATCCTCTTTAATGAAACTTCTTTCATTTCAAAATAATAATAAAAATGGGAAAATTTTCTATACGAAGGGGAGTATGGAATTCCTACAGTACTAGAAAAATTTCGGTTGCTTGAGTTACATTGCTTATTAGTTGTCTAATTAAAATGACAAAAAAATTGACTTTTTAAAAAAGTTAAATTATTAATTTTTTTTTTATCATGTGATAAATGAAGGGGTTGTAGGCACGTTAAAAAATTTCCATTGAAATTTTGAGATTTCGAGGGCCTCGAAATCTTGATTGGGAGAAATTTCATTGTTTTCCAATTTCGTGAAATTTCAAGAATATTCTGATTTTCCCATTTCGACTGAATTTCGAGATTTCGAGAAAATTTTGATTTTTTTACTGAATTAATTATGTTTGCTCAGTTCATATTTTTTAATTGTATGATCCTGATTATATACAATTCTATAGTTCTACACGCCAATATCATTTTTTTTTTGACAAATATTAAGCTTTTTATGTGCTATTTTTAATTTTTAACTTTATCAATTTGTAGCTTTATTTTCGACCCAAAACTTTCATTTATAAACAAATTGAATTTGAAAAAACTACAAAAAAAACCTATATTTATTTTTACCCTCAATCAAACTTTTTTCATTAAATTTTCACATCATTTCACCTTAAATTGATGTGAGTTTTTTTTTTTCTTTTACCATCTAAAACTTTCATAATTTTCACATCATTTCACCTCAAAATATTCCTAAACTTTTTATTATTTTGTAATTATTTTTCCATTTCTTTTTTAAAATTTCTGCTCTCGCATCAAAATTTACATAAATATTTACAATAAATTAGGGTGTACATGGGTTGAGTTGAGGGTAGTTTTTGGACCAACTTGAAATTTTGGGTTGGTTGGGTTGGCAACCCAAAAGACCCAAATAAAGTCTCAAACCCAACCCTTAAAATTTGAGTTGGGTTGTCGTGTTATAACTCATTTTGTTCTTTTTAATTTAAAATATGTAAATTTATCAGACTAATAACTAAAATCTTATAAAATTCAAATGTTAACTACCAAATATTTATGATATTTATTATAAACTTTAAACAAAGACAAATATCATAATAATTTTAAATATATATATATTAAACATTCACAAATTAATTCATACAGAGTAATCAAACTTTAAACAAAAAGAAAACATATAAATATGTATATAATTTGAGTTGGGTTGGGTCAACCCAAATTTTTGTTAGGCAACCCACGACCCAACCCACCCAACAAAACTAGAAAAAGTTTAACCCAACCCAACCCAACCCAATAACAAAATTAACCCGGTTTAACTTTTACATTTTTGGTTGGGTAGTCTAGGCTATTCGGGTTGTTGTGTCATTTGAACACTCCTACAATAGACGTCTAAACATTGTCTTACTTTTTAGAAATCGTGATGAAAAATGGTTAGTTATAGTCTAATGAAGTCACCATCAAAATTTAATTAATTAATTAATTATAACAATTTTCATCAATCCCCATAACTTTTTCCAAAATTTTCATCGATATCGATATTTACTTATAATCGGGACATCGATATTTCAAACCTTGGTTGTAGGAAGATTACACCTAATCATTGCCCTAATAAAAGATGATGTTGTTTCTTTCATTTTTAAGTACAATTGTACAATAGGCCGAGAGATTCAACCTAGAGCTTACAGACACTCATAGTAGTTATACTCATTTTGACAATTTAAGACATGTTTAAAAACGATTTTGAAATGATTAAAACAGTTTTTATTGTTTTCAAATCACTTTAAAATATACTTTTAGTAATTCAAAATCAATTTTGATGATATAAAAATTGCATTTCAACGTATAGAATTAAATATTAAATTAATTTTAAATGTTAAGGGTATATTTGGATTGACTTTTTAAGCATTTATCTGTGTAAAAAAAGTTTATATAAACACTTAAAAAATCAACCAAATGGGCCTTAAATATGTATTTCGGAGTAATTTTTAACTTGACAAAATGATTTTAATAATTTCAAAATCATTCTCAAACATGCACTTAAATTATATTTAGAAAATGTTGAACTAAAAATCATTTGCAAAAACCACCTAAAAAACACTTAACCGTGATATTTTCACCTTCAGTTTCATGGTTCGACATCGATACAAAGGCGAATCAATATTTCTATCATGTAGCAAAAAAGTCATGAAATATAAGAAACTCAATAAAGTGTTATTAATGTAAATATAATATAAATAATAAGCATTTTAAGTCGTTTATGAAGTATACAATATTTCATTATTAATTATTAATTTAGTTAATCAATTTTTATAATTCTTCCAAAAATATTCTTCAATGTTGACATTTATTGATATTTTCATCAATATTTCTATAAAATAGAGATTTCAACATTTCTTTTGATATTTGATTTTCTAAATCATGTGCTTAAGAATACTAACCTCAAACTCAACCAAATTAATTTATATGTTTAGTGTATGAATTTTTTAGAATTGCGTCAATATATCATTAAGCTTTAAAATTTGTGAATTAGATATCTAGACCCTTTTTTCTATTTTCAATTTTTTTTAAAAATTATGTTCGTTCACTCACAAGTTTGGATAGGTTTGCCACATTTATTAGAAATGTATTTAAATTTTAAGTCGGATTTAAAAGACAAAACAAAGTCTTAAAGAATCTTGCTTTTAATTTTCAAAATTTAGTTTGATTTTTAAGATATCTTTCCTAAATAAATAATAAAGCAGGAAAACTAATGGTAGAAATAGTGTTTACAACTTTAATTTTTAAAAACAACAAACAAAATAATAATTAAACAAGACTTAAACTTTTAATTTTGTATGTAATAAGTATCTATAGTTTAACTATTGAATAGATTCTCAAACTTGAATTGCTTGTGAATGAGCTCGGGTAAATGACATATATTCATTTATTTGAGGTCGAAGATTTAAATTTCCATATTCTCGCAACTTTACTTGTTGTACTAAAAAAATGTCTTTTAAACGATTTGACATTTTTTAAAGATTCATTGGGTTGTTTATTTACAAAATTAAATTTGATCTCACTAGTACTGGAAAGTCGAACCACACCATATTGAAAATTTATAAGAAAAGTTTATGTAGTAATAAGATATTTATTACCATTTCAACCATAGTGAACCCTCCGCCCCCGCACCGCAACGGTTAGAACCCAAGAGAGAAAAAAAAAAAAGAAAAAAAGGGAAAAACTTCCGAGTTTTTTTAGAAAAAAAGAAAAAGAAAAAACGAATATGGAATTTAAAAAAAAAAAAAACAAAAAAAAACAAAATCTCATAGAAGTTCGTGAATGGCATTGTCGTGATTTTTGTTCAATAGACCATATCAGTAGCTGTTGCCGGTTTTATCGACCGGCGGCGGGACGACTCAACACTTAATTTCGCGCGTGAAACCCACGCTCCTCAACGATTGGTCACGATCTCTCTCTCCGTACTCATCGGTTTACAATTCTCCCTCTCGACGGTGAATATTTACTCTCTTGTCGGACAATTTTCCCTCTTCGACTGAATCTTTGGCTAGGGTTTTGGCCGATTGTCAGAGATAGAGAGAAGTAATCTTCAGTTGTTGTTGGCCCATTGTACGCACATCGCATCAGGCAGAAAATGAAGCTCAAGAAACAAGCTGTCACCGAGAAAGACATTTCCACTCTCTTACGGAGGTTAGTGGTTCAATTTCGTTTGTTCTAAGATGAAAGAAGTAGTGGATCTCACTGACTGTGAAAGGAATCAATAATTATCTCAAATATTCTTGCATGTACCTGTTAATGAGAGTCTATGCGAAGAATCTTTGTGTATCGAGTGATCTGCTTATTTGAGATTTCGCGTGTTGGACAGGTACTCTCCGACAACGGTGCTGGCGTTGTTACAAGAAGTGGCACAAGTTCCAGAACCGAAGATTGATTGGAACGAGTTGGTTAAAAATACTTCGACCGGGATTTCGAATCCTCGGGAATATCAGATGTTATGGCGGCATTTGGCTTATCGTCATGCGTTGCTTGATGATTTGGAAGATGAGAAAGTACCTTTGGTCAGTAGAAGTTGATTAACTAGTTTATACGTTTGCTTTGTCTATATCTCTGCAATTTTTATTGATTCCTGCAATTTGAAATTGCTTGCAGGAAGATGACAGTGACTTAGAGTGTGATTTGGAGCCGTTTCCATCAGTTAGCTGTGAAACTTTAACGGAGGCTGCGGCGTGTGCGAAGGTAAGTAAATTGAAGGCATGTTTGGATTGACTTTTTAAGTGCTTAAAAACACTTTGTTTTCTTTTGAACATAAAAACACTTTGTTAAACACGTAGAAGTCAATCCAAATGGGTCCTATAGTAAATTAGCTTTCGATCTTCCATTCTCAATTGTCATTTTAATTAGTTTCCTCATATTTTGGACTTTGTGCTTTGATGGAAAATTCTTTACCAATGTAACAATGTTTATTTAAATGTCCTACGTATCCACTCCCAAATATCAATGTCTGTTTTAATCTTCACATCAAGTGAAGCCTTAACTGTCTTGTGGACAAAAAGTAATGCTTTTAAGAACCTTGGAACCTTTTTTTTTTATGATCAGAACTTGAAAAAGGCTATTCACAATCTCAAATCTATTGAAATAGGTGAACACTTGGTGGGGCGGAGCAGAATGGACTCAATTAAAATGGCAAATTTAATTGGCAACAATATCTAATTTATCAATTTTATCAGTATAGTTTTTGGTTAAGATTATTGTCGTGTAGACCTTTTAATCCATTTAGACTTGCTGTGTGGATTAACAACTGCTTTTGATGCATCTTAATAATGGTTATATCATTCATAGAAGCTAATGGTTTCTTAGGTAATTTAGCTCGATAGTTGTCAGTTTTACGTGTGTGAGATCAGCTTAATGTATGGAAAATTTCTTCTTTCAGGTATTTATCTCTTCTGGTTTTCCAAGTGACTTGAATGTTCCAAGCAGTAGCACAATAGAGGCTCCATTAACTATTAGGCTACCTAGAAGTTGCACAGACGGAGTTCAGTTTGAAAATGTCGACCCTGCTTGCTCTGTAAAAGGTGCAATCATCACGGTTCCTGTTTCTGTTCAACGACAGCCAGTCCTTACCCCACCATCTGCTGAAGGATTGAATACAAATGGATCAACATATGGCAACAATGCTTCTCGAAGGAAAAGAAAACCTTGGTCGGAGGCAGAGGACCTTGAGTTGATGGCTGCAGTGAAGAAATGTGGTGAAGGGAATTGGGCGAACATATTACGTGGAGACTTCTTGAGCGATAGAACTGCTTCACAGCTATCTCAGGTTTTCCTTTGTTTTTCACCTGTATTTACTTTTGGGTAGCAAAGCATGCTTTAGGCAGCGTTTCACTTAATCTCTCTTTCTTATTACTGAAAAAGCTATTATTATCCTTCATTTTTCTGATAAATTATTAGTTTATTGACTACTTGCACTGCCTTCAGTTTATAGTATTTTAGGAAAATGTTCAGGTCCCATATTATTTCTATTCTTTAGCAATCTGTAGAGTTTCATCGTTCAACTCTGGCATATGTATTGTAGCTTTCTGCCTTTCTCTATCCTAACATCCCGAGTCATCTAGCAAAAGTGTCATCATGGTGTTTGCATTCGTCTACCTAATACCTAAATGATGGAAGCTGAATGAATCGTGTTGGTTTTGGTTGGTTCTGCGTCAAATACTAAATGTGCCTATAGATCCTTTCATTTTTATTCAATTAGCGAATTATGAGATATGCAATGAATGCAACGTACTAAAACAATTGAAATGCTTAAACATCTCGAAAATAAGAATAACTTAATTTGATAAATATTTCCACATGACGCATTAACTTTTTAGGAACAGGATAAGAAATGGATTATTCTCCCTTTAGTCATAAATAATATCTTTCTTTGGGTCTCAAACAGATCAAGAATTAGATTATTGATTTTAGTGGATTTGATTCTACCCAAATAGGTAGAGAATCCCTTTTTTTTTTTTTTGCCTTTTGTGGGTCCTGCCTTCTTTAATCTTTAATACTTTCTCTTTATAACTACTCGTACGATGTGTCCTAACATTGATTTAAATTAATTCTTATTTGAAGTGTTAGTAAAAGAAAATCAAACAAATTGCACCCCTTAAGGATTCTAGTTCTATAATACCTTTAGGAAACTTAGCATTAGAAATGATATTCCAATTTCACAATTTTTATTTCTTATTCATTGCTAGCTTATCTGAGTACTTGGCAGGATTTTATGGTTAGGTTATGCATATGACAGTACTAAAGTGGCAAATAAAAACTTTTGAAGCTTAATCATTATTGTAGGGGTCTTAATGTTCCTATCAGAAATAGGGTCTGGTTTTAACATGAATTCAAAATTTTTATTTCATTCTTTAACTAAATCTTACACTAGGTATTATGTTGACTTTAATATCTATCAACAAATGAGGACTGGAAAGTGAAAATGAAGCCTCTTGTTTAGGTCCAGAATCACATGCTATTATGAGATCTTATTATCTATGGTTAACACCACAACTCGTCATAACATATACATATTTTTGAGAGGAGGCATTACTTATTTGGAATACTACCACCCTCATCCCAAAGGGTTCCGAAACACTTGAATACACGGAGGAGAACTGAAGTCTACTCACTGAGTTTATTCTTCCAACCATAACAGCTGGTGAATTTGGTTCACAGAAACAATATGTTTTTTTTTCTTTGGGTTGTAAATCTTATGTAGTTAATGAGACTACTTATTTATAAAAGAAAAATGCTAGTCCAGATGTATCAAGGATGGATACAACATTCCTCATAACAATGCCTCCCTCATTGCACAAAACAGTTCAAAAGTTTTTGCTATCTTCATGTTACTGCAGAAGTTTTCGCATTGCTTAGTGATTGAATGTCCACAAAAGTTCTTGCTCCCATTGGATGATCTATAACTCCCAAAATTTAAGTTGATTGTGGCAATATTTTCTCTCTAAATCTTAACATGCTTCCTTATCGTTCTATTCCACGTTTCTCATTGTGTTTAGTCATGCCAGTGCTGGTTAACCATGACTTCCAAAACACATAAAATGAAGCAACCAAGTCAATTGACCATTCGTTGTCATCTAGTCAGGCCAGAATCTGGGTTTGACCCAGTTATCCCGGGTTCAAATCCTGGCAGTGGAGTCCTTTGTTGGGACATTCTTATAATTCTTTCAAATTTCGTATGTGTCTGGTTTGTAATGTGTAATGTCTTGCCATTTAGCCTATGCTTAACTCTCCAATTAATATTTATCTCGTCTCTGAAATATAATCCAACTCTTTGGCCCTGTAGAGATGGGCAATTAATAAAAAGAAGCATGGAAATTTGAATGTGGGAGCCAACACAGCTGGTACACAGCTATCTGAGGTGCAGCTGGCAGCACGTCATGCAATGTCCTTAGCTCTTGATAGGCATGTTGGTAGCCTGAAAGCAGCTCGAATAAGTGGCTCAGGTAACAACGGTCTTCTATAGGTTCCTTGCTTAAAAGGGAAACTTAGTTCTCCACTTGTAGTTGAGATAAATGGGCTAAACTGGAAGATTTTATTGAATGTTCATGCATTTTATCTAGTGCGTTGTAGATTATTTGTATGTTCTGTAAAAATAGGTTTTGTCACATCATCTTAGTCTGTTGACTCTATTCTGTCACTGCGGGATGTGGTTTCGGCAAAATTACAGGGAACTGATGTTTGTTCTTGGAGATTTAAATTGGCATTTGTGTTTTATGCGTGCATGCGTTGGAGAAGAGATGTCTTATTTGAATAGTTCCTGTGATGGTCACATGAGCTTTCTTCAGTTACTAGACTTTGATGTCTGTGCATGTCTGACAATTAGTGTTTGTGAAGCAAAGATTCATACACCTGCCGTTAACACAATAGGTTTCTGATGTTTCTCATTTTCACAATTTCAATGTTCTTTTTTCCTTTTTCTTTCTTATCCCCTCTTTTTTATTTCATTTTCCTAATGGCCAGCCAGTACAAGTACGATTGGTAATGGTAGTTCCCTTACTGCTGTTGCCACTTCAGAACAAGTGCAAGATAAATTACGTCAAAGCCCTACTCATGCAAAACCATCCCCCATGGGATCGTCAACTCTAACAGCTAAAGCCCAAGTTACCACAACCAAGAAGATGATTCCAAAGTCGTCTTTTGATTCAGACTGTATTGTTAGAGCTGCTGCAGTTGCTGCTGGGGCTCGCATCGCTTCACCGGCAGATGCTGCATCTCTACTCAAGGCTGCTCAGTCAAAGAATGCCATCCATATCATGGCCAAAGTCACTGCTTCAACAAGACACCATCCTGGCAGGGGGGCCAAACCATTTGAAAGCTCATCCTAGTATCAAGTTACCCACCCTCTCTAACACTTCTGCAGTCATGCAATCTTTGTCTCGTGGTGGCCCCGTGAAGATCACGTCTCCAACAACTGCCACATTATCAAGTGTGCCAACAGACCAGAATACTGCTGTAGCCTCTGTCACGGCATCTGCTGACCCATTGTCAGAAAAGGAGATCAAGACAGCGGAAGAAATTAGAGGCCGCGGTTTAGGTGGTGTGCAGGCCACATCCCAAAAGGGTGAACATTGTCTTTCCAAACAATCATTATCTGGGAGCGTTCAAGAAGAAAAGCCAGCTGACTTAGGACCAGCTTTAAAAAGACAAGCTACTGAGACTAGTAATTGTAGTAGTAGTAGTTCACAAAACATGCCGATCGCGGATGGCGATATTAAAGTCGAAATTTGCAATCAGGTAGAAGAGAGACAAAACAACAATACCAGTACGGTTTCCAGTTCCTCAGATCAGCAAGGAATCATGAATCAGTCACAGGTTGAGAGATCTAAACCGCAGGATATGGACAATGACAGTGATGGAAAGGATAGACCTATCACGAAAACAGATGGATGTAGCGAAAATTCAGGGCATAAGGAGGCTGCAAGTGAGATTGTGGAGGTAAACACTAAGGTTAAGAGCTAAATTTATCCTACTCCAGATGGTGGGAACAATTTCTTCAGATAATACCGCGCAGTAGCGGAAAATTCAGGGCATAAGGAGGCTGCAAGTGAGATTGTGGAAGTAAACACTAAGGTTAAGAGCTAAATTTATCCTACTCCAGATGGTGGGAACAATTTTCTTCAGATAATACCGCGCATAGGCATTCTCGGTGATTTTACTGTCAAGGTTATCAACAAGCATAGTCGATTAACCGTTTTTGCTTTGAACGTGAGGTCTTCCTCTTTGCTAGAAGTGCACTGCTATTCATGTGAAATGTTCCTCTACTTGTTTTAACTTGCATCCTCCACCGTAATCATGGCGAAACAGCAGCCATTTGACCTGAAAAGAAAGGAAGAACAGCAACATATAATCAGAAACGTCTTCTGTACCTGTATTTATTTTGATTTGTTATTAAACTCTTGTTTTAAGTGTGTTTCTAACTTCAAATACTTCTGCCTCATGACTGATCCATGTCAAGGTCTGGACTCAGGGTTTGCTGTTCATACGCTAACATGGCAAACTTGGTATTGTTGCTTTGACTTGAGTTCAAATTTAGGTACTTGTAAATCAAATGCATTGCAAAGGGAAAAAAAAATGCTAAAGGGGATTTGGGTACGTCTTTTGAAGCGTATTAGATCAATCTTTCATTTATAATAATTGTATGTACTTTTGGTTGTAGTCTAAAAATTGTAATCAAGTTTTAGTGATGTATAAAAATCCTAGAGAAAGAAATCACTTATAAATTTTGGAAGTTCTAATTTGTAAATTGTATTTTTTTTTGTTGTTATTATTATTATTTTAACTTGAGCATAGCTCTAAAGTCTAGGTAATAGGTATATAATCATATCCGAAGGTCCTCCCCAGATTGTTCAACCCCACGAGAAATGCTACCATCCCTCTCAAGCTAAATGCCCCATAACATAGAAAAATAAATAAATAAATAATTCAAGAGAACTTCCTCAAACATCGAACAAACAACCTCTATTTCGAATAAGTGCAATCCTAACAACCTGAGTATGAATCCAATTTTTATTGAAATATAGGTAGGGCGTACTTTTAGTGATAATAATTAAGCATATAGCAATATTCTATTTAACAACAGAAGAAATTCAACGGTAAAATAATTTAGAAGAAACAAAGAAATTTGAAACGTGAGTCCTTTGATTTCCAATCTCGTTGAACTAAAAAAAGAGAAGGAAAAAAAAATCATATTTTTCAATTTTAAGAAAACTGTTGTTATCTCGGAAAAAAAATATAGTATAATCTAGTATAGCAACTTTACTGCTATATATACATATATCTAAAGAATATTACATTGAATGGGGATAGAGATATTTACAATTTACAATGCCTGCATAACTGTGTTACCATGTACAACAAATTTTACAAATGGGTCCACCATTTACAGCAACATTTAGATGGACCAAACTCACTCATATCATATTTTACATGATGCATACATAAATGAGTCACTATTCACAGCAACTTTCACATGAACTAAACACTTCCCACTTTATACATCAACTTAACTTCAAAGAAGAACAAACAATTCCACTCCCACTTCCACTTCCAACTCTTCTTTAATATTCTTTTTCTTCAAACCCCAATTGGTTGGCTCAAACTTTTTCCTCCTCACTCCCTTCCATATTTATACAGGAGTGTCAAAGTATTTACATCCCATTTTAACAAGCTTCGTCCCAGATGAGGTCTATTTTTTTTAAGTCTCTCTTCTTAAGAGCATGGTCAAAAAGAATTGAAAAGATGAGAATCTCCACCCACTGTTTGCATCCAATTTGCTTCTCAGAAGTAATATCAAACGAAGCCAGAATAGATAGTATTCTTATATCTTTTTTCTTTTTTCTTTTTTCAATTTTTTTTTTCAATTTTTTAAATGGCTATAGATCACAAAATGTTTTCTTCTTGGAAACAGAGCATTAGCAGTTCTGAAGAGAGGAGAGCCACTGTTCCATATATTTCTTGCTCTCTGGTTCATGGAAAAGTGCAGACATAATCAGCTTAAAACAAAGGTAAAACAACCAAAAAGAAATTACACATCTAGCTACTAATTTTAGCATTATTCATATTTAAAACAAAGGTAAAACAACCAAAAAGAAATTACACATCTAGCTACTAATTTTAGCATTATTCATATTGGCCAGAAGAACAATCATACAATATGAAGCCAGTACGAAATCAATCAGAACAAGAAAACTCTAAATATTGCCGTAAAGTCCCAAAGCAAACAAAATATAATTCTATCAAGTCTACATATTCACGGTACTTTTTTCTACTCGCACGTCCCACTAAATTTTAGAGTCTCTGCATGAACAAGGCGCACAGGAAGTTTCCACACTGAAAGACGTTGAGTTTGATTCTATCATTCTACACTTGTCATTATATCAGAATATAAGCCTCCTATTTGTTTACTCAGTTGTACAGATAGAGAATAGATGAAACTACTAGATTGGTTTGAATGGTCAAAATCACTTTCACCTAAGGGCTCCTCCATGTCTGGAGTTTCTTTACTTACACCAGAAATAGTAGCTGGCATTCAGGAGATCTTTGCTCATCATTTTACTACATAAATGTACATAGTTTTGTGCTAGCTTGCTCTTAGAGATGAAATTTCACAAAGCCTCCCGATGAGCATGATTCAGAAAAGGAAATAGCACTATCTTCCTAAAAATAAGGGCCTACGAATATGAGCCAACAACCAAATTACATAAAAGTTTTTCTTCGTTGGAATATGGTGATAGGCCCCGAATTACTAGAATATATGTTCATAAGCGTGCGAAGAAGGGAGAAGGTAACACGTGTAAGGGAAATAATATGTACATTGTGTGGGCCCATGGAATTTGTTAGTTGGGGGGAGGGTCTTTTGAAAGTTACGTGAGGAGTATGTAAACAGTTGAGGGAGTGAGTAGGGATATCTTTTTGCTAATTTTGCTTGTAATTGTTCTCTGAATGAGATCATGGAGAGGAAAGGGAGCTCTCGAATTCTCCCTCGGTGGTTGATAAATGAATTGAGGTTAAGGCCTATCATATAGCTACCTGATGCCCAACATTTACAATATAAGTCGACTGTGGGCAATGAAATTAAGCTATCTTAGGAATTAGGATAGGAACGAGGTTATTGAGTTCGCCATTTATGTCAAGGTACCGAAAGAATATTTTGGGAGGCAAAAGCAATAACTAACACGCAACACCAATCAAAATGCAAGCTTGAGAAGAAACAACTCTTACCAGCAGAAAAGCTATCATTGATGTTCCCAACGGCGCTTAAGATACTATTCTTAGTCTCGTCCACAAAATCATTGTAAATGCGTCCATAACATGGAACCAGCACAGCAAAACTGTTATCTGAGTCATCATCGCTTTGGAATCCAGGTCCATGGGGCTCCGACCATCCAATTGACCAATCTGAGTCATCAGACTCAGACCCTGAAACACATCCTCCATCAGATGGAACAAGAACAATGTCATATTCCCTATCAATTTTTCTCTCTTCACGACTATGCCATTTCCGCTTCACCCTTCTAGATGAGGATGAAATGTTGGCCCCATTAACTAAAGGAAAATTTAGAGTATGTGTTTCCCGGTTGGCTGTATCTAGTGAAGCATTTAAAGCAGACCCACCATTAGAGCTTCGAGGTTCTTTATGCTTCCCACTCCATAACCACCATGAGAGTTGGGGAAATGCCACAGACATGTGTGAGTTCAATTTTCTTTACTAATGAGTACCAAGTCCCTCCAAAGAAATATAAGCTAATTACAAGTAGATTCTAAGGTCTGATAGGTGAAATGGAGCAGTTTTCCCCTGTTAAGAATAAAATAGGAGGAAGGAAGAAATTGATCAATCAAATTTTGAAATGACAACAAGCAATCATAAGATTGTCCAAGTTAACAAAATGAAGATTGATCAATCAAATTTCGAAATGACAACAAACGAAATTGCTGCAATCATAGATTGTCCAAGTTAACAAAATGAAGAAAGAAACAAGCAAAATCCATCACATCTAATGTAGCATAATAGACTAAACGCTAGAGTTTTGAATGTACCCAAAGGATCCCACAAGCTCAGCAAGGAAGAAAAAGAAGAGAAATAACTCTGTTTGACCTTACTTCAAGCCTTGACAATGAGGAAATCACCTCAAGATTCTTCAAGGCTTTTGGCTAAGTTTCCAGATTGTAGTAATCAAGACGGAAGAACGTGAAAAAACAGCTAATGATATATATAATATATATATATTTTTTTTGGATAAGATTGCGAATGATAAAATTTTCTAAATCCAGTTCCCGTGGCCAATCTATGCAGAAGCTTTCACAGAATTGGAAATAGAAAAATCAAAACAATAACCACTACCGAGAAACTACCTTGACAAAATCGAGCTGTGAAAGATGAAACACGGCTTTACTAAATTTATCTCCCTCAAAGTTCACGATTAAAGCTATCGACAATCCTTTTTCCCCTCTTTCATTTGAAGAGATTGCTTCTACTCAAGAAGTCGGCAAAATTCGAAGAACCTACAATTTAATATTGTTTCTACTTTAAAAAATGAGGACAAAAAAAAAAAAAAAAAAAAAAAAAGAAGGGAAACAATCACGTTCTCTAGTTAGATTTCAGACTCATTCAAGCACTGAAAAATTAAAACAAACCGACAAATACCTCTAAATCATCAGAACTCTTAAATTCCAAACACAGACATAAACTTAATTCAATTTCTTCCTGAAGCAACCTCCTCATCCTCCCACTAGTAATTGACTTCCCGAAAACTTGCTTTTCAAACATTGCAACCGAAAGTAACAAAAAGAAATCCAGGAATCTTAAGCCAAACGCATGATCAAATCAATAATGATAAAGCAAAAACTAAAGCTGAAGAAACACAGAAATTTACCTTAACGAACAAATCTCGAAGCAAAGACTCTTGTTCTACAAATGGAGGATTCAAAGGCAGTCGAATTCAAATTGAACCCCGAAAATTTTCAGCCAATCGATCGTCAAAAAAGAGCCGGGAGTTGCAAAATTGGAGAAGTTTAAGATGAAGGATTTTTCTTTTTTGCTACAGTCGGATCCCTCGATGGCTTTGGCTTCCTCCACTAATCATTTGACACCAATCAAATTTCTTATATTAAAATATTAAATTACGTTTACGTGGTGAGAAAGGCTGCAACAAAGGACGTTATCCTGTGCAAGCAATATCCTCAAAAGTCAATGCATGAGCAACACGTGGACGGTTGTGATTCAAAGAATAAAACATTTAGGAAGAATCTACGTCATGGAGGAGACTACATTTTCGGTACTGTAGGTATGGGAGTAGTGGAAAAGAAATCGGAGAAAGTTAATGCCAGGTCGGATTTGTGGTGCTGGCTTGCTGGGCCATAGGGTGCTTGCATGACTCTTTAAATAATGTGTTAGTAAAAAATAAATAAAAACAAACCAACAAACAAAAGTTAAATTACAATTTTAGGTCTATGTATATTCAGTGTACGTGTTTAAATTTAAAAATTAACACAAATTTGAAAGTTTTTTTTTCTTTCTGAAAGCCATAAAATTCTCAGTCAGTTTATTTAATGTAATTTATATTAATATCTAATAAATCAGTTCATTTTAAAAAAAAAAATTTAAAATACACTTAAAAGTTTAATGACCAAATATATACCAACCTTAAATTTCATGACTAAACTTATAATTAAAATTAAGGAAATTTCTAAACTTTTGAATTTATATTTTATACATCTTTAAACTTTACAAAATTTCTAATAAAAGCCTTAAACTTTTAATTTTATTTTTAATAAGTCCTTAAACTTTAAAAATGTTAAATAAGTTTATAATTTATTTTTTATTTTTGTTCATCTATTAGTCTTGAGATATTAATAAATTTATTGAAAATAGAATTAAATTTTGTAACTTTTAATTTTGTGCCAATAAATTTACGGAGATCAAAGATTTATTAGATATAAAATTGAAAGTTAAGAGACCTATTTAAATTTTTTAAAATTTAAAGATTGAATTGATGGAGGCCTAAATTTGTAATTTAATAAAAGAGAGAATAATAATAAAGTTTATTTTTTAAAAGAGTTTTATTTTTGAAAAATTGACCAGAAAAATTGCGTGCCACGTTGGTCAAGTAACTTAAATTCGGCACATAAACTAATAAGTAATAACCACACCACACGCAGTTTTTAACAATTTGGCGTAAATTAATATAGTTTAAGGCAGTTCGGGTTCGGCCACCATTATAAATTCAAAGTCGTAAAAATCAACTAAATTGATTCCACAATTGTATATTTATCAGTTGATTCAGTTTTATATGCTTCAAATTTAAAAATTAATAATTAACCAATTTGGTTGGTTAAATTGGTTTTGTCTCTTGATTAACTTAGTCTAATTGAAGGAGCTGATATGTTCTTTCTTTCTTCAACCATCTTTTCAACTTATAACTTATTTATACCCGTAATTTGCGCAGCAATTTTAGCTTATAGAATAAAAGAAAATAGAATCTTATACTTATAAAAATTTAGTTGGTGTGAGATAAATAAGAAAATTTTGATTGAATTATATTATTAATATTCTCTTTGTAAGGTTGGACAACTGTATATATATAATCTGTAGCATTCTAGGTGATCTGTAATTTTTTTTTGAGCATGTATTAAAAGATTTTATTTAAATACTTTAATCTAAAAGTATGTTTTTCAAACACTTATTACCTTTAAATATCGATGGTTGAATTGAATAGTTGTATTCTTTAAAATACCAATCATTGTTTAAGGGAGCATAGCTAATTTAAATATTAGGAGCCAAAAGATCATTGGTTCGAATATCTCCATTTTCATTGTTGATGTTGAGATTTGGACAAGAAAAAAAAAATTAATCTTCATGTGACAACAACAATAAATTTGTTTGATAGCGAAAAAACACGACCTACAAACTAAGATCCTACATACCTGTACGGTGTTTGTCACACATGTTTCGATGTTTAAGTTAAAGAGCAGATAAGTGCAGCAAGTTAATATTTTGCAGGTGGAGAATTGACTTGTTTTTCTTTGAGCTATAATGATGTATTCATATGAGTAGATTGCCTAGATTATCTTTAATAGGGCTTTAAAGCTTCTTCACTGAGTTGGGGCATGCGAAGGGATACCCCATCCATTATTTGAAAGGTCAAGGCTGAGCGCATTAACTTGGGTCTTGGTCCAAGTTGACTCTTGATAATAGGCCCATTTTGGCCTTGGGGTTCTGCCCCTGGTTCGAATGTCGTTATTTTTTTTTTTTTTTTGTTGTTGCTTTTGTTACTATTTCATATTGAGACATGTCATTTGGTCTAAAATCATTCATAACATTCACCGTATGCTAAAAAATAAAAATAAAAATACAAAGATTAATTATTCTAGCAACATTTTCCGTAAGCCAAGGTAAATAGTTTCTGAAGAAAAGAAGAAAAAAAAGCAGCACATGAAATTCAATGGTTTTTTTCTACATCTCTATCCTTGTCCTTTTCATTGTTCTAGTTTTAAAGGAAGGAAGAAGAAGAGGAAAAAAAAAAGGTGCGCCTTTGCCTCCAACAATGTTCCAAAGGGCATTTGATATATATATTTGCCGGTCTCACACTTTTAATGAAATAAGGTTAATTATTATCAAAACATCCTTCAATAACCCATTAAAAATTCCATTTATTAAATGATGTACCTAAGTACTAAAAAAATGCTATACTTATAATTTTAAAAATCAAAATAATCTTATTAATTATGGAATGTTATATTAGTTGACTCTTAACCTACATTGTTGTGGGATGGCCAATGACCCACAGGAGAAGGCAAGAGTTGGTGTCGAAGTGTAAGAAAGAAGTGGGTTGAGGTTTATAAATCGACATCATCTTCATTCAAGATTATTAATTGCAGCTATCACGAACGTATACATAATCTTTGTTGGAAATTACGTGTAATGCTTGAAATCAAGTTATTGTTATCATCCCCATCATTAAATAATGTATTGTAAAATAATCTAATTACCATAAATATAAAATCCAATAGAATTACTCAAAACAATACTTGTAATCACCTTAACTTGACAATAATTGAAATATCATAGCGTGTCTAGCGCACAGTATCACATCAATGCAATGCTAGACTTTCATGATCTGAGTATTGCAAAAAGAAAGGGAAAAAACAGACTTAAGCTTAGGTTCATGCTACCCATTCACATTATTAATGATTGTGTGCTTCCCATTAAAATAATTTTGAATAATGACTATTTATTACATCATAAACAATGGCTTTTTGTTCATTCCAACTAAGCACCATATGAAACCTTCCACTTTTTGGTTTTTACTAAAATAATTATAATTTTTTTTTCTAAAAAAAACAATAATTATTATTATTATCATTTGATGTGTCCAAATAAATCACAAAAAGAGGCTCATCCTACTCTCCACTTACTCGGGACATGTACAGAAATGGCAAATTGGGCCCATTAGGGCCCATATCACTCATTCACATCACAAACTGACAGGGCAACTCCAAATTTTTATTCATTTTTGTTTGAGTTTCCAGTTTAATTTTTATTTGATTTTAGGTTTTAATATTTTATACTCTTATTTTCCGTTCATATTCACCTTTCACGTTAACTTTTAGTTAATTAATTTAAAATAATTATAAATAAAATTTAAAATTAATTTTCAACTGATAGAAAATTAGGGACAATTAATTCATTATAATTCTTCCAATTCTTTAAAACTACAATAGATTTACCACTAAGAATCAAAAGTGACTATTTAATGAATTTTTTTGAAACTTAGGGACTAAATAGAAATAAAATTCAAAAGTCAATAGTAAAAAGATAATATTTAAAAACATTATTATCAAATGAAAATTAAACTCAAAACTTATGGTAAAATTGTAACATTTTGAAACTTAAGGATAAAATTGTATTTTTCCTTCCTAATTATTAAAATCTGAGATCTTTTTAGGCCATTCAAAATTCAGATCTTAGACAACTAGAGACACACATTCGATTCGGCTTTGGTTGTATGGTGGGCTTTTCAGGCCCAAAAAGTGGGCCCACTCTCCATATGATTAGAGTTTCTTCATCAATATCAATCATTCCACGCGGGCCACCCTTTCTCATCTATCCACCAATCACGAAATGCCGCGGTAATGGTTTTTTTTATTGCAAATATTTTGATTTTCTTGATGTAAACTGTAGTCCACATTTTTTTTTCAGAACATTACACCGTAAATTAGGGATGGAGTCCGAATTTATGAGTCTGTCACTGGAACATACCTATTTTATTATCCGTTCATGGTGATAGTAAGGGAGACAAAGTCTTAATATATGACTAAGAGGTTATGGGTTCAATTTACAATGGTCACCTACAGGATTTTCTTGACACCCAAATGTTGTAGAATCAGGTGGGTTTGGAAAATACATATTTTATTATCCGTTCATGGTGATAGTAAGGGAGACAAAGTCTTAATATATGACTAAGAGGTTATGGGTTCAATTTACAATGGTCACCTACAGGATTTTCTTGACACCCAAATGTTGTAGAATCAGGTGGGTTGTCCAGTGAGATTAGTCGAAGTGAGCGTAAGCTGGTCCGACCACACTCACGGATATCAAAAAAAAAAATTATCAGTTTCATATGTAAATTCAGTTATTTTCTTAACTATTCAACCATGTAAAGTAATATATTGATTAGTTAGAAGTAGGTTTAAATTGGTTGTAAATTTCAACTTTTAATTTCCTAGAAAATCAACTTTTTTTTCTTTAGAGAAACTGTGTCAAATGGACTTAATTTTTATGGTATATTTTCAAAATGTCTCAAATAACTTTTTTTTTATTCATGGATTTTTCCCTTTTTTTTCTTATCAAAAAATCTTTATCATAATTAGTGATTATTGTTTGAATGTCGTTATTATGTAATGCATTTTGAGTTTGACAGGTTTGAGTAGCAACAAATAAGGAAGATTTAAAATAAATAAATAAAAAATCAGTCAGAAAATTTCAAACACGTTATTTTCTTTTAAGATGTTACTTGTCGTTGGGAAAATTAAAAAACTATCAATTTTTTGTAATTTTTTATTTTGTTGTTTTTAAAATAAATAAAAACAATAAAATAAAACTTTTGTCATAGATGATTTTTTTTTTTTTTTTTCATTTTTCAGGAAAGTTTGGCATTATTTTTTTCCATATTTATTGTTTTCCCACATTATTTCCCTTTCAAATGTTGTTTCTATAGCATACATGAATGATTTTTTTTATTTTATTGTTTTAAATTTCGACAACATTAATTACATACCTGAAAGTTAATTTTTTTTCCTTTTTAGTTTTATTTTTAAAAAATAATAAAGATTGTAATATTTGAAAATTATTATAATAATTGACATATTATATGAAAATTTCTAATTATAACAGATTTGTAAATATAGAAAATTTAAAACATTCATGTAATATTGGGTCCTATTTTAATCTATTTGTGAAAAATCCCTTTTAATTATTATTCTATTTTGGAAGGGGAATAGTTTTATAAAAGTAAATACAAGGAAATATGACCATAGGTATTGGTATATATACCCATAGCTAGGTACTCTAAATTGTCAGCCGATCATTTTGGGCTTCAACCTGTAAGGCAGGCTGCTTTGCTTTGCCACCTTCCAAACTCCAACCCTATTTTTTCTCCCTCGTTTTATTCTCTTTTGTATTCTTTTTTTTGTTTTCAGGGGTAAATTATGATCATCGTTCAACCATTTTGAATCACTCCATGTGGATGGATTTATTCTCTTTTTTTTTTTTTTCAATTTAATTAAACATCCATTTTTATTTTAGAGAAAAAAAAAACAATTATTTTTTAGATCAACATTACTTATTAGGTTAAAAATTTATAATTTATATTTATGTTAATTGAACTATGTTCGTGTTAGTAAAAAAAATTATTTTCATTATAATTAAAAGAAATAGGCTGGAGATGAAGTCTATCCTGAAGAAAAATGGGAATTATATATAATGGTTAAACAGAGCATTTAATGATTAAAAAATATATACATTAATGAAAAAAGTATTTTTTTAGTTCCTAGATTTTGAGTTTAGTTTCCACCTAGTCTTTTAAATTTTACAATATTACATTGTTATGTTTTACTTTTGAGTTTAATTTTTATTTGGTTCTTAAGTTTCAAAATTAACTTCAACAGTTATTAAGTTTTGAGTTGTTTTTCATTTGGATCTTAAGTTTCAAATTTTTACACTTTTACTCTTGACTTTTAGCTATTGCTCGCTTTTGATGATCTTCACCGTTTGCTTTCATCAATTAATTAATTCAAAATAAGTATGATGTAAATTTTTTTAATTAATTTTAATAATGATAAAGAATTAGTGAAAGCTAGTTTAATTATAAATAATTATTTAATTCTTTTAATTAATTAATAGACATTAATACAAATGACCAAACGTGAGTATTTAGTAGAAAATTAAAACAAAGGTAAAGTGTAAATATCAAAATTTAAGGACGAAATAGAAACAAAATTCAAAACTAAATGGTAAAAATATAACATTTTGAAACATATGAACAGCTAAACTCAAAACTCAAGAGGAAAAGCCTAATATTTTGAAACATAATGATTAAGTAGAAATTAGACTCAAAATCAAACATAAAAAAATAATTTCCCATACATTAAACCTTATTTTGTATTCTTGCATTTTTTATTTGATTTTTTTAACCTCAAACGATATGTTTTGATCTATAAAATTAGGAAATAAAGAAATAAAATTAGAATATTGACGTTGTTTTTTCTAATATTAAAGTTATTGTGTGCCTCGACTCTTTCAATTATTATTAGTATTTTTTAAATATACAATTTGAATCTCCAAATTTTAACCTAATTTCTATTTTGGTCTCGTCTCGTATTTTTCAGAATTCTATTTATATTTAAAGTTTAAAAGTAACATATTTTACTTATAAAGTTTGAATTTTGTTTAAATTGATCTGAAAGTTTTATTTATTTTAATTTAATTTGCAACTTGGGTATTTTCGTTTTGGACAACTTGTTGAGACTGTACCAGCTGTCATCTCCCCTTAAAAGGATTGGTCATAAGAAATTGAACCAAGTCTTGGAGTCCAATAAGTAATTCATTGAAAATTTACAGAGCCAATAACGTGTTGCCAAGTGGCCCTTTTTTTTATATTAAAAACACTTTTGGTCAAGTTTCACTTTGGAACGCGTTATTATTTAATATTTAAGATTTACCATTTTTGTTTGAGAAATGGAGCTATCAATATTTAGAGGGTAATTGTCAACCAAAGAATAACTCGATGGACCTAAAGTTTCTCCTATCAATTTCGAGATAAAATTTTTTTTAATCTCTCATTCTGAATATTATCAAAAAAAAAAAAAAAAAAAAAAAAAACATTGTAAATTATGTTGGTATCTACTAATTTATGCGTTGATTAGCGAAAATGCATTACATTGTAATTTTAGTTTTAAACCTCTTAGGTCAAATAGGAATGAAGACATTTTATAGTTTTTTAAGGGTTAAATTACAACCTCAATTTCATTAAAAATGAATAAAGAATAAAAGGAAAAATATATTTTTGGTCTTTAGATTGTGGTTTCAATTTAATACATATATTTTAAAATGTTACAATTTTACCAATGAGATTTGAGTTTTATTTCAATTTAGTTCATAGGTTTCAAGATTTACACTTTCAACCTCAATTCTTTTTTAAAAAAACTAAATACTTACTTTTAATCATTGGCGTCAAAGGAAGATTCTCTTAAATATAATATGTGAGAGACTTATTTAATACAAAAATTAAATATTAAAAACATTTATTATATACTTTTAAAAGTTTCTTTAAAGAAATAAAAAGAAGATTCTCTTAAAAGTTAGAAAGTTTTTTTTAAAAGGAAAGTAAGAAACATCTTTGAGTATAAAAGCTAGAAATTTATTTTACATAAATCTTAAAAGTTCATAAACATTACTAATTTACCAAAGGTGAGCATAACTAGTCTGACGTTATTAGTAACTTTTAGGTCTGTGATTCAAATTTCTCTACTAAAAAATTATTGCTAATCTTAAAAAAAAAATCAACCATTTCCCCAAAATATTTTTGGCCATGTAATTAAATATTATAAGAATATTTTAAAAAAAATTCAAATTATTTAAATTCACTTTCACCAACCTTAGACATTAAATACATTTATTTATATGAGATTTAAAGGTAAGAATGTATTTTTTAAATTGAGAGACTAAGATTGAATATTTGATATTAAAATTCTTAACAAAAAAAAATTAATTAAATGGAGGAAAATCGAGTTTTGAAGAATGCCTTTGTTTAAGAGTTGTCCTGGTATTATAAAAATTCGAAGACTAAAAGAAGTATATTTTTTCAATTAAAAAAATTATATTTTTAGTTATCGAATTTTGAAAAATAAATACATTTAGTTTTTAGATATTCTTAACTAAAACTTCAATGACTACACAAGGTACATCTTAAAAATTTATAGACTAAATATACATATTTACTAAAAAAGCAAAATTTTCAATAAAATTTAAGTAATAATTAGATAAATTTTTACATATAGAAAAAATGTCAAACTATTTACAGAAAAAAAAATACTGATTGATAGACTTCTATCATTTCTATCACTGATAGATCCTGATAAACTTCTACACATCTATCACAACTATTTAAAAATTTTGTTATTTTATGTAATATTTCTTTATTTTTTTATTTTTAAAAATTCTCCTAATAATTAGGTGTAACATTAACTATATCTATTTTTCTAGCCTCTTTTTTTATCAGAAAAATAATAATTTATATTTGTTCAAAATATGTAATTTTTTTTTGTCCTATGACAATTTTTAATTAAGCAATGCAAAGATAATAAACACCTTAATATTTTTAATAAAATTGTATACTTTTATAGAAAAGTAATGCCCACCGATCTCTGCTCTTTTGTCTCTTCGGTGGGGAAAAGTTTTGGTTTTCTGAATAAGCGCTTTCGCTCGAAGGGGGAGACCACAAGAGACAATACAAAATTTCATAATATAAATAGACTCGGGACAATTTTTCTCGAAAGGCAACTTTTTGAAAAAATAAACTTTAAATAAAGGGCATAAAAAAGAGAAAATTAATGGTACACTAGACTTGCACTTTCAAAAAAATAATTGAAGAATAAATATCAGATTAAAGTATAGGCTCAAACTTTAAATTTGTATATTTATTTTGGGTTTAATAGAAGATAGATTCTTAAATTTTCATTTGTGTCTAATAGATTTCTAAATTGTTTAATTTTGTTTCTAATAGGTTTCAGTCTATTGAAACATATATATTTTAGAAGTTTAGAGATAGAAGGGACATTAATTTAAAGTTGGAGTTAAATTTATATTTTAATCTAAAATTAAAAAAGATAATGGACTGTCACATACCATAACTGGACAAGAAATACTCACTTTTTTCTAGAAGGTGGGAATTTTGCCCACTTCTATGCTAGCTAAAAAGGAAGCCACATACCAATAACGATTTTTAATTACAACAGAAGCATTAATGTTTTTTTCTGTTTTGGGTTTAATTTTTTCCTGAGTGGATCCAGTGTCCTTTTACAAGTATTTTTTAATTGTAAGATAGAAAATTGAACCTCTACGATTGAAGTGCATGTTAATATTACTAAACTAAACTCACATTAGCATCGCCACCGTTGAACTTAAAAGGGAATTTATATTCAATTATATCTATTGTAACTATCCTTCCCACATTGGCCGAAAACAAAAATAGATATTTGTTTGATTTTGTACTTTTTTTTTTTTTTTTAAATCAAATTTTTTTAAAAGTTTTTTTTTTTTTTTTTTTTAATAAAAATCTCTTAAAATAAAAACACATGCTCAAAATCATTTTTATATATCAGTTTGTTTGGTTTGCTATATAATAAAAATATT